>OV702299.1:496243910-497591053 GCA_916181665.1 Avena sativa | reverse complement strand
CTTAGCATATGCCGGAGAAGCGTACCTTGGTCTAGTCCTTCCACAAAGTGATAGATAGTATCATCATTGGGGTAATGTGCCAGATCGGCCCGTATACGGAGCCACCTGGCAAGGTAATCGCGAGGGTTTTCGCCCTCTCTCTGAACCCAACGCTCCAGATTGAAGATGGTCACCACTCCGACGAACTTGGATCTCTGTTGTCCAGACGCACGAGCAAAGCCGGCGGACTTGCAGCGATCTTCCACCGTTATATCCTGCATAGGGGCGGTTTGGGTGGGCCTTGAATTTTTCCGATCTTTGCCAGCAAACTCTGAGGAGAGATCCGACATCGATCCTTCTACGAACGTATCCTTCCCATAGGCGGTCCGTGTGGGTCTTGATGTTCCTCCGACTCCCAGGGAACTAGTGCCCGAGTCGGTTTTTCCGATGAAGAGGTGGATATCTCCGATGGGGACGATCGAGCATCGCGTAGAGGTCGTCTTTGCCGAGATCCAGAACTCGTCGGGAGGGACGATCGGAACGTTGCCAAAGAAGAGAACACGATCGATGGCTACATTTTCACTGATTCCCATGAAGATCTTGGTCCTCGCCCGCTGAAGAGCCTAAAGCGCCTCTTGCCCCACGGTGGGCGCCAACTGTCGTGGTATTGCCGACGAGTACGCCATGGAGGGGTCCTCACAGTGCGTTTTTAGAGACGTGGGGGAAGGCGGACGGTTGACGGGTACGAGGTAACACAGCTTACCCAGGTTTAGATCCCACAACGGTGGCGGAATCCTACTCCTGCTATAAATCACTATAACGGCAATACACCAAGTTACAGGGATTGGTTCGCTGTGCGAGGTGTATATTGAATCGTGCCCTAAAGGCTCCCATAGGCCCGAATTATATAGTCGACAGGTCCTAGGGTTACAGGGAAAAGTCCTAGCCGGACAGGTTACATAGTCCTATACTGCTTACAGCTAGTCTAGCGTGTCTTGCACTCCAAGGCTCCGGGTATGTCGGTGACTCCTTCGTAGCCTTCCTTTATCCGGCATGGGCCTCCCTTCTGGATCCATCTAACTGGGCCGCCTAGCAGGCCATGGGCCATGCTACCAACTGTGGGCCACCCGGGTTATCCGGATAAGAGACATGCTACAAGGATACCCATATAGCATATTCCCAACAGGGACACTAGCTTTTCTAGTATGAGAGACAATATTAGAAGCGTCTTCACAGAAGATAATATGCTCATTATCTATATTTCTAGTGACAAGATCTTTCACAATAGCTACCACGGGCTCAATATTTATTTGCTCATCGGGTTTCACAATTTTCTTTGCACTTTTGCTAACCACATTAGCTATGATAGAATGTCCTTTTACCTTAACAGGAAAAGGGATTTTCTCAACATAAGGTTCAGGCAAAATAGGATCAACAGTACAAACTTCTATGCTAGTAGGAACATGTGAAACAATGTCTTTATAAGGAGCATGGTACTTGTCCCACTCTTTTTTTGGAATTTCAATATAAGATGCAAAGGCATTAAAACACTTTGCAAAAACTTGAGAATCAAGATCATACTCATTACTAATATCACAGAAGTCATCAGTTTTCATAAAAGATTTTATGCATTCATAATCATAATTTATACCTGACTTTCTTCCTTTATCATTCTTCCAAGTTTCAGTGTTCTCTTGAATATGGTCTAGGAGATCCCATTTAGCTTCTTCCTTCATACGTGTGAATGATCCAGCACAAGAAGCATCTAGTAAATCTTTATCATGAAGAGAAAGCCTAGTATAAAATTTATTGATAATAATATTGTTAGGAAGTTCATAAATAGAACATTTCAGCATTAGTAACTTCAATCTCCCCCAAACTTGAGCTGCACTCTCTCCATCACGAGGCCAAAAGTTATATATCATATTTTTATCCTTCTGAATCTCACTGGGAGGATAGAATCTATCTATTATATACTAAAAGCAATATAAGGTTGTGTTTCGAGGCACCACGTTGATCCACATCATTAGAATTATTTTGACGGTTAAATCTATAATTAATGGTTAAGATTTAATCTCAGATTAAAATATAAGTAGTGTTAACATACATATGTACAAAAAGAGGTAAATGTCATGTTAACATGGTTACTTAGCTACATATGTTTCCTAAGAATAAGAGAAGGAGAGAGGTACCGTAAAAAAGAGAAGGAGAGGGACCAGTAACAATCCATCGGTCGGATTTAAAAGTAAAAGTGCATTAAAAAGATGTCCCTGTGTCACGAGTACGGACACACGATCATGCAGTAGCGGAACGAACGGAGAAGTTCAATCCAAACTAATACTAGAAAAAGGATTAGCCCAGTGATTTAATCTTCCGTGATCGTTTCTTACCAGATTGGAATGGACAACGGAAATCCTCTTGAACAGCCCATACATCATGCAAATATTCTGTGACCGGATTTCAATAGGCACAAAAACATGTACACCTTTGATTAAAACCAGAAAACATATAGTGACGGTGTTGATGTGACACCAACATGTGACGTGATTCGGTCATGGTTAGTCCAAAGCTTTAATACTCTCGGTCTCAAATGTTTCAAAATAGATGTCGCAGATTTGTCAAAATTTTAATTAATCTAGATAATATTTAATATATGAATTTATCTTTGACAAATCTGTGACATCTATTTGAGACAGAGGTAGTAGATGATTTATTTTTTACCTACATCATGAATATTATTTCAAGGTTCGGCAATATGTACATGCTTTTACCTATTAAATATGAATTTATACTCTCTCCGTCCCAGAATAGATGTCTTAGGTTTTTCAAATTTTAGATGAATCTATATACTAAACAGTGTCTAGATTCATCTAAATTTTAACAAAATTTGAGACATCTATTTTGGGACAGAGGGAGTATATTATTTATTTCTCTTTTAAGCTATCTCAAGAAAGCTATTTTGCTAGATATATGTATATCGTTAAAAAAAATGATTAGCCATATAGGTATTGCAAACTTATGTATAAAATAATGTCTCGGATGCACTGATTTTTCATACTGAGTTAGTAAGAAGTACAACATAATTAACTTGATAACATTTAGTAAGGGTAACTTGAGGAAAACATGAAGGTATCATGCATGCCTCATATGCACAGCGTATGTAACTAGAGAACCATCAATGTAATTTTCAGATGCATCGACATGCATTTGTTTTTGTCAATGATAGTACAAGAGGAAAGGGGCATGAGTATCACGAACGAAATTGAGGGTAATTAAGAGATAAGTCATAGTGTCATATATGCATATGAGACATGGGAGTGAGTTTATGTTTGAATGAGTTTTGTTGTCTAAGATAACAACTGCACATCAATAGAATATTTATACAAGTGTACATTCATGAATATAGATTCATGATGTGAGACGACAAAGTATAAATAGATCGACAATATGAATTTTGTGTGTGCAAAGGAGTGCTTCATAGAATTTCAATAAGTGGAAGCAACACTAAGAATAGCTTGCCAAATCGTCTTATAGGAAACAGAGGGAGTAGAAAACACATCGAGCCTATTTTGTCCATAGGTTCCTTCGATTAACATATAAATAAACTATGATGAGAGTGAGTGACATAGTGAGAGAGGATGGAAAAGTTTAGAAGAATATAGATGTGATGACAGTCACCAATCAAACAAGTTAACTAGAAAATCTCATTGATCTGGTGGGTTATATAATAGAATTAGGCAGAAAACAAATCTTGTAAGACCGTCCATGCATGTGCAAGAAAAATACCAGGACGAAGCCAACATACTATGTGTGCAAGGGACCATATCTAAAATAAAAATATTGTCCTAGGTGCACAAATCAATTATGGTCGGTGTATTTATAGGGGAAATTTAAAAAGAAACTTACATGTTACAGATTTTTTTGGAAAGGAAAATATTACAAGATTGAGTGAGAAATAGTGTTTTAGCAATATGCGATTGCTAACACCAGATATTATTATGGTGATTTGGGTAGACAAAAGGTTGATATGAATAGAGTAAGATAAACATGAAGAAATGATATTCCACAAATAAAAATTCATTACATATTGTATGGAGGATCATGATAATATGTATGTAAGAGACATCACTTTTCTTTTGAGTTATTAGTGTAAAATTTCGCAACAAAATGTTGATGAAAATAGGGCGAAAACAAAACATTAGTATGAAATGTATAGTTTTTAATGATGAGCCACAAAACTATATGTCTCTGGTATTCTTTTTACGCTTAATTTACTTACTGTAAATGTGTCAACCAATATCCATAAATGTTGATACAAATGTACACATCGTCCACACCTTATTTGTTATCTTCATTATGGAAGATGTAAAAAAATTGTGGCAATCCTTCCTCCAAAAAAATCACCATCCGTCCGGGTGACAAGAATTGCTAGGAACCCAAAAGAATTAAGCGCTTAATAATTAATGATGGAATCAAGACAATCCATTTTCCTTTTAAGACTTATTAACATTCGGAATATATTCTTCCAAGCTTGGTCATTATCGGCCACTATACTTGGACACTTGGTCAGTGTTGAGAAGAAATTCGGTGGTGCTCATATATCATAAGCTACAAAAGATTTTCTTAATAATTTTTTTGAATAATTAAGAAATGATATTGTGGCTAAAACTTTATCGTCCAAGCGAGTGTAGTCCAATCTCTTGACACAACTAATATATTTGTGCCATAATGTGTCATGTATAGGTTTAAGTTTAGGATTAGTGTAGAATAAAACATGTAAAATCAATCATAAATTTAAAAAATATTTTGTGATCATCATACTTTAAGTGGTTGCTTTATTAATCTCCTCACGTGACAAAATGAGCTAGGTGCCATTATAAGAATGAAAGTTATTCAATACACACACAATACATATTCATTAAAAGACCTTTCGTAGCAGTAAAGATTATGCCCTCGCATTTGCGAGGGCCACCATGCTAGTTATAAATAAAAGAGAGATGTCATTTCCTCCCATTCCATGGATTGTCCATTCTTCAGCATCTTATACCATTCTTCAGCTCTCCCTTTTAAAGATATAGAGAGTAACTTCTTTTTCACATGTTCAGTTGTGATACCTGCACACTTAAACAACCCGCATAATTCATGGATAAAAAGCAAATGATCACCAGGATGGACAGTTCCATCCCCAAAATAATAATTATCCATAACACGATCAATAATACTTGTAGGTATCTTAAAAGGATCTATCTCAACATGTGGTGATTCATATACTACCCTAACAGTGGTAGTAGTTTTCCCAAACAGAAAACCAAGTGGGTTATCCATATTGGAAACAAAGTAACAAATAGAAATAAAAAGCAATACTCACAGTAGAAGTTTCCTTTACCAGTTCCAATCTTCAATAGCGCTTCACTCCCCGGCAACAGCGCCAGAAAATAGTCTTGATGACTCATAAGTATAGGGGATGTATCGTAGTACTTTTGATAAATAGGAGTATCGATCCCAACGAGGATCAGAAGGTGTTGACTAGTGGTATGGAGCAGGAAATCTCTGTAAGTACTTAGCAAAAGGATTTTTAGGGGTTTTCTGATAAAGCAACAAAACAAAGTGCAAGTAATAAAGACAACTAACAAACACAGCAAGTGGCCCAATCCTTTCTTAGCAAAGTACAAGCTGGTGGAAATACTTACAAGGACCAAACGTTCTCGAGGACACATGGAAATTCTGTCAAGTGCTTTCACTTCATATAGCTAAGTACTCTTCTTTGGTGTTGTAAGTGTTGTGTGGGTGAACATGTGCTAATGTACCGACCTTACTTGGACTAATACATACTTGTGATTAAACCCACTGCAAGCATCCGCAACTACAGGAAAGCAATTAAGATATAAACCTAACCACAGCCTTAAACTCTGAGATCCTACGCTCCCTTATGCAATGGTGTCCTAACAGGGGTTCATGTTTCTGTCACTCCGGCAACCCCACAATTAGTAGCCAAATACACAATGCATTCCCCTAAACCCATAAATGGTGAAGTATCATGTAGTCTAAGTTCACATGACACCACTAGAAGAATATCACCACAACTTAAATACTAAACCATTGAATAATAACTCAACACAAATCCACTACTAACAACATGACTTCTCCCATGTCCTCAAGAACTAAACGAACTACTCACAAGACATCATATGGATCAAGATCAAAGATGATATGGTGATGGATAACAATCTGAACATAAATAATAATCCAATGGTCCCACTCACAAGCATCAACTACAATAGTAATCAACACCGGGAAAGTTTCCCCTACGAACTAATGCAAGATCCAACACAATTGTTATAGCGGGATGGAGTGGTGATGATGGTGCTGGTGGAGATGATGGTGTGGATGATGATGATGATCCTGATGAAGTATAGCTTGATGACAGTGTTGATGGCGACGATCTCCCCTCTCCGGGAAGGAATTTCCCTGGCAGAAAGAGGTCTTTCTCGGTGTTTTCCGCCCTACAGAGGCGGCGGAAATCTTTCTGTGGTTGCTCCCCGTGTATTAGGGTTTCGAGGAGAAGATATAGGCGAGAGGGCGGAGTCGGAGGCCGGCCAGGTGGCCCACACCTCCCCTAGGCGCGGGGCAGGGGGACCCGCGCCTGGGGGGTGTGGGCCCCTGTGGCCCAACTCCGCATCCCCTTCTGGCTTCCTCCGTCTTTTGGGAAAATATGATTTTCCATGATTTTTCTGGTATTTTTCTAATCTTTGCCAAATTGCATCAAAACACCTCTTTTTCCATCAGAAACCTGACTCCGGCAGTTCATCCTCCAAGAATCATCCAACATGCAAAAACAAAGGAAAATACATAAGTAACACCTCATAATAAGACACATATCAATGAATAGAGGCAAATTATCATATAGAATGGTGATGCAAATTGGACGTATCACTGTCTCGTCCTCTTGGTGGATTTGGTCCTAGATCTTTTGATGTGCTGCATAATTCATCTAATGCTTAGGTCAGTGCTCTAAACCCTAGATCTGATGTTAATCATGGTAGGGAGCCTATGAGGCGCGATCCTGGCCTTCATGCATCCTCGGATGCGCCTGATCTTCACCGCAATATAAACAATAGTCGTTCTCGTAGTCATGATGAATTCCATGGCCGCTTCGACAACCTCCCTTTGCGCGGTGGTAATTCTGCACATCTTGGTGCGGTGGCTACCAGGGATTGCGGGGAGGATATTAACATGAGAGGGTCATCTGCTGGGAGAAATCGTGATCGATGGGCTCACCATCCTGAGATGCGGTAAGAGGGATCTGAAAACTCTGGGAGTGATAGATAGGGATTTAATTCTTCTCACAGTGTTGAATTTTAGAGTAGCTCTTTGGCTAATATTGCTCGAAGGGATCCTATGATACTTGTTGTTCCTGGGCAGCAACATTAGTATCATGGTCCTTCTATGGCTCCCGCTGGGGGCATGAGGCATGTCTCTATGCCTGAAACTGGGAGGAATGTACAATTCAGAGAAAGTAACAATCAAGTGATGGAACCTGGTGATGTTTGTCTCATGTGTGCTAATTCTCATGTGGATAAGTTCCTGTTTAATGAGCAGAAACCATGGGAAGTTTCAACTTGCTTTGTGGGTGCAACTCTCCCTAGGAATGGTTTCTTTGTTATTCCTGATATTAGGAATGTTGCTCCAAAGAAAGAGATTTTCCAAGATGTCATTCAAGTAATGGAAGGGAATGCCTCATCAAGACAAATTGAGGTGGAATTTGAGTAGTGGGCTGGTGCCAAGTCTTACTGGAGATGGTATGATAAGCCAATGACAACAAATAAGTTTCTGATGAGATTTCCAAGTCCAAGAGATATTGATGCGTGCAAGCATTTTGGTAGAACCCACTTGAGAACTCTGAGGAATGTGGTCATTCAGGTTGACCACTGGTTCCCTGGATATGGTGTTGTTGGGGAATTGGATACTGCTTGGTTCCAAGTGAAAGGCATTCCTCTGGATAATAGGAACTGTCCTACTATGGCTTATGCTGGGAGTCTGGTGGGTAGGACTTTGGCAGTGGATAAACACAATTTAAAAAATGTGGACTATGTTAGAGTGCAGATTGGGAATGTGGATGTGTATTTGGTGCCGCCTGTTGTGCCAAATGTAAATATTGGTACAGACTTTTATGACCTGGAATTTACTAGAGAAATTATCAGGGGAAGGAATGTTGGTGATAGAGTTGGGGCTGCAAATGATTTGGTGGGGGCTGGTGCGCCTCCCTCAAATCTTGGAAAATTGCAGCACACTCCAAGAGGGCAAGGACTGCTGGTGACAATGATAGGGAGGGTAACATATCTGCTCTTGTGGGGTTTATGGGAGATGCCAGAAGAACCTGCAACTTGTCTGTTGATGCTCAGCAACTGGGGAAAACTGTGATTGATGAAAAACTAGGGGATGTGTCTGATAAGATGGGAAAGAGAAAGGCTGTGGAGGAAAGTGTGCAACAAGATAGTAGTGACAGTGATGGGGGTGAACCATCTTTTGGTGCTAAGATGAAGCAGCTTGGGGTTATTCCTCCTTATTTTGTATATGATGCTTCTGCTTCCTCCAGTAAGCCTAAGCAGTCAGTGCCAGCAGTGGATTACTAGTGTCAATATCTGGAATTCATCAAAAGGCCTAGAATATTGACTCCATGGGTGATGGAAAACCCTGATGAACCTCTGAAAAATGAGCTGACTTATGAAGAATTCCTTAAGCATCTTCTTGAGACAAGCAGTGACAAGAAATATGAGTGGAGGAGACATCTTGTTGATTTGCATGGTGCTAACATGGAACCAGTTGTGGAATCTCCTGAAGACAGTGCAATGAGTGACAACAAAACCATTTCTGATCAGAGTGATGATGCTTTAGAGGAAAAAATCTCAGCCACATGTGGTGTAGTCATCTGTGAACAGTATTACTGAGATTCCTACTAAACATGAGAGTGTCCTTGTTTCTTTTCTGTAGCTATGCCCTCTATGCATGCTATCCCTACTCCTGAGCAACCTATGCCAGTGAGGAATAGTGTGAGGAATCAGGCTACTGGACTATCTAATAAGCTTGTGATGGATAGAGATATGGAACATATTGCTGCTAGGGACAATGCATGCAAGAATCTAATCTCAAATGCAAATTCTTTTTCTGTATTAAGTGATGATGAAATTGTTTTTAAAGCTTTAGAGTTAGGAATTGATGTGAAAACGTTACCCCTGGCTACTGTTCATCTCCTAAAAGATTTGGAGTGTGCTAGAGATAATTTGGTAGTTAAGAATAAAATCCATGCTTCTTTAACTGCTCCTTGTGCCACTGTGAATCAGGATAAGGCTATTAAAATGTTAGATAATTGTTTGGCTGATAATGAGGGTGGTGACAAGGAGAATTTGGATAATCTAGATGAGGATGATTTTACTCCTGTGATTTCTAAAAAGACTAGGAAGCAAATGAAGAAAACTGGTAAGGGTTCTTTTTCTAACTCTAGAGGTGTGCCCCTTTGTGGCACAAAGAAAGTTGGCAGGATAAGTAAAAATCACCCTTTGTGTGATATTTTAATTGGTCCTCGGTTGAGAAGTAAACCTAATAAAAATCAATGATAGGTCTAATTCTAAATTGTAGGGGTGTGGGTAAGAAAGGTTTTGCCTTTTGTTTTAGAGACTTGATGTGTGAGTTTTCTTTTGATTTCATTGGGTTGCAATAAACAATGAAGAGAAAAATTGATATGTCGGTTTGTAGGAAAATTGATCCTAGTAATGATTTTATTTGGCTTTGGTCCCCCTCTGTGGGAAAATCTGGTGGTATCATATATGGGCTTAGAATTTCTAGGTTTAAGGTTGTCAATGTGGAAACTAATAGCTATTTCATTAAAGCAAAGGTGTTTGATTAGCAT
The DNA here is from genome assembly GCA_916181665.1 of Avena sativa. Classification (NCBI taxonomy): domain Eukaryota; kingdom Viridiplantae; phylum Streptophyta; class Magnoliopsida; order Poales; family Poaceae; genus Avena; species Avena sativa. Next base: position 497,581,167 of record OV702299.1, on the reverse strand, counting down.
TTAAGGATTGAACTATTTCTGATTGTGGTTTATGGTGCGGCTCAATTGGAGGACAGAGAAAAATTCCTTGCTGAATTTGCCAATGTTTGTTAGGATTTGAGTATCCCCTCCCTTATTGGGGGACTTTAACATTATTCGATTTGCTTGTGAGAAAAATAGGAAAAGTACTGAGACTTCGAGGGATACTGATCTATTTAATTCAATCATTAATTTGTATGCTTTGAGAGAGGTTAAATTTTCTAGAGGGTGGTATACATGGTCCAATAATCATAAAATTCCTACTCTTGAGAAACTAGATAGAATTTTTATTAATATGGAACAAGAATATGCTTTCCCTCTGACTTAGGTTAAAAACAATTCCCAGAATTATTTTTTATCACAACCCCTTGGTGGTTGATACATGTGAAAAGGTTGAAATCAAGAGTAGTGAGTTTAGATTTGAAAAAACCTGGTTATCTCATCCTGAATTACTAAATAGAGTTGATTTGGTATGGCAATCCTCTGTATTGCCTCTTGATAGTATTGAGCAAATTCAAAACAAGTTAAAAAATGTGAAGAAATCTCTTAAAGGACGGGGAATTAACTTGAGGGGTTTGGCAATTAGAGAGAAACGTGATTTTATTCTAGAATTGGAAAAATTAGAATTGATTGAAGAAGAAACTATATTAACTGGGGAACAATACCATAGAAAAAAAATTATTCAACTCGAACTCATGAAGATTTATGAGGAAGAGGAATTTTTTTGGATTAGTAGATCAAATGCCAAATGGTTATTGCAAGGGGATAATAATACTGCTTATTTTCATAGAATTGCTAATGGGAGAAAACGGAAAAAATGTTATGTATTCTTTGAGGGATAATGATTTGTTGATTTAGGGGACTTCTGATCTTCTTACTCATGCCACTGGTTACTATAAATATTTGTTTGGGAAAGGTGAGGGAAATAAAATTGGTTTGGACTATTCTGTGTGGAATGATGATGAAAAATTGTGCTTGGCTGATAATTTTATATTAGATAGTTCCTTTTCTCTTGATGAGATTAAAATTGCTTTAGATATGATGGTTAGGAATAAAGCTCCAGGACCTAATGGCATGCCTGTTGAATTTTTTAAAATCTGTTGGCCTATAATTAAGTTTGATATACTAGCTATGTTCGATGATTTGCATGCTGGTGTGCTTGATTTATTCTGATTGAATTTTGGTATGATTAATCTTCTCCAAAAAACTCCTGATGTTGATGTGCTTTCCAAATTCAGACCTATTTGTTTACTTCAAGTTATTTACAAATTGATTACCAAAGTGATTACTGTTAGGCTGGAACCGTTTATGGGTAAGCTCATTTCTAGTTGTCAAATTGCCTTTATTAAAGGGAGAAATATTATGGACGGAGTTATGTCTCTCCATGAAATTTTGCATGAATCCAGGAGGGTGAAGTGTCAGGGGTTGTTTTAAAAATTGGTTTTAAAAAGGCCTATGATAAGGTTGATTGGGACTACTTGTTAAAGTGTGTTGAGTAGAAAATTTTTAGTAAATTCTGGTGTGACCTGGTGGATAAGGTGGTAAGAAATGGCACGTTGTGTGTCAAAATCAATAAGAAAATGGGGAAAGATTTTGGTAGTCACAGAGGGGTGAGGCAATGAGATCCCTTCTCTCACTTCATGTTTAATTTGGCTGCGGAGGGACTGACCAAGATGATTTTTCAAACACAAAACGCTGGTTTGTTGACTGGTTTAATATCTCATTTAGTTGATAAAGGTGTGGATATTCTGCAATATGCGGATGACATTGTGCTTCTAATTCAGGATGATATAGATCAATTGATACATGTTAAGCTGATTTTGTATATGTTTGAAGCAATGTCAGGACTAAAAATAAATTTTAATAAGAGTGAGCTCATGTTGGTTCTAGATGATGGTGAGAAAGGTCTGAGATATGATGATTTATTTGGTTGCCAACTTAGTGCTTGGCCGATGAAGTACCTTGGTGTCCCTGCGTGTGGCACCAGGTTTCATGTGGCGGATTTGCGACCTCTTTATGATAAAATTAAAAATAAGTTTGATGGGTGGGTTGGCAATTCTACTTCGATTGGTGGGCGGCTCACTCTTATTCAATCTTCTTTAAGTAGTCTACTGATATATCATATGTCTATGTATCTGGTTGCAGATACAAATCTGGAAGATTTTACTGAGATCATTCGGATTTTTTTGGGGACGGGGCTAATAATAATAAGAAGTATTATATGGTTCGTTGGTCCTTGATTTGTAGACCCAAGAAAAAAGGTGGACTTGGTATAAAGAATTTGAAATTGTTTAATATTTGTTTGTTGTGTAAATGGTGGTGGAGGTTGGAATTTGAGGATTGTTTCTGGCAGAAAATTATTACAACAAAATACAAAATAACTCATGGGATCTGGAGGTTGGTTGTGAAACAGGGAGATTCTGCTGCTTGGAAGGACCTAATTAGACTTAAAAATGTCTACTTATCTGGGAGGAGGATGGAGATTGGGAATGGTAGGGCAACTGATTTTTGGCATGATGAATGGCTTGGGAGCCTCCCTCTTTGTGAGAGTTTCCCAGATCTATTTGATATTTGTAATCAGAAAATTGGGACTGTTAGGGAAATGTCAGATTTGGGTTGGTTGTTTACTTTTAGAAGGTGGATGTCACCTGCGTTGGCATCACAGTGGAGGGAATTGAGAAATCTACTAGCTTCTGTTTCACTCAATGATGAAAAAGATAAGCCTAAATAGAAATACACCAAATATGGGGTGTTTTCTATCAATCCTTATATAACAAACTTGCTGATGTAGGTCCAGATAGATCGTTTAGGCATCTGTGGAAAACGCATTTACCACTCAAAATTAAAATTTAGCTTTGGTTGATTTGGCATAATACTATTGCTACTAAAGATAATATGAAAAGGAGGAAATGGGTGGGAAGTTATATTTGTCAGTTTTGTCCCAGAGAGGAAACGATCAACCATTTATTCTTTAGTTGCCCAGCTGCAATCTATATGTGGAGTACCATTGCCTCTTGTTTGGGTGCTCCTTCTCGTCCATCTTGTTTTACCTAGTATTTTTGGTGGATTGGGCAGTTTCTTCCTTTTGGTTTCTGTTTGTGTTGTTGTCTTGTGTTGGGCCTTATGGAAAACTAGGAACAATGCTTGTATTGAAGGAAAGCCGGTATCTTCCCCTTTGGGATTGATTTGTTATATGTGTAACTTTCTTCGATATTGGGCAGGCCTTCAAGATGAGCATGACAAGAATGTGCTGGTTGAGGGTACAGATCGTCTGCAGAAGATGGCGACTCAAGTCCACGAGATGGCCAGGCGAGTCTTGTCCTGAAGGATTGAGGGAAATCATGTGGAGGATGACAGTAGCTCCTCTGAAGTTTGATAGGATTTGGGGCTCAAAAAAAATGTCTTCTCGTGATGGCTGCTGGTAGCATAGTGTGGCAGGAAAAGAAAACAATGTCTTTTTCAGTTCCTTCTTTTTGTTGATTGGGTGATCGTCTTGATACTACTGTCATGTTTATGTCTGGATGATCTTTGTTTTATTTTTTAGGTAGTGGTGTTATTTTGGTTTAACACAATTGTTATGTTATCTTATGGTAATGGAACCCGGCTCTTTGGAGTCGTATGGAAAAAAATCGTGGAGATGGACATGACTTTTGTCATTTGTCTCTAACCCAAAGAATGTTCAAACACATGGCTCTCCATACTGTGAAGCAAGTTTTTCTGAAGTTGTCAAAATTTTGGCTTGCATATAAACAAGATATAATATGGAGATTCAAAAGTTTCAAAGCTCATGTTTATCATTTTTGATGATAAGTAGTGCACATAGAGGATGCCATACACGATTTATTCTTTTCTCTATTTTTTTCAAATTTGGGTCAAAATTGTCGGCATGCGGGTTCGTATTAGAATTTGGGGCCTTCTGAAAGAAAAAATCAAAGATATTAAATATGAATAGAAGCAATGTCTTTCTTTCACACGGTGTCTTCCTATGTGCACTACCTAGCATAAAAAATACTTAAAATTTGACAACTTTTGAAAAAAATTATTTTACAATATGGCGTACCATGTATGAAACATTCATGACTTTCAAAATAGACGACCATGGTCATGTCTATATGTTTCTCATAGTTTATGATGACCTTTCCATATTTGGTAGATTGGTGCATGTTGATATTTCAAACATTTTTTACAAATAAAGCTTTTATATTTGACATTATTTTTATTTTTTCAAATGACAACAATGGATTTTGTCGTGAAGCAAATATAAAAAATATGGATCATAATCCCACCATCCCAGTTTTCACACAAAGTATAACCTATTTAATTGATAATGCCCAAGTTTTAATAACCTTTAAGCTTTATGCCTATATTCGTGAAATGGAATTATGTTACAAAAATTTAATAAAAGTATCTTAAATTTTGATCTACAAGTGCATGCTACTTGCTTGCTCATAATTTTTATTAAATTGATTTGAAGGTACCCGAGTACTAAAACAAGGGAGAACTACCAACAGTTTCACAAGATTCAATTATTTGATATGGATTCTAGGGCTACCAAATTTGGGAACTTTTGAAAGAAAAAATCAAGAAATTAAATATAACTTGAAGCAATGTCTTTCTTTCGCACGATGTCTTTCTATGTGCACTACCTAATTTCCATGAAAATTTATACTTAAAATTAGCTGGGAATCGCAGCCGCGTGGAAATACCGCCGTTCTACCCCACGCGCGTTTGTGAAGCTCTAGCAGATATGCGAAAATATCACGCTGTGTGGCGTGCAATTTTTTCGCTCGTCTGCTAGAGCGGCTCAAACACGCACGGGATAAAACGTGAGCGCACGCTCTCCAACCGCCATAGAACTTTCTCCTTTCCTCCCACCGTCCCACCTCCTTACCGACCTGTCGCTTGTCTAGCGCTCGCCACTACGATGCTTCCGAGCCCGTTGAGATGCCGCCACCCCGTGCTAGTACGTCGAACTATAGCGGAATGCGCACGTCCGGTGGGGAACTTCTGCCCAAGATCATGGCCGGCAATGATCGCATTATCCTCGCCACCTTTGAGATGGCGTGCGCACAAGACGTAGTGCGCGTACGACGCAGTGGCGTGGAGGCATGGTCAGCCACGCTGTGACATGAACTTCCACGACGTCGCCAACCGCGAGCAGAAGGAGATGCTGGCGCCTGTCAACACCCGGATTTTTAATCCCAGATGCCTGTTATGACATACATCGTAATCCCAGGATTACCATTTTTGCGAGACATAACAGAATTGGATACCACAGTACATCATCCATTACAAACCATACATAAGGTCTTACACAAATAAGGATCTCATGATCCAGTTCTTAATACAACTCAGGCAGCGGAAATACGTAATAATAAAGGTAGCGTAGGCGAAGCTCCATCTTCGGGGTCACAGGCAATGCTGACGATGGGAGATGATCCTAGTTGTCGTAACCTTCCTGGGGTCCATCATCCTGGTACTCCTCTTCATAGTCTGGCTACGGGAATAGCCAGGGATAAAGCCATGAGTACTCTTTAAGTACTCGCAAACTAATACTAACAAGGGAAGGTTTTTTTTTGTAATAGGACACTAAGCTCTAGGGTTGTTTTGCAAAAACCCAGATTTACCTCTACTAAGTTCAGAAGCAAGAGAAAGCTAGTCAAATTTTATAACCCTAAGTGGGAACTTGTATCTCATGTCACAACTCTGTTGTGGTCAAGTCAAAATCTCAATTCATTTCACAAGTCCTTTTGAAAACATCTGATAGGGGACAGTATGGCCACTCCAACTGTCCATAACCGCGGACGCGGCTATTCGAATAGTTTGACACTCTGCAGAGATTGTACACTTTCACCACAACATTCGATAATCCGTCAGGAACAAATCCTGAATTCACCATACTCAGTATGTGGATAATCAATCCTAACCTTTCAATTACACGTCCTAGTATAGGCACCTCTCCTGTGAGTTTGGCCTCCCAACCATGACCAACTGTCATCTTGGGTACTGCACATGTGGACAATCTTCACAAGGTAACCTCAACTCAGACATTGGCCGTGAGGGAACCAATACTAAGGTATATAAGTTTCCAGTCAAGCTCTGCCCAAACTTCAGGTATTGTGGTTGTACGGTAAAATTGGAATGGTATCATATCCAGACAACCATCAGTTTTATAAAGGGCTAAGGCTCATGCCTCAACATTTTCATCACCAAAATCATCTGGTGTTTGGAAACACATGTCAAAACATCTTAGTAGAATGACTCATCATTCTAAGGTTTTCATAACCACTTTCCACCAAGTATTCCCATCTAAAGTTGATCAAGTTTTATGCTTAGCACTAGCATCTACTAATGAGGGGTGATAAACTAGTGGAGTTTTAAATAAGTTCAATCTCATGCCTTAGGATGACATCAAGATTATCTAGCTTAGGCCAAATTTTATGCTCTTTATGCAATCTTCAATTATCTTTCTAGTATCTACAATTTACTTAAGTAAACTCTAAGTAATAGCTTTGATAAAAAAATAAAGTAGAAAGCTTGCAAGTAAAACTAGGAGGGGGTATCATCAAATGTGCCCAACCAAGCATGCTTAGGGCATTGCATAGGTTATATACTTTCATAATTGCAAGTGTTAGCTTGCCCATTCAACTAGTAGTATTAGTCTTGCCTTGTGCAGAGCAGTGGTTGAAGTTCTCCTCGGCTTCTTCTTCGTAGTATCCTCCTTCCTCCTCGTATCCTTGGTCGGTACTAGCGTCTATAAATAAATACGAGATACACAATCACCAAACAATACTTAACTACTTTCAATCATCACACAAAGGGGTTCTATAGATGATCTAGCATCATCACTAACATTACAAGACTAAAGCATTTGTCTTATTGATTTTATTTTTAGAAAAGTAATTTCTACTCATTGAAAAACTACTTAAGATTTAATATTCTCCAAACCAAACATGGGATCATGTTGACACATGTCATCACCATATATTTCAGTACATGGGAATGTGATTTAAAGTGGTGTCACAATTTAATAAGGTTTAACCCTTTTATTTTAAATAAATAAAGTGACTAGAAATGCCTATGTGGCATTCTTTTATTACTTGGATATTATTTCTATAGGTAAACCCATATATTTTTATATATTCCAAAAGGTATGGTCAAATGTGATTTTTGAGAGTTGGAATCAACTCAAAAGCTATTATGGTTTAAATTTGAAAAATGTTTGAATGCAGAAAAGCTTCTGCTTTGTTATTTTTATCAAGGTTGATCTACAAATCCAAATGATTTGAATCCAACGGGCTTGGATTAAGTATTTCAAGACCTTTCTAACAAAATTGGTTTCATTCAATTTGGTTCACTGAATCGAGCTAGATTGATTTTTGAAACTAGGTACAGAACTGAGTTTGAATGAAAATAGAAAAATCTAAATTCAAACGGCTGGGTCTCGCGGGAGACGATAATGGGCCAGCCCGCTACGCACAGCGCTTACGCGGGCTGATTAAGTGGCTGTCCCCACGCGTCAATGAGACGGGAGGTGCAAAGCGGTACGAGGCAACGTGGACCGTGGGATCTAGTTCTAATCTAACGGCTCTGGTTCATTGTCCACGTCGAGCAGCGCCGGCGAGACAGAACCCTAACACGGTAGGTGGGGGTCGTGGGAGGCTCACCGGGGCTCAGGTAAAGGTCGGCGATGCGGGATAACGACAAAGTCGACGACGGCGAACCTCCTGGTACCGGCAGCTCCTCCTGGGGCGGCTCCAATCGATGGCTTCCTTCTTCTCCAGCAGCGGCGGGCTCCAGTGAAATTCCAGCGATGCGCTGCTCACCTTGCTCCGGGAATGGGGTGGGGTGGTTCTGGGTGAGAGGGGAGTAGAATGGTGTGAAGAATTCGAGCGGGGGATGCCTCTATTTATAGTGGCAAGAGGGGACCGACGGGCACAAGCTGAGCTCGTCGTGGTCGACGGTACAGAGGGCTATCAGCGTGGGCGACGGTAGGAGGCGGTGCTGTGCTCCCTGGCGAAGCTCAAAGGCGTGGTGGCGAGGCGTGGGGCAGTGCGGATTGGTCGGAACGCTGCGGTGCTCTGCGCGTGCCCGACAGAAGTTTTAATGGCGCACAGCGCGCGTGGTCCGTGTGGCGGCGAACGGGCGTGTCTGCGGGGTTGCTGGGACGGTGGTGATCACGCGTGCACGCGGCAAGGGCGACGCGCGGTCTGTGGGTGCTGGTCGAGCGTGGCGCACGGGGAGCGCTCTCGGCATGCTCGCGGAGCGGCTTGGCATGGCTCGGGCGTGTGGTCCAGTGGCTGGTATTGCTCGCGGCTAGGACAGGGAGTGGCGGTGGAGTGCTAGCTTGCTCCCAGACAAAGTTGGCGAGGCTAGTGGTGTTCGTAGCTTGCTGTCCACACTGGGGTGACAATGGTGCTCTCGGCATATTCACCATTGATGACAATAGCCAGCTTACAGTGGTGCTAGTTATTAGTTAGTGTTGTTAGATGATCTACTAAGACTAGTGGTGTCCAAAGAGGAAACAAGTTAGGCCAGAATCACTGCACACTATAGTGTTTAGGATTTGTTTGATTTGCATCTGCAAGGTGTTTAATGAAATGGCCGTATGAACTCAAGTTTTGAATTTTGAAAAGATTTTTGGTAGGTATGCTAGGCATGTACTGGTGATACTGTGGATGCTTGGGTTTTGAAAGTTGAGCTTGTTTGAGTGGTTTTTGAAAAAGTGGGATCTTCCCATATGATATAGATTCAATTTTAAAATGTCCTTTAAATTATGCATTTGAATGATTTTGGATGATCACAAAGTGGGCCTTGGTACTTTGTTATGAGTACTATCAAGGGGTGCAAAGATCCAAACATGTCTCTGTTAAGTTCTGAAAGTTAGGGATAGCTAAAGTAGGCATGGGAGTTAATTTGGCCAAAGTGACCATTCACTTATTTTGTTTGTTTTGATTTGTTTGTCTTTGGGAAAAGTGTGGGGATTATTTAGATGATTTTTATTTCACCTAAGAATTATTTTACAAGCAAAAAAACACACAAGCATGGCAATTCAAAAGAATCCAAATTGTAATGCTTACACATATGCATGCTTTCATATTTTTAATTTGGAAAGTTTTTGTTAACCCTAATTTTGATAATTAGAGTTTGATGATTCAAGTTTAATATTTTTGGGATGTTACAGCGCCGCTGCCGCGCCACTCACAGCGGAAGAGCAGCAACACCCCCGAGCATGGCAGCGGTGCCTCTGAATTCGTTGCCAAGGAGGACGAGCGCGTGCCGCGTGGGAGGAAAGCTTCCCGGAGGATGTGTGGTGGCCAAGGTGGAGTTCTACACGAAGAGGAAGGCAGCAGTGAGGAGGGCCGACAAGGCGACGGGAGGGTCTTCATCAAGATGCAGGAAGCTGGGGCGTCGACGATGCCGCCCAACGACGACCGTTGGCTCGACATGTTCTCTTCAACACCGGTCAAAGCTCGCTAGAGGATGAGGACGACTTCAATTGGTAGTTTAGTTCTACTAGTTTATTCTAAGCTATATATACTAATACTAATAATAAATGACAGATTGTTTCTTATCGTTCAACACTTTTTAAAACTGATTTATCTCTAAAAATTATGGACAATTAACCACCGTGACTCTAATAAGTGAACGAAACGGTTGGACTTAAAGAAAAACCACCGGTTACCACTTATCAGCCATAGGTCTCTCGATTCCATGTCCAGGACCGCCGCGGTAGTCTCCTACGCATCTCCTGGTTGGGCTGCGCCGGCATGCGAGCGCCGAAGCAACGGCCACCCGATCTTGTGCTCAAAGGCGACGGGGGCGTCAAAGGCCACAGACCGTGCGCTCTGGTTCGGGATTGGGATGATCACCTTGGGCTCCATGCCGACGCTCGGGTGCAGCAGCGTGCGGAGCACCGGCTTAGGCTCTGCTCCTCGACGATGACCAAGCCAACTCACACTTTAGGTCCAGTTATTTTAGCGGCTTCTTCCAGAAGCTGTTCTATCACCAGCTTCCTAAAAAACCGGTTAAAAGAATTTGCGAGACTTTTAAATTTGTTTAGATTTAACCATTTTATAGTCTCGCAAAATTTTTAGACCGATTTTTTCATAAAACTTGGGAAGGCAGCTTCTCCAAAAAGCCCTAAAAAACTGAGCCTTAATCATCACTGACCAACCGATACTAATAGCTGCTCTGATTAATATATGCTGGTACTCTACAAACCAAGTGCCGGCTTGGGGGCCTCCCTGACGAAGATGGCCTTGCCGCACTGGATGGCGATGACGCTGGCGTCGGCGGAGCTTTCTGGCGTAGTATTTGGCAAAGAAAGTCAAGCTTCTGTGCGCACGCAAGAGAAAAAGTAAATCGATATTTTTGGTAGCAGGTGTTAACAAACAAATCTATCTATTATATACTAAAAGCAATATAAGGTTGTTTTTCGAGTCACCACGTTAACCCACATCATCAAAATTATTTAAACCGTTAGATGCATAATATATGGTTATGATTTATTTAATGTTGTAGGTTACGTAACACAGCAGTCGTGGCAGGCTGGTCAGTTGTGTAATGCGTGTCAAGTTGATAAGAAGCCGTGTAACTCATGGAGACATTTCAAAAAAAAACTAACACCCCGTACGTGTCCATCCATGCTATATAAGAAAAGTCAAAGACCGGGAGCTACGATCGGTTCCATCTTACTATCAGCTATAGCTTGGTGACCAGATTGATCGGACCGTAAACAATGAGCTAGCTTAGTATATGTATTAGCCAGCAAGTTAACTCCATAATAGATTATTCGTTTAAATAAAAAATGGTCAGACTTATTTAGGCTACACACGTCCATGTGTTACGATATAACAGGAGTTCTAGTGCCAGGCTTGGCAAGAAAAAAAAGACGCTATAACATTAGACTATTTATATGTACATATATACATATTTACACATATAGCACCAAATACATATAAAGTTAAAAACACTGATTTTTAAGAATTTAATTAACCTCACATGTACTGAAAATGTGATTGACTTCCGAGAGTAGGACCAAAGTCATCGGCGGCATGGTTATTTGAGAGACACGATCCTTGCAAGACAAACTGTCTAACCACTCTATCGCCGAAACGCTAAACTATGACAAAAAATATTGAAAAGACAATCCATGAGCACCATCGGTTCCACAAAGTACTGCACCATCAAATTCGAACCGTATAGAAATACCAAAATTTAAATAAAACCAATATACCTTTATTAAATACAACACCGTATCAACCACCAAGGCATTGTCACAAAAAAGCATCAGCAAAACATACATAAACTACAATCTAGAAAATGATTAGTGCTTCTCTCATCTCCGAGAACCTTAGTCAGCAGTTGAAAGTAAATGGAGGGGGTGGGGATTGAAATAAGTTATTTTCAATGAAAAGGGAAAGCGAAGGTTTGAGGCGAAGCTAATTTCATAGTCAAAGAAGTGGTAAGGCTCCTTTTATCTTATACATAGGTCTGGATGACTTATGTGGCCCTACAATTTATTTTGACAATAGAAGGCATGGAACTTTGGCACTAACATAAGAAAAATAACACCCTCACAATCTCCAATAAGAATAAAAACTCTTGAAAACTTATATTTGTTATTGATCCGTATATTCACATACTCAAGGCAGTGATTATTGTTACATAAAATATCAAAACTTCCCTCATGGCAATATTTGATGATCAATAAATACTCCCATTTTCAGTGACACAATAATGAAAGCACAATACAATATAAAAAGTTATATGAACCAACCTATACATATATTCATTAGTGTACTCAAATATATGATTGTTAATTCATCATTCATAATTTTAACTATCCACGTCTCAAAGGAAGACTACTTCACCATACAAAATGACATACAAAGTATAACATGGTAGATAAAGAGACGTGCTAGAAGTTCTAGCGGAAGCAAAACATTTGGGTCAAACAAGCAAACCCTATTTTATTAATAGATCATAAATAACAAATTTACTATGCGTAGAAAATATCTAAAGAACATCTTATCATAATTTTACTTAAACCAAATCATAATCAATAACAAATCAATGTCAATAGATCATCATAATTGCACCTGAACATATCACAACTGATAGGTATTCCTAAACTACATCAAGTTTTAACAATTGACAATAGATATTCATAGATATTCCTAAAGTGTTTGAAGTTCTTAATAGTTAAAAATAAATATCCTAGAATCCAAATATATTCTATTTTACTTAAATGCCATATATAAACGTCATTCAAGGATAGTATAGTATGATTACTAAAGTAAAAAAGCATTTTATTAAATCAAAATGTGTACACTCCCTTATGGAGTATATATATGCAAGTAGAAGTGTGAGTGCCACCTTACCTTTGGCGTATGATATAGTGAAGAGGTGTATTTGCCTATATAATCTTACGATTTAGTGTCGAAGGGTGAACTAGATTTGAGTGTTGTAACTATACATGTGCATAGGACAGAGTCAACAATGACACATTGGCACGACTGGAGTAAGACAAACATAATGATATCATGTTAAATATATGGTGTACAATCGGTGGTCGGTTATTAAGAATGTGGTTTCTTGAGGTAGAGCAATGATACCACCACATAAGTATCAATACCGACAAATCAAGTTATTGTCAAGAAATTTCATTGATAATATGTGCTCTAGAATACAATATCTTTATGCAGCATATTTTCAAGATAATATCAAATTGCTCTACAAATTTAATTTTTAGGAATTTCATGCGAATCAAGATTGTTTATTTCTTAGGATCTCTATTCTTATAAATTATATGTATAAATCATAGTCACCTGGAAATAAAACCTTCGTAAATTATTTATGTAATGTGTTTTCAAAGATTTCATATGATGTACGTGATTAAATACATAAATTAAAAACTGACGAGGGTGTTTATGTAGTTTCTTATCCTTAAAATTTAATTGGACACGTCACAAGAACTTGCAATCATGTAGAACAAATAGTAATTGATAAAGATGCCATAACTATGTCGTCCATGAAAGTGTAGCCATGTTACATGACAAGACAAATATAAGCAAGAGAGCACTTAATGACTTGATTGAATAGTTGGACTAATAGGAGATATTTAAAAATAGTTAAACATAATATGGCATCCATTCGAAATTAAAATATATGCTATTGTTATTGGTATACAAAACATATTTTTCAAACCTTGCCAAATAAAGTAAGATCGGTAAATTTGAGATAAAAAGTTTTCATTATTTTGGTAACAACGTAACTAATGGTCCAAGTTGTATATATTAGACTTACCATTTGTAAGACGTCGTGTATTTCAAAATACAATGACAATATTATGCATATTTATGAAAAATGAAGGGAAAATAGGTAAAAAAGATCATGTAAAAGTAGAATTAGAATTCTTAATGTTTAGTCAACCTATATATAAATGAGGATAAAATATACATTTTTTGTTCCATCCAAATGGTCTAAATATCAGGGTTTATTGCTCAAGTAAAGTCTAACTATTTAACAATCTGGATGTTTCTCCCCATAACCAGCTACCCCATGGTTTACACTCTAAAATGCATATACAAATTTGATCTCACACACAAACTTCACATATATTCACTAATGCAATGTATCCAAAATATCCTAATAATCTTTGAACCAGAAATGAAATATGATTAAAGATCACTTCTATGCACATGACATATATTGAGCATATATGTACAGACGATGGCTATATAGTGTCTTACTTTCAATCATATAATATTGAGTCCACAAATGTGAATATATTTTCTTATTATTTTTGACATAAAAAATACGATGCACTTCTCGCTTCTATAAAAAAACTAAAGGTGGTGTCCTCGCATTTGCGAGGGCCACCATGCTAGTTAAGTAAATAAACCATTGGACCATGCAAATATTGCTGAGACGGAGGTTGCCGGAGGGGTCCTACACTGGATATGTGATGTGGTGTATCGAAGTAACAAATAGGGATACGATTGGGGGACAAACTTGATCTTTCGCGGCAACACGCGAGCATCTATTTATATACTAAAAGCATTATATACTAAAATCAATAAAAGAGGTTTTCAGAAGACACCAGGTTAATCCACATCATCGGAATTAATTTTGGCCATTAGATCTGTAATTTACGATTAAAATTTAGTCTTAGATTAAAATATAAGTAATGTTACTTAACAATATATGTGTATATAAGAAGTCTTATGTCACGTTAAATCAATCTGTGCGTGTAAAAAAGAAAAAAAAAGTCCACGGAAGGTTCCCTTGCATATAGATATATCCGGTCCGGTGAAGGCCAGACTCATTTTCTTATTTCTACCCGCGAGAGAGAATAGGCCCACATATCCCTGCATTAAAAAATTGAAAACCACATCCGTTTAAACTACTCCACGAAGCATATTTTCATGGCAAATTAGCCCGTTCAATTCTATACAATTTGTTTGTCTAACACACATATGTATTGCAAATTAATTAAGAGTTCTTAGATTGTCAAGATTAAAAAGTATAGGAGTTTGCAATATCATGAGACTTAAATTCATTTTGTTTTGAGAAAAGACTTAAATTCTTCAAAACTGTATAGGAAAGTTAATTTTTAAAACCGTGTCGGCAGTAAATCGTTACCAAAAAATATACCAAAAACCCTATGTAACAAATAGGGCCTAAGAGAAAAATAGCAAACTAGGTATGCCATAGGATAAGAGTAAACCACATGATTATACGTTAGCAGATAATGAAGATTATAAAAACACAATCTTCCGTAGAAAAAAGACATTACATATTTCCAAACTACTTTTTCCATATCCGATCGTGTGGGCATCCGAGTTAGTTCTAAAAGCTAACATGAATTATGTATTCAAGTAGCAACCGCAGATGGGTATTTGAAATATAATTTCTCGACAATTTTTTGGTTAAGTCGAGACGGCTGTCTACACCGATCAAATGTACTCCCTCCGTTCAGAAATATAAAACATTTTATCTTTGTGAATTGAATGTATCTAGACATATTTTAGGTATAGTTCATAGAGGTTTGGAGAGAACCCCAAATGGGTATTTGAAATATAATTTCTAGACAATTTTTTGGTTAAGTCGAGACGGCGGTCTACACCGATCAAATGTACTCCCTCCGTTCAGAAATATAAGACATTTTATCTTTGTGAATTGAATGTATGTAGACATATTTTAGTGTATAGTTCGTAGAGGTTCGGAGAGAACCTATACACTAAAAGACGTCTAGATACATTCATTTTATAAAGCTAAAATATATCATATTTCTAAACGGAGGGAGTAGAAGATTACATCACCAAAATATAATTCTTGCTATACATGTATTATTACAATGGTTTTAAGTGTCATAGAATTTTCATTTATGGAAAATCAATCAATGCTTATGTTAGCAATAATAATTCCTTATGTATGTCTAAACTGTTTGTAGCTCTAATCCAGCATGTATTAAATACGATGTTTGGAAGTGACATAGAAGTCAAGTAATATCTAATATTAAAATAGTGTGTGACATAAAAATGCATCTTGGTTATTCTTTTTATGTCACATCAATGCATATTCTTACCAATCAATGCCAACTACCCAGTCATTGTTGGATTGAAATTTTGTGTCATATATTTTGTGAGAATTGGAAATATTACCCTTTTAGTCTATCTTAGACTCCCATATTTGATCGGACATGAAAATCAAGGCTCATGTAGTTGATGTTTTACTCACAGTAACGTTTCAAGATATAAATCAGGATATATGAGTGCTACTACCCTAGAACATAATGGTATGTAAAAAAAGGAAATGGTGGCAAGAAAAACATTATAGATGCTCCAAAAACGAACTAATTCATATGTCTATAGGACTGTCTATGAAAATTAGAAGTAATAAAAATGTAGCACTTAAAGGTTGAATTAATCACACAAGTTAACAAATATGATAGAAGCTGTATAATTTGAATATTATGACCCTAAGTTCAAAAAACATATAGCTACGAAGGACAGACCGCTCACAAGACGTATGCCAAAGTTTCTGTGTTTGCCAAACTAACAAGGAAAACAAGATGAGCCATGGGAAACCACTAGCTCAGCGTTATTGCGCGATAAATGTGCCATACAAAAATATCAAGATCAAAACAGAGCCAATATACCTTCATTCTACATAGCACAATCTCAGTCACTAGGATCTATATTGTCACGACGAAGCTAACATAGCTAAAGTACACCTTGGAGATTTGTTTGAGAGTATGTTCAATGCGAGGGGAATTCCATAGTTAAAGAAGCAACTAGGCTCCTTCTGAAAACATAAAAATTTACACACTAACATAAGAAGGAATAGCACACTTACAAACTCAAATGGTAATCCAAACTCCTAAAAGTATATTATCTTATATCAAGAACCTATCATAATTCATAATACTACTCACGGTGATATTCTAATAGAAATCAATAAAAAGCATACATAATCTACCGTTGTATATAGATTTGTACATTAATCAATTACTCACTGAAAGGAAAATATAATATAATTGTAAGATACACTTACTACTTAGTCGTCCTATCTAGCATATATTAGTCTTTACTTCATTCATCAATAACATTTCATATTCCGTCAGAATGATCCAAACAGTAAATTCATTGCTCAAGTTGCCCCTAATTAAGAGACAATATAATTCCTAAACTTGCAAACCAGATAAAAAATCTAAAAAAAATACTTGTATATAAAATATAATGTCATGGAAAAATGACATACCGATCAATCTACTATCTTTGGAAATATCCTAATAATCGTTGACCAACAAAGATGACTAGATGTTTTCTATGTAGGGGATATATATATCTATAATTATATTATTTTCTATCAAATACTATGAATGCGCACAAAATAAATAAATCTATTTACCAGTTAATTTTGACACAGAAGGAACAATGCTCAACTTTCTAAAAAAAGACGATGCCCTCGCAATTGCGAGGGACACCATGCTAGTTGTGGTAATAATAATAAAGGTCGAAGTGTTTCCTACAGATTTCGATTTTTTTTGAAAATTTTACCCTCCCACCAAATCGCATATTACACACCACTGTCGGGTACCGGTTTGCTCTAGAGCTGCAGAGCTTTGTTCCTGTGTCTTCTTGCCCTGTGTCGCCCTCGCCCATGCTCTCCGGCCTCGCAGGATACATCTCTGTGTCGGATCCTCTACACGTCAACAGTCGTGGTCGTGCGCCAACGACCGACTCAGCTTCTTGCTTCCGACCTCCTGATCATGCCAGGAGAGGTCACAATGGGAAGGAGAGAGGGGGGAGGGAGGGGACAGTGGCGAGGCGATGAACAAAGGCTAGAGGGACGGCAGTGGAGGTTCGGCCACGATATCTGCACGATGGAAAGGTGTGGCGGGGGAAGGAACGAGAATAGTGGAGCGGAGCGGGGTAGTGAAACTGGAATATATGGGAAATTGCAGAATAATGCAGGCTTGGATCCTCGAACCCATGATGCGTGTGATGCACAGGTGACGAGGCCCGCTCGTCAGTATAATTTCCAAAAACAATGGTTGCATTTGAGGGGATCCACATGTAAAAAACCAACTCAACGAGACGGTAATTTAGACAAGGGAAACAACGGCCGATGTCAAACAGCACCAGGGCACGGACGTAACGAAACCAAGTCGGCTGATGGCATAGTTCTAATTTTTGGATGGACTAGGACCACAAGGGTAATAAATTCAAAAGGAAAGGCCTATCTCAATCGGTACAAAGGAGCACATTACCAATTCTGTCTCGTATGATCTTTTATTGGTTTTGTTTTTTCTCCCGTGCCTTTCTGGGAACTGATGTATGGGTCGCTGCACCTTAGTTCATCTTTCAAGTCAGTTTCTAAAAAATTTAAGCTAAAAAGGACGTTGAAAATGTTGTAAAATAATGACAACAGTTGTTTTCATATAGGAGATACACACGGATGTTTATTTATGAGAAATGAACCAACCGATGGAGGTGGCCCTAATACACTATCCTGCTCACGGTCAGGGATGCAAGCCGACGTCTCGCATAACTCCACTAAGAACATCCCTAAGAGATCATTAAAATGGCCAAAACTATAAAATACCGGCGCCGTTTTCGGCTTTGGGACCCCTTTTGGTCCTGGAAAAAAAACGGAGTTGGGGGGGGGGGGGGGGGGGGGGGCTCTGCGAGGAGGAGCACCACACCCATCATGGTGAAGGCCTTCCTCTCCAAGGAGAAGGGGTTCGCGACGGGCCACATCTAGTAGGGGATCGTCGACCCCGTCTGCGACTCCCACTGAGGAGCTCGCCGACCGCGTCCCCGCCATGCCATCTAGCTCTGGCGAGGTTTCCCGAGGCCAATTTTGGGAGTTCTAAGGTTAGGGTTAGCGGGCAAATGCCAGGGTTTAGATGTGGATGCATAGTGCATCTTTTGATTTAGCGGTAGTATGTAAATCCAATGATCCAATGTATGATCAATCTCATTCTTAATTTTGCCGCACAAGCAACTTTATCGACAAGTTTTAAAATTATTCAGTTTTAAGTTTGGTTTTTGTCATGTCCGGCTGTTTTTCGAACTGAAAAACCGAAGTTCGGATCCCTTTATATGCATTTTTAAAAAACCGATTACAAGGAATCTGTTAGATTTGCTCTAAAGCGATGGCGGTACAAATGAACTAACCTGACTGACTTTGACTATGGAGGAGGCCATATTGGGCGCCACTTTGCATCCCTACTCATACTCACAGACAAGCGACATTTGGCATTGTACTTCGCCGCCCTAACGATCGACAAAGTAAAGGGTCCAGACCAATCATTGTGGCTTGTGGATTTGTGGCGCGGTGTCTACTCACTGAAACCATATATAACCAGATTGTAGTTCTAGCATCATCAATGATCTCATGAAACCCTACCCTACCGAGCAGCATCAGCAAAAAAAGCAGCACTCTGAAAGAAGGTTCTCATGGTAAACGTACAAACTTGTCGGCTTGCACTCTGTCGCATCCATCGGCGACAACCATGTTCGGTGCCACCGAGATATCGCCGGCCCATCCCCGATCGAAACCTACAAATGCAAGCCCCCAAACGACCCGACCCGATCGATTGAGCAACATCGTACATATATATACATATATGTACGCATACGCATGGACACATGCATTCCTAGCCAAAACGATCATCGCCGTGGTGGCCATGGCGTCTGCTGCAGTGTTGGTCCTGGTCGCTCTCGCCGTGGTGCTGGCCACCTGGCTCTGTACGGCGGCGATGCACCATCTGGTGTGGCGTCCCTACGCCGTCACGAAGGCGTTCCGCCGACAGGGCATCCGGGGCCCGGCGTACCGGTTCTTCGTCGGCAACAACGAGGAGTCCAAGGCGATGCGTGTGGCGACGGCCAACGACGTGCTGGACATCCGCTCCCACGACATCATCGCCCGCGTGCTGCCGCAGTACCAGGCGTGGACGGCGTCCTACGGCAAGGTGTTCCTGTCGTGGACGGGGTACACGCCGGCGCTCTGCGTCGGCGACCACGACATGGTGAGGCAGATCCTGTCCAACAAGACCGGGCTGTACAACAAGACGGACCCGGGGCCCAACATCCTGGCCCTTCTGGGCAACGGCCTCGTCTTCGCCGACGGCGACCACTGGACGCGCCACCGCCGCGTCGTGCACCCGGCCTTCACCATGGACAAGCTCAAGGTGATGGCCAAGACGATGGCGGAGTGTGCGGGGGAGGTGGTCGGGGCATGGGCAGCGCGTGCCGCGGGAGCTAGCGATGGCGTGGCGCGGGTGGAGGACGTCGGGCAGCAGTTCGTGGAGCTGACCGCCGACGTGATCTCGCACACGGCGTTCGGGAGCAGCTACAGGGAGGGGAAGGAGGTGTTCGTGGCGCAGCGGGAGCTCCAGTACATTGCCTTCTCCACCATCAACAACGTCCGCGTCCCGGGCCTGGAGTACGTGCCGACCAAGAACAACGTCCGGCGGTGGCAGCTAAGTAAGAAGGTGCGTAGCACGCTCATGGCGATCATCGACGAGCGGCAGGCCGCTGCCAAGGCGGCCAAGGGCTACGGCAACGACCTGCTCGGCCTGATGCTTGAGGCTAACGCCGGCTCCGAGGGACAGAAGGCCATCATGAGCATGGATGAGATCATCGACGAGTGCAAGACGTTCTTCTTCGCCGGGCACGACACCACCTCGCACCTCCTCACGTGGGCCGTCTTCCTCCTCGGTACGCACCCCGAGTGGCAGCGGAAGCTGAGAGAGGAGGTCCTCCGGGAGTGCGGTGGCGCGGGGGCGCCCTTGAACGGCGACGCGCTCAACAAGCTCAAGCTCGTAAGCTCCTCCACCTATCCTATCATTATGATCCAACTATTATGCTCCATGACGACGAGCGAGACTCACTTCACGTCTGAACTGTGATCGGCGATGGCAGGCGACGATGGTGCTCTACGAGACGCTGAGGCTGTACGGATCGGTGATCATGATTGCCAGGAAGGCCACGGCGGACACGGAGCTCGGCGGCGTAAAGATACCCAAGGGCACCATAACAATGATACCGATCGCCATGATGCAACGCAACGAGGAGGTATGGGGCGCGGACGCCGGCGAGTTCAACCCAGAGCGGTTCCGGGACGGCGTGGGCAGGGCGGCCAAGCACCCCAGTGCCATGCTGGCCTTCTCCGCCGGCACGCGGTCGTGCATCGGCCAGGACTTCGCGATGCTGGAGGCCAAGGCGACGCTGGCCACCATCCTGCGGCGGTTCGAGTTCGAGGTCGCGCCGGAGTATGTGCACGCGCCGGCAGATTTTCTGACGCTGCAGCCCAAGTGCGGGCTCCCCATCCTATTCAAGCTCTTAAATCAGTAAAATAAGTGTGTTTCTGAAAGCAGTACTATTACAAAGTTCATTAGTGCGCCGTGCAAAAGATCAATCAATTTGGAAACGAAAGAAATTTGTGTAAAAGCGACACTTTAAAACACACTACTAATAAAAACGTCTTCTACCCATAGACTACAATAATGACGGGCGTCTAAGCAGAAGGAGCATCTGTATCCTCGTGGAACGACGGGTGGCCGTCTTGTCACCGCGCGACGTGATCTCGAGATTATCGGTCTTTTCGCCGAGGGCGTCCTCGAGAGTGTCGCAGATACCAAGCGCTCTAACCTCGCTCATCGCCGTAAGCAGCTCCACCTGGCTCGTCCTTGTGACGTCTTCATTCGAAACGTCGTTGAGGTCGTGACTCTCCTTGTTCACGCAGAATTGACGATAGAGGTGAAGACCCCAGCATCGCCGACATCGAATGTACATGGACCTACACCTAGTGAAGCACAAAGACAAAGAAAAACTCTGTCCCAACACGAAAGGATCGAAGCCCATGGCGAAAGTTACCTAGAATTAGGAGCTAGAATCCAACTTGTAAATGTGTATGAGATACCCTATCTTGTATGGAAAGATCCTCCACGTCATATATATGCGAGAGGTGATGGCTGATTGAGACTTAGACGCAAACAATCGAAAAATTCAATACCTTTACTTTTGTTCCTTGGCCTTTGTCCATGCTCTCCCTTTCTTCGGTGATTTTTGGCGCAACTTGTCCATTGAATCGAAAATCGAGTTAAGAGCGGCCAAGCTGGACTTAGTTCAGCCCGTAGTCGTCGGAACCTCCTATATGGTTTGTCCTGAGGAACTGGGACTTTAGGTCTCAAAAGCGCTAGCTAGATTGTATTGCATATCGCTCTTCTAGCGGACCTCCTCCGGTGTGAGTTGCGGTGCGTCACCGTGGGTGCTGGAAGTACACAAGAACATGTGCTAGTGTAAGCCAGAATCCGTTTTGGCGCAACACACTTTTTGATGACTTTGCTAGGGATGACAATCTTAGATCGCATCACTATGAGTGGATCAAAGATCATGAAACCCTCTAAAGTTTGTCTTGAGAACATCATAAGGCCATCTTTTGATGAACTCTCGATTAAACAATGCCAAATTTTTTTAGGATATTCATAATAAAAGACGGAAAGATCGCATGCCACAGTAGGAAAAGCAATAAGTTGAGGATCGGGAAGCCTACTTTAAGAAACGACAGCTTTAAATACTTGCCAAAACAAAACTCATATGGTGTCATATCAGTGAAATTAGATGGTACCCTATTTAAAGTGAACGTGGTTATATCTAATGTGTAACCCCAAAACAAAAGCGGCAATCACCGAATGACATCAAACACCACACCGTAACTGGGTGGTTATAAGGTGGCATTGAGTATTCTGAAAGTATGTGTTGAGGCAGATGGATCAAGAGTGGGATTTGTCCATCCATATGACGGATAGATATACTCTGGACCCTCTCGGTGGAATGTCATCTAATTGGCTTGCAAGCACGTGACTAGGTTAAAAGGGATCACATATCATGGAACGAGTAAAGAGTACTTATCGGTAACAAGGTTGAACTAGGTATGTAGAGATACCGACGATCAAACCTTGGATAAGTAAAGTATCGCGAGACAAAGGGAAATTGGTATCGTATGTAAATGGTTCATTCGATTACGAAGTCATCATAGAAATATGTGGAAGCCATATGAATTCTAGATACCTCTATTGGTTATTGATTGGAGAAGTGTCTCGGTCATGTATGCATAGTTCACGAACCGTAGGGAGACACACTTAAGGATTCGATGTTGTTTAGTAGATACAGAATATGAGTTGGAGACCGAATGTTGTTCGGAGTTTCGGATTAGATCCGGGACATCACGAGGAGATTCAGAATGATCCAGATAATAAGATTCATATAAGGAAAGTCAATTTCCAAGGTTCGGAAATGTTTTCGGTGTTTTCACCGGAACATTCTGGAAGGTCCACCACCCCGGGGGGAATGGATACTTGGAATGTTCCATGACAATGTGGAATGGTTGCATCATACCCTAGGTAATTTGGCTGGGCAATGGAAAGAGAGAAATCAAACTCTAGTTTGAGTAGTCAAACTCCAATTTGAAAACTCAAATCCCAACATTGAAAGTCCAAGTGGAGGGAGGAGAGGAAATCTGCATGGGAGAGGTTTCCCTCTCCCTCAATGCCGCTGGCTAATGACTGTAAGTGCACAAATCGTTTGTAGCTAGTTTCAAAGTTAAGATATCGATCCCACAGGGCGACCAAAGGCAAGTGTTTATGGGGAAGTCTCTGTCACACTCAAAGTTGATAAAGTTCTTCAAGTGAATTGACTGCAAGTGTTGAAATAAGAATAAAATTTGGATTAAAGGAATTTATTTAAATAAAACTAAAATGTAAACTTCAGAAATAAAAAGCATAAAAGTAAAAAACGATTGATTGTTTGTTGTTTCCTGCGGATGACAAAGTAGGTGTGGGGAGATACAGTTCATGGTGATAGTGAATGTGCCAAGGGGATGAGTGATAAGTGTAAAAATTATAATATTATAAGTATATGTATAGGCGAGCAACCCATAATTAGCCGGAACTCCTCTTGGTAGATTTCATCCCAATTTCAGTAATCCTACTAGTTTGTTACCAAAACCATGGCCAGTCACTAGACGATTAAGATCCTTCAGGTTGCTTAGCAATTAAGATCTTTGGATCGGACTAATGCAATAGGCATAGTGGATCCTTGTGCTCCTCGAGTTCAACTAGTTTTTCATTGATATCCCCGTGTCACTTGGGGGTCGCATGTCTGCTAGCAAACAAGATCTTATCTATGTAGAACAAAGTATCATGTTGTGTGGGCCCTTAATTGGACAACAAGCATTAGGCATCCCAAAGATAGTCAAGCACACATAATATAATAATTAAAATAAATCACAAACTAATGGAAATTATATAG
This sequence comes from Avena sativa, assembly GCA_916181665.1. NCBI lineage: Eukaryota > Viridiplantae > Streptophyta > Magnoliopsida > Poales > Poaceae > Avena > Avena sativa. The sequence continues at coordinate 497,557,318 of OV702299.1, read as the reverse complement.
GCACATCACATGTCACCAATCTCTTACATCTCCCACGCCCAAGGGAACTTACTCACACATGAGAGAATAAAGCATAATCGATATAATTAAATAAAGGGAGTTCTTCTCGATATTACCGTGGAGATCCACAATAGAAATAGAAAAGTAATCCAACACAATTTAAGATAGGAAGAAACAATCTCAAACCCTAATCTTGCAAGGTGAAGATCTCTCTCTCTCTCAAGTACAAGTAATGGCTATGGGGGGTGTGGTGGCTAGGAGGTCGAAGATCGTGGAGCAAGATAAAGAACGTCTTTGCCTTCTTCTCTGAATCTCTTATTTCTCCCTTCTGGATGGAACGACGGCTGTTGTGTTCTGTTTTCGTCCTCGACTCCTTCATGAAAGTTGTCTCTTTTGACAAGACAAAGGTGGTGGCAACTATACGGCCGGATAAAATACTTCTGCCGTAGTTGCTCATTAAAGCTATTGCATGCCTTCCTCGTTTTCTTCCAAAAAGAGATTTGCTTGTTTTCGCCTGAATACTGTGTTTCTGACTTTCTGTTGTTAAAACCTCATGTTGATGTTCGGAACCTTAAACACACATTAAAAACCAAGTTTTCTTCGATACCGAAGTATTAGCGTTATAGCTATAAAACCATCAAATCCAGACAAAAACCATCAATAAAAACCATAAAAAATGTGTCGAATCTCAAAACTATCAACTCCCCCAAGCTTAGATGTTCGTCGCCCTCGAGTGACAAGAAAATAAGGAATAATAGCGGAGATTCGAAACTGAAATAAAAAAACTTACAAGCTCAAATTTGTGTCAAATTATTTTCTTCATAATTCCTGCAATCTTAAACATGATCATACAAGTATTCACAAGATTGCACTGAGTCCACTTCCTAACCACGTATATCTTGCTAGCAAATAAATTATATGCCCGGGCAAGTATTAAAAGTTTAGCTAGGAAAGTGAAACAAATTCTTTTGGTTTCCCTCTTTGTTGAGATATAAAACCTTTTTGCTCTTGTTTCTTTAATCAATTAAGAGTACTCAAGTTTGCACCAAAAACATTCAATTAAAGAATAACTCATCTACTCCCACGTAAAAATTTCAAGACTCTCAAAGCACCTTTTTCCTTTCCTTGTTTTTCAAAAGCTTCATCTCTTCCATAGAGAAATCATGTCATTGTTTTTAACATGTTAATTGGGACTGTTTTGCACACTCGTGGCCATGTCAATAGATAACTATTGAGAAATAGTGGGATAGAGGAGTACTACAACTTCACTTGGAACGTGAGATCATGAGGAGACTAAATTTTTTACCCGTCATAGCATTGAAGCTACAGATGCTTACATAACTCAATAGCCGAAATCAAGTGGTTTTCCTCATTTAGATTGTTTGTTGGCCAGCGGAGTTAATAGTTCATCAATGAGCACGATAGTGTTGTAATGACACGTGTAAAGCGATATCTTACTTTAATTATTAGAAAAGGCAGTGGCATAATCTATACTACTTTGAAGCGTCCATTTTATCAAACAATTTCATTCAATAGTGCTATGAAGTCTATTTACATTAAGCTCAATGGGGTTGAGTGGTTCTAGAATCAAATCATTTAGGCTAAACATGGATTCAAGTCATCTTTTGGATGATTTTTCTTGTTGTAAAAATGTTGGAGATATTTTAACCAAGTTCATTTCTCATTACTTCAAAGCTAAAAAGGAGACACTAGCGATGGAATAGAATTTATAGGATAATAAGCTAAGTGGGGAGTGACTCAAGTGCAAGCGAGCAAATAGTTTTAGGGTCAATTTAGGATTGCAGAAGAGGTGATGAAAGGAATGTGATACCTCCTCTTACTTGCTTAGTTCTTGTACTTGAGTTGAACCCCGCTATATTTCCCTATTGCCAAGTCACCTGAAATTGAGCAATCTCCAGGAGAAACAAATAAACAAAGAAACAAATTTGTAGTAGAGGTTACTACTAATTTTTCTTGTGTTTTTTTATTTAGGAATGCAAAATTGAAAGTAAACATGAAATTTTGAAGAAGAAAAATAAATCAAAAGAAGAAATAAAAATATGAATGCAAAGTTTGGAGGTTTTCAAACCTCCCCAAAGCTTAGGCTGTTGCCAGGCTTAGTTGTTGTCGTCATTTGGCGACTGGTACGGATGCTGCTGGTAGTAGTCGGGAAAGTGGGTCACGAAGTGACTAAAGTTGTGAGTTAAGGAACTCACATCCTCATTCACTCCCTGCAGAGTTTGGTCGATATCCCCAACGCACTGGTTGAGCTGCAGAAAATCTTGATAGGGGACGTTGTTGAACCTATGCTGCTATTGCTGCTGGTCGGGCCATGCGTCCCAGGGTCCCTCATGCTGCTGTTGTTCTTCCCAAGCAGGGTTGTACTCCTACTCCTGCTCCTGCTCATCATGTTGCTCTCCTTCTTCATCTTCTTCTTGGTTAGGCTGGAGTTCAGCCATGATCACCAGAACTTGATCCTTGGTGAGGATCCAGTTGTTCTTCTCCGGAATCGAGAAAGCTTGTGTACAAGGCAACGACACCTGCTCATGTGAGGCATCAAGATAACCAAACTGATATGTTCGGAGCCTCTTGTCAGCTTAGTAAACACCGAGGAAGCCACAAGCAGTTATATATTTGACATCCATAAGTATGGAGCCATCTATAGGTTGCATAACATGTATTGGTATGTTCAATTCTTCGACAAGGTGGGTTACCAATCCACCAATGTGAATGTCACCTTTCTTTTTGTTGCTTTGGTGGCGAAAGTGCTGGAGGAGTAGAGCCGCAAGATTGTGGCTTTGCGGAGCATCGGGGAAGAGTGCCTTGGTGATCATGGCCATGTCTGCATTAGCCATGTAACTGGTATCTCCTCTTCCCAATAGTGTATTGGCGAGGAACAAGGCAAAGTAGCGAATTGTTGGGTTCTGGATGGTGGACATCTTCTTCTGGTAGAAGTCCCTGCCACCATTAACAGAAATAACCTCCCAAGTTTCTCCACTTGAGACGCTATATAAATTTTTAACAGTTGACTGCCCAGTGTGAGGGAATCCAAAAGCATCACAAAATTGTTGGAAATTTATTTGATATAGCTGTTGGTTTATAGTGAATCTCATTGTGCATGCATTACCTTTCTCCTTTTAGTCATCGTAGAAGGAGGCGAGGAACTCAAAGGTGAGCGCAATATAGGTATAGTGGCTCGCGTAGGCGAGGAGTGATAGCCCTGTATTTGCACACAAGATGTCGAAATCCGCCCTCAACCCTACCGCGGTGAGAAAGCTATCATCGGCCCAACGTGTGGGCATCACCTTCCTTGATGAAACCATGGCATACTTGTTGTCAAGTTCAGCCCGGAGACCCGATCCTGTTGGGGATATGCTATATGGGTATCCTCATAGCATGTCACTTATCCGGATAATCCGGGTGGCCCACAGTTGGTAGCATGGCCTATGGCCTGCTGGGCGGCCCAGTTAGATGGATCCAGAAGGGAGGCCCATGCCGGATAAAGGAAGGCTACGATGGAGTCACCAGCGTAACCGGAGCCTTGGAGTGCAGATACACAAGACTAGTAATAGACGGTGTAGGAATCTGTAACCTGTCCGGCTAGGACTTTTCCCTATAACCCTTGGACCTGGCGACTATATAAGTCGGGCCTATGGGAGCCTTTAGGGCACAATCTGAGAACAACTTCATACAACCTCGCACAGCGAACCTATCTCTGTAACTCGGCGTATTGCCCTTATAGTGATTTATAGCAGGAGTAGGATTCCGCCACCGTCGTGGGATCTAAACCTGGGTAAGCTGTGTTACCTCGTACCCGTCAACCGTCCGCCTTACCCCACGTCTCTAAACACGCACTGTGAGGACCCCTCCATGGCGTACTCGTCGGCAATACCACGACAGTTGGCGCCCACCATGGGGCAAGAGGCGCTTCAGGCTCTTCAGCGGGCAAGGACCAAGATCTTCGCGGGAATCGGCGAAACCATAGCCATCGGTCGTGTTCTCTTCTCCGGCAACATTCCGATCGTCCCTCCTGACGAGTTATAGATCCCGGCAAAGACGAACCCTATGTGGTGTTCGGTCGTTCCTATCGGAGACATCCACCTCTTCATCGGCGAAACCGACTCGGGCACTAGTTCCCTGGGAGTCGGAGGAGCATCAAGGCCCGCATGAACCGCCTACGGGCAGGATATGTTCGCGGAAGGATCGATGTCAGATCTCTCTTTGGAGTTTGCCGGCAAAGATCGGAAAAACTCAAGGCCCGCACGGACCGCCTACGGGCAGGATACGTTCGCGGAAGGATCGATGTCGGATCTCTCTTTGGAGTTTGCCAGCAAAGATTGGAAAAATTCAAGGCCCACCCAAACCGCCCCTGTGCAAGATATAAAGGTGGAAGATCACTGCAAATCCGCCGGCTTCGCCTGTGTGTCTGGACAGTAGAGATCCAAGTTCGTCGGCATGGTTACCATCTTCGATCTGGCGCGCTGCATTCAGAGAGAAGGCGAAAACCTCTGCGATTACCTGGCCAGGTGGCTCTGTATACGAGCCGATCTGGCCCACTACCCCGATGATAACGCTTTGTATCACTTCGTGGAAGGACTGGACCGTGGCATGCTTCTCCGACATTCTTTAAGACGGCAGCAGACAACAGGACACCTTACCCTCGAAGAGATGGTGAGCACCGTCAACAACTACGTGGAAGCTGACGCAGCAGCCCAGATGGCGCTTGCGCTCAGGGACGGAGAACCTCCGATTCAGCAACCGCCACCACCGCCTCTCGCCGCCATCGTCGCAGCAGCACCACCACCTCCAGTCATCGTCGCGGCCGTTGCACCTCCACCGCCCGTCATCGAGGAAGTCCTGGCACCCTTCGACTCTGTCATTGACGCGCTTTATGCTGATTTCAATGCAGATTCAGAGGAGATAGATTTCAGTCCAGAAGAGCTAGACTCCGCTATGCAGGAGATGGAGGAGGAGTACTCGCGCGACGAGCAAGCCAACAATGCCGTCATGTCTCGAGGGGTGTTCGTCACCATTGTGACGGCGATGGATGAAGATCAACCCGGACGAGCTCCGCCTACAACACTGGAAAAGGGGAAGGGGCCACTTATTGCTGCTGACGATGATCGCGCAAAAATCATGCCTCCTCCGCCTAACCCAGTGCAGCAGCCACAGGAACTCGGCACCGGCCCGAGCAACAACAACACCACAAACTTGCCGCCTCCGGCATCTACGTCTGCAGCAGCCCAAGTTACTCCAGCTGATAGAGTGATGTATGGCAATCTCCTCGTCGAGCCACTAACCGTTGCTCATATCCGGAACGTGACCCATCTTGACGAGAAGCGCCAGCAGCTGCTGGAGGAAGCTCAGGCCATCACGGAACAAGGCGCTAAGCTAGATCGAGATCTGGTCAACGCGCAGAAGTCTATAGAGAAAGCTAGAGCAATGGAGGCCGAGTACAAGACTTTACTGCAGCAGCAGAAGGCTAAGAAAGCTCCGGCTCGCGTCATCAATGATCCTGGTGAATGGCGCAACCTAGGATGGGCTCCCTCGAAGCCGTCACAAACCAAGCCATACATTGACAGTGAAGGCAAGCAGGTGATGCCCACCCCACTCCTTAACCTCGCCGTTGCCAAGACCCTTCTGGAGCAGGATAGATCACCCAAAGCAGTAGAGCAGGTCTATGACCTAGCGGCCAAGGCGGTGAAGCAGCAGGAAAAGGCCACCTCTCAGAGGCTTGAGTCTGACCCAGCGCTTTGCCAATCTAGCCAGTACAAGCCTCCAAGGGACAGATCTCCTCTTGATGTCGGGTCCCAGACGGGTTCATCAGAACGAATACGGAGGGATGCGCGCAACAGGAAGGACGCTATCCCCATATCCTCCAACCACGGAGAAAAGGCCCGACCTCGTCGCCCATCGCCACCGCCCCGGTCCCCCCCCCCCGACATCGCGAAGATTACAAGACTCGCCATCGTACGGATATGCCCCCACCAAAGCAGTGCGGCATCGCCATCCGTGACAACACGGAGCAGACCCGTCATGACGGAGAGCGCAACCAAGGACACAGGAGCAGGTCACGCCATGACCCCCCGCGTTCGAGAAGCAACCGTGACAGGCGTGAGGCGTCGCAGGAGGGTAATAGCAAGAAGGATAACCCACCGCCACCTCCGCCTTCGTCACCACCAAGAAGTCACCATGGCGGAGGAGGCCCGCGTCGTTCACGCAGCCCCTCCCCTATTGACAAGAAGAAAAACCCGGAGCCGTACGATGCACGTTCACGGATCGATAAGATCCATGAGGCCCGGGAAGGACCATACATGGGACCACGTTGCTTTGGACCTGCAATACGGTCCGCAACTTACCCCCAAAGGTTTCCGGATTGACAAGAACATCAAGCCTTATGCCGGTACCGCTAAGCCAGCCACATGGTTGCAGGACTACGGCAACGCGGTGGAGATTGCCGGAGGCAACCCCAACGTCGTCGTCAAGTACCTCCCATTAATGTTGGCGGGCACGGCCTGTCAATGGATCGACGACTTGCTGGAGAAATCTATCTACAACTGGTTGGACATGCAAGAAGCGTTCACCAAGAACTTTGAGGGTACTTACAAACGTCCCTGCAGCGTGGGCGATCTACAGCGGTGCGTGCAAGAGAAAGATGAGACATCTCGTGCCTACCTCTCTCGCTGGCTAGACATGAAGAATTCCTGCGCAGGAGTGCATGCCCAGACCGCCATGGCCGCCTTCATCGACGGGTTGGAAAGGGGCACGTTTCTCCGACATAAGCTGAAGCGCTTGCAGGACAATCACCAGCTTGACTTGAATCAGATGATTCAGTTGGCTAGTGAGTCGCAACTACCGCCGATGATGCTCGCGGCTCCTTGCCGGCAACGGCCGTTCCAACTCAAGCTCGGAGGAACATCAGTACAAAGCGGAAAACCGCTCCAGAAGAAAAGCAATCTACTGACATCGTCGCTATGACTTTTGCAGGACAAGGTGATGGCGGACTACGTGGCCGAGGAAGGGGAGCTGGCCGTGGGCAGCAACGAGGTAGTGAAACAACCTCGGCGCCACTCCGCGTTCCCCAAACCTACGAGGAGTACCGCGACATGCGTGCCTCGTACACCTCGACGTCAATGGCAAAGCCACCCATACCAATCGATACTGCAAGTTCGTCAACGACCTCAAGGAAGACCCGGAGTCCGGCTACAAGCAAAGTCGAAAGAACAGACCGCGAGGAAAGGGCAAGGGGGAAGAAGAAGGAGGAGGAGTCCAAAGATTCAAGTGATATGGATGAAGACGTTGATCCCAAGCACACCGCCAAGAGCGACGACAAGGGCAAGAACCCCTTGCAAAGAAGGCTCCAGTCTACCACACTTTCCTTGGCACCCCCACCGTCTGACAACAGAAGACCTCTCTGAGGATCCTGATGGCCACTCTCCCCCCAGTTCCCCAATACATGCACTGGTCGGAGGTTCCAATAACTTGGGACAGGACCACCCATAACTTATACCTACGGAGAACCAGTACGCCATGGTCATCAACCCCTTGATTGACGGCGTGGAGTTCACCAAGTGTATGGTGGATAGTGGAAGCAGCATCAACATCATGTACCTGGATACACTGCAGAAGATGAACTTCACGGAGGCAAACCTAAGGCGGACCAACACCATCTTCCACGGCGTAGTTCCTGGTCGGGAGGCTCGGTCCCTTGGGTGCATTACACTTCAGGTTGCCTTTGGCGATGTTAACAATTACCGCCAAGAGCGCATGACCTTCAAGGTGGTCCCCTTCAAGAGCGTGTACCACGTCATTTTCGGTCGCGACAAGTTCCACACGTTCATGGCCAAGCCATGCTTCGTCTACAACAAACTCAAGATACCCATACCAAACGGTGTCATCACCATATCTAGAAGGTTTACCAAGGCAAGGGACTGCGAGATCAATGAAGCAGCCGTTGCAGAAGCTGTCCTCTACAGCGAAGAATTCAAAGAGATCCAGAGCAAGGTCGATGACTCAGAGATGCCCGCGTCGAAGAAGCAGATCTCCGTCTCTGCTCCTGCGTTCAAGGCCGCCATCGAGACCAAGCTGGTGGAACTTGTGGTAGGCGATGCCTCCAAGGTCACCGCAATTGGGACGAACCTGGATCCTAAATAGGAAAGCGCGCTTGTCGAGTTCCTCCGTGAGAATAGGGACATCTTTGCCTGGCAACCTGCCGACATGAAAGGTGTACCTAGGGAACTTGCCGAGCACAGCTTAAACATTGATCCAAAATGCAAACCAGTTAAACAACCTCTACGACGCTTTGGAGATGAGAAGATACGCACCATTGGCAAAGAGATAGCTAGGTTACTTAAAGCTAGATTTATCCGAGAAGTCCTTCACACCCGATGGGTGGCCAATCCTGTACTTGTCCCCAAAAAGGGAACCAATGAATTAAGAATGTGCGTTGATTACACCGGCTTGAACAAATCATGTCCCAAAGATCCGTTTGCTTTGCCTCGCATTGACCAAGCCATTGACTCGACGGCTAACTCGGAGCTTTTGTGTTTTCTCGATGCATACTCAGGATACCACCAGATCAAGATGAGGAAGTCAGACCAATTGGCCACATCGTTCACTACCCCATACAGCATGTTTTGCTATGTTACGATGCCCTTTGGGCTGAAAAACGCAGGTGCTACGTACCAGCGGACAATGCAACGTTGCCTCCATGACCAAATTGGTCGGAACATTCACGCCTATGTGGACGATATCGCGGTGATGTCTAAAAAGTCAAACGACTTAATCTCCGACTTAAAAGAAACCTTTGATAATCTCCGGAAATACGACATGATGCTTAACCCTAAGAAGTGTGTCTTCAGGGTTCTAGCCGGCAAATTGTTGGGTTTCATCGTTTCCCAATGCGGAATCGAGGTCAACCCGGAGAAAATCAAGGCCATCTTAAACATAAACCGTCAGACATGCCTAAAGGACATTCAACGACTAACAGGTTGTGTTGCAGCAGTTAGTCGGTTCGTCAGCCGACTTGGAGAGAAGGCTCTGCTGCTGTACAAGTTGCTAAAGAAGGCGGACAAATTCACGTGGACAGACGAAGCAGATGTTGTTGGAATTATGCCCTAGAGGCAATAATAAAGATGTTATTATTATAATTCTTGTTCATGATAAAGTTTATATTCCATGCTAGAATTGTATTAAGCGGAAACTTTAATACTTGTGTGGTTTGTGAACAACACCGTGTCCCTAGTACGCCTCTATGGACTAGCTCATTGATCAATGATGGTTAAGGTTTCCTAACCATAGACATGAGTTGTCAATTGATAATGAGATCATATCATTGGAGAATGATATGGTGGACAGACCCAAACTAAGCGAAGCAATTAGATCGTGTCATCGTGTTCGTCTTTGCGAAGTTTTTCTTATGTCAAATATTGTATTCCTTAGACCATGAGATAATACAACTCCCTGGTATCGGAAGAAAGCTTTGAGGTCATCAAACGTCATCCTATGAGAGGGTGATCATAAAGGTGTCTCTCAGGTAATCGGAAAGTATCTGTTGGGTTGTATGTATCGAGATGGGATTTGTCCCTCCCAAGTCGGAGAGATATACTTCGGGCCCACTCGGTAATCGATATCAACACCGCTTGCAAGCATGTGGTTAAGGAGTTAATCACAAAGTGATATCGGATTACGGAACGAGTAAAGTACTTGCTGTGAACGAGATTGAACTAGGTATGACGATACCGACGATCGAATCTCGGGCAAGTAAAATATCGCGAGACGAAGGGAATATATATATGGGATTGATTGAATCCTGGCATCGTGGTTCATCAGATATGATCATGGATGAATGTGTGAGAGTCAATATGGGTGCCCAGACCCCGCTGTTGATTATTGATAGAAGATCATGTCTGCATATTCTCGAACCCGCAGGGTCACACACTTAACGTGTCTCGACGCTAGGATAGATTGGATACTTGGTTTATGAATTTTTGTTCGGAGTCTCGGATGGGATCCGGGACATCACGAGAGGTTCCGGAGTGGTCCAGAGAATAAGATTCATATAAGGCAGTGCAGTTTTTGGAGTTCGGAATTGTTCCGGATTAATCGGTATTGTACCGGAAGCTTCTAGAACCTTCCGGAAGGGGGCCAACGTGGCCCCACCTTCCGGGAGGGGGCATGGGCCTATGAGGGAGTGTCCTGGCCGCATTGGGCCAGGGGCACAAGGCCCCATAGGGCCCAGCCGATTCTAGATAAGTTTAAACTCGTTTAAACTAGAGATAGAATTTCTAGATAAGGGAGAGTTTAAATCGTTTAAACTAGAGATAAGATAGGGTTTCTAGATAAGGGAGAGTTTAAATTGTTTAAACTAGAGATAGGCTTGGAGGATGGGCAAGGGCTGGCCGCACCCCCCTCTATATATAGAGGGCTGGTGCGCCCCCTCCCCCCAACCTACACCTTTCTCCAAACCCTAGTTGCACTGCTGCCCTCCTCTCTCCCTCCCGACTGTTTGTGGGCGAAGCCCTGCTGCAGAAATTCTCCACCATATACACCACGCCGTCGTGTTGTAGATCCAATCTATCTCTCCACCCTACTTGCTGGTCCGAGGAAGGAGGAGACGTCGAGGTGATGCACGTGTGCATCTCACGGAGGCACCGCCACTTGTGGTGCTAGATCGGATCGGATCGCGAGGAGGAGAAGCGAGTACGACTACATCACCCACGTTCCGACGAACGTTCCGCTGTGCGAATCTTCAAGGGTATGAAGATCTAATCCAATCTCTCTCGTTGTTTGCATCTCCTAGATTAGATCTTGGCTTTCCCTCTGTTCGCTTCCGTAGAAAAATTTGATTTACTATGTTGCGAAACCCTTCAGTGGTATCACAGCTAGATCTATGCGTAGATGTGTTTCACGAGTAGAACGCAACATGGTTGTTGCGGGCGTTGATGTTTTCTGTTGCAAGCCTCTTGTTTGTGTTCTTCTTATGACGCGGGATAGTGAGATTGAAGCGGTCCAGGCCAACCTTACGCGACGTCGTTCGCGAGACCGGCTCCGCACTTGACGTGTGGCTTGTACCACACATGCGGCTGGTGGATGTCAGTTTCTCTCACTATAGTTGTCATGGGATTAACACCGGAGTTTGGCAACCATAATATCACCGTTGTGGCTTTCCGTAGGTAAGAATCGTTCTTAGCATCTACTCCCATAAGCCACGTAAAACATGCAACAACAAAGTAGAGGCGTCTAACTTGTTTTTGCAGGGAGTGTTTTCTGTGATATAGTATGGCCCAAGATGTGATGTGTATATTGTATGCGATGATCATGTTTTGTAATGTTTCACGACTTGCATGTCGATGAGTACACAACCGGCAGGAGCCATATGGTTGTCTTTATAATTGTGTATGACCTGCGAGTCAACTTCTTATACGCCATGTAATAGCTTTACTTTATCGCTAAGTAGTTAGCAATAGTTGTAGTTGCTATTCGTGGTGGAGGCAATCATGGTGGAGTGATGGAGATCATGCCGGAACGCACAAGATGGAGATCATTGCGCGAAGATTAGCTATACCATGTCACATAAAGTTATATGCATGTGATGTTTATCCTTTTATGTATCTTATTATGCTTAGATCGCGATGGTAGCATTATAAGATGATTCCTCACTTAAAGATCAAGATAAAAACTGTGTTCTCCCCAAAGTATGCACCGTTGCGAAAGTTCGTCGTGTCCAAGCATCACGTGATGATCGGGTGCTATAGACTCTACGCTCACATACAACGGGTGCAAGCCAGTTTTGCACACGCGGAAATACTTGGGTCTAACTTGACGAGCCTAGCATGTACAGACATGGCCTCGGAACACATGAACCGAAAGGTTAAGCATGAGTCATATGAATGATATGATCGACACTTCGTTGTCCACCATTGAAGCCACATCTCTTCTCGTGAAGATCGGATTAGGTGTGGTGAATTTGGATCGTGTTCACTAAACAACTTGAGGGATGTTGAATTTAGTGGGAGTTCATCTAGTAATTTGATTAAGTTGAACTATTTATCATGAACATAGTCTAAATTGTACTTGCAAATACTGTAGATCACATGGCCAAGTCCAACTTCAACTTCAACGTTTTTGTTGAGAAAGAAAAGCTTAGAAACAATGGGTCTAACTTCACCAGCTGGTTCCGCAATCTAAGAATCATTCTGTCTGGCGGACAAAAGGACTATGTCCTTGGGAAAGCATTAGGTGACCCCCCTGCTGCAACTGCGCCGGCTGATGAGAAAGTTGTCTATCAGTCGCGCAAAGATGATTATGGTGTGATTAAGAGCACCATGTTGTTTGCTATGGAACCGGAACTTCAAAATCGTTTTGAAAACTATCCCGGGCCCTTTGAGATTCTCGAAGAGCTGAAAACCATGTTTCAGACTCAGGCCCGTTCTGAGAGATATGAGATCTCTGAGAAGTTCTTTAACTGCAAGATGGAGGAAGGGAGTTCCGTTAGTGAGCACGCCATTAAGATGTCGGGCTACACTCAACGCCTTGAGCAACTGGACTGCAAGATTCTAGAGGAGCTCAAGATTGACAGGGTTCTGCAATCACTCCCTCCCAGCTACAAAAGTTTTGCAGTGACTCATAATCAGATTGGTTCCACTGATACGATCACCGAGCTCTTCGCAAAGCTGAAGGCTGCGGAGGTGGACATCAAGAAGGATAATCATGTGTTGATGGTCAACAAGCCCTCCTTTAAGAAAGGTAAAGGTGCAAAGAAGCCCTTAAAGAAGGGCGGCGGCAAGCGCAATGCCCCTGCTGAGAAAAAGCTCAGGTCTGGTCCCAAGCCGGAAACTGAGTGCTTCTATTGCAAGGACAAGGGTCACTGGAAGCGCAACTGTCCGAAGTACTTAGCGGACAAGAAGGCTGGCACCATCAAAGGTATATTTGATATACATGTTATTGATGTTTTCCTTACTAGCCCTCGTTGTAGTGCCTGGGTATTTGATACCGGTTCAGTTGCTAATATTTGTAACTCGAAACAGGAGCTGCAGAATAGACGGCGGCTTGCGAGGGATGAGGTGACGATGCGCGTTGGCAACGGATCAAGAGTTGATGTGATGGCCGTCGGCACGCTCTCCTTAGTTTTACCTTCGGTATTAGTTTTAAACCATAATAAATGTTATTATGTGCCTGCGTTGAGCATGAACATTATTTCTGGATCGTGTTTATTGCAAGACGGTTATTCATTTAAATCGGAGAATAATGGTTGTTCTATTTATATGAGTAACATCTTTTATGGTCATGCACCTCTTGTGAGTGGTTTATTTCTTCTAAATCTCGAAAGGGATGAAACACACATCCATAACATTGAGGCTAAGAGATGCAAAGTAGATAGTGATAATACTACTTATTTGTGGCACTGTCGTCTAGGTCATATTGGTGTAAAGCGCATGAAGAAACTCCATTCTGATGGACTTTTGTAGTCTCTTGATTTTGAATCATTTGACACATGCGAACCATGCCTCATGGGCAAGATGATCAAAACCCCGTTCTCCGGTATGATGGAGCGAGCAACGGACTTGTTGGAAATCATACATACCGATGTATGCGGACCGATGAGTGTTTCGACGCGTGGTGGATATCGCTATTTTCTCACTTTTACCGATGACTTAAGTAGATATGGGTATATCTATTTAATGAAACATAAATATGAAACGTTTGAAAAGTTCAAAGAATTTCAGAATGAAGTGGAGAACCATCGTAACAGAAAGATTAAGTTTCTACGATCCGATCGTGGGGGCGAATATTTGAGTTATGATTTTCTCACGCATCTCAAAGCAAGTGGAATCGTTTCACAACTCACGCCACCCGGAACACCACAGCGCAATGGTGTGTCTGAACGCCGGAATCGAACCCTATTAGATATGGTCCGATCGATGATGTCTCTTACTGATTTGCCGTTATCATTTTGGGGTTATGCATTAGAAACCGCTGCATTCACTTTAAATAGGGCTCCATCTAAATCCGTTGACGACACCGTATGAACTATGGTTTGGTGCTAAACCTAAGTTGTCGTTTCTTAAAGTTTGGGGATGCGAAGCTTACGTCAAGAAGTTGATGCCGGACAAGCTCGAACCCAAAGCGGAGAAATGCGTCTTCATAGGATACCCTAAGGAAACTATTGGGTATACCTTCTATCACAGAACCGAAGGCAAAGTGTTTGTCGCAAAGAACGGTTCCTTTCTTGAGAAGGAGTTTCTCTCGAAAGAAGTGAGTGGGAGGAAAGTAGAGCTAGACGAGGTTATTGAACCTTCTCTTGAATTGGAGAGTAGCGCAGCACCTGAAATTGTTCCAGTGCCGCCTGCACCAACAATAGAGCAAGCTAATGACAAGGATCATGAAGCTTCGGACGATGCTGCTACTGAACGTCGCAGGTCGACAAGGTCGCGTGCCCCTCCTGAGTGGTACGGCAACCCTGTCTTGACTGTCTTGTTAGTAGAAGACAGCGAACCTACGAACTATGAGGAAGCGATGATGAGCCCAGACTCTGAGAAATGGCTAGAAGCCATGAAATCCGAATTGGGATCCATGAGCGAAAACCAAGTATGGACTTTGGTGGACCCTCCTAGCGACCGAAAGGCCGTTGAGTGCAAATGGATTTTCAAGAAGAAAACGGACGCGGATGGTAATGTTACCGTCTATAAAGCACGGCTTGTTGCGAAAGGTTTTCGACAAGTTCAAGGTGTTGACTACGATGAGACTTTCTCTCCCGTAGCGATGTTTAAGTCCATTCGGATATTATTAGCAATTGCTGCGTTTCATGATTATGAAATATGGAAAATGGATGTCAAGACTGCTTTCCTCAATGGCAACATTGATGAAGAGTTGTATATGATGCAACCCGAAGGTTTTGTCGATCCTAAGGATGCTGATAAAGTATGCAAACTTCAGCGTTCCATTTATGGACTGAAGCAAGCATCTCGGAGTTGGAACCTTCGTTTTGATCAAGTGATCAAGAGCTTTGGATTTGTTCCAAATTGCTACGAAGCTTGCATCTACAAGAAAGTGAGTGGGAGCTCGGTGACATTTCTGGTACTATATGTGGATGACATATTGATTATTGGAAATGACATCAACATGCTTAACGATGTGAAGAGTTATTTGAACAAGTGTTTTTCAATGAAAGACCTAGGTGAAGCTGCTTATATATTGGGCATCAAAATCTATAGAGATAGACAAAGACGCCTGATAGCTTTAAGCCAAAGTACATACCTAGACAAAGTTCTGAAAAGGTTCAGAATGGATAAGGCATTGAAAGGTTCAGTGCCTATGTTGTCAGGTAAGATATGGAGCAAGGCTCAGTGTCCACCAACGGTAAATGATAGGGAAGCTATGAGAAAAGTGCCTTATGCATCGGCCATAGGTTCCATCATGTATGCCATGCTGTGTACTAGACCGGATGTGTCCAATGCTCTTAGTTTGACGAGCAGATATCAAAGTGATCCAGGAGTGGAACACTGGACAGCCGTGAAGAACATCCTAAGGTACCTAAATAGGACTAAAGAAATGTTCTTAGTCTATGGGGGTGATGAACAGCTCGTCGTAAAAGGTTACGTCGATGCTAGTTTCGACACCGACAAGGATGATTCTAAATCTCAGACAGGATACGTGTATATTTTGAATGGAGGAGCTGTGAGCTGGAGAAGCTGCAAGCAAAGCGTGATCGCGGGATCTACAGTAGAAGCGGAATACATGGCTGCTGCAGAAGCGTCAAGTGAAGGAGTTTGGATCAGAAACTTCATCACTGAGCTTGGCGTGGTTCCAAGTGCATTGGACCCACTGGAGATATTGTGTGACAACACTGGCGCCATAGCACTCGCTAAGGAACCAAGATATCATCCACAGACCAAGCATATCAACCGCAAGTTTCATATAATCCGAGATTATAAAGCAGATGGAGATCTGAAGATTAGCAAAGTACATACAGATCTGAATGTCGCAGATCCATTGACTAAACCTCTTCCACGTGTAAAACATGATCAGCACCTCAGTGCCATGGGTGTGAGATTGTTGCCAGATGTAAACTAGATTATTGACTCTAGTGCAAGTGGGAGACTGTTGGAATTATGCCCTAGAGGCAATAATAAAGATGTTATTATTATAATTCTTGTTCATGATAAAGTTTATATTCCATGCTAGAATTGTATTAAGCGGAAACTTTAATACTTGTGTGGTTTGTGAACAACACCGTGTCCCTAGTACGCCTCTATGGACTAGCTCATTGATCAATGATGGTTAAGGTTTCCTAACCATAGTCATGAGTTGTCAATTGATAATGAGATCATATCATTGGAGAATGATATGGTGGACAGACCCAAACTAAGCGAAGCAATTAGATTGTGTCATCGTGTTCGTCTTTGCGAAGTTTTTCTTATGTCAAATATTGTATTCCTGAGACCATGAGATAATACAACTCCCTGGTATCGGAAGAAAGCTTTGAGGTCATCAAACGTCATCCTATGAGAGGGTGATCATAAAGGTGTCTCTCAGGTAATCGGAAAGTATCTGTTGGGTTGTATGTATCGAGATGGGATTTGTCCCTCCCAAGTCGGAGAGATATACTTCGGGCCCACTCGGTAATCGATATCAACACCGCTTGCAAGCATGTGGTTAAGGAGTTAATCACAAAGTGATATCGGATTACGGAACGAGTAAAGTACTTGCTATGAACGAGATTGAACTAGGTATGACGATACCGACGATTGAATCTCGGGCAAGTAAAATATCGCGAGACGAAGGGAATATATATATGGGATTGATTGAATCCTGGCATCGTGGTTCATCCGATATGATCATCGATGAATGTGTGGGAGTCAATATGGGTGCCCAGACCCCGCTGTTGATTATTGATAGAAGATCATGTCTGCATATTCTCGAACCCGCAGGGTCACACACTTAACGTGTCTCGACGCTAGGATAGATTGGATACTTGGTTTATGAATTTTTGTTCGGAGTCTCGGATGGGATCCGGGACATCACGAGAGGTTCCAGAGTGGTCCGGAGAATAAGATTCATATAAGGCAGTGCAGTTTTTGGAGTTCGGAATTGTTCCGGATTAATCGGTATTGTACCAGAAGCTTCTAGAACCTTCCGGAAGGGGGCCAACGTGGCCCCACCTTCCGGGAGGGGGCATGGGCCTATGAGGGAGTGTCCTGGCCGCATTGGGCCAGGGGCACAAGGCCCCATAGGGCCCAGCCGATTCTAGATAAGTTTAAACTCGTTTAAACTAGAGATAGAATTTCTAGATAAGGGAGAGTTTAAATCGTTTAAACTAGAGATAAGATAGGGTTTCTAGATAAGGGAGAGTTTAAATTGTTTAAACTAGAGATAGGCTTGGAGGATGGGCAAGGGCTGGCCGCACCCCCCCTCTATATATAGAGGGCTGGTGCGCCCCCTCCCCCCAACCTACACCTTTCTCCAAACCCTAGTTGCCCTGCTGCCCTCCTCTCTCCCTCCCGACTGTTTGTGGGCGAAGCCCTGCTGCAGAAATTCTCCACCATATACACCACGCCGTCGTGTTGTAGATCCAATCTATCTCTCCACTCTACTTGTTGGTCCGAGGAAGGAGGATACGTCGAGGTGATGCACGTGTGCATCTCACGGAGGCACCGCCACTTGTGGTGCTAGATCGGATCGGATCGCGAGGAGGAGAAGCGAGTACGACTACATCACCCACGTTCCGACGAACGTTCCGCTGTGTGAATCTTCAAGGGTATGAAGATCTAATCCAATCTCTCTCGTTGTTTTCATCTCCTATATTAGATCTTGGCTTTCCCTCTGTTCGCTTCCGTAGAAAAATTTGATTTACTATGCTGCGAAACCCTTCAGATGCAGCATTGAAGCAACTCGAGGAGATTCTTTCCTCAGCGCCCATCCTTGCAGCACCCGAGCCTGGAGATCCCCTGTTAATCTACATGGCGGCAACCAACCGGGTAATCAGCATCGTCGTCGTGGTAGAGAGGAAGGAACTAGGCTATGAGCACGGAGTTCAACGACCAGTTTACTATGTGAGCGAGGTCTTGACAGAGTCCAAGCAGCGTTACCCGCACTACCAGAAGATAGCTTATGGAGTATTCCTTGCTTCTCGGAAGCTGAGGCATTACTTTCAGGAGCACCCAATCACAGTGGTGAGCAAGACTCCACTGTCCGACATAATCAACAACAGCGACGCTACAGGAAGGGTCGCGAAGTGGGGCTTTGAGCTTGCCGCCTTCGAGATCACCTACAAGATACGCGACGCTATCAAATCACAAGCCTTGGTGGATTTTGTTGCAGATTGGACAGAAATGCCAGATGCTACTCCGTTGCCGGAACCAGAGTACTGGGTGATGCACTTTGACGGATCAAAGCTGCTCAACGGCTCGGGGGATGGTGTATTGCTACAGTCACCAACAGGAGACAAGCTACACTATGTTCTGCAGATCCACTTCGAGGCTACAAACAACATGGCGGAGTATGAAGCACTCATTCACGGACTACGTGTAGCCAAGGATATTGGCATCAAGCGCATAGTTTGCTGTGGAGATTCTGACTTGGTTGCCCAGCAGGTGGCTGGCACCTGGAATGCGCGGAACCCTATGATGGCGGCATATCGAGACGAAGTGGACGAGATAGCCAAGAGCTTCTTGGGCTACGAAGTCAAGTATGTGCCTAGGGAGTAAAACGAGGCGGCTGATCTGCTGTCTAAGCTTGGATCAGGGCGCAAGCAAATTCCGCCAGGAGTATTCCTAGAGCATCTGCGCACACCATCTGTGAAGGGAACCGACATCGACAACCCAGATAGAGATGACTCTTTCGTCAACATGGTGACTAAGGTCCCTCCGGCTTGGACAAAACCGT
Source organism: Avena sativa (assembly GCA_916181665.1). Classification (NCBI taxonomy): domain Eukaryota; kingdom Viridiplantae; phylum Streptophyta; class Magnoliopsida; order Poales; family Poaceae; genus Avena; species Avena sativa. Next base: position 497,538,433 of record OV702299.1, on the reverse strand, counting down.
TCATGGAATATCTCGAACACGGAACGTTGCCCGACGACGAAGTCAAAAGATGGAAAATAGTACAACGAGAAAAGGGTTATACCATAATCAATGGGCAACTCTACAAAAGGAGCACTACTGGTGTATACCTAAAGTGTGTTTCCCAGCTAGAAGGTATGGAAATCCTACGCGAAATCCATCTCGGAGATTGCCGGCATCACGCCGCTCCTCGATCGTTGGTCGCGAAAGCCTTCTAGCAAGGATTCTACTGGATGACCGCGAAGGCGGATGCCAACAAGCTGGTTGAGACGTGCATGGGATACCAGTATTATGCCCGACAACCACATGTTCCTGCTGAAGAATTGCAAACAATACCAATAACTTGGCCGTTTGCAGTCTGGGGGCTAGACATGGTGGGACCGTTACAGACGGCACCTTGTGGGTTTACAAATCTGCTTGTAGCAGTTGATAAATTCACTAAATGGATAGAAGCTAAACCCATTAGAAAGCTTGATGGGGCAACTGCCCTCAGGTTTGTCAGGGATCTAGTGGTGAGATTTGGTCTCCCACACAGCATTATCACCGACAACGGCAACAATTTATCACTCGGATAAGTGGAGGCTTATTGTTGCGAGAAAGGCATCCGACTTGACCTTGCATCTGTGGCACACCCGCAATCCAACGGTCAGGTTGAGAGATCCAATGGATTAATTCTGCAGGGAATCAAGCCACGTCTTGAGGCGCCGCTACATAGAGCAGCTGGAGCCTGGGCGGAAGAATTGCCATCTGTGCTGTGGAGTTTACGAACTACACCCAACAGATCCACCGGCTACACCCCTTACTTCCAACATCCTTCACGATTCACCAAGAGTTGCCGCCTACGACGAAGATGACGCTGAAGACTCCAGACGCCTAGATGTGGACCTTCTCGAGGAGGAGCACGTTTTGGCATGCCAAAGATCCGCCATCTACCAGCAGAAGCTACGCAGCTACCATAGTCTCCGCATTCGGCATCGCTCGTTTAAAGAGGGGGATTTGGTGCTCCGACTTAAGCAGAAGAAGTCACACAAACTATCCCCGCCATGGGAAGGACCGTTCATCATAAGCAAGGCGCTACTCAATGGGTCTTACTACCTCATTGACAATCGTGAACTGAAGGATAGACCCAACGAGGACCATAAGCGTAAGCGACGTGACCCGGATGATGACTACCCGGAGCTTGATTGGCCATGGAACATAGCACAGCTACGTCCTTTTTACACTTAGCATTTTTTATCTAATTGTGTACCTCTTATATGATCAATGAAATAAAGCTCTCTGGTTCACTCATAATTCTGAGTCTTTTACCTCCTTTAGTGTTCATTTTTGGATCATATAAAACCTTTATGCACAAGCTTTGCGATTGCACTTGTGAAAAATTCCGCCTACGGGCGTTAGCTTAAGTTTTCTGGTCTACACGTTCTTTGTCGTTTTTATGTGGATTCTGGAGTAGTGACTTTCGGCACTTATTGTCAGCAATTTTGTGCTCAGGTTATTGACGGTGCCATTGGGCATCATAACCTAAGCGCATGGTTCTGACAACGAGTCTTCCGACTCACGAAAAGTCAAGCATAAGAACCAAAGTAATGGATAAGCCAGCACTTGCTTAAAAAATATATACATGCAGGAAACTAGTTCTTGAGCAGCAGGAAATAACAACCATTGTTTTCTGCCTTAAGTTACATAAACAAAGTTTTTTCCGCATATACACCAAGGGTGAAACAAATATTACAAAGTTGTTTTTCACTCCTTTGGCGCAGGTGACTTGGAGGCAGCATCATCACCAGCCGAAGAGCCACCCTCGAAGTCGGCGCTGTGGTGGGACTCAGAAGAATCTTGGTTGCCGTTGTCGATGATGTTCATGGGCACGAAGATGTTGACGTCCACCAACTCGGCAACTCTGGTGTCATAGCCCGCGAGTGACGACAAGATGGCTTCATGATTAATCTCTTTGCCATCATTGTCGGCGTCGGGGATACCAGAGGTCACCGTGTCGATGTCGGCATCTTCATAGTGTGCCTTCACCATTGATAGCGCCATCCTTGCGCCAGCCCGTGCGCACGAAGCTTTCCATCTTGTGATGCGCTCGGGGGCTCGACGCAGAATCTCCGAGTACTTCGCCATGGAGTCCGATGCCTTGATGTTTATCTGAAGGGGCTTGGAGATCTCCTTGGCTTGCATGATGGCGGTGTTGATGAAGTTACCGGCAAGAACCATGCATTCCTTGGCTGGAGGAGGCGATCGGGTTAAACCCATAGAAGCTGCAAATTCCGACAAGGAGCGCATGAGTTCAACAATTCAAAGTATCTAGACTACAGAAATCCAAGACGGAGAAAACTTACTAAAGATGCTGGCCTCAGCTTGCCAGAGGGTGTCCGCCAAGGATTGTTTCTCTTGTTGGAGGAGTTGGTACGCCTTGATATGGCGTTGATTCTGCTCATCGGCAGCTTGCTTATGATCTTTTAATATCGCAATCTCCTCCTTCAAGCGATCGATTTCCTCGGTGGCAGAGTCCTGCAAGGCCTTCATTGACTCCTCATGCATTTTCAGCATGTCTTTCCTCTCCTCCTTAAGGATCTTGTTCTCGCTATCCAGCTGCTGAATGTGATTGGATTGCTCGACAATGTCCTTGGCCTTGGCAACATGTTCTGCAAAGTCGGAGAAAACAAAGTACACAGGGAGTACTCGGAGAATATAGGCACAAAACAAAGACGGAATGCGCAAAAAGAAAACAGACTCTTGTTTTTGATGATATGTTCCTTCAAGATGGCAGTTTTACCCTTTCCGGCTTCAAGATCTGCGCGCATCTTCTGGTACTTGTCATTTGCCATGCCCCTCCGAGCATTCTCGTTCTGTGGAAAAAAGGACAAAGTTAAAGCGTTGTTTGGTCTGCTTGGAGCACCTAGCCGGAAAATTTTCCACCTAGATGCTCGGGGGCTACAACGAGAGTTTTTGACTTAACAATATGCTTAGCTTTCTTTGAGTATCTAGTCGGAACTAATTTAGTTACAACTAGAAGCTTGGGGGCTAAAGTATAAAGTTTTTAACTCAGACATATGCTTAGCTTTATTTAAGCATCTAGTCGGAACTAATTCAGTTGCAACTAGAATATTGGGGGCTATAGTACTGAAATTTACAAACACTGCGTATCCTACTCTTAAAGCATCTAGTCGGAATAATTCATTCCATCTAAATGCTTGGGGGATACAGTGAGAAGTTTTCTTGCTTAGTCACTCTTAGTGCATCTAGACGCAAAAGCTTATGATTTTCCGTCTACATCCTCGGGGGCTACAGTGGGATACTCATATGAAATGCAAAAGGCAAATAAAACTTACAAGTGCAATGATCTTGAGGTTTGTAGCGCTCTCGACCAGCAGCTTGCCAAAGGAGATGATGTTTCCTCGCAAGATTTCTGCTTGTCGGAGGAGCTCCTCAAGACCGCACGTCAGAGATGTCGGTGCTGCTCCAGGAACCAGAGTTGTGCTACTCGACGTAAGTGTCGGGTAGACTATCTTTGGGAACTCAAAAGGTTTCTGGGGAGCAAGGGCGCCGCCTTCGGCAGAAGTACCAGCTTCCACCACCGCCTTGCCACCACCGATGGCATCCTTAGCCGGAGCTTCAGCCATTTGTTGGGCGGTACTCTCCTGCGTCGCCTTCTCGCCGACGATTGCAATATCGGTAGAAGCACCTGAGTCCACTTCCATGGCGGAAGGGCCAGATGCCTCCTTAGCTTGTGAGCTTATCGGGGCAGACGAGGGCTTGACGGCAGGAGTGGCAGGGGCGTTGGCGGGGGAGGCATCGCGTTGCAGCATGTCCTTAATATTTTGAGAAGCCCCCAAAGTTTTGGAGGTCTTCTTGAGGCTGGTCGTGGCTTTCTTCCTGAAACATGCAAAATGCATAAGTACAGGAGCAAGACAGATAAATAGACAATGTCGGAGAATGAGAAGCTTACACAAGTGGGGGTGCTTTGGCGAAGGGGATCCCGGTAATTCTTCTCTTTTCCGCCTCCAGGGCGGCGGTAGTCTTTTTGGAGGCTCCACCCTCCGTCTTCTTCTTCTTGCCTCCATCGGCAGCGTCAGAGGTGGAGCTCTTCCGCTTTCACGCCAATGGAGCCTCGTCGTAGGACACGACCGTGACTTCCTTCATCTTTGGATCGTAGATTTGGGCAGCCAGGTTGCCCTCCTCTAGATCACTAAGCTGTTAAGTAATAAATCACCGTGTTAGATAAGATGACATTTGCAAGACGGAAGAATTGGAGTATATGTCGTACACGGAAAGTACAATACCTACCTTTGGGCACTTGCCGTCTATGAACATGTCGTAGGTGATGGTGAAGCCGCGCTTCTTATCCTTCACCTTGACGATGTCCTTAAGGCGGAGCTTGACGGAGTTGCTCGAGAAGTTGTCCACGGAGATGCGGAGACTATCCCTTCTGTCGCTGGTATAATCGTGCATGAGCTTCACGCGGTGCTGTAGAGGTTGGATTCGCCTGATGAACCAGCACATGGCTAGGTCCAAGCCGGTCAAACCAGTCTCTGTGAAGCATTCGATCTGCCTTATAGCTCGAGAGGCGTCGAGGTCAGAGGGAAGGGAGGCCTGGTATCTCCATGACGAGGCTTCAGTGGCGGCTCTGTCAACGAAGTCTGGGTACGTAACTTGTCGGCCAGCCAGAGGGATGTCTGGGCCGTAAAAGTACGTCCGTTGCCAATTCTTGTAGGACTCGTGGCCGACGATGTCGGGGAACCGCCGGCCAGGTCGAATCTTGAAGCTTATGGTGCCATAGTTCCTAAGTTCTTCCTTGCTATGTCCGGCTTCACGTTTAACAGTAAAGAAGTACACAAAGAGGTCTAACCTAGGCCTTATCCCTAAGTATCCCTCGCAGAGCGCCGCGTAGTTGCTAAGCACTAAGATACTATTGGGGGAAAGGTTCTAGGGCTAGACTCTATAGTGATTCAAGACGGAGAGGAAGAAGTTGGAAATGGGCAGGGAGACGTCGCGTACCAGTTAGGCTTTGAGGTACACCTTTTCTCCGTCTTGGGGAGAAGGTGTCACCTCGCCGGCCGGCGCCGCCCGCCAGGCGAGCCCCTCCGTCGCAGGAAGGTAGCCTTCGGTGATCATCTCTTGGATATCTCGGTCTGTGATATCTGAGCCGCACGAGTTGCCCTTGTGCGAATCTGGCTCCTCCTCCAATGGCTCCAGCGCCGCCAGATTAAGGTCGCCGCCGGTGGACTCGATAACCGCCGATGCGGGGATGACTAGACCCTCTGGAGGCACGACGATGGAGCTCGCCGGCTTCACCGCGGCTTCGTACGACGCCACCATGGAGGGAGAAGTGCTGCTGCTGGCCATGGAGTGAGGACTGGGTGTGAATAGTGCCGATTGGAGGCTAGGGTTTTTTCGCGAGTTGGGCGCGGAGAGCTCAAAGGGGCGCAAGCTGGAGGAAGAAGATGATGCGAGGAGAATGAGGTAAAAAGTGGAAATTCCACCATGGTTACTATTTATCATCTCCAAGCGTCAAGATTCGTGCAGCTTGATCGGACGGTTGTCGCGTAGAAGACGTGTTCGTGAACATGCACGGAAATTTCGCCACGTCTCCAACCGTCGCCGCCAACGGTTCGTATCGCTCGCACGGGAAAATCGGACATGATTGCGTTCTCTGCATGTGTGAGTTACGAGGCGTCGCTGACCTAAGCCTACGTCGCCCTAGCTGACATGGGCAGATGAGCCGTCACATCGAAGATTCCGACATAGATGGATCCAATCTGGCTACGGAAGAGTATGATGGAAGATTCAGCATTTCTCCGGCTTACAAGTTGAAGACGGAGAAAACTTTGCAGGGTTCTTTGGGAGGACTACAAGATATTGCTTGACGATTTGCTGACATCCAACTAGACGGAACATTCATATGAAGAGGCAAGACGGTGCAAGATCTCGGAGTTCTCCGAGGGCCACTGTTGGGGATATGCTATATGGGTATCCTCATAGCATGTCACTTATCCGGATAACCCGGGTGGCCCATAGTTGGTAGCATGGCCTATGGCCTGCTGGGCGGCCCAGTTAGATGGATCCAAAAGGGAGGCCCATGCCGGATAAAGGAAGGCTACGGTGGAGTCACCAGCGTACCCGGAGCCTTGGAGTGCAAGATACACAAGACTAGTAATAAACTGTGTAGGACTCTGTAACCTGTCCGGCTAGGAATTTTCCCTGTAACCCTTGGACCTGGCGACTATATAAGTCGGGCCTATGGGAGCCTTTAGGGCACAATCTGAGAACAACTTCATACAACCTCGCACAGCGAACCTATCCCTGTAACTCGGCGTATTGCCCTTATAGTGATTTATAGCAGGAGTAGGATTCCGCCACCGTCATGGGATCTGAACCTGGGTAAGCTGTGTTACCTCGTACCCGTCAACCGTCCACCTTACCCCACGTCTCTAAACACGCACTGTGAGGACCCCTCCATGGCGTACTCGTCGGCAATACCACGACAGATCCCTCGCCACGTTGGCGCTTGCTCTTGCAAAAAATGCTACCAAGCTTGTTCATATTGATGCACTGAAATATTTCAACGTAAAACCTTAGGAATATAGTTTCGACATGATATACGAACGATTCTACGTGGAGAAATTTAATCCTAACATGAGAAATCAAAAAGGAAAATCAAACAAGCTTGAGTTCATACACTAAATCAATGTGATGATTTCAACCATAGAATTCTGAAAATAAAGCATGGATAGGGAGAGAAACATACTCCCCAACTCAAACGAACGAAATCCGTGAAGAATCAAGAGTTCTAGGTGGGTTTTGAGATGTTTGGAGAGAGAATATGAGAGAAATAATGGGGAGGAGGAGTAACCCTAGCCGTCCTGGGCCGATTAAGTGGTCGCGCCGAACTATACGGCGGGAGCTATACGGGTGGGATAAGTAGCTCCCGCTGTATAGTTGCGGCGGCGTCCAGATTTAGGGTTTCTCCACGCCAGATCACAACTATACAGACACAACTATACGCGGCCGGACCAAAATAGTCGCGCCGTATAGTTGGTCGTTAAACCTTGTGTACCCGAGACCCCTTTTTTGAGAATTTTATCGATAGCTATACGGCTACAACTATACGGCTAGAATAAATATCCCCGCTGTATAGTTAGTTGTTACAACTCCTGGAACATGTTTTTTCGCCCAAATTTTCAGATATTCACTTTTTAATCTGGAAAAATGATTAAGCTAGTTCTTGGATATAAAACTCAAACTTTATTTTCTACTCTAAATCTATGCTTATTTAGTCGATATTTCTATTACTTTTTGACATCTGTATTTTCATGGGCGCACTTCCGCAAGAATGTCTGTGAAAAAGTTGTAGAAACGGGATGAACATTTTATTCTTTAACTTATTTTATTAATGTGATGGGTTGACTCTCATTAAGCATTTTATTAAAAATGCTTGAATATTTTAACCCCTTCTCTGCTCTTGAATTCTTACCTTGCGCTGCCCTTTATCAAAGGCACTTACCATATGAACTCGTTTTGCCGGTGGAATATACCTTTCTCCTGCTTCTAGCTTTTTTGGAAAATACCGGATGATTTCAACATCATAAATATTGAAGATTATTTTTCCCTAAGCACAATCAACCGACGCTCCTGCAGTACTAAGAACAGTTCTTCCAAGTATTATTCATAATTTTTCATCCTCTGGCATTCCAAGAATAATAAAGTTAGTCACTACAAGAAATATTTCCTTCTGCAATGACTTGGCCCGTCGGTCGTCGTAGAAGCAGGGCCGGCTCTGACCCATGGCCAACATTGGCGGTGCCCTATGACCCATGATTTGCATGCTCCTTTATACCCCTACCATACTGATTTTTGGTTTTGGGCTAAAAAATCCATTCAAAAGGCCAGCATGGAGAGAAAGCGTGCCAAATAACCAACCCAACGATAGAGTCATCTAAGATCGATCTCCCGTGTAGTCGAGTTCATGTTTGCCTATTTTTATCCCCCTACTATCATCTGTTCAACTGCCTTGGCCACCCTGTCTCTAGATTGGAGATTGCAAATTCGTCATTGCCTATTGAGAATCCAGAATTGATTATTTGAATTCACAAATCCATATGCGCCATGTCCTGCTCCTCATGGCCCTATTCGCTTCTGCCCCCAGCTCCTAGTACATTCAATCTCCACTGGATCCAATTGCAATATAAGATTAGAGACTTAGAGATCTAGTTTCAAGTAGTATGTAATTCCTTCATAATTTTTGGTGTTCAAATGTTTCCCCAAGAATACAAGTCATGTGTTGAGAAAAGGAATAAAAAGCAAGAGTTGGTTTATTGAATCACAAAGTGGTGCTTTAAATAATTATATTATAGTCAAGTAGTATTTATGTCAACAACAATAATCAATTGCAAGAATCTGATCTAGGACAAGGTGATTTTGTAGCAACAAGTAGTGTTTATTTTAGTACTCTTTTATTTCTTTGTAATTATATGATATGGTTTAAGATTTTAACAATCATTTTATACTTCTTGAACCATGAGTGTGTGGTTGGGTGTTAACTCTTCATACTTTGCAAGTTAAAATGGCCATACATGTTTGTATGTTAATATATGTTTTCATATATATAGCCTTATAAGGGCTTGTGTCGTCGACTTCGCCCTAGGGCCCTCCAAAACATAGAGCCGGCCCTGCGTTGAAGTTCCCTCTTCCGCGACGAAAATTTCGGATCGACCATGGCCGATGCAAAACTTTTTTTTTGCTTTCGCGCCCCTCTACTATGACGAAACCGCTAAAAACGTGGAGGAAGCTCGACGGGCGCATGGCAGAAGTAAGATTTCCACTTCCTCGCAAGATGTTGACTCGCCGAAATATTTTTTGCGTGTGGGTCCCGGACGTCGGTGACTATCGCGGACCAAACTTTTCGGTCGCGCCTCCCTGATTTGAACTATAACGTTGTTCGATGTCTCTTCTGTTTAGTCAGGCTGCTGGGTCCCGCATATCTGCCTCACATTAGAGGAATCATGTGTATGATGATTTTTTCCTTCCTAGTTCCGAACTTGATAGTGTCGCTCGATGCATCTGCCATTTAATCAGGCTGTTGGGTCTCACGTGTCATCCTTATACCAGAAGAAATTTGTACATGATGGATTTTTTCCTTGGCTCGTGCCTTCCTGATATGAACTCGATAACGTTGCTCGATCTATCTAACATTAATCACGATGTTGGGTCCTACATGCCAGCCTCTCATTACAAGAATCGTGTGTATGGTGGAATTTTTCCTTCACTCCAGCTACCATGTTCCGAACTTGATAGCACTACTAGATACATCTACAGTTTAATCATGCAGCTAGGCCCCACATGTCATCCTCTCATTAGAAGAAACGTATGCATGATAAAAAAATTTGCTTGGCTCGTACCTCCCTGATTTGAACTCGAACATTGCTTAAACTATCTGTCGTTAATCACTATGTTGGGTCTCACATGCCAGCCTCTCATTAGAAGAATCGTGTGTATGCTGATTTTTTTTGCTTCGCTCCCACTACCATGTTTCGAACTTGATTGCGATGCCGTTTAATCACGTATCTGGACCCACATGTCATCCTGTCATTAGAAGAAACGTGTGTATGATGGATTTTTTCCCTCGGTCGCGCTACCCTGTTCCAAACTTGATAACGCTGCCAGATGCATAATCACGCAGCTGGGCCTCACGTGTCATACTCTCATTAGAAGAAACTTGTGTATGATGGAATTTTTTCCCTCGGTCACGCATCCGTATTAACTTGATAGCGTTGCTCGCAGCATTAGCCGTTTATTTAGGCTGGTGGGTCCCATATGCCAGCCTCATATTAGAAGAATTGTGTCGTCTCTAGTGCTATCATGTTCTAACTAGATAGTGTTGCTCGACGAATCTGTCGTTTGGTCATGCTCCGGGGTCCCACATGTCAACATTTCATTAGAATAATGTGTGTATGTTGGACTTTTTTTCTTGCTCGCGTCTCCGTGTTTCGAACTTGGCAACGTTGCTTGATGCATCAGCCGTTTATACAGGCTGGTGGCTCCCCATGTCAGCCTCTTATTAGAAGAAACATGTGCATGCTTGACCTTTTTCATGATCGCGCCTCCGTGTTTCGAACTTGGCAACGTTGCTCGATGCATCATCCATTTATACATGCTGGTGGGTCCCCCATGTCAGCCTCTCATTGTAAGATATATGTGTATGCTAGATTTTTTTCTCGCTCGCGCCTCCTTCTTTGGAACTTGGCAACGTTACTCGATGTGGCACATCGTGTATAAGGTCTCGCTGGCAGGTCCCATATGTCAATATATTTTCTTTTCATGACATGTCAATATCTTTGTAAATGAAACGTGTGCATGATAGACTTTCTTTCGGATGCATCTTTTGTTTTGACCTTTGCAACGTAGCTAGATATGGCAGTCCTGTATGGTCTTGCTGCTAGAGCCCACATGTCAGCCTCTCTGATATGTCCTGGTTAGTGGGTCCATAATGTCAGCCTCTCTGTACAATTACTTAACTTTTTTTCAAACCCGCGCATTAAGAGGGATGTTGCAGGCTGGTGGGTCTGCCATATCAGCCTCTCCATAAATAAATACTTGCTAGAAGATAATTAGCAGGGACGTTGCAGGCTGGTGGGTCCGCCATGTCATCCTCTCCATAAAGCAATATTGCTAGAAACAAATTAAGAGGTATGCTGCAGGCTGGTGGGTCGGCCATGTCAGCCTCTCCGCAAAGAAATATTGCTATAAGAAAATTAAGAGGAACGCTACAGGATGGTGGGTCCGCCATGCCAGCCTCTCTGTAAAGCAATATTTTTTAAAGACGTAAAGCAATATTGCTAGAAGAAAAGTAAGAGGGACACTACAGGCTGATGGGTCCACCATGTCAGCCTCTCCGCACAGAAATTTTGCTAGAAGAAAATTAAGGGGGGCGCTGCAAACTTGTGGGTCTGCCATGTTAGCCTCTCCGTAAAGCAATATTCCTGGAAGAAAATTAAGAGCGACGCTGCAGGCTGGTGGTATTCTCCTTTGATGCTTTGTTTGGGTTGACTTGGCACATGCTCACACCATGTTATGACTATTAAAAAGTCATCATAGCCTATATGATCATTTAGTCATTGACTTGTAGTACCACTCAATGCTTTGATTAGTAATATTTTGTCGCTCTGCATGATTATGGCCATTATTGCTCTCTTAGTTGGTTGCTCCCGGTCTTTTTCTAGCCTCCACTTGTATGAGTAAGTTCTACTCATGCTTACAACTTCCAAGAAACCAATTTATTTCAAAGTGTCTACTATAAATTCCTATGCATGGTGTGTTACACCATTCCAAGTATATTCTTGTTTTCAGTTATCTTCCAATTAAAAACTATTTTGTTATGTGAAAACTTAGTGATTAAAGCCCTCGCAAACTTGACGGCACACTATATTATTTGCCCCTAATAAACTTGAACCATTGTGTCGTCTATGTTGTATATTCTTGCACTTATACGTTGGAATTAGCAGAACCATGCTGTCATGGGGAACGTTTTCAACATTGCACTTGTACTTTGTACACAGTTGATATCATGCTCATTTGTCTATGGATGTCACCTGTGGCAAATAAGGAGGGAGCTTGTAAGTCCATGGAGTTATGTATTTTGTGTTAGAGAAACGCCTGGGCCGCTAGCCTAAGCCATGCCTAATCATGGTGGAAACTTGCAGCATCACCATAATGAGCTATCTGTCAAGCATCCTCAATAAAAAGCTATGCACATAGTAAATAAAAAGATCGCTGAGATGCCCATTGTCTGCTTGTCTTGTCATTTTGGTTATGGGAAAGCTCCTGTACCATATGCAAGGGGTACCCCGTTGACGGTTCTCTATGATGCGCATGTGCTTACTATGACAAGAACTTACAGGTAACTGAAGTTGAGTAGCATGAGGTGTGGCCCTCATATTCAAGGGACTTGAGATTGCCAACTTATACTTTGTCAAGCATATACTCCATAGTTTGTTCACTTTAACCTTAATCACTTCATGATGCTTATGATAGGGGCAATGAGGGATGAAAGCTAAACAAGTACCATAATTTTTGTAAGCTCTTTTTGAAACTTGAAATCCCTGCTTTCCTTTATGAAGGGCCTTTCTTCCATTATTATGTTGAGTCCCCACCTTCTACCTTTAGGCACCATTAAGAGAGCATAGTTGCCATTCTAAGTTCTATGTGTAGTGTCCCAAAACTTATTGATTGATGCATATTGTGTTATTACTTGTTCTTTTGCTATTTGTATGTAGTCACTCTTATGAACTTTGAAGGTGTCCTATGCATCTATTTGCTACTCCATGAGGGACAAGCTGATTGCCACTATGCCTTCTTTTCTGTATGTGAAACAAACAAAAAAAAAATCAATGCATACTATTCATGATCTTTGTTTGTAGCCTTTCATGTTGCATGCATAGTTACTTTGTCTTATTGTCAGAACTCCATATTTCATGCACATGTTTAGAGTTCTTTGATCCTAGCTTTCAATGCTTGCAAATGGTTTGATCTTGGTTTTGACGGTGCATGTCACCTTAAAAATTATTTTTTTATCACTTACCTACTCAAGGACGAGCAGGAGTTAAGCTTGGGGATGCTTGATACGTCGGAAACGTATCTATAATTTTTTATGTTCCATGCTTGTTTAGTATTTACTTTGATGTGCTTTGTCTACACTTTGAGGTGTTTTTATATCTTTTCTAGAACTAACCTATTAACAAGTTGCCATAGTGTCAGTTGCCTGTTTTCTTCTGTTTTTGGTTCCAGAAAGGCAGAAAATCAATATTCTCGGAATTTGGACGAGACAAAAGCCAAAGTCAATATTTTACCGTGGGCGACACGAAGTCCATAGGAGAGACGGAGGGGCGCCACAGGGTGTGGGTCCCCCGGGCACCCCCTGCCTCGCCTCTTGGCCTATAAGAAGCCCCTGATGCAGAAACCCTAGGCACCCCATAAAAACTCCACGAAACCATCTATAGCTGCCGCCACCATCTTCCCTAGATCGGGGGGTCTGAAGTTCTTCCCGGCACCCTGCCGGAGGGGAGATCATCCCGGAGGCCTTCTTCTTGTATGATGCGTGAGTAGTTCCACCTTAGACTATGGGTCCATGTAGTAGCTAGATGGTTGTATCTCCTCCTTGTGCTTTCATGTATAGATCTTATGAGCTCCGTTCATAATCAAGATCTAATCTATTTGTAATCATGCATGTTGTGTTTGCGGGGATCCGATGGATATTGTGATTATTATGTCAGTTTGGTTAATGGTTTTGTATATTTGATTCTATCATGTCTTTGTTGTTTGTGATCTTGCATGCTCTCCATTGTTAGTAGCTATCTTGGCCAATTAGTTGCTAGTGACTCCAAGAGGGGGCATTTATGCTCGATAGTGGGTTCATGCCTCTAGTTTCCAAGGGAAGTGACAGAAATATCTTTGATTGTAGATGTGATGTTGCCACTAGGGAGAAAATAACGGTCTCTTGTTCATGGAACAAGTGGATTGTTTACCTTACACACTTTGCTTAAAACAGTTGTTTGTTGCTTGCAACTTAATACTGGATGGGGTTCGGATGATAACCTGAAGGTGGACTACTAGTCATATATGAAGTTGGATGGCGGTCTATGTATCTTATTGTATTGCCCAATCGAATCTCGTATGATCTTTCTGACTAGTATTGCATTGTTATTCCTTGCTCAGTTCCTGTTGATTGTCCTGCTGTAATTTGTTTACCCTTCATGCCATGTTGTTTATCTAAGGAGAGCACCTCTAGTGAACTATGGACCCCGGTCCAATCTTTACCATTGATACATCTTCCACTATTACTATTTATTTGATGCAAACCACCATTACCTTCTATACCATACAGTTAATCCTTTGTTACAGCAAACCGGTGAGCTTGACAACCTCACTGTTTGTTGGGACAAAGTCTTGAGTTTGTGTTGTGCAGGTTTCCACGTTGCTTGCAACACCTTTGGGATGTTTCCTTCCTTCTTCTGGTTCGATAACCTCGGTCTCTACTGAGGGAAAACTTGTTGTTGTGCTCATCACACCTTGCTCTTGAGGTTTCCAACAAAGTGCACCACGCAGAGCCAACGGAGACTGAAAGGTTTTTAATGAGGCGGCCTGCTTGCTAACATATTCTGTTTTGAAAAAAATATTGGAAAAACGAATATGAATCAGATAAGGAAAATTTGGAGGATCAAACATCCTACAAGCTGTCGACGACTTCCAGGACTCTCGTTCCAATGCTGGACTGGTTGTAACGGTGTTTCAATGCTTAGAAACAAGGCCTAGGGATCATACTTTCACTAATGGACACTCTCAATAAACACATAAATATCTTCTCTTCGCTATGCTACCCTGAACTACTCTCCGGTTGGATAACCAATTCATTGCGTAGGGATACAAAAGACACTCCTTAAAGTACGCATTCCCCATCTAGGTAACTCCAACCCTGTCACTTTGAGCGCTAGATGGCTCCAACAAACACCACAATTTTATAGAGGCATCCAACTCAAATTGTAACTCACGATAAGTATTTCTGTAACCTTTAGCCTAAGTGCCACACACGGTGTGCACACTGTCAACTTCACACACGTGGGCATAAGCGGAGATTATAATAATTAAAGCACTTGATTAGCATAGTAGCATCTACTTATTCAACTAGATTACAAAGCTCGTGATCACAATAAGATCACGCATAGAGAGAGAGAGAGATGAACACATAGCTATCGGTAGATCCCTTAGCCTCGGGGGAGAATTACTCCCTCCTCATCATGGGAGTCAGCAATGGCGATGGAGATGTCGGTGGAGTTTATGGAGATGGCTTCGGGGGCAATTCCTCGTCCCGGCAGGGTGCCGGAACAGAGACTTCTGTCCCCCGAATCTCCTCTTCGGTGGCGGCGGCGCTGCGGAACTTTTCATGGAATTCTGATCTGGTCTCTAGGGTTTTTGCCTCGGGGGGAATATATAGGCGAAGGGGCAAGTTCGGTGGACGCACGTGGGTCCCACGCCACTTGGTAGCACGGACAGGGGCCCGTGCCACCGTATGGTGTGGCTGCCTCGAGGCGCCTCTTCGTCTCTCCTTCGGACTTCGTGCCGTGTCGGGAAAAATAGGAACTTCGGCTTTTGTTTCGTCCAATTCCAAGAATATTTCTTTACTAGCTTTTCTGAAACCAAAAACAGCAGAAAACAGGAACTGGCACTGTAGCATCTTGTCAATAGGTTTGTTCTAGAAAATGTATAAAAATGCCTCAAAGTGTAGACAAAACATAAGATACTTGGTACAAAAAAAGCATGGAGCATCAAAAATTATAGATACGTTTACGAAGTATCAATATTCGTGTAAAAATATCTAAAGAACCAGAGATACACACCGCGTGCGCCAAAACTTCACTGGTATCCAATGACTTCACTTGGTGAAATCATGTTGTATCTTTACCCTATATGCATATCATCACTATCCAAACACAACCAACAGTTTTGATGAAACACGGGCAAAAGCTTGCAAGCAGCCTAGCAGCAGCGACATAACTTTTCACAAATTTAGTAGCATTTGAATGATTCAGAAATACAGAACTAGACACGGAAAATATCTAAAGATTCCTAGTTCATATTCAACAACACTTAACCAATTCAGCAGCATTTCAAAATGACTGATTCAGCAATACAGACACTAAAATTCAATAGTACTACAGAGGAAACCGGCCAGTTCTTGCTTCAGCTCTAAAAACCATGCCAGCAATCAGTTTTCCCTATTCTCCAAACACGCTCAAATCACCGGAGCAAGCAAAACTGACGATCAATTCTGCTTTTGTGTGCAACCTCCTCCTCACATATTAAGATGGAACACAATCATTGTCATAATAGTTGGTCTTGGTCATATAGGGAATCGTCATATAGATACAAATATACCATACATACTAGTCATAGCTCCAATTCAGCAAAAGGTTATCACAGTTTTTCCACCCATATATGATGAGTGGAGATAAGACATTAATTACGATAGCATGCGGCCAAAGAGCTAAATAGCTAGGAACTGCATGGCCAGACTTCTGCAATCAGGGCACCGAGATACATCGACCTTGACCATTCTTCCAATGGTAAGCTTGGCAGCTTTCCGGAACTTGGTCCACCTAGAAGTAGTTGCCAAGCGCCCATCATTCCAGTTAATGGCGTAGCGTCCCTCGACTAGCACTCCTTCGCTCTGCATCATGAAGAATATTGTGCCCTTTCGTCTGGCCTCGAGTTGCCTTGTGGCACTCTTAGGAAATTTCTGAGTCAAAGCAAGAGATAGATGTATAATTAATAAGAGCAATGGACTGAATCATGTGAAACTTGAGAAGACATTGAGATCCGTTTATCTGCCGCCACTCACAAGCATAATCCGGTGCGACCTTGAGATGACACATGTGTAGTATACAATCTGACAAGGAGCTTGCGCTGGTGCCTGTGCTGGGGCTGGTGCAATAGCTGGTGCTGGTGCAGGAACATGGACTGGTGCAGGAGATGGTGTCGCTGCCTGTGTTGGGGCTGGTGCTGGTGCAGGAGTTGGTGCCGATGCAGTTAATTGAAGAGGGGCTGGTGCAAGAGCCATAATTGGTGCCAGTGCTAGCACCAGCAGCTTGATGCTATATTTCTTCTGACAGGTAGGTAAGCTGACTATAGGGATGGTATAGGCATGTGAGATGTGTGCAACCAAAATGGCTCTTATACTCCAACAATTACTCACAAGACAGTGATCAGAGGATGTGATGAGTATACAAGCAAATTAAGTCACTACTACCTCCAATCTTTCTCCTTTGGTCAACAGGTGTCGGAGCAGGAACTAGGTCATGTGCCGGTGCGGGTGCCGGTACCGGTGCCGATGCCAGCAGCTTGATGTTGGTTACCTTCTGGGGGGAGGTAAGGGGATTGCAGGAGTGTTCAGAGAGACATATGAGATGTATACAACCAAAATGAGTTCATATACCTAAATAGTGATAAGAGTATACAAGCAAATTAAGTTACTACCTCTATTATTTCTCCTACTTAGGACAACAGGTGCCATTGCAGGAACTAGGGCCAGTGCCAGCAGCTTGATGCTGGCACCCTTCTGGAAGCGGACTGCACAACTGGTAAGAGTCATACGATTAGAAGACAATGGTGCAGAACAGTTAGTCGCAAGAAAGTCATCAGAGGTTGTGATGAGTACAAAAGCAAATTAATTAGTACTACCTCTATTCTTGGCCCTGTGGTCTACGGGTGTACGATGGCTTGCAAGTATCTGCCCAGGCTTGCTAAAATCGATTGCTACCTGGTCCCCCTACTTTAGACCATTCTCACGGACATACTTGGACCAACCCCGGCCACCCAAATAGGTGGTGGCCATCATCAGTGAGACATCCACATAATATAGTTGCTACAAGACTTTTGGGTCCTCGGTATACAGAGTTAGAAACTTGTCGTTTCTGAATAGCTTGTTTATAATGGGGCGAGCGACACAAGGGATAGCCTTCATGAGAAAATTGATAGACAAGTAAGACGAAAACATGCCTATAAACCCTAAACCTTAAACCCTTAAACCCTTGATAGACAAATTGATAGACAAGTAAGACGACAACGAATCTAAGCATAAAACCTGAACATTATTGAAAATGCCATAAAACCTAAATTTTAAACCCCTAAACCCTAACAAAGCAGGCTAGGTATTATGCATTTATAGATCAAAATTTGAGATACTTTCATTAAATTTCCCTAACGCCTTTCTATTTCATGAATATCGGCACATAGCTCAAACATTATTTAAAATTCCCTAAACCCTACCCTCCCAAAAATGTAATCACTAAGCCATATACCCCTAAACACTAAAAACCCTAAACCCTCAGCCCCTAACCCTGACTAAGCAGGTATCATGCACTACGTATAGATAAAGTTCGAGATACTTACATTATTAAATTGTTGCTAAGTCATTCTTTCCACGAATATAAGAATAAAGCTCGAACTTCATTGAAAATTCCTGAAACCCTAAAACAACCCTGAAAACCTAAACCCTCAACTCCTAAATTCCCTAAACCCCAAACAACCCCCCAACCTAAACCCTCGACCCCTAAATACTAAAACCCTAAACCCCTAAACCCATAATTAAATCCTAACCAAGTAGGTATATCATGCACTTATAGATCCAAATTCGAGGTACTTTCATTAAATTGCTATAAAAACATTATGTTCCACAAATATAAGCATAAATCTTGAACATTATTCAAAATTCCATAAACCCTAAACCCCTAATTAAACGACCCTGACTAATCAAGAAGGTATATCATCCACTTATATATCAACAGTTGAGATATACTTTCATTAAATTATGCAAACACCATTTCATTCCACGGATCTAAGTATAAAGCTTGAAAATTATTATTGAAAATGCCCTAAAACCTAAACCTTAAACCCTACTAACCCTAATAAACCCTGACCAAGCAGGCATCATGCGCTTTAAGATCATGAGATACCTTCATCAAATTGCGCTAACACCATTCTAATTCATGACATGTCGAACATTATAGAAAATTCCCTAAACCCTAGCCCCCTAAAGCCTAAACCCTAAGCCATATATACCTTTAAAAATCCTAAACCCTAACCCCTAACCCTAAGCTCATACATAACCCTGAACGCTAAACTACCCCTAAAAAACGAGAACCCTAAACCCGCAATACTAAAAACCTAAACCCTTAACGCATAAACCCTAACCATCCATGTCTCATGCACTTATAGATCAAAATTTTAGATACTTTCATTATTAAATTGTTGATAAGTCATTATATTCCATGAATATATGCATAAAGCTCGAACTGTATTGAAAATTCCTGAAGCCCTAAACCCCTAAATACCTAAAACCCTTAAACCCTAAAACCCAAAATACTAAACCCCTAAACCCTAAAATCCGAAACCCTAAAAAATCATGACTAGGCAGGGTATCATCATTAGCATAAAGCTTGAACAATATTGAAAATTCTCTAACCCTTAAACCCTAAATCCCTAAACAACCTTGACCACGCATGGGTATCATCCACTTGCAGATCAACATTTGAGATATACTTTCATTCAATTATGATAACACCATTCTATTCCTCGAATATAAGTCTAAAGCCCGAACATTATTGAAAATGCCCCAAAACCTAAACCCTATACCTTAGAACCATAAACCGTAAACCCTCAACCCCTAAACACTGACCAAGTAGGTATCGTGTAGTTATAGACACGTTATAATAAATTATGGCAGAGATATGTCCATGACCTTGGCCATATTGTTTGAAAGCTTTCAAAATAGAATGCTTATCAATTTCGGCAAATGTGTGGAAACTCATTTAAAATCTTTATATGAATCTTATTCTACAGACCATTTCGTATCTCCTCGTGATGTCCTGGATCCAATCCGAGACTCCGAACAACATTCGATCTCCAACTCATATTCTATATCTACTAAACAACATCGAATCCTTAAGTGTGTCTCCCTACGGTTTATGAACTATGCAGACATGACCGAGACACTTCTCCAATCAATAAGCAATAGAGGAATCTGGAATTCATATGGCTTCCACATATTTCTACGATGACTTCGTAATCGAATGAACCATTTACATACGATACCAATTTCCCTTTGTCTCGTGATACTTTACTTATCCAAGGTTTAATCGTCGGTATCTCTACATACCTAGTTCAACCTTGTTACCGATAAGTACTCTTTACTCATTCCATGATATGTGATCCCTTGTAACCTAGTCACGTACTTGCAAGCCAATTAGATGACATTCCACCGAGAGTCCCAGAGTATATCTATCCGTCATATGGATGGACAAATCCCACTTTGGATCCATGTGCCTCAACACATACTTTCAGAATACCTAATGTCACCTTTATAACCACCCAGTCATGGAAGTGGTGTTTGATGTCATCAAAGCATTCATCCGGTGATGGTGATTAACATGATCTCATAGTCGAAGGATTAGGTTACTATGTATTTGAAAGCTTGTAGCAAACAAACTCCAAATGACTAGATCTTACACTACGCTTACTATAGGAGTATGTCCATCATATCATTCTCCTAATGACATGATCTTGTTATTAATAACATCTAATGTCCATGATTAGGAAACCATGATCATCTATTAATCAACAAGATAGTTCAAAGAGGCTTACTAGGGACTTCTTTTATGTTTACAAAACACACAAGTATTAATGTTTCCGGTTAACAATTATAGCATGGGATGTAAACATTTATCATAAACACATAGACATAATAATAACCATTTTATTATTTCCTCTTGGGCATATATTCAACAGGAATACAGGTCTCGTTGATAAGAACGAGAAGGACGTCACTGGCATAGAGAACACGACCAATGGCGATTGTTTCGCTGATTCCTGCACGCGTAGATTTCGCTCGAAACGAAGGTATGAAGGTCACCGGCCCCATGGTGGGCGCCAATTTGTCGTCGGATTGATGACTAGTATGCCATAGGGGGTCCTGAAGGCGTTGACAAGATGGGATGTGAGCCGTACGGTGTTCCGGGAGCGGTGAGCACAAGTTTACCCAGGTTCAGATCCGACTATGGTGATCGGATCCTACTCCTGCTAGCAACCCAGTAATATATCGGCAAGAGCCGGATGTTACAATAGATTACAAGAGAGGTTCACCTGTGCGAGTTGGTTGTGGTTATGTGATTGTATATTGTGCCTTAAAGTCTCTCTCAGGTACGGCTTATAAAGGCGCCAAGACCTAGGGTTACAGGAGAGACCTATACAGCTACGTTACGGAGTCTGCAACTAAATATAGCTTGGACTACAAGTAATCTATAGTACTAAGTCGTCAATTCTTCTGGGCTTTGTTGTAGCCAGAATCGACTCCGTCCTCTTTCCCTGACTGGGTCGCCCATGAAGAAAACTCTAACCTGTTGGTGGGCCACCCTGGTCAGCGAGTCATGTGGATATACCCGAAAAGTATATCCCCAACATCGGGCTTATCATGGCCACCAATTTATTTTTTTGGCTTTGAGATTGGTGCAACTATTTTATAGAAACAACACCGAGCTAACTTTGTTTCTTGTCACTAAGTCCCTTTTCGTTTTACATAGTGTGCCCCATATTGCAAAAACCCAATCTATCAAAGTGTACGCTTCTGGGACATAATGTTTTGATTTTGCAAACTAGATTTACATATTTCAAATAAGAATTTATGATAAAATGGATCCGTACTCATTTTCAATTTTGTTT
The DNA here is from genome assembly GCA_916181665.1 of Avena sativa. Taxonomy (NCBI): domain Eukaryota; kingdom Viridiplantae; phylum Streptophyta; class Magnoliopsida; order Poales; family Poaceae; genus Avena; species Avena sativa. The sequence continues at coordinate 497,517,148 of OV702299.1, read as the reverse complement.
GTGAACACGCATAAAAGGGGAAATCAAGTAACAATATCAAGAGAAAAACCCAAATTCATGACTACATGTCATAATTGGAGCCGAAACAACTCACGCTCTATCTTGTGAATCTAGGAAACCTCAACATACGAGGATACATAAACGAACCCAGCTCCAGGACATGAAATAGATTGAATTAGATCAAGATTGGGAAAAAGAAATGGAGAGTTGGTGATGGTACCCAAATAAATATTTGGAGTGACAACTAGATCCCACTGAGTCATAATTTGAGGGTGATGACTCCTAAAGGGGCGATATTGCTAAGTAAGGTGAGTGACTTGATAAACCCCATAGATGGCCAGTGGGATGAGGAATTGTTAAATGAAATTTTTTGTCCTATTGATTCTCATAGAATAATGCAAATCCCTTTAACACCTGATAGAGGGGATTTTGTAGCTTGGAATTACACGTCAACGGGGATATACACAGTTAGATCAGTTTACTATTGTCAATGGAATTACAAGTTTGGAAGACATGATCGAAATTCGGATATTGCTGAGACTGCTAATAATCAAGTGTGGGACAAACTATGGAACCTGGAAATTTCGAGTAAAATTAAATTTTTCGGATGGAGGGGGTATGATCCCATGTCATGGAATTTTAGCCAATCGGCATATTAGAAACAAAGGTGGCTGTCCAATTTGCTTTTCAAGCTGTGAAGATATCAAACATGTTCTTTTTGCATGTGATAGAGCTAGAGAAGTTTGGAAAGGGATTGGGGTCTAGGACAAGATTGAAGAAGTGATGCAAATTGAAAGGTCGGGCTCGGTGATTATAGAAGAAATAATCAAACATGGTGGCGGTTTATCTCAACTTAATGGTATTGGTTTTGTAGAACTGGTCGTAACTGTTGGATGGTATATTTGGTGGGAAAGGAAACAAAAAGTTCATGGTGAAGTTGTGCAAACTGCGTCTAGATCTGTTCTTTCTATCACTATTATCTCTAGAAACTATATGATTGCATCAAAGGAACCACGGGCTAATCAAATAGATGGATGGAAGAAATGAGAAGAAGGTAAATTGAAAATTAATGTTGATGCTGCTTTTGACGTGGAATCAGGTAAAGGAGCTACAGGAGTTATTATACGAGATTACAATGGCCAGTTTATAGTGGTGTCCCAAAGATTTCTTGCTCATGTTGTTGATGTCCCTATGGCCGAAGCTTATGCTTTCACGGATGGGTTGAGCCTGGCGCAGCATATAGGATGCAGTAATTTTATTATGCAAACAGATTGCATGTAAGTGGTTCAAACTATGAAGGGGCCGGGGTTTTTCGGTGACATCTTCTACTTCTATCTATGACGATTGCATGATTCTATAGAGTGGTTTCAACTCGATGACTATCGAACATTGTAATAGGGAAGCCAACCAGGTAGCTCATGAGCTCGCTAAGGATGCTTTTATCTCTAGTAATTCTTGTATTTGGGTCGATGACCCCCCTGGGTTTATCCTTAGCAAGATTGCGTATGATTTAATAGTGTTATTGGATTTGTGAGCTGCAGTTTTTTTACGCACTCTTTTTCTTACCAAGGTACCTAAGGGGACTGATACGTCAGAAATGTATCTATAATTCTTAATATTCCATGCTTGTTTAGTATCTACTTTGATTTGTTTTGTCTACACTTTGAGGTATTTTTATATCTTTTCTGGAACTAACCTATTAACAAGTTGCTACAGTGCCAGTTGCCTGTTTTCTTCTGTTTTTGGTTCCAGAAAGGCAGAAAATCAATATTTTCGGAATTGGACGAGACAAAAGCCAAAGTCAATATTTTACCGTGGGCGACACGAAGTCCAGAGGAGAGACGGAGGGGCGCCACAGGGTATCATTTATCATTCTCCATTCAAGAAAGGTATTGAACACTTCCATATGAGAAGAGAGAGGTTGCCTTTTGCTCCTCTTTTGAAAGCAAGATTTGATGTTAATGCTTTTTCATTTGAAAATACTTGATTCTTCTTGCTTCTTGTGCCTAACTTAAAGGCGTTAAAGAAAAGTACTTGTTGGAAGATAACCCAAGAGTTTCCTTGAGTCTTAGAAGTTATTACTTCAGTAATGACCTCTCCTTATCCTTTTTTGTTTGCTTTTTGTGCCAAGAATGACCTCTAATGAGAGGGAAGTAAGATTTGTGGAGTTGCTGTTCCGAAATAGATTTCTGTCCTCCACCATAATAATTCGTAAGGAGTCTCTGTAACTCGGATTGAGCTGATATTTTACGAATAAATCCCCCTTTATGTTATCTAACTTTCATTAGTTCAACACTTTTTTATTTGAGCAACAGAAGATTTTCAAAAAAAATCGATTTCTACCTGTTGGTCTGTTTTGACAAATTTCTGCCATTATTTGCATTTGCTTCTTATTGATTCCTTTTGAGTTCTCTTTTGGGGAATTGAGATTTTTGAAGGAGTTGCTACAGTAGCTTGTGTTTTTAGTGAAAAGTTTTTCTGTTCCAATGCTTAGCCCAAAGGTCTATTATCTTTTGAATACACTAATGTTGCTAATGAAAATTGTGTGAAGTTTTGTATGAAGGAAAAAATTTAGGTGAAGAGAGAGAATGATGTAATGAGATGAAGAATGAACAAAAAGCTCAAGCTTGGATATGCCACCATGGTGTCACCCCAAGAAATATCTAAGAGGTACAACCGTTAAAGCTTGGGGATGCCCAAGGCATCCCCTTCTTCATCAATAAAAAGCTCAGGTCTGTCTATACACTTCGTTTTTATTGTTTGATGCACTGTTGTGTTGTTCTTGGAGCGTCTTAGTTTTTGGTTGCTTTGCTTAGTTTGTTCAGTTTGCTTGAATAAATTAGTTTGGACCCCCGTTCTCGCTGTGTTGTTTTAAATAAGTCGATTGGTGTTGGAAAGAAGTAGAAAGTTCTTGCTTGAAAGTGCAAGAGGAGCTTGCATTGACTGTGACTTAGACTTTAGCACGACATGATAGGTGTTGTTTTGACCCTATTCTTAGTGATTATTGTTGTAGCATGTCTTGTTCCAAAAAATTGGGATTGCTTAGTGTGTCCTGGAAGAATTATGCGTTGTTTTAGCATACAAAAGCATAGTATGGTATTCTCCTTTGATGCTTTGTTTGGGTTGACTTGGCACATGCTCACACCATTTTATGACTATTAAAAAGTCACCATAGCCTCAATGATCGTTTATTCCTTGACTTGTAGTACCACTCAATGCTTTGATTAGTAATATTTTGTCGCTCTGCATGATTATGGCCATTATTGCTCTCTTAGTTGGTTGCTCCCAGTCTTTTGCTAGCCTCCACTTGTATGAGTAAGTTCTACTCATGCTTACAACTTCCAAGAAACCAATTTATTACAAAGTGTCTACTATAAATTCCTATGCATGGTGTGTTACACCATTCCAAGTATATTATTGTTTTCAGTTATCTTCCAATTAAAAACTATTTTGTTATGTGAAAACTTAGTGATTAAATCCCTCACAAACTTGACGGCACACTTTATATTATTTGCCCCTAATAAACTTGAACCATTGTGTCGTCTATGTTGTATATGCTTGCACTTATACGTTGGAATTAGCAGAACCATGCTGTCATGGGGAACGTTTTCAACATTGCACTTGTATTTTATACACAGTTGATATCATGCTCTTTTGTCTGTGGATGTCACCGGTGTGAAATAAGGAGGGAGCTTGTAAGTCCATGGAGTTATGTATTTTGTGTTAGAGAAATGCCTGGGCCGCTAGCCTAAGCCATGCCTAATCATGGTGGAAACTTGCAGCATCACCATAATGAGCTATCTGTGAAGCATACTCAAAGCTATGCACATAGTAAATAAAAAGATCGCTGAGATGCCCATTGTCTTCTTGCCTTGTCATTTTGGTTATGGGAAACCTGTACCATATGCAAGGGGTACCCTGTTGGCGGTTCTCTATGATACGCATGTACTTACTATGACAATAACTTACAGGTAACTGAAGTTGAGTAGCATGAGGTGTGGCCCTCATATTCAAGGGACTTGAGATTGCCAACTTATACTTTGTCAAGCATATACTCCATAGTTTGTTCACTTTAACCTTAATCACTCCATGATGCTTATGATAGGGGCAATGAGGGCTGAAAGCTAAACAAGTACCATAATTTTTTGAAGCTCTTTTTGAAACTTGAAATCCCTGCTTTCCTTTATGAAGGGCCTTTCTTCCATTATTATGTTGAGTCTCCACCTTCTACCTTTAGGCACCATTAAGAGAGCATAGTTGCCATTCTAAGTTCTATGTGCAGTGTCCCAAAACTTATTGATTGATGCATATTGTGTTATTACTTGTTCTTTTGCTATTTGTATGTAGTCACTCTTATGAACTTTGAAGGTGTCCTATGCATCTGTTTGCTACTCTATGAGGGACAAGCTGATTGCCACTATGCCTTGTTTTCTGTATGTGAAACAAACAAACATTTTTCAATGCATACTATTCATGATCTTTGTTTGTAGCCTTTCATGTTGCATGCATAGTTACTTTGTCTTATTGTCAGAACTCCATCTTTCATGCATATGTTTAGAGTTCTTTGATCCCAGCTTTCAATGCTTGCAAATGGTTTGATCTTGGTTTTGATGGTGCATGTCACCTCAAAAATTATTCTTTTATCACTGACTTACTCAAGGACGAGCAGGAGTTAAGCTTGGGGATGCTTGATACGTCAGAAACGTATCTATAATTTTTTATGTTCCATGTTTGTTTAGTATTTACTTTGATGTGCTTTGTCTACACTTTGAGGTGTTTTTATATCTTTTCTGGAACTAACCTATTAACAAGTTGCCATAGTGTCAGTTGCCTGTTTTCTTCTGTTTTTGGTTCCAGAAAGGCAGAAAATCAATATTCTCGGAATTAGACGAGACAAAAGCCAAAGTCAATATTTTACCATGGGCGACACGAAGTCCAGAGGAGAGACGGAGGGGCGCCACAGGGTGTGGGTCCCCCGGGCACCCCCTGCCTCGCCTCTTCGCCTATAAGAAGCCCCCGATTTAGAAACCCTAGGCACCCGATAAAAACTCCACGAAACCATCTATAGCCGCCACCACCATCTTCCCTAGATCGGGGGGGTCTAAAGTTCTTCCCGGCACCCTGCCGGAGGGGAGATCATCCCAGAGGCCTTCTTCTCCGGTATGATGCGTGAGTAGTTCCACCTTAGACTATGGGTCCATGTAGTAGCTAGATGGTTGTATCTCCTCCTTGTGTTTTCATGTATAGATCTTATGAGCTCCATTTATAATCAAGATCTAATCTATTTATAATCATGCATGTTGTGTTTGCAGGGATCCGATGGATATTGTGATTATTATGTCAGTTTGGTTAATGGTTTTGTCTATTTGATTCTATCATGTCTTTGTTGTTTGTGATCTTGCATGCTCTCCGTTGTTAGTAGCTATCTTGGCCAAGTAGTTGCTAGTGACTCCAAGAGGGGGCATTTATGCTCGATAGTGGGTTCATGCCTCTAGCTTCCAAGGGAAGTGACAGAAATCTCTTCGATTATAGATGTGATGTTGCCACTAGGGAGAAAACAACGGTCTCTTGTTCATGGAACAAGTGGATTGTTTATCTTACACACTTTGTTTAAAGCAGTTGTTTGTTGCTTGCAACTTAATACTGGATGGGGTTCGGATGATAACCTGAAGGTGGACTACTAGTCATAGATGCAGTTGGATGGCGGTCTATGTATCTTATTGTATTGCCCAATCGAATCTCGTATGATCTTTCTGACTAGTATTGCATTGTTATTCCTTGCTCAGTTCCTGTTGATTGTCCTGCTGTAATTTGTTTACCCTTCATGCCATGTTGTTTATCTAAGGAGGGCACCTCTAGTAAACTATGGACCCCGGTCCAATCTTTACCATTGATACATCTTCCACTATTATTATTTACTTGATGCAAACCACCATTACCTTCCATACCATACAGTTAATCCTTTGCTACAGCAAACCGGTGAGCTTGACAACCTCACTGTTTGTTGGGACAAAGTCTTGAGTTTGTGTTGTGCAGGTTTCCACGTTGCTTGCAACACCTTTGGGACGTTTACTTCCTTCTTCTGGTTCGATAACCTCGGTCTCTACTGAGGGAAAACTTGTTGTTGTGCTCATCACACCTTGCTCTTGGGGTTTCCAACGAAGTGCACCACGCAGAGCCAACAGAGACTGAAAGGTTTTTAATGAGACGGCCTGCCTGCTAATATATTATGTTTCAAAAAAAATATTGGAAAAACGAACATGAATCAGATAGGGAAAATTTGGAAGATCAAACATCCTGCAAGCTGTCGATGACTTCCAGGACTCTCGTTCCTCCCGCAGACGGCCATCTTGCGTCCCCTCGCCAGCTGACGTATCTCTCCTTCCATCTGATGGCCTTCTTTAGGCCTTGTTTACTTATCTCGTATTTTTATGCTCTAGGGGTTTAGGGATATGCGGGGATTTGGTATTCACCCAATACTCTCCAATCCTCGAAAATACCCTTCCCCAAAAATACTCTACCTTATAAGAGAGTTTTCAATCTAGACAAAAACATGAAGGAATTGTGAGGATATGTCGGGATTATCCCGGCCAAACCCGGTGTAGTAAGCGGACTCCGGTATTTTGCGGAAAATGGAATAATCCCTTACGATCCCCGCGAATACACTAACGAATACGAGAGAGGTAAACGAGGCCTCACGAGCACCACACAACTCGTCGTTGCTAGAATAGGTGCAAGTGGATTACAAGAAGGCTGTATCAGGCGACAACGATGCCAATGGAGCTCTTCGGTGGTGGTGCCATGGAGGATCCCGATCAGAGAGGGATGCTTTGCAGTCAATCATGGGAGATAAGATGGACATGCACACTTTAGCACCTAAGGGGAAACAAAGTGTATAAGTGCGTGTTGTTGATGTAAAAGTTACCCCGCGAGACTTAAACACGAGACACACGGTGTGGATAGGCCCGGGACGTCCACGATGTTGTAGAAAAAAATTCACAAGCCTTTTGTCGTCTATACGCGCACGCGGCATGGGAGGAGACAGCACCCGGCGAGCCGGGGAAGCTGCGCGGGCTCCCTCGCCGGGGAAGCTGCCCGGGCTCTCTGCTCGGGGAAGTGTATATGTCAGATAGCCAAGTTTTCAGCTGGTTGCGACGTGTTTTTCCCGAGCAAATTCTTTATTGGGCCACATGTTGTGCTCTCGGTCAGGCAAGCCTAGCTAGGCAGTTAGTAAAATTGCTTAGCATCTCGCAAGGAAAAATCCCGAACGACCCACGACGCTAGTCACCTATCTATCAGGGTACCCTAAAAAAAAGCTATCGATCTGGGATCAGCCGCCGCTCGGCTTCTCTGTATTCGACGCTTCCTAGACAGTCGGAGTACAGAATCCCAATTCCTCCTGTCGCATCGCAATTGAGAGCTGCAGATCAGGCACCTTGCCGGGCACGGCCGCTGCTTCTTCCGACGGGCGGCGACAAGGCTGTCAGAGCAGAACGCACCTCCTCTCATCGGTTCGTCTAATTGATTTTTGTATGATAATTTGTTACTTAGCTTTGGGTATTGACAATGGTTCTCACTTCGCATTGCAGTGATACAAGCATTTGAAATTTTGATTGGATTGAAGAAAATTGTTTTCACTGTCCAAAAGTAGTATTTGTTTTCACTACCGTTCCGAATTAGCCTTCAGATTGATATCTAACTTGAGCATTGTTACTTAGTTATACTTAGAAATCACTAAATTACCGTTGGTTATTATTAAAATCAGATATAAGGAGGCATTTGGTCCCCATATAGCAAGTGCGGCTGAAATTTCTAATGTTGCACAGCCAGAACAAGAGCCACCGGTTTCATTTGTTCATTCTCTAAGAAGTTGTGCTTTATTTAATAATTATTTATTTATTTGCTAGGTATGTCAGGAATGATGGGAAGGTTATGGAACAATTTCTTCGTCTATACCATGTAAAAGATACAACATCCAAGGCATACCAGTTCGAAGTCGCTCAAGGATATAGGGAAGTACCATCACCAATCTTCATTATTATCTGGCTGAAAATTTCTATGTTGTTATTGACAAAATATGTGTTGAGATGAATCATTGCTTCGGTGACTCAAATTAGGAGGTATTTGCTTGTTTCTCATGTCTTGATCCCAAGAATTCTATCTCCAAATTTGATGTGGAGAAGCTCTCTTGTCTTGCTGACATTTATAGTGCGGATTTCTCTAATGGCGATCATGTAATATTGAGGAATCAACTTGAGACTCATGTTCTTCATTTGAGAAATAATGTTTCCTTTTCTGCTTGGAAAGATATTGAAATTTTGGCGGCAAAAAGATTGAAACAGAGAAGCACTTGGTATTTTCATCGGTTTACAAGCTCATTGAGTTGGCTTTGTTATTGTCAGGGTCAATGAAACAAGATAAATGATGATTGGTTTAATCACTTGATGATATGTTTACACACACACACACACATATATATATGAAGGGAATATGCCCTGAGAGGCAATAATAAAATGTTTATTATGTGTATTCCAAGTATATGATAGATGTTTATTTTGCATGCTATAATTGTATTAATACGGAAACGTTAATACATGTGTGTTTAATAAACAAACAGAAAGTTCCTAGTTATGCCTCTCTCATAAACTAGTTCGTTGATTAACAAGATGATCACGGTTTCCTGATCATAGACATTGGATGTTGTTAATAACGAGATCACAACATTAGTGTAATGGTGTGATGAACATTCATCCGAAGTATAGCATTATGATCAAAGTCATTGAGTTTATATTGCTATAAACAAACTACGAAGTAGTCCTAATCCTTAGACCATGAGATCATGCCAATCACTAACACCGGAAGAGTTTCTTGTTGACATCAAACGTCACTCCGTAACTGGGTGATTATAAAGATGGCTTCAAAGCTACTAAAGTGTTATGTTGAGAATCATGGATCAAGAGTGGAATTTGTTCATCCCGATGACGGATAGATATGCTCTGGGCCCTCTCGGTGATATCACATTGATTAGCTTGCAAGCAAGTGATTTGATCACTAGAATGTTATATCACAGGAACAAGAAAAGAGTGCATATCAGTAACGAGATCAAACTAGGTATGGAGATACCGATGATCGAATCTCGGACATGTAATATATCGTGAAACAAAGGGATTAAGATACAAGCGTAAAAGGTTCTGACGATCACAGAAAAAGTCATCGTTGAATGTGTGGGAGTCAGTATGGATCTCTAGGTCCCGCTACTGATTATTGATCGGAGAAGGGTCTCGATCATGTCTGCATTATTCGTGAACCGTAGGGTGACACACTTAAGGGACACTGGCATCCAGTTGGAGCAAATGTTTCATGCCGAAAGAATAAACAAGCGCAGGAATTTATTTCACTAGATACCGAAACAGGTTTTCGGGTGAAATTGCATAAAGTGGTTATGCATGTGAAATGGAATTCTAGTAAGGGGTTATTTGTGAATGTTTGTCATTAAAGTAATTTACAAAATTCTGAATAAAATAAAAGAGTTTTATTTAATGAGAGTTTGCATTAAATTTGGTGGAAATTTAATGGGAATTTGAGTGGACTTTTGAGTGGAGGGAATTTAAAGGAATTTTGTGAGTGGAGTGTCCACCCACATGAAGAGGGGAGGGCAAGGGGGCAGCCCCCATGCGCCGGCCACCCCCTTGGGGTTCCCCCTTCCTCCTATAAAAGGAGCCCCCCTCCTCACTTGTCTCTCACACCTCCTCGTGAAGGATCTCTCTCCCCCTCTAGAATTTATCCCCCATGGTCTCGGACTAGCGAGATACATGTTCTCGGTGGCTATTCGGCAAGAAAGGGTTGTGCTTCCGCTGCATCGCTGGAGCGAGGAGGCGGAGGTTGCCCGGTGTCTTGTACGTGTGTGCGAGCACGGATGCGCTGCTGTTTTGCGGCGCTAGGACTTCCTCTCGATCTTGAGATCGGCAAGAGATCGTCTACATCAACCACGAGTTGAACTCGTTAAGCTTTGTCGGTCTTCAAGGGTATGTTCTCTACGGATATACATCCGCCCGTTGTTTGTATCTAGTAGATAGATCTTGGTACATAGTTCCCATCGTAGGAAAAAATTTGTTTTCTATGCTGCGAACCCTACAGTGGTATCAGAGCCGGCTCTATGCGTAGATACTTTACACGGGTAGTACACATATGAGTATGTGGGCGATGATGATCATGTTATTGCTCCTTTGTTGTAATTTTGGATATTGGTGGCATAGTGGGATGAAGCGGCCCGAACAAACTTTACATGTCCTCGCACATGAGACCTGTTCCACGTTTGACATGCAACTAGTTTGCATAAGTGGCTAGCGGGTGTCTGTCTCTCCTACTATAGTCAATATCTATTTTGCAAGCGAGTTGTCAACAATTTGGTTATCCTCGTTGTGGTTCATGTTCGTAGGTAAGAACGGTTCTATCTCGAAAGCCCTAAGCCACGTAAAACTTGCAATGGATAAATTAGAGGCGTCTAGTTTAGATTGTTGTTGGGCTAGTGTTATGATATGGTAGTATTGTAAGTAGAAGTATGAGATGATACTCTTACAACACACATAGCGTGTAAACTCCATAGACCTTGGATTTACACATATAGGTATGATAGTGATCATACCACGGTGCACATGATAGAGATCATATGCGGGAACCATATCATTTCACTAATAAATATGTGATGTTTGATAGCATCTTATATTGCTTGTTTAGCGCTTTGTTAGCATAATAAGATGATCCCTCTTTTAAATATCAAGATAAGAATGTGTTCTTCCTTTAGTATGCACCGATTATGTTTTCCTCGCTCCAAGACATCACGTGATGATCGGGTGTTCTTGGATCCACGACCATATTTTGGGTGTAAAACAGTTACACACGCGAATACTAAGGTTCTAACTTGGCGAGCCTAGCATGTACAGACATGGCCTTGGAACACGGACCGAAAGGTTAAGCATGAGTCATATAGTTGATATGATGCCCATTTGATGCTCGCCTTTGAAGCTATACCGACTCACGTGATGATCGGACTTGGTATAGTGGATTTGGTTCATGTAATCACCAAAAAGGCACGAGGGATGTCGTTTTTGAGTGGGAGTTCATTCGTAATATGGATTAGTTGAACTCAATCTATCATACACTTAGTCTAAACTTTACAAATTCTGTTGTAGATGGCACCACCTGCTTTTAATTTCAATGTGTTCATGGAGAAAGAGAAACTTGCAACGAACGGTAGCAACTTTACCGAATGGGCCATGAATTTGAGGATTCTCCTCTCTGCTGCACAAAAGCAATATGTGCTAGAAGCGCCGTTAGGCCCCCCACCTTTAGATGATGCCCCTGACGAGGAGAAGAATGTCTATCAGACTCGTCAGGAGGACCACAACTTAGTTCATTGCGGCATATTGTATGGGCTAGAGCCGGAACTTCGAAAGCGTTTAGAAAATGGCAATGCTTTTGATACAATGGGTGAGTAGAAAATGATTTTCGACACACATGCTGCTGTAGAGAGCTACAACGCTTCAGAAAAGTTCTTTAGCTTCATGATGGAAGAGCACAGCTCCGTTAGTGAGCATGTACTCAAGATGTCGGGTTACGCCAATAAGCTTGTGTCCTTGGGAATATCGATTCCCATTGACTTAGGCATCCATCGTGTTCTATAGTCTCTGCCACCTAGCTATAAGAGCTTCGTGATGAACTATAATATGCAAGGCATGAATAAGTCTCTCCCCGAGCTTCTGTCAATGCTTAAAACTGCAGAAGTGGAGATCAAAAAGGAACATCAAATGTTGATGATCAATAGGAACACTGGTTTCAAGAAAGACAAGAAGGGAAAACGGAAGGGAATTAAGGGCGGCAAGCCGGTTGCCGCGCCTGAAAAGAAACCCCGAGTTGGACCTAAGTCTGATACCGAGTGCTACTATTGTAAGGGGACTGGCCACTGGAAGCGCAACTGCCCCAAGTATCTGGTAGACAAGAAAGCCGGCAAGGCAAACAAAGGTATATATGATATACATGTTATTGATGTGTACTTGACTAGTGCTCGCAGTAGCACCTGGGTATTTGATACCGGTTCAGTTGCTAATATTTGTAACTCGAATCAGGGGCTGCGGAACAAGCGACCGCTAGCAAGGGGTGAGGTCAAGATGCGTGTCGACAATGGATCAAGCGTTGATGTGATCGCCGTCGGAATGCTGCCTCTCCACTTGCCGTCGGGATTAGTTATAAACTTGAATAATTGTTATCTGGTGCCTGCACTAAGCATGAACATTGTATCTGGATCGTGTTTGATGCGAAGTGGTTATTCATTTAAATCCGAGAACAATGGTTGTTCCATTTATATGAATGAAATCTTTTATGGTCATGCACCGATGATGAATGGTTTATTTCTTTTGGATCTCGATAATAATGTTACACATATTCATAATGTTGATGTTAAAAGGATTAAACTAAATGATGATATATCCGCATATATGTGGCACTGCCGTCTAGGTCATATTGGCGTTAAACGCATGAAGAAGCTCCATTCGGATGGACTTTTGGAATCACTTGATTATGAATCATTTGATACATGTGAGCCATGCCTTATGGGCAAGATGACTAGAACGCCGTTTTCTGGTTCAATGGAACGGGCGACAGATTTATTGGAAATCATACATTCTGATGTATGTGGTCCAATGAGTGTGTCGGCGCGAGGTGGATATTGTTATTTTGTTACTTTCACGGATGATTTGAGTAGATACGGTTATATCTACTTGATGAAACACAAGTCTGAAACCTTTGAAAAGTTCAAGGAATTTCAGAATGAAGTGGAAAATCATCGTAATAGAAAGTTCAAATTTCTACGGTCCGACCCTGGAGGTGATTATCTAAGTTACGAGTTTAGCACTCACATGAAAGAGTGTGGAATTGTTTCACAACTCACACCTTCCGGAACACCACAGCGAAATGGTGTGTCGGAACGTCGTAATCGTACTTTATTAGATATGGTTCGATCTATGATGTCTCTGACGGACTTGCCGTTGTCATTTTGGGGCTATGCACTAGAAACTGCTGCATTCACTTTAAATCGGGCACCATCTAAATCCGTTGAAAAGACACCGTATGAATTGTGGTTTGGAAACAAACCTAAGCTGTCATTTCTTAAAGTTTGGGGATGCGATGTTTATGTGAAGAAACTTCAACCGGATAAACTCGAACCCAAAGTAGAAAAATGCGTCTTCATAGGATACCCTAAGGAAACTATTGGGTATTCCTTCTATCACAGATCCGAGGGCAAGGTTTTTGTTGCCAAGAATGGATCCTTTCTAGAGAAAGAGTTTCTCGTGAAAGGTGTGAGTAGTCGGAAGGTAGAACTCGAAGAGGTTATTGAACCTTCTCTTCAAAGTATGGCGAGTAGCGCATCGCCGGAAGTTGTTCCGGAGTTGACTCCACCTGTTGAAGAGGGAACTAATGATAATGATCATGAAACTCCGAAAGAGAGTACTACCGAACCTCGCAGGTCAAGCAGGACGCGTGCAGCTCCCGAGCTGTACGAAAATCCTGTCATGAATTTCATGGTTGATGAAAATGATGACCCTGCGACGTATGAAGAAGCGATGATGAGCCCGGATTCCAACAAATGGTTAGAAGCCATGAAATCCGAGATGGAATCCATGTATGAAAATCAAGTTTGGAACTTGGTGGACTTACCTCACGACCTAAAGGCCGTGGAGAACAGATGGATTTTCAAAAGGAAAACTGATGCTGATGGTAATGTGACCGTCTATAAAGCTCGACTTGTCGCAAAGGGGTTTCGACAAATTCAAGGAGTTGACTACGATGAGACATTCTCTCCCGTAGCGATGCTAAAGTCAGTTAGGATTATGTTAGCAATTGCTGCATATTTCGATTATGAGATATGGCAGATGGATGTCAAAACCGCATTTCTCAATGGTAATATTGAAGAAGAGTTGTATATGATACAACCAAAGGGTTTTGTCGATCCTAAGGATGCTAACAATGTGTGCAAGCTTCAGCGATCCATCTATGGATTGAAGCAAGCATCACGAAGTTGGAATCTCCGCTTTGATGAGGTGATCAAAGAGTTTGGATTTGTCCAAACTTATGGAGAAGCTTGTATTTACAAGAAAGTGAGTGGGAGTAATGTGGCATTTCTGATATTATATGTGGATGACATATTATTGATCGGAAATGATATAGATCTTTTAAACAGTGTTAAAAGTTATCTAAACAGCAAATTTTCAATGAAGGACCTAGGTGAAGCGTCATACATATTAGGCATAAAGATCTATAGAGATAGATCTAGGCGCCTAATAGGGCTATCGCAAAGTACATACCTTGATAAGATTTTAAAGAAGTTTAAAATGGAAAATAGTAAGAAGGGGTTCTTACCTATGACACAAGGCATGACATTGAGTAAGACTCAAAGTCCGGCTTCGGCGGAAGAAAGAGAGATAATGGACAAGGTCCCCTACGCTTCAGCCATAGGCTCTATAATGTACGCCATACTATGTACAAGACCGGATGTGGCACATGCTATTAGTTTGACTAGTAGGTACCAATCGGATCCAGGTTCAGAACACTAGAAAGCGGTCAAGAATATCCTTAAGTACTTGCGAAGAACTAAGGATATGTTTCTTGTATACGGAGGTGAAGAAGAGCTCGTCGCTAAGTGTTATGTTGACGCTAGCTTTGACACCGATCTGGATGACTCTAAGTCTCAATCTGGATACGTATTTCTCATGAATGGCGGAGCGGTTAGTTGGAGGAGCTCCAAACAACCTGTGGTGGCGGGATCAACAACGGAGGCCGAATATGTTGCTGCTTCAGAAGCGGATCAGGAAGCAGTTTGGATGAAGGAATTCATATCCGAACTAGGTGTGGTTGCAAACGCGTTGGACCCAATGGTGATCTATTGTGACAACAATGGTGCCATTGCCAATGCCAAAGAGCCAAGGTCTCACAAGCATTCCAAGCATATTAAGCGCCGGTTTCACTCCATCCGCGAACATGTCAAGGATGGAGATATAAAGATTTGTAAAGTACATACGGATCTCAATGTAGCAGATCCGTTGACTAAAACTCTCCCTAGAGCAAAACATGATCTACACCAGAACTCCATGGGTGTTAGATACATCACTATGTAACTAGATTATTGTCTCTAGTGCAAGTGGGAGACTGAAGGGAATATGCCCTGAGAGGCAATAATAAAAATTTTATTATGTGTATTCCAAGTATATGATAGATGTTTATTTTGCATGCTATAATTGTATTAATACGGAAACGTTAATACATGTGTGTTTAATAAACAAACAGAAAGTTCCTAGTTATGCCTCTCTCATAAACTAGTTCGTTGATTAACAAGATGATCACGGTTTCCTGATCATAGACATTGGATGTTGTTAATAACGAGATCACAACATTAGTGTAATGGTGTGATGAACATTCATCCGAAGTATAGCATTACGATCAAAGTCATTGAGTTTATATTGCTATAAACAAACTACGAAGTAGTCCTAATCCTTAGACCATGAGATCATGCCAATCACTAACACCGGAAGAGTTTCTTGTTGACATCAAACGTCACTCCGTAACTGGGTGATTATAAAGATGGCTTCAAAGCTACTAAAGTGTTATGTTGAGAATCATGGATCAAGAGTGGAATTTGTTCATCCCGATGACGGATAGATATGCTCTGGGCCCTCTCGGTGATATCACATTGATTAGCTTGCAAGCAAGTGATTTGATCACTAGAATGTTATATCACAGGAACGAGAAAAGAGTGCATGTCAGTAATGAGATCAAACTAGGTATGGAGATACCGATGATCGAATCTCGGACATGTAATATATCGTGAAACAAAGGGATTAAGATACAAGCGTAAAAGGTTCCGATGATCACAGAAAAAGTCATCGTTGAATGTGTGGGAGTCAGTATGGATCTCTAGGTCCCGCTACTGATTATTGATCGGAGAAGGGTCTCGATCATGTCCGCATTATTCGCGAACCGTAGGGTGACACACTTAAGGGACACTGGCATCCAGTTGGAGCAAATGTTTCATGCCGAAAGAATAAACAAGCGCAGGAATTTATTTCACTAGATACCGAAACAGGTTTTCGGGTGAAATTGCATAAAGTGGTTATGCATGTGAAATGGAATTCTAGCAAGGGGTTATTTGTGAATGTTTGTCATTAAAGTAATTGACAAAATTCTGAATAAAATAAAATAGTTTTATTTAATGAGAGTTTGCATTAAATTTGGTGGAAATTTAATGGGAATTTGAGTGGACTTTTGAGTGGAGGGAATTTAAAGGAATTTTGTGAGTG
Organism: Avena sativa; assembly: GCA_916181665.1. Classification (NCBI taxonomy): domain Eukaryota; kingdom Viridiplantae; phylum Streptophyta; class Magnoliopsida; order Poales; family Poaceae; genus Avena; species Avena sativa. The sequence continues at coordinate 497,500,799 of OV702299.1, read as the reverse complement.
GAGTGTCCACCCACATGAAGAGGGGAGGGCAAGGGGGCAGCCCCCATGCGCCGGCCACCCCCTTGGGGTTCCCCCTTCCTCCTATAAAAGGAGCCCCCCTCCTCACTTGTCTCTCACACCTCCTCGTGAAGGATCTCTCTCCCCCTCTAGAATTTATCCCCCATGGTCTCGGACTAGCGAGATACATCTTCCCGGTGGCTATTCGGCAAGAACGGGTTGTGTGTTGGGGTTCGTAGCATGGAAAACAAAAAAATTCTACCGCATGCAAACAAACAAGCCAAGATCTATCTACTAGATTATAGCAACGAGTCGATAGGGGAACTCACCCTCGAAGATTCCAAAGCGTTTAACGAGAGCAGATTCTCGTGGGTGATGTAGTCGTAGTCTTGCCGATCTCAAGATCGCGTAGACGATCCTTCCGACGCTGCGTTCCGGCAGCGCTTCCGCAGTCGGTCAAACATTCGGTACTCGATGAAGACCTTCCTCTCCCTTGTTCCAGCAGGCAGCGGAGGTTATAGCACTCTCCTCGCGATTCCGGCAGCATGACGGCGTGGTACCGGAAGTAGAGGGGAGATCTCGCAGGGCTTCGCCTTAAGCCGGAGCGAGTATGGTGGACTATGAGAGAGCCTTGGTGATCTAGGGTTTAGACACACCAATTAGAAGGGGCTAAACCAGCGGCTAGGGCAATTAGAAGCTCTAACTCGGCGGCTTGGCAGAAATCCCTAGGCTGTGGCTAGGGTTTAGGTTTAGAGGGAGGCTACTTGTGTGTCTAGGAGGGGAGCCCTGCCCCTCCTTATATAGGTGGAGGGAGGCGCTGGCCAAGGGGAGGGAGTCCCTCCCCAACTCGGATCCCTAGTGGGCCGGCGGTGGAGGAGGAACTCCTCCCCAACTCGGTTTCCCACTTCTTCTCCACTTTACAAAATAGCCGTTTGACTTTTCAAATTGGCGTTTGACTTTTCAAACTAGGATTTGATTAAACCCTTTATTTTGTATAGCGATGACACCTAGTACATGATGCAATCATTCCAACTTGCAATGACACATTCATGTACCCTTCCCCTTCGGAGTGCCGGACATTCCGGAACCTTCTAGAACATTCCTGCTGAAAACACCGGAACCATTCTCCAACCCCGAAACAGGACTTTCCTTATATGAATCTTATTCTCCGGACCATTCCGGATCTCCTCGTGATATCCCAGATCCCATCCGAGACTCCGAACAACATTTGGTCTCTTACTCATCATTCCATAACTACTCAACAACATCGAATCCTTAAGTGTGTCTCCCTACGGTTCGTGAATTATGCGGACATGATCGAGACACTTCTCCGATCAATAACCAATAGAGGAATCTGGAAATTCATATGGCTCCCACATATTTCTACGATTCCTTTGCGATCGAATGAACCACTTACATACGATACCAATTTCCCTTTGTCTCACGATATTTTACTTATCCGAGGTTATGATCGTCGGTATCTCTGCATACCTAGTTCAACCTCGTTACTGATAAGTACTCTTTTCTCGTTCCCGTGGTATGTGATTCCTTGTGAGCCAGTCACATGCTTGCAAGCTAATTGGATGACATTCCACCGAGAGGGCCTAGAGTATATCTATCCGTCATATGGATGGACAAATCCCACTCTTGATCCATGTGTCTCAACCAATACTTTCCGAACACTCAATGCCACCTTTATAGCCACCCTGTTACGGTGTGGTGTTTGATGTCATCAAAGCATCCTTCCGGTAAAGGTGATATGCATGATCTTATGGTCGAAGGAATTAGGTTACTATGTATCAGAAAGCTTATAGCAAATGAACTATATTAAATGACTTGATCTTTATGCTACGCTTAACTATAGGAGTATGTCCATCACATCATTCTCCTAATGATATGACCTTGTTGTTAATAACATCTCTATGTTCATGATCAGGAAACCATGATCATATATTAACCAACAAGCTAGTTTAACAAGAGGCTTTACTAGGGACTCTTTTATGTTTACAAATCACACAAGTATTAATGTTTCCGGTTAATACAATTATAGCATGGTATGTAAACATTTATCATAAGTATGAAGATATGATAATAACCACTTTATTATTGCCTCTTGGGCATATCTCCAACAGTCTCCCACTTGCACTAGAGTCAATAATCTAGTTTCAAACCTTTCTGTATTCAACACCTATGGCTTTCTGGTGTTGTATGTACACGATTGCTAGTGGTCAACTGATCTCCGGATCTGACACTTCCAGGTCCGTGTGTAACTGCATGTCTTTGCGTCTCTACGCATCACTCATTCTCTAATGAGATGGCTTTGTATAATTTTGGTCCTTCGGTGAGACCTTTAGTTCTTTGGGGTTAAAACATGTTGATAATATTGTCGTACAATATATCTTCTTAGTATTATCCCGCTGTGAACTACACCTAGTTTGACAACAAACTACTTGACACAAATGCCCTCTTTAGCTGCTATTATAGCAGTCATATACTTAGCCTTTTGTTGTAGTATCTGTCACAATGTCTTAACTTTGGAACTCATCCAAATCCATTATGGAACTTACTTTCCATTATATTGTGCCACCCTTAGTTTAGATTGAGATAAAGTTAATTTATACTCTGTGACAAAAACTAGTATCAATGTAGTACTTTTACAATGAACTAACCATCTATTTGTCACTTCTACAAATAATATACTCTTAGTTCTTCCAAAAGATCATAAGAATATCCTTACTATCGTCCAATGATCATATTATGAATCATTCTGGTATATGCTCATAACATTTAGAGCATAGGACATATCTGGATTTGTACATATCACGGTATGATTGATATAAATACTCTTTTTGATTTCATACATCAAGTATCAATCTATACTTGAATCTTTGTTTCACTTACCAAGTGTCAATACACTTGAATATATCATCAATATTGAACTCATTCAATCCTTTCTGTGTGACAAGAACCTTTATTGTAGTTTCTATATTGAACTCATTCAATACATCATCTATGTACTTTCGGCACAACCATATTAGTGTCTATTGATGCCAAATATTTGGGTTTTGCCTAAGTCTTTCATCAGGATGAAATTCTTAATATGTGTTAATAAAAGATACATCATTTCTAATCAACAATATGTCCTCCACATAATGTATTAGAAATATGTCTTAGCGCTCCCACTTAATTTCTTGCAAATGCAAGCATCTTCATTGTCTCCGATGAAATTAAACTCTTTTAACAGTTTCATCATAGTGAAGATTCCAACTCCGCTATGCTTACTTCAACCATTGAAGTTTGCATATGCATTTAGCATCCTTTGAATTAACAAAACCCTTTGGACCGTGTCATGCACACGTCCTAGGTAACCCTTCTATTAGAAGAACTTGTTTTGTTTATTCAACTACCACATAACAAAAATTATATGTAGTGGTTGCTACATTAATCCGTCTAGACTAAATATCGCTATGAAAGATCAAAATCTTGTCATAGTCAACCTTTGAACATTTTTGTGAACTCTTTCCCAACATGTCGACTATTTCATAGATGTGAAACATCCATGTCTACTTCTTTATAGATCCAAACACAACTGTAAGGTCTTACACCTTTCCCGAGGGTCCTTCAAGTTCAAAACTTGATTTCTCGTGTATGGAACTATCACGGATTTTATGGCTTCAAGCCATTTGACGGAGTCAGGGCCCATCGTCGCTTCTTTGCATGTAGTCAGATCATTATTTTCAAATAATGATTTAACTCTCAAATCTTGGTATTTGATTGTTTACCCGACCTACTTATTCTAATAGGAACTTAGATCTCCGTGACCAAAACCTTTGAGGCACGTGAGCCATGAGCATTTATTGCTGCCTCCGGACCACTTTTCGGCGCTGCGCAACTCTGCACATATAGCTAAGGTTCCTTTAACCTTATCAAAGTTCTATTGTCCTCCCACTTAACTTTTCACGAAAAATTCCTTCTTAAAGAAACTTGACGTTCTAAGCGACAAACACTTTTGTCTCCGGTGTTTATGGAGGAATACTTAACAGTAATACAAAGACAGGTTTATCCGAATTTGGTTGCAAACATCTTTCTTATGCATAGCATACCAATGTTTAAGAAAGGACTACTTGGGTTTTATCCCAAACCATAACTTTATATGGTGTCATTTCAGCGGATTATGATGGAGCTCTTTTCAGTGGAAAACGGTAGTCTCTAAAGCTTTTAATCTTTAAAATATAATGGCAGTTCTATGAATTACACCTTTGATCTTACCATGTCAAACAAGGTTTTAATTAGATATCTCGAACGCTCCATACTCTTATGGTGTTTCGGGAAATGCAAATCCGCAGAACGATTCCTTAAATCTTAGGTACTATGCTAAACTTGTAACTCAAATATCTTCCTTTATGATCTTTATCATAAACTATTTATATTCTTATTACAATGATTTTGCACTTTATCTTGAAAGACTTTGAACTTTTTCAAATGTTTCATACTTCATCCTTATTAAGTAAATATTCATATATTCACTCAAATTTTCGGAGAAAGCATATGAAGTTGAAATCCATCGCTCTTGACTACATATAATGGATTTCATACAACAATATGTACAAGTTCCAATAAGCTAGTCATTCGTTCCCTTTTGGCCTATGAACGAAGTTTTAATTATCTCTAGGAAAGTTTCACAAGCGTCATGTGATCAAAAATCAAAAGACTCCAAAATTCCATCCACATGGAGTTTCTTCATGTTTTCTTTCCAATATAATTTAAACGGCGATGTCACTTCCTAAGTGATCTTTCAATCAATTTGTCTTTCGACATTTTTAGCACTAGTTTTATGGATGTGATTTCTCCAACGAGATTTGTGAATCATCCATCTTTTATGGATTACGGCAATTATTTGAACAACCCTTTTGTTCTCATAATACCTGATAAAACAAATCTTGAAGGCAAGCTTTGATGTTTAACGAGCAACACAATAACCCTTTATTTGTTCTCGATGAACATCATCACATATTCTTTTGCTAGTTACTTAGGCCATTGTAGTTCATGAATTATGTTGTTTCGTATGACGATTCACACCAACAAATTCAGTATCAAATACTTAAGAACCACATTGTTTAATAAGCAAAGAATATAGCCATAACATGTATATCATCTATATACTTAAACTGAACAATTCTAGTCTTTTCTTTTCTGCCATATATTTATGAGATTCTCTTTCAGTATTTATTTTCTGTTTGAAAGAATCTATCAACATCAACAGTGGAGTCATACATATGACACATAGTCCAAAGCGTGTATAATTAAATACCAATGTCTTTGGACTTGCACTTTGAATTAGATCACCATCATCAAATGTTTGGTGTTCTTTCAAATTCCTTTCTTTAGTAATCTATTGGTGTAGTAAACACTTTACCTACATCAAATATTCACCCTTATCATGTAATTATCCATGATCAAGCTACTTTTAGCTTATAACGGTGAACTGCGAGTATAATGTTGCTCTCCAAAACATTTTGGAGGATCAGGACAACTAGTGTCTTCAACCTTTTGCAAATTCTCATCAAATACGAGAACATGACTTTTGCCATATTATACTCTATCATGTTGCAACCAAAACTTTGTTTCAGATATCACAATATCTTCCACACATCATGGTTTCTGAAACAACTCTTTCAGATCCTAGATAACCTTGATATTAAGACAATCCTTTGAATATCAAGAATCATGGAGACAAACATGATACTCATACACTAACACTTGGAATTGTCACTCTTGATTTAATAATAATTATTAAACTTCATGGAGTAACCAGAACTTACTGAAAGTTTGCAATAGGACTTTTAAACTTTAGATTAACACTTCAAAACAATACGATACCAGTTCGTAAAGTAACTAACCAGAATTCTATAGTTCTATCATCTCAATTAAAACTAAGCGCATGGTGGTAAACGGATGCCAATGACTACAACAACTATGCAAATTCACTTTGGTTTAATTTATGATAAATAGTGTTCAACTTTTAATCATATTGTCGTTGAACTCCCACTCAAAACAATATCCCTCACATTGTTTTAGTGATCACACGAACCAAATCCACCACATCAAAACCGATCATCACGAGAGTTGATGTAGCTTCAATGGCGAACAATCAACTTGTTCATCATATCTACTATATGACTCATGATTTACCTTTCGGTGATCCGTGTTCCGAGACCATGTCTGTACATGCTAGGCTCGTCAAGGTCAACCTTAGCTTACGCATGAGCAAATCTGGCTTGCTCACGTTGTATACACTCGCAGAATCTAACACACCCGATCATCACGTGGTGCTTCGAAACACCGAGCTTTAGCAACGGTGCTTACTAAGTATGAACACTTTAAAACTTGAAATTGTGTGCTTGAGGGATCATCTTATAATGCTACCGTCGTTAACTAAGCAATACAAGATGCATAAAAGGATTAACATCACATGTAATTCATAATATGTGATATGATATGGCCTTTCTTCTTGTGCTTCCGATCTCCATCTTCAAGCACGAACATGATCTCCATCATCACCGGCATTGCATCAAGGTCAATGACGCCGCTCCATGGTTGTCGTCCACCAGCTTCAACTATTACAACTACTTTGAACAGACAAGCGGGTCTTAATAGAATTTAAAGACAACCATATGGCTCCTGCCGGTTGCCAACTTACAATAAGGAACATTGCATACATCATATATAATCACAATCATGGCCATATCACATCACAGCACACCCCTGCAAAACAAAGTTAGACACCTCTAATTTTTCTTTGCATGTTTTACGTGGTTTGGGGCTTTCAAGAAGTGTCATTCTAACTTACGAACAAGAACCACAACATTGATACTATTATTGTAAATCACCCGTTGTAAATTGAATCTTAACTATGTTGGGAGAAACAGGCACCCGCAAAGCCACTTATGCAATACAAGTTGCATGTCAAGTGTGGAGCAAGTCTCATGAACGATGTCATGTAAGGTTAGCCCGGGCCGCTTCATCCCACCATCCCGCAAGATGCAAAGTACACAAGAAGCAATCGACAACAAAAAGCATCAACGCCCACAATGACCATTGTGTTCTACTCATGCAACAGATCTACATATAGACACGGCTCTGATACCACTGTTGGGGTTCGTAGCATGGAAAACAAAAAATTTATACCGCATGCAAACAAACAAGCCAAGATCTATCTACTAGATTATAGCAACGAGTCGATAGGGGAACTCACCCTCGAAGATTCCAAAGCGTTTAACGAGAGCAGATTCTCGTGGGTGATGTAGTCGTACTCTTGCCGATCTCAAGATCGCGTAGACGATCCTTCCGGCGCTGCGTTCCGGCAGCGCTTCCGCAGTCGGTCACACGTTAGGTACTCGATGAAGACCTTCCTCTCCCTTGTTCCAGCAGGCAGCGGAGGTTGTAGCACTCTCCTCGCGATTCCGGCAGCACGACGGCGTGGTACCGGAAGTAGAGGGGAGATCTCGCAGGGCTTCGCCTTAAGCCGGAGCAAGTATGGTGGACTATGAGAGAGCTCCTCGGTGATCTAGGGTTTAGACACACCAAGGAGGAGGTGCTAGGGCCGGCGGCTAGGGCAATTAGAAGCTCTAACTCGGCGGCTTGGGAGAAATCCCTAGGCTGTGGCTAGGGTTTAGGTTTAGAGGGAGGCAACTTGTGTGTCTAGGAGGGGAGCCCTGCCCCTCCTTATATAGGTGGAGGGAGGCGCCGGCCAAGGGGAGGGAGTCCCTCCCCAACTCGGATCCCTAGTGGGCCGGCGGTGGAGGATGAACTCCTCCCCAACTCGGTTTCCCACTTCTTCTCCACTTTCCAAAATAGCCGTTTGACTTTTCAAATTGGCGTTTGACTTTTCAAACTAGGATTTGATTAAACCCTTTATTTTGTACAGCAATGACACCTAGTACATGATTTAATCATTCCAACTTGCAATGACACATTCATGTACCCTTCCCCTCCGGAGTGCCGGACATTCCGGAACCTTCTAGAACATTCCTGCTGAAAACAACGGAACCATTCTCCAACCCCGAAACAGGACTTTCCTTATATGAATCTTATTCTCCGGACCATTCCGGATCTCCTCGTGATATCCCGGATCCCATCCGAGACTCCGAACAACATTTGGTCTCTTACTCATCATTCCATAACTACTCAACAACATCGAATCCTTAAGTGTGTCTCCCTACGGTTCGTGAATTATGCGGACATGATCGAGACACTTCTCCGATCAATAACCAATAGAGGAATCTGGAAATTCATATGGCTCCCACATATTTCTACGATTACTTTGCGATCGAATGAACCACTTACATACGATACCAATTTCCCTTTGTCTCACGATATTTTACTTATCCGAGGTTATGATCGTCGGTATCTCTGCATACCTAGTTCAACCTCGTTACTGATAAGTACTCTTTTCTCGTTCCCGTGGTATGTGATCCCTTGTGAGCCAGTCACATGCTTGCAAGCTAATTGGATGACATTCCACCGAGAGGGCCCAGAGTATATCTATCCATCATATGGATGGACAAATCCCACTCTTGATCCATGTGTCTCAACCAATACTTTCTGAACACTCAATGCCACCTTTATAGCCACCCTGTTACGGTGTGGTGTTTGATGTCATCAAAGCATCCTTCCGGTAAAGGTGATATGCATGATCTTATGGTCGAAGGAATTAGGTTACTATGTATCAGAAAGCTTATAGCAAATGAACTATATTAAATGACTTGATCTTTATGCTACGCTTAACTATAGGAGTATGTCCATCACATCATTCTCCTAATGATATGACCCTGTTGTTAATAACATCTCTATGTTCATGATCAGGAAACCATGATCATATATTAACCAACAAGATAGTTTAACAAGAGGCTTTACTAGGGACTCTTTTATGTTTACAAATCACACAAGTATTAATGTTTCCGGTTAATACAATTATAGCATGGTATGTAAACATTTATCATAAGTATGAAGATATGATAATAACCACTTTAGGGAGCATATGTTTCCAGACCCAGACGTTGGATCAATAGTAACGCCGTTAGTGGTCCTTTGATGCATGCATGAATCCCTAGCAAAACAAAGCTTATCAAATTTCATTTAGGTGAGACAAACCCTAATATACTACATGCGCTAAACCCTAACCAAACTAAGCCTTATTTCATTGCGTTGAACCCAATGTGTAATGCCAAAAACCCTAAATAAAGTAAGCTGCTGGGACGTGAGAAACCCTAGGCATTGCATGCATGCCTTATTCCATTACGCTGAACTCAATGTGTCATAGTCAAAGACATGAAAAAAAACCCTAAACCAAGTTAGCTTCTCAGATTTTGCATGCCCGTTGCTTTAGGTAGCTATTGCATGTAAGGCTCTCAAGTTATATCTTGTTGTACTAGCTATTGTCAGCCTGACTTATTTAGTCTCTATTCAACTTTCCTTGCTCATTTGTTGTACAAGGAGGCCGACTGACTGTTGTGAGCATGACACGCCATTTTTTCGATGTTTACCATCTCCCATAATATGATTGTGTATGCAAGAAGTAGTTACTAATTGCATTTTATTTTTTCAATTCTTACTTTCAGCCATCGAAGGATTTCCCAACATCGGCCGACTTACTTTTCGACATGCTACACCTTAAGAACAATTCAGGAAGCCTCCCGCCACAATTTGTTGAAGAATTAAACGACTAGTTTTACTAGTTTCCAGTATTTTCGTTCCAACATGTAAAATTTAAATTTTTGAATTAGTACCATATTGCTGGAAAAACTAGTTGTTGTAATCGAAGGTGTGCACTATTCGATTATCCACTTTCGTTAAAACCTCGTTGTATCACAATTTGCCGCCGTTTTGGGGATTTTTTTGTATCGTCTCAACAGATCAAAAACCGAAATTGTACCAAAAAACCCGGATATTTATTTCTGTACACCTACTCCGAATGAGAAAAACCAAAACAAAAATATCTCAAAAAAATTGTTTCAAGAACAATCCCCTTTCTAGTTGTCACGCCACATTTTTATAGCTACTTCGCTACAATAATCAGACATAACAACATCGTCCTCTTTAGTAACAACTCAGCGTTACAACCACGCACAAAGTCCTCTGCCCATACATGGTATCCAGCCTCCCCAAATAAAACAATTCCTAACTGACGTCCGAACGTAATGTCCCCCATAAACCCTAAGAAGAACAACTAGTATTTGCTTTCGATGCCCAACCTTAGGTCAGTGCGGAACCCTAAGTCGAACAACTATTGATTGTTATGCCCAACATGCAGGTGCTTGCAGAACCCTACCTCGAACAACACTTGTTTTGCTTCGAATTTTCAACCCGTCAATCCTAAGTCGAACAACTATTGATTCTTATGCCCAACATGCAGGTGTATGCATAATCCTACCTCAAACAACACTTGTTTTGCTTCAACTTTTCAACCCGTCAACCCAGTTCGTGTTTTCCATTTCAAAATGTTTGCATGCAGAACTTATTTTAAGCCTTGTTCACTTTATCTTTCCATTTTAGATGCTAAGAGTCACGTGATGCACAGCAGGAAACGTTTCAGGAAACGTTCCAGGAAACGTTTGCATGCAGAACTCATTTTAAGCCTTGTTCACTTATCTTTCCATTTTAGATGCTAAAAGTTTCTTTGCCAAACAGCGAGCTAAAAATTTAGGGTTTTCACGAGCCCCTAGGCATTGCATGCATGTACACACACGCGGTGGTGCAAACGCCGTTAGGAACCGTTACTCCTTTCAAGAGCCAGCCATTACCATCTAAACTAGCATTGTATGTGATCTCTTTATCCAACGGTCCTAAGCCTATGCGTAGCTACGCCTGTGTTTAGAAAATCCGTGTCGATATATATATATATATATATATATATAATATATATATGGGAAATAGTCAGCTAAACATAGGCATAGCTGCGCATAGCCTATCCACCGTTGATTCTCTCCCCTTTTGATATAGGGAGCACATGTTCCCAACCCAAAACATTAGATTCTCATTTGATGCTAAGTAATGTCGTTACTTCATGACTTGCACAAAAACCGAGCAAACTAAGCTTATCTGATTTCATGCTTTTTTGAGTCAAACCCTAATATACGACAGAAGCAAAACCCTAACCCAAATAAGCCTTATTTTTGTTTTGTAACACTAACACAAACAAGCCTTATTCCTTTTAGGTAGCTATTCCTTTTTGAGTCAAACCTTATTTCGTGTTGTAGCCCTAACCCAAATAAGCCTTAGATAAGTCTTATTCCTTTTAGGTAGCTATTGCATGCAGAACTTAACATTTTTCACTTTATGTATTGTTTTACGAGTTGCCGGCCCAAGCCTCACTTATTTATTCTCTCTTCAAAATTCCTTGCTCATTTGATAAACAAGGCGGAATAGGCGATTGCTCTCTTCGTTCTACCTCATCCCTCGTCGTGCACGGCGCTGCCGTCGGCACATTTTTCTGGTACGTAGCATTGCTTTCCCTAAGCACAAGGAAATTTTTTATGCCAAAAATATAAGGCACTAAACCATTTACATGAAAAGTTAGGGTTTGCATACTACCACAAGCTTTCACTAGGGTTTGCATAGTACGAAGCGTTTGCATGCAGAACTCAATTGAAGCCTTGTTTACTTTATCTTTCCATTTTAGATGCTAAAAATTTCTTTGCCAAGCAGCGTGCTAAAAAATTAGGGTTTACTCAGGAACCTAGGCATTGCATGCATGGACACAAACGATGTGGTACAACCGCCGTTAGAAACCGTTAGTCCTTCCAAGAGCCAGCCACTACCATCTAAAGTGGCATTGCATGTGATCTCTTTATCCAACGGACCTAAGCTTATGCACAGCTACGCCTGTGTAGCAAATCCGCGTCGATATATATATATATTATAGTGTAAAAATACCAAAAAATACGTATTTTACATCATAATTTTATACGGCATGTACACAAAAAATTATGTTATTTCTAAATTTTCTTATGTTCTTCTCGACTTATGAAGTAAGAAAAAATTTACGTGACGTAAAAATAATATACAGTTCTAAAGATAGAGGGTGGATGTAGAATAACTATTCTACACCCTGGCTGTCAAATAGCGCCACTCTATATATAGATATATTCAAATCACTTGATGATGTTATTATTACTCGACGGTTTAGTGCCTTCAAGGATCGTAAAGGGGTTTTCCCATGGCATCATTAGTATTTTAAAGGTATGTGACATGCTTTCTAATGTGAATAAGTCAACATAATTAAATGAACTAGTAATTCTTACTCTTCCTTTTTTTGTAGGATCTATTTTGGGTGTTTGAAAGCACATTTGAATATCTCAATTGATGTTTATGACTACCATTGTCTAGTGAGTTATTGTTTTTTTCAAATTTAATTATGTGTTAGGTTATTTTAAACTATCATTTCATACAATTCTTTAGTTTGGTATTTATATTTGCATAATATATCAAAATAGCTGCCTGCCATTTTCGATATTTTTTATTTAGCTTACGGCTCGCCCAGGCTTCTATTTTTTCCTGGCACGTGGGACACAAACACGTCGCCTTGCACGTAGCAACCTATCCTAATCATGGGCGACAACGAGAGACAGCCCGCCCGAAACCAACAAATGCAAATCAAAGCCGCCAAAGAGACCAATCAATGATCGGAGTATATATGTTATCTTTAGAGTACCTTCACTCTTTGGACGATCTCATATCGAAAACGGGATGGATGCAACTTTCGGCTGGGAAAGACCAAATCCCCACTCACGTTTCCGGTGGTGTTTTTATACTGACGATATTTATTTAGCGACATTTCACCGCAATTTGACTTAAATTTATAGAGTTTGGCATAAAAATAAATGGACGACAATGAGAGATGGCCCACCCCGAAACCAACGAATTCAAAGCCGCCAAAGAGGGATGGGACGCAGGACAAATGGCAGGCCCATCCCAATTGAAATCTTAATGACTGATCAACGACGGGAGTATATATGTTACTTTTAGAGCATCTCCACTCGCCTACCCACGAGGCCGATCCGGACGCCGAAAACCGGTCCAATCGTGTACCCAAGGACCTGTTTTCGTCTGGATTTCGGCATGTTTTGGTCCGGCCTACCCAGGCCGTACCCCGGGATCCCGGGTACGTCCTGGGAACGCCGGACTCAGCGAAAACGGGCGTGGGCCAGCTCTATCGGCGAGAGAAGGCACCACTCTCGCCAATTCGCCGAGCTCCCCGCCCTTTTCTTCCCCCTTCCTGCCTTTCTTCCCCATTCCCCCACCCCCGAAGCTCCGCCGATCACCGCGCCCGACATGCCACCCAAGAGTTTCGTCCAACCCAGATCGATCCTTGGCGAGGGTCCGGCGGAGAAGAAGGCGAGGAAGCCGAGAGCGCCGCCGACCAAGCCGGAGGGCATGTCCTCGGCGGAGTGGGAGAAGAGGGAGCACACCAGGCAGATCTTGTTGGCCGAGCGGAAGGACAGGAAGGAGAGGGCGAAGCTCCGGCAGCAGCAAGCGGAGGAGGAGAAGGCGATGGTGAATGTGGCGGCGGAAGAATAGGCGATGGTGAAGGCGAAGCAGGCTGCGGCGACGCGTTCGGCGTTGATGGCCGCGCCGTACCCACCACACTGGGGGAGCCAGGCTAGCGTCGGCTCGCCCGCCGGCTTCTCGCCGATCTCTCTGGCCAACTTTCAGAAGAGCCAGGCGACTGCTCGGCAGAGGTACTCCCCGTCGCCGGAGTTCGACGGCGGCTTCAACCCGAACGTGCTCTTCCCCTGCCCTGCGCCGCACCACCCTTCGCCCTTCGGCGTGGACATCAACATCCCCTACTCGACCTCTCCGACGTACGCAAGCCCCGCCCTGCGCCGCGGACCGCTACCTTGTGGCCGAGCGCTCGCCGGCGGGAACTATGCAGATTCAAAATATATAGCCGTATTGTGTCCGCCTGGGTACACGGCCTGGGTAGCCGAGTGGAAAACTAGGCGTACCCAGGCTGAAAACTTGCGTCGTTCGGCCGGAAAAAGGTCCGGATTTCGGCCTGGGTTCGGCCAACGAGTGGAGATGCTCTTAGCTTGGTACAACAAACAGCAGCAAATCAAACGCATCTGTCTTAAATTGCTGATTCACATCCCAATTAATAGCTGCACACACAAACCGGCCATCGCCGTACGTGGTGGCCATGGCGTCCGCTGCAGTGCTGGTCCTAGTCGCTCTCGCCGTGGTGCTGGCCACTTGGATGCTAACGGCCGCGATGCACCGCCTTGTTTGGCGTCCCTATGCCGTCGCGAGGGCGTTCCGCCGGCAGGGGATCCGCGGGCCGGAGTACCGGTTCTACGTCGGCAACAACGAGGAGTCCAAGGCGCTGCGCGTGGCGACGGCCGACGACGTGCTGGACCTCCGCTCCCACGACATCATCCCGCGCGTGCTGCCGCAGTACAAGGCCTGGATGGCGTCCTACGGCAAGGTGTTCCTGGCGTGGGCAGGCCACACGCCGGCGCTCTGGGTCGGCGACCACGAGATGGTCAAGCAGATCCTGTCTAACAAGGCCGGAATGTTCAGGAAGACGGACCCGGGGCCCAACATCCTGGCCCTCCTGGGCAACGGCCTCGTCTTCGCCGACGGCGAGCAGTGGACGCGCCACCGCCGCGTCGTGCACCCTGCCTTCACCATGGACAAGCTCAAGGTGATGGCCAAGACGATGGCGGAGTGCGCGGGGGAGGTCGTCGGGGCATGGGAGGCGCAGGCGCGTGCGGCTGCGGCTAGCGGTGGCGTGGCGCGGGTGGAGGACGTCGGGCAGCAGTTCGTGGAGCTGACCGCCGACGTGATCTCGCACACGGCGTTCGGGAGCAGCTACAGGGAGGGGAAGGAGGTGTTCCTGGCGCAAAGGGAGCTCCAGTACATCGTCTTCTCCACCATGAACAACGCCGGCCTCCCGCTCCCGGGCCGCGACTGCCTCCCCACCAAGACAAACGTCCGGCGGTGGCAGCTGACCAAAAAGGTGCGCGGCACGCTCATGGCGATCATCCGCGACAGGCAGGCCGCTTCCAAGGACGCCAGGGGCTACGGCAACGACCTACTCGGCCTGATGCTCGAGGCCAACACGCCAACCGGCACCGGCGGACAGAGGGCGGCCATGAGCATGGACGAGATCATCGACGAGTGCAAGACTTTCTTCTTCGCCGGGCACGAGACCACCGCGCACCTCCTCACATGGGCCGTCTTCCTCCTGGGCACCCACCCGGAGTGGCAGCACAAGCTCAGGGAGGAGGTCCTCCGGGAGTGCGGCAGCACCACCGTGCCCCTGAACGGTGACTCCCTCAAAAAGCTCAAGCTCGTAAGCCCCATATTCCTTATCCTATCCTTCCGATGCAATTATTGCTGTGCTCCATGACGACGACGAGTGAGACTCACTTCACTTTGCGAACTGTAATAATCTCGGTGATTGGCAGACGACGATGGTGCTGTACGAGACGCTGAGGCTGTACGGAGCAGTGACCATGCTAATGAGAACGGCGGCAGCGGACGGGGAGCTCGGCGGCGTGAAGATCCCCAAAGGCACCATGACAATGATACCGCTCGCGATGATGCACCGCGACGAGGATGTATGGGGCGCGGACGCCGGCGAGTTCAAGCCAGAGCGGTTCCGGGACGGCGTGGGCAGGGCGGCCAAGCACCCCAGCGCCATGCTGGCCTTCTCCGCCGGCCCACGGTCGTGCATCGGCCAGGACTTCGCGATGCTGGAGGCCAAGGCGACGCTGGCCACCATCCTGCGGCGGTTCGAGTTCGAGGTCGCGCCGGAGTATGTGCACGCGCCGGCAGATATTCTGACGCTGCAGCCCAAGTGCGGGCTCCCCATCCTATTCAAGCTCTTAAATCAGTAAACTAATTGTGTGTTTCTGAGAACATAGAACTATTACAAAGTTCATGAGTGTGCCGTGAGGGCTTCTATTTTCACCGCGTATGCTTATGTTCTTCGAAAATGCAACTCTATATATACGAGAGTGTCCAGAGCTTATCTTTGCCATGTATTTGCTTTGAGATTCGTGCACGTTTTTGCACAGAGAACCTTTGAGTTCTTATCATCTTTTATTGCACAGTCCTCAATATTTCCAAAAGAGACCTTCTACGTGACGGTTATTACAAATTCTATATGAGCTAATGGATCTGGATCAACATAAATCGAGTCATGTTTGAGTTAGTAAAAAATTACGGGAAATCTAGATAGCCACCGGTGAGTTGGCGGGCATACATATAGTGCGCTGTTGTGTTACAACGTCCACTAAACTACAAAACGAATCAAAGTCAGCAAAAGCAAATCGAAAATTTAAAATGTTTTATAGGTCAAACCATTTATCCGATTTAAGATCGGTTTTATCGCTGGACTACTCGCGACGAGATCTTCGAAACTAGATCCCATGTTAGTATGTTTTGTTGAAAAAATTTTCGAACCAAAAAGTTATCCACCCATAACACTTGAGTTATCCATATCATAATATATAAGTTATCCATCCTATATCATATAAGTTATCCACCGTATAAACAGGTTGGGTCGAAGTGTTCTTATATTTCTCATGTGGATAACTTTTATATTTTTTCATCTCATGAAACCTCGACTAACGCATCGACGGCGATGAAAACTCGTTACCCTAAAACCCTTTAACGCTTTATCGCATGTACGCCACGGTAGCGACGACGGGCAAAGCCGAGCTAATAGACTACTGATTGTCCGTTATATTTGTTCACTATAACTTAGGGTAGTGGGTGAGTGGGGCATAACATCTCGTTTATTATATCGTGCAAAAAAACTTAAATTTAGTTTCTTTAAAAGGTATGCTTAATGTTTGACGCGGTAGCCATTTGAGTTTGAGTCGCCCGTACGTCCCTCGTGTTGATGGGAAACGAATTCAAGCCACTAAAATAACTTTTGTATTCTATCTGTGGTTAATTTTTGTAGTGGTGAATAACTTATGTGTTACTGGTGGGTAACTTAAATGCTAAAGTATGGATAACTCTTATGTTACTAGTGAAAAATTATTGTACTTTTTGTTTATCTATGTGGGTAACTTCGTATAATTTTCAGGATAACTTTAGTTCTCTTTGTGGCTACCATAATTTTTAAGCCCTGATTACTCTGTTCATTGGGCAGATAACTTATGTAATATCAGGTGGATAACTTAAATAGTTCACCATGGATAACTTTTGTGTTACGGTGGATAAATTTTGGGTCCGAAAAAAAAAATTCAAAACATATAAATATAGGATCTAGTTTCGAAGATCTCATCGTGACTAGCCCAACGGTGAAAACAGATCCAAAATCGGATATACAGATTGACCTACAAGTCATTTTAAATTTTCAAATTTTCAAATTTAAACCACACATCATTTATTTTATCGTTTGTGATTAACAACTAAATAGGTTCTTATTAGACCCCGGACCACCTCCATGCATTGCACAGGTATCTTCACGCATGCAGTCATAATGGCTTCATCCAAACGTCCACCAGATTTTATCATTTGTAGAAAGGTTGCTAGGTAGCGGCGCCAAGAATTAGTACATACTAGAGCATTAACTGAAGAATTAGTACAGAATTAGCCCTACGGCAAAATAATTTTTGTTTTTAGAGAGACTATACATATGGAACTGAATCTAGAACGGTAGTACAAAATTACTTAGCCATGGAATAAAAATAGGGCAATACGGATCGGGCCGGTCCAGGCCGGGCAAAAGAATATTGGGAAAAATAGCCGGAAAGAAATTGAAAAAAGAATCCGTTGGACAAAAAATGGTTTGTGCTGGGGCAAACGGATCTGGCCACACAATCTTGCTAAACTCGCGTCAGCGCTGCTTGGTGTAAATTTGATTGACTTGCATAATAATATTGTTTGAGGGGTATAAAGTATATATAGGGTTATAAAACTTGTCGACCAAGATTACTTAAACCGACTCTAAAACAAACTCTTAACAAATTAAAACCGACTCAATATTGTCTAGTCTAACATCCCCCGCAGTCTCATCGGCGAGTGCAACGACGTTGAGACTGGAGCGTATGCCAGTGAATGGTGCAGTAGAAAGCCCCTTGGTGAAGATATCAGCAAATTGTGCCGTGGTTGGAACATGAAGAACATGAACTTGTCTAAGAGTAACCTTCTCGCAAACAAAATGTATGTCGATTTCAATATGTTTTGTTCTCCGATGCTGAACTGGGTTGCCCGCCATATAAACTGCAGAGATATTATCACAATACACAATGGTAGCCTGCTGAATTGGGCAATGAAGCTCGGCCAGAAGTTGACGCAACCATACCGTTTCTGCAACCGCATGTGCAACCGCGCAGTACTCAGCCTCAGCAGACGAACGAGAAACCGTTAGCTGACTCTTAGAAGACCAAGAAATCAAATTATTGCCAAGAAAAATACAGTAACCAGATGTGGACCGACGAGTCTCAGGACATCCAGCGCAATCTGCATCGGAATATGCTGTCAAAGTTGTAGGGGAAGAAGAATTAATATGAAGGCAATGATCAAGAGTTCCTTTGAGATATCAAGAATTCTTTTGACTAGATTATAATGAGGAAGGCGTGGATCATGCATGAAAAGGCATGCTTGTTGAACAGCATAGGAAATTTCGGGATGTGTAAGAGTGAGATATTGAAGTGCTCCTGCGAGACTTCGATATAGAGTGGGATCGGAGAATGATTCGTCGGTAGAAGAAAATTTAGAAGTGGTGTCGATGGGGGTGCGGGATGGTTGGCAGTCCGACATGCCAGCACGAGAGAGAAGATCGAGAGTGTATTGCCGTTGAGAAATAAAAAGGCCAGAAGAATCATGAGTTATAGCAATGCCCAAAAAATGATGAAGCATACCTAGATCAGTCATAGAGAATTCATGTTGAAGACTAGAGATGATAGAGTTGAGAAAAGTTTGGGTGAAGGTTGTGAGAATAAGGTCATCAACGTAAAGGAGGAGATAGGCAATATTATTATTTGATTGATAGACAAAGAGAGATGTGTTGGAGAGAGAGAGAATAAACCCTATAGTTTGGATGAATGTAGAAAAGCGCTGAAACCACGCACGAGGTGCTTGCTTCAGGACGTAGAGAGACTTTTTGAGAAGACATACATGATTGGATGAATTAGGATCTTAGAAACCTAAAGGTTGTTGACAGTAGACAGTTTCTTGAAGAGAACCCATGAAGAAAGGCGTTTTTGACATCGAGTTGATGAATAGGCCAAGAAGAGGAAACGGCAATGCTAAGGACGGTGTGAATTGTGCTTGGTTTGACAACAGGAGAAAAGGTTTTATCATAGTCAATTCCTTGTTGTTGAGAATAGCCACGACATACCCAGCGGGCTTTGTAGCGAGAGAGAGTACCATCGGAGTGAAAAAAATTACGAAAGACCCATTTACCAGAAACAATGTTTGAATTAGAAGGACGAGGAACTAGTTGCCAAGTATCATTGGTAACCAAAGCATGGTATTCTTCTTTCATAGCAGCGGACCAGTTGGGATCGGGAAGAGCGGATTTGTAGGATTTGGGGATGGGAGAAAGGTTGGGTTGGGCTGAGAAATTAAGACGTTTGAAGGGTATATGAAAACCAGATTTGCCGCGGGTACGCATTGTATGATCATTGGTGGGTGTTGTGTAACATCCCAGCATTAGAGCCTAAAAATAAGTTGAGCCTAGATGTGTGCATTGCATTCATGTATAGAAAATCCGAATAATTTTCGTGCTTTTAAACAAAACTTGTCAAAGTGATTGAAGCTTCTTTTAGCTTGATGGAATTGAAGTAGATCATCAAGTTGACTGCGATAAGTTTCAATAAGACCTCTGTTAAAAATCTCATTTTGGGTAAGAGAGATTTGATCTAAGGGTAGATCAAATGTAGTATAAGTTAAACTCTAATACAATGTGAATTATATTTGATCATTAGGTGATCATGTTATAATATTCATTATAATCAATCATCAGTACCAATTTAAAGATATAAAACAAATAATAAGAATGTAACCACTATATCTTAAATCCCATCTGCATACATTCTGAGTATCATAGTAACACCTAACCTTAAAAACTCTTTTGATGAGTTGGAGTTGGAAAGCGATTAAGTCAAGATCATCCACTATATATATATATCTTTCTTTCTATACAATTTTTATGGAACTTATCTCAATATCTGTTGTTCATCAATGTTGGATAATTTCCCATTGATTCACAACTTCTTTAACTATTAGTCTTTGATCTATTATTTGATCTTATCAAAACATCTACTCAAATCTTCTAATAAGGGCATAGTCCATTAATATCCTTAATCCAATATAAGATACTAAGAAGATGATTTCCAGACAATAAAAGGTAGGATTGATAAAATCCTGCTTAGCCAACTAAGAACTTCAGTAATAAATGATTAAAGTATTATAATGGTAATGTTTTGGCCACCAACATGGAATGCTTATATTTAGTATAGGTAATACTGGTGGGTAGAACATGTTTGGAACCTTAGTAAAGATAAGTGATCCTAGAGAAGTCTTTGCAAACCACATAAATATAATTCAGGGATTGAAGTGTAAGTCATGAGGGTTAAGTAATTATAAGATGGTGTTATTCAACTAAAGCTAGTGTAGCATAAAGTCATAAAAGTGGTGTTATTCATCTTTAAGGATAGTTTACTTTAGAGAAATATTAGTGATGGAGGATTAAGGAAGATTGGGAGTAGAGTTTGAAGGAACTACTGGTTGGATGGAAGATTATCAACAGTAGAATAGTAAATACAACCAAGCAAGGATATGAGAAAGCTATGAAGTGTCTTTGTATCAAACTCATTGGATTCATCCATAAGTTTAGAAGAATGATATATTGAATAAGAAGATTTTAATAAGTAAGTCCATCAAACTAACCATGATGATGGATAGAAAGAGGTATTATATCTAGGAAAGGAATTCCTTAATTAGAGATTCCAGATTGTGAAATATAATTATATGTTATAGATCATTTTCCTATTTAATCTTGGTAAGCAATCAACTCTAAATCTTAAATCAAACATAATATCCATCTCATACTGTTGATCCATCATCTGATGCTTATAAAACTTTATAGAAATATTTCCCTATAACAAATTACATAAACATATCTCTGTTAATTTCAACCATCATCACTATATGTGCCTAAGTATATTTTTATAAGTTCACTTCTATAAAACACTCTAAATATAACTTCTATTAAAAAAGGAGATTTCATCCAATACTATATACATAAGGCAATATGCTCAGCTATTAAATCTTAACTCTTAAAGGAACCTAAGCTTATACAAAAAACTAAAGCCAAGGGTAGTACTCATAATTCAAAACTCTAAACTTCTTTGTTTATCACATACATTGCCAAATTAATGGGAGTAATAATCACCATATCAATGTCTTTATATTTCATGCATCAAATAATGGTGTAAAATCATTATACTTATATATAAAGTTTCTATTCAAACTATGAGCTCACTAAAATTAAGTTGATAAGCAAATAAGAATATATCATTCAATAAATCTCTAACTAAAATAAGTAGAGAAAAATAATAAGAAAAGTTTATATAAAATATTACCAAGGGGGTTCACATTAAGTAAATACAAGAAATATAAAAGGAGGATATAATAAAAAATCACAAATGAGACTAGGTAAATTTTTGTATTGTTGTAAATATCCAGCAAACAAATTATACAAAGAAAGATTCAAAATGTAAATCAAATTCAAATCTGAATAAGAAAACAGAAAATAGAAAAAGGATAAAACAAATAAAAACCAAACCTGGCCGCAGCCCAATACCCTACACCTATCTGACGCCTATGTGCAGCCCATAACAGCCCAGTAACCAGCTCTGTCCTTTTCCATCTGAGACTGACAAGTGGGGTCAGGAGAGGACCGCGGGTTGAGCTAAAGAAATTGCTAGGGGGTTATCCGCAAAACGACCATCGTCGTCATCGTCACGCACATAGACAGCTCGCTGGCGGAGCTCGCCGCCGCCCGATGCCGTCATCGTCGTCATTACGCCAAGATACTCGCCGCCGCTGCCAGGAGGGGATAAGAAGGCCACCGCGATGCATTGCCTCAATCCCTCTCTCCAATCCCTCCTTATCCTCTCAGATACGAATGAGACCGAAACCCTAGCTTGCCGGAGCCACCTCTCGCCATCGAACCACGTCTCCCCACACCATTCTGAGCCGTCATGGAGAAGTGCCTTCCTCCGTAGATCCTTTGGATAGAAGCTTGCATCAAGGGGAGCACTGGAGCGGGTGAATTTGGTCATTTTCCTTCGTAGCAGTTCGTTGGAAAAAATCCTCGTCGGGAAGCTCGATTCCGGCCGCGCCTGTCCTCGCCGACCACTCAATCATCACCAGGGTGAGTTCCTAAACCTTCCAGCATCCTTAAATCGTTTGATCTTGTTGTAAATCACCATTTCACTGTAAGCCACCATCGGCCACCGTCGGAGCTCGTTGGAGCTGAGGCTCCGATGACCATTTCCGAGCGGCGCTGCCACTATTAGGTTATGTAGGTCGCGCTGATTCGAACTAGATCCATTTCGTTTGCTAGGGTGTCGTAGATCGTCGCTGATGACCACTCACCGACGGCGGTGGTGATGTTGACGCCATGCTTACCTCATGATCGAGCCACGTCAGCTAGTTTGACCAGTATTTGCTCACGTGGCTGATGACCTGGCCTAGGGCCCATAGGTCATTGACTGGGGTAAGTGCGAGGCCAGTAACTAATGCATTTCTTTTATCTGTGAGCTGAGGTGGACAATGGCCCACTAGTCAGTGACTGGGGCTAGCTCTAGGCATGGTATAAAAAGTATTTTTCTGTTTAGAAATAAATAAAATGTTATAATCCAATTAATATTATTCCACAAATTTAATAAATGATTAAATCTTGTTTAATTAATAACTTTTGATTTATAATTCAGAAAAATGTGTATACTATATGAAAATTTGTAGAAAAATAAAATCTACAACTTAAACTTATTATCAAATATTATTATGATGATTATTTAAATAAATATTATTTAATAAAAGTTTTATAAGTAATAAAACTTTGATAATTCATATTTTTATAATAATAAATATTAATAATAGCAATAAAATACCAAAAATCTTAGAAAAATAAGAATTCTAATTTAAAACTATAATCATGTATTATTATTTCACTTAATTAAATATTTATTATTTATTAAGTAATTATAAAAGTAATAAGAATTATAAAAATCATATCTTATTGTTTATAAATCACAAAAATAAATATGATATACCAAAATGATCACAAAAAAATTATTTACATGCTAAAAAATCTAATAATCTCCTTTTGAGGTAAACAAGAAAATTAAATATTTTAATAACTCAAATTTAAACTTATTTACTTCATTAATAATTCATATAAAAATAAATAAAATTTACTAATATTCCTAAAATGAGTTAAATAAGTCTAATAAATAGTATTAGTCTTAAATATTAATAATCTAATACCATAATGGTTTAAAACATTATAAATGTTCTTGTTTTAGAAGAATCCACAACCTTAAATGAAGATTATCTCTAAAAAGAATTCCACTAATAATAAAATCCTTAAAGAACAACTTGTGAACAATCAAATCTTTTCTAAACCATATTAATCACCAAATTACAAAAACTACTACAACACTATATAAATCCATAAGTAGTTAAGTAACATTATGTTGGGTTCATAAACTATACTCACTTATCTATAAAAGATAAATGATATTACTCCATACTCACATCAAGAAACCATTACTCAAGTAACAGAATAAACATTCTTAAGTAACTTAAAGAACACATTTCAGATATACAAGATACCAAGGTATAAGTATGATACTTTCAAAACTATCTATACTTTAAAGTTAACTTTAGTCTACAAAATCTTAATATAACACTATAAGCATTATTATATGTTTTATAGTTAACTTTGGTCTGAAGTAGTTAAACTATAAAGCAACTCAAGCCAAACCATTTGAGCAAACAAATGACATCAACCACCACTAACTAATCATAAACTTTGTTTAGACCTTGAAGAGAAACCTTTTCTTCGAAGGTTATCCTTTTTGCCACTTTAAATAAGAAACCTTGTATAAGTAATCCTAACTAGTATGACATAAATTTATACTTTACTCCTACATATGTGTTGTCTACAACCACTCATAAACTCTAATAAAATTACAATTATGAAGCTTATCTAAAAGGACCACACATTTCAAAGTAATCATTTCCAGAATCCAAACCCTAGGACAACGTTATCCCCAGGATTTGCGTGTAGAACGTGCATCACATTACTTATGCATAAAGCCATATTGCTTCTTTAAACATTAGTCCTTACCGGACCAATGATGCTGATTTCAGATTTTGGATCTTATACTGACTCGAAGATCGTGAGTGCATAATCTTGTAATCACAGAAGGCAAGTTCACACTTGCTCATGTCCTTTGATCATTTTCTATAAAGTATTTTAATAATCCAGTGTTGTCATCACCTGCATTTGAAAAAGGACAGAAAACACTATTTTCAATAACAATGAGAACTATTGATTACTGGTCTAGGGTGATCAGCTAATCTATTAAATCTGACAGTTGGGATACCACTGTTCAGAACTATATCACGTAGGACTTAACAACCAGTGTCGCCAGTGATTCTTGCGTCGTATATTACACGTTGACCATGAGATTTGGAATGGGACGGAGAAGTCAGCTTTATCTTCTTCCTCTCGCATGAAGCCGGATGTGCAGGTCATGGCTGTTATCCTCGTAGCGTGCATATTAATTGGTAATTTGTAGAGGATATGCAACACATGGGTGGGAACCATCATCGTCCCACGATAGTTCTGGCATCTAACGGTTTGTACAAACCATTGCCATAATTCTTTATGTGGGCATGGTGTACACCAAGGAGGCATGCAAGGTCGCTAAGGGGGCAGTGATTGGCTTGGATCATCTTCTAGGCCCCACATCATGGAATTATGGACGGGAATAAGCTGCCCGGTTATGCAACAAAGAGTTGATCTCTCATGGGTAAAGTAACGCACCTCTGCAGAGTGTAAGAACTGTAACTTGTTACTCCCTGTTCCGGGAAGGAGCTGCGAACGCGGCGGGAAAGGAACCCCATGAAGGTTCTGGTAAACCCGTGAAGGCTGACGGACATAGCTTTTCAGAATAAAAGCAACCTTTGAATAAATGTTTATGAAAACTTGCATTGCCTACGACCTACGGTTTGTGGTTGTAGTTATAGTGCATCAAACACTCCTTTTCTAGTGAATTTGCTGAGTACGCTCGTACTCAAAGTATCTTCTTAACCCTTGCTAGATTTTGAAGCCATTAAAATGATGTCTGCATCAAGATATGATCCAAGACTTATCAATACCAGCTAAAGCTCTTCAATGAAGACAAGGAAGACAACATATATCTCAACCCAAGTGAAGACGAAGTTACTAATTAGATAGAAATGCAATCTCTAGCCAAAGGACCTATCTCTGTAGTGCGTTGCAATAGCAGCAATGCCAATTCCTTAGTTAAATACTAGTTTTAACAGTATAATAGTTTTGCGTTATTTATCTTTGATTCTTCTTCGTAAGAGGTTCTTTATCTCTCTTTAACCTAGAGTGTTCTCTGGATCTTATGTAAAGAGTGAGTTGTAACCTTTAAGCCATGTATTGGACCCGTTGTATTTCTGTTGTGCCATTCTGAGTGATGTAATACTAGTGAACGGTGTTTCATTGGTGTTATGTCAACGACTATAGTATACTACATCATGCAGTGGTATGCTGGGTCACCGCATGCTGGAATAGGAATAGCATAGGAGGGTAATTGTGGGGAAGGAGACGGATCATGCTCAGAAGTGGGTGCCGAAGAGGGAGGCATGACGGTGGAGTTGGGAGATGCATCAGATGAGGTTTGCGATGCGGCAGGAGAATGTGCCGTGGGTGGAGAGAGTGGTGCGACGGCAGGCTGCACGGCAGGCTGCCGTGAGGGCTCGGCAGAGCGCGCGGTCGGAGAAGTGAGCGAAACGCCCGGCGCAGCGGATGTAGGTTCGGGCGTAGGGGGTTCTGTATGGAATATTGGGATGTGTAGGGGATTAGGTGGGGTAGCTGAACGAGTCGAGGGAGAGGGATCGGTGGAGACGGAATCATGGGGAGATGTATGTGTGGCAAAAGGAAAAGAGTGTTAAACGAAAGTAACGTGACGAGAGATATGAATACGACCAGAAACTGGGTCAAAACATCTATAACCTTTGTGCTTATCAGAATAACCTAGAAAAACGCATGGTAGAGATCTAGGAGCTAGTTTATGAGGTGAAGTGACATAGGTATTTGGAAAACAAAGACAACCGAATACTCGAAGTTCGGGATAATTGGGATGACATAGAAAGAGAGAGTAATATGGTGTGGTTTGTGGGTTAAGTTGGGAGGGACGAATGTTGAGGAGATATGTGGCTGTGCGAAGAGCTTCGGCCCAAAAACGTGGGGGCGTAGAAGCTTGGATAAGAAGGGTTCTAATTATGTTGTTGATAGTGCGGAGAGATCTCTCAGCTTTACCGTTTTGAGGGGAAGTGTAGGGGCAGGAAAAACGGAGGAGAAAGCCATGGTGGAGAAAGAAATTACGATTTTGGTTGTTGTCAAATTCTTTGCCATTATCACATTGTATGAACCGAATGGGGAGGAAGAAGTGAGTTGCAACATAGTGTTGAAAATTGAGAAAGATTGTGTGCACATCAGATTTTTTGCGTAAAGGAAAAGTCCATGCATAATGAGTGAAATCATCCAAGATCACAAGATAGTACTTAAGACCAGAAATACTCTCAATAGGTGACGTCCATAAATCACAATGTAATAATTTAAAGGGAAAAGTGCTAGAAGAAGTAGAAGAATTGAACGGAAGACGCACATGTTTTCCTTGTTGACAAGATTCACAAACTAGAGGATTATGAGTATCACGATTACAAGGAATATAGAAATCACTAAGGAGAGAATCTAAGACAATTTTATTGGGGTGGCCTAGATGTTGATGCCAAAGCTCGACCGAAGCAACCATAGATGAGGGTTGAGTGGCCGTGGGAACACCATGGAGGGAGTAGAGATCTCCATCACTATTGAAGCGAGCGATCTCTGCCTTGGTTAGAAAATCCTTCACAGAAACACCAAAGGAGTCAAATTCAAGAGAAACATGATTGTCACGAGTGAATTGTCGAACGGAGATTAAATTTTTAATGAGATCAGGTGCAACAAGAATATTACCAACACCGGAGATAGGGATAGTAGAACCATTGCCAAGAGTTATAGAGGAAAAAGGTGATGAGGAAAATTTTGACAGCATATTATTCGAAGAAGACATGTGACTAGAAGCACCAGAATTGAAAATCCAATCGGTACCTGAGTTTCCTTGAGCAGCAAAGTGGTTCATGGCCTGGATAAACGCTGCTTGGTCCCAGCTCGGTGACGAGGAAGAGGACGGCGATGGTGCAGGCAGCGGAGCAGGTGGTGATGACGCGTAGATCGGCATGTAGGCACCAGCAGATATCGAAGGAGGGGCTGGAGCGTTGTACTGCTGGTAAGTCGGACCAGGCATGTAGGTCGGTGTAGTCATGTAGGCTTGATGCGGAGGGCGAGTGCCGAGGAGGCCCGGAGAGCCGGCGTGGG
The DNA here is from genome assembly GCA_916181665.1 of Avena sativa. NCBI lineage: Eukaryota > Viridiplantae > Streptophyta > Magnoliopsida > Poales > Poaceae > Avena > Avena sativa. The sequence goes on along the minus strand of OV702299.1, from coordinate 497,473,108 downwards.
AGCACCAATCGGAGAGGGCGCGATCCAGGGCACCAATCAGAGAGGACGCGATCCAGGGCGAGAGCCGGAGTACGCCGGGGGAGCACCAATCAGAGAGGGCGCGATCCAGAGCATGGGCCAGGCCTGGACAAGCCCTGTCCACCGGCCGTGCATCGGGCGCCAACTAGGAGACGCAGGAGGTGCTGGGGCTGGAGGCGTCGGGCCGCTGGGAGGAGCCGTGGGTGGTCGAGGCGGCCGGAAGGTAGGGTTTTTGCCCCTGTAGTTCGGACTAGGGCGCCACCCCGTAGCTGGCTGCACCGGTGACGGAGGAGGCGGCACAGGAGCAGCAGGAGGTCGCTGGATCGCGGCGAAAACTTGATGGTGCGCCTCTTTATTTGCGAGGGCACGGTCAACCCACTGCAGCATAGATCGGACCTCGGTGAAGGTAGGACGGGGCCGCATCATGGGAAGAAAGGAGGCCTGCTTTTCGAAGCGGTCACCGAGCCCGACGAGGAGGATGTTGATCAGTTGACGGTCGTCGACGGGGTCGCCGAGCTCTTGGAGTTCATCGGCGATTGTCTTGAGCTTTTGACAGTAGACGCCGACGGGAGAGTCACCTTGGACGGTGTTGCGGAGCTCGGTGTGGAGGGTGTTGACGCGGGCGTCGACATTGTCTTGTAAGAGCTGTCGGAGGGCCACCCAGAGGGCGGCTGCGCTGGTGGCGTCGCGAAACACGAGATTGAAGATCTCAGTGGACACCTGCTGGTAGACCCATTGGATGATGGCGAGGTCGTCCTTGGCCCAGCGAGGATCGGTAGGCCGGGGAACGGCATGGTCGGCGACGTGGTCGAGAAGATTGCACCGACCTAGATGAACCTCGAAGAGATGACGCCAATGGTAGTAGTTATGCTTTGGTAGATCTAAAGTATTGGAATAAAGGGGATAACATCTGAGATTGTATCGACATAGTGGATAGTTGGGAGGGTAGGAGAGTTTAGAGCAAGGGATGTGTTGGAGGTTTGGCGGGCGTCACCTAGGGAAGCAGCGGCTGCGGCGACCTTTTTGGTGAAGTAGTCGGGAGAGGGAGGAGGGGGCGGCGTCGGTGGCGGCGTCATGCCCTAGGATCTAATTGTCTGATACCATCTAAATTTGATTGACTTGCATAATAATATTGCTTGAGGGGGTACAGAGTATATATGGGGTTACAAAACTTGTCGGCCAAGATTACTTAAACCGACTCTAAAACAAACTCTTAGCAAATCAAAACTGACTCAACATTGTCTAGTCTAACACTCGGTAACCTTGAGAAGACCTGGTCCCCTTCTCCTTCCTCCAACCGCCTGCCGGTAGCTCTCTTCTGAACACCGACGCCGACGAACCGCGATCATCCTTCCCCGCCTGCGAGCCGTAGCCTCAGCTTGCCTTCCTGCCTGCCTCTTCTCCGTTGCCGGCCACCGCGTATCTCCTTCCAACCCAGGAGAGGAGGCACGGAGGAGCATGGATCTGGTGACTGGATCGTCGGGAGAGTTCATCGGGAGAGAGGTGGATGAGTCCGTGTGAGCACTAGAGAGAGAAGGTATGCAAGGTCCAGTTCGTTCCTATAGGGGCAAGAAGTGTACAATGTCCAGGTTGTGGATGCAAATATGTTTGTACGAATCTCAGAACAATATTGTCTGTTGGATAAGATGGGAACACCCACAACTATGTAGAATCGCCGCGTCGTATGTTCTTGCATTTCCGAGCTGACGATTACGATGTGGTTCTTTACTAACTAGATACCTCTGTCCATCTCCGGGGTACGGCTTTTATATAAATATTACTTGACTTGGATTTATTAGATTCAGATGTATCTAGTAGTAAACACTAGTAGAACAACACCTATCGACGGCGCACCTAAATAGAGGTCGGTAGCGCACCGGCCGTGTGCCACGGATATTATGCCTGGACGTGCTCTACGGATAGTCCGAATGTTAGTGGTGCATGCTTGCCTGGTGCGTCATAGATAACTTCAGTGGCACACGTCCCTCTGTGTCACGGCTGGTTCAAAATTCGAAAACAAAAGGCGGAGATTGTGGCACATGTCGGAATGGTGCGCCACTGATAATTTTTTCAAATTTTTTTAAAAAAAATGGGATCTAGATCTCGTCGCCATTGCCTCACCACGGCCACCACCTACCACCGCATGGAGATGCGGGAGGTCGTGGCTGTGCTCGGAGAGGAGCTCGAGGAATGCGTCATCGGGGGTCGGGTCGGGAAGGAGCTCGAGGAGGGCGCCATCAGGGGTTGGGTCGGGTAGAAGCTCGAGGAGGGCGTCGTCAGGGGTTGGGTCAGGTGGAGCTCTAGGAAGGTGCAGACTAGGAGAAGTAGAGGTGAAGAAGGAGAAGTAGAGGTGAAAGAGAAGGAGAGGAGAAGGGGAGAAGATGAGAAGGGGAGGAGATGAGAAGAAGGGAAGTAGAAGGTGGAGAAGAGGAGAAGGGAAGGAGGAGGAGAGGAGAGGGGAAGGCTAGGAGGAGAAGGAGAAGGGGATGAGAAGAGGAGAAGGAGAAGGAGAAGGGAAGGAGAGAAGGAGAAGGGAAGGAGAGAAGAAGAGAAGAAGGAGAAGGGGAGGGGAGGCTCGGATTTGAAATCCAGCCATGCTTGTCCATGGCGCAGATAAGTGTGCTCAATTTTCTTTTTCTTTTTGTGATATATTTTTTTCTTTTCGAATTTTAAGAATCTAAAAAATCAATGAAACTCCTAACCAATAACGTAGAACATGGTAAGGCATTGATCGTGGATGCATAAAGTAGGACGATGCCCAATTTGCGAATAGGATCTTGATGTTAAAAGAAACATCAAACAATACAAAGCACCCCAAGAAAAATGGAAATTACAACGAGATCTTAGAGAAGCCCTTCATCTTCAACCTTCATACCGTGTCGATGGCGCCACCGCTGTCGTTGTGCCGGCCTGATGTTGTTGGTTGCGAACGGGAAGTCACCAAACGGGTCGAGAAGACTCATCTGTCCCGAAGACGAAGAAGGATGAGATATCGATGAAACTCCTTAACGATCCGAAGATCCACATAGCTAGACGAAGTCCTCAAAGACCACACCGCTCCCACAAGCTTCTCTATGTCACCATCGAGATGGGTTGAAGCCGAAAAGACCCTATTGAAAGAGATGTCGCCATCACCACCTGAGCAAAAAATACAAATTGGATAAATTATAGAAGATTTAAAGTTATATTGTCATGCTCCGAGATCTGCAGAAGAAGGTAGAATAAATCATTAGCTACATTTTGATATTCTGTTTGAATTTTTTGAACTAAAAGTGTGAATTTTTAATTTTTAAAGAAGAGCTCCATGGGAACTCATCTGTCAAACTGACGCTCTCGTATTTTCTACCACCATGACGTATATTTTCTTAGTATAAAAATGCATACCCTTTTAATATACTGCTAATGTATTATATACTCAATTTGGGCTAGCTGATTAGACAACAAAGTGGGACAGCTGCAACAAATGTTTTGTTCATGTGTTTCGTACAGCTTTAGCACCAAAGTCCGTTGGTGTTACGTTCAATTTTCTCTTCCCCTTATAAATTTCAAAAAAAAAAAAGGAAAATGATACGATTCATCCGGGGATCGCACGCGACGCGTCCCTCGGCTCGTATGCTCGACACGCGTCCTCCCGAGACACCACGGTAGATGGGACCCGCCCACGTTGGCGTTTATCTTCTTCCTTTCTTTTCTTCCTCTTATCCTCACGGGAAGCACTATGGGAGACAGAGCCATGGATTCCTCCGCCTCCGCTGTTGTTCCTCTCCTCTCGAACTCCCCGACGTTGCTCTTGCACCTGCGCTCCACCTTCTGGCCATGGATTTTCTCTCGCGATGATGCGCCGCCGCTGTGCCGCCATCTGGCCTCCCCATCTTGCATCCCATGTGTCGGATCTAGCGGCGACGGGGTCCAAGCCATGCGGAAGCTAGGCAAGGTGAAGCTGCAGGGCTTCCGTCGCTGGTGCTTCTCGTAGCTATAGGTGGTAGCTGCTGGCCCGTGAGAAAGCTAGAGGAGAGGCGGTGCTCCTCTACATGGAATTCATGGCCGCTGCCTCAAGGCTGCTGCTACAAGGCAGGCACCGCCATTGCTACAAGGACAGGGCGCCGCTGCTACAAGAAGGCACCTATGCTACTACAAGCCACTGCTACACACGCATAGCCTCTCTGCTACTTGCGTCGGCCGCCCCTGCTACCCGTGTTGGGCTCCTCTGCTACACGAGGCGGCCGCCACTGCTATGTGCGCCGGGCTTCTCTGCTACACGTCGTTGGCCGCCCTTGCTTCAAGCGTCGGCCGCCGCTGCTACATGCGCCGGGCTTCTCTGCTACACGCGTCGGCCGCCCCTGCTATAAGCACCGGCCACCGCTGCTACACACACGAGCCGCTCCGGCTACACGAGCCGGACGCCGTGGACATCGCCGCCGCTGCTACATGCGCCGGGCTTCTCTGCTACACGCGATGGCCGCTCCTGCTACAAGCGCCGGCCACCGCTGCTACACACCCGAGCCGCCCCGGCTACGCCGGCCGCCGTGGACATCGCCGGAGCTGGACGTCGCCGACGCCGGAGATGGATGTCGGTCGAGGCCAAGCTGACCACTCCCATGGAGACAAGGTCGACGACCGCTGCGCGCTAGCGAGGATGCGGGGATGGCACTGTTTTTTCTTCTTCTTTTTCTCTTCCCGTACGCGCGGGATGGCGTTGTCTTTTTTTCTTTTTTTCTTATGTCCGCCTGGGACACGTGTCAAACGCGGGAGGCGGGGGACTGGAAACTCCGATCCCTGGGGGACGCGTAGCACTCCCCAAAAAAAAAGACCAGATTCTACACATCATTACTGATCTCACGAACGACCGTACCAACCAGCACCAGTTCGTCAGCAAAAACAACACCTAAGAACTTCAGAAGGTTCCCCTGGTAAACAGACAAACATGTCGCCATCCACATAGAAAACCGGTCGTATTCATCGGCGACAACCCTGTTCGGTTCCTCCGAGAGATCGCCGGCCGGTCCCGACACCTGCGAATGGAAATCCGACCAGACTGGTTCTTGATAAACATTGTACACATATATATATGTACGTGTGCGCATGGATACATTCACTAGCAAAATCAAGCATCTTGAATTGCAGCTCTGATTAATCCTAGGAGCTGCACACGCCAGCCGGCCATCGCCGTGGTGGCCATGGCGTCTTCTACAGTGTTGGTCTTGGTCGCTCTCGCCGTGGCGCTGGCGACGTGGGTGTGGACGGTGGCGATGCAACACCTGGTGTGGCGTCCCTACGCCGTAGGGAAGGCGTTCCGCCAGCAGGGGATCCGCGGGCCGGCGTACCGGTTCTTCGTCGGCAACAACGAGGAGTCCAAGGCGATGCGCATGGCGACGGCCGACGACGTGCTGGACCTCCGCTCCCACGACATCATCCCGCGGGTGCTGCCGCAGTACAAGAAGTGGATGGCGTCCTACGGCAAGGTGTTCCTGTCGTGGATGGGCTACAGGCCGACGCTCTGCGTCGCCGACTACGACATGGCGAAGCAGATCCTGTCCAACAAAACCGGGCTCTACACCAAATCGGACCCTGGCCCCAACATCCTGGCCCTGCTAGGAAAAGGGCTTGTCGGCACGCCACCGCCGTGTCGTGCACCCGGCCTTCACCATGGACAAGCTCAAGGTATGCTCCCTCCCGGAGGTCATCCGTCCTGCACTCTGCGCTGCACAACAAATCTGAATAACAATGTGTTTGTGTTATTTATGTGCGTCAAGATGATGACCAAGACGATGGAGGCGTGCGCGGCGGAGGTGGTCCGGGCATGGGAGACACGGGCGGTGGCGCGGGGCGGAGTGGCGCAGGTGGAGGTCGGGCACCAGTTTGTAGAGCTGACCGCCGATGTGATCTCGCACACGGCGTTCGGGAGCAGCTACAAGGAGGGGAAGGAGGTGTTCGAGGCGCAGCGGGAGCTCCAGCACATCGCCTTCTCCACCATCAACAATGTCCGCGTCCCGGGCCTGGAGTACATCCCGACCAAGACCAACGTGCGGCGGTGGCAGCTGAACAAGAAGGTGCGCGGCACGCTCATGGCCATCATCGACGAGCGGCAGGCCGCTGCCAAGGATGCCAAGGGCTATGGCAACGACCTGCTCGGCCTGATGCTCGAGGCCAACGCCGGCAAAGAGGGACAAAAGGCCATCATGAGCATGGATGAGATCGTCGACGAGTGCAAGACGTTCTTCTTCGCCGGGCACGACACCACCTCGCACCTCCTCACCTGGGCCGTCTTCCTCCTCAGTACGCACCCTGGGTGGCAGAAAAGGCTGAGGGAGGAGGTCCTCCGTGAGTGTGGTGGCGTAGGGGCACCCTTGCACGGCGAGGCACTCAACAGGCTCAAGCTAGTAAAGCCCTTTCCAACCTATCTATGTATATATGTTCAAATTTGCTCCGATGACCGACAGAGACATACTCACCTGTAATGGTGGCAGGTGACGATGGTCCTGTACGAGACACTGAGGTTGTACGGGGCAGTGATCATGATGGCGCGGACGACGACAACGGACATAGAGCTCGGCGGCGTGAAGATCCCAAAGGGCACATCAACGATGATACCGATAGCGATCATGCACCGCGACGAGGAGGTGTGGGGCAAGGACGCCGGTGAGTTCAACCCGGACCGGTTCCGAGACGGCATGGGCAGGGCGGCCAAGCACCCCAGCGCGATGCTCGCCTTCTCGGTCGGCCCACGGGCGTGCATCGGCCAGGACTTGGCAATGCTGGAGGCCAAGGCCACGCTAGCCACGATCCTGCGGAAGTTCGAGTTCGAGGTCGCGCCGGAGTACGTGCACGCGCCGGCGGAGTTCCTGACGCTGCAGCCAAAGTGCGGACTCCCCATCCTGCTCAAGCTCCTAGAACAATAGAACCAAGTGTGTTTCTGAACTGCTGCTGTTAGTAGTACTGCAAAATCCTCCATGAGTGTGGGCTTGTGTTTTCACTAAAGATACTTCGGTTCTTAGATTTCAGAGCTGAAGATTGCGAGGTGCTTTAATACTAATAACCATAGAGGTTAATCCTCACTCTGATTAAACTATTTTTCAAGGCTTATGATGATCACTCTGATTGAGCTAATCATAGAGGGTTTGTCCTTACTATGACCAAACTAATTGTTAAGGTTTATCCACAGTCTGTTTAAACTAATCATAAAGGCTTATAAGCCAGAATCACCAACTCTAAAAAAAAAATCATGCTGACATCCTTTTTCACAGAGTGGAACAAAAGTAAACATGAAATAGCCCATCATGCACATGCCAATTGCCAAAACCATCTTTACAAGCACAAAGAAAAGGCAAACCAGAACAGGGAACAGAAAAGGCACAGGAGAGGGTTCAGAAACAATTTTCCCCTACAACATCGAAAGAAACAAACAAAGTTGGTTCGATTATTATTTCGAGATTCCCCTCTATCCAACCAGCATAGAATCCAATAAACGATCGAGAGCTACCGCAAGTTGCAACTTTAAACAAATGATGTCCTTGGTGTGATGACATATCATCATGTGAGATTCCTCTGTTACATGTACAAATGAAATTTCTAACATAGTATATAGTTTCTCTGCAACAGTGGTAGGTAATTTGGCTATCGTGTCTATATATCCGACGAATCTTGTAGTACAAAATCCTTTGTGTGCGTACAGCTTTTCGTATTACAGGGTCATCATCATAATTGGAATCAAGGAACATCGCAACAAAAAGGGAGAGGAAAAAGAACCTTAACCGGAGCAGAAGAAGCAACAATCGATGATGATGAGGATGAGGATGGACCCAAAATGGTTAGGAGGAACGTTCCAAGATTTGCTCTCAACGCCATCCATCCACCTGATGGTTGATTTGGGGGGTTGACCCAGCCTGCAACGAACCAGCCCAGGAAGTAGTAGTGCAGGAATGGATCGAGATCCATGTATATGAGTGAACGGTGCGTCGTCAGGACGGCGGGGGCAGCGGCTGTGGGCCGGCGACGAAGGGGTGCTGCAGCAGCTGCGCGGCGGAGAGGCGCTTGGCCGGGTTCTTCTGCAGGCAGCAGCCGATGAAGCTCCGTAGCTCGGGCGAGGCGGGTGCGGAGGGCTCCGGCGGGTCGGAGTAGCAGATGGCGCACATGAGCGCGGCCCAGTCGCCCTGCCTCCCGAGGTTCTCCCCGAAGGGGAACCTCCCGAAGTAGAACTCTAGGATGCTGAGTCCGAAGCTCCAGATGTCCCCCGCGTATCCGTCGTAGTTGCCGTCGTTGATGTCGGTGTTGATCCGCTCGGGGCTCATGTAGGCGATGGTGCCGACGGAGGAGTTGCAGGGGTCCATGGTCTGGTTGAGGATGCGGCCGACCCCGAAGTCTGCGATCTTGACCCGGCGCGCGGAGTCGATGAGGAGGTTTGAGGGCTTGATGTCGCGGTGCACGATGTGGCGCCTGTGGAGGTATGCGATCCCGGAGAGCACCTGGCGCGCGACGTCGGCGAGGAAGGGCTCGGAGGCGATGCGGCGGCCGTCGAGGGAGCCGCCGTCCATGTACTCGAGCAGGATCTGGAGCTCCCCGCCGCGCTCGTACATGCCGTGGCAGCGCACGACGGCCGGGTGCTCGGCGGTGCGCAGGATGGCGATCTCCCGCGCGATCTGGCGCCGCACGGCGTCGTCGTGGTTCCCGTAGAGCACCTTGAGCGCGTAGCAGCGGCCCGTGGGGCGGTGCCGCACCATCCAGACCGTGCCGCCCGCGCCGCTGCCGACGCGGCGCACGCGCTCGAGCTCCGCGAGCGGGGGAGGCGGGGCTGCGTGGGCGCCTCCTGCGGCCGGTAGCGGCTGGGCTTGCCCGGGGGCGGAGGAAGGGGGCGGGAGCGGGAGAGGGACGGCGAGGGAGGAGGAGACGTTAGGGCGCTGCGGCATCGGGAGGGTGAGATCCATGCGGCGGCGCGGCTTGCCCGGCGTGCCCGGCGGGAGGCCGCTGTTGCTCGGACGCATGGCTGCCGTCGTCGTCGGCGGCGGCGTGGGGTGGGAGCGGGAGGGGGTGTGAGACCTGCGTGCGTGCGTGACACTGCCTGCCGCCTCGCGGGGATTTGTTTGCCTCTGTCGGTTTAGCGAGGCCGAGGGGCCGCCGGGTTCGTTGGGAAACGACTTGATGAGGAGGAGATGGATGCGTGCTGTGCTTCTGCGTCGGCCGGAAGGGGGTCCGCTGCTTCGCCTGTGGAAAAAGAAAAGGAGGAAAAAACGGCGTGACACGCAGCGGTCGATCAGTTCAGTGGTGCCGTGCGGCATCAGGCAACAGGACGCTGACATGCTCTCTCAAACGTGCTGCGTCTCCAAAGCGGTGGTCATGGTGTTATACGAATGCTCACGTAAAGTGCTGCCTTGTTTTCGTTACATTGTGATTACCTGGACAGCCAATTTAGTCTAATAAATCGTAATATATAGTAAGAATAACATAAACGGTAACATACATGCCATCTAAACAAATTGAGTGATATGGCAAGTGAATAATGAGAAGAGAGGCAAATAGGCTCGTTTTATGAAAGACTAAATTGTGCACAAACTGTTTTGGCACGTGCACATGTTTCACCTTCCAGACTACTCTCTGTTTTTTTTAATAGTTCGTGTTCTAGGAATTATAAGGGTCAAACATTATCAGCTTTGACCAAAAACATAGGAAAAAATATCTACATTCATGATATCAAATACATATATTGTGAAAAGACAATTTTAATACTATAGGTTTTACATTGTGGACATTTTTATATTTTCTTTCATATGAAGTCAAACTTCAAAAGGTTTAACTTTGACTAAACCTAGAACACGGTCTAATTGTAAACGGAGGGAGTATACAGATAGAGAACGGATCGACATGTCACATATTATTTCTCTGTCTCTCTCGACCTTTCTCTTGCTGCATTGCTCTCTAGACTTCTCCATTCTGTCCGGGAGAGCAGGCCGCCGCATTCGTCGAGATCCCGCGTCGAAAGACAAGCAATAAGGTATTAAGAAATGATTGTCCGCGTGACTGCTCAATCCCAACAATCCACACTCTCAGCAAGTCAACGGCACCCTGGATGATAACACCAATGACCATGCTAATGCGCTTTTTTTTTGCACTTGTTTTTGCTAGATTTATAGATCTACTAGATGTGATTGTTTGGCTGCATAAATTTGGATCTCCTAGTGGTTACATGATGGTTATTTCAGTAAATAATCTCATGTGTAAATTGCTTAATAATCCAACAGTTTTAACCAAGAGGACATGGCTTTTTCATGGGTGAAGGCTAGTACTTCCTCCGTTTTTAAAATATAAGATGTTTTAGTTTTCGTAGAACTAATGTATCTTGATGCTTTTTAGTGTGTAGGTTTGAAGTGGACCTTTCATCATGGTGTCACCAGATCCATGGATTCAATTTTCTCCATACTACCTCTTCTGTTTTAAAATATACCCATGTTTTAGTTTTGTGAAAGAAGCGTATGTAGTCCATTTATAACATGTAGGTCTACGTGCTAAAAAGATACGTTACATGCTAAAAATGATTAGATACGCTTCTTTCACAAAGCCGACTTACATGCTAAAAATTGACTAGATACGCTTCTTTCGTAAAGCTAAGACATCTTATATTTAAAAATTATGTTTTAAAATAGGGGAAATACATCGTTGTCTCTTGGAGATTTGCGTGGAGAAGAAACCTGTAGCAATATGACAAAACCCGTGCCGAGAACCTGGCCAGGATAAGATTTAATCAATGCACCTGGGCATTCATGCACAATCTGATACAGTATTATCTTTCACAGCACGTGCTCGAGTAGTTATAATGCGGTGCCAAACAAAGATAAAAAAGGGTGTGGAAAATACAGGTGTCAATGAACGAAGCCCTCACGGGAAGTCTACCGCAAACCTAACGTGCCGTGTCGCAGCACGTGCGAGAAAGAATTCTTTTTGTCACGTCCTAAGTTCCTTCTTTGCCAAGCATCAGTGAGCCGAGCTTGCTGGCCTCAATTTCCTGAAGAAAATGTGCTGAGCGACTAACATTATGACAATGACCGTCACCAAGCAATTCTGAGAAAATGTTCCCGAGCCTGACTCCTTGCGGTCACCAATCTACAGAACTTAAACGTGACTAAACTCAAATTCAACGGAGCTAGCTTGCTCATTGATGAGGTGAACAGAAATGACACTTGGCTCAGGGTGGGATCAGACGAACACAACGATGACATCAACTACATGCCTGGACACAGCATTGAATTGAAGATCTATAGAGGCATTCTTGCACGAAAGCTGAGTTAGAAGAGTGAAAGACACCACCACATACAGCGTGATAAACTCCACAGTGCCCATGACTCGATGCTCACAAAAGGGAATCAGGAGCTCCATTGATCCGCAAGTAGAATGCTCTAGATTGTAGTCACGCTACTTGGATAGCAAGTAACAAGCCTTGATACCTGATGTTCTTTTCTGCAATTCAGTAGACTTGAGATGCCGTGCTAAAAGAGGCAACCGCTGCTGGTAAGGAAATTTATAGACATTGCAGCCGGTGCCTGACCAAGAATGTAATCCTGTGAAAACCTCAGAAAAATCGCTATCAGAGGTCAACTACCAAGATAGTAGATCACAAGCCTGACCAATAATGTAATTCTGCACACACAAAAAAACTCAAGAGAAATCACTATCAGAGGGTCAGCTACTGAGATAGTAGACCACAAAAAAAAATAGAGCATCACTCTTCAATCATAACTGTCAAGAAAATTTATTATGTTACCTAACACCCTAAGCTTTCAAACTCACTAAAACCCCTACACGTCTCTAAGAACTTGCTTCTGCTCTTTTTATCGCCCTGGCAGTTAACAACCCTAGCACTTCTGCATTTGACCCTTTTAGGCAAAACAAAAACTGGTCAAAATTGTATCGCCATCCCATGTGGGTACAAGGCATTTGAGCAGCATTTGGGCTTAGCGTTCAATAGATTATCATATTGCAGCAAAATTGAATACGGAAAATGACCATTCCATGCAAAACTGCCAGCAGTAGTAGATTTGTCCTACAGTTTTGCGTCTATATACGATTCGACCTGCCATGCTGTGTACAACACTTAGCTATTGAGTTAAACAGCTTAATAACTGATGCACAAACAAACTAGAGATTTAAAGAGCTATATCAAGAAATACTATACGGTAAGTTGCAAGCAACATAAGCCACTGCTCTGCTGGGCATAGTACACCTCGTAATAAAGCATTATCCAGGTAACGACTGTTATGCTGCTATTTCTAGAAGGAAGCCATATTTGTGTCCATACACGAGTAGCATGCCATGCAAGAGAGGAACTTCTCAGAACACCTGGCACAGTATATACTTACCGTATTGTTGTAGCTTTCAGTAATGTCAATCATAGCTTGGACCATATGTGGCTACAGGTGCTCCATATGAGTATCTCCATTGATCACATGCCGAACATTTCTCAAGTTCAACAATGTTCTCTAGAGTACAGAATTTACAAGACCAAGTTGTGTACTTGGCTTTTGCAATTTTAGGTTTCGCTGTCCCACAAACTTCACATATTGGTGCCAGAGGCTACAAAAGTGAAGATTATGATTATTAAAGAGAGGGAAACGTCAATAGTAAGAACACAAGTAGACAAGCATTGCTTTTTTTAGAAAGTGAAAACAGATGTTTCGAAACAGAAAATTTGAAATAATGTGCGCAAACAAGAACATGAGAGATGTAACTCGTATCACAAGGCACAATTTGCAAATTATCCTAAGAATATTGATACCAATACAGCGAGCTAAGAAAATAAGTTATGTCACTTTGCATGGCGAATGCATAGAACTATTTGTAGGTTTTACCGAAATAGCAAAGGGAGTTTGTTTATACAGTTGATACAGTCTAATCTATAGTTTAATCTTGCCAATGACTAAAGTGGTAACTTGACACAAACTTGTGCAATGTGGCGCCAGAATATTGTAAGGAGATTGCATGTCAAGATACCTACAGCTAGGCAGGCATGAATGAGCAATCCAATTTATCCTAGGTATACCATATGTGACTCCCAAAGAAAATCTCAAGAAATTAGGTGTTCACTGACGTTTACATAAGCCTACTGTGCTCAAGTAGATATGTGCTCACTATTAGAGTGTGAATCATTAACTTACAAACCATGTTCCGTGGACCTCATAGACTGCTAGAAGATCATAATGAAATTCATCCAGTGAGAAGCATTTCCTAGAATACAAAAGAGAATTTGTATTTCGAAACCTGTGCCTAGCAGAAGAGATAGCCATCAATTTACTTGAGACGGTAAATTTACCTGATTTAGAAGAGTGCAAGCACTACACTCCCACAGCGAACTAATACCCACATCAGTTGTTCTACGAGAAGAGGATTCGCCTCGTGCAGCAACTTGGGATCCAGATGAAGTGCTGGGCTCTGTAGAACTGCTTGAAACAAAATCCTTTGTGTTTTTTCCAGATTGTGTGTCTTTTCCATTCCTTGTTTTCAAGTTAGGTGGTTGCTCAAGAATAACAACATCTTCTGAATCATCAATACCAGATGGATCATGTGATCCACACCACAAGTCATCCTGCATTCTCCTTTCAGCAGCCATGGCAGCAGCTTGTACTGGACTAAGAGCACTCATAATATCATTATTTCCACCCAACTTTCTTGGGCCGGATGGCAATAGAGCTCCATTCCTTGCCCGTTTCTGTGCTGCAGTTAATGTAGCTTGCCGGAGAGATGGTGGTGGTGGATGTACTGAAAATCCACCTAATCGCCTGCCTGTACCATCAAACCCTTGTCCTGGCCCAGTGATACCCTTTGAAACAAGTTCTTCACATTCCTGAGTTATTATCCATAAGCAGCATTAGCTTCTGGTGGTGAGGAAAAAACTAGCTACATTTGAACTGTGCAAGCAGAACAATAACTGCCTCAGAAATTACTAAAAGCTAGAATAACTCTACTTTAACAATTTACACAAAATTTGTGTTATCTGTATTAGCAGCAATTCCAAGCAACAATTTTATTATAGAACCGCGTGTTCGATTTTGCTACAAATCCTCTGTTGTATAACCAACCATATACTCTAAAATGATATTGATTATAACCACTTCCTTTTTGAACAGTTGTTACAGTGAGGTTCAGCAAAAATCATGATACTTCGAACAAATAAACAGAAGGGATACTAACACATTCACGTGTTTCTATTAAGACTAGTTCAGTTCAGAACACAGACAACATATGTACAATAAGATCAGTCCAATTGTTAACGACTAGTTAGTGTGCACGTGCAACGCACGTCTCCACAATACAATATCCCGTTATACCCTCTATTACATCTGTCGCCAAAATACGCTATCAGCCTATCACATATTCTTATTCTTCCTTTCTTTCTCTTGATCAAATTCATATTTCAACTGTAGTAAAAAATACATGTATCGTTGTACAAGAACTTTAGTAAATTTTAAGAGAAACTGTTTAATTATTCTCATTATTCAGATAACGAATAGTCTATCTTGCATTAAAAAAGAGAATAAGTTTTTCATATTCATGTTCATCAATAAATTCTTCTGAACTTGAAAATAGCCAATGCACGAAATGGACGATGTAGATATCTTGCTTTTCTCCACCCCAAAACCAGGTATCCAAGTTAAACTTCCCCAAGCGAATTTTCATCACCGTCCAGGAGGGCATCATCCAATGTAATTATAAATAAATCCTGAGTTAAATGATGTTAAACTCAAAATGAACTGAACTAAGCTTTCATGAAACTTGCTTACTTGCAAGAGATTTATAAACAAGTTTGGCATTTGTATACCCTCAGTGGACACAAGCAGCAGAGTCCAAGTGAATGCATATACACTAGCCAAGCACTGTTGGGTTGAATCGTCAAATTTTCAAGCACCAATACAAGAGCGATATCATTGGCATACGGATACGGACCTTGCGGAGTTCGTCCCAGAGCTTGTAAAACTGCGCGTCATGGGGCCCCCGCGCGATGTGGGCGAGTTCGTGGAGCATGGTGTCGAGCACCTGCTCGTAGGGGACGAAGTCGTGGTCGCGCCCTGCAGGCCGCAGCCGCAGCTTCACCTCGACGCCCCTGTTGACATTGAGCCCCAGCAGCCTAGGGTTCTTTGGCCTGACATGATGACAGAACAACAGAAGATCACTACCGGGAACAAGGAATCGAACGAGATGAGGAATAAGGCGATTAGGGTTAGGGTTTTGGGGGGTCGGCGCTTACGAGAACTCGGAGAGGACCTTGACGCGCCACTTGCGGCGGCGCATGATGGGCTGGACCTGCTTGGCGATGCGGTCGAGGAGCGCGCGGGCGGCGGGCTCATCGGGCTTCCGCTTGAGGGCGCGGATCTCCCACACCTTGTGCAGGTCGCCCACCTCCATCGCCGGCCGCCGCC
The DNA here is from genome assembly GCA_916181665.1 of Avena sativa. NCBI lineage: Eukaryota > Viridiplantae > Streptophyta > Magnoliopsida > Poales > Poaceae > Avena > Avena sativa. The sequence continues at coordinate 497,457,692 of OV702299.1, read as the reverse complement.
GCTCGATTTGAAATTGATTGGGGGCGGCGCTAGCCGGGCGGGAGACGAAGGGGAGTTTTTATGGGAAGGAAAGCCTCTGTGCGCGTGTGGGGGGATTTTCCGTTTGGTGCGTGAGTCGTGGGAAATCGGTGACGGATTTCGAATGTGCGGAAGCAGATTTTTGGGGGAACTGCCTTTTTTGATTTCGTGCAAATGCAAAGAACGGCTCGAAGTGTCTAAATTTTGATGAAGTTCTGGCCGGGGTTCAGAAGGCGTCGCAGGGGAGATAAAAGTTGGTTTTGAGAAATAGTGGCGCGATTTCCTTTTGCAGAAAAATGGTGGTAGTGTACGAATTTACTCCCTCCGTTTGCAAATTGAAAGGGTATTTTACCCTATGCTATTTTTGATTGACAATGACACCATGGTTAGAGTGGTCTAATGCTATTTCTAAGTGTCTTACACAGGTTCTAGTCCAATGCTGTGATGAAATGTTATCGGAGACCCCCCCCCCCCCCCATTTTGATATCGAAGCTTCGCACCGGAGTTTTCCCTTTTTATGTAATTTGAGTCCGGTTAGGAGCTCCGCACTATTAAGAGGGGTTCTCTCGATGAGCTTGTTGGGGATGATCACCTAAGCCATATACACATCCCTTTCTCCTACCTAATCCATCACCAAAGAGAGAAGAGAAGAAATCCTATCCACCTGAGCCTTTTCTGCAGATCCGGTTTTCAGACCGGTTGGACCGGCTCCCAGACCGGACCGTCCGGTGTCAGGATAGGAAATCCGAACTCAAACCGGGTTCTCCGGTTTACTCACTCCGAGTCTATCCGAGTCTGGGTACTAAGAGCAGTTTCGGTTTCAGTCCGGTTTTCCAGGCTGTGGACCGAACTGTCCGGTGTGTGGACCAGACCAACCGAACTTAAAACCAGACCTTGCGTTTTTGGCTCAAAACGGCTAGTTTTTCTCCTTGAGTATAAATATCCCTTCTTCCAGCTTGAGTAGGTTAGGCATTCAGTTTGTATCATTTCTTGAAGCTCTCTCTCTCTTTCCCCATTGTTGAAACACAAAAGCTTGAGGATCTCCTATTCTACCCAACCAAATCCAAATCCCTTTGGTAGAAAGGAAGAGGAGGTCTCGATCTACGTTTCCACCAAGCCAAAGTTCATTCCCCCTTGAGTTCATCGAGTTAGCTTGTTACTCTTGGGTTTGTGGGAAACCCTAGGCGGCTAGGGTCGCCCGGAGGCATTCGGCTTGTGATTTGCCCCGTGGAAAGTTTGTGAGGGTTTGGAGACTACCTTAAAGTCTACCACGAGTAAGTGAGCTATTCCTTCGTGGGATAGGCTCGGAGAAGAAGGTGAGCCTTCGTGGCGCGTGAGGAATCCTTCGTGGAACCTCACACCTCTCCAACGTGACGTAGCCCCCTTCCCAAAGGTGGTGAACACGGGAATACATCTTCGTCTCCGCGTGCTTCGGTTATTCCTTAACCGATCTCTTACTTGTGTTGCTTATCTTGTGATAGCCTTCGAGCTTGAAGTATCTTGTACATCATCTAGGTTGCCTCACCTAGTTTGCATTTAGGCTCACTTATATTCCGCAAAGCCTAAAACTTGCAAAAGATTATAAAGAATTTTGTAGAAACCTATTCACCCCCCCCCCCTCTAGGTTAACCATCTTACACTTTCAATTGGTATCAGAGCCAAGGGCTCTTTTAAGGGCTTTACCGCCTAAGAGGAAAGATGGTTTTCTCCGATGATGAGGAGGAAAAAACTTATTCGGTCAAGGAGCTTCGTGAACTCTTAGCCAAGAGTGCCCTTGAAAAGGCCAAGGCGGATTCCGATCTCCTTGTTCGAATGAGTTACCTAGAAGGACAACTTAAGGCCATTGGCGATGGGGCTTTTCTTGTTAATCCATTGGTAGTACCTCAAGGGAGACCAATGGACATCGAGAAGGATAAGGATGCCGAGTCGAGAGCGGCTCGTCAAAAACTTCCACGCCCCCTAATCAATTCCCTTATGTTTATCCTAAGCAAAAGAACATCATGCCTCATATTAATGGTTCGGGCCCTGCACCTCATTATGATGGAACTCATTTCTCTCATTGGAAAGCTTCTATGGAATCTCATCTTCGCAGCTGCAGCGTTGAGCTTTGGGAGATTGTATGCACCGGCTTCCACCCTCATGATCCCAACAACCTCACCCCGGGGGAGTACTACGACCGTCAACTAAATGCAACGGCTTGTGACAAGATAAGGAGTGCCATTCACCGCACTCTCCATGATCAAGTCAGCGACATCCCCACAGCAAAGGATATTTGGGATAGGATTGTCATTCTCCAAGAGGGAACCTCTCTTATCCAAAAGTCCAAGTATGAAGCTGCCAAGTCTGAGATGAACATGTTCATGAACCATGATGGTGAAACTATCGCTGAAGCATACAAGAGACTCGTTGCCCTCCGCGTGAAGATTGGTGGCCTAGGGTGTGAGAAGTATGATGATGGATTCAATTTGAATGATGAACTTATCAAGTCCAAGATTGTCTCCATGATCGCGGTCACCGACAAGAAGCTTGCCTTGAACTTGCAACTCCTCGATAGAGCTAATCAATTCACTCCTGATGATCTAGTCTCTTATCTAGCTGCCACGGATAACTTGGCGGATGAAGGGCAAAAGATCAAGGAGATCAACCGTGCTATCGGGTCTTCCCACTCTCTAGCTTTGAAGGCCAAGCAAGTGCAAGAAGATGTTGCTAGTGATGAAGATAGCGATGGTGATGGAGTTGATGATATGCTCTCTCAACTTGCTCTCTTCACCAAGAACATGAAGTTCCGAAGACGGAGAAGCTCAATGGGATCAAGTGAGAAGAAGAGGACGTGCTACAATTGTGATGAGGCAACCCATTTTGCCGACAAGTGTCCTTATGAGAAGAGGCTTGACAAGCCTAAATATGAAGAAGGTGCCAAACCAAGATTGAAGCCCAACCCCATCAATGAAAGATACAAGAGGAACAATAGGCGTGATGGTAAGGGCTTCCTAGGCCAAGAATACATATCCGACAATGAGGAAGAGGGTGAAGAGAAGGTGGTTGGAGTGGCCGGTTTGGCCTTTGCCAAACCCGGGTCTCTCTTCACCTATGACTACACCAAGGACTACACCGACGACTCTCCTAACCCCAAGGTCACTGCCACTTGCCTCATGGCAAGGAGCTCCAAGGACGAGTCCGACGTGGAATGTGTGGATAAGGAGAAAGTGGTGGGCGTGACCGGTTTGGCATATGTCGAATCCCGTTCACCTCTCACCTACGACTACTCCAAGGACTACATCGAGAGTTATCCTATTCCCAAGATCACTGGTTCTTGTCTTATGGCAAGAAGCTCCAAGGTAATTGTCTCTCCTCCATCCCTTCCTAGTGTCTTGGATGATCTTGAGAGTGACCATGATAGTGATAGTGATAATGATGAATTTGGAAAAGAATATATAAAAGAAATGTATGCTATCATGAAGTCTCTTCCTCCCATTGCTCGTGCTAGAGTCAAGCAATTAATGGAACTTGTTAGCTCACGCGATGAGACCATTGATAGCTTGGAATCTCATATTGATGATGAGAAACGAAGATTCAATCTTCTTGAGCAAGAGCTTTGTGAGGAAAAGAATACTAACTCTTTTCTTAAACTACAAATTGAAATCTTTGAAATTGATAAAGCAAAAGACATGGACACTATTGATAGGGCTAACTCATTGTCTCAAGAGCTCGATGTCTCAAAGAAAGAGCTTGAAGTTGCTCATGCTTCTCTTACCAAGGACCTTGAGCACCTTGAGAAGGCTAGTTTGCTTGTCAAGCGTGAGCTCATAAAACTTGGAGAGAACCATGATCAACTTCGGGTGTCCTATGAGAAAGCTCTTGGTACATTGAAGGATCCAATTATAGTTGAAAATGATTCTTGTACCTCTAACTCTACGTTTGATCAAGCTCACCTCATTGAGGAAAATAAGAAGTTGAAAGAGCAACTTGAGAAAGAGCGTCGTGCACCTACCTCCAAGGGAAAGATCCTAGATGAGATTTTATCCCGTCAAAAGATGAGAGTTTCCAAGGAAGGTGTCGGTTTTGATCCAAAGAACAACACGAGCAATGCCATTCCACCGAAGAAGATAACCTTTGTGAAGGAAGGTGACAAGGTGGTTGACCGGGTCAAAAAGAATGTGGTGAATGGGGGAGCCATGAGGGGCAATCCCAATCACAAGTATGCGGGAGAGTCTAATCCTCCTATGTGCTGTGTAAGGGCACTCAAGGAAATGTATATGCCAAATATGTTGGCCCTCAAAATGGTTATGCTTATAGGTGGTACTCAATTTGGGTACCTAAGGATCTTGTTGCTAATGCTAGGGGACCCATTACTCAATGGGTTCCTAAATCAAAGAATTGATTTTGTAGGGTTATGCCTCCGGTGGATCAAAATGGGTGTTTGATAGTGGATGCACCAATCACATGACCGGAGGTAGGAGTGGGCTTGACCAATTCATTCACGATGTCAACTCAATGTCAAGCATCACTTTTGGAGATAACTCAAAAGGAAAGGTTCTTGGTTATGGTAAGTTGGTAATTTCCAAGGTTTTGACTCTTGAGACCGTCGTACATGTTGAAAACCTTGGTTACAACTTGCTTTCTATTAAACATCTCGCGGATGCCGGCTATGACTCCTATTTCTCTAGAACTTTTGTGAAGGTCTTTAGGGGTGATGATCTCAGCTTGGTTCTCATTGGACACGTGGAAGACGACCTTTATGTGGTCGACCTCTCGAAAGAGATTCAATCTCTTCCTACATGTCTAATGGCCAAGGCTGACAAGGGATGGCTTTGGCATCGTCGCCTAGGCCATGTCAACATGAGAAATCTCAATCTCCTCCTAAAGGGTGAACATATTATTGGACTAACCGGTATCTCCTTTGAGAAAGATCGTGTGTGTAGTGCTTGCATTTTAGGGAAGCAAAATGGAAAGCATCATCCTTCCGTTACCAAGGTGGCCACGTCAAGACCCTTGGAATTGCTCCATATGGATCTCTTCGGGCCTTCGACATATGACTCTCTTGGTGGAAGAAGATATGGTCTTGTCATTGTTGATGATTACTCAAGGTATACTTGGGTCTTTCTTCTCAAGACGAAGGATGAGACTTTCAAGGAATTCATGATCTTCGCCAAGCAAGCTCAACGCACTCATGGTGTGGAGATTAAGACTATTAGAACCGACAACGGCACCGAGTTCAAGAATTACACCATGCAAGAATTTGTTGAAGATGAGGGGATCAAGCATGAATTCTCAGCTCCTTATACCCCTCAACAAAATGGTGTTGTTGAAAGGAAGAACCGGACAATCATTGAGATGGCAAGAACAATGTTGAGTGAATTCAAGTCTCCTCACAATTTTTGGGGAGAAGCTATTGCTACCGCGGTCCACTACACGAACCGGCTCTTCCTTCGTGCTCCCTTTGACATGACTCCATATGAGATTCTCACAAGTAAGAAGCCCAATGTCAACTACTTCCGTGTCTTTGGGTGCAAGTGTCTCGTCAAGAACAAAAAGGAAAAGCTCGGTAAATTCGAAACTAGAACTATAGAGGGTATTTTTGTTGGTTATGCGGAAAACTCTCATGCCTATAGATACTACAACAAGACTAATGGTTGTGTTGAAGTATCTTGTGACGTGGAGTTTTTGGAGAATAATGGTCCCCATGAGGGGCAAGTTTCTTCTCGTGATGTAGGAGATGGTGATTCTTCTCAAGTCATCAAGTTGATGGGTATTGGGCACATCTTGCCTACCGAGTCTCACATTCATGTTCAACAAGATGATGGGGGAGAATCAAGCTCAACTCAAGAAGAGCCGAGCTCTATCCAAGTTGAGCCATCAAATGCATCACAAGATCAACATCTCTCTCATGATGCCTTGCAAACCGAAGAACAAGAACCAAGCCCTCAAACCTTCGAGCAAGACCAAGTAGAAGATCAACCTCCATCTCAAGGCCAAGCTCAAGATGGTGTCAACGATCAAGGCCCCTCAAAAGATGAATTTGTTGATCATGAAGGCACAATTCGGAAGATTAAGGCCGCCTCCATTGCAAGTGGACTTCAAGTCAACAATATCCTTGGAAGCATATCAAGAGGGATCGAGACCCATGCCAAGAAGAAGAACCTCACAACCTTTTGTGGGCACCATGCTTTTGTGTACAACTTTGAGCCCCTTAAGGTACATGAGGCTTTGGAGGATCCGGATTGGGTCATTGCCATGCAAGAAGAACTCGAGTGTTTCACCCGCAATGAAGTATGGTCTCTAGTGTAGAGGCCTAAAGGTCATCGCATCAATGTTATTGGGACCAAGTGGGTGTTCAAAAACAAGCAAGATGAGAACGGGGTCGTCACGAGGAACAAAGCAAGGTTAGTGGCGCAAGGGTATGCCCAAATAGAAGGTATTGACTATGAGGACACCTTTGCGCACGTTGCTTGTCTTGAAGCTATTCGTCTCTTGCTTGCTTATGCATCTTTCCATAACTTCAAGCTTTATCAAATGGATGTGAAAAGTGCATTTCTTAATGGTCCCTTGAAAGAGGTTGCATATGTAGCTTGTAACACCCTCGAATCGGCCCTATGCAAGTTTTAGCGCTTCCCGCCAAACCCGCATAGAAACGATTCAAGGACGCCCACCAGGCACTTTCGTGCGGGTGGAAAACAAAGCAATAACATTACACAACAGTCCTCGATGGGACCCACAGAACAGATATATATACAACAGCGACTCACTGAGTCAAGAATACAGATATAATATACAAAGATCCAAATCACCTTGAAAATGATAGAGCGTCCGACTACGGACAAGATGCAAATGGGGCTAAGAGCCCTGAAGAATAACCAATGGCGTCCATAACCCTGCCCAGGCCAAGCCGGAAGGGTAACCCTGCTAACGACGGCGATCTCAAACCTGCTAAAACAAAAGGGGTGCCGACAAAGGGCAAAGGAAAAAGAGGAGCGTCAGTACTGAGGCCAGTACACAGCGAGGCTAGAATTCGGCGGTCCTCGCCTACATAGGTATGGTGGACTGAAGCGGCAGCGCGGCATGCACTAAACAACCTATAGAGACTCGATATAACTGTCGGCTATCAGAGAGGGATAAGAAAGACCTATTCGGAACCAACCTGATGCTACCACCAAACATACCCATCCTGGTATTTCCCCCTCGCTACCACACGAGGAAGTCAACCGAGGAACTCACACAGTTGGTAGTTTTATTTATTCAGTTATCGTTGCAGCAATTACTAGTCAGGTATAGATAGTCATCCTGATATAATAAGCAGTGGGCACTTTTAGTTAACCATTCCGTTGTAGTTGCAACACTTACTAGTCAGACACGATTAGCATGAGATATCCCCAAACCCAGCAGTTGTTGGTACTTTTATTTCGCCATTCCGTTGTATTGGAGTTGATTACTAGTCATATCAGATACAAGTCAATTTATAACAGTAAACTTTAGTTATAGTTGTCTATGATCGAGAGCTGTGCTCCAAGTCGTCCATAACCGCGGACACGGCTTTTCGAAAAGATTTAACCCTGCAGGGGTGCACCAAAGTATCCACACGCACTTCGACCCTTTTTTCCAGATCATTTAACATACACCCATCGGTATGTCGGCGGGGCCTAAGTCATGACGTTTCCCAGACCCAAAGCAAGTACATGGGGGCCACCCCACTAAGCTACCCGCAACGAAGTCGGCCGGTCTCCGAGACGGACTCAGGGTTTGTGGAGCCGGCTGTAAACGACTGGGAACCCGAAAGTGTGACTGGGCTTGTCGATACAGCGAAAACGGGTCACGGTCCTAAACAGTACAGGTGCAGTACCTCGCACAATTTAAATAAAGCAGTAAAGCATGGCATAAGTGCAGGATAGTAAATAAAACCTCAAACTAGTTGTGGCCCCCAGTACAGTACTTTGAAATCAGGTACTAATCGATGGGGGTGCCCATACACCCCACCTGTGGTTAGCGCGCTCGATCTCGGAACAGGTGTCAAGAACTCGGGGTCCTACGGGACACCAGTGAGCGGTTGGAAACCAAATATTGTCTATCATCCACCGGTGCCTCTGCATTTACCTACTTCAATTTTAGTTGTTAAACAGTAATTAAAGCCATGAACATCTCCAACATTAAACACACGGCAATACTCCAACAACTGTGGTTCTGGACGAGACGCAACAGCACTAGAGCAAGCGACTACGACGCGCAAGTCCAACTATCTACCCAACAACAGGTAATATGATGTGTCCAAGGCAATATAAGGCTGCAAGGGATATCACGGGTACGAAAACTAGAGCATCGCAACACAGATAGCAATAGATCAACAGGAGGGAATAAATACTATAAAAGTAAGATAGGTAGAAAGGGGGGAGGTGCTCGCCTGGAAACATTGCCGAAGGTTCACCCGAAGATCGGGTCGGTACTCGCATCAACTCATCGGCCTAATCCGTGAAGAAACAAAGCACTAGAAGAATACAACGAATGCACTATTTAATTCTACGGCAGAAGATCGGGCATGATGCATGTATGATGTATGACATGGCAAGATGCGATGCAATTAGGCAATATTAAACGGAACCGGGGTCCCGATAATTATTTACTAGGTTCATGTTGTTTAACTACCCCGCAATTTAATTGTTGTCTTAACAGGACAAAACATGGCATCGGTTCGCTACACCAATTTAAATGGAGTTCGGAATGAGACGCAGATATCCCACATAAACACTCCATATTTAATTTAGGTGAATCGCCAAAATACCCCCAACATCCACAATAAGTATGCGAGTATGGACAATTTAATATGCAACAAGTTTGTATTTCATTTATAAAAATAGGGGCGCAGAAAAGGGGTCACACATGAAGGTTCGGCGATCTTGGGGGTTCGGGGTTCGGTCTCGCCGGGATCGGTCTTCGGGTTCGTGGTCTCGGCCTCCACGAGGAAGATCATGACGTGCCGACGGGTTCGGTTTCCATGAAGGTCTTGTGGTTCTGGCTTTGGTATCGATGACAACTTGGGTAGGCACCAACGGTATTCCTGTGCACTTATACTTGGTGTAGTGGTCTTGGTATCCGTCGATCTTGAGAAGGGCCCGGTCTAGCTTCTGGTCTTGAATCGGAGGAGTAGCACAACTACATCACCACCAATCCATCTTGACAACCATCGTCGCCACACCATCTGAATAACTTTAAGAGCACATGTACACAATGTTACATACACACATACATCTGAGACAGGGAACGTGCGACTGACAGCAAGAGGGCCACCAACCGGAGGGCTCGAGCGAGGAGGGACGGATGCCACGGTCGGTGCTACGCAGGGTCGACAGCCGCCGAGGAAGAGGACCTCGGCGTCGGTACTGCAGGAGCGCCCGCAGCGGCTGCTGGCGGCCAGAGGAGCGGCGGGACGAGGAAGGCGAGAGGGCGGGGCCGCGATACGAAGGGAGCCGAGCAGGCTGCACGGTCACGGGACGGTGCCGAGGAGGACGGGCGGGTGAGGCGCAGACGGGGTCGAAGAGGCCACGGGCGGCCGGAGATCGCTGACGGAGGATCACCAGGGAGGCGAGGGCGAGGTTGAGGACGTCCGACCGACGCAGCAACGCAGGGCGGGGTGGTCGGACGCGGAAGGCGGGTGGCGCTCGACGACACGCGGGGACATGGCGAGATGGGCGATGGGGAGGGGGTCCAGACGAGGTCGACAGCGACCGGCGGCAGCATCCATAGGAAGAAGAGGACGCGACGGCCCTGTAGAGAGGCGGAGCTCGCGAGCGCTGGCGGTGGCGGTGGGGATTGCGGGAGGAAGCGAGGTGGGGGAGAAACGGGGCGCGTGGTGGGTGGTGGGACCGGGGGGAAGTGGGGCCAGGATGGTGGCGCTGGCGGCGGGGTGTGGGTGGGCCAGGCGGGTGAGGATTGGGGGTCCAGGGGGTTGAGGTGGACCAGGGAGGTGAGGTGGAGGGCTGGGAGTGGCTGGGGGTTGGGGAAGCGGTGAGGTGGCGCGAGGTGATAGGAGGGAGTGATGTGGCTGGGGACTGGGTAGGTTAGGGTTAGGTAGGAAAAGGTCTGGGTAGGAAAAGGGTTTAGGGTTTCTGATTTTTGTACTGGGGGTGGCCGACTGGGTCGGATCGGCCCGGTACGGCTGCCCCCTAAAAATAAACTAAATATTTTAATATTTAAAATGGGGCTTTTGAAATCCATTGGTAGACGAAACAAAATAATCCGGAGTCCCGGGTTTTGGATTTGAAATAAAGGCGGGGTATTTAGAAAACAAAATATGTTTTTCGAAAATAGTTTCAGACAAACATATGCATGATGATGACGATGCTCAAATGCAATGTGGCATGATGGCATGAGCATGCGGTCATGATGATGCAATGCACAAAAACAACGCGATTTTCTAGTAGTGGTTTTGCGGGATGCCACATAGCTCAACCCCCGGGTTTCGAAAACACACGCTATCCCAACCATGTGTATCTACTCCATAAGGCTCTCTACGGACTAAAGCAAGCTCCTCGTGCTTGGTATGAGCACCTTAGGGATTTTCTACTCATGGATGGGTTTAGCATGGGTAAGGTCGATTCCACCCTTTTCACCAAACAGGTTAAAGGGGGTGGCTTATTTATTGTTCAAATATATGTTGATGATATTATCTTTGGTGGAACTAACGAATCTCATAACAAAGCTTTTGCCGAGTTGATGACTATGAAATTTAGGATGTCCATGATGGGGGAGTTGAAGTTCTTTCTAGGCTTCATCATAAAGCAACTTCCTCATGGAACTTTCATCTCTCAAGAAAAGTACATTAAGTATATGCTCAATAAGTTCGAGATGGCCAAGGCTAATCCCATGAAGACACCCATGCCACTAAATGGACAACTTGGTCTTGGAGTAGGTGAGAAGGACGTGGATCAAAAGGTATATCGTTCTATGATTGGTTCCTTGCTCTACCTTTGTGCTTCTAGGCCAGATATCATGTTAAGTGTTGGAATGTGTGCTCGTTTTCAATCCGCTCCCAAGGAGTGCCACTTGATGGCGGTCAAACGGATTTTTAGGTACCTTGTTCTCACTCCTACTCTCGGGCTTTGGTATCCAAAGGGGTCAACCTTTGAGCTTGTTGGATATTCGGATGCCGATTGGGCAGGTGATAAGGTTGACCGAAAATCAACCTCCGGGGCTTGCCAATTCATTGGCAGGTCGTTGGTAAGTTGGTCTTCCAAGAAATAAAACTCCACAGCCCTATCCACCGCTGAAGCCGAATACAAATCCGCGGCATCTTGTTGTGCTCAATTGTTATGGATGAGGCAAACCTTGAAAGACTATGGTGTGTCTCTTGGTACGGTGCCTCTTCTATGTGACAATGAAAGCGCAATAAAGATCGCCAACAACCCTGTCCAACATTGACGCACCAAACATATTGACATTCGCCACCACTTCCTACGTGACCATGTCGCAAATGGTGATATCAATCTCACTCATGTGGGTACGATGTTCCAATTGGCCGATATCTTCACGAAGCCTTTGGATGAAGCCCGGTTTGTCATGTTGAGGCGAGAACTCGGTATCCTAGATCCCCAAAACTTGGATTGATTTGCTTCTTGCACTATATTCTTGCTCTTAACATGCTATGTATACTAGTTGCGCCGCACATGTAGGGATATCCATCTTACCATGTCTTGGTTTGATGCATACCTATGTGTGCAACATAAATTGATCTCGTGTCATGATATGAGTCCAAGCATCTATCTTTGAGGCGTCATGACACATGTGCTTAAACATAGGGGGAGAAATCCCCCACAACCTTCTAGCCTCCTTTGCTTTTCAATGTTTTCCATCTTGAGGCTCTCTAAGTTTGACCTTTCCTCTCGCTCTTGATATCTTCGAATCATGCCTATTCTTGCTCTTTGTGAGGTTGAAATTGATTCTTTCCAATAGGCATGCCTAGATCACCTGCTTCCTCTACCCTTTTGGAGTCTACTATCTTCCTCTAATTGCACATGCCATCCTCGAAAACAAAAAAACATTCTGTTGTTCGGTTCTTGGCCCGGTCGAACTGGCTCCCAGACCGGACAGCCCGGTGCCAGCGTCGGAAAACCGGACCAGAACCGGAAATTCCGGTTATACTATACCGGGTCTATCCGGATCTCGTGTCTGAACCGTTTTTTGGTTCTACTCCGGTTTTCCGAGCTATAGACCGGGTCCTCCGGTTTGGATCTCGGTTCAACCGAACTTAAAACCGAGTTTCAGATCTGTTTTTTTTCTTTTCTCCCTCTTCTCCCTGGTCCCCCCCTCCTCCCATAGTTCCACTTCACTTCCCCTGACCTCTCCTCCTCCATTGTCGCCCCTCCCCACCCTCCCCTCCTCTCCTAGGGTGATTCCACCCCTAGGATCCATAGATCGGGCCACCATTTTGTAAGGAAGGACTTTTGGAGGCTTCTCACCAAAGGAATTTCTTCCTCTCGCAGTGGTTCGGGATCTTTTTGGTGTTCTCCTTCCTCAAGGGCTCCTTGGTGCTTTCCTTCACGGGAAGCCATGTCCTCGGGTACTCCTTTTATCCCTCTCCTCTTGTCCTTCTCAAATCCCTATGTTTTGATATACATTGTGTTGGATTTGAGAAATTAGGGGTCCACCTAGTTTTTTTTCCGACCCTCGTTCCTCCATGTCCTACCCACTCTGCTTAGAACTGTATTTGCGCAAGTACTTGAGTCATTGGTACGATCTTTTACATTGCATAGTGGTCTCTGTGGATCTCGGTTTGAAACCTGGTTGTTCTGGCCCTGGCACCGAACCGTCCGGTCTGAGTCCGGTTTTCCGGCTCTGACACCGGACCGTCCGGTTCTGCGTTCGGTCCGACCGGCCCTGGCACCGGACCATCCGGTTCTGGGATCGGTTGCTCTGGCCCTAGCACCGGACCTCTCTGCAATGTCTCTTATTTTACCATGCACTTGCCCAAATCCAAGTTTCTTTTTCTCTCATCCTCTCCTTTGGCATGTGTACTTATCTCTGTGCTCCCCAACCTCTCTCTCTCTTTTTCATAGGTGAAGATGTGGATTCTGCTAGTGATGAGTATGTGCCTGATCATGAGTATGTGCCCTAAGTAGCTAACAAGAGTAAGCGGGCTCGTCGCAACCCTCAGTCTGTGCAGCTTGAGCCTGAGGGGAGCGCTCGCTCTGGGCGCATCAAACTCAAAGCTAACAGGGGTAAGCAGCAAGCTTCTCAGGCCGAGGCTGAGGATGTGCCTTGTCAAAATCTGAAGGGTATGGAGATTGGTCAGTACCGGGCTATCCGCAAGCAGAATCCCTATCGCTTCAAGCAACACACCTATAAAGGATCTAACAAGAAATTTTGGACTGAGACTCAGGCTATGATGTGGGATCACATTTACACTCAGTTCCGGGTCACTCCTTGTGGCCACATTCAAGCTCTCAATCTGAAGTGGTTCAATATGTATGCAGCCTCTGATTACTTCTATGTTGATGAAGCTTTGAGGAAAATGGATCTGTTCGACCTCGTCTGTCTCAAGGAGGACTATTACCCCGACTTCATCCGTCAGTTCTTTTGCACAGTCTATTTTCATGATGATGAGGATCGCACTATGACTTGGATGACTGTCACGAGGCGTTTTCAGGCTACTTATGCTGATTTGGTCGATGTCATGGGCTACACTGGTCGAGGCGGAGGCTTCTGTATTCACAGTGAGAAGGTCAAGCCTGCTGAGACTCTTGCTTTCTGCTATCCCAGTGATTCTCAGTGGAGTCCTCCGTGCATGACTGGCATGTATTACTACTATCATACCTTGGCCACTATCTTCCGTCAGTCCCTTGTTCCCCGTGTTGGTGATTCCACCAACTGCCATGGGTATTTTGCCAACTTGTTGTACTACTGTCACCCGGATCGGCTGAGGAAGATTGATGGATGTGACTTTGTGTACTGTGAGCTGCGGCGGGCTGCTTTGGACAGGATGACTCCCACTTTCTACGCGTATGTTCAGAAGCTGATCAATCGGGTGGTGCCGCCTGGTGTGATGGTGGGCGAGCGTGAGGAACAAGAAATGCTTAATCTCTGTCTCCGTGCACACACTCCTGAGGTCCCTGGGATGCGGCCTCCTGAGCACCGCACCAAAGCTGCTCATGATCCTCGGCCTTCTTTTTCTACTCGGGCTGGTTCTCGTCGTCATGTTGGTGAGTCCTCCTCTCACCCAAGGCCGAAGGGTGGTGCTGCCAAGTTTTTCAAGAGGCTATTCCAGATGTGTCGTTCTTCCTATGATGTGAGTCACAAGGCTTTGGAATTGAGCCAGGAGACTAGACGCCGCCACAATGAGTATCTTGCGACCCAGAATGTCACTCCTCCACCTGATGGTCCTGAGATGGCCCCTGTCCCTTATGTCAACTATGAGATGCCGCCTCTTGATGATGCTATGTTCTATGGGTACTTCCCTGGTCAGTTTGCTCCCAGTGGTCCTGGTGGTCCCTCTGCTCAGGGTCACGATGATGATGAGGACAATGATGATGTTGCTGATAATGACGAGTACTCTGAAAAGGAAGATGTCCCTCCTCCTCCTCCTCCGCCGTTCTTCTAGTTGGGCTGCGTTAGCATCGCTCTCCTCCTCTTCCTTTTTGGTGTCTCGATGCCAATGGGGGAGAAGAGTAGAGTTCTATTAGTTATCTACGGGTTCCTTGCCGGGGTTTTCCGGGGTTCGCCGTTAGCATAATGCCCCTTGCGTTCTCATTGCTTCTTATGGCATTGTGCTTTCCCTTTCGCTTTATGTCTGAACTATATGCTTTCGTTCCGTCTGTTGGACAAGTTTGTGCTATGTGTGTGAACCATGGATATTTATATTATGCTATGACTATGTCTATTGTTGTTTATAATATCTTTGCGAACTCTAGCTCGGTTTGTCATCGCCAACCAAAAAGGGGGAGATTGAAAGGGTATTTTACCCTATGCTATTTTTGGTTGACAATGACACCATGGTTAGAGTGGACTAATGCTATTTCTAAGTGTCTTACACAGGTTCTAGTCCAATGCTGTGATGAAATGTTATCGGAGACCCCCCCCCCATTTTGATATCGAAGCTTCGCACCGGAGTTTTCCCTTTTTATGTAATTTGAGTCCGGTTAGGAGCTCCGCACTATTAAGAGGGGTTATCTCGATGAGCTTGTTGGGGATGATCACCTAAGCCATATACACATCCCTTTCTCCTACCTAATGTAGGGTTTCGTAGCATGGAAAACAAAAAAAATATACCGCATACAAACAAACAAGCCAAGATCTATCTACTAGATTGTAGCAACGAGTCGATGGAATAACTCACCCTCGAAGATTCCAAAGTGTTTAACAAGAGCGAATTCTCGTTGGTGATGTAGTCGTACTCTTCCCGATCTCAAGATCGCGTAGACGATCCTTCCGGCGCTGCGTTCCGGCAGCGCTCCCGCAGTCGGTCACACGTTCGGTACTCGATGAAGACCTTCCTCTCCCTTGCTCCAGCAGGCAGCGGAGGTTGTAGCACTCTCCTCGTGATTCCGGCAGCACAACGGCGTGGTACCGGAAGTAGAGGGGAGATCTCACAGGGCTTCTCCTTAAGCCGGAGCGAGTATGGTGGACTATGAGAGAGCTCCTCGGTGATCTAGGGTTTAGACACACCAAGGAGGAGGTGCTAGGGCCGGTGTCTAGGGTTTGGGGCTTGCCCAAGTCAGTGGCTAGGGGAGCCCTAGGCGGCGGCAACAGGAGGTGGCGGCGCCGGGCTAGGGTTTTGGGTGGAGATCTTGTGTACTAGGAGGGGCAGCCCTGCCCCTCCCTTTATAGGTGGGAGGCGCCGGCCAAGGGGAGGGGAGTCCCTCCCCAACTCGGATCCCAAGTGGGCCGGCGGTGGAGGAGGAACTCCTCCCCAACTCGGTTTCCCACTTCCCTTCCACTTCCCAAAATAGCCGTTTGACTTTTCAAGTTGGCGTTTGACTTTTCAAACTAGGATTTGATTAAACCCTTTATTTTGTTCAGCGATGACACCTAGTACATGATGCAATCATTCCAACTTGGTATGACACATTCATGTACCCTTCCCCTTCGGAGTGCTGGACATTCCGGAACCTTCTAGAACATTCCCCATGAAAACACCGGAACCATTCTCCAACCCCGAAATAGGACTTTCCTTATATGAATCTTATTTTCCGGACCATTCCGGATCTCCTCGTGATATCCCGGATCCCATCCGAGACTCCAAACAACATTCGGTCTCTTACTCATCATTCCATAACTACTCAAACAACGTCGAATCCTTAAGTGTGTCTCCCTACGGTTCGTGAATTATGCGGACATGATCGAGACACTTCTCCGAACAATAACCAATAGAGGAATCTGGAAATTCATATGGCTCCCACATATTTCTACGATTACTTTGCGATCGAATGAACCACTTACATACGATACCAATTTCCCTTTGTCTCACGATAGTTTACTTATCCGAGATTATGATCGTCGGTATCTCTGCATACCTAGTTCAACCTCGTTACTGATAAGTACTCTTTTCTCGTTCCCGTGATATGTGATCCCTTGTGAGCCAGTCACATGCTTGCAAGCTAATTGGATGACATTTCACCGAGAGGGCCCAGAGTATATCTATCCGTCATATGGATGGACAAATCCCACTCTTGATCCATGTGTCTCAACCAATACTTTCCGAACACTCAATGCCACCTTTATAGCCACCCAGTTACGGTGTGGTGTTTGATGTCATCAAAGCATCCTTCCGGTAAAGGTGATATGCATGATCTCATGGTCGAAGGAATTAGGTTACTATGTATCAGAAAGCATATAGCAATTGAACTATTAAAATGACTTGATCTTTATGCTACGCTTATCTATAGGAGTATGTCCACCATATCATTCTCCTAACGATATGATCTTGTTGTTAATAACATAATAACATCTCAATGTTCATGATAGGGAAACCACAATCATTTATTAACCAACAAGCTAGTATTATAAAGAGGCTTTACTAGGGACTCTATTTTAGTTTACAAATCACACAAGTATTAATGTTTCCTTGTTAATACTATTATAGCATGAATGTAAACATTTATCATAAACACAAAGATATAATAATAACTGCATTTATTATTGCCTCTAGGGCATATCTCCAACAGTCTCCCACTTGCACTAGAGTCATCTAATCTAGATTACATGGTAATATACCGAACACCCATGGCAGTTTGGTGCTGGTCATGTTTTGCCCTCGGGAGAGGTTTAGTCAACGGATCCGCCACATTCAGATCTGTGTGTAATTTGAAAATCTTTATGTCCCCATCTTGGACATGTTCTCGAATAGCGTGAAAACGCAGCTTGATGTGCTTCAGCTTCTTGTGTGACCTTGGTTCTTGCGCATTGGCTATGGCGCCCATGTTATCACAGTAGATAAACATTGGGTCCAGCGCACTAGGAACCACACCCAGCTCTGTAATGAACTCTTTCATCCATATCGCTTCTTGTGAAGCCTCTGAAGCAGCCATGTATTCCGATTCAGTTGAAGATCTCGCCACAACACTTTGCTTTGCACTCCTCCATCTAACTGCTGCACCATTCAAAGTAAATACGTATCCAGATTGTGATTTAGAATCATCCGGATCGGTGTTCCAACTAGCATCGGTGTAACCATTAGCAACGAGCTGTTCATCACCTCCATAAGAAAGAACCATATCCTTAGTTCTTCTCAAGTACTTAAGGATGTTTTTGACCGCTGTCCAATGATCCACTTCTGGATCACTTTGATATCTGCTAGTTAAACTAACAGCATATGCAATGTCGGGTCTAGTACATAGCATGGCATACATTAGCGATCCTATGGCTGAGGCATAGGGAGTCTTACTTATCCTTTCTCTATCTTCTGCCGTTGTCGGACTTTGAGTTTTACTCAAGGTCGTATTGGGCAACATGGGCAAGAACCCTTTCTTGCTATCTTCCATTCCAAACCTCTTTAGAACTTTGTCCAAATATGTACTTTGTGACAATGATATTAGGCGTCTCGATCTATCTCTATAAATCTTTATGCCTAATATGTAAGCTGCTTCGCCAAGTCCTTCATTGAAAAACTATTATTCAAATATTCCTTGACACTATTAAGAAGGTCTACATCATTCCCAATCAACAATATGTCATCTACATATAGTATTAAGAATGCTACAGAGCTCCCACTCACTTTCTTGTAAATACAAGCTTCTCCATAAGTTTGTATAAAACCAAAACTTTTGATCACCTTATCAAAACGTTGATTCCAACTTCGGGATGCTTGCTTCAATCCATAGATGGACCGTTGAAGTTTGCATACCTTGTTAGCATCTTTAGGATCGACAAAACCTTTGGGTTGCATCATATACAACTCTTCATCAATGTCTCCATTGAGGAATGCTGTTTTGACATCCATCTGCCATATCTCATAATCATAATATGCAGCGATTGCTAACATAATCCTCACAGACTTTAGCTTCGCTACTGGTGATAAAGTCTCATCGTAGTCAACTCCTTGAATTTGTCGAAACCCTTTTGTGACAAGTCGAGCTTTATAGACAGTAACATTACCATCAGCATCTGTTTTCTTCTTGAAAATCCATTTGTTCTCGACAGCCTTCCGGCCATCCGGTAAGTCCACCAAAGTCCATACTTGGTTTTCGTACATGGATCCAATCTCGGATTTCATGGCTTCTTGCCATTTATTGGAATCTGGGCTCATCATCGCTTCCTCATATGTCGCAGGGTCATCGGTGTTGTCCACCAACATGACACTCATAACGGGATCATACCAATCTGGAGTGGTACGAGTTCTCGTTGACCTGCGAGGCTCTGTAGCAACTACAACCGTAGTTTCATGATCATCATCATTAGCTTCCTCTCTTATTGGTGCAGGCACCACAGGAACTTCTTCCGGTGCTGCGCTACTCGCAAGTTCGAGAGAAGGTTCGACAACCTCGTAGAGTTCTACTTTCCTTCCAGTCACTTCTTTCGAGAGAAATTCCTTCTCAAGAAAGGATCCATTCTTGGCAACGAAGATTTTGCCTTCGGATCTATGATAGAAGGTATACCCAATAGTTTCCTTCGGGTATCCTATGAAGACGCATTTTTCCGCTTTGGGTTCAAGCTTGTCCGGCTGTAACTTCTTTACATAGGCTTCGCAACCCCAAACTTTAAGGAACGACAATTTAGGTTTCTTTCCAAACCATAATTCATATGGTGTCATTTCAACGGATTTAGATGGTGCCCTATTTAAAGTGAATGCGGCTGTTTCTAATGCATAACCCCAAAATGATAGCGGTAAATCTGTAAGTGACATCATAGAACGAACCATATCTAAGAGAGTTCAATTACGACGTTCGGACACACCATTAAGCTGTGGTGTTCCCGACGGTGTCAATTGTGAAAGTATTCCGCATTTCTTCAAATGCTCGCCAAGCTCGTAACTTAGATATTCACCTCCACGATCAGAACGTAGAAATTTAATCTTCTTGTTACGTTGATTCTCTACCTCACTTTGAAATTCCTTAAACTTCTCAAAAGTTTCGGACTTATGTTTCATGAAATAGATATACCCATATCTACTCAAGTCATCCGTGAAGGTAAGAACATAACGATAACCAGCGCGCGATGCTACACTCATTGGACCACACACATCGGTATGTATGATTTCCAATAAGTCCGTAGCTCGCTCCATCATACCAGAAATGGAGTCTTAGTCATTTTACCCATCAGACATGCTTCGCATCTTTCAAGTGATTCGAAATCAAGTGATTCAAGAAGTCCATCGGAATGGAGTTTCTTCATACGCTTCACTCCAATGTGACCAAGATGACAGTGCCACATATAGGTCGAGTTATCGCTCGATTTCAAACGTTTAGCCTCAATGTTATTAATATGTGTATTTCCACTATCGAGATTCAATAAGAATAGACCATCTATCAAAGGTGCATGTGCATAAAACATATTACTCATATAAATCGAACAACCATTATTCTCGGACTTAAACAAGTAACCGTCTTGCAATAAACAAGATCCCGATATAATGTTCATGCTTAACGCAGGCACCAAATAACAATTATTTAAGTATAAAACTAATCCCGATGGTAGATGAAGGGGTAGCGTGCCGACCGCGATCACATCAACCTTTGATCCGTTTCCCACGCGCATCGTCACCTCGTTCTTCGCTAGCTTCCGTTTATTCTGCAGCACCTGATTCGAGTTACAAATATGAGCAACCGAACCAGTATCTAATACCCAGGCACTACTACGAGTACTAGTGAGATACACATCAATAACATGTATATCGGATATACCTTTCTTCTTGATGTTGCCGTTCTTCAAATCCGCCAAGTACTTTGGGTAATTCCGCTTCTAGTGACCTTCTCCCTTGCAGTAAAAGCACTCAGTATCAGGCTTAGGTCCAGCCTTGGTCTTCTTCGTCGGCGCGGTAACTTTCTTACCACCCTTCTTGAAGTGTCCCTTTTGCTTAGACTTGTCTTTCTTGAATTTGGTGGTCTTATTGACCATCAACACTTGGTGCTCTTTCTTGATCTCCACTTCTGCAGATTTTAACATAGCAAACAGTTCTGGCAACTACTTGTTCATGTTTTGCATATTGTAGTTCATCACAAAGTTCTTGTAACTTGGTGGTAGTGATTGGAGGACACGATAAATCCCCAAAGCATTAGGAATCACTATACCCAAGCTTTGAAGTTTGTTTGCGTGCCCAAACATCTTAAGCACATGCTCACTGACGGAGCTGCCCTCTTCCATCTTGCAGTTAAAGAACTTTTCAGAAGCCTCATAGCTCTCAATTGCCGCGTGAGTCTCAAAGATCAATTTGAGATCACAGAAAATATCATGTGGGTCTGAATTCTCAAACCTTTTCTGAAGCTCCGATTCTAAACCATACAAGATAGCACATTGAACTGTGGAGTACTGAGTCTTCCGAGCGAGGTAAACATTCTTTACTTCGTCGGTAGCAGTAGCTGCAGGTGGGTCACCCAGCGGTGCATCCAGCACATAGGTCAAATTACCAACTGTGAGGACAATCCTCAAATTGCGGAACCAATCCGCGAAGTTGCTTCCATTGTTTTTCAATTTTTCTTTCTCTAGGAACGCATTAAAATTGATGGTAGGGGCCGCCATTGATCTACAACATATTTGCAATAGTTTAGACTAAGTTTATGACAAATTGAGTTCTAATTAACAGTTAAATTAATCTAGGTGAACTCCCACTCAAAACAGTATCCCTCACATTGTTTTAGTGATCACACGAACCAAATCCACCACATCAACACCGATCATCACGAGAGTTGATGTAGCTTCAATGGCGAACAATCGACATGTTCATCATATCTACTATATGATTCATGCTTTACCTTTCGGTGATCCGTGTTCCGAGACCATGTCTGTACATGCTAGGCTCGTCAAGATCAAACCTTAGCTTCCGCATGAGCAAATCTGGCTTGCTCACATTGTATACACTTGTGGAATCTAACACACCCGATCATCACGTGGTGCTTCGAAACAACAAGCTTTAGCAATGGTGCTTACTAAGGGTGAACACTTTAGAACTTGAAATTTATGTGTATGAGGGATCATCTTATAATGCTACCGTCGTTAACTAAGCAATACAAGATGCATAAAGGATTAACATCACATGCAATTCATAATATGTGGTATGATATGGCCTTTCTTTTTTGTGCTTCCGATCTCCATCTTCAAGCACGAACATGATCTCCATCATCACCGGCATTGCATCAAGGTCAATGACGCTTCTCCATGGTTGTCGTCCACCGGCTTCAACTATTACAACTACTTTGAATAGACAAGCGGGTCTTAACAGAATTTAAAGACAACCATATGGCTCCTGCCGGTTGTCAACTTACAATAAGGAACATTGCATACATCAAATATAATCACAATCATGGCCATATCACATCACAACACACCCCTGCAAAACAAAGTTAGACGCCTCTACTTTCTTTGCATGTTTTACGTGGTTTGGGGCTTTCAATAAGTGTCGTTCTAACTTACGAACAAGAACCACAACATTGATACTAGTATTGACAATCACCCGTTGTAAATTGAATCTTAACTATGCTGGGAGAAACAGGCACCCGCAAAGCCACTTATGCAATACAAGTTGCATGTCAAGCGTGGAGCAAGTCTCATGAACGATGTCATGTAAGGTTAGCCCAGGCCGCTTCATCCCAACATCCCGCAAGATGCAAAGTACACAAGAAGCAATCGACAATAAAAGCATCAACACCCACAATGACCATTGTATTCTACTCGTGCAACAGATCTACATATAGACACGGCTCTGATACCACTGTAGGGTTTTGTAGCATGGAAAACAAAAAAAATTCTACCGCATACAAATAAACAAGCCAAGATCTATCTACTAGATTGTAGCAACGAGTCGATGGAATAACTCACCCTCGAATATTCCAATGTGTTTAACGAGAGCGGATTCTCGTGGGTGATGTAGTCGTACTCTTCCCGATCTCAAGATCGCGTAGACGATCCTTCCGGCGCTGCATTCCGGCAGCGCTCCCGCAGTCGGTCACACGTTCGGTACTCGATGAAGACCTTCCTCTCCCTTGTTCCAGCAGACATCGAAGGTTGTAGCACTCTCCTCATGATTCCGGCAGCACAACGGCGTGGTACCAGAAGTAGAGGGGAGATCTCGCAGGGCTTCGCCTTAAGCCGGAGCGAGTATGGTGGACTATGAGAGAGCTCCTCGGCGATCTAGGGTTTAGACACACCAAGGAGGAGGTGCTAGGGCCGGTGGCTAGGGTTTAGGGCTTGCCCAAGTCGGCGGCTAGGGGAGCCCTAAGCGGCGGCAACAGGAGGTGGCGGCGCCGGGCTAGGGTTTTGGGTGGAGATCTTGTATACTAGGAGGGGCAGCCCTGCCCCTCCCTTTATAGGTGGGAGGCGCCGGCCAAGGGGAGGGGAGTCCCTCCCCAACTCGGATCCCAAGTGGGCCGGCGGTGGAGGAGGAACTCCTCCCCAACTCGGTTTCCCACTTCCCTTCCACTTCCCAAAATAGCCGTTTGACTTTTCAAGTTGGCGTTTGACTTTTCAAACTAGGATTTGATTAAACCCTTTATTTTGTTCAGCGATGACACCTAGTACATGATGCAATCATTCCAACTTGGTATGACACATTCATGTACCCTTCCCCTTCGGAGTGCCGGACATTCCGGAACCTTCTAGAACATTCCCGATGAAAACACCGGAACCATTCTCCAACCCCGAAATAGGACTTTCCTTATATGAATCTTATTTTCCGGACCATTCCGGATCTCCTCGTGATATCCAGGATCCCATCCGAGACTCCGAACAACATTCGGTCTCTTACTCATCATTCCATAACTACTCAAACAACGTCGAATCCTTAAGTGTGTCTCCCTACGGTTCGTGAATTATGCGGACATGATCGAGACACTTCTCCGAACAATAACCAATAGAGGAATCTGGAAATTCATATGGCTCTGACATATTTCTACGATTACTTTGCGATCGAATGAACCACTTACATACGATACCAATTTCCCTTTGTCTCACGATAGTTTACTTATCCGAGGTTATGATCGTCGGTATCTCTGCATACCTAGTTCAACCTCGTTACTGATAAGTACTCTTTTCTCGTTCCCGTGATATGTGATCCCTTGTGAGCCAGTCACATGCTTGCAAGCTAATTGGATGACATTTCACCGAGAGGGCCTAGAGTATATCTATCCGTCATATGGATGGACAAATCCCACTCTTGATCCATGTGTCTCAACCAATACTTTCCGAACACTCAATGCCACCTTTATAGCCACCCAGTTACGGTGTGGTGTTTGATGTCATCAAAGCATCCATCCGGTAAAGGTGATATGCATGATCTCATGGTCGAAGGAATTAGGTTACTATGTATCAGAAAGCATATAGCAATTGAACTATTAAAATGACTTGATCTTTATGCTACGCTTATCTATAGGAGTATGTCCACCATATCATTCTCCTAACGATATGATCTTGTTGTTAATAACATCTCAATGTTCATGATAGGGAAACCACAATCATTTATTAACCAACAAGCTAGTATTATAAAGAGGCTTTACTAGGGACTCTATTTTAGTTTACAAATCACACAAGTATTAATGTTTCCTTGTTAATACTATTATAGCATGAATGTAAACATTTATCATAAACACAAAGATATAATAATAACTGCATTTATTATTGCCTCTAGGGCATATCTCCAACACCTAATCCATCACCAAAGAGAGAAGAGAAGAAATCCTATCCACCTGAGCCTTTTCTGCAGATCCGGTTATCAGACCGGTTGGACCGGCTCCCAGACCGGACCGTCCGGTGTCAGGATCGGAAATCCGGACTCAAACCGGGTTCTTCGGTTTACTCACTCCGAGTCTATCCGAGTCTGGGTACTGAGAGCAGTTTCGGTTTCAGTCCGGTTTTCCGGGCTGTGGATCGGACTGTCCGGTGTATGGACCGGACCAACTGAACTTAAAACCGGACCTTGCGTTTTTGGCTCAAAACGGCTAGTTTTTCTCCTTGAGTATAAATATCCCTTCTTCCAACTTGAGTAGGTTAGGCATTCAGTTTATATCATTTCTTGAAGCTCTCTCTCTCTCCCCATTGTTGAAACACAAAAGCTTGAGGATCTCCCATTCGACCCAACCAAATCCAAATCCCTTTGGTAGAAAGGAAGAGGAGGTCCCGATCTACGTTTCCACCAAGCCAAAGTTCATTCCCCCTTGAGTTCATCGAGTTAGCTTGTTACTCTTGGGTTTGTGGGAAACCCTAGGCGGGTAGGGTCGCCCGGAGGCATTCGGCTTGTGATTTGCCCCGTGGAAAGTTTGTGAGGGTTTGGAGACTACCTTAAAGTCTACCACGAGTAAGTGAGCTATTCCTTCGTGGGATAGGCTCGGAGAAGAAGGTGAGCCTTCGTGGCGCGTGAGGAATCCTTCGTGGAACCTCACACCTCTCCAACGTGACGTAGCCCACTTCCCAAAGGTGGTGAACACGGGAATACATCTTCGTCTCCGCGTGCTTCGGTTATTCCTTAACCGATCTCTTACTTGTGTTGCTTATCTTATGATAGCCTTCGAGCTTGAAGTATCTTGTACATCATCTAGGTTACCTCACCTAGTTTGCATTTAGGCTCACTTATATTCCGCAAAGGCTAAAACTTGCAAAAGATTATAAAGAATTTTGTAGAAACCTATTCACCCCCCTCTAGGTTAACCATCTTATACTTTCAGAAATATAAGATGTTTTAGGTTTGTGAAGAAGATGTATCTAGACATCTTTTAGTGTCTAGATTCATTTGAACCTATACACTAAAAGGTGTCTACATACATCTCCTTCACAAACCTAAAACATCTTATATTTCTATACGGAGGGAGTACTTGTTACCATGACTTGTTCATACTCACTCCTTTTCACAAACCTAAAACATTTTATATTTTAAAACGGAGGAAATAGATACGAGGGAGTATCGTTTTTGTTTGAGAAACCAAGTCTTCATATCTATTGAAAACCGCGTATCAACAACAGTCGTATGCTATAGCACAAAAAACACTACTATCGTGAGTTAATACACTTCTTCATCCGAAAAAAAGAGTTCATACACTATTTTATTTGCTTTCTGAATTGTCGGGAGTATAAGAATATAATCTTGTTATATACTGCCCTATACCTCGATTTATTCTCCGCCACTCAATCATAATCACTACTAAGGAGCATGTGTTCTTCAAGGATCAACGACATTGTTCTACCATACCACGCTCAAAAGTCTAACTTATGAGCATGCCCGGTACAAAGATTTTGAAGGCCCTAGAGAAACACAACAACATTTTTTTTGAAATGGTTGACCCCGGCTTCTGCATCCTTAGATACACACAGCCTTTTACTATTAAGTATCAAAACAGTAAATCAAAAGTATTACAAATCATGAATCAAATATGGATGATACACAGATCAACCATCTGATAAAAACAATGGGTCTCACAAGAGAGCGGAAATAAGAGCTAGACATCAGTCAATCTACTAGAATGACGCCACGAAGCCTGGCTGGAGAAATCCAAAATAACCGTCACAAGATGGGTGCACCCAAAAATCATTGGTTGTCTCTGGTGCTCTGGGAGGAGGAATGCCTAGAGCTGAATCCAATGCGCCGCCATAAGGTTAATCTGCAAAAAGGAAGAAACTCCGGCCTTGTTAAAAATAGAGTTATTGCAACATTTCAAAATAGACCAACATATGGCCGAAATGCCAATACGAATTCTCCCTTTATTCAATTTATCTACTCCGTTAAGCCAATTTCCAAACATATTAGTGATATTGATTGGAGGACAAAGATTATACGTGGAAAAGATCATGCGCCGAATAATTTTTGCCAACGGACAAGAAAGGAATAAATGTTCAATTGTTTTGTCTGCGTCACAAAAGGAACATTTCTTACATCCATTCCAGTTTCGTCTAGCTCGATTATCTTTAGTTAATAGTACTTTCTTATTAAGGAATCACATAATTTTTTTATTTCCATTGGTATTTTTACCTTTCATAAATATTTCATGGGAAAACGCGGATGTGCATTCATGAGATCATCATACATAGATTTAACAGAGAACTATTCTCTATTATACTCCATTTAAAATTGCCATGCTCATTCGTCAAAGATATTCCCATTAACCTCTCGCATAGATATAACCATGCTTCCCATTTATTTCCATTTAAACTTCGTCTAAAACCAATATTTAAAGGACTGTGTGACAAACATCGTGTGCCAGAACATTCTTTCTATGTACAATGAACACAACACAACAACATGGGTCCCTTGTTTAAAGAGAGCTTCCCTAGGGTCAAGGGGGCAATTGTCCCCCTCCCTCCACACACACTAATGAAAAAAAAGTGTATCTTTAACCGGTGGGTTTAAGATCATAATTCAAGTACTGGAAGTAAGAGTTGTTTTCATACCTGTAACTCCAGCTCCAACGGATTCTTGCATCTGCTAATGAACTCTATGATCCAGGGCCTTGCACAATGCTATAACAGAGATCAAGTGATGTGAGGTCTTCACATACACAGTAGAATGCCGGTAGGTAATCTCGGACAGCAGCACCCCAGCCCCCACAAAGCCTTCTCAAGATTTTACAACCTTCAAAAGCCGCTTGAACTTTTGTCCATCACTTCAAAGGTTATTGGCTATGGCGCTCTCTTGCAGGTCGAGCACCCTGGAATTTCTGCAGCATGGGGAGTAGACAGAAATTGGTAAGCCAGAATAAGAGTGCCCATGGCCGATCCAAGGATTTCAAGGGCCCTAGGGCAAGACTACACTAAGTGACCCTTGTTTAAAGTGGCGGAGTTTTTAGGGTCAAGGGGGGCCATTGGCCCCCCTCTCGCGCAGCTCCCCCTCCCGGTACTTCAGAAAACACCTTAAAGATATATTTAATACTTATGCTAAAATTGAATACTTGGAGTGTCCATGAGGACTCGCGTTGCACACTTGGAGAGGCCAGAGAAATCATGGCATCAAGAAAAATATTTAGAAATAATGAAGATTTTTTCAAGAAATAGGAGCCACAGACCATGGTAGGCTATGGACCATCTATATATTTTTGAATTATTCTACATTGTTGGTCCTCAAAATAAGTAGACTACAATGAGTATACAAAAAAGTCTTTTGCCCGGCACCCTACATCATCGAGGCCCGGGGCGACCGCCTCTCTGCCCCGCCCTATGGGCCAGCCCTGCTTATGAGTCGACGCATTATTACAGTCTCATTATCTTTCCGAGTTACTGACAATCTACAAATGAAAAACATTACCTCATTAAACATTGTAATCCATTTTGACATGTCCTCCCCCTCACTCTCAATTTGTCAATAGGAGTGGAACATTTTTCTCCGGGATAACGGAATATTGTGCCACGCGACAAGCAAAACATATTTAGTTTTTCAAAGGAGTTATACAGATTAGGCACATCTGAAAAAAATCACCTAGAAAAGATAAGCCGAGTTGAAGAAGACAACCCAGAACTGTAAGGGTGTCATCGATGCTTTTAGTATTGTAGAAGTCATATTTAACCTTGAGATCGGAAACAGGTAGCTTTAGAAATATTTAGCTAACAAGTAAATTAGACAAAAGAGTCGGTGGTCTTGATGGCAATACGAAGTTCGACGTAATCCATTTGACTCTGAATGAGTATTGCGGTTAGACATTAAAAAAGAGTATTGTGCATGTCAAATGACCATGAAGCGAACCGAAATAAGTAAGTTATATCAGCATAATTAGCACAGAGCCGTCCTAGCTCAGTTGGTAGAGCGCACGGCTTTTAACCGTGTGGTCGTGGGTTCGAATCCCACGGACGGCGTTTGTTTTTGTTCTTTTTGTCTGATTGTGGGTCCATCTCTCAGTCTGTTGTGTAGTAATCAGAAAAATAACCTGTACTAAATGGAAACTCTAACATTGACGATGAACACTGCATTCTGTTTGGTTGGTTGGTTTCTGATACTACTGTATG
Source organism: Avena sativa (assembly GCA_916181665.1). Taxonomy (NCBI): domain Eukaryota; kingdom Viridiplantae; phylum Streptophyta; class Magnoliopsida; order Poales; family Poaceae; genus Avena; species Avena sativa. The sequence goes on along the minus strand of OV702299.1, from coordinate 497,429,126 downwards.
CACTCCTCCCAACTGAGCTTTCCCGTTACGTGGCAAACTTTTTTTTTTCAACCGGGCTTTCACCCCTTTTCATTCATAAAACGGAAATAACCAAGTTCATTGTCTGTTATTACAAGTTAAGCAAACGCTCGCCATCGAGACGTCACTGTAGGGCAAAAACCTGGTACCACAAAGTTTCAGCACAACAGAAGTTCAACCATCCATCACAAAAGTATGAGAGTATAGACAACATAAAACTTCCAGGAAGCGACAACAGCTCAAGATAAGCATAACCATAGACATCAAGGGCCGCCCGTGATCATCAGAACAGGAGAAGCCCTGGAGGTTGATCTGGAGTACACCCTTGCCGCCACTTGCATCAACTGGGACGCCCCTTGAGTAAGAGCCACCTTGTCATCCTCTTTGTGTAAACCTGTCCAGTATAAGAGTAAGGAACCAGCAAAAAAATGAAATTTCACTGGAAGAATGCAGCTTGTGATTTTCAAAAGTAACTTTGTTACGAGTGAGCCAAATAGCCCAGCACAGAGAAGCAATCAGGATCACATAGAATTTTTCGTGATGAGGGAGGAAAGAATGAAACCAAGTCATGGCTTGCCAAAAATTGTCAGGAACCAAATTAGTCCCCATGGTAGTTCCCATCACCCCCAAACCACTTTAGCAACAGAGCAAGAGAAGAACAAATGGTCATTAGTTTCCACTTGATTGCAAAAGGAGCAAATAGGAGATCCAGTCCAGTTCCTTTTTTTCATATTCTGTCTAGTGAGAAGCGCATCCCTACACAGCTGCCACATGAAGATTTGAGTTTTAAGAGGCAATTTAGCTTTCCAAATCCATTTATTATTAGAGCCAGCAAGGTTCCTCTCCAACCACTGGTACATAGACTTGGTGGAGAACTTTCCATTTGCATTCAAAGCCCAGAAAACCTTATCATCATCAGGGGAGAGATGTAAAGATCTAACAACCCCACAGACATGATTCCAATGACTTAAAATAACACCTCGAAGGGATCTCCTAAAAGGAATCTCAAAGTCCATCTCAACACATTTCTTGATGGTAATGTTCTGATCATGACAAATATCAAACAAGCTAGGAAATTGTTCAGCAAAAGGTAAATTTTCTTCAATAGGATCAAACCACAGCCTAGTTAAATTCCCATTACCCAAGGAAACTTTTCTCCTAGCCAAATAATTCTTCCTAATCCTTAAAAGAGATTTCCAACAAGGAGAATCAGTACTTTTTTCCACCACACTGACCACACTATGTTTTTTAAGGTACTTAGCTTTAACCAGTTGTTGCCATAGGCCATCATAATTTTCCAGCTTCCACCACCATTTACACAGGAGACTAATATTTTGCCTCCTCAAATTCTTAACCCCCAGACCACCTTTCTTTTTGGACCTACAGATTCTTTTCCAAGCCACCATATAATAGCCTTTCTTAAGTTTTTTCCATGCCAAAAAAATCTACATATGTGCTTATCCAACTTGGCCATAAAAGTTTTGTTCAAAAGAAAAAGGCTCATCACATAAGAAGGTAAACTAGATAAACAGGCATTCACCAAAGTCAACCTGCCACCAGAAGAAGTAGAACCCCCCATCCAAGCATCCAACTTGACCACAAATTTAGCATCAACAAAATCCAGGTCAGAATTTTTAAGAGCTCTAAAGGTAACAGGAACCCCCAAATATTTCATAGGAAGAAGACCCACTTTGCACCCAAACATGTCCGAATAAAATTCAGCAACATCATTATCACCTCCAATAGTGAAAACTTCACTCTTCTGATAATTAATTTTCAATCCAGACATGAGCTCAAACATATAAAGAAGCAATTTCAAATTCAAAGCTTTCTCATGATCATGAGAAAGACACAACACAGTATCATCAGCATATTGCATAATAGCAACACCATTATCAATCAGATCAGGAGCCAAACCCAATAACAACCCATTTTTCTGAGCCTCAAGCACCATCTTAGTTACCTTCCAGAGTTCTTTTCTTGAAAACATTGGCCACTTTTTCCATCACATGGACATTTGCTTCAGCTTGGAGCCTCTGACTTAATCTTTCAGAATTATCCTCAATTACCACTATCTCCTCCACGGAAGAAGAGTCAGGAGATTGCACAATGTAAGCTGGAAGACCCTTAGAAGGAGTAGAAGCATCAACAGAGACATCAGTGATGACAAGAAGAGAAGGCCACTCAGTAGCAGGCAGAGAATTCCCCAGAGTATCATGAGCCTGATGAGACAAAGAGCAAGGAACCAGCCATTTGTTTGGTGCTACAGGAGAATCCATAGGAGCTGAAGCTTCATGCTCCCTAGCCATGGATTCAATGAGTAATTCATTCCCCAGCATAGTACTGTCATCATCAGAAACCTGTTCTTTGTCCAGGCCTGCCCCCCCAACATCCTGAATTCCATGTTGCCTAACAGAGTCAGCCTGACTTCCAAAAAATTGCTCTTCAGAAGCCTCATCAGTTGAAGTGGCGGTTGCAGTTAAGCTCTGATCCATTCTATCTCTTTTTGGAGAAGGTGCACTGTTACCTCCAACAGGAATCTTGCTTGATTGCTTAGGAGGTCCCCCAACCACCACTTTGTCAACCTCAAAGAAGAAGTCATAAAAAATATCTCCCAAACAGCCCTCAGCTTTAGCAGGAAGAAGATTAACATCTCTGCACCCAATAAGCACCCTTACAAACTCAGGTTTATGCAGAGTAGAAGCATCCAGATCTAGAGAAACCCCCACCAAGGATCCCACATAGAAAACAATGGATTCAGTTCTCTTGTCCAAAGGAATGTTGCTTATCCTCACCCAAGCTTTCTGAAGAATTGCTTTAGCCCCCACAGAAGCAGTCCAAGTAGACAATCTCACAGTAGCATCAATATATTTGAGTCTCATAGAAGCCCCATAGTACACATCCCTTTTAACCTCTCCGGGATTAGGGAAATGCATGATGTACTGATTCGGCCCAATTGGTCTAGCAGTGCAACGCCAACTATCACCAAACACAATATTGAATTCCATCTCAAGCTCCCTAGCAGTAGCATTACCCTCAATAACAGAGATGACAATACTACTACTGGATCTCTCTTTGTTTTGCTTGGAAGTACTAGAATCAGGTATGTAAAAGAAGCCCATGCTAGGAGATTGAAAAGCACACATCTGAGGAATACACTCCCAAGGAAGAACAACCTGACACACATGGCTAACATGACCTAGTTTCTTACATCGCTCACATCTAGCCGTAGGACAGAGCACAGCAAGGTGACCCTTAGTTTTGCAGTTGGAGCATATAGAATCACTTACAACAGCAGGCGAACCAGATGAATTGTTCTTCCCAGAAACATCCACCAGCGAGGCAGGCTCTTGACGACGTTGCTCGGATTCACGAGCAGCCATTTCCCAGCGATCCCCAGAACCAGATCCATGAGGCCCAGCGCTCGAAGAGGCTTGCGCATCCTCACGATTCCAAACCAGGCGGCCCCGACCCCGGTTTGGGGCAAAATTGCCCCGACCCCCAAATCTGCCACCACCCTCCTTCATGGCAGAGGAAGCAGCAATTTGAGCAAAAGACCTAGGATCACCAGCCACCTTCCCTTTCCACCAGCCAAAGGATTCGCCACCAACACGACGTGGGGAAGCAGAGGAAGAGGACCAGAAATGCCCAAAGAGGGATTCCAGATCAGACCAGGGGGCGAATGATTCGGAGCAATAAATAGCACTCGATCTAGGGTTTCTAGAGGAGCCACCAGGATCCACCGCACGACTATCTCGACCTCCTCCAGGATCATGACACGTGTTCGTAACGAGACGGTCAGGAAGGTTGACGGAAAAGCTAACAAAATGTGACGGATTCGCAACAGTAGCCGTAGGACCCGACCCGAGGATGCCATCTCTCCGAGAATCACTCATCGCGAACAATCTCCACCGATTCGGCCCAGAAGATGAAAATCTCGAACCAAAATCATCGTCCATTTTCCGATTATCCAGCACTACATCATGATCCAAGGAACCACATGCGGAGCCACAGGAATCTCATGACTCATAGGAAATAAATCAGCAATCGATTGAGGAAAACACGAATTCGATGAAAACGAAGTAGCCATGAGGGAACCCGATCTCAACAAACAGCAAGCACCACCGAGGGACGAAGGAACGGCCTCCACACCTCACAAATCGGTGAGGAAGGACCGAGAGCCTCGAGGAGGGAGAGCCGCGGAGAGGGAAACGGCAGAAGCAGAGGAAAACTGCGGAGAGGAAAACCACCCGTCGCCGGCGGAGGAAGAGGCGCGGTGAGCGGTACCGCGGAGCGGCCGGCGGAGCGAGCGAGAGGGCCTTTTAACTTCAGACGACGGATCCTCTATGTGCCGCAACCGTATGGCCGGGCAGCAAATAGGGGCTCCCAAGCTCGTGGGCTCATGGCACTAGCCTCAAACTTGCAATTCTACGTGGCAAACTTACTCTTGCAGCTCTTTCTGTTTGGATGGAGTATAATTTTTTTTGGGGGAATCTTGCTACCATCAGTCTCATGCAGTTTGATTGATTCAGCCGGCCAGGTTTTATAATTGGGGAAGTTCGACACGACCATCCAGAAACAAGCACGAACATGTCACGCATCCAATGAACCAAAAGTAATGTTCATTCAGATAAAAACGGAACTTTCGTCGAAACATTCCTGAAACAATGCCGTTGATTTTTTTTTGCAGAACTTGTGCCTGTTCTGTCTGTCTTCTCTGAGCGCTTCTCTAGAACTGGAGTTTTCCTCAGCTCGGGCCATGCATTCTCAATCTCAACAACGGAATATGGACGAAGACCCGATTACACAGTCAAGCTGATCGGTCCGCCGACCAGAGCACTACGGTACAAGGAATCGTGGCACCGGATCAAAAACTTCTTCAACTACGCAATTTCGCGCGCATATACCACGCATCTGCGCGTGAAGATCGATCGGCTCGCTCGCATGATTGAGAGAATCGCGACTCGCGACCACGTACGCCTGGCCTCTAGAATTTTAGCCTGTGTGAGGGGAAGCTCCATGCGGAAGATGCCACTCTGACTCTGACCCGTACGTACGTCGAACTGTCAACTGTGGACCAGGTACACCGCGTAAATTACTCGTTTTTTTTAATCTGCTCGACCAGGCGGTATATATAGATCATCAATCGATCGATCAAGCTCACATGCATGTTTGAGGGCTTGAGCTCGAGCAGATAAAAAATGGAGTGCCCGCTCGCCATGGTTTTGCTGCAGGTGCTCATGTTGCTCGCGCTACTCTCGGGTGCGACGGCGGCGTCGGCGGCTGCGACGGTGCAACCGACCGGCGTCGGGGTCCTGCATCCGGCCGGCGACGGGAAGATCTCCGCGGCGCCCGAGGCGTACCACCAGCTGGTTGGTAGTGCTTCAGCGGAAGATGCTACTACAACGGCCGGTAAACACAACCAAACCTTTTCTATACCTGATGATGAGCATATGGCCTTTTATGTGAATGATGAAAGGGCCTTTTTCATTTGTATAATCTCAATATAGGGCCCGTGTCCTCTTGAATTCTATAATTTTGAATTAAAACTAGTTTAGATAAAACAATGTTAAACATCACTAGGCAAATGATGATTAACATGCCTTTTGCTGCATAGAAAATAGTTTCAACCAAAACTGAGTGCACCTATTTTTTTCGTGAATTTGACCGCAACTGGATTCGTAGGAAGAGAAGTCTACCCCAGCAATTTCTTAGAACAAGTATAATATGCAAGATGCTTAATGAGATGTTTTAAAAAATAAACTTGTTTTCGTTAAACACTACTAGTGCTCTGGATAGATGACTAACTACACACCTCTCTTATACAAATAAGCAAAGATTCTTAAGAAAAGCTTGTTTTACTTTCCTAAGCGCCTTTCATTTGCATTGCACATGTGATTAAGATAAGGAGACCGTAAGAACATTTCTGCTCCAACCGCGAGCAATAAACTTAATTTTTGCCCCCCACAAAGTTCACTGCAAGTTTGTACCCATAAAGTCTACCGCGACCTTGCACCCATAAAGTCTACCAAATACCGAGTGCAAATTGTATTTTTCATGACTTTTTAGAAGTTCAGAAATACGACTCCCCTGTGTAGATTTGGCTCGAGTGTGTTGATTGGGCTCCCGAGCTCGTTGGAGTCCTTTATTTTGAACATTTAAAAAAAAATATTCAGACCATGATGTATACATGCATTAAGTGTGCAGAGTTTTAATCCGAAATATGTTGTATGCTAAAAAAACAAAATTTCAGATCTAGATACATGAATAATAGACCTCAAATGTTGTCTTTTTATTATAGCCTATAATACAACGTATTTCAGATTAAAAATTTACACACATGCATTTTTCTATTTTTTTATAAAAAAATAAATATTAATTTCGAATTTTAATAAAAAATTAAATATTATTTTCGAATTTCAATGTCCAAAAGCATTTTTTCGGACTCCCTATCTCTTTCCATGCTGTCCCAAAATTGGGTTCACATGTTAAAAAAAAAATTGGGTTCACATGTGGCCCCGGTCCCCGAACCCCCTGCCGTCTGGACTCTTGCCTAGTCCCATGGCCACCCCGCCGCTTTCTTCCGATTCAGGCGACCGAGCCGCCCAACGGCCACAATGTCCCATATCCACCACGGCGGCGAAGCCGCTGGTCGCAACGCCCGCGTATCAGTCCCTCCCCTCCCGATCCCCACCATCACACCATCCCGCCGCCTGCTACGGTTGTGGGGATTGGCGGTGTTGCCTATGGGGGCAGACGAGGAAGCTGAGCGGCGTCGCGCCGCGGCTCCCATCATCAGGTAGGTAGGGGCGTGCGTGGTGCAAGCCACTCGCTGCTCCAACCTTAGCCGAGGAACTCCAAAACAATCCCGGCTGCTCGAGGAGATTCGTTGTGCCATGTCGACTTTATCCAGTCAGGCGATTTTTCAGTCTCTACTCTATGTATGCTCCCCACAGCCACAGGCATCTCTAACAGTGGATGGTATTTGCTATGCTATTGAGCTAATTTTCTCTTTTCGATTGTACTAGGAATAAGCTCGTATTTTGCACCTGTAGTACCAATTACCATGTATAGCAACCTGAGCGAAGTAGTGGTAATGTGGTATCAAACATGTCGGTTGACTAGAAACTACTCCCTCCGTTTCAAACCGTTTCAAAATACTTCCAAAATACTGAATTATTTTGAAACGGAGGGAGTAATAAACATTGAACGCTAACCGTAGAAGGTACCTGTTCATGCGTGCATTATCATTGTAAAGAACTCATTTATCATTGTGGCTAATAACTCATAATAGGACTTTTGGAGTGATTCTAAGTAGGTAGGACTGTAGGAGTGATAACAATTAAAAGAAAATAGTGTTCTGAAATTCTCTAGACACTAGCTGGACATTAGGAACATGCATGGCGCCTCATAGGCGATGCCCGACACCAGTGAAATTGCAAGGCTCGACATAAATAAATATTGTAAAATACGAGAAATTTGACAAATTGGTTTGTGACATAAAACATCTGAACTGCGTATTCCTCTATATCTGATTTTTGTCAACGAGCAACTTAAATTATGTAGTTGCCTACACAAAATAGTACATGACTGTATACCCATGGAACCTCTAAATGAAAAGGTGTCACCTAGTGCCTAGAGGCACATTGACGCCACGTTATAGAAATTAGAACAATGAATAAACTAGCTCATTATTTCCATTTGCTCTTTGTAGATAAAGAAACATTCATTTGGTAGTATAGATAAAAATAGGAGTATCGGAAATATTTTTATCTGCCTCCTAGGGAATGATAACTGTAACAGTGTCACATAAAAACATGTCTCCTTCCGTCTGTTATGCGAAGAATTGCGATGCCAAATTGTGGTTGCCTTAAAACATTCTCATGTGTTTGTCATTGTGGAGGAAATTTATTGCTGTGGTACAAAACCCTTTTTTCATAGCGCATGAAAACATTGTCTCAGTGGTGAAGCATGATACTAATTTTTTTCTCAATGCAGAAATCAAGAGTAAGAATGCCAGAATGTTGGCGAGAAGAAATTCAGGAGCTTTGATTGGACGCTACACGAAGAAACTGAAGATTGCTGTGCCTGAGAAACAGGGTTTTAAAGTTTTTGTGAATGCAACTACTCAAAAGGTCACCGGCTACTGTATTGATGTCTTTGAGGCTGCTGTGAAGAAGCTATCTGATGATCTTGACTATGAGTTCGATATCTATGCTGGTTCCTATGACGAACTAGTGCACAATGTGTCTTCAGGGGTGGGTGAGCCTTGCTCATTGTTTTTGCATTTCAATTTGTGAGAATCGCATACTTATATCGTACTTGGTTGTTATGACCAGATCTTCGATGCAGCAGTGGGCGACATAACTATAACTGCCGAGCGAGCTGTATATGTGGACTTCACGATGCCATACACAGAGTCTGGTGTGTCACTGCTTGTGCTCAGCGAGAATGACAACTCAACAATCGAATGGGTATTCTTAAAGCCACTAACAACGGAACTTTGGCTGGCAACTGTGGGTGGCTTCTTCTTCACTGCACTAGTTGTGTGGATGATTGAGCGGCCCAAAAACCTGGAGTATCAAGGATCAAGTTCGAGACAGTGCAGCACTGCTCTATACTTTTCTTTCTCGACCTTGACATCGTCTCATGGTTAGCACTTAGGTTCTCTAATTTGCTGACAATATTTAATGCATTCTAAGTGGTTATTATAGTTCTGAAATAGTTTTTTTATGATCTGCAGGTCAAATTGTTAGAAGCCCTCTGTCAAAAATTGTTGTGGTGATATGGTGCTTTGTTGTGCTAGTTATAGTGCAGAGCTACACAGCTAGCTTGTCGTCCATGCTAACTGCAAAGAGGCTCCGGCCCTCAGTGACTGATCTTGACCAGCTCCTGGCAAATGGTGACTATATTGGATACCAATCAGGATCATTTGTACATTCTGTCCTGACAAAAAAAGGCTTCGCTGAAAAAAGGTTTAGGTCTTATACAAAGAAAGTGGAATATGCTGAAGCTTTGAGGAAGGGGTCTAAGAACGGAGGTGTCTCAGCTATAGTTGATGAGATCCCCTACATAACATCTTTCCTCTCCGACCCTCAGTACCAGAATGAATTCCAGATGGTTAATCGCATATACAGGACACCTGGATTTGGTTTCGTAAGCTTCTGACTCTAGTGATTTGCATCCTTACAAGGGCTACACTGCATTCTGGATAAAACAATATGGTCTAACTAGCATTGTGTATCTCTTCCAGGTGTTTCCTCAAAACTCTCCACTGGTGCACAATCTTTCGGTAGCCATCTTGGACCTGACAAGTGGGGACGAGGGCTCATGGATTCAAGCGAACTGGTTGGGCACAGCAACGGCCTTGCCGAGTTATGTCGTTCCCAACACAGATTCGGCACCTCTCACTTTGCGAAGTTTCTCTGGTCTCTTCATCATCACTGTATGTATCTCAGCTCTCATGATGCTGATAAGCATTGTCAGGTCAGTTCATGCGAAATACACAAAAGTGAGAGATTCTGATATGCAGAGTGCCGATGGGGACGGTGTGGGTGAAGGCCATGGAGGATCTGGTTCTGGTCCACTGCAGAATGACGTGGGCAATGGGTCTATGACTGATCAGCCCCACCATGAAGCCGGGAATGAGGATTCCCAGGGTATCCATGGGAGTGGTGGAACTGTTGGTGACGGAGAACCGAATGGCTCCGTGCCTGTACATACTATCCAGATCGAGATGAACACTGGCTGAGATTCTAGCTCCCTTCTCCATAGCACGCTAGCACGGATTGAAGAGACTTCATTTTCTGCAGGGAGTCACCCATCTGCTAAGAAAATGAGTGTAAGAAGCTCATGGGTTATTATGGCCTATGGCCGTGCCTGTCCTGCAAGTTACTGCTGCAGATACCAAACCATTATTTATCTAGGAATAGAAGTTCTAGTTAGTGACTGATGCCCAGATTTATCGTCTGAATTTGTTATTGTTTGGTCTTATTTTTTGAGGAGGCTACTTGGTGAGTGCCGAGTTAGAATCCTACTAGCTGCCTGATGTTCTGGGAATTCACTACATTTGCCTGATTTTTGAGGCAGTTAGCACCCATTGTAACTCATAATACTAGTTTCTCTTGGTTATTTCCTTAGTTTATGTACATGCTGAAAGAAAGTTGAGCGTCCGAAAGATGCTTTAATAATTTTTTTTGGTGCAGTAACCACCCCATGTATATATGTCTTCAGTTTTAATAAGTTTTGCACATTGCAAGATGCTTCCCTTTTTTGTTGCTGGAGCCCAAAACATTTTTCTATGAAGAGAAACTGTATAATGGCAGATTGACTGGTTGATTGGTCAATGCAATCCTTCGACAGTGTGCATCCCTGTCATCCTGCTGCTACCTCCCCATTGTTAAGTTCTTGTCGAGCTCTTGCCGCCCCTCTCCCACCTTATTTCCCGGTCGTGTTTTGGCGATGATTTTCAGATAAATATACATGCTTAATAAAATGGCTTACCTGCTCGGTTTCAAAGTATTTGTCCATGTAGAACATATGTTGGCCAAAGTTTGGTTTTATGTTTGACTATTAAACTAAAAAGAGCTACTTACCAACATCAGCGACATTGGATAGTTTTTTTTCTTTCAAAAAATGGGAAAATATCCTCGGGCTCTATATCAATAGATGCACATAGTCTTTTATTACTCAGTTCACAAGTTATTTGGTTTACATCTCAAGAATCTGAGAGAGTTGAAACAAAGATCAACCATCTAAAAAAGGAACAACATGCTCAACAATCCAAACATTTTGTATCCTATTAATAGGCCGTCACGTAGTCTGGTAGTAGATATCCTGTGCGACCATCAGGGTCCGGTTGCATCCAAAAACCATGCATTACCGGCACCGCTGATCTTCCGGGAGTAAATAACGCCACAACTGAATCTAGTGAACAACTGTGTGAATAACCTGCAAAAAATTAGTAAAATCTTTTCTATTAAATACAATATTATTCCTACAATTCCATATCGACCAAACCAAAGCTGAAACCCCTATTTGAATCCTAGCTTTATTTTTTCTATCAATCTCATTTAACCAATTTCCAAACATGTTTGTGATACTGGTTGGTGGAGGTATGTTATACGATAAAAAATATCTCCTGAGTAACTTGACAAAATGAGATTTTTTTTGGAAAGGAGCATACTCCCTCCATCCACAAATAAGTGTAATTTTAGTTTTGTCCTAAGTCTAGATTAGTAGTAAAGTTTGACTAACTTTATAGAAAAACGTACCAATATTTATGACTCTAGATTGGTATTAGTACATATGTTTTCAAATTTAGTTTCATAATATGTCAATATGATGTAATAGATATTGCTCTATTTATTTATAAAATTTATCAAATTTGATAAAGTTTGATTTAGGCAAAGGCTAGAAGTACACTCATTTGCGGACGGAGGGAGTATATTGATATCGCGAGATACAATTACATGCGACCTATGCAACAACGCATTATCCTATGGGCATTACGTATGCACATAGCAAAATAAAATTGTAAAAAAAGTGCCGCTATAACAATCTATGCCTTACAGCAGGTATCAAACACCACCAAGGACGGTATCAGAAAATTATCCTCTCCAAAAAATGAGAGAAATAAATGTTCTATTATTTTCTCCGTGTCACATAAGCAACATTTTTTACTCCCATTCTAATTCCTTTTAGCCAAATTATTCCTTGTTAACAACTGTACTTAGGAATCACATTTTTTTTTATCTTTGGTGCGATTTTAAATTTCCATATATATTTATGATGTACAAATTTGTGGTGAAACGTACTTTCATAAAGGATACAGAGTTTGTACTCCCTCCGGCCTAAACTATTTAGCATATTCATCCAATCTATTGAGACGGATGGGGTATTATTGTTCGAAAGGAGTAAATTATAAAAAACCACCCTAATTGGGGATAGGGTGACAAACACCCACCAAAATAAATGTTTTACGGTGGTTTTTTTGTGAAGGGTTATCCTTGTCCCAATTGTGATGGTTAACGATAAGATTTTTTTAAAGAGGGGTATCTCATCTGAGCGATTTGAATTTGCTGTGCTCTACTCCCTGAGCCGCACGCGACGTGGCTACACGCGAGCCATCCGTCGCAACGAAGCGCACGCGCGCTCCAGCTGAACGTCAAGCCGGGAAGCCGGTCGCTCCCCGCCAACCGATCACGCGCATGCCACCTCTCCTCTCCTCCCAGCCATCATAAAACCCTCCACCGTAGCCTAGCCCGACACGATGCACAAAACCCATCGTGCTACTCTACCGAAACCCCCACACCTCGATGGCGCCGTCGCCGCCGCACGTCGCCGTGGTGGCCTTCCCCTTCAGCTCCCACGCCGCCGTGCTCCTCTCCTTCGCGCGCGCCCTCGCCGCCGCGGCGCCCGCCGGGACGGCCCTCTCGTTCCTCACCACCGCCGACTCCGCCTCGCAGCTCCGGAAAGCTGGCGGGATACCGGGGAACCTGCGCTTCGTGGAGGTCACGGACGGGGTGCCGCCGCCGTCGTCGTCAGGGAAGATGCTGACCCCGCCGCGGCGGATGGAGCTGTTCATGGCGGCGGCCGAGGCGGGCGGGATCAGGGACGGGCTCGACGCGGCCCGCGCATCCGCCGGTGGCGCCAGGGTGAGCTGCGTGGTCGGGGACGCGTTCGTGTGGATGGCGGCCGAGGCCGCCTCCGCTGCCGGCGCGCCGTGGGTGCCCGTCTGGACCGCCGCGTCCTGCGCCCTCCTCGCGCACCTCCGCACCGACGCGCTCCGCGACGACTTCGCCGATCAGGGTACGTGCTCTGCTATTCCGTTGCGATCCTCGATCGAAGTTCATTACATGACAGTTATTCGCGTCGCTACAGTTATCTGTTCGTTAGAGATTGCTTTGAAGTTTCAACTGTTAGTTAATCCGCATGTCGTAACCCGTACTGATATATTTTCTGAACCGTTAATTAATCTGCATCGCCTGTGCTGCAGCCGCGAGCAGAGCCGACGAGCCGCTGACCGCGCACGCCGGCCTGGGCGGCTACCGCGTGCGGGACCTCCCCGACGGCCTCGTCTCCGGCGACTTCAACTACGTCATCAGCCTCCTGCTGCACCGCCTGGCGCAGCGCGTCCCCAAGCACGCCACGGCCGTCGCGCTCAACACCTTCCCGGGCCTGGACCCGCCGGCCCTCGCCGCGGCCCTCGCCGCCGAGCTCCCGAACTGCCTGCCCCTCGGCCCCTACCACCTTCTCCCGGGCGCCGAGTCAGCAGCAGCCACCGACGAGACACCGTCCGACCCGCACGGCTGCCTCGCGTGGCTCGACCGCCAACCCGCACGATCCGTCGCGTACGTCAGCTTCGGCACGGTCGCCTCGCCGCGGCCGGACGAGCTGCGGGAGCTCGCCGCCGGGCTGGAGGCGAGCGGCGCGCCGTTCCTGTGGTCGCTGCGCGAGGAGTCGTGGCCGCTGCTGCCGGCGGGGTTCCTGGAGCGCGCGGCGGGGCTGGTGGTGCCGTGGGCGCCGCAGGTGGGCGTGCTGCGGCACGCCGCCGTGGGCGCGTTCGTGACGCACGCGGGCTGGGCGTCGGTGATGGAGGGCGTGTCTAGCGGCGTGCCCATGGCGTGCCGGCCCTTCTTCGGCGACCAGACGATGAACGCGCGGTCGGTGGCTAGCGTGTGGGGCTTCGGTACGGCGTTCGACGGGCCGATGACGCGCGGCGGCGTGGCAGACGCGGTGTCGACGCTGCTGAGCGGGGAGGAAGGGGAGAGGATGAGGGCCAAGGCGCAGGAGCTGCAGGCCATGGTGGGCGAGGCGTTCCAGCCCGACGGCGGCTGCAGGAGGAACTTCGATGAGTTTGTCAAAATAGTTTGTCGCGTGTGATCTCATATATAGTACCTGTTCAAAATGTATTTTTTTAAATAACAACAGTAGAACTGTTATATTCATAGCGACGGAGGAAAGGTCAAGACGACCCGATGACCTGGTTTATAAGGAAAACCAGGCCAAAAAACCGTACAAGGCAACCCTGTTTATGAGGAAAACCGGGTCAAGAAAACCGCACAAGCATCGAAGCCTCATCGCCCACGCGACGCCAGACCATCGACACACTAAAACACCCTCCAAAACCGGAGCCGCTACTCCGACTTCCCCCGCACGAAGACGAGCCGCAGCGTCGCGCGGTGTGGCCCTCTTGTAGCCCAAGCTACACACGGCGACCACCCGCAGACCACGAACACCACGCCAAAAAGATCCGGGGCCGCCACCCCGACGCGCCAGTCAAACCAACCGTTTGATCACGTCGACCGGACCGACAAGCTCGCTGCCCTCGCAGCACCAGTATGCCATCCATGCCTTGCTAGGCCACAACCACACCTCATGAAGTCGTCGCTGCAAGGCCTTCCGAGGCTGCCGCCTCGGCGCATGACCACCGTCCGGAGCCGCCACCCCGGCATCCACAACCCCCGACCACAAGCCCAAAAGCAGAGCTGCCACGCACCTGCCACACAGTGTCGAGGACTCCAAAGGTGGCGCCTTCAAGAAGGTAACGGCACAAGGTGTCGCCGCCACCCGCTCCGACAGAGCTAAGGCTTTCGCTCGGAGATCACAAGATACTGGCGACGGCAGGAACTCCTCGATGATGCCTTCAAGAAGGAAAACGGCTCCAAGGGCACCGCCATCATCGGCACCGACCAGAATCAGTGCGAAGCTTTCGCCTGGACTGTCAGTCCCGTCGTCACGCCAAGGGAGGTCACAACAGGGCGCAACACAGCCGAGCATGGGCCTCGCAGTCGTCCACCTCGCCGGAACTGAGCACCAAGACCGCAGCGCACCACCCACGACCAGACTGCCGCATGATGACCCGGTCGCAGGCCCGCCGGAGCCCAAATCGGGCCCAACCACTGCGACCCCGCGCGTCCACCATGCCCCGCCGGCGACTGCCGAGCTCGTCGGCGAACCTGCGCAGCGCTGCGTCACCAGGCTCGCCGAGCAGCACAGCCTGCACCAGACCCACACGCCGAACTCAGGACGGGAAAGGGGCAGCCCACCTCCGCGCAGCCCACCAGCACCGCGCCACACCAACCGCCGCCCCGTGCGCGCTTGCGCCTCCCCGCAAAACTCGGGCGTTTGCGCCGCTCCGCTAAAACGCGCGTTTGCGCCGTCCCGTGCAACCGCCAGGCGGGCCGCCCCCGCACAGAACACCTCGCGGCCGGAGAAGGAGGACCCGCCGCCGCCGCCGCCGTCCGGGCTTTGCCCGGCGGCGGCAGGGAAGAGAGGCTGGGTGAGAGACGGAGAAGGAGGGACGGTGTTGCGCCCGGGCCGCCCGCGGGGGGGGGGGGGGGGGGGGGGGGGGGCGACACGAGCGTCCTCTTCCCTTCATGGGCTTGTGGTCGGGGGTTGTGGATGCCGAGGTGGCGGCTCCGGACGGTGGTCATGCGCCGAGGCGGCGGCCTCGGAAGGCCTTGCAGCGACGACTTCATGAGGTGTGGTTGTGGCCTAGCAAGGCATGGGTGGCATAATGGTGCTGCGAGGGCAGCGAGCTTGTCGGCCCGGTCGACGTGATCAAACGTTACTTATTGGATTATACTATATGATCTTACTCCCTCCGTTCTGCAATATATGACGTGGAAGGATTCGAGGCAAAACTCTGTCACGGTCAAGAAATTCCTGCGTTTCTGACCGGTTGTCGCCCCCTTGCGACCTCACTGAGCTGACCTCCCCTCCCACTCTCCTGCACCACCCTTCTCTCCCTGGCATCCTCTCCACCCAACCTTGATCGAGCACCGTCGGCATGGCTCCCCTGCTCCTCGCCATCGGCAGCGTTTCCCTCTGCCGCCTTCAACTTCCCGACCAACGGCGCCCCGGAGCAGCCTGCAACGAGGGAGGCACCAGCAAACTGGCGCTCTGTTCTTATCTGCTTGATACTTCGGGCGTGTTTGCATTCCAGCCAAAAGCAACCATACCAAAAAATAGGCTCGCCCACGAAGTTTGGGCGAATTTTTTTTAAACTAGCAAAAATGCCGTGCTTTGCACCGGGAGAGAAAAAACTACAAATCCAAATACATGTAATTTAATTGAAAATTTTCTAGACCATATAGAATTTCACTACTCGAGATCATATTTTGTTAAAAGGACAAAGCGAATTTCTCATCTAAATCCACCTAAAAATTCCTGTATATATAACAAAAGATAGAATATTTGTTGAACATCTAGAGAAAAAGATAGAGTAAACATGCCACCAGACTACTTCAGCGGAGGTCACGCTTCGAGTCTAGGTGGGATGTGCCATGTCACGATTGTCCTCAAGCTACTCGAAGTATAGCAAACTTCCATCGATCACTGCCTTCGGAGGTGCACAACCTCTACATTGTGAAGAGAAGTCACAAGATGAAAATACTCTTTTCTTTACCCATCTTGTACCTAGTGGATCAATCGAAGTACCGGAGACAGGTATCCGAAGCATTGCCGGAACTCCTTCTATAGCTGCGCAGTCTGCTCCTCCAGGTTAAGGCATTGCTCATCTTCAGTCCCCACCATATATACACCGGTCATGTTTCTGCACACAAGAAATAGGAACAAACAAAGTTAATCAGAAAGAAACAACAATCAAATCCAACCACATCAAACAGTAGGACAACGACTCTGCTCCTAACTTATTGAATGGTGAACTAAGCCCAAAGTACATCGCGGGTACATGGACACTGACATGTACTGTACAGGTACAGCAGTACTCTACAGAGCAGTAAAGCAACGAACGGCCACGCATGTGGAGAGGCCACGCGAGTGCGCGCACCAGCCAGATATCCTACCTATACCAGCCGGAGAGCCTCCTACTCCTCGACGGGAACAGTGGTGTCTCCGTCCGCCCGCGCAGCACATGCACAGCAGGCCGCCCTCACCAGATTGGGGGCCTCTAGAATGCCAAGTGCTCGTGTCGTTGCTCGGTGGCGAGGCCGCACAAGGAGAATGGGGAAGGACGGATCGACCTGGAGGCAGGAGAGGAACGGGGAAGGGAGCGGTCCATGTGGAGAGCGGCAGAGTAGAGCAAGGTTCGAAGGGAGAAGTTGTCGATCAGCCGAGCAAAGATGGTGCGGGGTGGCGGGGCGGAGTGCACCGGTGATTCCAGACCAATCAGGAGAGAGTGGTGCCATCCATGGCCATGCGAGCGTCCGCCGTTGGAGCGCATCCGAGACATGCACTCTTGCAGCGCCAAGACCTGGCGAGCTAGCTTGCCTTCCTGTGGCGCCATGGCCGCCGTGTGCGCCGGCGGCAGAAGGGTCGCCCGCATGATGTGTTTAGGGTCGCCGTATTGACCCACGAATCAGTTTGTCCCTTCGGATGAGGGAGGCGGGATCGTTCGCTGTAGATCAATGGGTGGCCGGGGGTTGACCGCGTCAGCTTTTACTCGATAGAAAAATAACGACCGTCGCGGTGGCTCTAGGAAAAAAAAAGTAATTACGTGACTTATGTGTGGCATGGTGGGTAATACATCTAAATTGCTAGGGACAAAGTTGTCTAAAAAAATGTTGGACCGGAAGAAACACTTCGTCATTTATTATTACTAGCACAATGCCACGCGTTGCTGCGATAGAACACCTTTTTGACCTTGTAAATTACAGAAAATATTATATGTTGCATCGAGTAAAAAAGCTATGTCGCGAAAAGCTAGTATTTTTATTAGATATCTTTTAGACCTTGAAGAACTTCAAAATTATTTTTACTAATGGGACAAAAAGAATTTCTGATTTAAATTTTCTTCCAGTTTCTAAAAGAATCAGAGTAACTTCTACCGAGATAATGGATCGGTAAAATCTTTTTCAGTAACTTCATGCACTCACAAACTGTATCAACAGATGGGCTGATATTTTCTTGCTTTTCCACTTTTGTTTTATCAATCTTTACGGCCCACCATCGATCCCTCCTTCCTCCCATTTACAATTATAGCTCATAATCCTTCAATCACGGCATCATGCGCCCATCAATCCCTCCTTCCTCCCATTTATAATTATAGCTCATAATCATCCTTAATCCTTCAATCATGGCATCATGTGCCCATGAATCCCTCCTTCCTCACATTTATAATTAGCTCACAGGCTAACTGATTCCCGAGTCATTCAAGCATACTCAGTTTTGCTATACTTTTTTTTGTCATCATCCGTATACTGCCCCCCGGCCATTGGCAACTTTGCTTGTCTACTGTGAGATAATGGTTCTATTTAAGGTGCTAGATTTCTTAATAAGTTTTCGATGTGGGACTAAAAACCAAGCTGCATGTAAAACTGTCGGTGCTAATTTTCAGAAGTAACGTAAATAAACAGGGCCTCCTTTGATGCGGGCAGGCCCGGAACGCATACGTAGTCTGGCCCATGTAATAAATCAAGTTATTCCTGTGATTGTTGGCGTGCGTGCTTTCTCTCTTGTCGGTTTTCATTAGATTTTTTTGTGGTCGTTGCTAGATATATGTGTTTTAGTGCGAGAGCAAAACTGTCCAAAAAAGTGTTGGACCGGGAGAAACACTTCGTGCTTTATTATTAGGTATAGATAGGTATAGATAATACGTATTATTTAATTAATTTGAGTTCTATTATACGTTTTTTTGGAAATTACAGATCTAGCACTTTGTCGGCCTGAGGCAAGCCGACTGGGCCAATCGGCCAGCAGCTAGACGACATACTAGCACCCGTCCAGCAGCTGGATGACAGCAGGTCGGCCAGTGGGGCCGTGTGACCCACCCAGGTCGACAGGTTCAGTCGGCCAGGCCCAGGCCGACTGCCCAATCGGCTAGGCCCACGCCGACTGGGGCCAGGATAAGGGCCACGTGACGCCGCGCCGCCAGACTACTTTCTTCCCCAACGCGACCGCGCAGCGTTGCTCCTCTCTCGTTCGTCGCCAGACCACCATTTTTGCCCGATTTGGCTAGATTTGACCACAAAAACTTCAATCCAAAACCAGTAGAGAGGTAGTGGAAGCCCGGTCTACGGATGGGTTAACTCATGGCTCGATTTGGTGTTGGTTTGTTGGAGGAACGGTGGTGGAGCAATGGCAATGGTGGTGGAGCTGTGGTGGAGGAGCTGAGGCTGTCTGTGGTGGAGCTGTAGTGGTGGACCGAGTGGCTTCTCTCGCTTTAAGGGTAAACTCTAATCCCTCGATAATCACGGTTATTGTATATGGTTACATACGTGGGTATAGGTAGTCTATTAGAATATTTGGCTACTGGATTAGTAACAATATTTGACCGATGAGTTAGGCACAAATATTTGGCCGGTGGATTAGTAGCAATATTTGACCGGTAACAATAATATCATATTTTTTCGAATATTTGCAAGCATTACCCAAAGCTATACGTCGTTGTCGATAATTAATTGATTAGGTTGTTTATTTTATGTCAGCGGAGATGACCAATTTAGTGAAATTCGTGTTTTATTACGGTCCTGAGAATGTCCGAACAAATGACTTTGGAGCAGATCTGGGAGAGTTCATGTGTACACAGTTAGATTTGACTGCCCCTCAAACCTGGAGTGTTAGTCAGTTGAAGGAATGGTTGACAGGATGTTTAGGCTATAACATCGAGACGTACACCGTCAGCGTGCAAGCATTGTGGACAAAGTTAAGAAAAAATATTTTCTGGACTTTGAGGCATGTAGATACTAACAGAGACTGGTTTAAGTGGTTAAAAGGCTACAAAGATAGGCATGTAAACCCTGTCGCATTAGTGCTTCCTGTCTTGAAGGAGATCGGTGGACATGTTTCTCGCCATAGTGCTGATTCAAGTTACGGGATGTACTCTATGTCCAGTGCTGGAGGTGGTGGTTATGAATCGAGGCAGAACAGTCAGGTAGGAGGAGGAGGCGGTGGTTATGAATCGGGCAGAGCAGTCAGGCCGGAGGTGGAGAAGACTATAGGGGAGAGGCAGATGCGGACGAAGAAGATGGAGGCATGCAGAACATGATGGAAGAGGAGGATTACATGGATGGAGAGAGTGGTGATTCTGATGACCCTGAGGATTCTGATAAAGAAGGCAATGGTGGAGAGGACATGCCGATTCCTGCTTCATGGAATCAAAACATGTCAACCGGAATGACCGTTGATGATGGTCATGATTCTGCGTGGGAATATCACAGCAACAAAATTGCTCGGGGTGCCAGATATCAAGACAAGCAACATTTGCAAGATGCAGTCATTGCTTGGGCAATGTCAACACACAGGGTTTTGAAAACAACGATGTCCTCTAAGAAATACTTGACAATGGAATGCGTGCATATAAATTGTTCATGCAGGGTGCATGCCTATGTCCCTACATACGACACAACTTGGTTGGTGAGCGACTTTGTGCAGCACACATGTGAGCTACATAATATCCCTAAAGATCATCTTAACCTCTCCTCCACACTTCTAGCTCGGCTGCTTTACACGGACATAGTAGAGTGCAAAGCGATGACATATATAGAAGAAAGTAAAGAGCCGGTTTAAGTACTCCATTTCGTATGGCAAGGCTTGGAGGGCAAAGCAAAGGGCTCTTGAGGAGAGGTTTGGTTCGTTTAGAGACTCGTATGACTCTGTGGCCCGACAACTTCAGACACTGCAGGATAGAAATCCGGGCACCTATGTCGACATACAATATTATGTGATACCAGAGGATCCATCCGTGAAGGTGCTTCATCGAGTGTTCTTCTCTTTTGTTGTATGCATCTAAGCTTTCACTTATTGTCGTCCAGTGATATATGTAGACGGTACTTTACTCACTGGCAAGTACAAGGGTCAGATCCTTACCGCCATTGGTCAAGACGGCAACAATCATATTGTCCCACTCGCATTTGCTTTCGTGGAGGGCAAAAATACTGAAAGTTGGACATGGTTCTTCAGACAGTTCAAAATAGCAGTTGTGAAAGACAAGCCCAATGTGTGCATCATTCATGATAGGCATGCAGGTATACTCAATGCCATACTTATTCACCGGCAGGACCAGGAGACCTGGCTGAGTCGCCTGGAGGAGAAGATACGGCGTATCTACGGGGTTATCACGTGCACCCGCCCTTCGGACATTGCTCACCACCCGGCACCACAGCTTCCCCCGCGGCACTCGACGCACCACCAGCAGCAGCAACCACCCTCACCCCTACGACAGTCTCCCCGTCCACGGCTTACACCACAGACGACTCCGAGACCTCCTCCCCCAGACCAGGCTAGAGGTTCGACGTGGCATCAGCAGTCTTCTTTCGACTGTTGGCAGCAGCAGCAGCCACCTTTGCACGATGGAGGTTCATCGTGGCAGCACCAGCAGCAGGAGCCTTGGGGTCACCCTCCCATGCCAAACTACGGGTTTCGCCCACAGCCACAGCCACAGCCACAGGGTATGTGTCTTACAAGATAAGCGTCGAGGCTCAGTTCATGTCAAGTTCTTACATACTTCGTTTTCATGTGCAGGAGCATTCGGAATGCAGGGGTCTATGCCTGGCTATCAGTCGTCTATGTCCGGATCCGCCTGGACTGATCAGGACGCTGATCATAGCACTCAGGATTTCATGACGCAGAGCAGTTGGCTGAACATTTTTCAGACTCCCCCCTGACCCCACACAGGAGACTCAGTACGATGAGTACGGGTCGGCGATTCCTCCCCGACAGGTTCGGCCGCCCCACATGTTCGGTTGGACGACGCCTCCTAACCCACCACCCGAGCGTCGCGGCAGACGACGTCGCTGAGATGGCAGACGTATCTATCTATCGGTATATGAGACATATATTTATCTATGTATGAGACATATATTTATCTATGTATGAGATGTCTATCTATGCATGAGACATCTACTTATGTATGAGACACCATTTTATCATTTCACGATTTTATTCGACAAACTACTCAACATAGCTTGCAACACAGTTCAATGTAACTTGCGGTACATAAATAAGAGTCCTATCTATCCCTAGCATGATGCCTTTCCCTTTCCCTTCGATGATGCCCCACCCTTTCCCTTTGACGATCCCTCGCACTTGCTCTTCTTGGCATGCGCTTTCTTCTTCTCCTGCCTATTGTCCCACTCAGATATCGCCTTGCTTCCAACGGGTGGTGGCATGAATATATCATCCTCATCTTCGCTCTCTTCTATCCAGGCCCTAGGTGCCGCAACCTGCTCCGTCATGTCAGCTTGACTCTTCTTGGCCTACGCTTTCTTCTTCTCCTGCCTCTTGTCCCACTCAGCTCTTGCCTTGCTTCCAACGGGTGGCGGCATGAAGATATCATCCTCATCTTCGCTCTCTTCTATCCAGGACCAAGGTGCATCAGTCCGCTCCATCATGCGAGCTTCACTCTTGAAGTTGAGCTTGTCCCACCTTGCCTGGATCCTGATAAGCTCTGCTCGTACCTGATTTCGGGTCTTCAGTTTCCACCCTCTCCGATGAAGTTCCTTACCAAGCATAACGAGAGCATCATAGTTCCTTACCAACGTCTCCCAGTGGGCTGGTTCATCGCCTATCATAACACTTATGGCTATTTGGAGAAGCCCAATGGACATCTCTGTCGGCCAGGGAAACGTGTCGGTCATAGTGGAGAGGAGTGGAGGGAAATGCGAGAGCAATAGGAGAGGAGGGAAATGAGAGAGTAAGAGGAGGAAGAGATGAACTGGGTTAAAAGATACATCTCGTTGCCCGGATTTATAGAGGCACCGAACCGAATAGGCAGGAAAAAAGGGCGGGAAGTAGTGGCGGGAAGTAGTGGCGGAAAAAAAGGGCGGGAAGTAGTGGCGGGAAAAAAAGGGCTGGAAGTACTGGCAGGAAAAATCGACGGGGAGTACCGGCGGGAAAAATCGGCAGGAAGGATTGGCGAGAAACATCAGCGAACGATTAGTTTAGAGGCTATTTAAAAAAATTAGCCAGTGTTGCATTGATCATGCAGGATTTGGTTAGAGTCACGACGATTAGGCTGTCGGTCTGGGTCTGACCGATTGCACTAATCGGCCTGGGCCAGACCGATTGCCCTAATCGTCCTGGAGCAAGCCGAGTGCATGGGTGGGACCAAGCCGACTGCCTGGTGCCACCTGCTGTCGGCCAAGGCATGGCCGATTGGCCCAGTCGTCTTGCCCCAGGCCGACAAAGTGCTAGATCTGTAATTTTCAAAAAACGTATAATAGAACTCAAATTAATTAAATAATGCGTATTATTTTAAAAAAATCGCCGAAGTTTGGTGTCCATTTGGATCAATGCCAGTAAATTGGCTAGCCCAGCGCGTCCGCGTTGTACCTGTGTTATTTCCGCCCGCGCACGAGCGAGTCAAGGGTGCGGAAATCGTTCACCAAAACATTGGCATGGTTGTTTGCCGTCTGTTTCTTGTGGTCCAGGCTAATTTTATACTTTGTCTTACTGTGCATCATTGTTTCTGTCTTACTGTGCATGCGCTATGAATTCTTTGAGCTCTAATCAAGTGGTGGGTCCTTGGCTACTTCCAATTAATGCATGCATACGGCATTTGATTTGGTCATGTCCTTGATTTGGTAGAGTGCATTGGCTGCCATCCAAACAACAATAACGCACCAAAATTTTGGTCATGCCAAAAATTTGGTGGGGGCAAGTTAGGGCTTAAACCAAACATACCCGAAGGTTGTAAATTGAATCTTTACTATGATGAGAGAGACAAACACCCGCAAAGCCACTTATGCAATACAAGTTGCATGTCGAGCGTAGAGAAAATCTCATGAACGATGTCATGTAAGGTTAGCCCGGGCCGCTTCATTCCACCATACCGCAAGATGCAAAGTACACAAGAAGCAATTGATAATAAAATCACCACCGCCCATAATGACCATTGTGTTCTACTCGTGTAACAGATCTACATATAGACACGGCTCAGATACCACTGTAGGGGTTCGTAGCATGGAAAACAAAAGAATTCTACCGCATGAACACACAATCAAGATCTAATCTATGATCAAGCCAAGATCTATCTACTAGATCGGTGCAACAAGTTGATAGAGTACTAACCCTCGAAGATCCAAAGCGGTTAACGAGAGCAGATTCTCGTGGGTGATGTAGTCGTTCACTTGCCGATCTCAAGATCACGTAGACGATCCTTCCGGCGCCGCGTTCCGGCAGCGCTCCCGCAGTCGGTCACACATATGGTACTCGATGAAGACCTTCCTCTCCCTTGATCTAGCATGCAGTGGAGGTTGTAGCTCTCTCCTCACGATTCCGGCAGCACGACGGCGTGGTGTCGGAAGTAGAGGGGAGATCCCGCAGGGCTTCGCCTAAGCCGGAGCGAGTATGGTAGAGTAGAGGGAGCCCCGACGATCTAGGGTTTAGAGGGCCGAGGTTTAGAGGTAGCTAGCAACTAGAGTTTAGCTAGTCGGTAGCGGGTTAGAGGAGATCTAGATTGGTCGCAACTAGAGAGGGGGGCGGCGGCCAACCTAGGGTTTCTTGGGCGCCTAGGGCAAGGGGGATACCTTGGGGTGCGCCCCTACCCCTACTTATATAGGTGGGGGGCGTCCAAGGGTGTTCCCAACCCAGGTGGAAACCCTCCCTAACTCAGAAACCCTCCCTAACTCGGAAACCATGTTGGGATTTGACTTTTTCAAACTGCCTTTTTGACTTTCAAATTAGAGTTTGATTTCTCTCTTCCAAGTGTCCAGCCAAGTGACCTAGGACATGATGCAACCATTATACTTTTTCATGACACATCCATGTACCCTTCCCCTTCCGGATCGGTGAACCTTCTAGATCCTTCTAGAATATTCCGGTGAAAACACCGGAATCATTCCCGAACTCCGAAATTGGACTTTCCTTATATGAATCTTATTCTCCGGACCATTACGGATATCCTCGTGATATCCCGGATACCATCCGAGAATCCGAACAACATTCGGTCTCTTTACTCACATTCCATATCTATTAAACAACATCGAATCCTTAAGTGTGTCTCCCTACGGTTCGTGAATTATGCAGACATGATCAAGAATCTTCTCCGATCAATAACCAATAGAGGAATCTGGAAATTCATATGTCTCCCACATATTTCTACGATTACTTCATGATCGAATGAACCATTTACATATGATACCAATTTCCCTTTGTCTCACGATACTTTACTTATCCGAGGTTTGATCGCCAGTATCTCTACCTAGTTCAACCTTGTTACCAATAAGTACTCTTTTCTTGTTCCCGTGATAGGTGATCCCTTGTGAGCCAGTCACATGCTTGCAAGCTAATTGGATGACATTCCATCGAGAGGGCCCAGAGTATATCTATCCGTCATATGGATGGACAAATCCCAATCTTGATCCATGTGCCTCAACACATACTTTCCGAACACTCAATGCCACCTTTATAGACACCCAGTTACGGTGTGGTGTTTGATGTCATCAAAGCATCCTTCCGGTGATGGTGATTAGCATGATATCATGGTCGAAAGAATTAGGTTACTATGTATCAGAAAGCTTATAGCAAGTGAACTATATTAAATGACTTGATCTTTATGCTACGCTTAACTATAGGAGTATGTCCATCACATCATTCTCCTAATGATATGACCATGTTGTTAATAACATCTCTATGTTCATGATCAGGAAATCATGATCATATATTAACCAACAAGCTAGTTTAACAAGAGGCTTTACTAGGGACTCTTTTATGTTTACAAATCATACAAGTATTAATGTTTCCGGTTAATACAATTATAGCATGGTATGTAAACATTTATCATAAGCATGAAGATATGATAATAACCACTATATTATTGCCTCTTGGGCATATCTCCAACAGTCTCCCACTTGCACTAGAGTCAATAATCTAGTTTCAAACCTTTGTGCATTCAACACCTATGGCTTTCCGGTGTTGTATTTACACGATTTCTAGTGGTCAACTGATCTCCGAATCCAACACTTTCAGGTCCGTGTGTAATTGCATGTCTTTGCGTCTCTACGCATCACTCATTCTCTAATGAGATGGCTTTATATAAATTTGGTCCTTTGGTGAGACCTTTAGTTCCTTGGGGTTAAAATATGTTGATAATATTGTCGTACAATATATCTTCATAGTACTATCCCGCTGTGAACCACACCTAGTTTGATAAAAACTACTTGACACAAATGCCCTCTTTTGCTGCTGTTATAGCAGTCATATACTTAGCCTTTTGTTGTAGTATCTGTCACAATGTCTTAACTTTGGAACTCATCCAAATCCATTATGGAACTTACTTTCCATAATATTGTGCCACCCTTAGTTTAGATAGAGATAAACTTGATTTGTACTTTATGACAAAACTAGTATCAATGTAATACTTTTACAATGAACTAACCATCTATTTGTCACTTCTACAAAATAATATATTCTTAGTTCTTCTAAAAGATCATAAGAATATGTTTACTATCATCCAATAATCATCTTATGAATCATTCTGGTATACGCTCATAACATTTAGAGCATAGGACATATCTGGATTTGTACACATCACAACATGATTGATAAAGTACTCTTTGTGATTTTATATATCAAGTATCAAAAATACTTGAATCTTTATTCAATCCTTCCTGTGCAACAAGAACCTTTCTTGTAGTTTCGATATTGAACTCATTCAACATCTCATCTATGTACTTCTGGCACAACCATATTAGCGTCTCAATTTATCCATATAGACATTGATGCCAAATATTCGGGTTCTGCCTAAGCCTTTTATCGAGATGAAATCCTTAACCTGTGTTAATAAAAAGATACATCATTTCCAATCAACAATATGTCTTCCACATAATGTATTAGAAACATGTCTTAGCGCTCCCACTTAATTTCTTGCAAATGCAAGCATCTTCATCATCTCCGGTGAAATTAAACTCTTTTAACAGTTTCATCAGAGTGAAGATTCCAACTCCGTGATGCTTACTTCAACCATTGAAGTTTGCATATGCTTTTAGCATACTTTGAATTAACAAAACCCTTTGGATCGTGTCATGCACATGTCCTAGGTAACCATTCTATTGGAAGAACTTGTTTTGTTTATTCAACTACCACATAACAAAATTATATGTAGTGGTTGCTACATTAATCCGTCTAGACTAAATATCGCTTAATGAAAGATCAGATCTTGTCATAGTCAACTCTTTGAACATTGTCATGAACTCTTTCCCGACATGTCGATAATTTCATAGATGTGAAACATCCATGTCTATTTCTTTATAGATCCCAATACGACTGTATGGTCTTGCACCTTTTCAGAGGGTCTTTCAAGTTCAAAGCTTGATCTCTCGTATATGGAACTATCACGGATTTTATGGCTTCAAACCATTTAACGGAGTCAGGGCCCATCATCGCTTCTTTCCATGTAATCGGATCATTATTGTCAAATAATGATTTAACTCTCAAATCTTGGTATTTGATTGGTTATCCAACCTACTTGTTTCAATAGGAACTTAGACCTTCGTGATCACAACCTTTGAGGCACGTGAGCCATGAGCATTGTTGCTTCCTCCGGAACACTTTTCAGCGCTGCGCAACTTTGCACATATAGCTAAGGTTCTTTTAACCTTATCAAAGTTCTATTGTCCTCCCACTTAACTTTTCACGAAAATTCCTTTCTCAAAGAAACTTGACGTTCTAAGCGACAAACATTTTTGTCTTTGGTGTTATGGAGGAGTACTCAACGATTATTCAAAATAACATACAAAGATATGTTCATCCGATTTCAGTTGCAAACGTCTTTCTTATGCATAGCATACCAATGTTTAAGAAAGGACAACTTGGGTTTTACCCCAAACCATAACTTTATATGGTGTCATTTCAACGGATTATGATGGAGCTCTTTTCAGTGGAAAAACGGTAGTCTCTAAAGCTTTAATCTTTAAAATATAATGGCAGTTTTATCAATTACACCTTTGATCTTACCATGTCAAACAAGGTTTCATTTCATATCTCGATTATTCCATACACATATGGTGTTTCGGGAAACGCAAATCCATGGAACGAATTCCTCAAATCTTAGGTGTTATGCTAAACTTTATAACTCAAATATATTCCTTTATGATCCTATCATAAATTCTTTATTTTCTTGTTACATTGATTTTGCACTTCATCTTGAAAGTCTTTAAACTTTTCAAATGTTTCACACTTCATCCTTATTAAGTAAATATTCATATATTCTCTCAAATTTTCGGAGAAAGCATATGAAGTTGAAATCTATCGCTCTTGACTACATATAATGTACTTCATATAACAATATGTACAAGTTCCAATAAGCTAGTCATTCATTCCCTTTGGCCTATGAGTGGAGTTTTAATTATCTCTAGGAAAATTTCACAAGCGTCATTTGATCAAAAATCAAAAGACTCCAAAATTCCATCCACATGGAGTTTCTTCATGTCTTTCCAATATAATTTAAACGGCGATGTCACTTCCTAAGTGATCTTTCTTATCAATTGTCTTTCGACATTTTTAGCAATATTTTTATGGATGTGATTTATCCAACGAGATTTGTAAATCATCCATCTTTTATGGATTACGGAAATTATTTCAACAACCCTTTTTTCTCATAATATCTGATAAAACAAATCTTGAAGGCAAGCTTTGATGTTAACGAGCAACATAACAACCCTTTATTTGTTCTCGATGAACATCATCACATATTCTTTTGCTAGTTACTTAGGCCATTGTAGTTCATGAATTTCATATGACGATTCACACCAACAAATTCAGTATCCAATACTTAAGAACCACATTGTTTAATAATCAAAGAATATAGCCATAACATGTATATCCTCTATATACCTAAGCTGAACAATTCTAGTCTTTTCTTTTCTGCCATATATTTCTGAGATTCTCTTTCAGTATTTCCTTTTTTATACGAAAGAATCTATCAACATCAATAGTGGAGCCATACACATGACACATAGTCCAAAGCATGTATAGTTAAATACCAATATGTTTGGACTTGCACTTTGTAGTAGATCACCATCATCAAATACTTGGTGTTCTTTCAAATTCCATTCTTTAGTAATATTTTAGTGTATATTCATGATCAAGCTAATTTTAGCTTATAACGGTGAATCGCGAGTATAATGTTGCTCTACAAAACCTTTTGGAGGATTAGGACGACAAGCGTCTCCAACCTTTTCAATTTCCCATCAAATATGAGAACATAAACTTTGCCATATTATACTCTCTCATGTTGCAACCAAACATCATTTCAGATATCGCAATATCTTCCACACATCATGGTTTCTGAAACAACTCTTTCAGATCCTAGATAACATTGATATTAAAACAATCTTTTGAATATCAAGAATCAAGGAGACAAACATGATACTCATACACTAACTCTTGGAATTGTCACTCTCGATTTTAATACCAATTATTAAACTTCATGGAGTAACCGGAACTTACTGAAAGTTTGCAATAGGACTTTTAAACTTTAGATTAACACTTCAAAACAATACGATACCAGTTCGTAAAGTAACTAACCATAATTCTATAGTTTTATCATCTCAATTATAACTAAGCGCAAGGTGGTAAACGGATGCCAATGACTACAACAACTATGCAAATTCACTTTGATTTAATTTATGATAAATAGTGTTCAACTTTTAATCATATTGCCGTTGAACTCCCACTCAAAACAATATACCTCACATTGTTTTAGTGATCGCACGAACCAAATTCACTACACCAAGTCCGATCATCACGTGACATGATATAGTTTCAAAGGCGAACAATCATCATGTTCATCATATCATCTATATGACTCATGCTTTACCTTTCGGTATTCCGTGTTCCGAGACCATGTCTGTACATGCTAGGCTCATTAAGATCAAACCTTAGCTTCCGCATGAGCAAATCTGGCTTGCTCCCATTGTATACACTCGCAGAATCTAACACACCCGATCATCACGTGGTTCTTCGAAACAACGAGCTTTGGCAACGGTGCCTACTAAGGACGAACACTCTATAACTTGATTTTTTTGAGAGGGATCATCTTATAATGCTACTGTCACGAACTAAGCAATACAAGATGCATAAAAGGATTAACATCACATGCAATTCAAAATATGTGATATGATATGGCCTTTCTTCTTGTGCTTCCGATCTCCATCTTCAAGCATGAACATGATCTCCATCATCACCGGTATGGCGTCAAGGTCAATGGCGCCGTTCCATGGTTGTCGTCCACCAGCATCAACTATTACAGATACTTTGAATAATAGACAAGCAGGTCTAGACGAAATTAAAAGACAACCATATGGCTCCTGCCGGTTGCCGACTTACAATAAGGAACATTGCATACATCATATATAATCACAATCATGGCCATATCACATCACACCCCTGCAAAACAAAGTTAGACGCCTCTAATTTTCTTTGCATGTTTTACGTGGTTTGGGGCTTTCAATAAGTGTCGTTCTAACTTACGAACAAGAACCACAACGTTGATGCTTGAACTAACAAGTTCCCGTTGTAAATTAAATCTTTACTATGATGGGAGAGACAGACACCCGCAAAGCCACTTAA
This sequence comes from Avena sativa, assembly GCA_916181665.1. Taxonomy (NCBI): domain Eukaryota; kingdom Viridiplantae; phylum Streptophyta; class Magnoliopsida; order Poales; family Poaceae; genus Avena; species Avena sativa. The sequence goes on along the minus strand of OV702299.1, from coordinate 497,398,634 downwards.
GCAATACAAGTTGCATGTCGAGCGTGGAGCAAGTCTCATGAACGATGTCATGTAAGGTTAGCCCGGGCCGCTTCATCCCACCATACCACAAGATGCAAAGTACACAAGAAGCAATTGATAATAAAAGCACCACCGCCCATAATGACCATTGTGCTCTATTTGTGCAACATATCTACATATAGACACGGCTCTGATACCACTTTAGGGGTTCATAGCATGGAAAACAAAAAAATTCTACCGCATGAACACACAATCAAGATCTAATCTATGATCAAGCCAAGATCTATCTACTAGATCGGTGCAACAAGTTGATAGGGTATAACCCTCAAAGATCCAAAGCGGTTAACGAGAGCAGATTCTCGTGGGTGATGTAGTCGTTCACTTGCCGATCTCAAGATCGCGTAGACGATCCTTCCGGCGCCGCGTTCCGGCAGCGCTCCTGCAGTCGGTCACACATATGTTACTCGATGAAGACCTTCCTCTCCCTTGTTTTAGAAGGCAGCGGAGGTTGTAGCTCTCTCCTCGCGATTCCGGCAGCACGACAGCATGGTGTCGGAAGTAGAGGGGAGATCCCGCAGGGCTTCGCCTAAGCCGGAGCGAGTATGGTGGAGTAGAGGGATCCCCGACGATCTAGGGTTTAGAGGGCCGAGGTTTAGAGGTAGCTAGCAACTAGAGTTTAGCTAGTCGCTAGCGGTTTAGAGGAGATCTAGATTGGTCGCAACTAGAGAGGGGGCGGCGGCCAACCTAGGGTTTCTTGGGCGCCTAGTACAAGGGGGATACCTTGGGGTGCGCCCCTACCCCTACTTATATATGTGGGGGGCGTCCACGGGTATTCCCAACCCAGGTGGAAACCCTCCCTAACTCAGAAACCCTCCCTAACTCGGAAACGATGTTGGGATTTGACTTTTTCAAACTGCCTTTTTGACTTTCAAATTAGAGTTTGATTTCTCTCTTCCAAGTGTCCAGCCAAGTGACATAGTACATGATGCAACCATTACACTTTGTCATGACACATCCATGTACCCTTCCCCTTCCGGATCGGTGAACCTTCTAGATCCTTCTAGAACATTTCGGTGAAAACACCGGAATCATTCCCGAACTCCAAAATTGGACTTTCCTTATATGAATCTTATTCTCCGGACAATTCCGGATCTCCTCGTGATATCCCGGTTCCCATCCAAGACTCCGAACAACATTCGGTCTCTTTACTCACATTCCATATCTATTAAACAACATCGAATCCTTAAGTGTGTCTCCCTACGGTTCGTGAATTATGTAGACATGATCAAGACTCTTCTCCGATCAATAACCAATAGAGGAATATGGAAATTCATATGGCTCCCACATATTTCTATGATTACTTCGTGATCGAATTAACCATTTACATACGATACCAATTTCCCTTTGTCTCACGATACTTTACTTATCCGAGGTTTGATCGTCAGTATCTCTGCATACCTAGTTCAACCTTGTTACCAATAAGTACTCTTTTCTCGTTCCCATGATATGTGATCCCTTATGAGCCAGTCATATGCTTGCAAGCTAATTGGATGACATTCCACGAGAGGGCCCAGAGTATATCTATCCGTCATATGGATGGACAAATCCCAATCTTGATCCATGTGCCTCAACACATACTTTCCGAACACACAATGCCACCTTTATAGCCACCCAGTTACGGTGTGGTGTTTGATGTCATCAAAGCATCCTTCCGGTGATGGTGATTAGCATGATCTCGTGGTCGAAGGAATTATGTTACTATGTATCAGAAAGCTTATAGCAAGTGAACTATATTAAATGACTTGATCTTTATGCTACGCTTAACTATAGGAGTATGTCCATCACATCATTCTCCTAATGATATGACCATGTTGTTAATAACATCTCTATGTTCATGATTAGGAAACCATGATCATATATTAACCAACAAGCTAGTTTAACAAGAGGCTTTACTAGGGACTTTTTTATGTTTACAAATCATACAAGTATTAATGTTTCTGGTTAATACAATTATAGCATGGTATGTAAACATTTATCATAAGCATGAAGATATGATAATAACCACTTTATTATTGCCTCTTGGGCATATCTCCAACAACCCCCAGTGTCAAAAACCAAGACACAACATCTGGTGCGCCAGGTAGGGGGCGCAACTCAAGCGATCTTCGTCGGCCAAGTCACCATCCAACGATCATGATCAAGCAAGGGGCCATGGCCAGGGCCTCCGTGAGCTCCCGACGAGAAGGAGACTCGCCAGGGGGCTCGGGACAAGCCTTGGGACCATGGTTGACCTTGGCACCGCCGGGGGAGGCCAGCAGAGGAAGGGAACCACATCCCGTGCTGGTGGCTCCAACCCGCTCCTTCCATCCACCATTCGATGTGTTGCCAGGGAGGCTCGTCTCGCGTGCAGCCATGCACCCCCGTAACCGGGTATGGATACCAAGATGGCGGCACCGACCAGGGCGCATCAACGACCGTAACGAACTCCGTTAGTGGCTAGGAGAGCGCCTTCGAGACTACCTATGTCGATTCAGCCTCAACCTCGACACCGTACTTGAGGCGCCTCCCATGATCGTTATCTGGGCCCTCTAGCGGGGAACACGTTACGCGCTCCTCTGGAGGGAAATACAAGTCAGAGGCGTAAGTACGATGTCGAGATTGTTCTATGTGACAGATCTCTATGCTAGGATCTAGGAAGATGAGATGTCCTTTGCGAGGAGGGGAGGACCAAGGGGACCATGACCGAGGCCTTGTCGTGAGATCTCCTAGGGAGAGGAACCCCGGGAGACGAGATGTGGGCCGAGGGGACCCCCAGAACACCCCTCTGAGGAGACCAGAAAGATGAAAGGGGTGGTCGAGCTCTTGTCGGGGAAACGTCGTGCCTGACGCGTGACTTTTGTATGCGCAGGGGTACGCATTTGAGGAAACATAAGGAGAAAACTGGCCTTGCGCCTCATCATTGAAGCAACCTCGTGTTGGCTGCCGCAGGGTGATGTGGGAGTGGAATACATGAACTGTTAGGTCAACTGAGCATCCCCGGGACCAAATGCCACTTCAGGAAAGGCACCCCCTCGAGGATTGCTCGGGATGATGCCCGGGATCCTAGTACTGGGAACGAAGTCAGTTCCGCGCGGGCGTCGTTCACGACCGCTAGGCTTGACCAAAAAGATATGTTTTGTTCAATCACAAACCGCGAAGAAGCTGCTTTTGTAAAAAAAAAAGCAAAACCGTGTCTTAGGTGTGCTCCATCTAGGCTACTACACCTTCTCATCATGCACCTAACCATAAAAAGGACGCTTTAGGAGGTGCAAGGTTGGCAGGTCCCATGTGTAAGTCCCAAGTGTGACCCCCTTTGTAGACATGCGTTAACACTTAGTAAAATCCTGAATATATACGTGGAAACTCCCGCCACGGGGCAACCAGAGCCTATTTTATGGAAAAGTTGACCCAACCTTTACTTTCCATGTACATATGTCCTAAACAAAACCAAAACAAAAAGAAAAGTCCACTGGGCTACCCTCGTACGGAGAAAGCTATAGGGGTAGACCACCGGTTCTCCAGGAGTTATAGCACTTGGAAAATCTGTGAGATCATCTTATCTATACTTAAGTTGCAAAGATTGAATTATACAATTCCATCATAGCATATAACTACATCTCGCAAGATGGCCATTAGACTCTTGAACAGAGTTCCTGGTTCTGTCAACCCTCTTGAGGAGCGAACGATAGTTTCTCTTGTAGATATAGCATGTACCATCTCTTCATAAGGATTGAGACCATGGAAATATGAACTTTGCACTAGACCATAAGCTTCTGGAGGATGCTGAACTTCATTTCCATTAGGTGGATGCCAAGTCACAAACTTTGAGAAACAATCCTCAACCAATCGGCAAGAGTAGAATTTCCCCTCACGGTAGAGCTGCTGACCAACAAAACCAAGCAAGCTGTTGGAATACTTTTGGAATAGAAAGGTCACTCTTTGGGTCAATCAAAAGACCAAGATGAGAGGATTTCACGACAAAGTATGAAATTTGTTGTTTGACATCCTTTAGATTGTTCTCAATTTTGACTACCTCAAGGACCTAGCACTAGCACATGCATGAAAGTGTGGTGATATGTTGGAAATTACAAAAACTACTAGTGTCCGAGTGCTTGCATGTGTCCCCCCTCGCATGCATGCGCTCTAACCTAGAAGCGAAGGTTCTGGACTTGTATAAGGGGGAATCTCCCTGTTCCGGTGAAACCAGGTAGGATAGTGCCCCAACTTGTGAACCAACATGATTTTACATCATCCTACGACCTAATCAAACATAAAACAAGAGAGAGCTACGCCGGGCTACCCCCATCAGAAGAATGTCTAGGGGGGTAGACGATCTGAGGCCCGCAGATCAGGGTTTCGCCGGAGGAAGACCACGAGAACGTCGGAATCAGATGAAAACTTGCATGTGTCCCTAGAATATGTGTGTGAGTGTGGTCCAAGGTTGGTATAGGTGCTTGCATGTGTCCCCCTCGCCTGCATGCGCTCTAACCTAGAAGCAAAGTTTGGGACTTGTATAAGGGGGAATCTCCCTGTTCCGGTGAAACTAGGTAGGATAGTGCCCCAACTTCTGAACCAACATGGTTTTACATCATCCTATGACCGAATCAAACACAAAACAAGAGAGAGCTACGCCGGTCTACCCCCATCAGAAGAATGTCTAGGGGGTAGACGATCCGAGGCCCGCAGATCAGGGTTTCGCTGGAGGAAGACCACGAGAACGTTGGACTCAGATGAAAACTTGCACGTGTCACTAGCATATGTGTGTGAGTGTGGTGAAAGGTTGGTATAGGTGCTTGCATGTGTCCCTCCTCGCATGCATGCGCTCTAACCTAGAAGCGAAGGTTCTGGACTTGTATATGGGGAATCTCCCTGTTCCGATGAAACCAGATCGTATAAGGGGGTGCATGTAGTGATCAAGACCACAGTAACCTATTCATATGTGTGTGCTCATGATCCTATGAAATAATATCATCTAACATATATGTAATAAAAACCTTGCTAACTAAATAAAAGAAAAAGGTGAAAAAAAAGCTTTGTCGTTTATACAGAAGAATACACACGGCAAAGCTGGTCTTTGCCGTGTACCTAACAGCGAGGGCACACGGCAAAGATTCTGCCGTCCGCCCCTGTCGGCGGGTGACCCTACGAGGTTGTGGGGCCCACTTCTTTGCCGTGAACATATCTTTGCCGTGTGTCTTCATTTATTTTGCCGTGATGTTTTTCTTTGTCGTGTGCCTTCGTTTGTCGATTGCCGTGTTTATTTCTTTGTCGTGTTCTTTATCTGTATTTGCCGTGATCCTTTTCTTTGCCGTGTGCTGCATGTTGTGGACACGACAAAGATATTCTTTGCCATGTTTCGGGCCTTTTGGCACACGACAAAGGGCCGGGGCGACGACAACGAACATTTTTCCCGTAGTGAGTGTATGTAGTCGTTTGTAGGTGGTCCAGTAATATATTTGTAATTTTTATTATTTTCGACTCCTTTATACTCTATTGATGTTAATAGATCGGTGGAATTTCACAAGAAATAAAACATAGAACATAAAGGAAAACGCTTCTATATAGGCGGACGTTAGCGTCCTCTGCTTGCCCTCACGCGACGTGTGTCCCTTTTTTAACAAGGAGAGACGCCGAAGGTTCTGGATGCTATTAATACTAAGCGGTACATGTACGAATTACACAAGGGACACAAATAAAATAAGAGATTACAAGATAATACCTAGATTTTACAAATAGGACCCTAAAAGAGAGTTGAGAAACGCAATCAGGTCCTCTATCTCTGCCACCGCTGGAGTAGCAGGAGCTCGAGCCATGGCCGTTCTTGTCGGGAACGGGGACAGAACGATGGTCGCCACATCGAGCTCGAAGAAGAGCCTCCACTTGGAGGTTGAAGAAGCACTGGACATCGCCGGCTTCACTTTGGACCACCAGTTGGTCATCTGAGTCGGCCGCCTGATCTGGGGCGCGGAGATTGTTCACCATTCTTGAGTAGCATCCTGTCTCCATGGCTGCCAAGCCTACATCTGCACCTTGTTCCTAGAAACCTCACCTCATCGCCACCATGGCGCCAAGAAGAGGCTGTAGAAAACAAACCTGCAGGTGTACCCTGACCACCAGCTAAGGCCTTATTTGGAGAGGTTGCGGGAGGCCTCGACATTGCCGTCTTTGGATTCCACCACATGGAGCTGGATCTGGCCAAAATACACCAGCTTCAAACCCCCGGTGCGCACCTTATTTGGAGGGATGCACAAGCCCCTCTTCCACCCATGCAGCGTCACCTGCCACTAGCAACGAGCAACGTAGAGGAGAGAGCTCATGATGCAAGGGATCTGACCGCCTAGATCCATTGACTTACCCTCAGACTCCATATAGGAAAAAACTACACTCAAACTAAACCCAAGACTAAAACCGGCACCATTCCTTCGCTCTCTCAGCACGGCAGCGCCGACGAGAAGAGCTCCGGTCCGGCCCGGGAAAGCGGCGGAAGAGACCAGAGAAAGGGGGTTTGGGAGATACCGAGGGGAGAAAGAAAGGCAACTAAGATTACTACAATGTCTCCTTCCTTGTATCTTCTTTCCTACACGCGAGAGCCTCATTGCTCTGATTTTTCTTGTCGCCGCCGTCCCAGGATCCTTCCGTCGGCGTCGCGTCTAGCCTCCTCCTGTTCTGCCCCCGCTAGGCCTCAACTACATACATGATACATCGCAGGTTGTTATCGCGTTAATGAAGTTGCTACCGCGCCGCCGCGAGGAAGCTGTTGCTGCCCCGCCGCGTCGGAATGCCGCAAGGAAGCTACTGCCTCGGCCGCCGTGTCGCAATGCCGCGACGAGCAAGCTTCTTCATCGCCGCGCCGATGTTGCAAGGAAACTGCTGCAGATGGCGCCCCCCCTCATGTTGCTGCCATGGGCATGTGCTGGACGAGATGGAAGTTTTTCTAGCAGATTTCTTCTCCCTTCGATGCAAATCTAGAGAACCTTTGTAGAAAAATTATTCTTCATATGATGTAATTTTTTTATTTTTTGAGGTGCAAATCCTTAGAATTTTGTAGCAGAATTTTTTGCCTCTCTTATATGTATACAAGCAGGTTCAAACGTAGCAGAATTTTTTGCCTCTTTTCACAAAGCCTTTATAGCATGAAATTTTTAGGCTTTTCACGTTGAACGTTGGGATGCTTCAAACTGTGCATCGAGTTGTGACTGACACGAACCCTTACACAGGGTGCTATGAACGACTGGCGGGGGGTTGCTACGAGTGGACCATGAGCCGACGAAGTTGCTACGACGGGTCGACGAAGTTGCTACAACTTTTGCTACAATTGCTCTTTGGATTTGCTTCTTAGGAAGAAAATTTATGCTACAAACCTTATTTGGATTTGAATCGTAGGAAGATTTTTTTGCTACAACAATCTAATGTGCCTGTTTTGTATCATAAAGAGTCTCATCAGGAATTTTCTTGCTATGATGCTTCAGCAACACAATTTTTTTGCTCTATATGTTACGTGAATTTGCATCATTAGAATAATAATTTTTCTACAGGTCTCCGGCGATGTCTCAAATTTAGTTTTGCGTATTTTTTTTTGCTACGAGCTCTTCGGCGAGCTCTCCGACAAGGTATCCGGTGAAATTAAGTTTTTTTTATTTCTGCATGATAACCGTTTTCTACTATATAGAAGCAAAAAACTAGAGTTTTTTTTGCTTCAGAGACACAAAAGTGGGATTTCAGGAAAATGGACACGTGTAAGCAGGGTAGCCCGAGACTGGAAAATTTCCAACCTCCGGAGAACGCTCAACACGTCCCAAACATAAAGCGTACATGTGTTATGGTCAATGTGGCTCGCGAGGATACAATGAGAGTCTTCTTTGTATTTCTAAAAGTTCGAATTTCTTAAACATTTTGAGTATTTTCGTACATGGTTTGGATAAACCATATCAGTACTGGATTTGAAAAAGGGGTAGCGAAAATTCCAACCCTATTTCAAAGCTATATATATGGCATAATACCTTAGAATCATTCGGATATACTAGTACATTCTATCTACGATCACGGTGCGTGAGTTTTTTTTAGATAAACATGCGACTTTATTTAGACATTACCCAAGTCATGCTCTAGCGAGCTTACAATAAAACCCGGAGGTATCGTACACCAAGTCTTACATAACCTATTGGCGCAACCATTCTTAGCTAGTAAGTGTGCCACCTCGTTACTCGAGCGCCGCACATGCTTGATCGCGTGATCGTCGAACTCCCAAGGGGTTTTATACGACCGTCTTGGTCTTGTGTTATTAAATCATGGCATGACTGTACACATTCACCGATCAACAACAACGCTCGTCATGTCCCGTCCGTAGGATGAAGCTAACCTCTCAAGCAAGTTCTTTCGTAGTTTGACATTTCCACGCACACAAGAATTAATAAAAATAGACGATGACTTGCTTTCCACTTGTCAACTTGCATCTCTACAAATTAAGTACACTCATCATGAGCTTAGTTTACATAAGCTTGATCATTAATTTCGCTTCAACTGTCAAAAACGCTTATATCCGATTAAAAATCATTTTTGATACGCATTTGCTTAGATCGTCAATTTATTCAATAAAATACTATAAATTATATATTTTTAATAATATACTTTAATGGTGAAATTTATTCAATAATATACTTTATATCCGAGTAATTATTATGCTATAAAATTAATATTTTAATGATGAAATTGATAACCTGAATAGGTAGTATACCGTAAGACATGAGATAGTCTGCTCAACATTATGAACGTACGTCTATAAAACATGCGCAGAGAAGTGAAAGCAGCAGCAGCTCAGGCCAGGCCATCGATCAGCCATGCAATACTTGCTCCTCCTCCTGCTTCCCATGGCGCTTCTCATCCTCGTTGGCCGCGGCCTGCTCCGGCGCGCGCCGCCGATCGACGGAATGCGAGCCCGTCTCGCCGCCGTCAAGTGGGCACTCTTGCGTGACTTCTCCACCGCCCTGCTGAAGGACGTGGTCGTCACGGACCGCGCGACCGCGCACCACCTCCTCGTGCGCGCCGGCGCCGGGGGTGCGTTCTGCAACCGCCCGCCGACGAGCGCGGCCAGCTTCGTGCTCTCCCGCCAGCGCCACCACAACATAAGCTCGGCGCCCTACGGCCCGCTCTGGCGCGCCATCCGCCGCAACCTCGTCTCCGAGGTCTTCCACCCGTCGCGCCTCCGTCTCCACGCCCTCGCCCGCCGCCGCGCGCTCCGCGGCCTCCTCGCAGATCTCCACGAGCAGTGCACGTCGTCGTTTAACTCTAACGGCGGCGGCGTCGCCCTCGCGGCCGAGAGCATGCACGCCGCCTTGTTCGGCCTGAGCGCCGCCATGTGCTTCGGGAACAACGTCGACGCGGCCCACGTCCGCGCCATGGCCGACGCCATGGAGGACCTCATCCGGTCCCTCGTCGGGATGAGCGTCTTCGCCGCGCTCCCGGCGTTGACCGAGCTGATCTACCGCAAAAGGTGGAACAAGCTGGTCGCGCTCAGGCAGCAGCAGGAGGAGTTGTACCTCCCGCTGATCAACACCACGCGCGACCGGCGCCGTGGCCGCCCGTCCGGGTCCACCGAAGCCCAGACGTACGTAGACACGCTCCTTGATCTCCAGGTCGCAGAGGAGAGCTGCTCCGCGTCCGGTGGGAATAATGCTCCCAAGCAAAGGCTAACGGACGGCGAGCTCGTGGGGCTCTGCGCGGAGTTTCTGGGCGCCGGCACGGAGCCCGCCACCGCGGCGCTGCAGTGGGTCATGGCCAACCTGGTGAAGCACCCGGAGGTGCAGGAGGCCGTCCGGAGGGAGATCGACGCTGTCGTCGGAGAGGACGCCGAGGAGGTCGGCGAGGAGGACCTCGGTAGGCTAGAGTACCTCCACGCTGTCCTCATGGAGGCGCTCCGTCTGCACCCCACCGTGCCCTCGTTGAGTCGGCAGGTGACCAACTAACTGATTTCCACTTCTTAATCCAAAACTAAACTAGTACTGTACTACACCATAATCACGGTCAACTATCCACACAGCCGTCACATGTCACATCATGGTGTGATCATCGAGGTCAACTAACTTAATTTTCTCTTCATAATCAAGGTGATACCCGAGGACCACATCGTTCTGGACGGCCGGCGAGCAATGGCGGGGACGACGGTGCAGTTCCCGCTGGAGCGTCTGGCGCGGGACAAGACGGCGTGGGCTGACCCGGACGAATTTCGGCCGAAGAGATTCCTGGCCGGCGGCGAGGGCGACGGCGTAAGCCTCGTGGCGGCGGCAGGGAGCGCGGGTGAGATCAGGATGATGCCGTTCGGCGCCGGCAGGCGGATGTGCCCCGGCATGGGCGTCGCCATGCTCCACCTTGGGTACTTCGTGGCAAACCTCGTGAGGGAGTTCCAGTGGACGGAGGCGGGAGGCGACATGGCTGTCGACCTCGAGGCACATGTCGGGTTCTTGAACGTGATGAAGCGGCCACTGCGTGCCCGGCTAGTACCGAGGCCGAAGACTGAATGAAGTGGCCTCTACTCTGGGAGGACATGGGTTCTTTACCTTTCTAGACTTGTAACTAAAGGTGACTGCCTCTTAACTCCACATACACTATGCGGTGACCCAGCATACCACTGCATGTGTAGTACATTATAGTCGTTGACATGACATCCACAGAACACCGTTCCGTAAATATCACATCCCTCAGAGTGGTACAACAGAAACATTGCGGGTCCATATTACAAACATACACACGTTATTATTATTACAATATCGAAAGTTTAAGACTTCCAAAATGCTCAACTTACAAACCAAAATATAAGTATTTCAGCGGAAATTTCAAATTTAAAACTTAAACTCCAAATTGAGCTCAACAACTTATTGTTATATAATGTTCATGTTCCTCGGCTCAAGTGGCTACTAGAACTATAGTAACTATTCGAACTCTTGGAACTCTCCTCCGTAGACGATGTCGTAATCCTCCCCTTCTACGGCTCCGTACAAGTTGGGCTCTTCATAGAAGACCTCCTCTTGGTTCTCAGATGCGTACATTGGAGTACCTTCGGAATTCTCAGAGTCTAAGCAAGGATTCAAAGGAAAGGATGAGTAACAGCGTTACCCAACAAGTTCATTATATGCAAGGTAGGAAGTTTGATGCTCTATCTACACCTCGGACTATCAGTCTTTGGCATTATGCAATTTTCGTAAATCTTTCTTCAAAGATTGTTTTTATTATAAAAATCTATGACCATCAGCCTTCACAGGTTGACCAGAACTTTCATGGAGTTCCTTTCCTGTCGCGTTCGTAGCTCCTTTCCGGAACAGGGAGTAACAAGTTACAGTTCTTACACTCTGTAGAGGTGCGTTACTTTTCCCATGAGAGATCAACTCCTTGTTGCAGAACCAGACGTACTTTCCCGTCCACATTTCCATGATGTGGGGCCCGGTAGTTGGTCCAAGCCAATCACTACCCTCTCCGCGACCTTATATGTCTGCACGATCCTTCGGTTAGCTCACCTTCGTTAAGCCCCCTTTCGGGCAGGCTAAAATTCCGATGAGTTTCCGAAGACTCTATGACCTACTGATGCCCGGATTAGTACCATTTACATGGACTATATCCCTAAACACCATTCATAGATAATCTAGACACCAAAAGTGTGGGGCGTAAGGGTGTCCACCCATATGTTGGATCCACACAAGGAATCACAACGTCACGTTAAGGTCGTCTTGCTTCCATACAAGAGGAAAAGGATACAGCTGACTTCTCTGTCCCATTCCAAATATCATGGTTAACGCGTAATATACGACGCTAGAATCACTGATGTCATGGTTTATTAATTCCTAATTGTTCATCATTAGTGCAAATAGAACTCTAAGTTCTATTGCTCCATTATATCATCACTTAGGATGATATCTAAGATTTAGTATCTTGAGAAAATAGTGTTTTCTTTTTCTATAATATAGATGATAACACACAATTTGCAAATACCTTGATAAAGACTCTTCAAAGGACATGAGAAAGTGATGAACTTGCCTTGTGATGGCAAGGTAGTGAAGTATGATGCTTGCACTGGACCTTGAGCTTCTATGTCTACAAAAACATCATTATTGCCCGGTAAGGACAATATTTAAAGAAGCAAAATGATTATGCAAAGTAATGTAATGCATCATTTAATTTGATATGCATTCTCCCCATTATTTATAAAATTCTTTCTAATAATAAAGGATATATAAATATTATTTTTTAATATATATATAATAGAATATGGTATTCTTTTATTTTATTTCCCTTTTATTTGACGTTTATTGATTTAATAATTCTTTTAAGAATTATCACTTAAATATCAAAAATTGTTATTAAATATTTGTTTAGTATTTTTCTAAAATACTACAATATTAATATATGATGAAAGTGAATTTTAATTAATTTTATCACCTTTCAATAATTTTGTAAAATTCCATAAGTATTATATAAATTACAAAATTCTTAATAAAATTTATATGTCTAAAATTTTATTTCTTAATTTATTTTGATAGTGTGGATTATTGTGAATAAAAAGATATTTTATTTATAATTTTTGTACTTTTATTTTCTTTTCTAGAATTTAATTAAATTCAGGGGTAGTTTGGTCTTTTTCTATTTATTAAAACAGGCCTTAAAGGTTTATGGGCTGACTTGTTCTTATTGGGCCCTTGTGGCTCATTAGGCATAGTCAAAACAGCCACCCCGAAGGGTTCTGGCCCAACCCAGCCCACTCACTCGCTGTCTCTCACCCTCGAGCTCACTCCTCTCCTCGTCTCTCCCCGACCCCATGGTCGGTGATGTCGCCGCCGATGATTCCCGCCGTCGTGGTTCGTTCTGGTCGCCGCCGTGGTGCAGGAGGAGGTTGTCGACGTCACTCTTTCTTCCCGTCCATCTGGATTTGGACATGGAGCTCTCTTCGACAGATCGATGCCGTCCCGAACCCTAGGGTTTGGGTTTGGCGTTGATCCTGGCGCCGCCGCTGCTATCGTGTGCTTTGGTGATTCACCTCGCCCCTAGGCGTGGCTATGGTCATCTCCGTGGCGTTGTATGGGTCGCAGCGCCCCCCTAGGGGTGCTCTCCGTGCCGCCATGGTCGTCGGCCACCTCTGCTTCCTCTTCTAGTCTCCAGCGAGGACCTTTGGTGAGTTCTTTTCCTCTCCCCCTTGTGATCTCTATGCTCGCTCATCCTATGCTAGATGTTGGTAGTGACCTCTCTGGTTACTGTCTTGTCCTGATTAAGATGATTTATTCCATTTAGGGTTCATCTCTGATACTTGTAAGATGCTCCTATGATCTGGTTGTGATGTTTAATGGGGATTTGGGATGCTCTGCACCTCATTGTTAGTGATCACCACCATTTGATTGTGTGATGCTACTATTGCTGTGTGATTAAGGTTGGAGTAAATGCTAGGGTTGCATATTATTGCCTTTGGCTGGTACTCTGGTGAATTGATGTGTTTATCTATTGTCAGTATCTTGACATTGGCAATGATCTAGTCAGTGAGAATTTACTGACTTAGTTATTGTTGGCTTGCTAGATGATGCTTGTTCTGAATTTTATTCAGTAGAATCTAATGATTCTTTGATCATGAATAAATAATTAGAATATGATCCCTGTATCTAATTCCAGGGAGATGATTTGATAGATGATTTGTGAAGTTTGGACTATTTAATTGTCTTTGTGATAAGGTCAGTGCTTATGAAACCTTCTTAAGAGGGTACATAAGTAGATCTTGTTACTGACTAGGCTTAAAGTCATTTATGGGACTTGATGGATGTTGATAGATAAGTTGGGAAACTTATTGTTTGACCTAGCCAGTGATGATGGTCTGAGGCTCTAGGAACTAAGCTTCTATCTTGCTGTCATTTTCCAATTTGGTTAAGACATCAACTGCTTACTAGATCTTAGATCCTAGTTGGTTAATATATATGGTTTTGTTTGTGGCTTATAAAATCTGAGGTGCTAGTCCTTCTTGGAGATGTGCCAAGATTTGTAAGAACAATTGATAGACTATAAAGGTTGCCTTTATTATTGTTGGAATTATGCCCTAGAGGCAATAATAAAGATGTTATTATTATAATTCTTGTTTATGATAAAGTTTATATTCCATGCTAGAATTGTATTAAGTGGAAACTTTGATACTTGTGTGGTTTATGAACAACACTGTGTCCCTAGTATGCCTCTATGGACTAGCTCATTGATTAATGATGGTTAAGGTTTCCTAACCATAGACATGAGTTGTCAATTAATAATGAGATCATGTCATTGGGAGAATGATATGATGGACAGACCCAAATTAAGCAGAGCAATTAGATCGTGTCATAGTGTTCATCTTTGCGAAGCTTTTTATTATGTCAAATATTGTATTCCTTAGACCATGAGATAATGCAACTCCCTGGTATCGGAAAAAGCTTTGAGGTCATCAAATGTCATCCTATGAGAGGGTGATCATAAAGGTGTCTCTCAGGTGATCGGAAAGTACTTGTTGGGTTGTATGTATCGAGATGGGATTTGTCCCTCCCAAGTCGGAGAGATATACTTCGGGCCCACTCGGTAATCGATATCAACACCGCTTGCAAGCGAGTGGTTAAGGAGTTAATCACAAAGTGATATCGGATTACGGAACGAGTAAACTACTTGCTATGAACGATATTGAACTAGGTATTCCGATGCCAACGATCGAATCTCGGGCAAGTAAAATATCGCGTGATGAAGGGAATATATATGGGATTAATTGAATCCTAGCATCATGGTTCATCCGATATGATCATCGATGAATATGTGGGAGTCAATATGGGTTTCCAGACCCCGCTGTTGATTATTGATAGAATATCATGTCTGCATATTCTCGAACCCGTAGGGTCACACACTTAACGTGTCTCGACGCTAGGATAGAATGTATAATTGGTTTATGAGTTTTTGTTAGGAGTCTCGGATGAGATCCAGGACATCACGAGAGGTTCCGGAATGGTCCGGAGAATAGGATTCATATAAGGGAAAGCAGTTTTTGGATTTCGGAATGTTCGGTATCATACCGGAAGGTTCTAGAAGCTTCCGGAGTGGGACCAACGTGGCCCCACTTGTCGGGAGGGGGCGTGGGCCTACGAGGGAGTGCCCTGGCCGCATTGGGCCAGGGGCACAAGGCCCCATAGGCCCAGCCAGCCAAGCCCTAGGGGAAACCCTAGGGAGAGCTTCTAGAAGGGGGGGAACTTGCCCCCCCACTCCACCCCATGTGGTTGTCGGCCCTTGGGCTTGGAGGAGGGGCAAGGGCAGCCGGCCAGCCTTATATATAAAGAGGGCAGGGGCGCACCCTCCCCCACACCTCCTCCAACCCTAGCCGCCTACCTGCTGCCCTCCTATTTCTCTCTCTCTCTCTCTCTCTCTCTCTCTCTCTCTCTCTCTCTCTCTCTCTCTCTCTCTCTCTCTCTCTCTCTCTCTCTCTCCCGACTGCGCATAGGCGAAGCCCTACCGCAGAAACTCTCCACCTTTGCACCATGCCGTCGTGTTGTAGATCTAATCTACCTCTCCACCTCAATTTCTGGACCGAGGAAGGAGGATACGTCGAGGTGCCGTACGTGTGCATCTCTCGTAGGCGTCGCCACTTGCGGCGTTGGATCGGATCGGATCGCGAGGAGGAGAAGGCTAGTACGACTACATCAACCACGTTCCATTGAACGTTCCGCTGTGCGATTTCTTCAAGGATATGAATATCTCATCTATCCCCCTCGTTGTTTGCATCTCCTAGATTAGATCTTGGCTTCCCCGTTCGCATCCGTAGAAAATTTTGATTTACTATGCTGCGAAACCCTTCAATTATCACCAATTCTGTGAGGCTGGTCTGATAATTTGGTGTTTTGAAAAGATTTTTGATCTTGATCTTTATGTTTAAAACCTCTAGGATAGCTTCACCGCACTTGGGTGATTATTGAGAGGTTGCCTTATGCATCAACATATATACTTTGCTTGAGATAAGATAAACAGATCACATGGTTGTTTATGATGCTCACCACAAAAACTATGTTGGTGATGGCTTGATGTGCTGGTGGTGTTGCTGGTCTGATCCAGTCCTTCTCCCCTTGATGTTGTTCTTGTATTCCCTTGATGCTTGTGCTTGGCCTTGAGGAACTCTGCTCCTCCTAGCTCCTGTGAGCTTGGCCTTGCTATTCACCTGATCCTTCTCCTCCTTATGTCACCATCAGGTGATATGTGGCTAGATCTGATGTGAGATGGTGTGGATGGTTTATTTGGCTCTAGCTAAGCTAGTTGTTCTTGTGTGTGTGAGCAGTGAAGAGATGCACTAGTGCCTCTCCACAGCTGTGCTGAGCAGTTTTGTGCTGATGGGCTGTTTCTAAGGTGCTGACAGCACACACCATGCATTTTGGTGTGTGTCCTGCCTGTGTGCTTGTTGTGCAACTTATGGATATGCTCTAGACTTGAGAGTTACTTTGATCTGATTAATTTTACTTGGCTGGTGAAACTTGCCCCTCCTTGGTGTTATTTGTCTTATGGCTTAAATTATGAAAGATACATTCTTTCATATTGATGAAACTTGCCCCTGAATTACTCAATGATGAAAAAGTGAACAGTGCACTTCACTGTCAATTTCTGAGGGTAAAAATAATTCTAATCCTAACCTTCTTTTCCTTTTTCTTTTAAGTTTATTTTTATTTTGCAGGTACCAGATTTTGAAGATGAAGATTTTAGTTTAGGTTTTCTTTATAGAATAGTCCAATGTAATCTCCTTTATTCTTTTGTAATTTAGTTCTATTCTTTTGTAATCTTCATTTTATTATTTTGTAATAAAGATTATACTATTATCAATAAATAACTATTATTCTTTATTTATTTACTATTGTAAGAATTGTGGATGATTTCCATAAGTTACATTTTTGTAACTTATTTATTGAATAAAAATATGGAATGAATATTCATAATCTTAATTACTTTCTTTATATAAAGTTTGAGTTATTATTGGTTAACTCTTAATTGAATCACATATTCAAACATTATTCAAAATTCTTTCGAATTATAAATTCAAACATTCAAGTTTTATATTCAAATTTCATTTCCCAAACACATAATTCCACAAAGATCATGTCAAAATCTATAACTAAGACTAAACCTAATCTCAAAGTATGAAAGAAACCTTGATCACTTTAGGTTTTTATTTGGCAAAAAAATTTACCCATATTTTCACAGATGAATGCATGAAACATTCCAAATTTCTAAATCTACCCTTCGTTAGTTTCTAAATGCTGGGATGTTACACACTAGCGACATACTATTATTTTTTCTAAGCGGAGTATATTACCAATTACCATCTGTAACGACAGGCTGTCCAAAAAGTCAAGGACGTGCACGGTCTACAAGGAAAATAAAAAAACAGCTACGGTGACACCACGTACAACACTCTAGCAAATATCAATTTTTTCTTTTCGAAAATGAACATTTTATTATATATAGAATGTTTAAACCCGGCTTCTGCATAACTAGGATGCACACAGCCGATCAACCAAACCAAAGTGAGTAAACAAATAAGTACCAGAATTACAAAATATGATAATGAAAACCATCCTCTGGCTATGCCAAATCAATCCGCAGATCACGCTGCCATCCATGTCGAAAGAAAATATCTCTCGTCATGTCCTTCAATCGCGTACACCCCTCCGCAAAGAAGTCGTGAAACTCCATACGCTGAAGAATATTCCATGAGCGAAGGATAACTGTGGCTCGGTAGATAACCTGCTATTAAAAATCTGGTCATTTCTACATAGCCAAAGAGACCACATTCGCGAGACCGGCTCCGCACTTGACGTGTGGCTTGTTTCACACATGCGGCTGGTGGATGCCAGTTTCTCTCACTATAGTTGTCATAGGATTTACACCGAATGTTGGCAACCATAATATCATCGTCGTGGCTTTCCGTAGGTAAAAATCGTTCTTAGCTTGTTACTCCCCATAAGCCACGTAAAACATGCAACAACAAAGTAGAGGCGTCTAACTTGTTTTTGCAGGAAGTGTTTCTGTGATATGGTATGGCCCAAGATGTGATGTGTATGTTGTATGCAATGATCATGTTTTGTAATATTTCACGACTTGCATGTCGATGAGTACACAACCGGCAGGAGCCATATGGTTGTCTTTATAATTGTGTATGACCTGTGTGTCAACTTCTTATACGCCATGTAATAGCTTTACTTTATCGCTAAGTAGTTAGCAATAGTTGTAGTTGCTATTCATGGTGGAGGCAATCATGGTGGAGTGATGGAGATCATGCTGGCACGCACAAGATGGAGATCATTGCGCGGAGATTGGCTATACCATGTCACATAAAATTATATGCATGTGATGTTTATCCTTTTATGTATCTTATTATGCTTAGATCGTGACGGTAGCATTATAAGATGATTCCTCACTTAAGGATCAAGATAAAACTGTGTTCTCCCCATGTATGCACCGTTGCGAAAGTTCGTCGTGTTCAAGCACCACATGATGATCGGGTGCTATAAACTCTACGTTCACATACAACGGGTGCAAGCCAGTTTTGCACACGCGGAAATACTTGGGTTTGACTTGATGAGCCTAGCATGTACAGACATGGCCTCGGAACACACGAACCGAAAGGTTAAGCATGAGTCATATGAATGATATGATCGACACTTTGTTGTCCACCATTGAAACCACATCTCTTCTCGTGAAGATCGGATTATGTGTGGTGAATTTGGATCATGTTCACTAAACAACTTGAGGGATGTTGAATTTAGTGGGAGTTCATCTAGTAATTTGATTAAGTTGAACTAGTTATCATGAACATAGTCTAAATTGTACTTGCAAATTTTGTAGATCAAATGGCTAAGTCCAACTTCAACGTTTTTGCTGAGAAAGAAAATCTTAAGAACAATGGGTCTAACTTCACCAACTGGTTCCGCAATCTGAGAATCATTCTCGCTGGCGGACAAAAGGACTATGTCCTTGAGAAAGCGCTAGGTGACGCCCCTGCTGTAGATGCGCCGGCTGATGAAAAGGCTGTTTATCAGTCGCGCAAAGATGATTATGGTGTGATTAAGAGCACCATGTTGTTTGCTATGAAATCAGACCTTCAAAATCGTTTTGAGGAGTTCGCCGGGCCCTTTGAGATTCTTGAGGAACTGAAAACCATGTTTCAGACTCAGGCCCGTTCTAAGAGATATGAGATCTCTGAGAAATTATTTAACTGCAAGATGGAGCGGATATCCCTAAGGAGCTCTAAGCTCCCTCGAATTGACGATCCCTGATTGCTCCGCGCGATGCGCATGGTGTTGGCCCGCCTGCCAGCTTCTCGACGTGTGCTTGCCGGGTCTGGATAACACACAGTTAGGCGGTTCATTACTCTCAAAAAGAAAAGTTAGGCGGTTGGTCGAAAGAATGTTTCCACCTCCTCTGGTTGAGCAACGACACCTAGCCCATCTTTCTCCCCACTTCCTATTATCCTTTCTCCACCTCTCACATCTCCTCCGCCGGCTTCAACCGTAGGTCCTCAAGGTTAAGGCGGACGGGGCATCGAGGGACCGTCTGAACTTTAGCCTGAGCCATCTTAGATCCGATTCGTCGCTGCGCCGGCATGTGTGGCAACGGCGCCGCAAGCAAAGCAAAGATGAAAAAATTGTAGAAATAGTTATGAAGCTCGAATTTCATTTCTCGTTACATACTTGTACTAAATAGTTTCAGATCTATCATGTACCTTTGCCATTTGTTAACTGACTTTGGTTGGATTGATTTTAAATCGATAGCAACTCATACGTTTTTTGAATATAATCTAGGTAGTTGGCTTTTTTTGTAATTTTTTTGTGATTATTACCAATGTAATTAGCAAGTTAATAGCATGATTTATCCTATTTAGTTCGCTTTATTTGTTTTTCTGTGTATGTCCAGATTATTCCTCTACGTTCAGATTGTGTACCAAGGTTCACATTGTTTTTTCTGCTCTGGATTCTATCTCATTTAAGAATGATTTCGTTCAAATTTTTCATTATAGAACATACTACTCTCTATTATTCATGTAATGTCAGCAGAACAATAACTTGCTTGTACTGGAACTTTGGGTTTTATAGTGGAAATATACTTGTTTTTATGCATCTTTTATGCACTTTTCAAAAAAATTATTGGATTTGATTATCAGGAGATTACTTCATAAATAGTTTTGTGTATGTTCGACTGATTATATATGCTATTATTACATAGGCAAAATGGATATGGACCAACAAGATTACAATACTGATGTTGTACTTGAAACGTTCGAACATGAACAAGTACTTGAACATATCAGTGATATTGAAAAATCAGAGGAATTATTATAGATGGTATAGTTTCAACCATTTATAATTTTTGAATTTAATATTTCTCCTTTAAGTTACATTTTTTTTTGTTGGTAGCTACCTAATGTATAATGATTCTGTGATTGTATACATGTAGATTATAAGAAGTGTACAAAAAAGTGAGAGGAGAAATAGTGCTAAGAAAAAAGAGAGGAAGGTTAGTGTTTGTATAGTTTTTTTGAGTTTTGTTTATTGCTAATTTAAAAGAGAAAGATCTTATATATTTATTAATTGTTGTTACTATTGACAGAGAACAATTAAAACAAATATAGAAGCAAATGGAAGTGAGGCTGATGATGAGAGGAAAGCATATAGTAGATGCAGCATTTCATTCCTCTTTTTCAAGTGATCCAGAAAGTTAAATGCAATCCTCATTATGTCAGCCTTGTGCATTCCATGGGTTTCAGAGAAGTACTTCAGTTGGATGATTGTTGTGTTCCTAGATGCTTCGTGAAGTGGATAGCTGATAATGTAGATACCGAGGAGGAGATCACTATTGGTTCTAAATGCATTAAGTTGTCTCCGCAAGCTGTTACACAGACACTTGGAACTCTTGAAGGTGAATTAGCAGTTGACAGTGATGAGATCAATGGGAAAGCAGCTTTTCTTCCAGCTTTTGGTTTATCTGAAGTGCCATCAATCAGATATTTTGGCAAAAAGATAATGGCGAAAGACATTCTTCCTGATTTTTGTCGTTCCACTAGTGTCTTTAGGAACACTTTTCTGTCCTAATTCAAGTACCAAAATCAGCACAAAATATATGGGCACTTTGATTGTGGTTGATAAAATAAAAGATAGAAATTGGTCAAAATATATACATGATTGGGTGATGTTCTACATAAAGAAGTACAGGAAAGAACCAACTAATCCAGAGCAATTAACTCAGACACTTGGTGGTTGTATATATCACTTGGCGGTAAAACCTTATTACTTTTTTTGTTAAACTTCTTGATTATGTTATGTACTGATAATATTTTTCTAATATCATTTTTTTGTTACTTAGTTCTTGTTTTATTTTGTTATAGGTTCGTTGTCTTGACCATATTGATTTTGGTCCTATTCAGCTGCCTTCAACTATTCCTAGAATTAGAGTTTGGAAGGGGAAAATGATAAAAGTGTTTAGTGATATGTATATGGATACAAATGGAAAATATGGAGCATACTCAGTAAGTGGTAGCTGACATATTTAAGTTTGTACACTTAGTTTTTTGATTGATTATTGTTTTTTGTTCTTCTATATGTCATATGTTATGTATAATACCTGATCAATTCTTATTTTTCTCAAGGTTAAGGATCTTTGTGATACATGTTACTCAGGCACCAGCAATACAAGTAGTGAATATGTTGCTTCTGATGACACCCTCAAGAATGAAATTGTTTCAGCTATTGGAGATATTGTTGGGGAAAAGTTATAGAAAGGAATCAGAATCATCTTTTACTTATTATGTTATATAGATTCTATCTTACTTTTCATATTCAATACTAGTTAAAGGAAGCAATATCATCAAGTTATGTAGCCATCATGAAAGGTGAAGAAAAGAAAGTGTGTATGAAAGCTAAAGATCTTGTGCTTCAAGTTGTACAAGATTTTTTGTCCAATCAAATTGGATCACAGGACACCATCACTACTAGAGAAAAGCTTATGCGAGGCGCACCTAAAAGCTTATGCGAGGCGCATATCATATGCGCCTCTAGCTTCAAGTGTCGGCTATTTTTTATGCGAGGCGCCTATACTTCACATATGCGAGGCGCATATCGATATGCGCCTCCTATATTATTATGCGAGGCGCATATCGATATGCGCCTCGCATATGTGAAGTATAGGAGGCGCATATAATATGCGCCTCGCATATGTTTCACAATGCGCCTCGTATATTTATAGTATATGCGCCTCCTATAGTGTCCTATATGCGTCTCCGGTAATATTTTTGAAATTCAAGTTTTACAGACCACTATAAATAATAATATACAGATATTCAAATATACAATATAGTCCAGAATACAGTATAAAGAGCACATAATTTTTCAGAAACTTGTAATTTGCCAAAGCATAATAGAACCAACATGAATAAAATACATTACGCATCAATCATGACATACAAGTTCATACATCAAGTGTTTGTGCCACAAGTTCACACCTCCGAGTACAAGTTCACAATCACATTACACCTTCGAGTACAAGTTCACAATCACATTACAACTCCAACGACGTAGCTCTACCTAGATGAAGTAGAACACATAACCTACCATGAAGAGCAACAAGGTGGTGATCACGAGGAAGTTTCTCCACTTCTTCCTTCCATGCCTCCTCCACTTCTCTTCCGCCACCTCTCTACTCTCATAGCCTTGGTAGTTGTTGCCCGAGAAGTTGTTCACTTGCTTCTGGCAGTCTTTCCACTCCTCGTACACACCTGGAACCCGACCGATGTACACGACATAACACCTCCTCGCCATCTCCTACACATAATAAAGATGATATTACTTATGTCAGTGGAAAGCAATAGCTAGCAGTTCACAAGATAGAATCATGCATATATATGGGTGCAACAAAATGTAAGAAATCACGTTCTAATCATCGGCATTTCGAAGAAAGACAAAAAAAAAGCAAACCAAGAATGACTTGGATTAGTACCTCATACTTAGGTTGGGCACGGAAATAATAATGCTAGAGACTTCACATTATATGTTTCAATCAAGCGCAAAGAGGTACTACTAGATTCATACATCTGGGAGCAGATTTAACAAATTCACAAACAAAAACATCAATTTTCTAGTCTAGTAACAAAGAATCGGATGGCAGTGGCTATTATATCAACATAACATCTTTACATATGAAAACCGCCAAACATAATTTGTTCATAGTATGATTGCAGACTTTACAATGCGAATGCAGAAATATGCATACAGCAGATGTCATCTGTGAGACAGGACAAGAGAGGTGTTGATGGCAATCTTTTGCATTGCCTTGGCATCATTTGCATTACCATGGGGAACAGATGAATGAACTGACGTGCTGGAAGCATTACAAATGACTGTGGAGACGTATATCCCGTTATACGTTCCAATAAGCAGAAGAGACACTACTAGATTCATATGTCTAGGAGTAAACGCAGCACGCTTCCAAGGGGAGGTAATTTTAGCTCCTAGCTAGCCCCCTCTCTCTCTCTTACCTTTTGGATTGCTCTCAGTTAAATGCCACCACTGTGCATCTTCATTGGGTATTCAACAACTAACTCAGATGCTCTGTTTCCAGTATATATATTATTAAGCGGTACGTTTTTACGTTTACTAGCAATAGCGTACCTGAAATGCACCTTCCTTGGAATAGATATTGCAAAATTTCGATCTAGAACACATAGTAGTAAAAGATATTGCAAAAACCATGCATGGCCGGTTCAGATGTCCTGTAGACAGAACCATCAAGAGTTTTCTTTTTCCAAACGCCAACACTACAAGATACTACAGTTTTACAGTTAACTCTGCATGGACACACCAGCAGGAGGGGGCTGCATCCATTATAACTTCACAGCTAAGCAGCCTGATGAGAGTCATCTTTCTGCTGATGCCGGCAGTACCAAGCTTTTCTTCTCCGAGGTCGACCCCAGGTTTCGGAATGAGAGTGATGTGCTGCTGTGCTGTATAGTTGGGGAAAATGATGCAGGTAATACAAATGTCGGCAGTTTTCTCGATTCCTCATTATCCTCACATGTTCCCTTGTTTTCTCGGGAGCTTTGCATCAGGTTCAATTTTGTTAGTCTCGTACAGTGTTATTTTTGTCACGGTCCCACATTGTGCTTGTGTTAATATATCCGGCTAACTCTTTCTTTTCCAGGCTGGCACTGCTATGGCTGCCAAGACTACAAGCCTGTTGTTCATCCAAGTAGCCAAGCATACGGCGGTGGTAGAACTACCTTTATTGAGTTTCCTCGCTCAGACGGAGATAGCACGGATAGCGACTAGATATAGTATGAAACACTAGATATAAGCAGCGCTGCCTAGCTAGTGTGGCTAATGTTCATTGTCACGTTGATACATTGAACGACTCAAGCTAGGGTGCAGATGAACAAATTGCAGATGAACAATTTAACATGGCTAGGTACTGCTCAGTACTTTATTGCACACAGGGGAAGAGGGATAGGGGAAGGGGAAGGGCTGGGAACGGGCAGGCTCTAAATTAAGCGGAATTCCAGCGTCAACGCGGTCGGACGCGGCAGGGCGCATGTCCCGGAGCCGCGCCGGCAGCAGAGGGGGGTAGCGGGACGCCGGATCCCACGGCCGTACGTGTGGGCCAGATCAGGCGCGAGGGACGTAACCGAATCGTGGCGGCGGAGGCAGAGCAGGAGCAGATAGGAGGAGGAGTTGGAGGAGGGAGGGAGGGAGACTTACACGTGTGGAGGCACTCGGAGACGGTGGTGGCGTCGCGGAGGAGGCGGTTGCAAAGGTGGCACGTCATGCACGCGGCGAGCAGCTCCCGCTTGACCATGACCTGCAGCTCCCTGCTGGCCCCGCTGCCGGCCCGCCGCCCTCTCTTCCTGCCCCTGCCCATCTGCTCCTCCTCTCCCTCCCCCTCGTGTCGTCCCCATCCTCCTCCTCCTCTCATTCCTTGACCTCCTCTGCCGATGCCGCGGGCGCCTCTTCCTCGGTACTGGCTTCCTTCATCTCCGCATCCGCGTTGGCCTCTTCCGTAGGATGCTTGGGGGCCTCCTGCGGGGGTGGGGGCGGTGGTTGGGCGTCGTCTTCTTCCTCCTGCTCCTGCGACGGCGCAAGTGGTGGGCGGGATTGGAGGCGGGAGGTGGCTGGGCTGTGGCAGCGCAAGTGGTGGGGCTTGGGAGACCAGAGAGAGACGCGAGGCTGGGTGGCCGGCGGCGGGATGGAGAAAGGGGATCGAAGGAGGAGGATGGTACTTCATTTTATCTGTCCCACCCATTCTAGTACTATAGGAGGCGCATATAGCAATATGCGCCTCGCATATGCGGCTACCTACCTCCGCCCGGCCCCGCAGGAGTTACTTGAGGCACATATGACCATATGCGCCTCACATATTATCAAATATAGGAGGCGCATATAACCATATGCGCCTCGCATATTCGTGCACCTACCAACATGCGGGCCCACACAGATTATGCGAGGCGCATTCTGCCCATATGCGCCTCGCCTATCTAATATATAGGAGGCGCATATGACTGGAATGCGCCTCGCATAATATGGGGCTGCTAGATTTAGTCCGTACAGGGATTATAGGAGGCACATTCTTATCATATGCGTCTCACCTATTTTTATACTAGAGGCGCATGGAGAAGGAGTGTGCCTCGCCTATTTTATAGGAGGCGCATATGGTCTAAATGTGCCTCGCATAAGCATGTCTCCTATAGCCTTTTCTCTAGTAGTGCATCAAGCTTTCCCGTTCTGGAGAACCATCAATCAAGTCTGCTTGTAACTCTGGAAGCACTGAAATAGTGCCCAATGAAGAAGAAGATGATTGTACCAATAAGCGTTCTTTTGTTTTCTTCAAGTCTGACCATTTTTGTTAGTTATATATTTTGTTAGCAAGGTTATCTAATAAAATTTTAAATTCACACAGATGAAACTCGAATTCAAAGGAAAAGAAGACGTTCTAGTTCACAGAATTCAGATGAATGTAACATTAAAAGGACTTTCAACCAGAATATGCTGAGTGAAGAATACACACATATTGAAGTACCAAACACTGAGGTAAAATCATGAGTAGTAAACATATGTGTTACCTATATAGTGCATTGTTTTTCATAATATATTATTTATGAAGCTGTTGTTTCTTGCTCATTTATTGTTGTCTATTGTTAAAAGGAAATAAAACGAGATGAAGCAACTTGCTCCCAGCATATTCATTTGTTGGAGATATGCCCAAGAGGCAATAATAAAGTGGTTATTATCATATCTTCATACTTATGATAAATGTTTACATACCATGCTATAATTGTATTAACAGGAAACATTAATACTTGTGTGATTTGTAAACATAAAAGAGTCCCTAGTAAAGCCTCTTGTTAAACTAGCTTGTTGGTTAATATATGATCATGGTTTCCTGATCATGAACATAGAGATGTTATTAACAACAGGGTCATATCATTAGGGGAATGATGTGATGGACATACTCCTATAGTTAAGCGTAGCATAAAGATCAAGTCATTTAATATAGTTCATTTTCTATAAGCTTTCTGATACATAGTAACCTAATTCCTTCGACCATGAGATCATGCTTATCACCATCACTGGAAGGATGCTTTGATGACATCAAACACCACACCGTAACTGGGTGGCTATAAAGGTGGCATTGAGTGTTCGGAAAGTATGGGTTGAGACACATGGATCAAGAGTGGGATTTGTCCATCCATATGACGGATAGATATACTCTGGGCCCTCTCGGTGGAATGTCATCCAATTAGCTTGCAAGCATGTGACTGGCTCACAAGGGATCACATACCACGGGAACGAGAAAAGAGTACTTATCGGTAACGAGGTTGAACTAGGTATGCAGAGATACCGACGATCAAAACCTCGGATAAGTAAACTATCGTGAGACAAAGGGAAATTGGTATTGTATGTAAGTGGTTCATTCGATCGCAAAGTAATCATAGAAATATGTGGGAGCCATATGAATTTCCAGATTCCTCTATTGGTTATTGATCGGAGAAGTGTCTCGATCATGTCCGCATAATTCACGAACCGTAGGGAGACACACTTAAGGATTCGATGTTGTTGAGTAGTTATGGAATGATGAGTAAGAGACCGAATGTTGTTCGGAGTCTCGGATGGGATCCGGGATATCACGAGGAGATCCGGAATGGTCCGGAGAATAAGATTCATATAAGGAAAGTCCTGTTTCGGGGTTGGAGAATGGTTCCGGTGTTTTCATCGGGAATGTTCTAGAAAGTTCCGGAATGTCCGGCACTCCGGAGGAGAAGGGTACATGAATATGTTATATCAAGTTGGTATGATTGCATCATGTACTAGGTGTCATCGCTGAACAAAATAAAGGGTTTAATCAAATCCTAGTTTGAAAAGTCAAACGTCAATTTGAAAAGTCAAACGGCTATTTTGTGAAGTGGTGGGAAAGTGGGAAACCGAATTGGGGAGGAGTTCCTCCTCCACCGCCGGCCCACTAGGGATCCGAGTTGGGGAGGGACTCCCCTCCCCTTGGCCGCGCCCTCCCACCTATATAAGGAGGGGCAGGGCTGCCCCTCCAAACACACCTCTCTCCACCCAAAACCCTAGCTCTAGGCGCCACCACCCCTCCAAGTGTTGCCACCACATAGGGATCCTCTAGCCGCCGAATTAGGGTTTCTCCAAGCCCTAGCCTTCGGCCACACCAAGCCCCTTTGGTGCTTCTAATCCGTAGACCACCAAGGCCTCTCTCATAGTCCACCATACTCGCTCCGGCTTAAGGCGAAGCCCTGCGAGATCTTCCCTCTACTTCCGGTACCACGCCGTTGTGCTGCCGGAATCGCGAGGAGAGTGATACAACCTCCGCTGCCTGCTGGAACAAGGGAGAGGAAGGTCTTCATCGAGTACCGAACGTGTGACCGACTGCGGGAGCGCTGCCGGAACGCAGCGCCGGAAGGATCGTCTACGCGATCTTGAGATCGGAAAGAGTACGACTACATCACCCACGAGAATCCGCTCTTGTTAACCGCTTTGGAATCTTCGAGGGTGAGTTCCTCTATCGACTCGTTGCTACAATCTAGTAGATAGATCTTGGCTTGATCACAGATTAGATCTTGATTGTGTGTTCATGCGGTAGAAATTTTTTGTTTTCCATGCTACGAACCCCTACAGTGGTATCAGAGCCGTGTCTATATGTAGATCTGTTGCACGAGTAGAACACAATGGTCATTGTGGGCGTTGATGCTTTTGTTGTCGATTGCTTCTTGTGTACTTTGCATCTTGCGGGATGGTGGGATGAAGCGGCCCGGGCTAACCTTACATGACATCGTTCATGAGACTTGCTCCACGCTTGACATGCAACTTGTATTGCATAAGTGGCTTTGCGGGTGCCTATTTCTCCCAACATAGTTAAGATTTAATTTACAACGGGTGATTGACAATACTAGTATCAATGTTGTGGTTCTTGTTCGTAAGTTAGAACGACACTTAATGAAAGCCCCAAACCACGTAAAACATGCAAAGAAAATTAGAGGTGTCTAACTTTGTTTTGCAGGGGGTGTGCTGTGATGTGATATGGCCATGATTGTGATTATATTTGATGTATGCAATGTTCCTTATTGTAAGTTGGCAACCGGCAGGAGCCATATGGTTGTCTTTAAATTCTGTTAAGACCCGCGTGTCTATTCAAAGTAGTTGTAATAGTTGAAGCTAGTGGACGACAACCATGGAGCGGCGTCATTGACCTTGATGCAATGCCGGTGATGATGGAGATCATGTTCGTGCTTGAAGATGGAGATCGGAAGCACAAAGAAGAAAGGCCATATCATATCACATATTATGAATTGCATGTGATGTTAATCCTTTTATGCATCTTGTATTGCTTAGTTAACGACGGTAGCATTATAAGATGATCCCTCATGCACATGAATTTCAAGTCCTAAAGTGTTCACCCTTAGTAAGCACTGTTGCTAAAGCTTGTTGTTTCGAAGCACCACGTGATGATCGGGTGTGTTATATTCCGCAAGTGTATACAACGTGAGCAAGCCAGATTTGCTCATGCGGAAGCTAAGGTTTGATCTTGACGAGCCTAGCATGTACAGACATGGTCTCAGAACACGGATCACCGAAAGGTAAAGCATGAGTCATATAGTAGATATGATGAACATGTTGATTGTTCGCCATTGAAGCTACATCAACTCTCGTGATGATTGGTTTTGATGTGGTGGATTTGATTCGTGTGATCACTAAAACAATGTGAGGTATATTGTTTTGAGTGGGAGTTCAACGGCAATATGATTAAAAGTTGAACACTATTTATCATAAATTAAATCAAAGTGAATTTGCATAGTTGTTGTAGTCATTGGCATCCGTTTACCACCTTGCGCTTAGTTATAATTGAGATGATAAAACTATAGAATTCTGGTTAGTTACTTTACGAACTGGTATCGTATTGTTTTGAAGTGTTAATCTAAAGTTTAAAAGTCCTATTGCAAACTTTCAGTAAGTTCCGGTTACTCCATGAAGTTTAATAATTGGTATTAAAATCGAGAGTGACAATTCCAAGAGTTAGTGTATGAGTATCATGTTTGTCTCCTTGATTCTTGATATTCAAAGAATATCAAGATTATCTAGGATCAGAAAGAGTTGTTTCAGAAACCATGATGTGTGGAAGATATTTTTGATATCTGAAACGAAGTTTTGGTTGCAACATGATAGAGTATAATATGGCAAAAGTCATGTTCTCATATTTGATGAGAATTTGTAAAAGGTTGGAGACACTAGTTGTCCTAAACCTCCAAAAGGTTTTGGAGAGCAACATTATACTCGTGATTCACCGTTATAAGCTAAAAGTAGCTTGATCATGGATGATTCCATGATAAGGGTGAATATTTGATGTAGGTAAAATGTTTATTACACCAAGAGATTACTAAAGAAAGGAATTTGAAAGAACACCAAACATTTGATGATGGTGATCTACTTCAAAGTGCAAGTCCAAAGACATTGGTATTTTAATATACATACTTTGGACTATGTGTCATGTATATGGCTCCACTGTTGATGTTGATAGATTCTTTCAAACAGAAAAAGGAAATACTGAAAGAGAATCTCATAAATATATGGCAGAAAAGAAAAGACTAGAATTGTTCAGTTTAGGTATATAAAGGATATACGTGTTATGGCTATATTCTTTGCTTGTTAAACAATGTGGTTCTTAAGTATTTGATACTGAATTTGTTGGTATGAATCGTCATACGAAACATAAGAATTCATGAACTACAATGGCCTAAGTAACTAGCAAAAGAATATGTGATGATGCTCATCGAGAACAAGTAAAGGGTTATTGCTCGTTAAACATCAAAGCTTTCCTTCAAGATTTGTTTTATCAGGTATTATGAGAACAAAAGGGTTGTTCAAATAAATGCCGTAATCCATATAAGATGGATGATTCACAAATCTCGTTGGAGAAATCACATCCATAAAACTAGTGCTAAAAATGTCGAAAGACAAAATGATTGAAAGATCACTTAGGAAGTGACATCGCCGTTTAAATTATATTGGAAAGAAAATATGAGGAAACTCCATGTGGATGGAATTTTGGAGTCTTTTGATTTTGGATCAAATGACACTTGTAAAACTTTCCTAGAGATAATTAAAACCCCGTTCATAGGCCAAAGGGAACGAATGACTAGCTTATTGAAACTTGTACATAATGTTGTATGAATTCCATTATGTATAGTCAAGAGTGATGGATTTCAACTTCATATGCTTTCTCCGAAAATTTGAGTGAATATATGAATATTTACTTAAATAAGGATGAAGTATGAAACAATTGAAAAGTTCAAAGATTTTCAAGATGAAGTGCAAAATCATTATAACAAGAATATAAATAGTTTATGATAAGATCATAAAGGAAGATATTTGAGTTACGAGTTTAGCATAATACCTAAGATTTAAGGAATCGTTCCGTGGATTTGCATATTCCGAAACACCATACGAGTATGGAGCGTTCGAGATATATAATTAAACCTTGTTTGACATGGTAAGATCAAAGGTGTAATTTATAAAACTGTCATTATATTTTAAAGATTAAAAGCTTTAGAGACTACCGTTTTTCCACTGAAAAGAGCTCCATCATAATCCGTTGAATTGACACCATATAAAGTTATGGTTTGGGATAAAACCCAAGTTGTCCTTTCTTAAACATTGGTATGCCATGCATAAGAAAGATGTTTGCAACCAAAGTCGGATGAACCTATCTTTGTATGTTATTTTGAATAACTGTTCCTCCATAACATCGGAGACAAAAATGTTTGTCGCTTAGAACGTCAAGTTTCTTTAAGAAGGAATTTTTCGTGAAAAGTTAAGTGGGAGGACAATAGAACTTTGATAAGGTTAAAAGAACCTTAGCTATATGTGCAGAGTTGCGCAGCGCCGAAAAGTGTTCCGGAGGCAGCAACAATGCTCATGGCTCACGTGCCTCAAAGGTTGTGGTTACGGAGATCTAAGTTCCTATTAAAACAAGTAGGTCGGGTAAACAATCAAATACCAAGATTTGAGAGTTAAATCATTATTTGACAACAATGATCCGACTACATGTAAAGAAGCGATGATGGGCCCTGACTCCGTCAAATGGCTTGAAGCCATAAAATCCGTGATAGTTCCATATACGAGAGATCAAGCTTTGAACTTGAAAGACCCTCTGGAAAGGTACAAGACCTTACAGTCGTATTTGGATCTATAAAGAAATAGACATGGATGTTTCACATCTATGAAATTATCGACATGTCGGGAAAGAGTTCACGACAATGTTCAAAGAGTTGACTATGACAAGATCTGATCTTTCATTAAGCGATATTTAGTCTAGACAGATTAATATAGCAACTACGACATATAATTTTGTTATGTGTTGAATAAACAAAACAAGTTCTTCTAATAGAATGGTTACCAAGGACGTGTGCATGACACGGTCCAAAGGGTTTTGTTAATTTAAAGGATGCTAAAAGCATATGCAAACTTCAATAGTTGAAGTAAGCATCGCGGAGTTGGAATCTTCACCATGATGAAACTATTAAAAGAGTTTAATTTCACCGGAGACGATGAAGATGCTTGCATTTGCAAGAAATTAAGTGGGAGCGCTAAGATATGTTTCTAATACATTATGTGGAAGACATATTGTTGATTGGAAATAATATATCTTTTATTAACACAGGATGAGAATTTCATCTCGATGAAAGACTTAGGCAAAACCCAAATATTTGGCATCAATAGACGCTAATATGGTTGTGCCAAAAGTACATAGATGATATATTAAATGAGTTCAATATAGAAACTACAAATAAAGGTTCTTGTCACACAGAAAGGATAGAATGAGTTCAATATTTATGATATATTATAGTGTATTGACACTTGGTAAGTGAAACACAAGTATAGATTGATACTTGATGTATAAGATCACAAAGAGTATTTTATCAATCATGCTGTGATGTGTACAAATCCAGATATGTCCTATGCTCTAAATGTTATGAGCGTATACCAGAATGATTCATAAGATGATTATTGGACAATAGTAAAGATATTCTTATGATCTTGTAAAAGAAATAAGAATATATTATTTTGTAGAAGTGACAAATAGATGGTTAGTTCATTGTAAGTGAATTACATTGATACTAGTTTTGTCACAAAGTACAAATTAAGTTTATCTCAATCTAAACTAAGGGTGGCACAATGTGATGGAAAGTAAGTTCCATAATGGATTTGGATGAGTTCCAAATTTGAGACATTGTGACAGATACTACAACAAAAGGCTAAGTATATAACTGCTGTTATAGCAGCAAAAGAGGGCATTTGTGTCAAGTGGTTTGTTATCAAACTAAGTGTAGTTCACAACAGGGATAATACTATGAAGATATATTGTACGACAATATTATCAACATGTCTTAACCCCAAAGAACTAAAGGTCACACCAAAGGACCAAATTTGTACAAAGCCATCTCATTAGAAAATGAGTGATGCGTAGAGACGCAAAGACATGCAATTACACATGGACCTGGAAGTGTCAGATCCGGAGATCAGTTGACCACTAGCAATCGTGTACATACGACACCAGAAAGCCATAGGTGTTAAATACACAAAGGTTTGAAACTAGATTATTGACTCTAGTGCAAGTGGGAGACTGTTGGAGATATGCCCAAGAGGCAATAATAAAGTGGTTATTATCATATCTTCATACTTATGATAAATGTTTACATACCATGCTGTAATTGTATTAACAGGAAACATTAATACTTGTGTGATTTGTAAACATAAAGGAGTCCCTAGTAAAGCCTCTTGTTAAACTAGCTTGTTGGTTAATATATGATCATGGTTTCCTGATCATGAACATAGAGATGTTATTAACAACAGGGTCATATCATTAGGGGAATGATGTGATGGACATACTCCTATAGTTAAGCGTAGCATAAAGATCAAGTCATTTAATATAGTTCATTTGCTATAAGCTTTCTGATACATAGTAAACTAATTCCTTCGACCATGAGATCATGCTTATCACCATCACCGGAAGGATGCTTTTATGACATCAAACACCACACCGTAACTGGGTGGCTATAAAGGTGGCATTGAGTGTTCGGAAAGTATGGGTTGAGACACATGGATCAAGAGTGGGATTTGTCCATCCATATGACGGATAGATATACTCTGGGCCCTCTCGGGAATGTCATCCAATTAGCTTGCAAGCATGTGACTGGATCACAAGGGATCACATACCACGGGAACGAGAAAAGAGTACTTATCGGTAACGAGGTTGAACTAGGTATGCAGAGATACCGACGATCAAAACCTCGGATAAGTAAACTATCGTGAGACAAAGGGAAATTGGTATCGTATGTAAGTGGTTCATTCGATCGCAAAGTAATCATAGAAATATGTGGGAGCCATATGAATTTCCAGATTCCTCTATTGGTTATTGATCAGAGAAGTGTCTCGATCATGTCCGCATAATTCACGAACCGTAGGGAGACACACTTAAGGATTCGATGTTGTTGAGTAGTTATGGAATGATGAGTAAGAGACCGAATGTTGTTCGGAGTCTCGGATGGGATCCGGGATATCACGAGGAGATCCGGAATGGTCCGGAGAATAAGATTCATATAAGGAAAGTCTTGTTTCGGGGTTGGAGAATGGTTCCGGTGTTTTCATCGGGAATGTTCTAGAAAGTTCCGGAATGTCCAGCACTCCGGAGGGGAAGGGTACATGAATATGTTATATCAAGTTGGTATGATTGCATCATGTACTAGGTGTCATCGCTGAACAAAATAAAGGGTTTAATCAAATCCTAGTTTGAAAAGTCAAACGCCAATTTGAAAAGTCAAACGGCTATTTTGTGAAGTGGTGGGAAAGTGGGAAACCGAATTGGGGAGGAGTTCCTCCTCCACCGCCGGCCCACTAGGGATCCGAGTTGGGGAGGGACTCCCCTCCCCTTGGCCGCGCCCTCCCACCTATATAAGGAGGGGCAGGCTGCCCCTCCAAACACACCTCTCTCCACCCAAAACCCTAGCTCTAGGCGCCACCACCCCTCCAAGTGTTGCCGCCACCTAGGGATCCTCTAGCCGCCGAATTAGGGTTTATCCAAGCCCTAGCCGCCGGCCACACCAAGCCCCTTTGGTGCTTCTAATCCGTAGACCACCAAGGCCTCTCTCATAGTCCACCATACTCGCTCCGGCTTAAGGCGAAGACCTGCGAGATCTTCCCTCTACTTCCGGTACCACGCCATTGTGCTGCCGGAATCGCGAGGAGAGTGCTACAACCTCCGCTGCCTGTTGGAACAAGGGAGAGGAAGGTCTTCATCGAGTACCGAACGTGTGACCAACTGCGGGAGCGCTGCCGAAACGCAGCGCCGGAAGGATCGTCTACGCGATCTTGAGATCGGAAAGAGTACAACTACATCACCCACGAGAATCCGCTCTCGTTAACCGCTTTGGAATCTTCGAGGGTGAGTTCCTCTATCGACTCGTTGCTACAATCTAGTAGATAGATCTTGGCTTGATCATAGATTAGATCTTGATTGTGTGTTCATGCGGTAGAAATTTTTTGTTTTCCATGCTACGAACCCCTACATCATTCAGCAAGTCTTAACCATATGGTGTTTAAGAACGATTTATCAAAGAAACAGAATGATACAAATGGAGGTACAAAATCTTATTATTGTTATAAAATATTTCTGAAATAAAATGTTCTTTTTTGTTTCCTGTAATCTATAAATATACTTACACAAGCGTAAGAATCTTAATATAAATGCTTTTTATTTTTGTAGTCATAGAAAGTCTTATGGATCTTAATTTGAAATCCATTTTTTAGGGTATTAACAGTAGGAAAGGTTCCTACTGCCTCATTTTCATTATTAAAAGGTCAGAGTCTGAAGTGTTACATATTTACAGAATACAAGGGGATAAAAGATCTCCCAAAAGAAAGGTTAGAAAACCTAAGACCTCACATGGTTTACAAACTATGGATAATGCTCTTGATGAGTGGGTGTAAATCCTCCTTTGTCCTGTGAATCAGTGGTGACAGATCAGCAGCCAATATTGACTTCCAGGCCTGAACCGAGGGTTGTATGTTATTAAACCAGAGGTTGTTTCTCTCCTTCTAGATGTTCCAGGATCCAAGCAGAGTAATTTCCATAAATAGCTTTTTATTCCAGCTTTGTTTTCCTTGTTCAATGATCTGAAGTCTAGAGTTAGCCATAGACCAGGCGATATTAATTGAATCCCAGCAAGCTTGACTGAAAGGGCAATGAAAGAGCAAGTGTTCAATTGTTTCTTCAGTAGTATGACTACACATTAAATAGTCATATCCAGTCCCAAGTGCATAATGCCTTCTTCTAAGCATGTTTCTTGTATTCAGCCTGTCAGACGGAACAAGCCATCCAAAGAACTTCACTTTTGCAGTGCACTTTGATTTCCACAGCCATTTGAAAGATATATGTGGGTTCAGGTTTCTAAAATTATACTGATAATATTTGTTGGATGTGAAATCTTTGCCCCCCAAAACATAACTCCAAGTGTCTTGTAAGTGCTCACTGAGTTGTATGTCTCTGCAATTATTTTGAATTGTTCTTAGTTCAGCTAAGGCTTCAAGCGACAGAGGAAGATAGAAGAGATGTGTCAAACTGTCTGTAGCTAGAAACTCTTGGGTAGAGATATCTTCATTCCTCACATAAGAATAGATAACTAGGTGACTCTCTCCTAAAATAGTGTCAGACCACTGATCCTTCCAAAACAATGTATTGGCCCCATTACCAATTGTATTTTTGGCTACCCTTCTAAATAAATGGGAGAGTCTAAAGACATCTCTCCACCAGAAAGAGCCACAAGGCCCAGTAGCATGTGGAACAGTATTATTGTAATAAGCATTCCAAACCAGGGAGACCCAGGGGGTGTCATCCTTATTGTAAAACTTATGAAGGAACTTAAGCAACATGCCTTCATTTTGAATTTTAAGAATAGAATGCCAATACCTCCTTTATTCTTTGGCCTGTAAATCATGTCCCAAGCAGCAAGAGAGTTGCATTTTTCACCTTCTTTAGTTTTTTATTCCACAAACAATGTCTATGAATTTTCTCTATGTGCCCCACAATCTTATCTGGTAATTTGATTGCACACATTGTGAAGGTTACAACTGAAGCCAGTAAGGAGTTAATCACAGTCACTCTCCCACTATAAGACATCATCATGAATGATGCAGACACCTTTCTCTCAACTCTGTCAATTAGTGGCATAAGATCATACACTGTGGGCTTAGTAGTGCCAAGAGGGATCCCCAAATAAGTGAAAGGCATTTTGGCAATTGAACAACCCAACATATCTGCAATTTCCTTAGTGATGCTGTCTGCCAGATTTATTGGTATTAGGTGAGACTTGTGAAAATTGATCTGTAAGCCAGTAGAAACAACATAATTGTGAAGAATCCCTTTCATTACTTGAATTTGTTCTTTATCTGCTTGCATTATGATCAAAGTGTCATCTGCATATTTGACAACTGGAAAATCCTGACCAAAATCAGGGGAGAATGGAGCTTTGAGGTTGTTTTCTCTGAATGCATTATTGATTGCAGATTGTAGTAAATCGGCAGCTAGAACAAAAATGAGGGGAGACAAAGGATCTCCTTGCCTTACACCTCTTTTGCAGTGAAATTGCCTCCCAGGTACTCCATTAAGCAGAACAACATACTTTCCAGTGCCAAAAATAATTTCAATCCATTTTAGCCACTTATCATTAAAACCCATCTGCTTCATAATTTTCATCATAGCCAGATGATCAATGGTATCAAAGGCTTTGGCAAAATCCAGCTTAAGCAGAATAATCTCTTTCTTAGAGGCTTCACATTGATAGAGAAATTCAAAGGCCCAAGCAAGGCAATCCTGAATGTTTCTGCCTTTTAAGAAACCATATTGGATTTTATGAATAATTTTTAGTATTTCCTTCTGGAGCCTGTTAGCCAAAATTTTGGTGATCAACTTCAGTACACAATTTAGCAGGGTAATTGGCCTAAAATCATTGACAGTTTCAGGTGAACCCATCTTTGGAATGAGTGTTATGTGCCCCATATTTATACTTTCGAGATTCAGGTCTCCTTCATAAAATTGAAAGCATAAGGAGTAAATATCTTCCTTGATGATGTGCCAACAACTTTTTAGGAAGAGGCCATTAAAACCATCTGGACCTGGGGCTTTATCATTTGGCATTCCCTTAACCACTTTGTCAATTTCCTCTCTAGTGAATGGTATGGATAAAGCTTCAAGGCCCTCAGTTGGAGTAATCAGATGTTGTAAGTCAAAAAGCATTTCAGGCTGAGTAGAAGTACCCAACCTTTCCTTGTAGACTTGAAAAATAGCTTTCTCTTTGTCAGCATACTCAGTGACTAAAGAACCATCAGATAGTTTGAGGGAGGCAATATTGTTCCTTCTATATCTTTCAATAGCAAAATTATGAAAGAATTTTGTGTTCTCATCTCTAAACTTTGTCCATCTAACTGTGCACCTTTTCTTCCAATATGCATTTTGGTACTGTAACAACCTTGCTAAATGAGCTTTTAGAATTTTCCTAAAATTTGCTTCTTGACAGAACTAAGGCCTTCTATCTTCCAGATTATTAAGTTCAGAGAGAACCTTGTTGGTATTTTCAATACAAGTGGACAACTTTGAAATTGATTTGCTCCAAAATTTCAAATCATATCTCAACTTTTTAAGTTTTGCATTTAGATTTGCAGCACTATTGGATTTGTGAGTTGGTTTACCCCAACTCTTTGTTACAACTTCCAGAAAACCAGGATGTGTTACCCAAAAGTTTTCAAATCTAAAAACCCTACTGCCAGGGATCTTAGTCTGTATAGCGACAACATAAGGAGTGTGATCAGAGGTTGGTTTGCCTTGTGTTGAAACAAATGTGTTGGAAAGCTAGTTGTCTAGTGCATGGAAGTAAAAAACCAATCAAGTTGCTCCAAAAGGGGATCTTGTTGCATGTTTCTCCAGGTGTATTTTCTTCCTTTAATTGGCAATTCAGTGAGATGTTGCTCTCTAATGAAATCATTGAAAATTAGAATGTCATTAACATCCCCCCAAGCTTATTCCTGTTTGCAGGGGACCTAATGAAATTAAAGTCTCCCATTAAGATCCAGTCTTCATCATCAGGAATATTCACCTCAAACATCCATTCAACAAATTTCTCCCTCAGTTCACCATTACAGGGGCCATAGATGTTAATTAAAGTCCAAGATTGGTCAGAATGGGTAGAAGTGAAATGAATAGAGAGAGAAAATTGTTCACAATGCATAACCATTCCAGAAAAAATTGAACTATTCCATATAATAATGAGGCCTCCAGAAGCCCCCACAGAAGGCACAAAAACAAACTCATCAAATCTTGCTGGACAACAAGCTTTAATAAACTTCAGATCAAAAGCTTCCTTTTTTGTCTCTTGCAAGCAAATAACTGAACATCCACTTACATTAATAGCATTCATTAAGGCTAATTGTTTCTCTCTTGCATTAAGCCCCCTGATGTTCTAGCACAAAATAACCCATTGTTTAAATAGTGACATTATTACAACTCAAA
The DNA here is from genome assembly GCA_916181665.1 of Avena sativa. Taxonomy (NCBI): domain Eukaryota; kingdom Viridiplantae; phylum Streptophyta; class Magnoliopsida; order Poales; family Poaceae; genus Avena; species Avena sativa. The sequence continues at coordinate 497,359,472 of OV702299.1, read as the reverse complement.
AGTATAGAAACCAAAATAGAAATAGACAGGCACACCACCAAACAAGCACTAGGCACTGTCAACATTTTCCTTCTCCTGCAAGCCTTCCATGAGTTTCTTAGGAGTGAGTTCATCCTTAGGAACACCATAAAGAGAAATTCCAATAGACTGGAGCACTGGGATTGGGGTTGCAAAAAGAGTCCTGTCAGTAATCAGGTCATCATTGACAGAAATTATCTGAGTCATATTAGCCTCCTCTGTGACTTCCACAACTTTCACTTCTGGAACCTTCCTTGGTTTCACTTTTGATTTAGTGTGTTTGGAATCACAAATGATTTTAGGATTAAAGCCCCTGTATCTAGTAGTCCTTGAGCTCCTTTTAACTTGGTTGGTGGAAATAGGTGTCCCAAAGGGAAAATCTTCTGAATCATCAAGCACTGGAATCTTTCTTTTGGTGCCAACTTGTGAGAAGGGTTGCATACCAGAGATCACCATAGTTTGATCAGAATTCATCAACTTCCTCTTCTTTGATTGGAGCAGCAACTCCCATTCATCAACCATTTCAAACTGAATAAACTTTGGCATAGGAACAGAGATAGACATGAGCTTGGCATTATCCAGAGCAAAGTTGGGGAAACAATATTCCTTGAAGGCAGAATGAGCAAAGTTCCTTGCCATCCAGATTTCAGAATTAATATTCATTATATTGTCATTAACCAGAGCATAATTAATGGGCAAGGTAGTGTCAACTTGCATCAAGTCTGATCCAGAAGAATTTCCATCAGATACATCAGATAAGCTATCATGCCAAGCTTGCATAGGACTATCCCGAACATTGGTGTTTGGGGGTGGCACACCATCCTGAAAAGAAACCCCTTGTGCAGCTAAGATTTGCTGAAAATTGATCAGAGGAGGGTTTGGAATTACTGCAACATCATCTTCCAATGGTGCAACAATATTTTCATCTTGTGCAACATTATTATTATCAAAAAGTGCAGCAATCACTTGAGCAGGGACAAACTATCCTTGCTGGTGATACAGGGCAGCATTGTTTTGACCTCCACACCTTGAGCATTTCCACCTCCAGGCATATGGTTATGTTGATTCCAGTTGTCAAGTTGCTGTTGGTAGAGCTGTTCAGCTGTTAGGCCCTCACCATTCATGGGATGGGGGTTACCATCTTCTGGTTGTGGATCTTCAGGAGGAGGCAGGATTTCAGGCAAATGGGCATTCTAGTTAGCACATCTGAGTAAAATAACAGGTACATTCCAGGAGTGTCTGGCCCCACCAAGCTGATGAATAATCAAACTTTTGGGCACAAACTTAGGATGAACAATCCAAACCTTAACCAACACAGATTTATCATCTCCTCTAGGATTATGCCACATAGACAGCAAACCAAAATCCTGAACAACACTATGAATGTACTGGCTAGTCTGATAATCCAGGGGAAAGCTAAGAACTGTATCCAAGTTTCCCTGCCAAAAGCAGTAAGACGCATGTTTCTGGCTTCATTGTGTTTCACAAAGGTGATAGTGGTAATATCATCAATCTCAAAGGATGTCCCTACTGTAGCATCTGCAATCAGGGTTTCAGTCATAGTAAAAATGCCAAGGCCTAGAGGGTGATCGTCGAAACAACTGACAAACAACTGTGACTCATTCAAAATATTCATCACCTGAACCCTATAGTCCTCTGAGCTGAATCAGAATAAATCTGTTGGTGTCGGCAATTACCTTGCGATCATGCTACAGAGGAGCTTCGGCTGGCACCACCATGTGTGATCTCACCAAGCGATCCACTGGCCCTGGATCTATTGTCAAGCCATTGGGGAGAAAAGCTAGTGGATTAACTGGGAAGTTGGCCATTGTTGTGCTGGAGAGAGATGCGTCGTCAGCCGGCAGAGAAGGAGATGAAGCGGCAGGAGAAGGGGGGGTGAAACCCCAGGTGAAAAAACTGTCTGCTTCTTCTTTGGGCAGCTCCTGGCCCAATGGCCCAATAAATGGCAGTTCCGACAATGCCAGCCCAAAATGCAATTACTCGCTAGGTGACCAGATATTAAGCATTTAACACACCAGGGGCTGCGCAAACTAGAACACTTCAAGCATTTACGGCCCAGAGCAGGATTACATACGCAAATTGTCGGGCAGGAATCCACAAGATGATCACGATCTCCACATCTGGAGCAACGTCCCAGGATTTCAAAAACCAGAGCTTTGCTAGGGACAAATTTCAAATCCAATGCATGCATGATATCTTGTTCAGAGTAAAGAGCCTGTCTCATATCTTCGATCTTTTCTAATGTGACAGGAGGTAATCGCATGCAGGAGTTACGTAAAAACTTTGAACCAGTAAAAACTTCCTTATGATCACGTTCAGGATCCACCAAAATAGGATCAAAGAAACTTCCAAAGAATAGAGGCCTAGCCTGATCAGATCCAAGTGAAGATGTCACGGGAGGGCCTTGATGATGAAAACCAAATTTAGCTAATTCATGTGATGATTCCGAATGATAACCTTGTGAAGCACTTTTCTTGAGGAACTCTAGATTTGGTTTAAACCGAACAGGACTAGTGTGAGAGATCCTCACATTATCATCATAAAGGAAGTCCAGAAAATGGATGATCATGCATGAATCCAGAGATCTGAGGATGAGAACCCCGAAACAAACTGAAGTAGCACACAAAGTTTGGCCAAACCCTATCTTTCAGACCATAGATGAAATGCCCCACTTTTTTTGAAGCCACCGAAAACCAAAATCTTCGATCACTTAATTGAAAAACATTGAATCTTGCAGCAATTCCACCAATACAACATTGAAGGGCAAGACCCACAGATTCAACATTCAGAGGAAAAGAGGCCGAGGATAAAGAAACTACCAAGAAGAACTCATTGGCAGTCGAGGAAGGGAGGAAGTGGACCGTAGATCCAAAACATTGACGCACCTGATTAGCCAAAGCCTGGCCAGGAGAGAAATCCTAGTGGAGTAGGGCTTCCATTGTAGGGGATAAGGAGAAAAACCCTAGATCGCTAAGGAATCGCCATTGGTGGGTGGGTGGGTGGGAGGGTGAGTCGCCATATCTCAATTTGAAATCCATTAAAGAGGAAGATCAATATTTCCATGGATTTGAGTCTAAACTTGTCAAAATTCTTGATAATGATTGCATTTTGGAGGTAATTGATCAGTTCCCTGGTTAGAATGAAGAAGTTAAGAACAAAGTAAGGCAATTATAACTTGTTCTAAATTTTTGGGAACAAGTAATTAAAACAAAATTATTGATTTTGTCAAATAATTTCTTGTGTATTTATTAATTCAGAGCAAGTCACATAAATGTGCTGAACATCTTGGTTCAACTACATCACTGGATGAGACACAGAAATGCAGAGATGTTAGTCTCCCAAACAGTAACACATTAGGTATGATTTAACTAATATTGTTTTAGAATTTGTTTTTAGTATCCTATGTGAGTTTCTTTTTTTTGTCTAAATTTTTTGAATATCTCTTTTTTTGGTTTCTAGTTCAACACTGTGAAAAAGAACAAGTAAAACCAGAAGTTATACTAAAAAGGAGTGAAATTCTTGAGTTAGCTAGGAACAAGTACTTTTTCAAAGATGAAAGGATACCATCATTTAGGATGATTGAGTTTATGGATGATAATGGAAAAACAATTGAAGAACCAGAATTGTATAGACCAATTGAGATGGATGATTTTTCATATAACGAGATGTGTGAGGTATAAGCTAATGTGGTCATTTTTCCTCTAGTCTTTTTTTATAAATTATCAATTTATTTGATGATCAATGATTACTTCTACTATTTGTTTTTGAATTTTTTAGTTAGATATCTTGAGATGTAAAGAATCAGAGAACGCTATTCAGAACAAAGAAGATCATTATACTTGTCCAAGTACAAAATTGATTCCAAGCAACATCTTATAGGAAACAACAACTCTATTGTAAGTTGTTTCTTAAATGTTCTTGTATGCATTGATATATAGTTATTATTGCTACATATTTTGTTTAATTTAATTTACTTCAAGGATATCGAGGAAATTGATTATGAAATGTCTATCCAGTGCGCACAAAGGGCTACAAGCACTACTGGAATCACGAATTCTCCAAAAATGCCAATACCACTAACACAACAACAAAATTATGTTGATCTTGTAAGTTTTATTTTTTGTTTTTACAATTCTTAGATGCTTTTTTTTGTTTTATGTGTTCAATGAAAATGATCTCAATGTTGAATACTACTCAGTTTTACTGAAACTTAACACAGGTATCTCCAGTAGTAACTGTACCAAGCCAAGACCATTTCAATATTAAGTAATCCAACACCAGCAATCATAGAACACCTGTAGATCTTCTATTTAATTATAATTTATTTCAACATGCCTTTTATCTCTTTTTTGCACAGATAGATGTTCCTATAACAAATGACATAACATTTGATTTCTTTTTTGTTTCTCAGGATTATAGCAGAGCTTTAATTTCAGGCAGGAGACTTTTTTAAGACAATGACGAAGATTATTGTGAGTCAAATTCGAAAAACAAGTTCCCAGTAAGAGAATTGTTAAATAATTTTTGGCAATGTAAGTATTTATAAACCTCCTCCCCCCTGTTGTTTTTGTTATTGCACTCACTTTTTATTTATTTATCTCTTTTTAAGTTAAATTTTTGTAGCTATCTATGTTTTTACGGATGACATTTTGTGAAGTACATGTTGTTCCTGTTTCTTAATTTATGAAGTTCTCATCTAAAAATGCAACTATAGATACACAGTTTGGTGCAACAATACATTTTTTCTAACAGAATTTTCCTTTTCTAGTCACATGAATCATCACCAGAGATTCAAATTCTTGGAGAGAAATCATTCAGATATAGCTACAACAGTATGTCAAATCAAGCAGATGAATTATACAATACAAGTTTGTCTCTTGGTAATTCGGGTTCACGTGAAGGCAAGGAAAATTGTTTACCAAAAATAATACCTCCTAGAAGCAAGTACCTATGCTCCCCTTATGATGTGAATCCAAGTCCAAGTGTATCAATTCAGCCATTTGAACAAAAAGTTTGGGAAGCTGTGACAGTTTTATGCGATGATAAAGATCAACTATAAGCACATATTTTTTATTTTTAGTTTAATCCTTTATTTTTCTTTCATATATGCTTTAATACATTTTCAAACCTGTAACTTTCTGTGTCAATTTTTGAATACTAGGGATTGGGCTGTTGACATCGATGCAGTCAAAGTGAAAATGTTGCAGTTAGGGAACTCAATGAAACCTAAAGGGTGGTTAGATGCTTGGGTGATGAACGTCTTTTGTCGAAAGCTTTTTAGAGATAAACATCCAAGATTTACAAAGAAACACTACTTTTTCAATACAATTTCAGTAAGTAACGTCCGCGAAGAAATTTTTGTTTTGTCAAATATATTGAAATTTATCCCATCAGTACACAACAATAGCAAGTTATTAATGTTATATCAAATGCCGAAACAGGATTATCTTCTAGAGAAATGGAAGACTGAAGAAGGAAGAGTTGTTATGCATAAAAGAGCAATAGATTCTTTTACTGGCGCAAATAAAGCTCATGCATTGCATCTGTCTGATGGGGTATCTTTTCTCTTCTTTTATGTACACATTTTAGTACAATAATTTTTGCTCTTATGGTATTAAGCATATTATTCTTGGTTTTGTTTTTTGTAGCTATATTTCCCTACTATAGCTAACACGCATTGGTTTGTTTTTCTGGTTGATATCAAGTACCGCAATTTCATTTTCCTAGACTCATTCTTCGGTGCAGAAAGTTCTTATCATAAGGCAATAGCAGATGTCATGGTAAATTTGAAAAATTTATATTGTAATTAATGCTTTTGTTTGTCTTTTTTTAAAATAACATCTGACTTTGTTTTTTCTATATATCAGATAAATAACTTCCAAAAGACATGGAAAGAGACTGGGCTTAGACAGATGAATTTTAAAACCTATGGTAGAGCCTACCCTAATGTCCCTAAGCAAAATAATGGGTATGTACAATGACAACATAGTTAGGTTTATTGATATTTTAGTATTTGTTGTATACAGTTTGGATTTACTGTCATCAGATGTTCAATGCTGTATGAATGCACTGTTGATTCCTCGGCCTGACTTACATATGTGGACAATCTGTTTATATTTCCAATATTTTAGAGGGTAGGATATATAGCTTTATACATCAGCAATAGGAATCAGATACTAAAGAGTGTGCACGTCTATAGGAATTGGCATAAAAGATGTGAATAGATTTAGGTTATAGGGATGTTGTATACATAGTTTTTTCTTTTTTGTGTACATGATATATTTTCTGGCATTCTTATTTCAGCAATGACTGCGGCATCTATAGTATGAAGTTCATGGAGTTGTTTGCTGCTGGAAGTCATTCAAAGTGTAACTTTTCACCAGTTGAGATCCTATTTTTTCGCATGAAATATGCTCACGACATACTAATGAGCATACAGAACAAGGAGGAGAATGCAAAATTTCTGGTTACACAATATTGAACACAAAGGTTGACACTATACTGTGTTTTGTGCATGCTAACTTTTCAACTATAGTGTTATTCTTGTTTTAAAATATGTAAGTAATTCTTTTCTTTTTTCTTTTTCCTACAGATGATCAAAAAGTGAAGTACAAGTATGCTACGACACTGAGTAGTAATCACAAATATGAATAATAAAGTAGCAATAAACATATTATAAAAAATCCACGTTGTGCTTGGTTGAAATCAAGTTTCAAGTTGTGCTTTTGCACCCGAGTTTTGAAGTTGTGCTTGGTTGTAAATGTGTAGTAATGGATTTTTCAAGTTGTGAATGGTTGTGAATTGAAGTTTTGAATTTATTAGCATGGATATCAGAACAATTATGAACATTTTTGTGATTTCAGAAATTATATTTTCCAGTTTTGTGTATGCTGTATTTTTGTTGTATTTTTTTGTTGCGGAAAAATTAAACAAGATTATTAATACATAGAATTCTATATTTCTCAGACACAACAAGAATTTTGTAGTACTATTCAAATCAGGACTATCTCATCAGTATTATTGGACAACAAATTTGGACGAAATCAAAGGAATTTTTGTAAGGTATGTCCTCTTCACTATCATATTGTCCATATTTTGGTAACATCTCTATAACTTATAATACAATAAATCATCAGATGACACAAGTACAAATCATGATGTCTGAAGTACAAATCAAGTTTCTTTCTTGCAAATATATTCTCCTCTTAACACAAGCAGAAACTCATAATTTGTTTTTCCTTTTTGCAGTTTCTCCTTGATTATCCATTGAACCCTTTGTTTGTCAACTTCTTCATCCACATTTTGTTGTCTTATAGTTGTGTAGTAGAAGCAGTAGATCTAAGAAGCACAAAACAAAAATTTGTATTAGATGCTTTTCTTTGTTTCACTGTTAAATACTAATGTTGAGTTAAAATGTACTAAATACAAACCTCACAAATAGCCAGAGTTGCCTGATTGCTGCTTTTTGTTCCTGGTTGTTTTTCCTTATCCGCTTGGTTTCTTTTGCTTGTTTGCTTTGTTTGTATTCGTAGCATCTGCATCTGCTTCAAGAAGAAAGACAGTTGAATTATATGACTATTTTGCATAACATATATATTTAAAAACATATTATTAAATAATTTTCTGTGGGAACAACCTTGAGCTTTTTTCTTGATTTTTGTAGCCTTCTTTTGGACGGTCACTTTTGGTAGATGCTTATTAGGACATGTAGCAATATTGTGTTCATGCCAGCCACAGTGGCTGCATGTAATCTTGTTCCTTGAAAACAAATCTTCCATAACATTTTTTTATCTCTTTGAATTTTCTGGGCGACCTATTGAAGGTGCAACATATGGATCTTGTATATAATCACCATATCCATCATCCTCTCTTGGGTGTGTTGTTGTTGGAGCTGGGTTTTTTCCAACATGTTTATTCTTATTTTCTTCAGCTTCATCTTCTAATGTCATCTCATCTAGCCTTTCTTCTATTTTCTTTACCTCTTCAGTGACATACATGTACTTTCGGTATGTTTCAGAGGCTTCAGAAGAAACATTGTTCAATCTACGAGACAACACACTGTGTCGTAGATGTTTGCTGCTAGTTGTCAGGTCAATGGGAACACTGAACTTTCTGTCTCTCAAATATTTTCTCTCTTTTGGCATCCACCGGTTGATGTAATATTTCTCAGGCGACTCTGACATGTTTAAATGCACAATCACTCTTAGGATGTGAGCACCCACCAACCCATCTTTGTCAAACTTACAACAAATGCAAGCAAAATCTTGTGTATCAATGTTCACACAAACAAGGTACCTCCTTGGCCTGATTTCTTGCATTTGTAGCATAGGTGTCTTGTAAACCTCGTATATCACAAACCTCTCAACTTAATTAACATGTAATTTCAATGAAAACTTGATTTGCTTCTGAAATCTATAAAATATCTTTCGATTGTACTTCCGTCCAGCCTGAATTTCTAGCTCAGTGTAAACACAGTAGTTAGGATCTATTGTCCTTGTAACCATGTTTTGTTCCTTCTCCAACTGCTCAATATTTTCTGATATTTTTTGGTACTCACCCAAGAAGCTGATAACACTATAGATAGATCCCACATTGTCCTTGAATATTAAATTTGTTCCTTCACTTCTAGCTGTTGAGTGAACAAAGGGACAAAAGTTTCTCTTGAAATAAACAGGAACAAACCTTGTTCTGTTTTCCCACATTATTTTCAAGTACTTTAGGTGACCAATGTTGTATCTCTCAATTATTTGTGGCCATATAGTCTCAAATTCAGCAATTGTTAGTGAGTTTCAAAGGATGTTCGAGAAATCAATGTGTAGATTTGGAATTCTTCCAAAACTTCCTCCACACTTCTCTTCCGCCTTCCTCTTGACATGAAAGAAGCAGTTTCTGTGACAAGTTCTAGGGAAAACTGCATCTATACCAATCTTTATTCCTTTATATTGATCAGTGATGATTGTCAGTGGTTCTTTTCCTTCATGACAACGCTTGAAAGCGTTAAACAACCAGGCAAAAGTTTCACCTTGTTCATTGTTTATTATCGCACAACCAAACAAAAAATTATGACCATGCCCGGTCACACCAACAAATGGTGCAAATGGGAGGTTATATTTGTTTGTTTTGAATGTGGTGTTGAAGCTAATGACATCACCATACAAGTCATACATTTCTCTTTCAAAGCCATCAGCCCAGAATATACATTCCACTTTGTTCCCTTTGCCTAGCTTAAATTCATAATAAAATCGGGGATCTTCATCCTTCCTTTTGCGAAAATAATCTAGAAATTTCATCATATCATTTCTGTTATCTTCTTGCCTTATTGCTGTCATGACATTGCTAACATCTTTTTTGGTGTATGGAACATCGTTTGGTTTCCCACCTCTTAGGTAGGTTAGTGTGGCCATGATTTTCCTTGTTGTGAGCTTTACAGATGTAAAAGTACGCACAAAAAGCTTCTCCTGACTTGTCATATCTTTATGTGATCGTAGGAATTTGCTTTCATCTGCTGGGCATAATTCATGATTGTGATGCAAATCTAAGTTTGTAACATGCCACTTACTTTCTTTCAGACTAACCACCATCTTTACTTTGCAACCAGTAATCTCATTTACATTTCGCCTTCTTTTCTTTGAATTTTTAGGTGGTTCTTTTCCAAGCCTTTCATAGTGTCTCTTCTGTTTCTTTGCTTTCCTTTCCTCCAAGACTTCAGGGGCAACTACATCGCCATACTTGTAACATGTGTAAGTACATCTTGTACCTTTTTCTTCACTCATATTCTTGACTTTATAGTTGCCTGCCTTTTTGACTCAAAATCCACATATCAAAGCATACTCATTATAAAACTTGTATGCTTTATCTTCAGTGTCAAAAATCATGCCGATCTTTGGAACATGGTGACCAATGGCTTCTTGACTACCAGTACGAGAAGCTTGTACACTTTCATGTTCGAGGAAAAGGCGAATATCCTCAGGGGTAAGTTGCTCTACTCCATTGGGCATCACCATGTCAGCTACTGCATATGTAACTGATTCTTCTTCTGCACTGTTTTCATTCTGTTGATTGCTATTTTCAGTAAAAACTCTCATTATTTTGTTGTGCATCATCTACCCAATTCCAGTTACAAATTTTTTCTGAAGCATCATCTTCCTCTACATCATTACCATAATCTCCTTGCTCACCCTCTTCGTCGATCTCATCTTCATCCCTAAACTTTGGATGTTCGCAAACCAACCTTTGGTTGGATGGTTAGGAGGGTGGTTGTACCCCCAGCCCACCAGAGTTCAAACCCCAGGTTTGACACTGTGTGTTGCATAAATGGCGGAATATTCATTCAGTGGGAGGCGACGTTCCCATCGACAGCGAGGCGCCCGTGGTGACTTCTTCAATCTCAAGACCCGGTCCGCCGTCTCAATTTTTCGGAGGTGCTCATAGGGGTAGGATGTGCGTGTGTGTTCATAGGGGTGGATGCATGCACGTGTTGTGAGCATCTTCGATTGTACTGTGTTTCTCAAAAAAAAACTTTGGATGTTCTTGTTCCTCTTCGCAATCTTGAGAGGTTGCATACCTTGCTGTAATCATGAAAGTTTTGTTCCGCAATTTTTTAAAGAAAATATAAATATTAGTTTCCAATAGTAAAAAATGTAATGTTTTTTACTGCACAAAAATGTATTGTTTTTCACTGTCGAAAGTTATTGGTGTTGTACCTCAGCCCCCATAGGTTCTTCAATTCTGCTGCCTACATTGTTATAGAAGTAGCTCTGCAAAATGGAAAATATTGTTATAAAACATATATTTTATTTTTGTCTATTAAGTATGACAGAAAAATTACCTGAGAATTTTATGGTTCTTCAAGAGATAGTAACATTTCTGTGTATGACATGCCCATTGTCTGTGATAATTCAATCTGCATTTTATTTTTGTTTTCAAATTTGATTAGTATGATATATCACAAATTAATTGTTGTAATTATTAACTTATGAAAACTTACAGGTGTGTCGTTTTGTTGCAAATTTGCATTGTAGTCAAATGGCAAATGCATCGTCGCCTACAAAAAAAGTAGGAATCAAGGTTAGTAAACATTTTTGTGACAACAAAAAATATTATTCTTATTATTTTCTTTATACCAGTTCAATAAAAAATTTGATTAGTTTGATATATCACAAACATTATTGTTGCAATAATTATCTTATTCATACTTACAGGCCTCTCATTTTGTTGCAAACAAGAATTTGCACAATACTCAAATGGCAAATGAATCTTCGCCTACAAAAACAAGTAGGAATCAAAGTTAGCAGATATGTATTTTTTTTGGACAACAAAAAATATTCTTCTTATTAATTTCTTTTTATACCAGTACTATCGAAATGTGTAAAATTTTGTTTTATGTGTCAGTGTACATGGTCTAGTTAGTTCTACTAGTTGGGTACATTTAATGCTGATTAAAGTGTAAGTGGTAACTGATAATTTTATAACCACCCACTCACCTACCGCAGTAAATGCAGGAGCCATAACTAGCCATTCCTCAGCCACCTATAACTATCCATTCCTTAGCCGGACACAAAACAACAACACTTACTCCTCATCTGCTCATCTTCCTCTTCCTTCCCAGACAAAGTTCACAAGGACGCAAGGAAAGAAGGAAGGTCAGGGGACAAGGAAGGTCAGGGGAGGCAGTGGTGGCAGTCTTCCACCGCTACAACAACCTCCCTTTGTCAAGGTTTGCTGTTCTTTTCAAATTAGTACAGATTTCATCTTCTTCATTCTTCTTCTTTCAAAACAACCTCCCTTTGTTCTTTCCAACAACCTCCCCTTTGTTAAGTAGTCTATATTTTCCTTCTTCATCCTTCTTCTTGTATGAATATGTACATATTCTTTATCCTGGTACAGATCCATTCTTTTTCTTTGTATTAATCGTTATCTCCTATGTTCAATGCTTACTCACTGTGCATGAAGCTGAATAAACAATGTTCTTTTTGTGATGTACTACCAAGTGATTTTAGGCTGTTCAAAAACAGTGCTCCAGTCAAGTTATTTTACAAGATATTGTTCGAGTGCTACAGTCAAGATATTGTTCTGTTGGTACTTGTGCATTTAGGATGTTGGTACTTTGTGCATTTACTTGCATAACAACATATTTCTGAAATTGATGATACATATTCAGACAAGAGAGCATCAGAACATTATATTGTAAAACATAGAAAGATAAGTTGAAACATATTAGGATTTTATCTTCTTTTAATGTAGATCCAACTACTAATTGAAACATTTTTTAATTATACATATAAATGGAGTATTATGTTTGATTTACAAATTAAGTTAGTATTTTTTTGTTTTTTCACAGATGAAGTGTGATTTATGTGGAAATAGAGATGGTCCTTGCGGTCAGGAGGTTAGCTCAAAGCACTCATTCTACATTCAATTTTGCAAGAATTTCAAAGATCACCTAGTAAGATTTTTTGTCATGATTGTTTTCTATTTTTAAATTTTATGAAATAATTTCTAGTTTTAACAATTGTTCAACTATTTCTAACTTGTTTTATTTTTTTTCTTTTGTTATGTTGTATAGAATGTACCATGTTTTGCAAGGAAGAAGTTCAACTCTGTTACAGATGATATGCTTTTTGTCGATACAGAAGGAAGAGACATGTATGCATTTGAGTTGGAGAAAACAAAACACAAGACTCGCATTTCAGGAGGACAATATGCCGAGTTCCTAGCTGACTACAACATGGAGCAAGGTGATAGAATCAAGCTGGACATGGACAACGAGCCCCCGTATATTTTTATGTATCCAATGGACAAGTATGGTCAAATTAAGGAAAGGGTGCTAGGTATATTTATATGATTTACACAAATTATAGTTACTAAATCTTTTATTTTTTTCACAATTTTCATGTTTTGTTGATGCCTTTTGTTTTGTAAAATATGCAGAAGAATTTGTGCCAAAAACACAGCTACAACAATTGTGTACTCAAAGGACTTCCAGCCAACAGGATCTGAGATGGCAAGGATGAACAAAGCTACGTTGAAGCATGGTCTAGGTGTTGGGGCTGTGTTTGTCCACACTATGACCAACTCAGACATAAAGAAAAACATGATGGCAACTTAAACTGATCTTCTTCTGCATATCACAGAAAACAATTCTTATGTTCTCACATTTTGCTTAAGCTTCTAACTAGCTTGCCTAATTTTGTAATTTAGCACATCCCAAAGGCAATCACATAAGTTCTGGATATCCCATGGAATGGCAAAGCAAAGCTTGTGATGGAAAGGTTTGGAATTGTTAAGAGGTCAAAATGCTACAAGTCAAAAGATGGCAGGCTTCGATTCAAAAAGGGTTGGCCTGAATTTGCCGACAAGGCCAATTTGCAAATCGGGGAGGGTTATCTGATAATGTTTGACATTGTCGAAGATAAGCTGGTTATCTATGTTTATCCTGTCCGTTACTAGGATCTGCAGCCTGTCTGAGAACTTTTTATGGCTGCTGTCTGTCTGAGAACTCTCTGTTGGTTTCTGTGATAAGTTTGTTGTCTGTCTCTGGTTGAAGCTGGTTATCTATATGTGTTGTATGTGGTTATATGTTCTAAATATACTAAGACTCTATTATGTACTAAGACTGTATTATGTTATGTACCTAAGTATGTCAGTACTTAACTGCTAAGACTCTGATATAAGTTTGATCAGGTCCTTTAATGTTTTGTTGCAAATGTTGAGGTTTTATTGTTATTGCACAGTTGTGTAGTAGGTTACTACATGCTTGAATGGAACTTTTTTTGTTTTTGATTAAATTACCTGATCAAAACCAAGCTTTTCGTACTGCTGGACACTGCTTCTCTCATCATGTTGGTACTGGAACAGTTGTTTTGCATTTGTTTCTGATGTGGATGAAGGAACCTGCATAAGAATAGGTTGTTTCTGAATTTTTGTTTTATACATCAAGAATCTAATTACAGTAAATGTTTGTTTTTTTATTGATGAAATTTTCTTCTTCTTTGTATGCAGAAATCAGAGAGGAAGAGAGATGAAAAAGGAACCCGATGATAAAAGATGTAAGTTTAGAAGACCTGGCCTGAGTTCCTATTATACTGTCATCATCAAATTCAGAACTTGAAAAGAAGAACAATCTCATCAGTTCTTGAAGATCATGAAGAATGAATTATAAGTGACATATGAGATTCAGAAGAAAGGGACAAGAACTCGAGAACAACAGGATGAATATGATAGAAGACACTATACCCTGGTTAGTACGAGCAAATGAATCCATCTTCTTTTACTGTTCTCTCGTGGTTTTCTCGATCTGCATCTTGTTCGTTTTTTTTTTCCTTTCTTCTCCTAGAGGATCAACGAAGAAGTAGTTCTCCTGTTTCTAGATCCAGCTAGATCGAGTTGGTCTCTGCCCCTCCGGCACATTATGTTTGTTTTGGACTAATTTGTTATTTTTTGTTTTTGCCAGGTAGTATAATGACAAAGTACTGATCCATGCAAATATAGACTAGACAAAGGCCTGTCAAAACAAACAAACACGCCGACTACAACACAAAACGGCCCAAAAAGAAACTAACAAGAAAAGACCAAAAGAATCAGAGAAGCTAGGAGCTGACGTGTCAATCGACTGGGAAATAGCTTATTTCCTAGTCGACTGAGCGTTAGAGATTCCCAAGGTTCCGGCTCATTTTCAAACCTATGTGTGTACCTTAGAATCATCGGATATTCTAGTAAGTACACCCTAGCTACGATCAACGCGGTGCGCGAGGGGTTTCATATATACTACCGTCTTGGTCTTGTGTTATTAAATCATGGCGTGACTGACATACCTAGTGTAACATATCCGCCCACAAGCTAGAATAAACATACACGATGACTTGATTTCCACTTGTCAACTTGCCATCTCTACAAATTAAGTACACTCATCATGAACTTAGTTTACAGAAGCTTGATCATTAATTTCGCTTCAACTGCCAAAAACGCTTATATCCAATTAAAAATCATTTTTGATACGCGATTTGCTTAGATCGTAAATTTATTCAATAAAATACTATAAATTATGCATGACCTTAGTTTACAGAAACTTTGATCATTAAATTTCGCTTCAACTGAATACTACAATTGAAATTCATTTTCGACATGCATGATAGTCAGCTCAACATTCTCAACGTTTACTATAAAACATGCATGAACAAGTGGAAGCAGCAAGCAGCAGCTCAGGTCAGACCATCGATCAGCCATGCTCCTCCTCCTCCTCCTGCCTTCCACCGTGCTCCTCCTTGTCGTTGGCCGCGGCCTGCTCCGACGCGCGCCGCCGATCGACGAAATGCGAGCCCGCCTCGCGGCGGTCAAGTGGTCTCTCGTGCGTGACTTCTCCACCGCCCTGCGGAAGGACGTGGTCGTCACGGACCGCGCGACCGCGCACCGCCTCCTCGTCCGCGGCGGTGCCGGGGGCGCGTTCTGCAACCGCCCGCCGACGAGCGCGGCCAGCTCCGTGCTCTCGCGCCAGCGCCACCACAACATAGGCTCGGCGCCCTACGGCCCGCTCTGGCGCGCCATCCGCCGCAACCTCGTCTCCAAGGTCTTCCACCCGTCGCGCCTCCGCCTCCACGCCCCCGCCCGCCGCCGCGCGCTCCGTGGCCTCGTCGCAGACCTCCGAGAGCAGTGCGCGTCGCCCAAGTCCAACGGTGCAGCCCTCGCGGCCGAGAGCATGCACGCCGCCCTGTTCGGCCTGAGCGCCGCTATGTGCTTCGGGGACAACGTCGACGCGGTCCGCATCCGCGCCATGGCCGACGCCATGGAGGACCTCATCCGGTCCCTCGTCGGGCTGAGCGTCTTCGCCGCGCTCCCGGCGCTGACAGAGCTGATCTACCGCCAGAAGTGGAACAAGCTGGTCGCGCTCAGACGGCAGCAGGAGGAGCTGTACCTCCCGCTGATCAATGCCACGCGCGATCGGCGTCCGTCCGGCGCCGAAGCCCAGACGTACGTGGAGACGCTCCTCGACCTGCTGGTGGCAGACGACAGCTGCTCCGCGTACGGCGGGAAAAATGCTCCCAAGCAAAGGCTAACGGACGGCGAGCTCGTGGGGCTCTGCTCGGAGTTTCTGGGCGCCGGCACGGAGCCCGCCACCGCGGCGCTGCAGTGGGTCATGGCCAACCTAGTGAAGCACCCGGAGGTGCAGGAGGCCGTCCGGAGGGAGATCGACGCTGCCGTTGGAGAGGACGCCGAGGAGGTCGGCGAGGAGGACCTCGGTAGGCTGGAGTACCTCCACGCCGTCCTCATGGAGGCGCTCCGTCTGCACCCCACCGTGCCCTCGCTCAGTAGGCAGGTGAGCAGCTACCTGCTTTCCAGTTCTTAATCCAAAACTAAACCCACGGTCAACTATTCACAGCCGTCACCATCTCGATCTTTTAGTATGATCGGATGGTTATACAGTCGAGATCACGTACGTAATAACCTTTATCTTTGACACAAGGTGACACCCGAGGACCACGTCGTTCTGGACGGCCGGCGAGCAATGGCGGGGACGACGGTGCAGTTCCCGCTGGAGCGTCTGGCGCGGGACAAGACGGCGTGGGCCGACCCGGACGAGTTTCGGCCGGAGAGGTTCCTGGCCGGCGGCGAGGGCGACGGCGTAAGCCTGGTGGCGGCTGCAGGGAGCGCGGGCGAGATCAGGATGATGCCGTTCGGCGCCGGCAGGAGGATGTGCCCCGGCATGGGCGTCGCGATGCTGCACCTCGGGTACTTCGTGGCGAACCTTGTGAGGGAGTTCCAGTGGACGGAGGCGGGAGGCGACATAGCCGTCGACCTCGAGGCTCATGTCAGGTTCTTGAACGTCATGAAGCGGCCACTGCGTGCCCGGCTAGTACCAAGGCGGAAGACTGAATGAAGTGGCCACTCCTCTGGGAGGACATCCATTCTTAGCCTAATCGGCTGATCTCCAACCGCTATTTACCTTTCTAGTATTCCCTCCGATAGTTAACTTGAATTTGTCAAAATTTAGATGAACCTATATTACTCCGTACTAAATTGTGTCTAGATTCATTAAATCTAGACAAATTTGAGTCAACTAATATGGATCGGAGGAAATACTTACTTGTAACCAAAGGTGACTGCCGCTTGACTCGACATACACTAGTCCGACATAGTATTATTTTTTCTAAGCGAGTATATTACCAATTACGTGTGTAACAACAAGCTGTCCAAAAAATCAAGAACATGCACTGCCAACCATGAAAATTAAGAAAAAAACACCCGCCACAGTGACACCACGCACAACAATCTAGCCAACACCAAAGACAACACCCAAACAATAAAAGAGATTCTCTAGAAGCAACATCCTATCAAAGATCTTAGGTTTTCAGCATAAAGAAATATCGTGTTTCCAAAACAATTTTTTCAACAAGGTCATTGCGAGGTACAATCAATAAATGCTAGACCATGGGTTTTCACCCTAGAAATCTCCGACTCGATACTCAAAGAGCACCACCAACAAGGAAGTCCTCTAGTGTTGCCGCCCTCACCCACGAAGGCCGCTACTACAAGTCATCTACCACTAGACTCACAGGAACTCGTGTCTGGTATGAACGAGAGCAACATCCTGCAAGCCAAGTGTTCGGTATGAACAGGAGCAAGGTCCCGCAAGCCATATCCTAACAACATCCTGTGAAGCAAAGTCCTCATCGCATCCAAGACTCCAACATCGCTGTAAAGGTCCTCCAGTCGCAACCGCCATGACATTCTCTGCATGTCTCGATACCATGGAGATCTTGGCGTAGACATGCCCCACAGTGTCGAATTGAAGCCGCTTAGGCTGATTTCGCGGGCGCACACGACCGGCCCCTTCTGATCTATAGATCCAAGGAACGCCATATGCGCCGGTCCTTGTATTTCTCCGACGGAGAAGTCCAAAACTTGTCGGTGGCCAAATCGACCGTAGGAAGATTGGTGACTTCAGCGAAGACCGCTAGGGCCGCCGTCCAACCTATTATCTTTGCAAGTCATGGGATCCCAGGATCCACCACGACGTCGGACACCTTTGGCGGAGAAGAAGGCCGCCACCGCGATTTCTGGGGCCGCTGTCCCAACATCCTCGTGCTGCAAGTTCAACTGCACGCCCAGGAGGAGATCCACAAGGTCGCCGTCGTCGATGATGCGCTGCGCATCAGCATGAGTGTCAGGCCGCCTGGGCCAAAGTGCCCAGATCAAGGCCAATCGACCGCACTTACTCTTTATCTTCTGTTTGTAAGGATTAAAAGACAACCAGTCATTGAACTTGCCAACTCAATTTAGTTCACAACTCAGAAAATGCACATCTGTGTCCAAATCCATAGTGTTTGGTTGGTGGAAATTGAGGTCAGGATTTGTTTTGCACCGTCTCCTGCCACGAATGACTAACATGATACAGCGAGCTCCCGAACCATGTCACAGCCAAAGGAGTAAGCTTTAGGAGATCAACTTTACCTGTAGGATTGCACATCCAACCCAGGACTTTGCCTGTGACCTAGACAAGGCCTCAACGTGCTAAAACCTAATGTAAATTTTTGCTCAAAATTTGAACTAGATTTTGGCAAATGAACTAAAGGTGGGATTTTGGTGGGATCCCACTTACACCCTATTGGATGCAGTTACTAATTGTTGATCTTGCATATACAGAACGAAAACTTCATTCTCAATTCTACAAATGTTTTTCCAGCGGGGAAGGTGGGGAGGTCACCGATGAACGAGATCCCAGCGCTCGAGGTGGGAAGGGCAGAAAATGAACGATGATTGAGAAAGGAATCAAGCAGCTGCTGGATAGGAAGGGTGCAAGAATGGGAGAAATTAGTGTACTTGTCGGCTTCATACCAATGGTGACGCATATAACCAAGTACAGGAAGGGCAGTTTACGAAATCAGACTGTCATCACCCACTATGCATTTACACGCAGTAACTGAGGTGATTACTGTAGATTCTACATATAAAAAGAACAATGAACCGCTGAGAAAACACAAGAAAACAACAAATCACGCTTTCAGCTCACTGGCAAATTACTATTTTAGTGCTGATATAAAATGCTAAAAGGTCCACACATTCAACAAGCCAAAACTTCGACAGGTTCTCTGAATACATGAACAGTTTTTAAGTTGCCAACATAGGATAGATTCGCCACAAATGACATTTTCAGCTCATGACAATAGCAAGAAATAAGCATTACTGGCCCTAGATCAACAAAACCTGCAATTGAACACAAGATATAATTAGTATGGCACCACAGAGGTATGTCATGAGCTCAAAGCAGAATATGATGTCAAAACAAAAGGATGCCATGAAGGCAGAATTAGCATGGCAAAACATGAGGATGTCAATTAACAGCTAGAAGAAATAGCAGAGCATGTTAACAAAGAAAGCATAATGAAACACTGAATAGTATCTCATTTTGGTAAATAGACAATACATGGTTTGGCCTCATATAATAATGCAAACTTATAAGCATATAAAATAGATGTTAGCAATGGCCTATTAAAAGCACTGCTGGAAGGATGTAACATTGCATGTGCTAACTAAAATCTACCTCTCCATTCAGAAATAAGTGTTGCAGCATGTGTCTAGACACTAATAACAGAGAAGTACTAATGTCTATTGAACATGCCTGAAATTGCTAAGCCAGAACTTGGGAAAGCATCATTACTACTTTTTAACCAATTTGCAGTAAGAAATAAAAGAAATCTCTGTAACACAGCTTCCTTCACAATTCAGAGTGAAAGGCAAGGAACCATACTGGTACTTGCATAGAAACATCCTAGGACACATGGTTGTGACTAACATAATGCAGTTGTGGTCAAGTATGCTGGGGAATCAAATGGCCGTCAAACATCGAAACAGAGTGGCAAACCATATTGACAGTTAAGATGCAGCCTCGAGGGACCAGAAATTATAAGCCAACATAACCTATATACTGATGGTTGAAGATCACGACACAGACAAAAGAATCCTAGATGTCCATATATTGTTCGAGCCTACACATCCAAAACCAAAATCCAATCACAGATTCTACCTTATCATTATGTAGGTTCAGTTCAAATGTTGTGCGTAGGCTAAAATAAAAGTACAGTCATCATGTAATGGAACAACATAGAGCAATATTCTGCAGTGAACAACTAAACAAATAACAACCATTGTGTGCGTGCTAACCTTAGATGCTGCTTGGGTACATGAACACCCTGACCTTGCGCCCCTGCACACCAAAACAAATCGACAGCCTCAGCACAAAAGCATGACAAACATGCAGCACATCGCATTAGGGAAGTATCAATAATGGCAAGGGTGCGCAAGCCGGATCACTCACCATGGACTCCGCGGGGAGGTTGGACTTGAACTGAGCGCGGACGACGCCGGAGTTTCCGTGCGGGCGGATGACCTTGCCCCAGAGGCAGCGGTAGTGGGTCCCGTTGCTCTTGGTCTTGGCCTTGTAGACGTACGCCAAGCGCTTCCCGGCGTACCACGCCACGTCCTCCTTGGTGTTGACCCCCTCGATCTGCACCAGCGAGGTGTTCTCGTACTGGTTCGACTTCGACCTGCAGTCACGCACGCAGCAACGTAGCCATTAGCGCGCCGCCGAACGATCCGCGCGTCATGAAATGACCAGATCCGTGGGTGGAGAAGGGCTTGCTCACCTCTTGAATCCGAGGATGGTGCCCCGGACGTAGAGCCTGACGCGCTGGCCGGTGCGTCCCTTCACCATGGCTGCTGCTTCCTTCCGCCGACGGGGACGAGAGCTCGGAGGTTTGGGGAGGCTTCGTGGGGATGACGATGCGACGGCGGCGGCAGCGGAGGCTGGTTATATGTAGGGGAGCGGCTGATATGTGGACGGTCCCGATTGCCTCGTCGCTAGAGATAGACGGCCCCGATTTGTCTCCGCGCGGTGGGTTGGAGAGAGCTAGGGTTTAACGTCTGGGCCGTAGATGGGCTAGGCTGAGTGGGTGGCTTGTTTCGTCTCCCCACGTGGACCTCACTAGGCCCATTAGCCAGCTAACGGTTCACCAGCTGGTCTGGTCTCGTCGGTCCGCCAGCCGCCTTGGATCGTTCCGTCCACAACCGACCACGGCCGCACCGCCGTTCCCCGTCGGCGTGGTCACGCTGCTCCGCTTCCGCCGCGGAACGCTCGAATCCGCTCTTTCCCTAGAGGTCGCCACCGGCGCCGAGCTCTCCTACCACACCCAGTCTAGCGCTCTTCTCGCCCCTGGGTGGAGGGCACCGGGTCTAATTTGTAAGCCCTAACTTTACCTCTTTGCACTGATTATTCCTATCAATTTGTCACCGATTATCGAAGGCTTGGTCGGTTAGTCGCGAATTTTGGAAAAAAATCTCAGCAGAAAACTTGCAAAATTGTTTCTCCCTCAAGGGGAAGGTTGTATATGCCTCTCCTAAGTACATTCTAGGAATGCATGCCTGCATTTGTGCATTCTAGACACCTTTCATTCTGACTTAATCACTTAATTCTCCAAAGACTTGGAAGATGTGATTTCAAAGTTGGCTGAAATGAATTGAAGAAGTTTGTTTTCATGGTGAGTTTTAACCTAATATCACCCCCCCCCCCCCCCCCCCTACAGAGTTGGCTGAAATGAATTGAAGAAGTTTGTTTTCATTGGTGAGTTTTAACCTAATATCCCCCCCCCCCCCCCCCCACACACACACACACACACCACAACCACAACACACACACACACACACACAAATATAGACGACTGTCTTGCTATAAAAAGATAAATTACATTGGCACAATCCTTACTTTACCCTGCGTGTTATTTAAGGCACTAGTTATATGCATTATCCTGAGGTTTCGTTGGTGTGTCTCTTGTAGTTATTTCTCGCAAGCACATTTTGTGACTGTTAACTCATTTGGTTGTCGTCACCTAATGACTGATGAATGACAGGCAATCCTACTGTTTTTCTAAGCTACCCTTGCTTCATATATAATGGAAGTTGATGATGATGTGGACGATGAGGACATGTATGTCAAACAATTCCTTAGGGAAGGATCACCATCTGGGACCTCGTCAAGCCTCACCTCAGAGGCAGAATGCGAGGAAACTAGCTTCCGAAATCAACCAAGCACTGAGGTCCATGGTAATAAAAACAGAGGTGACTCTGCGCCTCCGCAGAAAAGAATCTCAGCTAGAGATATGTGCAAAGAAAATGTTCCAGAAAGCACTCCTACCCTGTTGTATTGTGAGAGTGGAGAAGGTCATGTTAATGGATTGGGAAAGGTGCCCTTACAGACCGAAGCTTCTTTCTCTCCATCAGTACTGAATTCTCATCCTCTCTTGGTTGAAGCTAGCGAGGAAGATGCAATCTCCAGGCGGACACAGGCAAGATGCTCTCTGACAAATTACGCACTCGAGGAATTAGAGACCTTTCTCCAGGAATCTGATGATGAATGTGACTTGCGGAATGTTGATGAGGAAGAGGAATATCGCACGTTTCTTGCATCTCTCTTATCTGGTGGATGCGATGACACACAGGCTTGCCATGATGGTACTGCTGTAGTGGAGGGATTTACTGATGAGCAACTTGGTCAATTGCATATGATGATATATGCACATGCTCAGCTCATGATCCAAACCTTCTCTCTATCCGTTCTCGACCCATGTAAACAGTCTGTGGCTGCTGATGTTAAAAAAATGATAGTTGAGTTGGTTGGCTACCGTGAACAAGCATTGGCTAGGAGTTTCCGTCATCAGTTCTGTTTCCAAAGGCAGCATCTGCGGCCAGTACTTCATGCTTTGACTGAGAGCTCACAATGCCAATGGATTCCATTAATTAGGAATCCTGTTATGTCCATCCTTGATGTCTCGCCACTTCATTTGGCCCTCTGTTATTTAAGGGATGTTGCAGCTTGTAAGTCTGCAAAAATGGACATGATCAATTTTGAATATACTGTTCTTTATTTTGTTTGCCATCACTTAAGCATCTTTCTTTTTTACTTAATTGACAGCTGTTGTGAAGCACAGAAAAAGCCTCGTGGATGGCACCGAAGAGAAGATCCGCTCTAGGAAAGAACCTCTTTTTCCTTCACCGGGACTTAGCACTGGCAAAGATGCTAACAATGTTTCTGAAGACAGATCCAACAATGTGTCCACAGCATCACCAGCTTCATCTGGGCAGTTACATCCCAAGAAAACTTTAGCTGCTACCCTTGTTGACAGTACTAAAAAGGAGACAGTTGCTCTTGTTCCATTTGACATTGCAAGATTGGCGCAGAGATTTTATCCACTTTTCAATTTTTCCTATTTCCTCGCAAGCCGCCTTCTGCAGCTAAGGTCCAGAGAGTGCTTTTCACTGATGCAGAGGACGGGTATGATTTACATCTTCACCAACGTTTTAAATTCCCGCATTGTAGTTTTCTTTTCTGTCAATTCGAATATATCCCTTAATTTCAGTCAGAGTGCATTGCCATGTTATCGTAAAAATGTAAGATTTAACAGAAGCTGAGTGTAAAAGTTTTTTGTTCTAGTCTGTTGAAGTTGTACTGTTCTCTTTCCTGTTCTACTGGCATTATTTATGTAGTTTGTGTCTGGCCTTACTAAGCTGTCTGTTCATCTTCATATTTATTTTTCTCTTAAGGTCTCCTCCTTTTGGGTGGTTGATCATGAGTTTGCTATGCTTTTGTTCTACTTGCTTAACATGATGTCATATATAATTCCTTTTTTATCGTAAAAATGTAAGATTTAACAGAAGCTGAGTGTAAAAGTTTTTTGTTGTAGTCTGTTGAAGTTGTACTGTTCTCTTTCCTTTTCTACTGGCATTATTTATGTAGTTTGTGTCTGGCCTTACCAAGCTGTCTGTTCATCTTCATATTTAACTTTTTTCTTAAGGTCTCCTTTTGGGTGGTTAATCGTGAGTTTGCTATGCTTTTGTTCTACTTGCTTAACATGATGTCATATATAATTCCTTTTCAAGTGCATGATTAAATAGTATTTGAACAAATGTGCTATCATTTATTTTCGTGGTTATTTTAATCTTAGTCTCTGTTCTGCCTGCAGATTATTAGCTCTAGGGATTATGGAAAATAATAATGACTGGGGCGAAATACAAAAGCGTTTTCTTCCTTGCAAATCAACACATCAGGTAATATATGGTTGCGTCGTTTATTTGTTTGAAAACTGTACTTCTACTTCAAGCCTGAATATTTTCTTTATGTTTTGAATTATCCACACTTTTCTATGATTTAGTAGACGTGCCAACTTAGTGTTTTCGCTCCTTTTTTGGTGCCCATGGTGCTTGCGTCTCTCCTTACAACTGACTTCATCTGACTATCTGAAAATATGAAGAAATGGAATTCATTGCAAACAGTTTATTGTATTGACATGTCCGTGAGAGTTTTCACACTGCTCGCACTACTGGTGGCCTAATTTGGTATCTACTCAGTAACTGATACATCAGGTTGCTTGTTTCAAATAAAGATTATGAACTTCTTGGATGATCAGTGTCAACAAAGCCACTGCCTGCATTTTGTTGTGCTTTTGTTTTTGTTATACAAACAAGTAAGCTTGGACCAGTCTTGATCCTCTAACCTCAGCTTACAACCATAATTCCAGGCCTTCTGGGCAGATTCCTATTTTGAGAATGCCTACTGCCTACGTTTAGCCTCTTGACCCAAGTTGTCTTTGTTGTATGTTTTATGCTCATCCAATAATATAACTTTTTGTATTTTAGATATTCGTGAGACAAAAGAACCGCACCACATGCAATGCTCCTGATAATCCAGTTAAGGTATAAGTGTAACCTTTCCATTTACTGGTACATATGATGCTTTATTAATTCTTCTAAGCCTTTAAGAAAATGATTATAACATAGTAAGGTGTCAATTGATGCCATCTTGTTCTGGAACTGATCTATGAATCCTCTGCAGAGACTTTTTTCTATAATGATATTTTAAGCAGTGAAGTTCCTGCAGAAGTGTTAGCACTGTTTTGAATTGCCAATGTTTGAGCCTTTTATTTTATTACTTTAAGTACCCTTTTGCATGTTTTATATGCCAACGGTAAAGGAAGGCTAATGGAGTTCCCGTGGGAAACTGTAAAAGCCAATTTCCATGATATATGGACTATATCAAATTTGCTTGTTATTATAATAAGAAATAAACTGGGGAAATGATTTTTACCAGCTATTATTTTTAAAAGGGCAGAAAATGCAAAATTTACAGTGCCTCTGTGAGGCACTCTATGATTTTACCTCTTATGACTGGAAGCTTCAAAGAGCACTCCTACGTGTTGTAAAAGAGTAGGTCATCATGCCCTGTACCAAAAACTAATACTGCTTTGTTACTGAGATTTTCGAATCCTCCTACTGTACTGGTTGTGATGTTGATCTCCTTGACTCTCATTTTTCCAAAAATCAACATACTACTAAGCATATTTTGTTTCAAATAATGCAGGAAGTGCGCCGTATGAAGACTTCTCCATTGAGTACAGAGGAAATACAGCGTATCGAAGAGGTGGTTATATTTGTGTCTGCAGCCTATTTTTTGTTCCCTCTTGGATTGGTATTTACTTACCTTCTCCATCTTCTGTATGAGTGACGCAGGGGCTCAAGATATTCAAAAATGATTGGACATCTGTTTGGAAGTTTGTTGTGCCACATAGGGATCCTGCACATCTCCAGCTTCAGTGGAGAGTTGCTACTGGTGTCCAGCGATCTTACAGTAAAAATGATGCCGGGAAAGAAAGGAGGAGACTAAATGGAGCGAAGAGGAGAAAATTAAAAGCTTCAGTGCCTGATTCACGAGTAAATCATGGGCAGGAGGTTAGTGTGTTTCTGAACTTGCAAGATACCCATAAAACATTTGAATGTCTGTCCATGTACAGTTATGTCATTGAGCACACTTTACAATGCTTTCGTGACAGGCTGATAATGATGCTTCTGAGGGTGTTGAAAATGATGATGATTCGTTTGTCAATGACGCATCTTTAGCAGACGCAGAGAATAGGAGCATCAACATGACACAGGCAGGCACATCAGATAATGCAGCGAATGATCTGTTTCCTGTGCCTCCTCCAACCTTTACAGAATGTGTTTATACACAGCTAAACATTTTCCCCAATCGTAGTACTAGTGATATGTCACAGCAACATGGGATTTGTAATGGAAATGCGATAGAGGATGGTGCTGAGCAAGATTTTCTGATGCATCCTTTGCTTTTTCAGCATCCTCGAGAAGTGCTTTCATCATATAGCCATCCGGGTGAAAATCTTATTCGTCATACAAGGAATTATGACCTTTTCCCTTTTGAGAAAGTTCAAGTTGAGAAAAGTAATAAGCAGAGTACAGATGGCATGGAAGGAGCTCCTGCAAATGCTGACACTATTTTCCATCCTCTACTGCAAAGAACTGTAGATGAAATGCTTGAGGAAGTACCAGAAAAGGACTGCCATCAGTTTGCTAATCAATCTGACTGTGGCATGAGGGAACCTCCAGTGGATGACCAGTCAACAGTTAGGGAAACATCCACGAACCCTTGTGTGAGGGAGAACAGTACTGATTTACAAGCATCAACAAGGACTTGTGGCAGGGAGAACAACATTGACGTGGACATTCCTTTGTGTTACTCAACGGATTTCAGGAATGCAAAGGATTTTAGAAGTACTGTTAGTAAATCCAGCTGTCAGCCAGAAGTGTCTATGAAGGACAGAGCTAGTGCTTCAATTCTAGAGCCTGGCAATGCTTGTTGTCGTCGTGACATTGAACAGCCAAGCAAAGAAGAAATGCGCGGCATTGTAATGGAACGAGAAGAATTAAGTGATTCCGAGGAAGATAGCGAGCATGTGGAGTTTGAATGTGAGGAAATAGATGATTCTGAAGAGGAGCAAGTTCAGGATGCAGAACCCTGTTTGACTGAAAATAAGGTAATGATTGGCGTTACATCTGGTACCATTATCAATTTATAACATTCATGAATCTGGTGTAGCACTGTACTGTGATTTTTCACTCTTCTGCTATCCTATGATTAAGTGTCAAAAATGTTCGTTGCACTGTGCTGCTTATGTTTCAGGATGCTTGTCTTGTACAATTGGTATTTTATATGTTGGGCTGATACTCACATACTGTACTAATAGAATGATCAACCGATCGCTGATGGGTGATGAAACTTAAGTATCTTATACCTGAATGATCTGGATGTGTTCAAACCTTATCTCTGCATGTTGCCTTTTTCTCTTTCAAGTTTGTTGACACCAATAGATGTTTCATTGTGCAGGGAACTGCAAAGTCAGGTGTTTGTTCAGAGTTTCAAGAAAGCAATGACCATTGTCAGATCCAACAAGGATTAGAACAGGTGGTTAAACAGGGTGCGAGTTCAACACATAAATCACATGGGCCTTCTAGTGCAAGGTCAGGCAGAGCAAAGTTAAAGCCGGAGCGCGCAGAGCCCACAGGAACTAGGAGGAGCCTACGGTTATCTGCTCTTCGAACAGGTACCAAGCCGGGCCAAAACCAGAAGAACTAGAGGGCAGCAGGAAGAGGCAGGTGTTGAATACCAAGTCCAGTGATTCAGGAAGGTCTAGAAAGAGCCTTGCCCTGAGTTAAAGGTCTTTCAAGCGTTCCTTTTTCTTTTGCACTGGATATCTATTATGTCCGCCTTGCTGCATTAGCCAGATGATGATGAGCAAATGGCTCACTGCAAATTCCTAGTCGCTTGCACTTCTGGGCTGATTACCTAGCCATTGATGCAGTCCGTGCTGGGGACAGACCTGTCAAGTACCCTTAGTGTAGATCGCTTGAACAGGGCAACAGGAACCAGCGGCTTCACTTGCCCATGTCTGGGGAGATGATAGAAAAGCTGTAATGTTGAGGATGTTCTAATGTATTTTGGGACGTATTGCTAACAAAATCAACCGTCTGTCTGTGGCACAGGGAAGCATTTCCCTGAAGGAAAGATCTGAGCAGCCCTGGGGTTGGCGCACCGGCACCTCAGATGCTGAGAGGTCTGTTCCTTGAATTAACTATGTACATGTAACATGAGCTAATACTGATATAATCGATCAATGACGGCGGCCTTTCATCGTATGTTAATTCTTCTAGCTAGCTTTTATCAAATGCTGCAAATATTTCCGGTGAATCTTGCGGAGCTTGAACCTTTTTACTGGAAGTTGTACTGCTGCATCACAGAGAGGCTGCTCTTAGCAATGGCAGTTTTAATAATTTACAACCCTGCAAATGTACAAATCTTTGGCATAAGAATATAGGAACTCCCCTACCTAGGAGGCTAGAGGTTGTTGAGCTCTGCTGGAGGCATCGAAGCGGGTGGCGTTGAAGTGCTCCAATGTGTGTGCCCACCTGATGTCCTCCTTCAACTGGTGCACACCGATGGTGTCATTCAGGAAATCCTGGGGTTGTGCACTCTTGTAGTCGTGCATCCTGGGATAGATGTTCACCCTGTTCTTTGCCTTGTTGCCCTTGTTTAGCCAGTTCCCCGTGGTCACATCTTCTACACCTGATGCAAACACACAAAAATAAATCAATATTAGTTCGAAAGAACCATCTTTTGACGAAACATATAGCCAATATGCTATGCTAACCTTGGTAAGTCACAAGTTAATATAGTCGTGTTTCATGTGGATATGTTAGTAGAAATTAATTTACAGATCTGTAATATACTGAAAAGATTGTTTCATGCCAAATCTTATACCATGACAAGAGTTATGAAATTGAGGAAGTACTCTGCATTGTTTTCATCGACCAAGGTTCGGAGAGTTTGAAGTCACAATTTCTAGGAAAAGAGGCGCAGCTTTTTTTGTACGTTTCCAAGAAGGGAATCATCACAGGCCGGAAAAAAAATATTTCATTAGTATGGGGTGTTGCATACCTTTGGCCTGGCTTCTGACCATGTCGGAGGTGGCGATCCACTGGACGAGGTCCCACGACAGCACGTAGCCCATACCGAGCAGGCCCATGAACGGTGGCAACTGCCTGTCCATAAACGGCAGGCCCACGCCGTAGTACATGTCCTCCCTCGGCGCCCGCCGCAGCTGTCTCCACAAGCGCGTCCAGCCGGAGGTACGTGTCGTCGTCCACCTTCATCACGTAGTCGTACGGCCGGACGCCCCTGTCGGCGTCCCCGTCCCAGCGACAGCGGGCATCATCCCCGGCAGACCGGCGAAGTAGTCGTACGCGCATTGCCGCCTTCCACGCTCTCGGTGCAGTTGAGCAGTAGCACGTCGCTGTAGGCCTGGCTCTCGAGCGCCGGGCGTCATGGGCCGCGGAACCAGACGTCCACCCGCGCAGCGCCGCGGAGCGCGGGCGTCTGCTGCAGCGCGTACGCCATGCAGATCATGTGCCGTCGGGAGTGCTTCTTGGCACTGGTGCAAATAAGGCCTTTAGTTGAGGTCCAAATTGGCCGGTGTTTAAAAGGAGTGTCCGTACCAGTGTGACCCGTGCAGCAAAAAGGCGTATCCCTTTAACACCGGTTCGAGCCACGAACCGGTGTTAAAGGCCCTGCACCACCTAGCCGCGCAACCCCCCTTAACACCGGTGCGTGGCTTGAACCAGTGTTAAAGGGGTGCGCCTATACATAATACACCGCAGCCCACCCCTCTCTCTTATTTTTTTCACTCTCTCATTTTGAAGCTTAGCAAAGAGGGTGAGAGGTGTGCTAGTTTGTGTTTTCTTTCTATGCACAAGAGGTGTTCGGTGAAATGTCCGAGAGCTCGAATTAAGTTTTCTCGTTGCTCTTTCCTCCTCGGTTGAGGTCGACAACTTTATCCTTTCATGTGTCATTGATGTACTGTAAAAGTGGTTATCTCCCTATTAATTCATGATGTACTGTAATAATTTTTGATATACGTAATTAATTATATAATGCAGATGAACCGGCAATGGATGTACGGTGATCGACGCACTTCCGAGTACATTACGACCTCCAAAATTTCATCGTTGTGGCTAAGACAAACCGTGGTCACAATGGTTTTATGTGTTGTCCATGTGTTAACTGTCAGAATAAGAAAGACTACTCAAATACCAAAATCATTCACACCCACCTGCTTCGGTTCGTTTTCATGTCCAGCTATAATTGTTGAACCAAGTACGAAGAAAGAGGGGTTATGATGGAAGACAACGAAGAAGAAGAAGAAGAAGAGGATGATGGCAAGTACCATAACATGTATCCTGAATACAATGATACTACAACGGGGGCAGATGAAGATCAAGAGGCAGCAGATGGGCCCACTGATGACGATCTTGGTCGGGCCATTACTAATGCAAAGGAAGAATGTGAAACTGAAAAGGAGAAGGAGAAGCTGGAGTAGATGTTAAAGGATCACAAAACATTGTTGTACCCAACTTGCGAAGATGGCCACAAAAAGCTACGTATCATACCGGATTTACTGCAATGGAAGGCAGAGAACGGTGTGACTGAGAGCGAATTTTCAAAGTTATTGGTAAAAATGAAGAATCTGCTTCCAAGATATAATGAATTGCCCAATAGTACATACCAAGCAAAGAAGGTTGTCTGCCCTCTAGGATTAGACGTGCAGAAGATACATGCCTGCATCCTCTACCGCGGTGAGAAGTACGAGAATTTGGATGTATGTCCGGTATGCACTGCACTGTGGTATAAGATCAGACGAGACGACCCTGGCGATGTTGAGGGCGAGGCCCCTAGGAAGAAGGTTCCTGCCAAGATTATGTGGTATGCTCCTATAATACCACGGTTAAAACGTCTCTTCAGAAACAAAGAGCATGCTAAGTTGTTGTGATGGCACATGGAAGACCGTAAGAAAGACGCGATATTGATACACCCCGATGATGGGTCACAGTGGAGAAAAGTCGAGCGAGAGTACCCGGACTTCGCACGTGACACAAGGAACTTAAGGTTTGGTCTAAGTATAGATGGCATGAATCCTTTTAGGGAGCAGAGCTGTAGTCACAACACCTGGTCTATGACTCTATGTATCTATAACCTTCCTCCTTGATTGTGCATGAAGCGGAAGTTCATTATGATGTCAGTTCTCATCCAAGGCCCGAGGCAACCCGGCAACGACATTGATGTGTACCTAAGGCCATTAGCTAAAGAACTTTTACAGCTGTGGGTCAAACCAGGTGTACGTATATGGGATGAGCATAAAGGGGAGCATTTGACCTACGAGCGTTGCTTTTCGTAACCATCAATGATTGGTCCGCTCTTAGTAACATTTCATGACAGACAAACAAGGGATTCAAAGCATGCACGCACTGTTTAGATGAGACTGAAAGTGTATATTTAGATGACAGACAAACAAGGGATTCCTCCTTGGTTGTACCTAGGGCATCGTCGATTTCTTCCGAACCTGCATCCCGTAAGAAAAAAAGGCAAGCATTTCAAACGTCTGGCAGAAGCCCTGAGGAAGCCTGTATTCCGTACTGGTGAGGAGGTATTTGGTATGGTCAAGGACCTAGAAGTAATCTTTGGAAAAGGTCCTGGCAGTCAATCTGTTCCGAATGACGATGCCGGACACACGCCCATGTGGAAGAAGCAATCTATATTTTGGGATCTACCCTATTGAAAAGTCCTAGAGGTCCGCTCTTCAATCGACGTGATGCACGTGACGAAGAATATTTGCGTGAACCTGCTAGGATTCCTGGGAGTGTATGGAAAGACAAGAGATACACCGGAAGCACGGCAGGACCAGCAACGTATGAAAGAACCTGAAAATCCTATGCATCCTGAGAACGAGAAGGATAAATGACGCCACTTAACTCCTGCCAGCTACGCTCTTACCAAAGCAGAGAAGGAAATCTTTTTTAAATGCCTGAGCAGTGTCAAGGTCCCGTCTGGCTTCTCGTCGAATATAGAGAGAATAATAAATATGGCAGAGAAAAAATTCCAAAACCTGAAGTCTCATGACTGTCATGTGATTATGACGCAATTGCTTCTGATTGCATTGAGGGGGATTCTACCTGAAAATGTTTGAGTACCCATTGTGAAGCTTTGTGCATTTCTCAATGCAATATCTCAGAAGGTAATCGGTCCAGAAAGCCTATCAGGGTTACAGACAGATGTGGCCCAATGTCTTGTCAGCTTCGAGTTGGTGTTCCCACCATCCTTCTTCAATATTATGACACATCTCCTGGTTCACCTAGTAGAAGAGATTGCCATTCTCGGTCCTGTATTTCTACACAATGTGTTCCCCTTTGAGAGGTACATGGGAGTCTTAAAGAAATATGTTCATAACCGTGCTAGGCTAGAAGGAAGCATCTCCAAGGGCTATGTAATAGAGGAGGTCATTGAGTTCTGTGTTGACTTTATTCCTGACGTTAAGGCGATTGGTGTTCCACAATCATGACATGAGGGGAGACTGCGTGAAAAGGCACCCTAGGATGTAAACAATGATATCTAGGGACGGGCATTCTCTCAATCAAGCACACTACATGGTTTTACAAAGGTCTATCTTGGTTGCCCTGTATATCAATGAACACAAGAATTTTATACGCCTCAAACACCCAGGACAGTCTGATGAATGGATTAGAAGTGAACACATGGCGAGTTTTGGCGGCTGGATGCAAAGACTTCTCACGAATAACACCACTATTGGAGATCAGCTGTACTTGTTGGCCAGGACACCATCTTTGACTATATGTACTTTCCAAGGGTACGAGATAAATGGGAATACATTTTACACGATAGGCCAAGATAAAAAGAGCATCAACCAAAACAGTGGTGTCCGCTTTGATGCAGCAAAAGACAATGGGCAAAAGACCACTTATTATGGGTTCATAGAGGAGATATGGGAACTTGACTATGGACCTAATTTTAAGTTCCCCTTGTTTCGGTGCAAATGGGTCAAGCTGACAGGAGGAGGGGTCGAGGTAGACAAGAAGTATGGAATGACAACAGTGGATCTCAACAATCTTGGGTAATTAGACGAACCATTCGTCTTAGCCAATGATGTGTCTCAGGTTTTCTATGTGAAGGACATGTCTACCAAACCGAAAAAAGAAAAATAAGCAAACAACTACATCACACGAAGAGCCAAAGCGTCACATAGTTCTTTCAGGGAAAAGAAACATCGTGGGAGTGAAGGACAAGCCAGACATGTCAGAAGATTTTGATGAAATTTCGCCCTTCAAAGTGAAGACTGACCTAACCATCCTGTTAAACGGTGCTGATACTCCATGGTTACGGCCGACGCGCCATAAGATTGACTATATGTATTAAATGAGCCTTTTTTTGGCACACATATGTATCTCAACATGAAAATCAATGTCATATTTCTTCCGTTAACACTTGGTTCTAAAGAAATGCATTTTTAATCTTTATAACAAAAAATAAGCCCCTTTAGTCCTGGTTGGTAAAAAATTCGTGCCTCTGTCTTCCCGCCATTTCTCACTATATATATGTAGGATTTGCCTTCATTGTCATTGAACATCTGTAGACTCATATCTGCAACCTCATCACTCTTTCCCATGGCTTCCACCGTACCGCTAACCCCCAGGGAGGCGGAGGCGTTTTGCGCCTCGCACTACCCCTGCCCGCCGGGCTACTACGTCCCTGTCGGCTGGATGTTGAGCGCCGGAGGCGTGTCGGTTCCTCCTGTCCCTCTAGGTGTGCCGCGCCGGATAGCCATCATGAACCACTACTACTTCAAGCTCACGCCGGAGCAGCGGAGGAATCCCAACTGGCATCCCGACTATTTCCCGACTTGGGAAGCCTTCTTCAGGGATCGGCGTGAGAGGGCGCTCGCCAGGCACGAGGAGGACGACACACCTCCTCTGAACTTCAATGAGGTCGGCCGTCGGCTGTGGTGGCGCGGCCGGACTCTCTAGAGCGTCATGGCCTACGACATGACCTCCGACTCTAACCCCCGCCTGCGCTACCCTCAAGTCCATCCCACGCGTACTCAACCTTCAAGGTTCAACTACGGCGACCCCGACGACGACAGCGACGACGGCTGCGGTTCGTATGACGACTATAGTGGCGACTATTACAGGTGTAGGCAGGAGTATGACTGAATCGCTCCAACATTCCAAAACAAGTTCGGCCGATTGTGACTTAATCTGGCCATGTATCTTAATTTTCAGTTCTTCTATGTATCTTAATTTTCAGTCGTGCTTTATGTAAATTACTATTAGTTGTGTTATGTACTTTAATTCCAGTTCTATCGTAATAAAATCTTCTTCCCGCCCTTTTCTTTCCGCCCTTTTCCTCCCGCGCATTCTGTCCGCCCTTTCCCATTTGTTACTAGCTTGAATAGTTAGAATTCTATTTTTTGAAAACAAAAAATGTTTTAGGATTAATTATTCAAATGCAAACACTTTTCATGTTGAAAGTTTGTCAGAATCCAAAGTATACAAAAGATGCTAAATTTAAATATCCAACCAATTCAAAAATGTTAATAGAAAATAAAACATAACTTGCTCTAATTATTTTTCATTTTCTAAAAATAGGGTAAGATTCCTTTTCAAATGCTTAATATTTCATAAGTTCAAAGTTTTAGGGTTTGACTATTTTATTTTTGTCTTTATTGAATAATCAAAATTCAAATGTAAGTGTTTTAATCATTTTGAAAAATTTCATCTACAGTAACTATAAAATGTTTTTATATGAATGGATAGATCTTATTTTTATGAAAAAGATATGAATTTTCTAAATTCTATACTATTTTTGGGAATTAAAAACGCCCCCCTTTAACACCGGTTCCAGCCACGAACCGGTGTTAAAAAGGGGGGGTGGATGCGCGCGAAACGAATCCCCCCACCCCCACCCCTTTAACACTGGTTATCGAACCAGTAGGAGGAAGGAAACTTCACACAGTTGTTGCTAGAAACTGAAGGGAATATGCCCTGAGAGGCAATAATAAAATGTTTATTATGTGTATTCCAAGTATATGATAGATGTTTATTTTGCATATTATAATTGTATTAATACGGAAATGTTAATACATGTGTGTTTAATAAACAAACAGAAAGTTCCTAGTTATGTCTCTCTCATAAACTAGTTCGTTGATTAACAAGATGATCACAGTTTCCTGATCATAGACATTGGATGTTGTTAATAACGAGATCACAACATTAGTGTAATGGTGTGATGAACATTCATCCGAAGTATAGCATTACGATCAAAGTCAATGAGTTTATATTGCTATAGACAACCTACGAAGTAGTCCTAACCCTTAGACCATGAGATCATGCCAATCACTAACACCGGAAGAGTTTCTTGTTGACATCAAACGTCACTCCGTAACTGGGTGATTATAAAGATGGCTTCAAAGATACTAAAGTGTTATGTTGAGAATCATGGATCAAGAGTGGAATTTGTTCATCCCGATGACGGATAGATATGCTCTGGGCCCTCTCGGTGATATCACATTGGTTAGCTTGCAAGCAAGTGATTTGATCATTAGAATGTTATATCACGGGAACAAGAAAAGAGTGCATGTTAGTAACGAGATCAAACTAGGTATGGAGATACCGATGATCGAATCTCGGACATGTAATATATCGTGAAACAAACGGATTAAGATACAAGCGTAAAAGGTTCCTACGATCACAGGAAAAGTCATCGTTGAATGTGTGGGAGTCAGTATGGATCCAGG
Organism: Avena sativa; assembly: GCA_916181665.1. Lineage (NCBI taxonomy): Eukaryota > Viridiplantae > Streptophyta > Magnoliopsida > Poales > Poaceae > Avena > Avena sativa. The sequence continues at coordinate 497,323,902 of OV702299.1, read as the reverse complement.
TCCCGCTACTGATTATTGATCGGAGAAGGGTCTCGATCATGTCCGCATTATTCGCGAACCGTAGGGTGACACACTTAAGGGACACTGGCATCCAATTGGAGCAAATGTTTCATACCGAAAGAATAAACAAGCGCAGGAATTTATTTCACTAGATACCGAAACAGGTTTTCGGGTAAAATTGCATAAAGAGGTTATGAATGTGAAATGGAATTATAGCAAGGGGTTATTTGTGAATGTTTGTCATTAAAGTAATTGACAAAATTCTGAATAAAATAAAAAAGTTTTATTTAATGAGAGTTTGCATTAAATTTGGTGGAAATTTAATGGGAATTTGAGTGGATTTTTGAGTGGAGAAAATTGAAGGGCCATTTTGTGAGTGGAGTGTCCACCCACATGAATGAAGGAGGGGAGGGGGAAGCCCCCATGGCCAGAGGCCACCCCCTTGGGTGCCCCCCTCCTCCTATAAAAGGAGCCCGCTCCTCTCACTTGTCTCTCACACCTCCTCGTGAAGGATCTCTCTCCCCCTCTAGAATTTATCCCCATGGTCTCGGACTAGCGAGATACATGTTCCCGGTGGCTATTCCGCAAGAAAGGGTTGTGCTTCCGCTGCATCACTAGAGCGAGGAGGCGGAGGTTGCTCGATGTCTTGTACGTGTGTGCGAGCACGGATGCGCTGCTGCTTTGCGGCGCTAGGACTTCCTCTCGATCTTGAGATCGGCAAGAGATCGTCTACATCAACCACGAGTTGAACTTGTTAAGCTTTGTCGGTCTTCAAGGGTATGTTCTCTATGGATATACATCCGCCCGTTGTTTGTATCTAGTAGATAGATCTTGGTACATAGTTCCCATCGTAGGATTTTTTTTGTTTTCTATGCTGCGAACCCTACAGTGGTATCAGAGCCGGATCTGTGCATAGATGCTTTACACGGGTAGTACACATATGAGTATGTGGGCGATGATGATCATGTTGTTGCTCCTTTGTTGTAATTTTGGATATTGGTGGCATAGTGGGATGAAGCGGCCCGGACAAACTTTACATGTCCTCGCACATGAGACCTGTTCCACGCTTGACATGCAACTAGTTTGCATAAGTGGCTAGCGGGTGTTTGTCTCTCCTACTATAGTCAATATCTATTTTGCAACGAGTTGTCAAAAATTTGGTTATCCTCGTTGTGGTTCATGTTCGTAGGTAAGAACGGTTCTATCTCGAAAGCCCTAAGACACGTAAAACTTGCAATGGATAAATTAGAGGCGTCTAGTTTAGATTGTTGTTGGGCTAGTGTTATGATATGGTGATGTTGTAAGTAGAAGTATGAGATGATACTCTTACAACATGCATAACGTGTAATCTCCATAGACCTTGGACTTACAAATATAGGTATGATAGTGATCATACCACGGTGCACATGATAGAGATCATATGCGGGAACCATATCATTCCACTAATAAACATGTGATGTTTGATAGCATCTTATATTGCTTGTTTAGCGCTTTGTTAGCATAATAAGATGATCCCTCATTTAAATATCAAGATAAGAATGTGTTCTTCCTTTAGTATGCATCGATTATGTTTTCGTCGCTCCAAGACATCACGTGATGATCGGGTGTTCTTGGATCCACGACCATATTTCGGGTGTAAAACAGTTACACACGCGAATACTAAGGTTCTAACTTGGCGAGCCTAGCATGTACAGACATGGCCTCGGAACACGGACCGAAAGGTTAAGCATGAGTCATATAGTAGATATGATGCCCATTTGATGCTCGCCTTTGAAGCTACACCGACTCACGTGATGATCGGACTTGGTGTAGTGGATTTGGTTCATGTAATCACCAAAAAGGCACGAGGGATGTCGTTTTTGAGTGGGAGTTCATTCGTAATATGGATTAGTTGAACTCAATCTATCATAAACTTAGTCTGAACTTTACAAATTCTGTTGTAGATGGCACCACCTGCTTTTAATTTCAATGTGTTCATGGAGAAAGAGAAACTTGCAACAAACGGTAGCAACTTTACCGAATGGGCCATGAATTTGAGGATTCTCCTCTCTGCTGCACAAAAGCAATATGTGCTAGAAGCGCCGCTAGGCCCCCCACCTTTTGAGGATGCCCCTGACGAGGAGAAGAATGTCTATCAGACTCGTTAGGAGGACCACAACTTAGTTCATTGCGGCATATTGTATGGGCTAGAGCCGGAACTTCGAAAACGTTTCGAAAACGACAATGCTTTTGATACAATGGGTGAGTTGAAAATGATTTTCGACACACATGCTGCTGTAGAGAGCTACAACGCTTCAGAAAAGTTCTTTAGCTGCATGATGGAAGAACACAGCTCCGTTAGTGAGCATGTACTCAAGATGTCGGGTTACGCCGATAAGCTTATGTCCTTGGGAATATCGATTCCCATTGACTTAGGCATCCATCGTGTTCTGCAGTCTCTTCCACCTAGCTATAAGAGCTTTGTGATGAACTATAATATGCAAGGCATGAAGAAGTCTCTCCCCGAGCTTCTGTCAATGCTTAAAACTGCAGAAGTGGAGATCAAAAAGGAACATCAAGTGTTGATGATCAATAGGAACACTGATTTCAAGAAAGACAAGAAGGGAAAACGGAAGGGAAGTAAGGGCGGCAAGCCTGTTGCCGTCCCTGAAAAGAAACCCCGAGTTGGACCTAAGTCTGATACCGAGTGCTACTATTGTAAGGGGACTGGCCACTGGAAGCGCAACTGCCCCAAGTATTTGGCAGACAAGAAGGCCGGCAAGGCAAACAAAGGTATATATGATATACATGTTATTGATGTGTACTTGACTAGTGCTCGCAGTAGCACCTTGGTATTTGATACCGGTTCAGTTGCTAATATTTGTAACTCGAATCAGGGGCTGCGGAACAAGCGACCGCTAGCAAGGGGTGAGGTCAAGATGCGTGTCGGCAATGGATCAAGCGTTGATGTGATCGCCGTCGGAACGCTGCCTCTCCACTTGCCGTCGGGATTAGTAATAAACTTGAATGATTGTTATCTGTTGCCTGCACTGAGCATGAACATTGTATCTGGATCGTGTTTGATGCGAAGTGGTTATTCATTTAAATCCGAGAACAATGGTTGTTCCATTTATATGAATGAAATCTTTTATGGTCATGCACCGATGATGAATGGTTTATTTCTTATACATCTCGATAATATGTTACACATATTCATAATGTTGATGCTAAAAGGATTAAACTAAATGATGATATATCCGCATATATGTGGCACTGCCGTCTAGGTCATATTGGCGTTAAACGCATGAAGAAGCTCCATTCAGATGGACTTTTGGAATCACTTGATTATGAATCATTTGATACATGTGAGCCATGCCTTATGGGCAAGATGACTAGAATGCCGTATTCCGGTTCAATGGAACGGGCGAAAGATTTATTTGAAATCATACATTCTGATGTATGTGGTCCAATGAGTGTGTCGGCGCGAGGTGGATATCGTTATTTTGTTACTTTCACAGATGATTTGAGTAGATACGGTTATATCTATTTGATAAAACACAAGTCTGAAACCTTTGAAAAGTTCAAGGAATTTCAGAATGAAGTGGAAAATCAACGTAATAGAAAGATCAAATTTCTATGGTCCGACCGTGGAGGTGAGTATCTAAGTTACGAGTTTAGCACTCACATGAAAGAATGTGGAATTGTTTCACAACTCACACCTGCCGGAACACCATAGAGAAATGGTGTGTCAGAACATCGTAATCGTACTTTATTAGATATGGTTCGATCTATGATGTCTCTGACGGACTTGCCGTTGTCATTTTCGGGCTATGCACTGGAAACTGCTGCATTCACTTTAAATCGGGCACCATCTAAATCCGTTGAAATGACACCGTGTGAATTGTGGTTTGGAAACAAACCTAAGCTGTCATTTCTTAAAGTTTGGGGATGCGATGTTTATGTGAAGAAACTTCAACCGGATAAACTCGAATCCAAAGCGGAAAAATGTGTCTTCATAGGATACCCTAAGGAAACTATTGGGTATTCCTTCTATCACAGATCCGAGGGCAAAGTTTTTGTTGCCACGAATGGATCCTTTCTAGAGAAAGAGTTTCTTGCGAAAGGTGTGAGTAGTCGGAAGGTAGAACTCGAAGAGGTTATTGAACCTTCTCTTCAAAGTATGGCGAGTAGCGCAGCGCCGGAAGTTGTTCCGGAGTTGGATTCACCTGTTGAAGAGGGAACTAATGATAATGATCATGAAACTCCAAAAGAGAGTACTACCGAACCTCGCAGGTCTAGCAGGACGCGTGCAGCTCCCGAGCTGTACGGAAATCCTGTCATGAATTTCATGGTTGATGAAAATGATGACCCTGCGACGTATGAAGAAGCGATGATGAGCCCGGATTCCAACAAATGGTTAGAAGCCATGAAATCTGAGATGGAATCCATGTATGAAAATCAAGTTTGGAACTTGGTGGACTTACCTCACGACCGAAAGGCCGTGGAGAACAAATGGATTTTCAAAAGGAAAACTGATGCTGATGGTAATATAACCGTCTATAAAGCTCGACTTGTCGCAAAGGAGTTTCGACAAATTCAAGGAGTTGACTACGATGAGACATTCTCTCCCGTAGCGATGCTAAAGTCAGTTAGGATTATGTTAGCAATTGCTGCATATTTCAATTATGAGATACGGCAGATGGATGTCAAAACCGCGTTTCTCAATGGTAATATTGAAGAAGAGTTGTATATGATACAACCAAAGGGTTTTGTCAATCCTAAGGATGCTAACAAGGTGTGCAAGCTTCAGCGATCCATCTATGGATTGATACAAGCATCACGAAGTTGGAATCTCCGCTTTGATGAGGTGATCAAAGAGTTTGGATTTGTCCAAACGTATGGAGAAGCTTGTATTTACAAGAAAGTGAGTGGGAGCAATGTGGCATTTCTGATATTATATGTGGATGACATATTATTGATCGGAAATGATATAGATCTTTTAAACAGTTTTAAAAGTTATCTAAATAGCACATTTTCAATGAAGGACCTAGGTGAAGCGTCATACATATTAGGCATAAAGATCTATAGAGATAGATCTAGGCGCCTAATAGGGCTATCACAAAGTACATACCTTGATAAGATTTTAAAGAAGTTTAAAATGGAGGATAGTAAGAAGGGGTTCTTACCTATGACACAAGGCACGACATTGAGTAAGACTCAAAGTCCGGCTTCGGCGGAAGAAAGAAAGATAATGGACAAGGTCCCCTATGCTTCAGCCATAGGCTCTATAATGTACACCATGCTATGTACAAGACCGGATGTGGCACATGCTATTAGTTTGACTAGTAGGTACCAATCGGATCCAGGTTCAGAACACTGGAAAGCGGTCAAGAATATCCTTAAGTACTTGCAAAGAACTAAGGATATGTTTCTTGTATACGGAGGTGAAGAAGAGCTCGTCGCTAAGTGTTATGTCGACGCTAGCTTTGACACCGATCCGGATGACTCTAAGTCTCAATCCGGATACGTATTTCTCATGAATGGCGGAGCGGTTAGTTGGAGGAGCTCCAAACAACCTGGGGTGGCGGGATGAACAACGGAGGCCAAATATGTTGCTGCTTCAGAAGTAGCTCAGGAAGCAGTTTGGATGAAGGAGTTCATATCCGAACTAGGTGTGGTTGCAAACGCGTTGGACCCAATGGTGATCTATTGTGACAACAATGGTGCCATTGCCAATGCCAAAGAGCCAAGGTCTCACAAGCATTCCAAGCATATTAAGCGCCGGTTTCACTCCATCCGCGAGCATGTCAAGGATGGAGATATAAAGATTTGTAAAGTACATACGAATCTCAATGTAGCAGATCCGTTGACTAAAACTCTCCCTAGAGCAAAACATGATCTACACCAGAACTCCATGGGTGTTAGATACATCACTATGTAACTAGATTATTGTCTCTAGTGCAAGTGGGAGACTGAAGGGAATATGCCCTGAGAGGCAATAATAAAATGTTTATTATGTGTATTCCAAGTATATGCTAGATGTTTATTTTGCATGCTATAATTGTATTAATACGAAAACGTTAATACATGTGTGTTTAATAAACAAACAGAAAGTTCCTAGTTATGCCTCTCTCATAACTAGTTCGTTGATTAACAAGATGATCACAGTTTCCTGATCATAGACATTGGATGTTGTTAATAACGAGATCACAACATTAGTGTAATGGTGTGATGAATATTCATCCGAATTATAGCATTACGATCAAAGTCATTGAGTTTACATTGCTATAAACAACCTACGAAGTAGTCCTAATCCTTAGACCATGAGATCATGCCAATCACTAACACCGGAAGAGTTTCTTGTTGACATCAAACGTCACTCCGTAACTGGGTGATTATAAAGATGGCTTCAAAGCTACTAAAGTGTTATGTTGAGAATCATGGATCAAGAGTGGAATTTGTTCATCCCGATGACGGATAGATATGCTCTGGGCCCTCTCGGTGATATCACATTGGTTAGCTTGCAAGCAAGTGATTTGATCACTAGAATGTTATATCACGGGAACGAGAAAAGAGTGCATGTTAGTAACGAGATCAAACTAGGTATGGAGATACCGATGATCGAATCTCGGACATGTAATATATCATGAAACAAAGGGATTAAGATACAAGCGTAAAAGGTTCCGACGATCACAGGAAAAGTCATCGTTGAATGTGTGGGAGTCAGTATGGATCTCCAGGTCCCGCTATTGATTATTGATCGGAGAAGGGTCTCGATCATGTCCGCATTATTCGCGAACCGTAGGGTGACACACTTAAGGGACACTGGCATCCAGTTGGAGCAAATGTTTCATGCCGAAAGAATAAACGAGCGCAGGAATTTATTTCACTAGATACCGAAACAGGTTTTCGGGTGAAATTGCATAAAGAGGTTATGCATGTGAAATGGAATTCTAGCAAGGGGTTATTTGTGAATGTTTGTCATTAAATTAATTGACAAAATTCTGAATAAAATAAAAGAGTTTTATTTAATGAGAGTTTGCATTAAATTTGGTGGAAATTTAATGAGAATTTGAGTGGATTTTTTAGTGGAGAAAATTGAAGGGACATTTTGTGAGTGGAGTGTCCACCCACATGAATGAAGGAGGGGAGGGGGCAGCCCCCATGGCCGGAGGCCACCCCCTTGGGTGCCCCCCTCCTCCTATAAAAGGATCCCCTTCTCTCACTTGTCTCTCACACCTCCTCGTGAAGGATCTCTCTCCCCCTCTAGAATTTATCCCCCATGGTCTCGGACTAGCGAGATACATGTTCCCGGTGGCTATTCGGCAAGAAAGGGTTGTGCTTCCGCTGCATCGCTGGAGCAAGGAGGCGGAGGTTGCTCGGTGTCTTGTACGTGTGTGCGAGCACGGATGCGCTGCTGCTTTGCGGCGCTAGGACTTCCTCTCGATCTTGAGATCAGCAAGAGATCGTCTACATCAACCACGAGTTGAATTCGTTAAGCTTTGTCGGTCTTCAAGGGTATGTTCTCTATGGATATACATCTGCCCGTTGTTTGTATCTAGTAGATAGATCTTGGTACATAGTTCCCATCATAGGAATTTTTTTGTTTTCTATGCTGCGAACCCTACAGAAACGCGGAGACCTGCAAAACACAAACTCAAGACTTTGCCCCAACGAATCAGTGAGGTTGTCAAGCTCACCGGTTTGCTGTAACAAAGGATTAAACGTATGATGTGGAAGGTAATGGTTTGCAGCAAGTAAACAAGTAATAGTGGAGGATGTATCAATGGTAAAGATTGAACCGGGTCCATAGTTCACTAGAGGTGCTCTCCTTAGATAAACAACATGGCATGAAGGGTAAACAAATTACAACAGGGCAATTGACAGGAACTGAGCAAGGCATAACAATGCAATTACTAGTCAGAAAGATCCTATGAGATTCGATTGGGCAATACAACAAGATACATAGACCGCCATCCAACTACATCTATGACTAGAAGTCCACCTTCAGGTTATCATCCGAATCCCCTCTAGTATTAAGTTACAAGCAATAGACAACTGCTTTAAGCAAAGTGTGTAAGGTAAACAGTCCATATATTCCATGAACAAGAGACCGTTGGTTTCTCCCTAGTAGCAACAACACATCTACAACCGAAGATATTGTTGCCACTTCCCTTGGAAATTAGAGGCATGAACCCACTATCGAGTATAAATACCCCCTCTTTGAGTCACTAGCAACTACTTGGCCAAGATAGCTACTAACAACGGAGAGCATGCAAGATCACAAACACCACAGGCATGATAGAATCATAAAGACAATACCATTAATCAAACCAACATAATAATCTCAATCCATCAGATCCCCGCAAACACAACATGCATGATTACAAATAGATTAGATCTTGATCATGAACGGAGCTCACAAGATCTATACATAAAAGCACAAGGGAGGATATACAACCATCTAGCTACTACATGGACCCATAGTCCAAGGTGGAACTACTCACGCATCATACCAGAGAGAAGGCCTCCGGGATGATCTCCGCTCTGGCAGGGTGCCGGGAAGAACTTCAGATCCCCTGATCTAGGGATGATGGTGGCGGCGGCTACAGACGGTTTCGTGGAGATTTGATCGGGTGCTTAGGATTTCTGCATCGGGGGCTTCTTATAGGCGAAGGGGGAGGCCGGGGCGACGTCCAGGGGCCCCACAACCCTCCCAGGCACGGGGCAGGGCCCACCTACGCCTAGGGTGGGTCTAGCCGCCCTGGATTGCCTCTCCGGCTCCCCTCCGGACTTCTTGTTCCCCACAAAAAGTAATTGACTTTGACGTTTGTCCCGTCCAATTCTGAGAATATTTCTTTACTAACTTTTCTGAAAGCAAAAACAGCAGAAAACAGGCATATGGCACTGTTGCAACTTGTTAATAGGTTAGTACCAGAAAACATGTAAAAAGCACCTCAAAGTGTAGACAAGTAAAGCAAAGTAGATACTAAACAAGCATGGAGCATCAAAAATTATAGATACGTTCCCGATGTATCATCCGCCACCCCCGTCCACTCGCGGAGCCGCCGTGGCGCCGCTCGGAGTCGTCGCCGCCGTGCCCGTGCGCCACTCGCCGCCGACCCCGCCGTCCATGCCAGGTGCCGCCACTCCTCGCCGACCCCGCCGTCCACGCCCGATGCCGCCACTCCCCGTCGACCCCGCCGGCCGATCGAGTTTGCCGCGCTGGTGAGGATCGGAGCTCCTTAAATTTGATTGAATATTTGATTGTTGATTATATTTGATTGTTGTATATATTTGATTGTTATATATATTTGATTGTTGTATATATATTGTTGTATATATATTGTTGTATATATTTGATTGTTGTATATATTTGATTGTTATACATATATATTGTTGTATATATTTGATTGAATATATGTATATATATATATTATTGTATGAATATATGCATATTTGATTGAATATATAGTGTATGTATATGTGTATATATAAGAAAGTATATGAATATCCGCCTGCCACCGACGACCACCGCCACCATTGATGTCGACCCTTACCTCCTCTGCCCTCGCTGAGCCTACACACACGACGAGGGTGAGTCGTCCATTTTAGGTAGCCCACGTCGTGCTGGTTCGAACGCACACCCCCACACATCCCCGCTCTCGTCCAGCCGCCGCCCTAGCACACCTCTCATTGTCAATAGCATTATAACCATGCAGTGTTAATCAAATTTCATGACAAGTTAATTAGAAGAACTAAATGTACCCTCTTATATGAATTCGGGGTTTCTACGAATTAGGGTTTGGACCCCTTTTAAAATTACCAAGCATGTATTAGGGTTACATTTCAATACTTTTAACCTGTCATATCATCATCCTTGCTTGAGCATTTCAATAGATGTATTACTGATATTTGTGTGATAATATTATTGTTTTAGAAACTATGGATCCACTCAGTAGAAACCTTGAAGAGGAAGAAATAACGGAGAACATGATCCATGAGGACACCTCACAATATCTAAACTTGGAGGGACATGATGATAGCTCAATTAGTCATGGAGAAGAAGACGACTCCGGTGAATGCACTTTAGTGATTACAAAGTCTGGCGAGGTATATGCATGGATTAAGCCTCTGCTGACTTGCACCGATTGATTTGTATATATGTACATGTATTAATTAACGCTTGTTTCTTCTTTTAGCCCTCCGGATCAACCAGCCAGCAACAATCTTCTTCTACAAAAAAGAGCAAGCGAGGCCCCAGCCATCGGTTGAAAGATCGTGCAAAGTTCACGATCGTGTTGATGGCAGGCCGATGGAGCCCAAGAAGGTCGCAGACAAATTTATACGTCAGGCTGGAGTTCTTGTTAGGGACCAAATCCCAATCACAATTGAATATTGGAATAAGACAAAGAAGGGTGACGCCACCTTTGTCGATAAAAGATCCAAAGAAACGCTTTGGACTTCGCTGTTGCTAAATTTCAACCTACCGCTAGAGGAGGATGAAAATAAACCGGTTATAAAGGAAAAGGTCAAAGAGTGGACTCTAAAGAAGATGGTTGAAGCTTTCCGCAACTGGAAGACAAAATTGAACAAATTTGTCAAAGCTGGCGAGACTCCAGATTTCGAAGACATATATTATGCAAAGATAAGACCTCGCTGGCCCGAATTTGTGGTGTACAAGGAAGGTGCTATAGCTACAAAGAGGTCAGAAACCAATACGCTAAATGCCCAGAAGAAGGAATGTCACCAGAGGACAGGGTCAGGTGGCTACATATCTCAGAGGCCTAAGTGGGAGGAAGCTGAGAAGGCCCTGCGCGATAGAGGGATCACACCCCAGACAGAGGGGTGGGAGATATGTGAAAAGACTTGGTTCTACGAAATAGGGGCAAAGTTGGACCCAGAAACAAGATTGTGTATCTTCCCAAAAATTCTTGCCAAGCCTGTCAATGAACTCATCACGACATTCGAGGAAACAACCGCTAGGACCTTCTATCTCGACAGAGAGAATGACCAGCTGACACGCGCCATAGGTAAAAAAGAACACCGCGGACTAGCACGAGGCATAGGGGGTATGACGTGGAAGGATGGGTTTGCCGCGTGGGGCGATTCTTACAGATGGCGCGGCAAAAAAGAAAAAGAGCGTACAGACCGGATGACACAGACAGAACATGCACTTATGGCGCTGCAGGCGCAAGTGAACACACAAAATAGTCGGCAAGCTACCGGCCCATCTCAGCGGCATGAAGAGCCTGCATTGGAAGCTGCCGGCGGCCCAGACTCTACACGGAAAAGCAGCGTGGCTTCCACAGAGAACGTGCGGGCCACGCTTGAAATGGCGGGTCCTCGATACCCCGTGGATGAGATCACGGAGAGCGAACACGCTGAGTTATATGTGAGATTAATGGGCTTATCCATTAAGGTGGTGGTAGGCTATGCCTTACCTCCTATACCTGGTGGAACTTACCACTGCCGACCGATTCCAGATGGCTATGCTATTGTTGGGGTGGATGAGGTTGTGAAGGAATATGAGGAAGCACAACTTGACCATGCTACAGGTGAAGGGGAAACTCAACTGAAATTTGCAGTGAAAACAACCATTCTCTGGAAGAAGGAACACATCGTGCTTCTAAATTGGAGGCCACTGGCTCCCCCGCCGTCTTTGCAGCGTCAACAATCTGAGCCGCCTCAGTCATCTCTAGGTCATCGGAATACTCTCCTGTCGTCTTCGCCGTGTCAGCTGTCTCCGTCGCTTCAGCCATCTCCTGCGCGTCAGCCATCTCCGACGCATCAGCCATCTCCTGCGCGCCAGCGTAAGCGGAAGAGCACTGCCACGAAGAGAACTAGTACTACTACCACGAAGAAATCTGCAGGAAACCGTACGTCGAAGAGTTCAAGAAACTACGTCCTGCAGCCTTCCGCCAAGCCATTGCCGGTATTACCTTGGAATCGCAGCGACGAGGAGAACAAGAGGATCTCGGAAAAAGAGGCTAAGAAATTCTTTGCACCTAAACGGCCCGAGCCAAAGGAGAAACTAGATCCGGCGGTGGTGGAGAAGTTTTACAATAATCTTTTAAAACCTGAACCCCCACTTGTGCCAGACTATGAGTGCTAGATTATAAAGGGGGATGCAAGGCGGAGGGAGTCTGAAAGTAGTATTCATGAACCCCGGAAAACAGTTCCCTAGCTCGGAGAGTAGGAAAACCAATCGTGCGCCCCGCTCCAAGTGTTCGATACACGGATAGCTCCTCCTGTAAATGATTATGAGCAAGAGCTACAAAGAAAGGCCAATAAGATGGGGATGACTTACATTGCATACTTGAACATCATGGGAGACCAATTGCCTAAAGGCGATGTCAACCCCATACAGCCATGGAAGTACGGGAAGAATCTCGTCAAGAAAGAGGATCTCAAGAATCTACCAACAAAGATGCGAAGATTGCATAAGTGGTACCTTGATTTCTGCAAGACGAGAAAGGAAGAATGGATCACGACGCATATAAGAGATGAGATTTTCTTGTGCGGAGACGACGAGATCACCTTCAACATTCAAGACTTGCATTTTTTATTCAATCGGAAGGAACTCGACAAAGCTGCCATCAGCCTTTATTATGTGTAAGTACTATTTCTGTAATTTCTATCTCAGCTTATTCAATTCATTAATTACATGTATATATATGCTCACCATATATGTATATACTATTATGCAAGAAAAAGGTTATGGAATGCATGAAAGGAGGCCCTTTTGACATTGGGTTCGTTGACCCAAATAGAGTTCATGAACAAGTGGTAGAACATAAACCTGGGCAAACAGAAGATTTCTTGCTAAGGTCTTTACTGAGACAACAAACCAAAAGGGAAATACTATTGCCTTACAACTTCTCGTGAGTGTTATCCTCTCTTGTACACATTTTTTTCGGCTTACTCGATGTTAAGTGTAACTGATGATGAGTTATGCGTGTGCAGGTTCCACTTTATTCTGCTAGCCATTCAAGTTGACGCAGGAAAAGTCCTTGTCATGGACTCGGCACGAAAATACAAAGAGCTATGGGCAGACTTTAAAGCGATGCTCCAGAGGTAATTTCAATCATATTATCGCACTAGATCGGAAACTTTCGTGACAACAAGTAATTAATTACTCCTTTATCCATTTTCTTTGCCGAACAGGGTTTGGAAAAGGTTCATGGGCATGGTCGTGGGTGAATGGTCAGAAGAACTAAAATTTGTAGATCAAAATGTAAGTAATACTAGCCAGCTAGGTCTGCGTATCTCTTTGGTTCTGCTTTCAATTCCATTATATCATGCTTTATTGATTATTATTTTGATTGAACTCTCTATTCTCGTAAAGTGCGCGTAGCAGGGAGCCGACAATAACTTATGTGGATACTACGTTTGCAAGTTCATTCGCAACACGATATGTGCGACAGGCCAAGCCGCACTAGAACAACTTAGAGTACGTAAATAAAGTACACAATATTATTTTATTACCATCAGTTGTGTTGAGTTTCATTCTTATATATATATTGACCTTATTCTTCATATATATTTAGATCGAACGGATGCGGGAGAAACTCCTACCATTTGACCGTGTACGAGCCATTCAAGAGGAATTGGCAGGGTTCATACTTCATGAGGTCGTCACGCCTGGCAGAGAACTCTTTAGATATCCAAAATGAACGTGTATGGAGATGTTATATTGTATATATACTTGAACGTGTTTGTCTTATACTTGATGCTTGAACATGTACGGAGAATACCATAATGACGATGTTTATGTATAATAATAGTTGCTTAATTATTGATGTACGTACGTACCAACGATGTATGTGTATACCTCTCTCGATCGATCCCCCGTCCCCGTCGCAGAAATCCGCCCAAAATGGGGGGCGACAGAACTCTACCGCGATAGAGAATTAGGTCGTTTTCCTGCCGCGGCAGAGAACCTACGAACCGGTGTTAAAGGGGGGGGCTTGAGCTCTGCGGATCCCCCACGTGCGCCATCATTTAACAGCGGTTCGTATAAGAACCACTGTTAAAGGGGGGCTCTAACACCGAACCCTCAACAGCGGTTCTATAACCGCTGTTAGAGGGTGGTACGAACCGGTGTTAGAGGCATTGTTCTGCACTAGTGTGGCCATGGTGTGCATGCCGACGAGGATGCTGAGCTCCGGCTAGGCTATACATGGACGTGGTCCAGCTCGGCCTGCCAGAGAAAATCTTGGTCCAGAACTGCCAAATTCGAGCCAAGCCGGGCTCTTGCCCTTCCACCAGGGAGGCGAACATCTGTGATAGGCGCATCCTATCCCAGTTCATGCACAGGTGGATGGTGACGTCGAACTTGAAGCCGTCCACCTGGTTGATCGGCTCGCTGTCGACGGTGGCGAAGGAGGAGGTGGTGGCGAGGCGTTCTGGCCTCGCCCTCGCACCTCCCTCTCTGCCCCCCGTCCAAGACCTGGTGGGCGTCCAAGCCTTCCCCCCTCCCCCCTCTTCCTATGTTGTCGGCTATGCTCGCATGGTGCTGGTGGCGGTGGTGCCGAATGGAAGAAGAGGGCTCAAGTGTGAAAGGAAGATGGTCGCGGGTGCCCATCTTAAAAGGCCGTAGCATTGGATGTCGGCGCGGATCTCGAGCTCGACATTGATGTGGCCATGTCAAGAGACGTTGGGTGACGCGGCAGGAGGGCATGCGTCGAAGCGACGTAGGCTAGACTTGGAGCAGCCTTCCTCCCTCCATCAATAGCTAGATAGTCTTCGAGTCACTACCATGCGGGCCCTTGGTCTGCGTGGGAGGACAGTCGCTCAGTTCGTCGGTGTCCGTGCCGATGCAACCGCGGCCCAAATTTGGTACGCCGATGGGTCACGTTGGGCGCGTCGATCCGGATGTGCCGCATCACTGGAGGGTACGCACACGGTTGTTTGGTCCATGCGTACCGGTTCAAACGCAACTAGACCATATGGGTCATGCCATAGACATTCCCTTAGAGCAACTCCAACAGGCGCGAGATATTGCGGCACGCTAAAAATAACCACCGATTTAGCACTCGCGTGACTCTTTTTACTCCTCCAGCAGGTGCGCGATAATCGTGCGCGCTGCAAAAAATATCCGGCATGCCTCAATTTTCCCCTGCGCACGCCCCAAATTTGGTGCTCGGACGCCAGCGCACGCTATCTCCCTCGCACGCACGCAAACGCCCAACCGTCGAGCCGAAACTTCCCCCATGCCCGTGCCACGTTTCCCACCTCACCTCTGCGCGCACGTCGACTCCCTTCCAGCGATGGAGCCGTCCTCACCGCAGTACTCGATCCCCGACACCGTTGGCGCCAGCGCGGGAGTTCAGGCGGCGGCAAACCCTAAACCTACCTCTGCTTTCACCGGCACCGCCGCGAGCTCTAGTGCGCGCCAACTCAACTTCATACCGCCGCGCCCGACCTCGACTGGCACCGCCCCGCCTTCGCCGCCGTTCACGCAGAAAGGAAGGGGCAACACAGACAAGTAGGGGTTGACAAAATCAATCCAAGTGGCACAGCTTCGGATAGTAGGGTAAATTGTTCATTGGGTGATTTTATCTCATGTTCATGCGTTATATGTTTGTTGAGATCCGTGACTCATTCTTATCTTATGTTCACCATGTAGAACAACATTGCCCAAAATTTGTTCAAGGATCAAGGGAGGAAAGACAAGAAGGGGAGGAAGGTTCTTGGCAAGTCATTTGTGCTCCACCATTGCTATGACGAGCTAGGGAATGATGAGAAGTGGATAAACCGTGATGGTTTGGATGTGCACAACTTAGGGATGAATGCCACCGAAGCTGCCACAATCATAGATGATGATGCATCAAGTGATGAAAACAAGAAAAGAAGCTCCACTCCTCACTCGGTTGCATTCACAAAGAGGCCCGTTCTTGGAAGGAAGGCCGCCAAGGGGTTGATGAAGGGGAAGAAGGCTAGTGATAATGACATAGCGAAAGCTATGGATAGGATGGCCAATGCAAAGTTGGAGTACAATGAAGATAAAAAGTTGGCAAGGACTATGGAGGCCGAGGCGCGGAGGATGGCTTTGGAGGAGAGGATTGCGGCTGCCGAGGAGAGGAAGTTGGCTTTGGAAGAGATAAAGGTGGCCGCCGCTGAGCAAGAGCGCCTGTTGGAGGAAGAGAGGGGCCTCTTTACCATTGACACGTTCAACATGGATGAAAGGCAAAGGGAGTACATGTAACACCCTCGGTCACTCCGGACCGACGACTGTCACTTCTGGCAGCTCAATAGGATCTCTAGACTAACCCCACAAACCAACACTAGTCTTTTATGCGCACTTTGTCCTCACTCATGCGTACCTGGTACCCACTTCCCGGTCAGTCACCCATCTTAGAATTGCTCTAGGCCAAGCACGCTTAACCTTAGAGTTCTTTTTGAATGAGCTTCCGAAAAAGAAGTTGCAACTTGTTGGTATGGGTTTTCTATCAATCCTATTGAGCCATGCGCCAGGGTCTCACAGTACATAAAGCATTGCTCATGATGAAGTATTGGCCAAAATAAGAATGATGGCAAACTATACTTGTAGGCCCAAAGTGAATGAATGCATTTGGAGGCATGGATGTCTGTGGAGGCATGGGAACAACACCGTGGTATTTTGGAGGCATGGGAGCACCAACGGGTGCATTTGGAGGCATGGGAGCAACACTGGGGGCTTTTGGAGGCTATGGTGGCATGGGTGGCATGGGGATCGGAAGCATGTGAGGCACGGGAGCACCACCGTGGGGGATTCATGGCCTCCTTAGTGAATCCATCACCTTCTATCAATGTTGATGGCTATGGAATGACCTCCTTGAACATATATGTTCATATAAATCATATTATGTGCATGTACAAAATTAGAAAAACTTGGTCTCCATACCGCCACCCTCATCAGCATAAAAACTTCAAATGGAGTTCAAGCTCTAGGCAACTCAAATTTTGAAATTTAAAAAAATCTAAATATTTTGTTTCAAAATATTCCAAAAACATGTCCAAGTTCATATATATTCTACTATGCAAGTATAAATCTGTGTAGGATTGCGGCTTCATATTCTACCTACACAAAAGTAATAAATATAAAGACCAAAACCATTTATTTTAATACCACTTAGATGTAGTACTTATTTGTGAGATTTAGGTGTAGCCTAAAATACTCCTTGTTTTTGAACAAATTCTTAAACGACTTTAGAAATCATCTTTATGCATCTGTAAAAAAAATTAAGATTTCTTATCTTTAAAATAGTACTTATCATTTTTAAAACACTTGCCACCGGGTAGATTTTACCACCACCACCACCACCACACCCGCGTGTTTGGAGCCGCCCAATCCCGCGTATAAATTCGGTCGCAAGTATATTAATGGTAGCTAGGTAAGAGCAAATTAGCAGTTAACCCCGAGAAAAATGCTACCCATCTGACACAGTATAGTTTACAACAAACTTACAAAGGAAAAGGAAACTATCTGCAATAGGTAGTTGCTTATCTGCAGTAGATAGTTTTTTTAGTAGGTAGTTGATTATCTGAAGTAGGCGGTTTCTTCTCTTGAGTAGGTAGTTGCTTATTTTCAATAGGTAGTTGATTCTCTACAGTAGGTAGTTGCTATTTCTGCCATATTTTGTTGCTTATATGGGAAGTAACTAATACATCTCTTTTTTGCATGCTTGAATTATAGGTTCAAGAAATTGGGGAAATCAGAAATAGGTAATCGCATTCGCGTTTTGTCGCACTAAACAACAGTTTGATAGGTTACATGGATATGCTCTACAGGTATCTTATATTGGTATACCCGGTCCATCCCAGTGAAGGCCCATGTGAAGACTTGCTGCCCAAGGAGACTCCGGATAACCCAAGCCCGGTAGAAGTCTGACTCCTTGGAGAACACGACCAAGCTGTAGAAGAATATTTTAGGATGAAACCCTAATTTGTAACCGACTCGACCTACCTCGAGACCTGGCCTTCCCATATAAAGGCTAGTAGGTCACGGCGAGGAGGATCTCTCCAACTCATACACACACAGCACACCAGATTGCATCTGCGCACCCCCTGTAACTTTCGGTTCCGCCGTCAATCAAGAACAGGCAAGCAGGAGTAGGATATTCCCTCCAAGGGCCTGAACCTGAGTAAACCTCGTGGCTCGTTGATGCGTGTCTCGTTGATGCGTGTCTGTTAACCGTCTCGCGATCTCCAGCATCCCCATCTTCTCCAAAACCCAAGTCCATAACAATGAGCATTGACGAGTCGAACCCTCGTCAAAAGGCGTACAGAAGATTGCATTGATCAATAAGAAGTTTGGTGGCCCGTTGAACATTGGCGCATGCACCATGCCTCTTGACCTCAGTCAGTGGGTTATGAAGTGCTATGACCCCGAAAGTTCTGAGTTGGTGATACCTGACCGCAGAAATATACCGGTCGATACAGATAGTGTGCACAAGATATGGGGGCTACCTAACTCTGGTTTAAAAGTGTGTTATGAGATGAATCCTGATATTATGTGAGAAATGATGGAGGATTACTGTTTCCCTCCAACCGGCAGTCCCGATCTTACTAGTTGGTGCAAGATGATCATCGACATGGGCGGGAGATCAGATGACATGTTTGTTCGAGCTTGGGCTGTACCTACAACTTTCTGGCTCCCACAACTGGTCTAAATGTTAACCCACATTGCTTTTCTGTTGTATATGATGTTAACCTCCTCCCCTACACAAACATCTGTCAATTTATTGTCGACCAGATCAGAGTTGCTTTTAGTTCACTGAAGAATAAGAAGTCTGTATGTTGTTGTGTTTATCACCTGATGGTAAGTGTACATATTTTTTATCATGGACAGATGTTCCATATAGTTGCTTTTTGTGACACATCTAATTGCTCAACACAACCTGTTTGTTCCTTATATACAAATAGAAGTTGCTAGTATATGTTCTTTTAGCATCTTTGAAGTATGTTATCTCTTGTGTAGTTTTTTTAGTGTTATATTAAGTTGCTTAAACAAACCTGTTTGTTGCATATATGAAACTAGAAGTTGCTAGCTGAACACAAAATTGCCCAAACCAATCTAGTTGCCTATATGATACCATGAATTTTTAATAACCATGTTTTCAACTGTGGTCTATTATTTAAGAATATGTTTTGCATTTAATTCATATTAGCCCCTGTTTTTTCCTTGTTGATCAGCTACTGTACCTAGATTCCGTAGAGGTTGACGATATCATCAGTCAGTGTGACCCTCGAATAGACGCTTGGGATAGTGCCTTGATAAATAAGGTAAAGAAGAAAGACATGATCATACCAGGTTTTTTTGGCAAACTGCAAGTAAGCATGATATGCTTGTTTTTTTACATTTCTTCTTCTTCTATGCCTACTTTTCTAGATCACTCTAATTAACTAGTAATTTGACTAACCTGCTTTGTCAAAAAACAGCTCAAGGAAAAATACAGAGACACAGTATGGAGGACTTTTCGGCGGATTGCTAAATACTGAATAGTTCGTCACCGCAAATCTGCTGCCTAATTATGACCATTGTGTGAGTATCTCAATTATTGTTTATCTGTATTTCTTTTTTTAGGTGTTTACCTGTGCACTTTTAGACTTATACTACACACAAACAAAGATATTTTTTAGATAATTGTTTTCTGAGCACATGAAAAGTTGTTTGCTGCATACATGTAATTGCTTGTTAGCACAACAGAAGTTGCTTACTACAGAGAGTTGCATCATTTTTGAAATCTTTGTTTTTCCTTATACACTATATGCACAGGATTTTTTTCAATAAACTTATAATTTGGGTTTTCCTTTTTAGGCAACTAACTTATGTTTTTATTCATTTTTTGTGCCAATCCATGGAAAGTTGCATATATGACAATACTAGTTGCTAGTACAAGTTGTTTTTTCGTAGACTACAAGTTCCTTATCACAGACTAAATGTTGCTTGTCTCACACTATTTAGTTGCTCAACCTGATAAGTTTGTTTCCTACATGATAATAGAAGTTGCTTGTCTCACACTATTAGTTGCTCAGCATGACAACTAACTTATGTACTTATTCATTTTTTACAATAAACTTATGCCGTCATAGATCTGTTCGTCAGTCCCGTTGACTGTTAACGTCGTGCAAACTTCCACGTGGCAAACGCTATTATCGGCCAGTTACCGCCGTTAATGGGCGAAAAACCATGATAAAAGTTAGACCCAGCCAAGACGTGCTAATTATTAACTGGGTCAGCCCATTAGGAAAGGGCCGCCCACTAACGACCCTTTTGTGAGATGGTCTATTACTGTTCTGACATGTTACCGTTCTAGTCTATTACTACACATACGCTTTTAGGCATTCCGCTATTTATGTGTCCTGCTATGATTCTGGCATGTTACTCTTCTAGCATTTTACTATTCTGTCCTTTTACTGTTCATGGAGCCCATCTGTCCATTATTGTTACGGTCTTTTACTGTTTTGGCATTTCTAAGGCCCATGCTAATATAAAAAAGATGCATAATCCGCGAGCATCATTTGCTGTTCATCATCCGCCCAATACAAGATGGAACAATAAAAAAGCCCGATAATGTTCCCTAAAACACCTGGATCGCCTTTTTAGTCTTAGAATAATTAAAATAAAATGGTAAAACTTCAAATTTGAAAATCTTTTGAGATGTAGTTATGTCATGTGATTTAGTTCTTACAAAAAATAAAAAACACAACTTTGCAAAAACTTTATGTCTCTATAAAACAGGCATAACTTTTGCATACAACCTCGGATCAAAAAGGTTTTAATATGAAAATCGATCTACACAATTCAAACTTAAATTATTCATATATGTTCATATAAATCATATTATGTGCATGTACAAAATTACACAAACTTGGTCTCCATACCGCCACCCTCATCAGCACAAAAACTTCAAATGGAGTTCAAGCTCTAGGCAACCCAAATTTTGAAATTTTCAAAAATATTAATATTTTGTTTCAAAATATTCCAAAAAAGTCCAAGTCATATATATTCTACTATGTAAGTATAAATCTGTGTAGAATCGTGGCTTCATATTCTACCTGAACAAAAGTAATAAATATGAAGACCAAATCCAATTATTTTAATACCCACTTAGATGTAGTACTTATTTGTGAGATTTAGGTGTAACCTAAAATACTCCTTGTTTTTTAACAAATTCTTACATGACTTTAGAAATCATCTTTATGCATCTGTAAAAAAAAGTAAGATTCCTTATCTTTAAAATAGTACTTATCATTTTTAAAATACTTGCCACCGGGTAGCTTTAACCCCTCCCCCCTTTCCCCGCGCGTTTGGAGCCGCCCAATCCCACTATAGATTCGGTCACACAGTATATTAATGGTAGTTAGGTAAGAGCAAACTAACAGTTAACCCTGAGAAAAACGCTACCCATCTGACACAGTATAGTGTGGGCGGTCGGTCTCAGTGTGAGTCGCACCGCACGGACATAATGGGAGAGCAGTAAAGTCATATGGCTTGCGAACTTAGATGATCTTAGTTTCATGTGAACAAATTAGATAATAGTAGCATTCTATATATATATATATATATATATATATATATATATATATATATATATATATATATATATATATATATATATATATATATATATATATATATATATATATATATATATACGAGCGAGGTTGCAACAAGCGGTAAAGATTCTCACTACTGCTATTTCCTCACACATGTTCATTTGTTGGATAGGCGACCTCAATGCGTCATATTCTTTCCATCCCAAAAAAGATATCTCAAATTTATCAAAATTCGAATATATCTATATACTAAATAGTATTTAGATATATCCATGACATCTTTTTAGGACGGAGTGATACCATTTTGCCAAGGAGAAAGGTATATTAAGAATCACCCCGTGTATTGTATTGCTTTCGCTGCAATTTTCATTCAGTTAGCAAAACCAAGAGATTCACGTTTTTTCATGGCGTTCTTGAGTTCGCCGATAGGAACAATGACCATTCCTTTCCCCCGCCGACACGCACTGAGTAATTTATTGGACGAGGCAAGGATACGAAAAGAAAGTAAATGCATCTGATTTTGACGGTGTTTGCATGCACTGCCGTGGCAACCTGGTTGATGAGTGAGCCTGCCTCTCTCCCCAGTGGGGCCATGTAAGACATGGGCCGACGCATTTGCACCAGTGTCATTGCCAAGAGTATCATGCCGACACAAAATTAGCACCTAATCAATATTTTTAGCGTACCACTTCCATTTTTAACCACAAAGCGCAAGACAACTAACACCCCAGTACGAATCTCCAACCCTAAATCGAAAGGTAGCTAGCGGGGGGCAAAGCCACCCGGTGGTAAAAAAAATCCACTCTACTCTATTGTTAGCGAAAAAAGTTGACGGCAATTTTAAAAGGCTTATGAACCAAGAAAGTTCTATCTTTCTTAATTTGTAACCCATAAAAGTGATAAATTACTGACCAGTACAAATTATGTCTTATACAATTTAGCAATCTAAGTCATATTTCCGTATCTAATTTATCAACAGGGCACCTACATTTGTGTACTTAACTAATCAGTACTGAAAATACCCCAAAGCATAAGGAATATGAAATCCGAGAATTACTTCTTGTGTTGTCATTCATGACTGTATTCATGAGGATTTTAATGACAGTATATAAGCTGATGTATAAGAAGACATAGCTTAAGTGGTCCCTAATTTGGATCTACCGTGCAGCAAGAATCAAATACCTATAATATTAAAATTCAAAACAAAATTAATTTTGATCGAACATGCCATGGCAATTCAAACTTGAAGTGGATGCTGGTATGATGGCAATTATTTTTTACCTGCGCGACTGATCGATGCATAGCTCTACCAATAACCAGAAAATCTTGCAGGCAATCAAATTAATGCAGCTATCGGTGCGGTGACACAATGCAATTGGTTGCATTGTGGCTACAAGCGAACCGCAGCACGGGCGATAGGAGCACCTAGCGGTGTGTTAGCATTGTGGCTACAATCGAACTGCAGGGTTGATTTTGAATGATTGTGGCACCTGCAGGTTGCACAGACAGCGAACTAGGCGAGGGGATGTGTATGCGAGATCGCCATGGAAGGATCAAAGTCCAATAAGGACACGATTGCGTTGAACGCTGCGGGTTGGTTTCAATCGGATCAAGAAAGCAATCTAAAGGTCAAAATTATATTACTATTAAACTTAACCATATGGTTTAAAACGAATGTCTCGAGGATTAATGTGGATCCTCCTATGATGCCTCTAATTAGTAAATATATAAGATATATAAGATATGGGCTGATGGTACCACATCGGAACATAAGATGTACTTAGAAAAACAAAAAAATATATAACTTGCAAAAGGCAATTTCGAGCATAAAATGAACAAGTAAAACTAACATATAACACAAAATATATAGTAGTAGTGTTTATATTAGCTGGCCAGGGGTACAAATACATCAATATCATGGATGCCCTTTATTGCAACAAGGAAAGAAAACACACAAACATCAAACAGATACATAAATAACACTCGA
Source organism: Avena sativa (assembly GCA_916181665.1). Lineage (NCBI taxonomy): Eukaryota > Viridiplantae > Streptophyta > Magnoliopsida > Poales > Poaceae > Avena > Avena sativa. Next base: position 497,300,390 of record OV702299.1, on the reverse strand, counting down.
CACACGGTCTTGGATACGACTGATGGGATCCAAGTTTATTGGACATTAATCGCAGCATGACAGATCATACATGTGCATGCATGATTAGGCTGCAACGGATGTGCTGACAGTGATCTTGTTACAGAAACTGCCACACGCAATGCTGCAGAATTCCTTGTCGTTTTCCTTCTTTTCACCGCGATAAGCTGGTGCAAATTAATAGTATATATATTATGAGAGAATCACAAACATATTTAAATATAGTCATCCTACAAAAACTAAAGTTAGTGTAAATAATATACGGAGTAGTTTACCTTTGTTCATATTGTCGCAGATGGAAGAAATACATCCTGTGTTACAGAACTCGATGGCATTTGGTGTACCTGCCAAAGTGAATTGGATAGATGCATGTAAATAAGTTCTTATTTGGAGAGAAATAATAAATAAACAAGAAGGAATTTAATAAGGGCCCTTAATTACCGGCGTCGGGGTCGCTTTGTAGTTTAGGATAATCATTTGGGCACTCCTCCCTTGTGATTATACAACGACACACATTTGCGCAGATAAATGTAGGAGTACCAGGGATAAGGCACACGTTGTAGCAGTTTCTTGCAATGTCGTCCTTGCAGCAAGTGTTTCCCTCTACTTGGACCTGCTCTAGGACTAGCCCCAGTATGAGGACACACATGATCAAACTCCTAACACCCTTGATGCTTCCCATCGCTTGCTGGCTTTAGCTTCTATATATGTTAAACACTCTAAGATGTCTAGCTTGGAGTGATGAATTGTCTAAGACGCATGGCTCCTATTTATAGATGTATGACGGTGAGCCATGTATGCTCTCTCTCTCTCTCTCTCTCTCTCTCTCTCTTACAGAGATACGGTGATGAGTCATCTATAAAACACTATTGTATGATTATATAGCCCGTGTCACAAATGTTTTACATCACTAATTTATTTTTGGTTGGTGGGTGGTACTCCACGCCTCCTGGGCTAGCCATGTGCGCCACTATTCATTCAAGTCATTCATGGGCGGCGGTGGGCAGGTTCTTGCCCCGCTGCCAAACCCGATCACCATCTTGTATCATGGTACTGGTTGTAGTCTAGGGGAGGGAAAATACATAATTTTTTGGTTATGCCTGAGAATTAAAGAATTAATATAGTCTCAAAAGAAAATGATCGTACAAAATATACTCTTGAAAGTTAATTAATTTTTTGAGATCCACCATGTTTCCTTAGTCCACTATTCAATTCAAGTAGGATTTTCATAACACAGGTTATCTCATTTTATAAACGAAATCTATACCCATTCCATTTACACTACAAGGTGCATCACTAGTATATCTCAACTAGATCTATAGCCAGTTGAGCAGGGCGTGCCTCTATATAGTAAGTTTCCGGGGAGCTACAACACAAGCTATGATATACTACCTCGGTTTCTAAACATAAAATGTTTTTGTTAGGTTAAAATAGTCTATACCAAAACATCGAAAACTATGAAGTCCGCCTGAGATGGTTTCCTCTGTTATCTACTCCCTCCGTTCCAAAATATAAGACGTTTTAGCTTTGTGAAAAGAGTGTATCTAGACTCCTTTTAGTGTGTAGGTTCATCTAGGTTTAGAGTGAACCTACACACTAAAATGGGTCTAGATACACTCCTTTCACAAACCTAAAACATCTTATATTTTGGAACGGAGGGAGTACTAGTACTACTCATTGGACCATTCGTTTATCTTACCCCATACAATCGCATTGTATTGTTCTGTATATAAGTTTGGACCCAAATACATGTAGGCCCTAAGCCAACCACCTTGCTCTTAGTATGAATCACGGGCAAAGTAGGCCCGTTCCATCAGACCGACGACTGTGCCAACCACCCCGACGCGTTGGTAGTAATTGCCATGGCTTACCAACTACTCCGATGTATAACACCTAGGAAATTATCTACAAATAAGATTGAAAATTAAGCACCACTCCAGTGCAGCGAGGATCCCACGGTCATAGCAACTTTCAATTTTCTCAGCCAGAATGAGCTCAGTGTCACTGCGTTCATAGGTGACGAGGAAAAGAGACGTCAATAACAATGGGCAAGGAAGATGAAGCGGGCAGAAAGCAGGCCGACACGAGCACAATGGGCCTCCAGCCCAAATAGCACAGATGAGGAACAAGGAAGCACGTCTCCAGCGATCCATACTGATAAGAGTCGTTGAGCGTGTCAAACGAGGTATCGTGTTGTAACAACTTAAGCTGATTGCTTTCATATCTACTCTCCTCATCCTACCCCCTCTCTCTGAACTCAGTGTGACGCTGAGATTGTATCTGAGTTGATCGAAAAATCGAGTATATAGACCTTACATGTGGTTTCAGAGCCATCGTTCCTAGACATAAATCCAGGAAAATTCCAGCAAATTTAATTTTTGTGAGCGAGTTGATTGGGAGTTGGTGGTAGTTTGAGAGCAGTGACAGTGATCTCCCATCACATCCTACTCTCGACATTCCTCTCACGACGGCGATGCAAGGAGATCCCCAAATTCTCCACGCCAGCGAGTGGCGGCGGTAGATTATTGAGAGAAATCCTTATTTGGCCTAGTTAAATTTGACATCCTTTCTTGGTCCCGAACAAATTTTCCATCCCTTTTTGACCTCAAATCTTCACATGATTCCTTATTTGGTCCTCTAGTACAATTTTAACGTCGACCATGTTAAGTAGGTGCCTAAGATTACGATTTTACCCTTTTGCAATACGTGACGAAAATGCGTGTGAAATGTAAACTGAAACAGTGGTGCTCCATTAATGCGCTGCTTAAAGAAGCGAGTTTTTGCCGCCCGTCCCACCTTGATTCTGGGCAAGAAAAATCGTGTATACGTATATGTATTTCAGCAGGCCCATTCGTCTGGGCCAAGATGTGATGCTGTTGTGCCGATCTGACCTCTGAGTGGCTGCATCGTGACTTCAGAACAGCCCCACGGGCGAGAGACGAGACCACGACGACCACGACGACTCGACGACACGGTGGCGGCCGCGTGCTCCAGAACCTCCATCTCCCGCCGCCGCGCCGCCACTCCACGGCTCTACGTCCCACCGGTGCTCCGCCCATCCATGGCTCTACGTCTCTCGCCAGCGCGCCGCTCCATCCTGCCGAATGGCCGCCCGCCTGCTGGATCATGCAGTTCGTGATGAGTGGGCAGACGGCGATCAACATCAATGGGGAGATTGGCCCATATTTTAGTCCATCCTGTGGGGTTAGACAAGGGGACCCGATCTCGCCCCTCCTGTTTAACACCGCGGTGGACGCCCTGGCGAAGATTTTGGACAGAGCCAAGGCTGCTGGCCACATCTCGGGGGTGGTGGGCCACCTGATCCCCGGAGGTGGGATCTCCCACCTCCAATATGCGGACGACACCCTGATCATGGTGCAGGGATCGGACCTCGACATTATTAATTTGAAGTTTCTGCTCCTCTGCTTCGAATCCTTGTCTGGACTTACGATCAACTTTGACAAGAGCGAGGTTATGATCCTTGGCTTCTCCGAGGAGGAGCGTCAGCGTATAGCAGATAACCTAAACTGTAAGCTGGCTGACTTCCCCATTACCTACCTGGGGATGCCCATCCGGGATACTAGGGTGTTGATCAGAGACTTGGCGCCCCTGGTCTCGAAGGTTCGCTCGAGAGCGGAACCCTGGAGAGCGCGCCTTACCTCCAAGGGGAGCAAGTCGGTTCTGATAAACTCCTGTCTCTCGAGTCTGCCCATGTACCAGATGGGCCTGTACCTTCTGCCGGAAGGGACCCATGCCGACTTCGCGAAGGAGTTGTCTAGGTTCTTTTGGGCGGCTCGGGATGGCCATCAGAAATATCATATGGTTAAATGGGCGGATGTGTACGTCCCCAAGAGTCTTGGGGGCATAGGGATTCTCGACTCTCGCCGCTTTAATGTGGCCCTGATGCTCAAGTGGGTGTGGCGCATCCTCAGGGACGACGGCGGTCTCTGGCTTCAACTGATTAAGGCCAAATACCTCCGGGACCGCCCCTTCTGGCGTGCGAGAGAAGGGAGGGCTCCCAATTCTAGCGAGCCATCCAGGAGATCAAGCACTTCATTGGCTTGGGCCTATCCTTCGCAGCGGGCTGCGGGCGTGGGGTGCGGTTCTGGCTAGACCCGTGGGTATTCCCGATCACGCTGGGGGTGCACTTTTCTGGTCTCTTCGCCATTTCCTCCGAGCCGGCTGCCCTCGTTGCTGAGACTTTTCATGAGGGCCGTTGGAACATCTTGTTTCGACGCTTCCTTAGCGGGGCGGAAGCCGAGGACTTCCAGCAGCTACTTGGCTCTCTCCCGGTCTCCTTATCTGAGGCCCCGGACCTGGCCGCCTGGCAGCTCCATCCCTCGGTGGAGTTCTCGGTGAGCTCGGCCTATCAGGCCCTTTTCCAGGGCCCGGTGCTGCGCCCTTGTGGAAGGCCCCCTTGCTTCTTAGTATTCGCATCTTCGTGTGGCAACTTCTTCGCGACCGTCTCCCGTCGAGGATTGAGGTGGCCAAGCGCAATGGCCCGGGCGACGGCTTGTGTCCCCTATGTGGGACTCCGGAGTCATGTGCCCATATTATGTTTTCTTGTTCGGTTGCTCGCGCCCTCTGGGGCTTTGTCCGAGAGGCGCTGGGGCCTGTCTGGCAGGCGCAGGAGCTTGGGGAGTTCCTGCAGGTCCAGGCAAACAAGGCCGGGGGGGGGGGGGGGGGCGCCGCCTCTTATGGTTAGTGTTTGCGGCTCTCTCGTGGACCCTGTGGAATGTGCGGAACAAAATGGTGATTGAGAAGGTCTTCCCATCCCGCGTTTCTGACCCAGTTTTTTCCTTTATTGCATTTCTCCAGCAGTGGTCTCCCCTGGTGCGGCAGCGTGACCAGGCGACGTTTGACGACACTCTTCGAGCCTTGAGGACGGCGGCGCTCCCTCTCTCGGCTCCGGCTACACCTTCATCGGCGGTGGCTTGAGTGTCCTCTTTGTCGCTCTGTTTTGCTGTTTAGTTCATTATTGGGCGTGCTTGTGTTGTGGCCCCAGATGTTTGTCCTACCTTCTTGTTTTTGTGCTTTGGCTTCGGCCGTCCTGGATGTTGTCTAAACTATGAATGTGGATGTTGCTTTATTTATAAAGCGGTGCGAAAGCCTATTTCGAGGAGAGAGCTCGCAGATGGATGCTCCACTGCCGCGCCTTCTCCCTTCGCCGCAACACCTTCCGCTCCCGTGCCCGGGTCGGCATCCGCCGCTCCCTCTGCCGCCGTGTCTGGGCCGGCCTGTAGAGCCCCGCTGCCGCCCTCTGCTCCCATGGCTATGCCTCTACCGTCGCCGCCCGGTCTCAGAGAGAGGATGGAGGGGGCGGGTCGGGATAGAGGAGGCACAGGGGTTGGGGTTGGGTCGAGACTCGAGAGGAGCGGTTCCATTTTCTTTTTCTTTTCAATAAACGATGTATCGATCGAGCCAGGGGTATACAAGTCCAATAAAAAATGGTTTAATGGGAGAAGCTAACGGACGGTCTTGGCGGCAGCGCTGCACGGGAGGTGACTGGTAAGCGCAGCGCGTGCAGGCTACGAGGTGGCGGGGGTGGCCCGCGGTGCAGCCTAGGAGCTGGCCTGCACTCCTCGCTTGGGGCCGGGCGGGCCTCGGGTGCCGTCTGCACGCGACGGTGGTGGTGGCTGGCGGCACGGCCCCAAATCTAGGCTAGGCGAGCCTTGGTATGGGCAGGGGCGGGCCTCATCCTTGGCCAGGCGGGCCTCGGCGAGATCCCCCTTTATGGATGCCGTCTCTGCTGGTGCCATCTGGCCTGCATACAGTGTCCCTTGGCCGCGGTACCCAGTACCTGTGTTGCGTCTCGAGGTCTCAGACTGGGGGTGCGGCGGCTATGTTCAAGTGTCATGCTGCGGCGAGTTAGTGGGTACCGCGTGAGACAGTCCTCAGACCGACGGCGGTCCGACAAGTCCGGGTGACCAAAGACGGGATGGTGTTGCTACTTGGCGGCGGGGGTATATGGGGGCGACGGACTCACTGTGGTTGGAAGTGTAGTGACTAGTGCGAGGGTTGACGACGACGGTGACACCCTTGTTGCGGTGTGGTAGCGGGGCTTCACGAGTCCTTTTGGGGCTCGGCTAGGCCAGTGAGGACCTGGTGTGCCTTTGCTGCTACATCCGGTCGGCTATCGCCCTCCGGCGATTGAGGTTGTTCCCTCCCGCGTGTCATTGTACCGTCGACCCCTGCCGAAGTTGCTTCCTTTTGGTTGTACCAGTCTCCTACCGAGGGTCGTGGTGCAACGACAGGGTGACTGCAAGACTGTGGTGGCGCATGTTGGTGGGCGGAAAAGCTTGGTGGAGCAATTCGAAACGTCCGAGAGTGTGGTTTTTTGAGGGGTCGGAAGAAATCCTTGTCTTCTTGACACCGACGTGGTGACGTCTGCGGGTGTCGCCGTCCTTCTTGAAGGGCGTTGGGTGTACTTTTTCCCCACCTCCTGTAGCATATCGGGGAAAACCCTAGGATCATTCCAGGAAGCAGCGCCGTTGTCGTCGTTTTCCTTTTTAGAGGTGCTGCTTGGTACGCGGCGGTTCGGAGCGCTAGGAGAGTGGTGGAAATTCTCCGAAGGGCGCAGCGGTGCGGGTCATCCCCGTTTTCGTCAAGCCACAGTTGCCGGCTTTTCTTTTCTTTTCTTTTCTGTTTCTTCTTAGGTTTTTTGGTTTTCTTTTAGGCGTTGTGTTGTCTGGTGCAGTAGCGGTCTTAAATGGTTGCTATATTAATATAGCTAGGCAAATGCCTGTTTCGAGGATCTAATGGAATTGATGGTAGGGCCAAATAAGGTAAAGATTTGGTGTAAAAAAAGGACAGAAAATTCGTCTAGGGCCAAGAAAGGAAGCCAAATTTCAACTAGGGCCAAATAAGAAATTCTATCTAGATTATTTAGGTACAGATTAGATGATTCTGAGTATTGGTCGCCGAAATCTCGTGATCCGTAAAATCTCGGCTCTGGAGCTCGATTTGAGAACTACTGGTAGTAAAATGATGGATACAGTCCAAGAAGATATCGTGGAGATGAAGGAGATTTCTCCTGCCGTAGCCAACGAGGTACATGTGTATCAAAAAATTCGAGGAATTGGACTCCAAGAATGCGCACCCCTGGAAAATCTTGTATCTTATATGACGATTACCAAAAACTTAAATCCTTTTGCTAGTCTATAGAAAATAAGTATGAAATATATATTAAAATTGTCAACAAACAAAATCCAACGGTGTCTGATGCTGTAATCTCCTAATTATCTTACCATGTAGGTCACACCATGAAGTATCTAATCTACTATATTTCATCAGTGTAAGTGAATCAACTTGAAAGAATATAACACTTGCTCTTATCCATACTATTTGTTATTGATTTAGTACAAAGTTGTACAAAATAAGCGACACTAATATGGATCAGAGGGAGTAGCTTTGTTTCTATAGCTCACATACATATACATCATGAAAGGTTTTGCATGTGTTTTTTCTTCAAGAAAAGCAAACACCACATTCCATCTAAAGTACTCTCAAGTTGCAGTGCATTCCGTGCAGAAGGCAATGACAAGTACCGAAGTTATCATAGAATAGTAGCAGTTGATATCAGGATTGGAACATTTTTAGCATCAAAGTATAATGCTCGAAAAAAGCCCCCAAGCTTATTTTGGAGGACCGTTATCTTCATATTTTTACACAAAATATAATCTCAATAAGTAATATGAAGAAGAAAGTATCTTAGCACAAACAGTGAAGCACTCTTTGCAAATATTTACTGAAGAAATAGTAAGAAGTGTTGGAATATTAGGCATAATTTCCACGATTAATTCCAGAATATAAATCATGACAACAGCAACTATAATCACGTGAACCTCTAACATACTAGATGTATTGACCAACATGAACAGTAGCAGAATATACGCACTAACAGCCATACTAAAGCAACAAATCTCAAAACGGTATACGTACTGATCGGTTGCCGATGAAGTCGTTGTTGGTGCAGCGTTTGCAGTAGACTGCCGAAGAAGTCGGCGTTGAAGACGACGAACACGAGCTCCGACTTGACGACCGGAAAGACGCGCCGTGATGACGAACTTGAGCAGTCGCGCAGAGCGCTTCCCAAAAACCTTATTTGTCTCTCCCGTACAGGATCACAAGGGCGAGTGGTTCCGGAGACCTGCTCTCCCGTCCGCCGGTGCATGCCGGCAAGCGGGATGGAGTAGACTACGGTGACGGCGCAAGTAGAGAGGATGGCAAAACCCTAGATTGGTTTTCGGTGGTATTGTGGCGGTAGCCGCGCATGACTTTATATAGAGCGGCTCAGGAAACCCTAATGGAGGCGAACGTGGGCCAAGTCCACGTTGCCCGTGGCGCGCGCGCGCGTCGTGACGGGCGGGCGGCGGCGTCGGAGGAGGAACGCGCGCGTGTATCTCTCTTATTGCCACTCACTTACAAAGTGGTGCAATACTCCACCTTATAAGGTGATGCAACTCTCCTCCAACTTTCTATGTGGGACTAAACGTGAGCTCCCACTCCACTTCCATGTGAGCTGCCACAAACATGGGCCCAAACATATATGGGCTGCCAGAAATCTGGGCTTTGAGATTTAGGGAAAATCTAAAATACACATGGGTCTAAATGGATTGACCCATTATTTCTAACAATCCCCCACCAGATCTCAAATGCCCATTTGAAGATTTGCCAATCCTTGTTACTTGTTTTTATACCAGTGTTTCAGTAGAGACTGCTAAGTTGTAACTTCCGCCTAGAATCTTGAACTACGTCTATCAATAACTTGAACAATGGACGAACCTTGAATTGCAAGTTTGGTGCCAATAGATTTCACTCAAAATCATAACTAGTACTTAGCTGCCAGTAGCCTATCCCGCGGGTTGGAGCATATGCGTCATACTCCCTGGTCTCTTCATGAGTTTACGAGATCACCCAAGTCTCATAGACTGCAACGTTTACAGTCGAGCTCATATAGCTGTGTTCTTTCAAAATGCCCTATAGAACGGCATCTTTGCTAATTAAAGCCAACAGAAACACATTAAGGCATGTTGCCAACCTGCCTTACAGATTATGAGAGTTATGCATCTTCACATAGAGAGGGTTACAAAATACTCTCCTCCGTCAAACCACTAGCTTGTTCTTCTCAGGTCCTAATTCATGGGATCTCCGATCACATAGGTTGGGTTACCACTAAGGTGTGACATCCATGGGTCTCAACCCCATCTCCCTCGATGCACTTTCTATCACATTTCGTGATAGTCCCTTTGTAAAGGGATCTGCCATGTTTTTGTCTGTTTGAATATATGTAACAGTTATTACTCCGGAGTTTCTCAATTTCCTGACAGATTTCAAACGTCTCTTCACGTGTCTTGATGACTTCGCGTTATCCTTAGAATTTTTCACTTTGACAATAACAGTTTGGTTGTCACAATTCAAAAGGATTGCCGACACAGGTTTCTCAACCACATGCAAGTCCATCAATAGCTCATGCAGCCATTCTGACTCAACAGCGGCTGTGTCTAAAGCAGTAAGTTCTGCTTCCATAGTTGACCTCGTCAATATGGTTTGTCTACGAGATCTCCATGACTCTACGCCACCTCCAAGGATAAACACATACCCACTCGTGGCGTAGAGTTCATCAACATCAGAGATCCAATTCGAATCACTATATCCTTCAAGCACAGCAGGGTTTCCTGAATAGTGAATCCCATAGCTCATTGTACCACATAGATAGCGCATGACCCTTTCAAGTGCATGCCAATGATTAATACCTGGGTTAGACATGAACCTACTCAACTTGCTCATAGCAAAAGAGATATCAGGTCTTGTAGCGCTTGCTAAGTACATGAGAGAACCAACAACTTGTGAATATTTCAGCTGATCTGTTGGTTCTTTCTTATTCTTTCGTAATGTCAAACTGGGATCATAAGGTGTTGGAGAAGTCGTGCCATCATTAAAGCCAAATCGGCTCAAGACCTTCTCAACATAATGAGATTGCGTTAAAGTAATCCCATTCTCGTTCTTAATAAGCGTGATGTTCAGAATCACATCAGCCTCTCCCAGATCTTTCATATCAAAACTCTTTGACAGGAAATACTTGACTTCATTTATCACTTTCATGTTTGTACCAAAGATCAGAATGTCATCCACGTACAAACATAATATAACGCTATCGCCCCCACCATGGCGATAGTAAACACACCTATCAGCCTCATTAATGACAAAGCCAGCAGAAAGTAGAGTTCTGTCAAACTTCCCATGCCATTGTTTAGGTGCTTGTTTCAGGCCATATAAAGATTTTAATAACTTACACACCTTTGTCTCTTCACCTTTTACCACAAACCCATTCAGCTGATCCATATAGATCTCCTCTTCCAACTCTCCATTAAGGAAAGTTGTCTTCACGTCCATTTGATGAACGAGAAGACCATAAGAGGCAGCCAGGGATAGTAGTACTCGAATGGTGGTCAGTCTAGCGACAGGTGAATAGGTATCAAAGTAATCTTCGCCTTCTTTCTCTGTATAGCCCTTAGCTACAAGACACGCCTTGTACTTCTCAATAGTACCACCAGGGCTTAGTTTCTTCTTGAACACCCACTTACATCCCACAGGTTTACAACCATAGGGTCGTTCTGATAATTCCCAAGTTCCATTAGAAAGAATCGAGTCCATCTCATTTTGGACAACTTCATTCCAATCATCTGCATCAGGAGATGTATATGCCTCAGTAATGGATCTGGGAGTATCATCCACAAGGTACACAATGAAGTCATTACCAAAGTATTTTGCAACCCTCTGTCTCTTACTCCTCGTGAGAGGTTCATTGTCATCCTTCTCAAGGAATTCCTCATGTGGTTGTTCAGAATTCTCAATAGATGCACTAGATTCAGGAAGTATTTCAGAAGAAATCCTACCAATGCTATGCATATCTTTCATAGGAAAAATATTCTCAAAGAATGTTGCATCACGAGATTCCATTATAGTATCAACATGCATATCAGGTACCTCAGATTTAACCACTAGAAATCTATAGCCTACACTCCGTGGAGCGTATCCTAGAAAGATACAATCCACTGTCTTGGGTCCGAGCTTGCGTTTCTTAGGGATCAGTATGTTGACCTTCGTCAAACACCCCCAAGTGCGCAGATACGAAAGTGATGGTTTTCTCCCAACCCACTCCTCATAAGAGGTCTTTTCTTTATTCTTGTTAGGAACTCTATTCAGGACATAACATGAAGTCAACAAGGCCTCCCCCCACCATGCCTTTGATAAACCAGCAGTGGCTAACATGGAATTCACCAAGTCAGTCAGCGTGCGGTTTTTCCTCTCGGCAACCCCGTTTGATTGGGGCGAGTAGGGAGGCGTCCTCTCATGAATAATTCCGTGTACCTCACAAAATTCGTCAAATATTTTGGAAAAATACTCACCACCACGATCCGACCTAAGACGCTTGATCTTTCTCTCTAGTTGATTTTCAACTTCGGCCTTATAGATTTTAAAGTAGTCTAAAGCCTCACCTTTAGTTTGCAACAAGTAAACATAGCAGAATTTAGCAACATCATCTATCAATGTCATGAAATATCTCTTTTCACCTTTTGTCAACACACCATTCATCTCGCATAGATTAGAATATATGAGTTCTAGAGGTGGCAAGTTTCTCTCCTCGGCAACCTTGTGAGGCTTTCGAGGTTGCTTTGATTGCACACAACTATGGCACTTAGAACCTTTGGCAATAGTGAAATTCGGAATTAAACTCATACTAGACATCCGAGACATCAAACCAAAATTAATGTGACATAAACGAGAATGCCAAACACTGGTATCATCATTAACACCACCACAAATATGATTTACGGATTTATTACAAAACTTTGGAAGTGAAAACCGAAACAAGCCTCCGAACTCATAACCTTTACCAATAAATTGTCCATGTTTTGAAACAACAACTTTATTAGACTCTAAGACAACCTTAAACCCATCTCTGCATAGAAGGGAGCCACTAACGAGATTCTTGTTCATAGTAGGGACATGCTGCACGTTCCTCGGCTGCACGATCTTTCCGGAAGTAAACTTTATATCCACCATGCCAACACAACTGGAGGAGCATGTGATCCATTCCCCATTAGGACGAATGAATCCCGAGCGACTGATAAGAAGTGAACATAGAGATGTCAGCACACACATGAACATTAGCACCCGTATCAAGCCACCAACACGGTGATTGAAATACTGAAAGAACAGTAAATAGATTACCATACCCATCAGTATTTCTAGCGGTCACGACGTTGACAGTCTTGGCCTTTTTCCCTCTATGGTCTGCGCGTTCTGGACAGTCCTTGGAAAAGTGGCCGGGCTCTCCACAAGTGTAACAAGACAGATCACTCTTGTCCCTGTTCGTCTTCTTCTTCTTGAAGGTTGTAGTCTTTATAGGCTTGTTAAAGGAGGGTTTGAAGTTCCCTTTGTTCTTGCCTACTGATTTGCCTTTCTGCACAAAGTTGGCAGTAGCATGACTCTCTCCTTTCTCAGTAGTGTCCTTAGCCCGAGCCTTCTCCTCAACATCAAGGGACGCTATCAGATTTTGAACTGATATCTCCTGTCTCTTGTGTTTGAGAGCTATGGCAAAGTTCCTCCATGAAGGGGGCAACTTAGCAATAATGCAACCCGCCACAAACTTGTCGGGTAAGGTACACTTAAGGAGTTCGAGCTCTTTGGCAATGCACTGTATCTCATGAGCTTGTTGAACCACAGGAAGGTCCTTTGTCATCTTAAAATCATGAAAGCTCTCCATGATATACAGTTCACTGCCAGCATCTGCAGCACCAAACTTTGTATCCAGTGCATCCCAGAACTCCTTCCCGTCTTTTATGTGCATAAACACATCACACAGACGGTCAGCAAGAATGCTCAGAATGCATCCCACAATGATAGTATTAATTAGTTGTTGTTTCTAATTAGTTGGTGTAGAAAAATTACCCGTGACGATGGTGAATCAGAAATGTTATACTAGTTAGATAGGATTGGTGTCTGCCACTCATGTTCTCGTAGTGTAAATCTCTCTCTACCTCTCAGAAGGAAGAAACGGTCATGTATTGCTGAAATTATTTGTCGTACACCTCCTGTACCGGCCATGTGTGCCACTAATGTAAGATTTAGAATCATTATGTATCTCATCATGTTCACCACCAACCCACATGAAGTATAGACCATATCATACTACTGCAGTAGATTCAACTATGTCGTCCGATAGCTGCGATTTAATTTCTAAGATGAAATATTAGTATAGAAAGTTTTCGAAGTCACACGAATGTTGTGTTGAAATTGTACAAGAAACTCTGATCATAGCATTAATATATAGATCACGAGTTGTACTTCCGAAAACTTTTTAGTCCTACGAATTGTTGGTGGGAGACTCAATGACACTGGAGACCTTGCCGACTAATGCTAGCTATAGGAGTGAAGCATGCATCGTAAGACTTGCAGTGAAGGTTAGAAACAAAAATGAAATATACATCAAGACGATCATTCAAGTTATATGTTCATCAACCCAATTAAATCTGCTTAATAAAACTATGAGGATTTCATTCCCATGTCCATGTAGTCTCGCTGGTGGCGCTACGGTCGCAGTGATGCCGCCAGATCTTGCCATTGGGGCAGCTGCTGGATCTGGGCCGGGCTAGGCTTAGTTGAGCCATCATGTAGGGCTAGGGTTTTCAGATCTGTCATGTGTGTTGCTCGTGCTATGGAGATGCATCACAACACTTCTCGGGTTGGTGGTTTGGTAGCAATGTCTCGACCTGTCTTCCCCGTAGTCCCATCATGACGACCAGATTCTAGGTTTGGATGGGTCTTGGCGAAAGCTTCGCATCGACCAAGCTATCATTAGGATTTGTTTGGTTATCCTTTTTGTTGCAGTCATATATTGGTTTGATCCTTGTCCTTTAAAGCTGCCATCCCAGCATGTTCGTATTTATAAAAACTCCTAGCCAACGTAAAGCCAAACACATTTTGAATATTCCGTCTTAAAATGAAGTTCTAGCGTAATACCCAGTTAAGCAGGGTCATATGAAAAGTTTCCAGGGATCGGAGCAGCAGCTAGCACAAATTATGTTTATGATACTATACGCAAATACTTGATGTTACTTTGAACAAGGTACGTTACCTTTAGCAAATCATATTCGCTAGTTATAATAATCAAATCGAGAAATGGGACCGTGATAAAATTAAACACGGTGTATTTGTTGTCTTGGGACCGTACGTGTTTAATATGGGTCTGAATATTGAATTGGGTCTGAATTGGATGGGGATATAAGAAAAGATCGGTGCAGCTAGGATAGGGCTCATCTGATCCTTATATATATGACCATATCATGTACAGCTTGTTATACAACTAGATCTTGGTGGCACGTGTTGCTTTTTTTTGGAAATGGTGGCACGTGTTGCTGTGCCCGTCCATTAGGTTCATAGATTGTTCGGAATCGATAGAAATGTATTTGGGCTTAAAATATTTTATCAATTATTAACAAACTTCAAGTTAATCAGACATGTAAATTGAATCAGAAATTATTTCCATCAACTTGTAACAGTTCTGAACAGATCAAAATCATGAAGAAGAAAATAATGATGAAGCAACGTTTGGAGCTTTTTTGTGATAGGGGAGGATATGTAGTCTTTGAACTGCCAAGAGTTTGTTGATTAGTACCCTTAGCAAGTTAGCATCCTTTCATGGGTTCAGACTTGAGGAAGGTAGGTATTCATAAATAGGTTCAATTATAAAGGGATAACATATATACATATCACAACTCACAGGAGTAGTTGCATGAACACTTTTGTAGTTTTGATTAATTTTATACTTCCTTCAACCCAAATTAATTGACTCAAGTTTTTCTAGATTCAAATGTATCTAATACTAAATCATGTCTAGATACATCCGAATCTAGACAAATCTGAGTCTAGATACATCCCAATCTAGACAAATCTAAGCCTGTTAATTTAGATCAGAGAGAGTACCAACCCTGACAAATTTATCATCGCAGGTTATCCATTTTGAGACTTGAGTAAGTAGTCAGATCAATAATAATAAATAAATTTCTAGAACAGGACCCTTTTAAATGAACAAAGCATCACAGAGGAAGCAGGCACCTTGTGAGCAACAATAAAAAAATAGCAAGATTTTCCTTTGTAAAAGAAAAGAAATGAAATGAAATAAACGAAATACTAATTATGAATATTTAGCTAATTACCTATTGACACCTCAAATAAGTTCACGGTAAGATGATAAATAATTTGCTTATCACAAATTAGTACCAAAACTTTTATTCATTAATTGCGCAAAATATTAATAAAGCAGCTACACCTTGAGTGATTTATGAAGAAATACTGAACTAAAGGGGAGAAATATTTCTCACATTAGATGGGCAATCAGCAAAGTTTTCTAACTTGCAAGCAGCGAGTAGTTGATCCTCTTTGCACCATCAATTCAAACAAATCAGTTCGCAGGTATGAAAAAGGATGAAAGCTCCAGAAGCATATGTTAATATAACCTTCCATTCCTTACTACATGAAAAGTATCCAAGATAAAAAGAAACTTACGCCGTCAAGATGAATTGATCATCTTTTTTACTAATCAACTCTCATACAACAACTAACATCTTCATATCATATTTTTTGAGCATGCCTCTGTCCCTGGTTTTTATCTTTACATAATACGTTATTCAACTACTCCTTGTATGAAAGCACTTTAGCTTCTTGTACTATTTCCAATCGAAAACATAAAAACCTACCTAACATGTTCATATTCACACGTCCTTTCTGAAGGCCCACCTAACAGCATAACACGGTTTATGTTATCCATAGCATAATTCTGTGACATGCCTTGAATCATCTGAAATAAGCCTTGAGATGTTCTTTGCTTGTGCGAAGTCCAATTTCGCATTTAGGAATGCACACAAGTGTGAATTCACCTGAAAAATGAACATGAACACTGAGTCAACAATTGGTTCAAGATAGACAGCTAAATCACAAGATAGCTTCACCATTTTTTGAATAAGATCCTTGCCACTCAGTAGCTGACAAAACTGTTTCTCTATTTTTATATTATAACTATACTGGTAGCTAAGATAATTATTTTTCTAGAACAATTATTGTAGCCGCAGCTGACAGAACTGTTTCTCCACGACTATAATTTTGACCAATAAGAGGTGAATGAGTAAGCAACTAACCAGGAAGCCTGGCACCAGCTTTCAAGCAGGCCCTCAAAGCACATCTCGCAAACAAAGCTCATTTCAACTGCAATGGAGCTCCACCAAATCCTTCCGATGTAGGATTTGGAGCAAACGTAGGCTCCACAAGTACTCAAAACTTGGAAAAGATCCTTATCACCCACGTTGCCATGAGTGGGCTGGCCAAGAGCAACAACATCAATGGGTGGCAGGACATTACTCAAACATGTTACGGTACCCGCAGTCAGAACAGAGAGCCTAGTAGCAGGCTAATAAAACCACAACAATTCCAATTCGCTTATATATTTCCAAGAATATGCGAGCAACATGGAGCAGAGTTCTCAAAGACTCAAATACAACTTAACATTATAATATGTATAGACTAAAATTGTTTGAAAGAAGCAATAATACATACTCCCTCCATACCGGTTTATTGGGCTAATACGGAGCCCAAGAAATATGTTTGACTATAAATTTAACCAACGAAATATGAATCATATGTCACAAAAATTATATCATTGAAAAGAGATTTTAAATATCAATCCAATGGTATAATTTTTATGACATATAACTCATATTTTGTTGATAAATTTTATGGTTAAACTTTTTTCTTGAACTCCGTGTTAGCCAATAAACCGGTATAGAGGTAGTATATATCTGAGGTTATCATAAATGATATAGATTGGGAGTTTAGACATGTAATTCGGGATCACCTTGCCTTCCTTATTAGAAGTCTTTAGCTTCAAAAGTGTGGCAAGACATCTCTTAGTTTAGAGCAGGAGTTAACAAAAAATATCAGCAAAACAGAAGTCCCTGTCCTATATTGTATGATTTGGTGAACACATCTCTGATTGCACTATCCGCTCCTCCAAACTTGCTCGCGGGGCTGGGTTTGGGGGTTCGAGCGAGAAAGACGGGAGGGTGGGTATATGATCTGAAGCGTCCATCTCTATCGGACGGCAAACATCTGGTGCAGAGCGGTAGATGACCTCATCTGTCGCGGAAATCACCACGCTTAAGCTATAAGATAAGTCACCATAGCAAGTTCCCGTATCCAATATTAACAACCTATGATATATTATTGGTTTCATTATTGCCAAATTAGGAACATTTTGCTTAAACATGGAAGAAAGAACTTACAAAAATGCTGAAATGAACAAATGGAATATTATTGAAAAAAGGGCCTACTCACCAGTGGAGGGAGAATAGTAGAAATAGGGTCGAGAGGAGACTGTTCTAGGAAAGAGACCTGAATTTGGTCACCATAATCATTGAAGCCAGAGACCGTCGCCATCGCCTCTGTGGAGGAAACCATCGAGCATATCCTACTCCAAGGCCTCACGCTGAGAGGAAAGGTACCCAAGATCTAAAAAAATATTATGACCTTGCGAGCAGAAGTAAAAAAGAAAACATCAAGACAACTTACTGGAGGAAACCATCACCACTGCAGAGGAAACCATCGAGCATATGCTACTCCAAGGCCTCACACTGAGAGGAAAGATACCCAAGATAAAAAAAATATTATGACCTTGCGAGCAGAAGTTAAAAAAAACATCAAGACAACTTAATGGCCTAAGCATTCAATGCGTGAAAGATCCCTAATGTATTGTTAGTATCAGAAGGCCCCACTTATTTTCCTACTTTTAGTGATTCAATAAGACATAAACATTCCATTTAATTTTCACGTCACTTCTTAGCCATGGCGAGTGAATACTGAACTTAAGACCCTTCTTCTAAGCCATGGTGAGCGAATAAAGTTAACACTCTTGGTGCTCGAGTTATCAAGAACGTCACACAACTGAAAAATAGATGGAACATTAAATGGGCTGTGGCAATTTTAAGGTTAAAGCCAAGCAAGTATGATAGTACTAACTTGCACAGCAGAGGTACCTGTACCTCCAAATATCTTGCAACTTCAATCAGAAAGTTATAGCAAAAGGGAAACTTGACTCTAGTGGCAGCAAAGACCTACCCAGAAAACGAAATAAATCACACTTCTAACCATGAGTGTCGCTTTTTCTTACCTTTGGCCAAGGGGTTGAATTGCAGTATTAGAAAACACATGACACCCCGAAGAAACTGTTTGAACGATAGGAACGTCACCAGGTTTATTAGAGATGCAAACCATGGTTTCTGAATGTACATCAACCAATATAAGATTTAAACCATGGTACTGATCTGCTTCTTTTGCAATTTCAGTTGCATATCCAATAGACCCTGCCTGCCCTATATTAAAAATATCAGAGTCAGAAAAGCATATAGTCAATAACAGAACAAACCTACAATATTTTAACCAAAGGATATTTTGTTAGGCCTGAAAAGTCATATTAGAACAACATTCTTTCATATAGGATCTCATTTGCAAAGCACAATCAAAATCTATAGTTGACAATGCTTATCTAGAAAACAATCCAGAATTTAAATATTTGTCGAGAATCGTGTCTATAACCACAAAATTCTCTTTATATGTGAACTACTTACAATTTACATAAAGTAATGACTTATACGTGGATAATATTAATCTGTGTTGTGCCAAACTATGATATCTGAATTAGTAGAGATGTCTACATCTACACTTAAGTGACAAATTCAGAGCAGAGGTCAAGGGAACAGACCGATTACAGTCAGCCCATGGAATGTTAAGGAGTTATTACTGTCCTATTAACCGCAGCAACACAACACACATGGAGAAAACAGTCTGCTTTACATCCGGCAACATTACCAGCGAGTCTCCGGGATGGATGGCATCTCATCGCAATCTAGAAAATGAATCATGGGGAAATCCAGCTCACTAAACAGTTTCACGTGCTCCTCACTTGGGATTGGGACACCGGTTCCTAGTGCAGGAACTTTCTTTGCAGTCAGGATACTGTACTTGGTCATGGACTCGATCATGCCATCCTCGGCTAGAACGGTCGTCAAGAGGAAGTGGGCAGAGGCGGACGTCGCATGCCCGCGGAGCTCGACCTGATATAAAGGACAACGCGTATGTAGAATTAATGCAGATGGATCAGGGAACCAAACTGTGCCACTTGATGGGTTCTTCAGGCCGTGCAGGTAGTAGAAGCGTGGTTCTGAGATTTGTGGATGAGATGGATTAGGAGCTAGGCTACCTCGGTGACGGGAGTGAACCATCGGAGGTGGAACCGCGCGGCAGCGCCTGCTAGCAGGGAGGTGTCGCGGATGAGGAAGGCGGTCTCCAAGAGGATGAACTCGGTAGCGAGGGACTGCATCCACCGCTCGTCCGTGGCCGCCGCGGCGTTCTCGTCTTCGAGGAAGGACACCGCAGAGGGGTTGTCCTTGAACGGCTCGGTCGCGAAGGCATCGACCTGCGAGGCGAGAAGGCAACGCTGTGCCGCCGCGGCGGCGGTGGCCATGGCCACAACCCTAGAGGAGAGTAGGAAGGGGAGAGATACAGAGGGTGGAGGTGCGGCCTGGGTTTGGGGGTCTGCGGGCAGGTGATGCTACTGTGCGAGGATGTGATTATCGTTCTTTTCCTCTCCAGCATCCCTGCGCGGTGGGGCTATGATGCCTGCAGGCCCATTGGCAGCCGAAGGAAAGGCACCAACCGGAGTAACAAATGTGACACCTGCGACTGGACCCGGTCGTCAGCGACAGACCGACCACAGCAGGAGAGAAGGGATCGCACGACACACTTCAAATCACTGAGAGTGCTCCCTTTATCTCAGGCTTAAGTCAGAGAATAATGTGTTGAACCACGCACTGGCTGTGCTTGTCTACTACACACTTCCATGCTGGATTGCTGGCCAGCTTGCCGCGCTGTCCAGCCCAGCGTGCGCGACACATCACACGCCCGTTCGATTGCTAGCTGTTTGGTCTGGTCGCATGCATTCCGCATCCCGCTAACGTTTTGCTTTGATGTGGTGGAGTACAGAAAGTGTTTGGTTCTTATTATTCTCGATGCCGCTGTACGTGATCTGACTGAAAAATAAACGTGTAATGTACTTAATTAGTTGTACCATAATGAAAAAACGATTGTTTGCTTATCTCGTTTGGTGTCTGGTTATGGAAGTAGTTAAACATGCCATGCTTCATAGCTTTGTGGTGCAATATATATTGGAAAGTACAGATTACAGTTCTTTTAGAGCTCGTTTGGCTTCCATCATTTGGGGCTGGAAGCAAGGAATTCATTTGTGATTCCAGAAATCAACCTGTTTGGCTACCACGGAATTGGTTATAAAATTCATTTCCAAATTACATAGTTTTTATTTTATGCCTAACCTTAATTCCTTTTGGTACCCTATCATTTCTGTGGAATTGCCAAATAAAATGATATCATCAATGTCATTTCATTTCATTTCTACCAAATAAAATAAAATGATGGGAGCCAAACAAGCTCTTAGCTTTCTCCATCACGTGGAATTACCAAATGAAATGACATCATCAATGTCATTTCATTTCATTTCTACCAAATGAAATAAAATGATGGGAGCCAAACGAGCTCTTAGCTTTCTCCATCACACACGCCACAATACCCGGTCTTCTCCTTCCCTGCCGTGAGGCATCACCTTCGTCCAGTTTTATCTCTCATCGTAGGTATTCACTCGGTGAGCCAGGTTGGCCTTCGGTAGATGAGCTTTAGTGCATTGTTGACCCAATTAACCATAGAGGGCCAATTTTACCTCCAGAGTAGCATCACCTAGAGACATTTGGGCCATCATGGAAAGAGGAGGATCCAACGACCGAAACTGTCCTGGAGTTTGACCAGACGGTCAATAAAGTTCAGTTTATTTGTGAGGGATCTCTCTTTTGTCCCAGTTATAATGTCTCTAACTAGATCAAGATGGCACGTGCTGCCGTGCCCATCTATTTTGATGATAGTTTACAATATATATAGAAGTATACAATAATAGAAATTAAATTCTCATGAAGCAATTTACCATTTGCTACTAATGGAAGAAATTAATACAATTAGCTAGTACTCCTAAAAATCAGCTCCAATCTTTATAATCGTGTAATTATGAAATGTCTACGAAAAAGTATGTTTCCATTGTGAGCGATTAGACCATCGTTTGATGCAATCAATAGGTGTAGTAAAATTTAGTCCTTAGAAGCACAGTGCATTGCTGCAGGAGCATATAACTAATGGATAGCTTGAAAGTAAACCATAATACTATACATTTATGAGAAAGACTGAACAAGCTATGGTTATATTAATTAACTACTTGATCAAGAGTAAACAATATTATTTAGGCCTGTTCAAACATAATTTATGAGTCTGTTTGCTACATGGAACAATTTCTCAATGAAGAAGGGCACTACCACAAGCAAATTTAGGGGACAGGGAAACTGAAGGAGGTCCATCGAACACCATCTTCAGGAGTCAGGACGAGTACGGAAGCTCTTGACACACCACACCTATTTTCATTTATCACAATATAGCAACAGACTCAGGAGATCCAATGGAAACACACATCACACAACACCATTCAGAGGCCCAAAATATGCAGTACACCAAACTGACTTCCTGAAAAAAACTACAAAACAACGCAATATAACCAACCAGCACCGAGTCACGCGCCCAGACCTCCAAACAAAAATCATTCTATGAGTTAACTAAAATGGATAATATGGATGTAATATGGATAATTGAACTATTAATGTAATATGGATAATTGTGCTATTGTGTAATGCTTGAAACATTCAAAAATTTGTTTAAATTGTTGTCATATTAACATTCATTCATACATATATATGTGAAAATGGTGATGAAGAAATGCTGAAAATTGATCAAATTTAGGTGCCGGGTCGCGGGCTCGCACCGAACAGATCATGCAAACGGGAACCAAAAAACAAAATTCTTCGTTTTTGTGGTTCCAATTTGCGGGATATGTTCGGTGCAAGCCCGCGTGGTATAGTAAATCGTTTTACAACATCATTTTTACATGTTCTTAAGGGGCATATTGGCATGCAACAAAAAACTTGGTATGCAACAAAAAACATTTCTCATTTGTATCCTACTTCCAACTGAAAAATCTCAGTTGCAGCTATACTTGTAACTCAAAAAAAATAGTTGTAACCCCAGCTGCAATCGAAAAAATATCCCACTTGCAACAACACTTGCAACTAAAAAAAAACCAATTGCGATCTCTGTATGCAAAGAAAAAAGTAAACCACTTTAAATTAGATAAGTATATAGAAAAAAAAAAGCCTATACACACAATAGCCCACAAAGGACAAAGGTTAATTGCAAGTACAGTGCAGTATCTGATGGTGGCCCACAAAGGACACAAAGGCCATAGGCGGGCACACCCGAGCTGGATAAAATAAAATGGCCCAAATAGATGCAACCCGTTCGGTCACCCCCACCCATTTCCTAAATAACCCTAAAAAAAACATTTCCTAAAAATATAGGCCTGGCCGTATGAATCTCCCCACGGTATCTGATGGCTACCGTTCTCAAAAAAAAAAAACTGATGGCTACCAAGTTGACTGAGCTCTAGCAAGCAGTAATGCTACATCTACGGGCATTTTTTCACGGACTCAGTTTACGGAAGTACGTGGAGATCAGCCAGGGACATCACGCGCCGGAAATCACGGGTGGTCAAAGAATTGCACCAATCAGTTTGCACCACATCTGTCCGTAAGATTCTTCCATAGCCTCAGTTCCGTAAGTCCAGCATTTCCGTCTAGCAAAACCCAATACTACGATTTTCGTTCGCCGAGTTCTCGGTATGCACTGCACTGCCCCCACTGTGCCGAGATATCTTGCCTTTCAGCTGTACACGCCCATGCATATCTCGACCCGCCCCCTCCTCCATGTAGCTGCGAATCCTACAAAATATATCGCGTGCTCCACGCCAGGCCGCCAATGTCACCAAACCCCCTCCTTTCTCCGTTACTTTCTCTCAAGCTTACACACCCTAGTCTCCTCCTCCTATTTAGCAGACACTTTGCGCATTGCAGCTCAAGAAGCAAAAGAGCAGCTACAATGGCAATGCCTAGGATGCTCCTCCTCCTCCTCCTGGTCGCCATGGCTCTACTGGGCTCCTGCAGCGCGACGCCGACATCCGTGGCGGCCACCAGGCGGCGCCAGGCCATGGACGAGGCCGCGGCGCCGCTCATCCACGCGCTGCGGCCGCTGCGGGGCGGCTCGGGCAGGGAGCTGGCGAGCCGCGGCGGCGTGGCATGCGACAGCTGGGCGCTCGGCGTCGAGGCCCACAACGTGCGGGGCTGGAAGACGGTCCCGGCCAACTGCGAGGGCTACGTCGGCCACTACATGCTCGGCAGCCACTACCGCCGGGACTCCGAGGTCGTCGTCGACCAGGCCCTCGCCTACGCCGAGACCCTCAGGCTCGCCGGCAACGGCAAGGAGGTCTGGGTGTTTGACATCGACGAGACCACGCTCTCCAACCTCCCCTACTACGCCAACCACGGCTTCGGGTACGTATGTGGCTGCATCTGAGCAGGGACTTGCACTTAATACCTTATCCTTCAGAATTCAGATAAAGTAAAATCTGGCTGCACCATGCGTGTAAGAAAAAAGACCCGAAAATATGGTTAGCACGACGCGACAGCACCATAAGCGTCCGTATGATTTGGACAGGCTAGTAGGACCAGTCAATTAATGGCGAACAAACAAACATGTCAGTCAGATATAGATGACGTGATGTGCATGTCATGCCCTGTATTTTTGTGTTCCTTTTTAGAGAACACACAGATGGCTTTCTTCGCATTACCTTATCTTAAGGACATCTGTCTGTTTGGGTCGTTTCAGGAATGATTTAGCTCCATGGTTCGATATGCCCGGCCGACCGGGGTCTAAATGGATGAAAACGGACAGACCAGCTCAAGGGAAAAAGACCCACGTGCGTTTGCATCCAAATGGTTGAAAACGGACAGGCCGGCTCAAGAAAAAAAAGGCTCATGTGCGTTTGCATCTGGCCAGCCTGTGTCCGTGTCTGTCCGAGCAGACACATCCATCACTCAGATCTACGTCACGGATGGATCGGTCCGCCCAAATTAATCTGGATGGGTGCCCCGCTAGGGCGTTGCGCACGCCTCGCGTGTCTGCGCTGACAGTTTTGGACATGCGCCGACCGTTCGCGTCTCCCAGGTGGAGATGCCCTAAGATTCGAAAGTACTTCCCGAAAAGCCGTTTTGGCTTTCGGGCTCCAGTGATCCCTTCTTATTAAAAAAATAAAACTGTATTCATAAGTTTAAAAAAATCTTAAAACAAAATCTAAAAAATACTCCTCCGACCCATATTAATTGACTCAAATTTGTCTAGATTTGAATAAATCTAGACACTATTTAGTATATAGGTTCATCCAAATTTTGACAAATCAAAGTCAATTAATATGGATCGGAGGGAGTAGTTAATGATGTATCTAACAAACTTTTAACGGATTTGCTAGTTCTTAGTCGTCTGAAAACTTCTTACGTCTCAGTCATCTCTTGGATTTACCTTGTAATTCGTGCTACGTAAGATTTACACATAAATTGCAACTAGGTTGTAACTCAGAATTTAATAAGTTGCAACTAGATTACAGCTAAAAATTGGTACAAATTTTATAAGTTACAACTGAGAATTAATACAAATAGTATAATGACATCAACGACTTAGCCATGACAAGTTCTTAGACGCCTTAGATCTAGGCACTCACAACTTTTAAATATCAATTTGAATTTTTTTATTTTGAGCTACACAAAAAATGATAAAATCTCATTGTTCTTTGATTTGAAATCACTATATGCTCAGATCTACAATTTTGTCATTTTTGCATAGCTCAAAATAACATTATTTCAAATTGAGATTTTGAACGTCTTGGTATAAATCTTTGAAAAATTCTTCCCAACAAACATCTTTGCATCCATACAATCGATGTTTTTGATCCATGTTTCGTGTTAATATGATAATTGCTTGTGTGGGTGTGTGGTTAAATATAGGCAAGCTAGTAAGGTAAAGTAAATTTATATTGGGATGAATGTATATGCTAGATTGTTTTGCGGGTAAAAAAATCATATACATTTCCCCCGCAACAAAATCATATACATTTCCCCTGCAAAATTTCTAATAGAAACAAATAAGTAGATTATGAAAACTAAAAAGAAAGAAGAAAAAACATATTTATGACATGTCATATAGCCTATCTTAAACATGAGGGTGTATTCACTAAAACTCTTTTCGCTCTAGTGATCCTTCTATTTTAAAAATTCTAAAATTATATTTACAAGTTAAAAAAAACTAAAAAAAATCTGGGTGTAATCAACAAATTATCCTATAAGCATAAATTGCAACATTGAACACGCTGAATTTTGCACATAAAAATGAAAATATCCGATGATTTTTAGAGTTTTGAAAATATGTGTTGATCATGATATTCGAACCCATACTTTTTTATTTTTGTGTAGCTTAAATTGAGATCATTTCAAAATGAGATTTTTGCACATTTGTAATAAACATTAGTAAGTACATCCGAAATTCCTTATAATTTTATAAAACTTGTAAACATGATTTTCGAATTGTTAAAGATATAAATGTATCAAGGTAGCCAGACTACTCCTCTCCGCAATAACCATGACCGGATGAACATTTTGTTGAAAGTTGAAAACTCCTTCGATGGACGAAAAACAGTATACGTATCATCAACGAAAATAACCAATAATAAGCATCTTAAAAAACCATACATAATCAATAACGCTGAGCTGTTTTGTCGCGGGGGTGCGTGAGGTGCACGATGAAATTAAGTACTCGGAGTAGTGAAATTAAAAATTGTACTCCATCATATAGTGGCGTGATCTGGACGACGTGTTCGTGTCGGTTAGTCGGCATATGCATCGTCTGGTATTAGTTTATACCCAATACCTGGTCACCTTATCATTGGTCTCTGTTCCGTCGACAACCGCGTGCTCATTCACTGGGTTTTAGGTACAGTACAGAGCTGGTAAAATCATACAGATCGATGCATGGCGAGTCTCGAGTCACTTTTGCTTTGGTGTCCACTCCTTTTTAAATTTTGACAAACAAAAACTCTACACTGATTCTTTCGAAAACCGTGGGATTTCTTTCGAAACCTTATATATGGTCTTCTTAGAGATATACTCACTGTATACTCACGTGCGTGCGGGAGACGTAAATCAGAAATATATAGCAGCTGAAACAAAGTTTCAAAACGTGACATGCAAATACGTAGATCGCTATAACAAAAGATGGGATCAGTGGGTAAAAACGTGAAGTTTACCCAGCTCGGCCGATGACACCTATACGAAGGTATAGGTGCATGGATATGGGTTTTGATGGATAAAAAAACTGGTCCATACAAACTTAAGTTTGAGGGGGCACCGAAGCACATCTCGTATGGAGTTTGTAATGACATCGCATGCCGGTCACACAACTCTGAATTGCCTCGCATGCTATTTCTGTAAATTTACTGTTTTCTCTGTCTCAAAATAAATATAGAGAGTTTCTCTAAATTTAGATGTATTTATACTAAATAATGTTTAGATAAATTTATGTATCTATTTTGAGAGACCGAGAGAGTATGTTGAAAGTGTGTCGTTAACCCATTCTGGCGTGTATGCGCACAAACGTACGCACGCAGGACCAAGCCGTTCAACGCGACGAGCTTCAACGCGTACGTGCTGGAGGGGAGCGCGCCTGCGCTGCCGGAGACGAAGCGGCTGTACGGCAAGCTGTTGTCGATCGGCGTGAAGCCGGTGTTCCTCACGGGCCGGACCGAGGACCAGAGGGCCGTCACCGTCGCCAACCTCCGCAGGCAGGGCTTCTCCGGGTGGATGAGCCTGCTGCTCAAGCAGCCCGGGTTCAAGGGCTCCGCCGTGGCGTACAAGTCCGGCGAGAGGCAGAAGCTGCAGGACGCCGGGTACGTCATCGTCGGCAACATCGGCGACCAGTGGAGCGACATCCTCGGCGCGCCCGAGGGCGCCCGCACCTTCAAGCTGCCCGACCCCATGTACTACATCGGCTAGACACTAGACCAGCTCCGGCTCAAGCGTGGCGGCATGCCGCCATTGATTGGATACATGCTCCATGCTGCTGAACGAATGGACCCATGAGATGATGTTGTTCAATGCGTGGTCCATCTTCATTTGGATCTTGTACACACCATGTGGGAACCTTGTCGTTGCAGTGACGGATCGAGGATTTGAGTATGATAATCTCCTACGCTTCCAGGATTTGGGTATGCTACGTAAGTGAGCTTTTGTTTAACAGATAAACTCAGCAACTCACTAACTAGTAACTATGCTATATTCGCTCAAAGTGAGTTATTGCATAGACCTAGCGCTTGACAAGCGACTGTCAGGCGACTAGGGTTTGTGATCCTCCTTCATTGGGTTCTACTATGGCCTGGAGTCTACTCCTTCCTTGGTTTGATTTCCTCCCTGGCCTCGGTTGCGGAGAGAAATACTTGGTATTTTTTCTCCAACGCAAGTGGTGATCTCCCCTGGTCTTCGCTAGGGTTTTTGTCAAATCATCGAGAGGGTGAGCTCTACTTCCGGCGTGGTTGATCGGGTTGGAGGATGAGGATCTAATCGATTAGAAATTGTGGATGACATGCTTACAAGGCTTGGGATCGAGGACATTGAGATCGACGACCTAGTCTTTGAAGAACAAGAGGGTGCTCCAAAAGAGGGCATCAAGTCGATGGCTCTAGGTAGGGCTCATACCTCAAACTGTTAGGTTGATCTCCCCACGGTTTGGCCCAACGGCCCGAACAACTTGGTCGGGGGCGTCCAACCCGCATATGGTTGGTGGGCCCTTGTGGCAGCGCTATATAAATATGGTGGGGGCTGGGGCACGTAACATGAGAGGTTCGTCGCGCTGCCGCTCCCCCCACCTACAATCCCTACCGATCTAGGGTTAGCGCTAGTCACGGGAAGCACCGCCGCCGCTCTGCCTAGCTGCTTTAGCCACGCTCTCGCCGTCGACCAAGATGGCCAACGGGTCCTCGAGTTCCATCACCGGAGAAGGTATACTCTTGCCTCTCTCTCTCTCTTTGCAAGATCGAATCCTATAGCAAGGCACTACCGATTAGATCTAGAGAAAAATTATACTAACAATGGTATCAGAGCCAATGCTTTGTAGATCTATTCGTGTAGAATTGCCAAAGACAAAGAAAAGCAAGAGGGATAGGGTTTCTAGAAGCGCCGTCGCGAGGCCATGCTGCTCCTCTTGATCCCGACGCATCGGCAAGCCAAGGTCAGGAAGAAGAACCCCCCATTAGATCGAAACGCTAACCCCAAAGATACAACCGAAGGTTTTCGGGAAGAAAGAAACAAAATAAAAGACCCAGATCCCGTTTATTCCCCGCCCCAAATCCCACAGAGAAGAAATCCAAAAATACAGAAAAGTTTGTCGGTCGTGTGCCGACAAAGGGTCTGCCTCCACCTCGGCCACTTGATAGCGGCGCACCCACCCTCGAGTAGATGCGCGTGTCGGCAAGGAGCCAAGGGGGGCTGCCGCCGTCTGCATTCCTCTCAGCTCTGCCGTTTTCGTGAGTGTGGAGGAGGTGGATGTGACAGTAAGGTGGAGAGGAAGGGGGCTCGCGAGGAGAGGGAGGGGCCCGTCGCCGGCTGTGCCGGGTGGCGCCGCCTCGCCTCAAGGCGACCCGCGGATGGCCTTTTGCCGCCGCCGCCAGATAGGTGAGCGAGCGGGTGGAGGAGAGGCGGAATTAGGATTAGGGTTTTCGGGGGTGGGGATCGACTGGTTTTGATCCCGTGAAAAGGGATCCCCACCGTCAGATGAGACGGACGACCAGGATGGCGCCGCGCAATCCCGCCTGGGGAGGTGACGAGCTACGGGCCAAAGTTGGGCCACCACCGGGCTGCAGGCGGGACATGCGCATAGCGCGGGGGCGACATATAGGAGTTTTCGGAGCTGGGCCATTTTTTTCTGCACTGGGCCATAAACAGAAGAAGCAGTTTTTGCTATTTTTATTTACAGAAGCTCCTTTACTGTTTTTATGCATAGTTTTTTCACAGTTTTTCTATAGCAATTTTTTCAACGAAAATTTTGTTTAGAAAATGATAAAGTAACAGTAAAGTTTCTATACAATGTAAAGTTGATGAATTTTGTTCATGTTTTTCCGCTGCAAATAGTTTAGTGTAATTGCTTAAATGCAATAAAGTGAGAATTAATTTTCTTTTTAAGAGTGATGATTTTATTTGATGACCAACGTTGTTAGTAAAATCTTCACCATGAATAGTCAGTTTCATCACTATTAGTTCTATTTCTGCCCAACCGTGATGTAGAATTAATATTGAGAAGTTTTATGTTTTAATTTAACCAACGTTGAATTAACTCATTTTGATGACATTTTTCTTTCAGGCAATCCTATGAGTTTCATCTCGGCTATTGAGCCCCTCAATGGAGGGAACTACGGCTCATGGCGAGAGAAGATTGAGATGGGGCTGGCTCTTCTTGACCTCGACTTGGCACTTATTGAGACTTGTTCCATAGAACCTGTCGACCCCGTGAGGGGCAAAAAAGAAAGTGAAGTGGACTTCAACAAAAGGGTCCATGACCATGCACCAATAAGAATGAAGTATGACCTTGATCGTGCAATGTTGGACGAGATCGTGCAAAGTGGGACTCATCCAACAGAAAGTGCTTGATGGTGATTAAGAGCTCCATTATGGAAGCAATAAGGGGAGCAATCCCAGAGTGTAGCACTGCCAGTGAGTACCTGAAAAAGATAGAGAGTCAGTTTACTAGGTCTTCAAAGGCCTATGCAGGCTCTCTCATTAAGAAACTTGTTACTACAAGGTACACTGGTGGTGGAGTAAGGGACCACATATTGCGAATGAGCAACATGTCTTACAAGCTTAAGCCCATGGGCATGGAGCTCCAGATGAGTTCATCATTCATCTGATTTTTGCCTCACTGCCAAATCAATTTGAAGCTTTTGCTGTGAACTACAATGCATAGCCAGAAAAGTGCGGCATTGAGAAGATGATGGCCATGTGCGTACAAGAAGAAGAAAGGCTTAAGGGGCAATCTGGTGATTCTATGAACTACCTAAGCCCAACCAAGGAGAGGAACTTTCAGGGTTCCAAGCCACAAGCCTGATCACCAGACGCAGGAGGTGGACAAGGACACCTACAAGTGGAGCAAGCAGAAGGGCCACTACATGAGTGACTGTGTGGCTTTTCGGAAGTATCTGTGCAAGAATGGTGAGGATTTAATTACCTTTGTTGATGAATCCTTATTTTTAAGTTATGCAAAATCTACTTGGTGGATTGACTCAGGTGCGACTGTTCATGTTGCAAATTCATTACAGGGATTCTGTATGAGAAGGACCCTACAAAGAGGAAAAATAAGTATTAAAGTTGCAAACGGCGTCCAAGCTGAAGTCGAAGCCATTGGAGATCTTCCATTAGAGTTATCAAATGGCTTTATACTTTTACTAGTAGATGTGCTTTATGTACCCTCTTTGCATCGAAACTTAATAAGTGTATCGCGCTTAGATGATTGTGGTTTTGCTTGCCATTTTGGTGATGGACAATGTAAGATCAAGTTTAATAATGAGATTGTTGGTCTTGCCTTCAGACAAGACAAGCTTTATTTTTTATCACTTTGTGAGAATGTGAATGCATTAAGTGCTGAGAATGAGAATGCCTCCTCATCCCTGAATGTAAAGAGTAAGAGGAAAAGAATTGGTGATGTCTCATCGAAATTATGACACTGTCGTTTAGGCCATATTTCGAGGGGAAGAATAGAACACTTATTAAAAGAATCAATTCTACCGCCTCTAGAATTTTCAAATTTAGAGAAATGCATCGATTGCATTAAAGAAAAGTTTGTAAAGAATATTAAGAAGGGCGCCAAAAGAAGCACATGAGTATTAGAATAATTCATACGGATATATGCGGTCCGTTTCCTGTGACATCTGTGGATGGCTATGACTCTTTCATAACATTCACGGATGATTATTCGCGTTATGGTTATATTTATCCAATTAAAGAGCATTCAGAAGCATTGGATAAATTCAAGATATTTAAGGCTGAAGTTGAAAATCAGCATAGCTTAAAGATTAAAGTAGTAAGGTCCGACCGTGGAGGCGAATACTACGGTCGGCATACCCCATATGGGCAAGTTCCTGGACCCTTTGCAAGGTTTCTACAAGAACATGGTATAGTTGCCCAGTATTCAACACCAGGCGAGCCTCAGCAGAATGGAGTAGCTGAAAGACATAATTGTACCTTGATGGATATGGTGAGAAGAATGTTAAGTTACTCCACCTTACCGGTTGGTTTGTGGATGGAGGCGTTAAAAACCGCCATTCACATACTTAATCGAGTTCCAGTAAGTCGGTGTCTAAAACACCATATGAGTTATGGACTAGTCGCGAATCTTCACTCAATTATTTGCGAGTGTGGGGCTGTCCAACTGAGGCAAAACTCTTCAACCCAAACCTTGGGAAGTTAGATCCTAAGACAATAAGTTGCCATTTCATTGGCTATCTAGACAAGTCAAAAGGTTATTGTTTCTATTGTCCAGACAGAACCACTAAGTTTGTAGAAACGAGACACGCTGTGTTTCTAGAGGATCAGATGATCAGGGGGAGCACGGTATCCCGAGAAATCAACCTTGAGGAGAAGCGGGTGCATGCACCCACTCCGATGATTCAGGAACCATTTTTCTCGATACCTGCTGCTGCACCGACACAGAACAATGTCGATGTGACACATGTTGTTAGTTCTCCTGTGGCAACAATGAATAAAAATGAAGACCCTGTTACCACACATGAGGGAGAGCTGCAACAGCCCCACATAGAGAATGTGCTAGAAGGAGAGACCCTTATAAGGTCTCAAAGAACTAGAAAGCCAGTTATTCCTAACGATTTTGAGATCTATGTCAGTGAAGAAGTTCAAATGGAGGGTGATCCCACCACATTTGAAGAAGCCATTAAAAGTGCTCACTCATCGAAGTGGCTTGAAGCCATGGAAAATGAAATGATATCCATGAGTAGCAACAAAGTCTAGGATTTAGAAGAAATTCCTAAAGGAGCCAAAATAGTAGGCTATAAATGGGTCTACAAAACAAAATGTGACTCTAGAGGGAATATTGAAAGATATAAAGCACGACCTGTTGCTAAAGGCTTCACCCAAAGAGAAGGAATAGATTATAATGAGTCATTTTCTCCAGTCTCAAGTAAGGATTCTTTTAGAATTATAATGGCTTTAGTGGCACACTATGATTTAGAATTGCATCAGATGGATGTAAAGACGACATTCCTAAATGGAGACTTGGAAGAAAATGTTTACATGGCATAACCCAAGGGTTTGTTGTGGAAGGAAAAGAACGTATGGGATGTCGTCTGAAGAAATCCATTTATGGATTAAAACAGGCCTCTAGGCAATGGTACTTAAAGTTCCATGAAACAATAAGAAAGTTTGGGTTCGATGAGAATGAGGAGGACAATTGCGTATATGCAAAGTTCAAGAATGGGAAATTCATTTTCCTTATCCTATATGTGGATGACATTCTACTTGCTGGCAGTGATATTAGTCTACTATTGGAGACCAAGAAGTCCTTGTCCTCGAACTTTGATATGAAAAATCTTGGAGAAACTTCATTCGTTCTAGGAATTGAAATTCTCCGAGATAGAGAAAATGGGGTTTTAGGGCTATCGCAGAAGGCATACTGGAGAAGATTCTGAAGAAGTATAGTATGCATGTGAGTAATCCTACGCCTGCTCCTATAGTCAAGGGCGATAGATTTGGGAACTTTCAGTGTCCCAGGAACCAATATGAGATCGATCAAATGAAAGCGGTTCCATATGCTTCTGCTGTCGGAAGCTTGATGTATGCTCAAGTATGTACACGCCCCGACTTAGCTTTTTTTACCGGGGTACTTGGCAGATTTCAAAGTAATCCAGGGATAGATCACTTGAAAATGGTAAAGAAGGCATTGTGTTATGCAAAAGGCACAAAAGGACTCATGTTAACATACAAAAGAACTGATTCCCTTGAGATAGAAGGGTATTCAGATGTAGACTATGCGGGATATGTAGATGAAATAAAATCCATGTCAGGATATATATTTACTCTCACAGGTGGAGATATATCGTGGAAAAGCTCCAAGCAAACCATCACGGCATCGTCCATGATGGTAGCTAAGTATGTAGCATGTTATGAGGCCACGGGGAAGGAAAACTGGTTAAAGAAGTTTATACCCGGGTTGAGAGTGGTGGACAGCATTTAAAGACCACTCAAAATGTACTGCGACAATGAGCCAGCAGTATTCTATGCTCAAAACAATAAGTCAAGTGTTTCTGCCAAACACATTAGCATTAAGTTTTATGTTGTGAAAGAAAGAATCTAGGATCATACCATAAGTTTAGAGCATATAAGTACAAAAGAAATGCTCGTGGATCCGCTCACAAAAGGCTTACCACCCAGTGTGTTCAGAGAACACTTAGCCGGCATGGGTTTAAGGGAAAGCCTATGATACCTAGATATTAAGGTCCTAGAACAAGAATTTGTTTCAAAATAGAGAGGTGTATAGTGGCTGTTGAATCTATGGTGCATAACTGACCATTATGATGAGACATGCTCTATATGTTGATCTGTGATGAAATGGATGCCAAAGTATAAGTTGAAAGATGAGATCAAAGGGGGATAATGTTAGGTTGATCTCCCCATGGTTCGGCCCAACGCCCCGAACAACTTGGTCTCGTGCCCTGATCGGGGGTGCCCAACCCGCATATGGTTGGTGGGCCCTTGTGGCAGCGCTATATAAAGATGGTGGGGACTGGGGCACGCAACACGAGGTTCGTCGCGCCGCCGCTCCCCCCACCTATAATCCCTACCGATCTAGGGTTAGAGCTACTCACAGGAAGCACCGCTGCCGCTCTGCCTAGATGCTAAGCCACGCTCTCGCCATCGACCAAGATGGCCAACGGGTCCTCGAGTTCCATCACCGAAGAAGGTATACTCTCTCTCCTCTCTCTCTCTGCAAGATCGAATCCTTAGCAAGGCACTACCGATTAGATCTAGAGCAAAATTATACTAACACAAACTACTTATACAGTTTGATATAAAATCCTTCCAAGGATTACTCCTGAGATGAATGAGAAGCTATGGCTCCTTAAACAGTTGACGATGTTAAAAACGAAGTGTTTAGCATTGGAGATTTTAAAGCACCGGCACCATATGGTTTGCACGTGGTCTTTTGTAAAAAATCCGGTCCATTTATGGTGAGGAGTTCACACAAGAAGTCTTGCAGGCTGTGACAATAGGAGTAATCCCCGAAGGTTGGAATCATGCTATTTTGGTCCTAATTCTGAATGTAGATGATCCAGAGCCGATTACTCAATTTCATCCTATAAGTTTATGCAATGTGATTTAAAAAATCGTGTGAAGAAATGTTGGCTATTTGGCCAAAAAAGATTCTCCCTTATGTTATTGTTAAACATGTAATACCATAGTATAACACCAGTATAGAGTAGTACTCTACCTGAGCTTTATACTATTTCTATATGCCACATGTGGGGCTTTTCCACAACGATATAACATGTAACTCGATCCCCCACTAGGGCATCGATTCATGTCTCGTTGTTCCCTACATGGTATCATAGTGTCTTCCTCTATGACATCTAGATTTGATATCAAACAACCACCAACGCCGTCGGCCATTGTTGTATGCCACAAACCACAAACCCTCCAGCGTGTGATTCAACGCCACCTTGCCCTCCCCCTCCAACCACAACAACCAGATCCCCAAGACCCCGATGTCTTCCTCCTCTAGTGCCCTGGTGGCCTTGGCATCTTCCCTTGGATCCCCTCCGACAGAGAAAATCTCTTGACAAAATCACCTATTCTGGAAGATCCAGGTTCTTCCGATGTTCTGTTGTGCGCAAGTCATGAGACTTCTCGATGGTTATCAGTCCGCCCCAGCAAAATCCCTAGAGGTTGACGATGAAGAAAAGAAGAAGAATAAAATTATCAACCCGACTTATGAGGTCTGGATCGCACGAGATCAAACTCTCATGGGGTATCTTCTACGATTGATGAACCATGATATCCACGCCCAACTCGTTAGCCTTAAGAACTCCTCTAAAGTTTGGGCTATGGTAGAAGATTTTTTCTCCTCTCAGTTTCATGCAAAGGTAAATATGTTGTGTGGTTCTCTTAGCAATGCCAAGAAATTAGATATGACGGCAACACAATTTTGTAGGGTTTCGTAGCATGGAAAACAAAAAAATTCTACCGCATACAAACAACCAAGCCAAGATCTATCTACTAGATTGTAGCAACGAGTCGATGGAATAACTCACCCTCGAAGATTCCAAAGTGTTTAACGAGAGCGGATTCTCGTGGGTGATGTAGTCGTACTCTTCCCGATCTCAAGATCGCGTAGACGATCCTTCCGGCGCTGCGTTCTGGCAGCGCTCCCGCAGTCGGTCACACGTTCGGTACTCGATGAAGACCTTCCTCTCCCTTGTTCCAGCAGGCAGCGGAGGTTGTAGCACTCTCTTCGCGATTCCGGCAGCACAACGGTGTGGTACCGGAAGTAGAGGGGAGATCTCGCAGGGCTTCGCCTTAATCCGGAGTGAGTATGGTGGAGTATGAGAGAGTCCCTCGGTGTTCTAGGGTTTAGACACACCAAGGAAGGGGGCAAGCCGGCGGCTAGGGTTTAGCTAGGCAGCGGCGGTTTGCCCTAGGGCCGGCGGCGGCTATGGAGGCGGCGGTGGCTTGGGGCTAGGGTTTGGAGGAGAGGATCTTGTGTGTCTCTAGGAGGGAGCCCCGCCCCTCCTTATATAGGTGGAGGGGCCGGCCGGCCAAGGGGAGGGAGTGAGGGGGTTTCGCAGCATAGTAAATCAAAATTTTCTACGGAAGCGAACAGAAGGAAAGCCAAGATCTAATCTAGGAGATGCAAACAACGAGGGAGATTGGATTAGATCTTCATACCCTTGAAGATTCGCACAGCGGAACGTTCGTCGGAACATGGGTGATGTAGTCGTACTCGCTTCTCCTCCTCGCGATCCGATCCGATCTAGCACCACAAGTGGCGGTGCCTCCGTGAGATGCACACGTGCAGCACCTCGACGTCTCCTCCTTCCTTGGACCAGCAAGTATGGTTGAGAGATGGATTGGATCTACAACAGGATGGCGTGGTGTATATGGTGGAGAATTTCTGCCGCAGGGCTTCGCCTACAAACAGTCGGGAGGGAGAGAGGAGGGCAGCAGGGCAACTAGGGTTTGGAGGAAGGTGTGTGTGTGGGAGGGGGCGCACCAGCCCTCTATATATAGAGGGGGGGTGCGGCCAGCCCTTGCCCATCCTCCAAGCCTATCTCTAGTTTAAACGATTTAAACTTTCCCTTATCTAGAAACCCTATCTCTAGTTTAAACGAGTTTAAACTTATCTAGGATCGGCTGGGCCCTATGGGGCCTTGTGCCCCTGGCCCAATGCGGCCAGGGCACTCCCTCATAGGCCCATGCCCCCTCCCCGAAGGTGGGGCCACGTTGGTCCCCTTCCGGAAGGTTCTAGAAGCTTCCGGTACAATACCGATTAACCCGGAACAATTCCGAAGTCCAAAAACTGCACTGCCTTATATGAATCTTATTCTCCGGACCACTCCGGAACCTCTCGTGATGTCCTGGATCCCATCCGAGACTCCGAACAAAAACTCATAAACCAATTATCCAATCTATCCTAGTGTCGAGACACGTTAAGTGTGTGACCCTGCGGGTTCGAGAATATGCAGACATGATCTTCTATCAATAATCAACAACGGGGTCTGGAAACCCATATTGACTCCCACACATTCATCGATGATCATATCGGATGAACCACGATGCCAGGATTCAATCAATCCCATATATATATTCCCTTCATCTCGCGATATTTTACTTGCCCGAGATTCGATCGTCGGTACCGTCATACCTAGTTCAATCTCGTTCACAGCAAGTACTTTACTCGTTCCGTAATCCGATATCACTTTGTGATTAACTCCTTAACCACATGCTTGCAAGCGGTATTGATATCGATTACCGAGTGGGCCCGAAGTATATCTCTCCGACTTGGGAGGGACAAATCCCATCTCGATACATACAACCCAACAGATACTTTCCGATCACCTGAGAGACACCTTTATGATCACCCTCTCATAGGATGACGTTTGATGACCTCAAAGCTTTCTTCCGATACCAGGGAGTTGCATTATCTCATGGTCTAAGGAATACAATATTTGACATAAGAAAAGCTTCGCAAAGACGAACACGATGACACGATCTAATTGCTTCGCTTAGTTTGGGTCTGTCCATCATATCATTCTCCCAATGATATGATCTCATTATCAATTGACAACTCATGTCTATGGTTAGGAAACCTTAACCATCATTGATCAATGAGCTAGTCCATAGAGGCGTACTAGGGACACGGTGTTGTTCACAAACCACACAAGTATTAATGTTTCCGCTTAATACAATTCTAGCATGGAATATAAACTTTATCATGAACAAGAATTATAATAATAACATCTTTATTATTGCCTCTAGGGCATAATTCCAACAGTCTCCCACTTGCACTAGAGTCAATAATCTAGTTTACATCTGGCAACAATCTCACACCCATGGCACTGAGGTGCTGATCATGTTTTACACGTGGAAGAGGTTTAGTCAATGGATCTGCGACATTCAGATCTGTATGTACTTTGCTAATCTTCAGATCTCCATCTGCTATATAATCTCGGATTATATGAAACTTGCGGTTGATATGCTTGGTCTTTGGATGATATCTTGGTTCCTTAGCGAGTGCTATGGCGCCAGTGTTGTCACACAATATCTCCAGTGGGTCCAATGCACTTGGAACCACGCCAAGCTCAGTGATGAAGTTCCTGATCCAAACTCCTTCACTTGACGCTTCTGCAGCAGCCATGTATTCCGCTTCTACTGTAGATCCCGCGATCACGCTTTGCTTGCAGCTTCTCCAGCTCACAGCTCCTCCATTCAAAATATACACGTATCCTGTCTGAGATTTACAATCATCCTTGTCGGTGTCGAAACTAGCATCGACGTAACCTTTTACGACGAGTTGTTCATCACCCCCATAGACTAAGAACATTTCTTTAGTCCTATTTAGGTACCTTAGGATGTTCTTCACGGCTGTCCAGTGTTCCACTCCTGGATCACTTTGATATTTGCTCGTCAAACTAAGAGCATTGGACACATCCGGTCTAGTACACAGCATGGCATACATGATGGAACCTATGGCCGAGGCATAAGGCACTTTGCTCATAGCTTCCCTATCATTTACCGTAGCTGGACACTGAGCCTTGCTCAATATCTTACCTGACAACATAGGCACTGAACCTTTCAATGCCTTATCCATTCTGAACCTTTTCAGAACTTTGTCTAGGTATGTACTTTGGCTTAAAGCTATCAGGCGTCTTTGTCTATCTCTATAGATTTTGATGCCCAATATATAAGCAGCTTCACCTAGGTCTTTCATTGAAAAACACTTGTTCAAATAACTCTTCACATCGTTAAGCATGTTGATGTCATTTCCAATAATCAATATGTCATCCACATATAGTACCAGAAACGTCACCGAGCTCCCACTCACTTTCTTGTAGATGCAAGCTTCGTAGCAATTTGGAACAAATCCAAAGCTCTTGATCACTTGATCAAAACGAAGGTTCCAACTCCGAGATGCTTGCTTCAGTCCATAAATGGAACGCTGAAGTTTGCATACTTTATCAGCATCCTTAGGATCGGCAAAACCTTCGGGTTGCATCATATACAACTCTTCATCAATGTTGCCATTGAGGAAAGCAGTCTTTACATCCATTTGCCATATTTCATAATCATGAAACGC
The DNA here is from genome assembly GCA_916181665.1 of Avena sativa. Lineage (NCBI taxonomy): Eukaryota > Viridiplantae > Streptophyta > Magnoliopsida > Poales > Poaceae > Avena > Avena sativa. The sequence goes on along the minus strand of OV702299.1, from coordinate 497,261,366 downwards.
AGCAATTGCTAATAAAATCCGAATGGACTTAAACATCGCTACGGGAGAGAAAGTCTCATCGTAGTCAACACCTTGAACTTGTCGAAAACCTTTCGCAACAAGCCGTGCTTTATAGACGGTAACATTACCATACGCGTCCGTTTTCTTCTTGAAGATCCATTTGCACTCAACGGCCTTTCGGTCGCTAGGAGGGTCCACCAAAGTCCATACTTGGTTTTCGCTCATGGATCCCAATTCGGATTTCATGGCTTCTAGCCATTTCTCAGAGTCTGGGCTCATCATCGCTTCCTCATAGTTCGTAGGTTCCCTGTCTTCTACTAACAAGACAGTCAAGACAAGGTTGCCGTACCACTCAGGAGGGGCACGCGACCTTGTCGACCTGCGACGTTCAGTAGCAGCATCGTCCGAAGCTTCATGATCCTTGTCATTAGCTTCCTCTATTATTGGTGCAGGCGGCACTGGAACAATTTCAGGTGTTGCGCTACTCTCCAATTTAAGAGAAGGTTTAATAACCTCGTCTAGCTCTACTTTCCTCCCACTCACTTCTTTCGAGAGAAACTCCTTTTCAAGAAAGGAACCGTTCTTTGCGACAAACACTTTGCCTTCGGTTCTGTGATAGAAGGTATACCCAATAGTTTCCTTAGGGTATCCTATGAAGACTCATTTCTCCGCTTTGGGTTCGAGCTTGTCCGGTATCAACTTCTTGACGTAAGCTTCGCATCCCCAAACTTTAAGAAACGACAACTTAGGTTTAGCACCAAACCATAGTTCATACGGTGTCGTCTCAACGGATTTAGATGGAGCCCTATTTAAAGTGAATGCAGCGGTTTCTAATGCATAACCCCAAAATGATAACGGCAAATCAGTAAGAGACATCATCGATCGGACCATATCTAATAGAGTTCGATTCGGCGTTCAGACACACCATTGCGCTGTGGTGTTCCGGGTGGCGCGAGTTGTGAAACGATTCCACTTGCTTTGAGATGTGTGAGAAAATCATAACTCAAATATTCGCCCCCACGATCGGATCGTAGAAACTTAATCTTTCTGTTACGATGGTTCTCCACTTTATTCTGAAATTCTTTGAACTTTTCAAACGTTTCAGATTTATGTTTCATTAAATAGATATACCCATACCTACTTAAGTCATCGGTAAAAGTGAGAAAATAGCGATATCCACCACGCGTCGAAACACTCATCGGTCCGCATACATCGGTATGTATGATTTCCAACAAGTCCGTTGCTCGCTCCATCATACCGAAGAATGGGGTTTTGATCATCTTGCCCATGAGGCATGGTTCGCATGTGTCAAATGATTCAAAATCAAGAGACTCCAAAAGTCCATCAGAATGGAGTTTCTTCATGCGCTTTACACCAATATGACCTAGACGACAGTGCCACAAATAAGTAGTATTATCACTATCTACTTTGCATCTCTTAGCCTCAATGTTATGGATGTGTGTTTCATCCCTTTCGAGATTTAGAAGAAATAAACCATTCACAAGGGGTGCATGACCATAAAAGATGTTACTCATATAAATAGAACAACCATTATTCTCCGATTTAAATGAATAACCGTCTTGCAATAAACACGATCCAGAAATAATGTTCATGCTCAACGCAGGCACATAATAACATTTATTAAGGTTTAAAACTAATCTCGAAGGTAAAACTAAGGAGAGCGTGCCGACGGCCATCACATCAACTCTTGATCCGTTGCCAACGCGCATCGTCACCTCATCCCTCGTAAGCCGTCGTCTATTCCGTAGCTCCTGTTTCGAGTTACAAATATTAGCAACTGAACCAGTATCAAATACCCAGGCACTACAACGAGGGATAGTAAGGAAAACATCAATAACATGTATATCAAATATACCTTTGATGGTGCCAGCCTTCTTGTCCGCTAAGTACTTCGGACAGTTGCGCTTCCAGTGACCCTTGTCCTTGCAATAGAAGCACTCAGTGTCCGGCTTGGGACCAGACTTGAGCTTCTTCTCAGCAGGGGCAACGCGCTTGCCGCCGCCTTTCTTGAAGGGCTTCTTTGCACCTTTACTTTCTTGAAGGAGGGCTTGTTGACCATCAACACATGATTATCCTTCTTGATGTCCACCTCCACAGCCTTCAGCTTTGCGAAGAGCTCGGTGATCGTATCAGTGGAACCAATCTGATTATGAGTCACTACAAAACTTTTGTAGCTGGGAGGGAGTGATTGCAGAACCCTGTCAATCTTGAGCTCCTCTGGAATCTTGCAGTCCAGTTGCTCAAGGCGTTGAGTGTAGCCCGACATCTTAATGGCCTGCTCACTAATGGAACTCCCTTCCTCCATCTTGCAGTTAAAGAACTTCTCAGAGATCTCATATCTCTCAGAACGGGCATGAGTCTGAAACATGGTTTTCAGCTCCTCGAGAATCTCAAAGGGCCCGGGATAGTTTTCAAAACGATTTTGAAGTTCCGGTTCCATAGCAAACAACATGGTGCTCTTAATCACACCATAATCATCTTTGCGCGACTGATAGACAGCTTTCTCATCAGCCGGCGCAGTTGCAGCAGGGGGGTTACCTAACGCTTTCTCAAGGACATAGTCCTTTTGTCCGCCAGACAGAATGATTCTTAGATTGCGGAACCAGTTGGTGAAGTTAGACCCATTGTTTCTAAGCTTTTCTTTCTCAGCAAAAACGTTGAAGTTGAAGTTGGACTTGGCCATGTGATCTACAGTATTTGCAAGTACAATTTAGACTATGTTCATGATAAATAGTTCAACTTAATCAAATTACTAGATGAACTCCCACTAAATTCAACATCCCTCAAGTTGTTTAGTGAACACGATCCAAATTCACCACACCTAATCCGATCTTCATGAGAAGAGATGTGGTTTCAATGGTGGACAACGAAGTGTCGATCATATCATTCATATGACTCATGCTTAACCTTTCGGTTCTTGTGTTCCGAGGCCATGTCTGTACATGCTAGGCTCGTCAAGTTAGACCCAAGTATTTCCGCGTGTGCAAAACTGGCTTGCACCCGTTGTATGTGAGCGTAGAGTCTATAGCACCCGATCATCACGTGATGCTTGGACACGACGAACTTTCGCAACGGTGCATACTTTGGGGAGAACACAGTTTTTATCTTGATCTTTAAGTGAGGAATCATCTTATAATGCTACCGTCGCGATCTAAGCATAATAAGATACATAAAAGGATAAACATCACATGCATATAACTTTATGTGACATGGTATAGCCAATCTTCGCGCAATGATCTCCATCTTGTGCGTTCCGGCATGATCTCCATCACTCCACCATGATTGCCTCCACCACGAATAGCAACTACAACTATTGCTAACTACTTAGCGATAAAGTAAAGCTATTACATGGCGTATAAGAAGTTGACTCGCAGGTCATACACAATTATAAAGACAACCATATGGCTCCTGCCGGTTGTGTACTCATCGACATGCAAGTCGTGAAACATTACAAAACATGATCATCGCATACAATATACACATCACATCTTGGGCCATACCATATCATAGAAAACACTCCCTGCAAAAACAAGTTAGACGCCTCTACTTTGTTGTTGCATGTTTTACGTGGCTCATGGGAGTAGATGCTAAGAACGATTCTTACCTACGGAAAGCCACAACGGTGATATTATGGTTGCCAAACTCCAGTGTTAATCCCATGACAACTATAGTGAGAGAAACTGACATCCACCAGCCGCATGTGTGGTACAAGCCACACGTCAAGTGCGGAGCCGGTCTCGCGAACGACGTCGCGTAAGGTTGGCCTGGACCGCTTCAATCTCACTATCCCGCGTCATAAGAAGAACACAAACAAGAGGCTTGCAACAGAAAACATCAACGCCCGCAACAACCATGTTGCGTTCTACTCGTGAATCACATCTACGCATAGATCTAGCTCTGATACCACTGAAGGGTTTCGCAGCATAGTAAATCAAAATTTTCTACGGAAGCGAACAGAAGGAAAGCCAAGATCTAATCTAGGAGATGCAAACAACGAGGGAGATTGGATTAGATCTTCATACCCTTGAAGATTCGCACAGCGGAACGTTCGTCGGAACGTGGGTGATGTAGTCGTACTCGCTTCTCCTCCTCGCGATCCGATCCGATCTAGCACCACAAGTGGCGGTGCCTCCGTGAGATGCACACGTGCAGCACCTCGACGTCTCCTCCTTCCTTGGACCAGCAAGTATGGTGTAGAGATGGATTGGATCTACAACACGACGGCGTGGTGTATATGGTGGAGAATTTCTGCCGCAGGGCTTCGCCTACAAACAGTCGGGAGGGAGAGAGGAGGGCAGCAGGGCAACTAGGGTTTGGAGGAAGGTGTGTGTGTGGGAGGGGGCGCACCAGCCCTCTATATATAGAGGGGGGGTGCGGCCAGCCCTTGCCCATCCTCCAAGCCTATCTCTAGTTTAAACGATTTAAACTTTCCCTTATCTAGAAACCCTATCTCTAGTTTAAACGAGTTTAAACTTATCTAGGATCGGCTGGGCCCTATGGGGCCTTGTGACCCTGGCCCAATGCGGCCAGGACACTCCCTCATAGGCCCATGCCCCCTCCCGGAAGGTGGGACCACGTTGGCCCCCTTCCGGAAGGTTCTAGAAGCTTCCGGTACAATACCGATTAACCCGGAACAATTCCGAACTCCAAAAACTGCACTGCCTTATATGAATCTTATTCTCCGGACCACTCCGGAACCTCTCGTGATGTCACGGATCCCATCCGAGACTCCAAACAAAAATTCATAAACCAATTATCCAATCTATCCTAGCGTCGAGACACGTTAAGTGTGTGACCCTGCGGGTTCGAGAATATGCAGACATGATCTTCTATCAATAATCAACAGCGGGGTCTGGGCACCCATATTGACTCCCACACATTCATCGATGATCATATCGGATGAACCATGATGTCAGGATTCAATCAATCCCATATATATATTCCCTTCGTCTCGCGATATTTTACTTGCCCGAGATTCGATCGTCGGTATCGTCATACCTAGTTCAACCTCGTTCACAGCAAGTACTTTACTCGTTCAGTAATCCGATATCACTTTGTGATTAACTCCTTAACCACATGCTTGCAAGCAGTGTTGATATCGATTACCGAGTGGGCCCGAAGTATATCTCTCCGACTTGGGAGGGACAAATTCCATCTCGATACATACAACCCAACAGATACTTTCCGATCACCTGAGAGACACCTTTATGATCACCCTCTCATAGAATGACGTTTGATGACCTCAAAGCTTTCTTCCGATACCAGGGAGTTGTATTATCTCATGGTCTAAGGAATACAATATTTGACATAGGAAAAGCTTCGCAAAGATGAACACAATGACACGATCTAATTGCTTCGCTTAGTTTGGGTCTATCCACCATATCATTCCCCAATGATATGATCTCATTATCAATCGACAACTCATGTCTATGGTTAGGAAACCTTAACCATCATTGATCAATGAGCTAGTCCATAGAGGCGTACTAGGGACACGGTGTTGTTCACAAACCACACAAGTATTAATGTTTCCGCTTAATACAATTCTAGCATGGAATATAAACTTTATCATGAACAAGAATTATAATAATAACATCTTTATTATTGCCTCTAGGGCATAATTCCAACAGGGAGAGGAGTCCCTCCCCAACTCGGCTTGGAGGTGGGCCGCCGGTTGGAGGAGGGAACTCCTCCCCAACTCGGTTTCCCCCTTCCTCCTCTTTTCCTCTTTCCAAATTTAGCCGTTTGACTTTTCAAACTAGCTATTTGACTTTTCAAACTAGGATTTGAATTAATCCTTTATTTGGTTCAGCGATGACACTTAGTACATGATGCAATCATACCAACTTGATATAACACATTCATGTACCCTTCCCCTCCGGAGTGCCGGACATTCCGAAACATTCTAGAACATTCCCGATGAAAACACCGGAACCATTCCCCAACTCCGAAACGGGACTTTCCTTATATGAATCTTATTCTCCGGACCATTCCGGATCTCCTCGTGATATCCCGGATCCCATCCGGGACTCCGAACAACATTCGGTCTCTTTCTCAACATTCCATAACTACTCAAACAACGTCGAATCCTTAAGTGTGTCTCCCTACGGTTCGTGAATTATGCGGACATGATCGAGACACTTCTCCGAACAATAACCAATAGAGGAATCTGGAAATTCATATGGCTCCCACATATTTCTACGATTACTTTGCGATCGAATGAACCACTTACATACGATATCAATTTCCCTTTGTCTCACGATAGTTTACTTATCCGAGGTTATGATCGTCGGTATCTCTGCATACCTAGTTCAACCTCGTTACCGATAAGTACTCTTTTCTCGTTCCCGTGATATGTGATCCCTTGTGAGCCAGTCACATGCTTGCAAGCTAATTGGATGACATTTCACCGAGAGGGCCCAGAGTATATCTATCCGTCATATGGATGGACAAATCCCACTCTTGATCCATGTGTTTCAACCAATACTTTCCGAACACTCAATGCCACCTTTATAGCCACGCAGTTACGGTGTGGTGTTTGATGTCATCAAAGCATCCATCTGGTAAAGGTGATATGCATGATCTCATGGTCGAAGGAATAAGATTACTATGTATCAGAAAGCATATAGCAATTGAACTATTAAAATGACTTGATCTTTATGCGACGCTTATCTATAGGAGTATGTCCATCATATCATTCTCCTAATGATATGATCTTGCTGTTAATAACATCTCAATGTTCATGATAGGGAAACCACAATCATCTATTAACCAACAAGCTAGTATTATATAGAGGCTTTACTAGGGACTTCAAATTAAGTTTACAAATCACACAAGTATCAATGTTTCCTTGTTAATACTATTATAGCATGAATGTAAACATTTATCATAAACACAAAGATATAATAATAACTACATTTATTATTGCCTCTAGGGCATATCTCCAACAGTCTCCCACTTGCACTAGAGTCATCTAATCTAGATTACATGGTAATATACCGAACACCCATGGCAGTTTGGTGCTGGTCATGTTTTGCCCTCGGGAGAGGTTTAGTCAACGGATCCGCCATATTCAGATCTGTGTGTACTTTGCAAATCTTTATATCCCCATCTTGGATATGTTCTCGAATAGCGTGAAAACGTAGCTTGATATGCTTCAGCTTCTTGTGTGACCTTGGTTCTTGCGCATTGGCTATGGCGCCCATGTTATCACAGTAGATAGACATTGGGTCCAGCGCACTAGGAACCACACCCAGCTCTGTAATGAACTCTTTCATCCATATCGCTTCTTGTGAAGCCTCCGAAGCAGCCATGTATTCCGATTCAGTTGAAGATCTCGCCACAACGCTTTGCTTTGCACTCCTCCAGCTAACTGCTGCACCATTCAAAATAAATACGTATCCAGATTGTGATTTAGAATCATCCGGATCGGTGTTCCAACTAGCATCGGTGTAACCATTAACAACGAGCTATTCATCACCTCCATAAGAAAGAACCATATCCTTAGTTCTTCTCAAGTACTTAAGGATGTTTTTGACCGCTGTCCAATGATCCACTCCTGGATCACTTTGATATCTGCTAGTTAAACTAACAGCATATGCAATGTCGGGTCTAGTACATAGCATGGCATACATTAGAGATCCTATGGCTGAGGCATAGGGAGTCTTACTCATCCTTTCTCTATCTTCTGCCGATGTCAGACTTTGAGTTTTACTCAAGGTCATATTGGGCAACATGGGCAAGAACCCTTTCTTGCTATCTTCCATTCCAAACCTCTTTAGAACTTTGTCCAAATATGTACTCTGTGACAATGATATTTGGTGTTTCGATCTATCTCTATAAATCTTTATGCCTAATATGTAAGCTGCTTCGCTAAGATCCTTCATTGAAAAACTATTATTCAAATATTCCTTGACACTATTAAGAAGGTCTACATCATTCCCAATCAACAATATGTCATCCACATATAGTATTAAGAATGCTACAGAGCTCCCACTCACTTTCTTGTAAATACAAGCTTCTCCATAAGTTTGTATAAAACCAAAACTTTTGATCACCTTATCAAAACGTTGATTCCAACTTCGGGATGCTTGCTTCAATCCATAGATGGACCGTTGAAGTTTGCATACCTTGTTAGCATCTTTAGGAATGACAAAACCTTTGGGTTGCATCATATACAACTCTTCATCAATGTCTCCATTGAGGAATGTTGTTTTGACATCCATCTGCCATATCTCATAATCATAATATGCAACGATTGCTAACATAATCCTCACAGACTTTAGCTTCGCTACTGGTGAGAAAGTCTCATCGTAGTCAACTCCTTGAATTTGTCGAAACCCTTTTGCGACAAGTCGAGCTTTATAGATAGTAACATTACCATCAGCATCTGTTTTCTTCTTGAAGATCCATTTGTTCTCGCCAGCCTTCCAGCCATCTGGTAAGTCCACCAAAGTCCATACTTGGTTTTCGTACATGGATCCAATCTCGGATTTCATGGCTTCTTGCCATTTATTGGAATCTGGGCTCATCATCGCTTCCTCATATGTCTCAGGGTCATCGGTGTTGTCCACCAACATGACACTCATAACGGGATCATACCAATCTGGAGTGGTACGAGTTCTCGTTGACCTGCGAGGCTCTGTAGCAACTTCGACCGAAGTTTCATGATCATCATCATTAGCTTCCTCTCTTATTGGTGCAGGCACCACAGGAACTTCTTCCGGTGCTGCGCTACTCGCAATTTCGAGAGAAGGTTCAACAACCTCGTCAAGTTCTACTTTCCTTCCAGTCACTTCTTTCGAGAGAAATTCCTTCTCTAGAAAGGATCCATTCTTGGCAACGAAGATTTTGCCTTCGGATCTATGATAGAAGGTATACCCAATAGTTTCCTTCGGGTATCCTATGAAGACGCATTTTTCCGCTTTGGGTTCAAGCTTGTCCGGCTGTAACTTCTTTACATAGGCTTCGCACCCCCAAACTTTAAGGAACGACAATCTAGGTTTCTTCCCAAACCATAATTCATACGGTGTCGTTTCAACGGATTTAGACGGTGCCCTATTTAAAGTGAATGCGGTTGTTTCTAATGCATAACCCCAAAATGATAGCGGTAAATCTGTAAGTGACATCATAGAACGAACCATATCTAAGAGAGTTCGATTACAATGTTCGGACACACCATTACGCTGTGGTGTTCCCGGCGGTGTCAACTGCAAAAGTATTCCGCATTTCTTCAAATGCTCGCCAAACTCGTAACTTAGATATTCACCTCCACGATCAGAACGTAGAAATTTAATCTTCTTGTTACGTTGATTCTCTACCTCACTTTGAAATTCCTTAAACTTCTCGAAAGTTTCGGACTTATGTTTCATGAAATAGATATACCCATATCTACTCAAGTCATCCGTGAAGGTAAGAACATAACGATAACCACCACGCGATGCTACACTCATTGGACCACACACATCGGTATGTATGATTTCCAACAAGTCCGTAGCTCGCTCCATCATACCAAAAAATGGAGTCTTAGTCATTTTACCCATCAGACATGCTTCGCATCTATCAAGTGATTCGAAATCAAGTGATTCAAGAAGTCCATCGAAATGGAGTTTCTTCATACGCTTCACTCCAATGTGACCAAGACGACAGTGCCACATGTAGGTCGAGTTATCGCTCGATTTCAAACGTTTAGCCTCAATGTTATTAATATGTGTATTTCCACTATCGAGATTCAATAAGAATAGACCATCTATCAAAGGTGCATGTGCATAAAACATATTACTCATATAAATCGAACAACCATTATTCTCGGATTTAAACAAGTAACCGTCTCACAATAAACAAGATCCCGATATAATGTTCATGCTTAACGCAGGCACCAAATAACAATTATTTAAGTATAAAACTAATCCCGATGGTAGATGAAGGGGTAGCGTGCCGACCGCGATCACATCAACCTTTGATCCGTTTCCAACGCGCATCGTCACCTCGTTCTTCGCTAGCTTCCGTTTATTCTGCAGCACCTGTTTCGAGTTACAAATATGAGCAACCGAACCAGTATCAAATACCCAGGTACTACTACGAGTACTAGTGAGATACACATCAATAACATGTATATCAGATATACCTTTCTTCTTGATGTTGCCGTTCTTCAAATCCGCCAAGTACTTTGGGCAATTCCGCTTCCAGTGACCTTCTCCCTTGCAGTAAAAGCACTCAGTATCAGGCTTAGGTCCAGCCTTGGTCTTCTTCGTCGGCGTGGTAACTTTCTTACCACCCTTCTTGAAGTGTCCCTTCTGCTTAGACTTGCCTTTCTTGAATTTGGTGGTCTTATTGACCAACAACACTTGGTGCTCTTTCTTGATCTCCACTTCTGCAGATTTCAACATGGCAAAGAGTTCTGGCAACGTCTTGTTCATGTTTTGCATATTGTAGTTCATCACAAAGTTCTTGTAACTTGGTGGCAGTGATTGGAGGACACGGTAAATCCCCAAAGCATTAGGAATCACAATACCCAAGCTTTGAAGTTTGTTTGCGTGCCCAGACATCTTAAGCACATGCTCGCTGACGGAGCTGCCCTCTTCCATCTTGCAGTTAAAGAACTTTTCAGAAGCCTCATAGCTTTCAATTATCGCATGAGTCTCAAAGATCAATTTGAGATCCTCGACAATATCATATGGGTCTGAATTCTCAAACCTTTTCTAAAGCTCCGATTCTAAACCATACAAGATAGCACACTGAACTGTGGAGTACTGAGTCTTCCGAGTGAGGTAAACATTCTTTACTTCATCGGAAGCAGTAGCTGCAGGTGGGTCACCCAGCGGTGCATCCAGCACATAGGTCAAATTACCAGCTGTGAGGACAATCCTCAAATTGCGGAACCAATCCGTGAAGTTGCTTCCATTGTTTTTCAACTTTTCTTTCTCTAGGAACGCATTAAAATTGATGGTAGGGGCTGCCATTGATCTACAACATATTTGCAATAGTTTAGACTAAGTTTATGACAAATTGAGTTCAAATTAATATTAAAATTAATCTAGGTGAACTCCCACTCAAAACAATATCCCTCACATTGTTTTAGTGATCACACGAACCAAATCCACCACATCAACACCGATCATCACGAGAGTTGATATAGTTTCAATGGCGAACAATCGACATGTTCATCATATCTACTATATGATTCATGCTTTACCTTTCGGTGATCCGTGTTCCGAGACCATGTCTGTACATGCTAGGCTCGTCAAGATCAAACCTTAGTTTCCGCATGAGCAAATCTGGCTTGCTCACGTTGTATACACTTGCGGAATCTAACACACCCGATCATCACGTGGTGCTTCGAAACAACAAGCTTTAGCAACGATGCTAACTAAGGGTGAACACTTTATGACTTGAAATTCATGTGCACGAGGGATCATCTTATAATGCTACCGTTGTCTACTAAGCAATACAAGATGCATAAAGGATTAACATCACATGCAATTCATAATATGTGATATGATATGGCCTTTCTTCTATGTGCTTCCGATCTCCATCTTCTAGCACGAACATGATCTCCATCATCACCGGCATTGCATCAAGGTCAATGACGCTTCTTCATGGTTGTCGTCCACCGGCTTCAACTATTACAACTACTTTGAATAGACAAGCGGGTCTTAACATAAATTAAAAACAACCATATGGCTCCTGCCGGTTGCCAACTTACAATAAGGAACATTGCATACATCAAATATAATCACAATCATGGCCATATCACATCACAGCACACCCCTGCAAAACAAAGTTAGACGCCTCTACTTTCTTTGCATGTTTTACGTGGTTTGGGGCTTTCAATAAGTGTCGTTCTAACTTACGAACATGAACCACAACATTGACACTAGTATTGTTAATCACCTGTTGTAAATTGGATCTTAACTATGCTAGGAGAAACAGGCACCCGCAAAGCCACTTATGCAATACAAGTTGCATGTCAAGCGTGGAGAAAGTCTCATGAACGATGTCATGTAAGGTTAGCCCGGGCCGCTTCATCCCAACATACCGCAAGATGCAAAGTACACAAGAAGCAATCGACAATAAAAGCATCAACGCCCACAATGACCATTGTGTTCTACTCGTGCAACAGATCTACATATAGACACGGCTCTGATACCACTGTAGGGTTTCGTAGCATGGAAAACAAAAAATTTCTACAGCATACAAACAACCAAGCCAAGATCTATCTACTAGATTGTAGCAACGAGTCGATGGAATAACTCACCCTCGAAGATTCCAAAGTGTTTAACGAGAGCGGATTCTCGTGGGTGATGTAGTCGTACTCTTCCCGATCTCAAGATCGCGTAGACGATCCTTCCGGCGCTGCGTTCCGGCAGTGCTCCCGCAGTCGGTCACACGTTCGGTACTCTACGAAGACCTTCCTCTACCTTGTTCCAGCAGGCAGCGGAGGTTGTAGCACTCTCCTCGCGATTCCGGCAGCACAACGGTGTGGTACCGGAAGTAGAGGGGAGATCTCGCAGGGCTTCGCCTTAAGCCAGAGCGAGTATGGTGGAGTATGAGAGAGTCCCTCGGTGTTCTAGGGTTTAGACACACCAAGGAAGGGGGCAAGCCGGCGGCTAGGGATTAGCTAGGCGGCGGCGACGGTTTGCCCTAGGGCCGGCGGCGGCTTGGGGCTAGGGTTTGGAGGAGAGGATCTTGTGTGTCTCTAGGAGGGGGCCCTGCCCCTCCTTATATAGGTGGAGGGGCTGGCCGGCCAAGGGGAGGGAGAGGAGTCCCTCCCCAACTCGGCTTGGAGGTGGGCCGCCGGTTGGAGGAGGGAACTCCTCCCCAACTCGGTTTCCCCCTTCCTCCTCTTTTCCTCTTTCCAAATTTAGCCGTTTGACTTTTCAAACTAGCTATTTGACTTTTCAAACTAGGATTTGAATTAATACTTTATTTGGTTCAGCGATGACACTTAGTACATGATGCAATCATACCAACTTGATATAACACATTCATGTACCCTTCCCCTCCGGAGTGCCGGACATTCCGGAACATTCTAGAACATTCCCGATGAAAACACCGGAACCATTCCGCAACTCCGAAACGGGACTTTCCTTATATGAATCTTATTCTCCGGACCATTCCGGATCTCCTCGTGATATCCCGGATCCCATCCGGGACTCCGAACAACATTCGGTCTCTTTCTGAACATTCCATAACTACTCAAACAACGTCGAATCCTTAAGTGTGTCTCCCTATGGTTCGTGAATTATGCGGACATGATCGAGACACTTCTCCGAACAATAACCAATAGAGGAATCTGGAAATTCATATGGCTCCCACATATTTCTACGATTACTTTGCGATCGAATGAACCACTTACATACGATATCAATTTCCCTTTGTCTCACGATAGTTTACTTATCCGAGGTTATGATCGTCGGTATCTCTGCATACCTAGTTCAACCTCGTTACCGATAAGTACTCTTTTCTCGTTCCCGTGATATGTGATCCCTTGTGAGCCAGTCACATGCTTGCAAGCTAATTGGATGACATTTCACTGAGAGGGCCCAGAGTATATCTATCTGTCATATGGATGGACAAATCCCACTCTTGATCCATGTGTTTCAACCAATACTTTCCGAACACTCAATGCCACCTTTATAGCCACCCAGTTACGGTGTGGTGTTTGATGTCATCAAAGCATCCATCCGGTAAAGGTGATATGCATGATCTCATGGCCGAAGGAATCAGATTACTATGTATCAGAAAGCATATAGCAATTGAACTATTAAAATGACTTGATCTTTATGCTACGCTTATCTATAGGAGTATGTCCATCATATCATTCTCCTAATGATATGATCTTGCTGTTAATAACATCTCAATGTTCATGATAGGGAAACCACAATCATCTATTAACCAACAAGCTAGTATTATATAGAGGCTTTACTAGGGACTTCAAATTAAGTTTATAAATCACACAAGTATCAACGTTTCCTTGTTAATACTATTATAGCATGAATGTAAACATTTATCATAAACACAAAGATATAATAATAACTACATTTATTATTGCCTCTAGGGAATATCTCCAACAAATTTATCACCAGTAGAAAGAGATGAGAATGTCGGAAATGTTCCATGAGAGAACCGAAATCATTCCGGAAAAAGCCGAAGTGGTTCGGAATGAACCAAAAGGTGTTTAGATTCAAAAGGAATTTAATAATATGTATTTTATATTAATTATTGGAATTAATATTAAATATATATTTAAAATTAAATTTGAAATGGTAACTTTCCTAATGGGCCGAATCCCCAGACGGAAAATGCCCGTGAGGGAAGAGGCCAAGGGAGGCACCGCTGCCTAGGGCCCCCACCCGACCAGCCTTGGGCCGCGCGCGGGGTCGGTGGCCCACCCAGTCAACCACCTGGTGCGCCCTCATCCCCTCCTCCTTGGTTTAGTCCCGCTCCGAGACTTAACAGTTGGGGTGCCCTCTTTTCCCCAATATAAGAAGGTCTATATGTGAGGGAAAAGAACACACAACTTCTCTAAGACATTTTTCCTTAGGGATTCTCTCTCTCTATATATATATATATATTTTTCTCTTGCAACCACGGTCCCAAGTAAGGACTGTGCGCGTAAGAGAGTGCTTTGCTGCGGTACGCCGTTGTGTTGTGGAGATTCCGACCAGAAGATCTACTTTCGCATTCTCGGCTGGATCAAAGAACCGAAGGTCGTCGTCGAGCACTGAATGTGTGCGAAACCATGGGGGTGCTGCCACTTGTGGCACCTAGCTTATCGTGCAAGGACCTGTGGTGACTTGCAAGGAGATTCACAACCTTGAGGTCGTCTACGAGTATGGCTATATCATCCATGTTCCCCGTGGAAATATTAAACACTTTCGGTCTATCGAGATATGTTACTAAAACTCTCTCCATTACAACATTACTCGTAGATAGATCCTAGCAATTGATGTTGCATTAGCTAATAATTTTTTCTGCTACAAAACCCTTCACTGGCACCTAGATCAGGCATCATTAGCCACCTTTCTCCCTTTTCCACGGCATTTCCTCATGGGACCCGTGCATGTCCTTGTCTCGCTGCTTCATAGTGACTCTCGGGCGTCCTTGGTTGTAGGCGCACCTGCGTCTCCAAAGGGGTCCAAGCGGGCTCCTCCCGCCCGGGATAGGCTTGTGCAGGGTTGATCTCCTCAGACGCATGGGCAGGCTTGCTGGTAGGCGGCCACGTAAGGACCCCTTTCTCCACGGTATCGACAGGGCCCACCCTTCGTGGTGTAGTGTATTTGCTGATGATTCCCTTATTCTCATGAAATCTAATATGGCTAATGCAACTTCTTAGCAACAAGTTCTTGATATTTATTGTGCAAATTCTGTACAATTGGTGAGTTTGTCGAAATCAAGCATTTTTTTCTCCCAAATACTAATTATTTTATTAGAGCACAAATTTGCGAGGCCTTACATATTGAAACTGAAGCACTTTCGGATAAATATCTTGGTATCCTGGCTCTAGTGGGAGATGACAGGAGGGGTTGTTTTAAACACTTCATTGAGAGAATAATTCCTTGAATTAATGGATGAAAGTAGAAATTGCTTTTAATGGGCGCTAAAGAAACTTTGCTAAAGGCCCTGTCCCAAGCTATCCATGTTTATGTTATGTCAGTTTTCTTTATTCCGAAGGGTGTTTGTAAGAGTATGATTAATGCCATATCACAATATTGGTGGGGTGATGATGAAAACAACAAGAAAATGCATAGGTATGTGTGGTGGAAACTTTGTTGCCCAAAGAAAGATGGTGGTATGGGTTTTAGGGATTTCCATTCTTTTAATCTTGCTATGTTACCAAAAAAGTTGTGAAGCTGATCAATGATTCGGATTCCCTTTGTGCAAGAGTAATAAGAGCCAAATATTATCCAAATGGTGACATTTTGAAAGCTCAGCCAAAGGCAGGGTCTACTTTCAACATTCTTGCAGGTTTGGTAATGTTTTAAAAAGGTTACATATGTAGAGTGGGTAATGGTGATCACATCATCATATTGTTGGAATATTAGGCATAATTTTCATGATTAATTCCAGAATATTAAGCATGACAGAACCAGCTACTAGCTTATGTAACTCGAACATACTAGATGTACTAAACAACATGATGAACGGAAACAAACAACAACTAAACATGTACTCGCAGAACATGATGAATAACCAAACAGGATCACGTAGCACGTACTGTTCGGTTGTCGTAGTAGAAACTTTGGAGAAGACTAATCCAAGCAGATGGCGACGAAGACGACGGTAGGCAGCACCGTCCGACTTGGATGGAAGACGACCCGTGATGGAGAACTCGAGAAGTCGCGCGGAGCGCTTCCCAAAAACCTTATTCGCCCTCTCCCGTATAGGGTCACAAGGGCGAGTGGTTCTAGAGACCTGCTCTCCTGTCCGTCGGTGCACGCCGGCAAGCGGGATGGAGTAGACTACGGTGACGGCGCAAGTAGAGAGGATGGCAAAACCCTAGATTGGTTTTCGGTGGTGTTGTGGTGGTAGCCGCGCAGGACTTTATATAGAGCGGCTATAGAGCGGCTCAAGAAACCCTGACGGAGGCGAACGTGGGCCAAGTCCACGTTGCGCACGTTCGGGTTGGTTATGGTAGCCCACGATCCGGGAGCAACCCGAATAAGCTAACCGTTTGACACGTCTGCCAATTTTCCTGAGCAGCAAAATAAAGCTTGGCTTGGCGAGATTCCCGCAAACCGCGGCATGCGCGCGCGTCGTGACGAGTGGGCGGGCGGGCAGGCGTGCGAGCGGCGGCGTCGTCGGAGGAGGAGCGTGCGTGTGTATCTCTCTTATTGCCACTCACTTACAAAGTGGTGCAACACTCCACCTTATAAGGTGGTGCAACTCTCCTCCAACTTTCCATGTGGGACTAAACTTTAGCTCCCACTCCACTCCCATGTGAGCTGCCACAAACATGGGCCCAAACACATATGGGCTACCACAAATTTGAGCTTTGAGATTTAGGGAAAATCTGAAATACACATGGGCCTAAATGTATTAGCCCCATTATTTCTAACAATCCCTCACCAGATCTCAAATGCCCATTTGAAGATTTGCCAATCCTTGCTACTTGTTTATATACCGGTGTTTTAGCAGAGACTGTTAAGTTGAACTTTCGCCTAGAATCTTGAACTACGTCTATCAACAACTTGAACAATGGACGAACCTTGAATTGCAAGTTTGGTGCCAATAGATTTCACTCAAAATCATAACTAGTATCTGGCTGTCAGTAGCCTACCCCGCGGGTTGGAGCATATGCGTCATACTCCCTGGTCTCTTCATGAGTTTACTAGAGATCAAACAAGTCTCATAGACCGCGACGTTTACAGTCGAGCTCATATAGGTGTGTTCTTTCAAGAATGCCCTATAGGACGACATCTTTGCTAATTAAAGCCAACGGAAACACATTAAGGCATGTAGCCAACCTGCCTTACAGATTATGAGAGTTATGCATCTTCACATAAAGAGGGTTACAAAATACTCTCCTGAGTCCACCCACTAGCTTGTTCTTCCCAGGTCCTAATTCACGCGATCTCCGATCACATAGGTTGGGTTACCACTAGGTGTGACATCCATGGGTCTCAACCCCATCTCCCTCGATGCACTATCTATCACATTTCGTGATAGTCCCTTTGTAAAGGGATCTGCCAGGTTTTTGTCTGTTGAATATACGTAACAGTTATTACTCCGGAGTTTCTCAATTTCCTGACAGATTTCAAACGTCTTTTCACGTGTCTTGATGACTTCGCGTTATCCTTAGAATTGTTCACTTTGACAATAACAATTGGTTGTCACAATTCAAAAGGATTGCCGGCACAGGTTTCTCAACCACAGGCAAGTCCATCAAGAGCTCACGCAGCCATTCTGACTCAACAGTGGTTGTGTCTAAAGCAGTAAGTTTTGCTTCCATAGTTGACCTCGTCAATATGGTTTGTCTACGAGACCTCCATGAAACTGCGCCACCTCCAAGGGTAAACACATACCCGCTCGTGGCGTAGAGTTCATCAACATCAGAGATCCAATTCGAATCACTATATCCTTCAAGCACAACAGGATTCCCTGAATAGTGAATCCCATAGCTCATTGTACCACATAGATAACACATGACCCTTTCAAGTGCATGCCAATGATCAATACCCGGGTTAGACTTGAACCTACTCAACTTGCTCACAGCAAAAGAGATATCGGGTCTTGTAGTGCTTGCTAAGTACATGAGAGAACCAACAACTTGTGAATATTTCAACTGATCTGTTGGTTCCTTCTTATTCTTTCGTAATGTCAAACTGGGATCATAAAGTGTTGGAGAAGTCTTGCCATCATTAAAGCCAAATCGTCTCAAGACCTTCTCAACATAATGACATTGCGTTAAAGTAATCTCATTCTCGTTCTTAATAAGCTTGATGTTCAGAATCACATCAGCCTCTCCCAGATCTTTCATATCAAAACTCTTTGACAAGAAAGACTTGACTTCATTTATCACTTTCATGTTTTTACCAAAGATCGGAATGTCATCCACGTACAAACATAATATAACACTATCGCCCCCACCATGGCGATAGTAAACACACCTATCAGCCTCGTTAATGACAAAGCCAGCAGAAAGTAGAGTTCTGTCAAACTTCTCATGCCATTGCTTAGGTGCTTGTTTCAGGCCATATAAAGATTTTAAAAACTTACACACATTTGTCTCTTCACCTTTTACCACAAACCCATCCGGCTGATCCATATAGATCTCCTCTTCCAACTCTCCATTAAGGAAAGCTATCTTCACGTCCATTTGATGAACGAGAAGACCATAAGAGGCAACCAGGGATAGTAGTACTCTAATGGTGGTCAGTCTAGCGACAGGTGAATAGGTGTCAAAGTAATCTTCGCCTTCTTTCTGTGTGTATCCCTTAGCTACAAGACGCGCCTTGTACTTCTCAATAGTACCATCAGGCCTTAGCTTCTTCTTGAACACCCACTTACATCCCACAGGTTTATAACCATAGGGTCGTTCTGATAATTCCCAAGTTCCATTAGAAAGAATCGAGTCCATCTCATTTTGGACAGCTTCTTTCCAATCATCTGCATCAGGGGATGCATATGCCTCAGTAATGGATCTAGGAGTATCATCCACAAGGTACACGATGAAATCATTACCAAAGATTTTGCAACCCTCTGTCTCTTACTCCTCGTGAGAGGTTCATCATCATCCTTCTCAAGGAATTCCTCATGTGGTTGTTCAGAATTCTCAATAGATGAACTAGATTTAGGAAGTATTTCAGAAGAAATCCTACCAATGCTATGCATATCTTTCATAGGAAAAATATTCTCAAAGAATGTTGCATCACGAGATTCCATTATAGTATCAACATGCATATCAGGTACCTCAGATTTAACCACTAGAAATCTATAGCCTACACTCCGTGGAGCATATCCTAGAAAGATACAATCCACTATCTTGGGTCCGAGCTTGCGTTTCTTGGGAATCGGTATGTTGACCTTCACCAAACACCCCCAAGTGCACAGATATGAAAGTGATGGTTTTCTCCCAACCCACTCCTCATAAGGGGTCTTTTATTTATTCTTGTTAGGAACTCTATTCAGGACATGACATGAAGTCAACAAAGCCTCCCCCCACCATGCCTTTGATAAACCAGCAGTGGCTAACATGGAATTCACCAAGTCAGTCAGCGTGCGGTTTTTCCTCTCGGCAACCCCGTTTGATTGGGGCGAGTAGGGAGGCGTCCTCTCATGAATAATTCCGTGTTCCTGACAGTATTCGTCAAATATTTTGGGAAAATACTCACCACCACGATTCGACCTAAGACGCTTGATCTTTCTCTCTAGTTGATTTTCAACTTCAGCCTTATAGATTTTAAAGTAGTCTAAAGCCTCATCTTTAGTTTGAAACAAGTAAACATAGCAGAATTTAGTAGCATCATCTATCAATGTCATGAAATATCTCTTTTCACCTTTTGTCAACACACCATTCATCTCGCATAGATCAGAATGTATGAGTTCTAGGCTTTCGAGGTTGCTTTGATTACACACAACTATGGCACTTAGAACCTTTGGCAATAGTGAAATTTGGAATTAAACTCATACCGTACAATCGAGACATCAAACCAAAATTAATGTGACATAAACAAGAATGCCAAACACTGGTATCATCATTAACACCACCACAGATATGATTCACGGATTTATTACAAAACTCTGAAAGTGAAAACCGGAACAAGCCTCCGAACTCATAACCTTTACCAATAAATTGTCCATGTTTCAAAACAACGACTTTATTAGACTCTAAGACAACCTTAAACCCATCTCTGCATAGAAGGGAGCCACTAACGAGATTCTTGTTCATATTAGGGACATGCTGCACGTTCCTCAGCTGCACGATCTTTCCGGAAGTAAACTTCAGATCCACCGTGCCAACACCACGAACAGAAGCATGTGATCCATTCCCATTAGGACGGATGAATCCCGAGCGACCTGATAAGAAGTGAACATAGAGATGTCAGCGCACACATGAACATTAGCACCCGTATCAAGCCACCAACACGGTGATTGAAATACTGAAAGAACAGTAAATAAATTACCATAACCATCAGTATTGCTAGCGGTCACGACGTTGACAGTCTTGGCCTTTTTCCCTCTGCGGTCTGCGCGTTCTGGACAGTCCTTGGAAAAGTGGCTGGGCTCTCCACAAGTGTAACAAGATAGTTCACTCTTGTCCCTGTTCGTCTTCTTCTTCTTGAAGGTTGTACTCTTTACAGGCTTGTTAAAGGAGGGTTTGAAGTTCCCTTTGTTCTTGCCTACGGATTTGCCTTTATGCACAAAGTTAGCAGTACCATGACCCTCTCCTTTATCAGTAGTGTCCTTAGCCCGAGCCTTCTCTTCAACATCAAGGGACGCTATCAGATTTTCAACTGATATCTCCTGTCTCTTGTGTTTTAGAGTTGTAGCAAAGTTCCTCCATGAAGGGGGCAACTTAGCAATAATGCATCCCGCCACAAACTTGTCGGGTAAGGTACACTTAAGGAGTTCGAGCTCCTTGGCAATGCACTATATCTCATGAGCTTGTTGAACCACAGGAAGGTCCTTTGATATCTTAAAATCATGAAAGCTCTCCATGATATACAGTTCACTGCCAGCATCTGCAGCACCAAACTTTGCATCCAGTGCGTCCCAGAGCTCCTTCCCGTCTTTTATGTGCATAAACACATCACACAGACGGTCAGCAAGAATGCTCAGAATACATCCACAAAGACAGTATTAGCATCCTCGAACTTCTTCTGATCCTCGTCAAATATAGTTCCTTCAGGTTTGCCTTTACTGATATGGAACACTTTCATCATGGTCAGCCAAAGCTCAGCCGTGTACTGCCACCTCTTAAAGTGCACACCGGTAAACTTATCCGACCTCAGTGCATCGGTAAAATCAGCCATTGTTAATTCAGAAAATTGCCTACAGTAAGGTTTTTGGATTGTTGGAATATTAGGCATAATTTCCATGATTAATTCCAGAATATTAAGCATGACAAAACCATCTACTAGCTCATGTAACTCGAACATACTAGATGTACTAAACAACAGGATGAACGGAAACAAACAGCAGCTAAACATGTACTCGCAGAACATGATGAATAACCAAACAGGAGCACGTAACACGTACCGTTTGGTTGTCGTAGTAGAAACTTTGGGGAAGACTGATCGAAGCAGATGACGACGAAGACGGCGGTAGGCAGCACCGCCCGACTTGGATGGAAGACGACCCGTGATGGAGAGCTCGAGCAGTCGCGCGGAGCGCTTCCCAAAAACCTTATTCGCTCTCTCCCGTACAGGATCACAAGGGCGAGTGGTTTCGGAGACCTGCTCTCCCGTCCGCTGGTGGTGTTGTGGCGGTAGCCGCGTAGGACTTTATATAGAGCGGCTCAGGAAACCCTAACGGAGGCGAACGTGGGCCAAGTCCACGTTGCGCATGTTCGGGTCGATTACGGTATCCCACGATCCGGGAGCGACCCAAAATAAGCTAACCGTTTGACACGTCTGTCAATTTTCCTGAGTAGCAAAATAAAGCTCGGCTCGGCGAGATTTCCGCAACCCGCAACTCGCGGCGCGCGCGTCGTGACGGGCAGGCGGGCGGGCGGGCGGCGTCGTCAGAGGAGGAGCGTGCGCGCCTATCTCTCTTATTGCCACTCACTTATAAAGTGGTGCAACACTCCACCTTATAAGGTGGTGCAACTCTCCTCCAATTTTCCATCTGGGACTAAACTTTAGCTCTCACTCCACTCCCCTGTGAGCTGCCACAAACATGGGCCCAAACACATATGGACTGCCACAAATTTGGGCTTTGACATTTAGGAAAAATCTGAAATACACATGGACCTAAATGGATTAGCCCCATTATTTCTAACACATATGGTCTAATCCACGGATCCCCTCTATCCCAGCAAGGAAATTATATCACAATGGAGTTTGTCTATTCTTACTAAGGTTTCTGATCTTATTTCTCCAATGATTGGCCACTGGGATGAACAACTCATTCAAAAGCACCTAGAAGC
This sequence comes from Avena sativa, assembly GCA_916181665.1. Taxonomy (NCBI): domain Eukaryota; kingdom Viridiplantae; phylum Streptophyta; class Magnoliopsida; order Poales; family Poaceae; genus Avena; species Avena sativa. The sequence goes on along the minus strand of OV702299.1, from coordinate 497,238,757 downwards.
CAGTGTTATTGATCTTTCTGGTTCTATGATCCTCAAACATCTAATCTGAGGATATGACAACACGACCCCGGGTCTCGAGTTGGGGGTGAAGGAGACGATCATTGGTATCATTGGTGGCTTCGTAGACAACCTACCCGCAACGAGCCAGTACCCCCACTATATTAAATGCAAGATGTCAATTCTCGGGATTACCGCAAACGCGGGGAGAATTGTCTCTCGTTTTAGCAGCGTAAAGGAGGCTAGATGGAATAAACCTGATCCGAGACAACTACTCCCTCCATTTCAAAATATAAGATATTTTAGATTTGTGAAGCAAAACAAGTCTAGATACATTTGCTTCATAAAACTAAAACATCTTATATTTTAAACGGAGGGAGTAAAAGTTAACGTTGATGCCTCCTTTCACTCTGACGTGTGTGCACGTGCTCTTGGAGTGGTTATTCGCCACTATTAAGGAGACTTCGTTGCTACGTTGGACTAGCTTTGGCTAACAGCTTTGGGATGTAACAATATACAAGCAGAATGGCTCCATGAAGACAATTGAAGCATGTAGGGGCTGTTTGGTTGTCAGCCCACTTTGCCAAGCCAAACTTTGGCTGGCCATACTTTAATAGGCATGTATTTGGTTTGTGCCACACTTTGCCTTGCTATATTTTATTACCCCCACTAGTAGAAAAAAGGCTATCCGTTCGTGCCTTCAAACAGCATTAGTCCCGGTTCCGCCACGAACCGGGACTAATGCTAGCACGCGTCCCAGTTCGAGCGGGCATGGGACCCGGAGGCATGCGTCCCGGTTGGTAGGGGGGCATACGTCGTGACACACACCTTTAGTCCCGGTTTGTGTTACAAACCGGGACGTATGCTCCCGCCCTCTATAAATGCAACGCCCTAGCCCTCTAGCTCCACTCTGTTTTTTCTTGGTGGAAGGTGTGAGGGGTGTGCTAGTTTTTTCCCCTATGAATCCATTTAAGGTGTTTGATGAAATGTTTGAGTGAATGATACCGTTCAATTTCTCATAGAACAAAAATATAGAAGGTGTCCGAGACGCACTTGAGCTTTCTCTCCTCTTTATTTCCCTCGATCGAGGTTAGCAATCTTAACTTTTCTCTGTCATTGATACAATGCATGTGTCGATGTGAATTGGTCATTTCACTATTTATGATGTCCTATTTTTGATAAACTTACTTATATGATGCAGATGAACGGTCGGGAATGGATGTACGGTCATCGGCGTGTACCCGGGTATATGAAAGGCGTGGATAAATTTATCGATGTGGCTACGGCAAACAAAGAGAATGGTTTTATACGTTGTCCATGTGTTCAATGTCGGAACAACAAGTAGTTCTCTTCCTCGAAAATCATTCGCGGCCACCTGATTATGAAAGGTTTCATGCCCAACTATAATTGCTGGACCAAGCATGGGGAAAGAGGGGTTATGATGGAAGATGGTGAAGAAGATGATGATAACAACTATCATCATATGTTTCCTGAATACAGTGATACAACAATGGAAGACAATGGATAGGAAGAAGGTGAAGAATGGGCATCAGATGAGCCGGCTGATGAACTTGTTAGGGTCATTTCTGATGCAAAGCGAGACTGTGAAACAGAAAATGAGAAGTTGAAGTTAGAGGGCATGTTAGAAGATTACAAGAAATTGTTGTACCCAAATTGTGAAGATGGCAGCACAAAGCTCGGTACCACACTGGAATTGTTGCGATGGAAGGCAGAGTGTGGTCTAACTGACTCCTCATTTGAAAAGATGCTGAAAATAATGAAGCCGAAGTTTCCAAAACATAACGAACTTCCCGAGAGTACCTACAAAGCAAAGAAGACTCTCTGTCCTCTAGGATTAGATGTGCAAAAGATACATGCATGCATTAATGACTGCATCCTCTACCACGGTAAGGAGTATGAGAATTTAGATAAATGCCCGCTATGCAATGCATTGCGGTATAAGATCAGACGAGATGGCCCTGGTGATGTTGAGGGAGAGCCCCTCCGGAAGAGGGTTCCTGCTAAGGTTATGTGGTATGCTCCTATAATACCAAGGTTGAAACGCATGTTCAGAAACAAAGAGCATGCCAGGTTGTTGTGATGGCACAAAGAAGACCATAAGAAAGACGGAAAGTTGAGACACCCTGCTGATGGGTCATAGTGGAGAAAAATCGAGAGATACTTCCCAGACTTTGCAGGTGACGCAAGGAACTTATGGTTTGGTCCAAGTACGGATGGCATGAATCCTTTTGGGGAGCAGAGCTGCAGTCACAGCACCTGACCCGTGACTCTATGTATCTACAACCTGCCTCCTTGGTTGTGCATGAAGCGTAAGTTTATTATGATGCCAGTACTCATCCAAGGCCCGAAGCAACCGGGCAACGACATTGATGTGTACCTTAGGCCATTAGTTGAAGAACTCTTATAGCTGTGGGGTAAACCAAGTGTACGTGCATGGGATGAGAACAAACAGGAGCCATTTGATCTACGAGGGTTGCTTTTCGTAACCATCAATGATTTGCCTGCTCTTAGTAACCTTTCAGGACAGACAAACAAGGGATATAAGGCATGCACACACTGTTTAGATAAGACTGAAGGTACATATTTGCATAAATGCAAGAAGGTTGTGTACCTGGCGAATCGACGATTTCTTTCGACCAATCATCCCGTAAGAAAGAAAGGCAAGCATTTCAAAGGTGAGGCAGATCACCGGAAGAAGCCTGAACTCCCTGCTGGTGATGATGTATTTGGTATGGTCAAGGACATAGAAGTAATCTTTGGAAAGGGTCCCGGCAGTCAATCAGTTCCGAACGACGTCGCTACAGGACACACACCCATGTGGAAGAAGAAATCTATATTTTGGGAGATGCCGTATTGGAAAGTCCTACGTGTCCGCTCTTCAATCGACGTGATGCACGTGACGAAGAATCTTTGCGTGAACCTGCTAGGATTCCTAGGCGTGTATGGGAAGACAAAAGATACACCAGAATCACGGGAGGACCAACAAATTATGAAAGACCCAAAGAACATGCATACACAGAACAAGACGGATAAAGGGCATCACTTAAGTCGTGCCAGCTATGCTCTTACCAAAGCAGAGAAGGAAATATTTTTTGAAGTCCTTCACAGTATCAAGGTGTCGTCTGGCTTCTCATCTAATATAAAGGGGATAATAAATATGGCAGAGAAAAAGTTCCAAAAACCTGAAGTCTCATGACTGTCACGTGATTATGACGTAGTTGCTTCCGATTGCATTGAGGGGGCTTCTACGAGAAAATGTTCGAGTACCCATTGTGAAGCTGTGTGCATTCCTAAATGCAATATCTCAGAAGGTAATCAATCCAGATATTCTGCCAAGGTTACAGAAGGATGTGGTACAATGTCTTGTTAGTTTTGAGTTGGTGTTCCCACCATCCTTCATCAATATTATGACGCATCTCCTGGTTCACCTACTGGAAGTAGATTGCCATTCTCGGTCCGGTATTTCTCCACAATATGTTCCCCTTTGAGAGGTTCATGGAAGTCTTAAAGAAATATGTTCATAACCGTGCTAGACCAGAAGGAAGCATCTCCAAGGGATATGGAACAGAGGAGGTCATTGAGTTTTGTGTTGACATTATTCCTAGCCTTAAGACGATTGGTGTTTCTGACTCGCGGCATGAGGGAAGACTAAGTGGAAAAGGCACACTGGGAAAGAAAGCAATGATATGTAGGGATAGAGATTCTTTCACTAAAGCACACTACACAGTTCTACATAATTCCACCTTGGCATCTCCGTATATCGAGAAACACAAGAATATTGTACGCTCCAAAAACCCGGGGAAGCCTGAATCATGGATTACAGATGAACACATGAAGTCTTTCGGTGGTTGGATGCGGACACATCTCTTGAATGACACAACTGTTGGAGATCAGCTATACTTGTTGACCGCGTCACCATCTTCTACTATATTGAATTTTCAAGGGTACGAAATAAATGGGAATACATTCTACACGATCGCCCAAGATAAAAAGAGCACCAACCAAAATAGTGGTGTCCGCTTTGATGCAATAAACGAGAATGGACAAAATGACACATACTATGGTTACATAGAGGAGATATGGGAACTAGACTATGGAGTCTCTTTTAAGGTCCCTTTGTTTCGCTGCAAATGGGTCAACCTAAATGGGGAAGGGGTAAAGATAGACCAGTTGTACGAAATGACAACAGTGAATCTCAACAATCTTGGTTATAGAGATGAACCATTCGTCCTAGCCAATGATGTGTCTCAGGTTTTCTATGTGAAGGACATGTCCTCCAGACCGAAAAAAGAAAAAATATGCAAACGAATACATCATATGATGAGCCAAAGCGTCACATAGTTCTTTCAGGGAAAAGAAACATCGTAGGAATCGAGGACAAGACAGACATGTCAGAAGATTATAATAAGTTTGATGAAATTCCACCCTTCACAGTGAAAACTGACCCCAAGCATTCCGTTAAGTAAAGAAGATGCTCCATGGTTACGTCTGAAGCGATCATAAGGAAGGACATATGCCAAGAAGTTCATGCTCATATTATGTAACTCTAGTCCATGTCTGGCTGGGATATCTTTCGCGGTTTGTGGCTTGACCGGGACTATATATAGGGAGGCCTTTAGTCTCGGTTTTGTAGTCTCAGTTTTTAATATTAATAAATGTCTTGAGTGTTATTCTCGTTTTGTGGCTGGACCGGGACTATGACGAAGTTGTCCCAACTCGTACTTACCATTAAGATCTGATATCCAAACGCACGCAGTCACATATTAGGGAGTGCCTATATGACCAGTTTCTTGCAGATGCGGGAGGACTAGGATCCAGCGGCATCTCCCTGAAACTGGTCGTAGTGGTGTCCCTGCTCTCGCACACCATCTTGCAGCTTGTAACTTCTCTAACTAGATCAATACACCTGGGAGCTAACTAATTTCACATATTAGGGAGTGCCTCTATGAACAGTTTCTTGGAGATGCTGGAGGACTGGGATCCGGCGGCATCTCCCTGAAACTGGTCATAGTGGTGTCCCTGCTCTCGAAAACCATCTTGTAGCTTGTAACTTCTCTAACTAGATCAATACACCTGGGAGCTAACTAATTTCACATATTAGGGAGTGCCTCTATGACCAGTTTCTTGGAGATGCCGGAGGACTAGGATCCGGCGGCATCTCCCTGAAACTGGTCGTAGTGGTGTCTCTACTCTCGAAAACAATATTGGAGATGCCTCAACCTGGCTGGAGGACTGGACTCACAAGGATGCATATTTATAGTACAAGCAGCTCGACATAGTGTCGACACTTACGACATAATGTCGACGCTCACCCCTATTATTAGTGCTGACTCGTGTTTTGTCCCGGTTGGTATCTCCAACCGGGACTAAAGGTTCATCTTTAGTCCTGGTTGGTAAAACCATCCGGGACAAGGTACACGCCGCACGGCATAATATCGACACTCACCCCTATCATTAGTGCTGCCTGGCCCAGCCTACTGAAATCCCTCCAACCGGGACTAATATGAACCTTTAGTATATTGAAAATCCGAACAATGAAAATACTTCGCATGGTGTCATATTATGTGACATAGTTGAAAGGAAAAATACCAGACTTGGTATATTGATCATGTCTCGAAAAAACCTTCACAAAATGACCTATCATGTTCGAGGTTTCATGGCTTTCGGTCCAAATGACCGATGTTATGTGCTGAATCACGGCATAGTTTGTGATGATGTGCTCATATTATGCATGCATGTGGACATTGGTATGGAGAACAATGTTGCAGGAGGAAGTTTTCCTTTTTGTCGCATGGAAAAGCCCTTTTCCATTTCCCGAACGCAAAAAACAGGTCGTTTTATGAAGTAACCACCAAAATGCTGTTTCAGAATGCTACTGTCCCATTTTCCTAAAATACTAGACCACCTTACATGGACTATCTCCCAACTGGGATATCTCAAACCTTTTTGTCCATCCCGGGTAAAAAGGACAAATGTCTGCCAAATCGGTAGGAAGTGGGTGCGGTTTGTACTACAGGTACATGATCTATCGCCCGTGATTTTTTGAAAAAATCATTTTTAGACTCGCAATATGTGGTTTCTTCAGAGATCCAAGGCAAGTTCTAATGATGCTCGTCCCCTATCTTCATGCACGCCGGTTAGACCATAGTTAGAAATTCAAAAAATTCAAAATGGGCATAAGAAATTCAAAAAAATCTGAACAATGAAAATCCTTCACGCGGTGTCATATTATGTGACATAGTTGAAAGGAAAAATACCAGACTTGGTATATTGATCATGTCTCGAAAAAACCTTCACAAAATGACCTATCATGTTCGAGGTTTCATGGCTTTTGGTCCAAATGACCGATGTTATATGCTGAATCACGACATAGTTTGTGATGTTGTGCCCATATTATTCATGCATGTGGACATTGGTATGGAGAACAATGTTGCAGGAGGAAGTTTTCCTTTTTGTCGCATGGAAAAACCCTTTTCCATTTTCCAAGCACAAAAAACGGGTCGTTTTGTGAAGTAACCACCAAAATGCTGTTTCAGAATGCTACCGTCCCATTTTCCTAAAATACTATACCACCTTACATGGACTATCTCCCAACCGGGACATCTCAAACCTTTTCGTCCATCCTGAGTAAAAAGGACAAATGTCTGTCGAATCGGTAGGAAGTGGGTCCGGTTTGTACTACAGGTACATGATCTATCGCCCGTGATTTTTTGAAAAAAATCATTTTTAGACTCGCAATATGTGGTTTCTTCAGAGATCCAATGCAAGTTCTAACGATGCTCGTCCCCTATCTTCATGCACGCCGGTTCGACCATAGTTAGAAATTCAAAAAAAATCCGAACAATGAAAATCCTTCACGTGGTGTCATATTATGTGACATAGTTGAAAGGAAAAATACCAGACTTGGTATATTGATCATGTCTCGAAAAAACCTTCACAAAATGACCTATCATGTTCGAGGTTTCATGGCTTTCGGTCCAAATGACCGATGTTATGTGCTGAATCACGGCATAGTTTGTGATGATGTGCTCATATTATGCATGCATGTGGACATTGGTATGGAGAACAATGTTGCAGGAGGAAGTTTTCCTTTTTGTCGCATGGAAAAGCCCTTTTCCATTTCCCGAACGCAAAAAACAGGTCGTTTTATGAAGTAACCACCAAAATGCTGTTTCAGAATGCTACTGTCCCATTTTCCTAAAATACTAGACCACCTTACATGGACTATCTCCCAACTGGGATATCTCAAACCTTTTTGTCCATCCCGGGTAAAAAGGACAAATGTCTGCCAAATCGGTAGGAAGTGGGTGCGGTTTGTACTACAGGTACATGATCTATCGCCCGTGATTTTTTGAAAAAATCATTTTTAGACTCGCAATATGTGGTTTCTTCAGAGATCCAATGCAAGTTCTAATGATGCTCGTCCCCTATCTTCATGCACGCCGGTTAGACCATAGTTAGAAATTCAAAAAATTCAAAATGGGCATAAGAAATTCAAAAAAATCCGAACAATGAAAATCCTTCACGCGGTGTCATATTATGTGACATAGTTGAAAGGAAAAATACCAGACTTGGTATATTGATCATGTCTCGAAAAAACCTTCACAAAATGACCTATCATGTTCGAGGTTTCATGGCTTTTGGTCCAAATGACCGATGTTATGTGCTGAATCACGACATAGTTTGTGATGTTGTGCCCATATTATTCATGCATGTGGACATTGGTATGGAGAACAATGTTGCAGGAGGAAGTTTTCCTTTTTGTCGCATGGAAAAACCCTTTTCCATTTTCCAAGCACAAAAAACGGGTCGTTTTGTGAAGTAACCACCAAAATGCTGTTTCAGAATGCTACCGTCCCATTTTCCTAAAATACTATACCACCTTACATGGACTATCTCCCAACCGGGACATCTCAAACCTTTTCGTCCATCCTGGGTAAAAAGGACAAATGTCTGTCGAATCGGTAGGAAGTGGGTCCGGTTTGTACTACAGGTACATGATCTATCGCCCGTGATTTTTTGAAAAAAAATCATTTTTAGACTCGCAATATGTGGTTTCTTCAGAGATCCAATGCAAGTTCTAACGATGCTCGTCCCCTATCTTCATGCACGCCGGTTCGACCATAGTTAGAAATTCAAAAAAAATCCGAACAATGAAAATCCTTCACGTGGTGTCATATTATGTGACATAGTTGAAAGGAAAAATACCAGACTTGGTATATTGATCATGTCTCGAAAAAACCTTCATAAAATGACCTATCATGTTCGAGGTTTCATGGCTTTCGGTCCAAATGACCGATGTTATGTGCTGAATCACGGCATAGTTTGTGATGATGTGCTCATATTATGCATGCATGTGGACATTGGTATGGAGAACAATGTTGCAGGAGGAAGTTTTCCTTTTTGTCGCATGGAAAAACCCTTTTCCATTTTCCGAGCGCAAAAAACGGGTCGTTTTGTGAAGTAACCACCAAAATGCTGTTTCAGAATGCTACCGTCCCATTTTCCTAAAATACGGCCGCTAACTCTACCCCCCGTCTGCGCTACCCTCAAGTCCAGCCCACTCGTACTCAGCCTTCAAGGTTCAACTACGGCGACCCCGACGACGACAGCGACGACGGCCACGACGAGTACGACGACTACAGTGGCGAGTATTACAGGTGTAGGCAGGAGCATGACTGAATCACTCTAACATTGCAAAACAAGTTCGGCCGATTGTGCCTTAATCTGGCCATGTATCTTAATTTTCAGTTCTTCTATGTAACTTTGTGTTAGTTGCGTTATGTACTTTAATCCAGTTCTATCCTAATAAAATTTTCTTTCCGCCCATTATTTCCCGTCCTTTTTTCCCGCTCATTAATATATAAAAAATATAAGTTAATTCAAATCCAAATTAACAACAGAAAATGGTTTTGAATTAGTTATTCAAATCCAAACACTTTTTATGTTTAAATTTTTTCTAAATTCCAAATTAATATCCAAAAAATATAAGTTAATTCATTTTTAATTTTAAATGGTTCATAGTTTAAATGGTTACATTAATTATTTTTAAAAACAGAAAATGGTTTTGAATTATTTATTCAAATTCAAACACTTTTTATGTTTAAAGTTTTTCTAAACTCCAAATTAATATTCAAAAAATATAAGTTAATTCATTTTTAATTTTAAATGGTTCACATTTTAAATGGTTAAATTAATTATTTTTTAAAAACAGAAAATGGTTTTGAATTAGTTATTCAAATCCAAACACTTTTTATGTTTAAAGTTTTTCTAAATTCCAAATTAATATTCAAAAAATATAAGTTAATTCATTTTTAATTTTAAATGGTTCATATTTTAAATGGTTACATTAATTATTTTTTAAAAACAGAAAATGGTTTTGAATTAGTTATTCAAATCCAAACACTTTTTATGTTTAAAGTTTTTCAAAATTCCAAATTAATATTCAAAAAATATAAGTTAATTCATTTTTAATTTTAAATGGTTCATAGTTTAAATGGTTACATTAATTATTTTTAAAAACAGAAAATGGTCTTGAATTAGTTATTCAAATTCAAACACTTTTTATGTTTAAAGTTTTTCTAAATTCTAAAGTAATTATTATTTAAAAAATATTACAAATTTAAACCCCAAAATAAAAAATAAGGCGGGAACAGAGAGAAAATTCCTGAAAATTTTTGAAAACAGGGCCATATGTCCCGGTTGGAGCCACCAACCGGGACTAAAGACCCCTGCGCGCGCCAACCCTTGGTCTGCTAAAAAAAAGTGGAGTATACGTCCCGGTTGGTGGCTCCAACCGGGACGTATGACCCTTTAGTCCCAGTTGGAGCCAACAACCGGGACAAAAGGTCCTTTGGTTAATAACTGGGTACCCCTCCTCTTCTTCTTCCCCATCTCACAATCTCTTCGCGCGCACAGGGACTGAAGCGACGCCGTCAGGCTGCCCCGCCGCCCTGCACGCCCTACCGGCCACCCCTCTAGAGCTCCGCCTCCTCGCCAGGAACCTCCTCACCGAAGCTCGCTTGCTGGGGTGCCCTCTCCTGCCGGAATCAAGCACGTCCTCTCTGTCACCGATGCCGGCCGCCGTCGCCATTCACGCCGTTTAGGACCTCCCCGCACTTCCCCGTCACTACCTTGAGCACCAGGGTGAGCACGCAGATCTCACCGACCTTTTTTCCCTCTCTCCCTCGCTCTGTAGTCACCGCTCGCCGACGACCTGCAAGCGCCGCCGCCGCTGCTCGCTGTGTGCCATGCTTCGGTGACCAATCTGAAGCGGCGCCTCTGCCTTTTGGCTCAACGCAAACGCGTGAGTCCAACGCGCTAGCCCATGCAGCCCCGCTCTCCTCCTAGCGCCAACCCGCGCCCCGTCTGGCCCGTTGGTCGGCGAGCCGACGTGGCGTCCGTGTGGCGTCCACGTGTTGCCTGCGTGGCCCAGGCCCACTCGTCAGCCTCTCTGGATAGATACCGCCTCGGTCAGAAATAACCAACCAGCCCCCCGGTCCCTCTTGCTTGCGAGTCTGCTGAGGTGGCCATGGGGCCCCTCTGTCGGTCACTGTGGCTAGGTATGCCTACGGTGTAAAAAGTTTAACCAGCTTTTAATAATTTCATAAATAATTATAACCTTATAAATTCAATAACTTTTAATCTATAAGTTAGAAAAATATGAATAATATATCAAAATGTTCAGAAAAATGAAACCTAGCTATCTAAGCTATAATCATGCATTGTTAAATAACTTAAATGACAAGTTTAATTAGAAGAACAAATCCACCCCTCTCATGTGTTCTAGAGTTTCTCCGAGTTAGGGTTTTCACCCCTCGGAACCCCGATTAATTGTAGAGCATGCTTTAGGGTTACATTTGAATGCAATTCAACTTGTCATATCATCATACTTGCTTGAGCATTGCATCAATGCCATGTGTTGATTGTTTCCCTTTCTTTCCGGTGTTTGGTTCTTCCCGGTAGAATGCGATATCAAGATCGAGATCGAAGCAAGAGATCAACACCGTCGAAGCTTGAAGACAAATACTTGACCAACTGTAATCAAGTCAAGTACAAGGATCCTGAAGCTCTACTTTCGGCTATCAACAGGCAAAGGCAAGCATAGCCCTACCATGATATAATCCTATGATTTCAAAAGCATTTCAATGCTTGCCATTATGCATACAATTCGACTGTGGTCTTTTATCGATAGATAGAGTGTCTTATCTGTTGCATTACTCCCTTTGAGCTTATATTACTTGATCCACTGCTCCTAGCATATTAGGTTTATTAGGTTCTACGCGATAGGATCCGAGCCCGAGGGTTTCTCTGAATTAGGGTTTCTGATATTGTAAATTCATTTTTATTATTGTGTATATATATTAGGGTTTCTATAAATTAGGGTTTATATCTCTCAACACCGTACCTAACATTCTCCCTTAGCCGCTTTGACTTATCCGTTTTTCCACCTATGCAGAAAATATGGACCCACACGACAGAGACAAAGAAAAGGAAGAGTTGATCCAAGGTGTGATCCGCGGGGAAGAAAATTTAGATGTATCAACGTTTCTGAACAACTCCGGTGAGGGTGATCCTCTTTTTGCCGGAAGAGACGACTTGTTTGAGGTTGAAGGTGATGCCTTCCGCGAGGGAGAAGGCGATGCCTTGTGTGATCGAGAAGACGACCACTCCGGCGAGGTGCATGTAATATAATTAATTCATTAATTAATCATCTGCTATCTATATAGAAATAGTAACGATGATCTTTCTTCTTTTAGCCCTCCGGATCGAAGAAATCTACTGAAAAGAGCAGCCGAGGCCCAACCAAAAAGTTGGGAGACCATGAGAGGTTCAGGATCAAAGATGTTGGTGAAGACGGCAAACCGACGGCTCCCGAAGTTGTCGCAAACAAATTTGTGGCACAATGCGGAGTAATCGTTAGGGACTTAATCCCGATCACCATTCGAAATTGGAATAGGCCTGCTAATGCGGAAGAAGAGGGAACATGTTTATTTGTCCCTAACAAGGCCAAAGATTTACTGTGGAATAGGCTCATGATTAATTTCAAACTACCGAAGATAGAGCTGGATCCAAATGCGGAGGATCTAGTTGAGGACGCCTTAGAACATGGGAGAGCCATGGAGGCTAAGGTCAGGGAGTGGGCTTTGAAGAAGATGGGCCAGTGTTTCACCAACTGGAAGAAAAGATTGCACCTTGACTATGTCGTGAAAGAGAAGACTCCGGATTTCAAGAAGATTCAGTTTGAGAAGATAAAACCATTCTGGGCCGAGTTTGTGAATTATAAGACATCAGCAAAAGCTAAGAAAATGTCTGCAACGAATAAGCTGAATGCTGCTAACAAGAAGTATCACCATACTATGGGGCAAGGTGGCTACAGGGCTGGCATTCCTAAGTGGGAGAAACTTGAGCAGGAACTGCGTGCTAAAAAGATCATTCCAGAGACAGACGATTGGATCGAATGTGCAAGGAATTGGTTTTATGGGCATGGGGGCAAGTTGGACTCGGAAGGGAAGTGTATATATAACATACGACATAAAGAAGACCCCTTGCCAATCGAGAAGATGAGAAAAGCAGTAAAGGCTGTTAAAGATGGGGACTTCATTCCCGATAGAGAGAATGATGAGCTCACACTCGCCCTTGGAAATAAGGAACATGATGGACGAACACGAGGCACAATAGGCTCCAAACCATGGAGGACTGGGTTTCCCGAAGAGAGGAAGAAATATCCCGATAGAAGCCGTCAGAGGAGAAAGGACAAGGCGGAAGTTGAAGCAGATATTCAGAAAGAGCGAATGCGTATAATTGAAGAATGAATAAAGCAACAACAAGATGAAATTAACGCACTTAAAGAGCAAAGTACTACCGGCCCATCTCAGCAGCACACTGCATTCGATGCTACCGGCCTATCGAATAATCGAAAAAGCAGTGTGGCTTCCACCGAGGTCCCGGGTGATGACAAGGACGATGACGATGGTGCACCGATGATGGCTCCTGTTGGCTACCCAGTGGATGATATCACACAGATGACACACTGCGAGCTACATGTCAAAGTTGTGAACATATCAATGAAGGTGGCGGTCGACTATGCCTTACCAATTGGACCCACACCAACTTACCACTGTCGTCCGGTTCCACAGGGCAATGCTGTTGTCAGGGTGGATGAAATCATGCCCACCTTTGAAGTTTTGAAGCTTGACTACCCTGCAGGTGAACGGGATGTGACTGAACTGGGAGACACAACAAACGTCACCATTCTATGGCCAAAGGAATGTATCGTGCTTCGAAATCACACGCCAAGGCCATCTTCGCCGCTGCCTCACCCGTCTCCAGCGAGGTCGTCGCCGCCGCGGCAGCCGTCTTCGATGCCTCACCCGGCTCTGTCGCCTCACCAATCTCCGGCGCAGCCATCGCCGCGGCAGCCATCGCCGGCGCCTCAGGATAAAAAGCGTAAGCGTACCGCTACTCTGCGTCGTGGTAAGCGATCTCCGAAACATAAACAAGAGCCTCTTCCAAAAGTATCAAAGGTTCCTCCCAAGAGAGCTTATGACTGTACTGAAGAGGAGACTACGGCTATCGATGATGCGGAAACGACAGCGTTTTTCGCTAAGCTGAGGCGACCGAAAGAGCCAGAGTTCCCCAGCACCAAAGAAGAAAAAACCAGAGTGTTCAAAATGCTAAAGACTCTTCATCAACCCGAGCCAAAGCTGTCATCAGACTATGAGCGTTCTATTCTCAAGTCACATGCGGCACAAAAAGCCTCGAAGAGCAGTACTGATGCAAGCGAGAAATCTGTTGCCTAGCTCGGAGAACAAGCAAAACAGTCTTGCGCCCCTCTCAAGGTGATTTCCCATACCAATGTAGGGTCGAGCAAATATGGGGCCGAAGAGCAGTATGATCCAGAGGTAGTTGCACAATACGGAGAAGCTGCCGCTGCTCAAGGTATGAGTATTTCCTAGTATTTATCCCAGTTAGAGTACTTCCCCGTGAGTGAAGTAGCATACAAATACCAGTACGGCAAACCTCTCGTCAAACCTGAGGAGGTAAATAATCTTCCAACAAAAATGCGAAGATTGCATAACTGGTACATGCATGCCACAAAGGCCGGGGCTAACTGGATAGTGCTGAGGGTTACCAAAAAAGCATTATGGGAAAGAAATAGATGACATGATATCCATTGAATTTGATGAACTATTTCAATTATTCAATCAAGACGCCTTGGACAAATCGACCATCAGTGCCTATTGTCTGTAAGTACTAATTATGTAATTAATTTAGTCTCTAGCTATCTCACCTCGTTTATTGCATGTATATAATCATACTGTAATATGCAGAATGAAGATTCTCGAATGCAGCAGAGGACAAATCTATGGCATTGGCTTCATTGACCCATATTGGGTTCATCAAGCTAATCTCAAAACAAGCCCCCAGAATATGGAGGATAATATCGTACACGCGTTAAGGTTTTAAGAAACCAGAAGAGAAATACTATTTTCTTACAACTTCGAGTGAGTGTTATTGTCTTGTATACACTTTCTATTTCGCTTACTCGATGTTAAGTATATAATTGATTAATTATGCATGTGCAGCTTCCACTATATTCTGTTAATCATTCAACTTGACAAAGAGCGTGTACTAGTTATGGACTTGAAACATAAACCCCTTGAGCAGTGGAAGGACATGCAGATGCTTCTCCAACGGTAATTCTAATCATTACGACACTATATCGGCAACGTTCGTAAATTTTATGATATCAAGTAATAATAACTTCTTTTATTCGTTTTCTTCGCCGGGTGGCGCTTGGAAACGGTTTACCAACAAGGCTAGGGGTGTTTGGAAATAGGAGCTTACATTTCAAGCACTATATGTAAGCACCACTAGCTATATCCGCGCATCTCTTTGATTCTAGTTTTGATACCGTTATTATCATGCTTGATTATTATTTTGATTGAACTATGTTCTCGTAAAGTGCCTGACGCAGGGACCAGAGAACAATTTATGTGGATACTATGTTTGCGAGTTCAACCGGCAGACGTGTTGTGAGAAGGGCAGAAATTTAGAGCAACTCCACGTACGCAAACAATACTCTATAGTTTTTAATTACCATCATATTGTGTTTAGTTTCACTCATATAGGCCGACTCCTTTTTTAAATCAGATCGAACGTCTACAGGACGGTCTTCTGCCAAAGGATCGCGTACGAGCAATTCAGGAGGAATTGGCGGGATTCTTGGATGCAGAAGTACTAAACCCAAAATGGAAATACTATTCGGGTGTGTATAAACAATAGTGATTGTACAAAGAACTTATTTTGTATGTAGTGCATGAACTCGATCCGTGTATCGAATGTAATATGTTCGACACTTGGATCTATATTGTCATGATGATCTTGTGTAATATAATGGTTCCTTCATTGATGAGTGCAAAACACTAAATAAACAATAAAACAACATAAATGAATTCTCTGCCGCAACACAAAAAATGGCCAAAATGCTGTCGCGGCAACAAAATTTGCCAAAATGAATTCTCTACCGCGGCAGAGAAATGTGTCAAATCTCTGCCGCGGCAGAGGGTTATTCGTCCCGGTTCGTGTTACGAACCGGGACGGTTGCTCCACTCCACCCCCTCCCTCGCCCTCTGCCGCGGCCACGTGTACCCCCTTTTGTCCCGGTTGGTGGGGCAACCGGGACTAAAGGTTTGGGCTTTAGTCCCGATTGCCCCGTCCCGGTTGGGTAACCGGGACTAAAGCCCCTTACCAACCGGGACCAATGAGGTTGTTCCCACTAGTGGCCTATAGCCCATTTGACACGGAGTTATCATTTTTGCCAACTTTTGCCAAAGTTTGGTTTCAAAATTTGCAGCCAGACTTTTTGTGGCCGCCACATTTTTATGAATTGCCATACTTTGGCTTGGCAAAATGTGGCTGAGAATCAAACAAGCCCGTAATGGCGAGGAAGCGTTGTGAAATGAAGCTGTGATTTTTTTCAAGATATTGTTGGTTTAGTTCCACAAATTGGCAAGGTTGAGTCCAAGCATTGACCGAGGAAGTGAATAAGGTCGCTCATGAGCTAGCTATATATTAGCTTTGATATTTCGGTTGAACATCGGATAACTCAGATTGAAACTTACAAATAATACTCCCTCTGACCCATATTAATTGACTTGGATTTGTCAAAATTTGGATGAGTATATATATTAAATAGTGTCTAAATTTATCTAAATCTAAACAAATATGAGTCAATTAATATGGGTCGAAGGGAGTACTAAATAATTTCCGGCTGCGGATATTCATGTGCTACTTGGCATGCCATATCCTGTGCCGTGTCGGTGTGTCATGTTTGGAATGGGTATATCCTTATCGTGAGAAGAATTATTTGAAGGGGTTTACGTTCTCACAGTTCTCCCATTTAGCTGCCATCAGATTCCGTTGGCATGCATGGATGTTGTGTACGTGCTTATTATTCGTAATCGTAACAAAAAAAGTTGGCACGAGTACTTTTGTTTTGTTTTGAATCGACACGTGTAGTATGCAAGTCCGGTTAAGACGGGACGGGATCGCGCGGCACGAAGACGCGTCGATCGGTTCGATGCAAGTGTAATAACGAGAAAAATGAACGGCTCGGCTCGGCTGGGCGAACTGTTGTGACTTGTGAGGGGACGACTTGGGCCGGGCAAGGAGGGTTTTGGGCGTCCATCATCCCGATCCCATGCAAAGGCTAACGAACGCGGACGCGGCGCCGTTATCTCGCGGCGCGCGGCGGGAGAAGGTCCACGCGTCGGCGCGAGATTCCCGTTGAGCAAACGGCGCGCAGCGCGATTCTCTCCCGCAACAGAATCCCCCCCTGATCAAAGCCCCTGATACGGCTGGCAGTTTGTTATCATCTCACGCGGTAGCGGCATCCCATATATAGCCTCCCGCTCGGAATATGCAGCAGCAGCAGCACCCCGTTAGTATCTATCCGCCATTCGCGCCGGCTGGGCAGGTCCAGTCGTCCACCTCCGGGGAGATCGGATCCATGGCGCCGTCCGCCATGAACACCACCAGCAAGTCCAAGGAGCAGCAGGAAATCGACGACTGGCTGCCCATCACCTCCTCCAGGAACGCCAAGTGGTGGTACTCGGCCTTCCACAATGTCACCGCCATGGTCGGCGCCGGCGTCCTCAGCCTCCCCTACGCCATGTCCGAGCTCGGATGGTACGTTCTCGTCCTTGTCGCTGCTAGCTAGCTCGATCCTGTTTACGTCTAGATAGATTGGGATTTCTCTCAACTCTCTTTAACCGACCGACGATCTGTTGTTAATTGCAGGGGTCCCGGCATCGCGGCGATGCTCCTGTCGTGGGTGATCACGCTGTGGCAGATGGTGGAGATGCACGAGTGCGTGCCCGGGAAGCGCTTCGACCGGTACCACGAGCTGGGCCAGCACGCCTTCGGCGAGAAGCTGGGCCTCTGGATCGTCGTCCCGCAGCAGCTCATCGTCGAGGTGGGCGTCTGCATCTGCTACATGGTCACCGGCGGCAAGTCGCTCAAGAAGTTCGCCGACGTCGTAAACCCCAACGGGCCCCAGATCCGCACCAGCTTCTTCATCGTCATCTTCGCGTCCGCACACTTCCTCCTCTCGCAGCTCCCCAACTTCAACTCCATCTCGCTCATCTCCCTCGCCGCCGCCGTCATGTCGCTCACCTACTCCACCATCGCCTGGGTCGCCTCCCTGCAGCACGCCGGCGCACGCGGCGCGGGAGCCGTGGTGGACTACAGCATGACGGCGTCCACCTCGGCCGGGAGGACCTTCAACTTCCTCAACGCCCTGGGCGACGTGGCCTTCGCCTACGCCGGCCACAACGTGGTGCTGGAGATCCAGGCCACCATCCCGTCCTCGCCGGACAAGCCGTCCAAGAAGCCCATGATGCGGGGTGTCTACGTGGCCTACCTCGTCGTCGCCCTCTGCTACCTCCCCGTGGCGTTCGTCGGGTACTACGCCTTTGGCAACGCCGTCGACGACAACATCCTCATCACCCTCCAGAAGCCCCGCTGGCTCATCGCCTCTGCCAACATGTTCGTCGTCGTCCACGTCATCGGAAGCTACCAGGCATGTCCTGCATATATAGACAGTAGATCGCACTGTATGTATTCATAATATATATACATGATTGTTGTACTAATCACGTTGTGCGCTTTCCGTCCGTTTGAGAGTGTGCAGATCTACGCGATGCCGGTCTTCGACATGCTCGAGACGTTCCTGGTGAAGAAGCTGCGGTTTAAGCCCGGGTGGCCTCTTCGTCTCATCGCTCGATCCCTCTACGTCGGTGCGTAAAATTAACATAATATGATGAATCATTTTGGTTACACAGCATTGATGTCCACTAGACCACTAGGATTTAAGAATTTTTTTACAGCGTCACAGATTCTAATGCTCAGGTCTTTAACATGATTGATTCTGTGTGCAGCCTTTACCATGATGGTCGGCATCGCCATCCCCTTCTTCGGCGGATTGCTAGGGTTTTTCGGTGGTTTTGCGCAGGCCCCCACAACCTACTTCGTAAGACAATATAATTTCTCCCTTGTTAATTTGCACTAACTAGTTGTTATTTTAGTTAGTGAGATCTATATGTATGTCTGGTTTCTTATTAATTAACCGGGCATACCGAAATTGCTTCTGCAGCTTCCCTGCATTATGTGGCTGTGCATCAAGAAGCCAAAGAGGTTCAGCAGGTCATGGTGCATCAACTGGGTAAGTCTCAGTAACACTCATGATTTCTCGGAGATTATTGTTACAGTCATGCATGGAGTACATTTCCTAACGTTCCCAACTGTTGTTTTTCTGATCGGATGGCAGATTTGCATAATCGTCGGCGTGCTTCTGTCCGTGCTGGCGCCTATCGGAGCCCTCCGTTCCATCATCATGAACTACAAGTCCTACAAGTTCTTCTCATGATCTGCTGGAACAAGTCTACCTAGCCAGTTAGCTACTTAGGAGAGCATTACATGCAGAGTGTGTTATTCAGTCATGTTCAATTAGGCCAGACAAAATATTCGTGTGTTTGTGGATGTTCACTCGGTTGGCGTTGGTGTGTGAATTGTCAAATGTCTAAATGGAGGCGTTATTTAGCCTTTGCTATTTGCGAAATGTCAAGCCGATCTAGCTAGGTATATCGATCGGTTCAGCTTCACAAGATAGCTTAAATCAAATTTCTTCTTATGTGATTTCAGATTTTCAGATACAAATACAACAGCATCATGTAACCGTAGCTAAGCATGTTTGAGAAAAAAATGTACTATGTATGTTGAGCACCTCATTACGGCCAAAGCTGAGAAATTGTAACATGTCAAATCTGCAGTATGCATCAAATATACCTTTTTGGCTACATTAAATTTAGATATGAAGAAAATTAAACACATAAACCGGCAACACACAATGAGTCACTTGTTGTCTCACGAATACACTTGTAAATGTTTCAAATGTCCTCTTTTTTTGCAAGATAGTCTTATATATAATAAAAGAGGCTATTCCCTTTTAATTTGTTTGACTGCCTTTTTTTCAATTACTCCCATTTAATTTATTCTCTATCTAGAAGTGGAATAGAATAATCCAAGAAAAACACAGAAATTTAGTTCAAGGTTACTCCCAGTAAGATTAACAAATATTATAGATATAGACAGATACATGAATGTCTATAATACCAAACAATTATCAATATATCCATTATAAGTTGAGATCAGATAAGAACACAGATTAAAAGCTCCACTCTATTTAAATGAGAGAGCCAAGACCTGCTACGGTTTCGATGACCAGTGAATACCCCTTCAAGTATACCCCTCTGTGTTGACTGTTTGTCGGTGTCACCATGCTAAGCTACAACCGGCTTTCTCCTTCCTGGTGGTGATCTTTAGAGAAAAAATAAGATGGCAAGAAGCCGAAGAGGGGTGTCTGTCCTGGTGGGTAAATTGGGTAAGTCTTGGTTACTAGATCTTTGCATAATGTGCCTTCTAATTTCTCAAAGATTACTATGACGGTCACTATTAGTGCAAATGCCTCACTCTTTCTTCTACTATTGCTGTCGCGCCATTCGAGTCAATTTGACCTCGACTTCTATGCCGCAAGGATAAAATGACCAACAAAACTATGCGATTTTTTTCGAGAACAGGCAACCAACAATCTTGTGTGTTTTCGTTAAGATTAAGCAAAGAGGGTTTTACAAGTTTCACAAATGGCTCAACCGCCGCATGTCTGCCACAAAGAAGAGGATTGTGCAATGCCTTTGCCATCGTCCTCTTTTTAGCAAGTCTGTCTCCACATGAATGATCCACACGAACATCACCTTGTGGCTATCAAGCACATCTTGCGCCATGTCAATGTAAAGGGAACACTCTCCTATGGTGACACTTTCCACTCTACATAAGGATTTTGTGTCTTACTTGGTGATAACCTCGTATCTTGGTGTTTAAAAAGTAAACATACAATGTCCCGCTGCAGTGCCAAAGCTGAGTACCGACAATGGCCAACGTCGTTGCCGAGGCCAGCTGGATCCATCAGCTTCTTCATGAGCTTCGCCATCCTTCACTGATTGCCACTATTGTTCTATGTGACAACATCAGTGTTATCGACATGTCGATGAACCTTGTCCAACATTAGCAGAACAAGCATAACGAGATCGGCCTCCGTTTCATTCACGACCGTGTTGCCATGGGTTAGGGCTGGAATTATAACTCGAAACTCGCGAGCTAAATGAGTGTAGATCATGACTTGCGTCGACTCGGCTCGAACTCTGAGTCTAGGAGTTGAGACGAGTTTTAGATTTGAGATCGTTTGTTTATCCAAACTAAATGGGCTTCTCGCGAGCTACTCGTTTTGCTCGTTAAACTTGTTCAAATATAGAGTTCGAAATTTATCATAGATGAGTGTCAAACTGCTAGTGTTTCTTTCACATGTAATGCTATAGAACTACTATTATTATTCTAGTTTTAAATTAGTAGGAGAATTAATATTTTTCTTATACATGCTCCTGTTCATAACTTATAACGAGCTAAGCAAGCAACTCACGACCTATTCACAAGTTTACCAAGTCGAGACAAGTTTTAAATGTGAACCCATACTATTAACGAGCCGAGTTAAACTAACTCCTTAGTTAAACGGGATTTAGCGAGTCGAGCCAAGCTTGGCTCGCTCAAATTCCAGCCCAACCATAGGCTAAGTACATGTGATGTCTACGTAATATTTTGGAGCTAAGGGCATCTTCACCCGGGCGTCGCATCCCGTCCGAGCGTGTCCGAATTAGTCCGCGCGGACACGCAGGGCGTGCGCGGCGTCCCAGCGGGCCGATCCATCCGGACAAACACGTCCGGATTGACTCATTAATGCATCTAATCTGGAGCTCGGTTGCGTCGGCACAGACGCGCACAGACAGCACGGGGACTCGTCCACTAGCCCACCCGCCAGCCACCGATTACCGGCAGCATTTATTCAGACGGTCAGCGGCACCGATTCAGACGCAACCGCAGTACCGATTCGAAGTCGCTGTGCGGAAGGCTGACCGGCAGCAGCCTGCGCATATCAATGGCGACGAGACGGCACACTGACCCACTGGGCTCCGCATGTGTTCCCACGCCGACATTGATGGCGAAGGAGCGAGAAGCTGCGCGCGTTTACGGGTGGCTGAGTGATGCGGCTCAGTTCACTGTAGAGCTTCGTTGGGATACCCCAAGAGGAAGGTGTGGAGAACACATGAGTAAGTTTTCCCTTGATTATGAAACCAAGGTTATCGAACCAGTAGGAGTAATGAAACAACTTCAAGGTGTTGCTAACAACTTGGAACATCTACAACATAAACTCAAAACTTTGCCCCAACGTACAGTGAGGTTGTCAATCTCACCGGTTTGCTGAAAACGAAGGGTTAAATGTATAGTGTGAAAGATATTAGTTGCTTGTAGAAAGTAAACGGTAACAGTAGATGATGTATCAATGATAAAGGAATGGACCGAGGTCCACAGTTCACTAGACGTGTTATCCTTAAGATAGATAACATGCTGGGTGAACAAATTACAGCGAGGCAATTGACAGATCGAGAAAGCATAACAATGCATATACTAGACATCTTGACTCCTATGAGATTTGATTGGGCATTACAACAATATACATAGACCGTAATCCAACTGCATCTATGACTAATAATTTACCTTCAGGTTATCATCTGAATCCCTTCCAGTATTAAGTTGCAAGCAACAGATAATTGCATTAAGCAATGTGTGTAAAGTAAATAATACAATTGTTCTATGAACAAAAGATTATTGTTTTCTCCCTAGTAGTAACAGCACATCTACAACCTTAGAGATTTCTGTCACTTCTCCAGATTACTAGAGGCATGAACCTACTATCGAGCATAAATACTCCCTCTTGGAGTCACAAGCATCTACTTCGCCAATATAGCTACTAGCAACGGAGAGCATGCAAGATCACAAATAACACGGACATGATAGAATCAATAATCAATCTGACATAGTATCTCAATATCCATCGGATCCCCGCAAATACAACATGTATGATTACAAATAGATGATCTTGATCATGAACGGAGCTCACAGGATCTAAACATGATAGCACAAAGGAGGAGAAACAATCATCTAGCTACTGTATGGACCCATAGTGCAAGGGTGAACTACTCACGCATCATACCAAAGGCCGACATGGTGATGCAGAAGGCCTTAGGGATGATCTCTCCCCTCCAGCAGGGTGTCGGGAAGAGCTTCAAATCCCCCCGATCTAGGGACGATGGTGGCGGTGGCTACGGACTGTTTCGTTGAGATTTGATCGGGTGCTTATGGTTTCTGCATCGGGGTGATTTTATAGGCGAAAGGGCAAGGTAGGAGGGCGCCCGAGGGGCCCACACCTGGTGGCCGCACGACCCTAGGGTGTGGCCACCTCGTGTCCCCCCTTCGGACTCCGTGTTCTCTCCAGTAAAATATTGACTTTGGCTTTTGTCCCGTCCAATTCCGAGAATATTTTCTTACTAGCTTTTCTGAAAGCAAAAACAGCAGAAAATAGGCAACTAGCACTGCGGCATCTTGTTAATAGGTTAGTTCCAGAAAATGTATAAAAATACCTCATAGTGTAGACAAAACATAGCAAATTTGATACTAAACAAGCATGGAGCATAAAAAATTATAGATACGTTTACGACGTATCAAGCATCCCCACGCTTAACTCTTGCTCGTCCTCGAGTAGTTAAGTGATAAAAGAATAATTTCTGAGGTGACATGCACTATCACAATCTTAATCAAACCATTTGCAAAGCATTGATAGCTGGGATAAGTACTCTAAACATGAGTATGAAAGATGTAGTTCTAACAATAAGACATATCAACTATGTTGTAACATAAAAAGGTACAAAGAAAGATCATAAATAACAATGCATTGAAAGCCGTTTGTTTGTTTCACATATAGAAAACATAACATGTGTGGTATTCAGCTTTTCCTTCATGGAGTAGCAAAACATAAATGCATAGGACACCTTCAAAGTTCATAAGGGTGACTAGATACAAATAGTTCAAGAACAAGCAATATCAACATTATGAATCAATCAATAAGTTTTGGTACAATGCACATTAAACTAAGAATGACAACTATGCTCTCTTAATTGGTGCATAAAGATAGAAGGTGGAGACTCAATATAAAAGTAGGAAAAAAGACCCTTCATAAAGGGAAGCAGGGATTTCAAGTTTCATAAAGAGCTTCCAAAAATTATGGTACTTATTGATGACCCACAAGTATAGGGGGTGTATCGTATTACTTTCGATAAATAGGAGTGTCGATCCCAACGAGGAGCAGAAGGTGTTGACTAGTGGTATGGAGCAGGAAATCTCTGTAAATACTTAGCAAACGGATATTTAGGGGTTTTCTGATAAAGCAACAAAACAAAGTGCAAGTAATAAAGACAACAAATAACTGCAGCAAGTGGCCCAATCCTTTCTTAGCAAAGGACAAGCTGGTGGAAATACTTATAAGGACCAAACGTTCTCGAGGACACATGGGAATTCTGTCAAGTGCTTTCGCTTCAAATAGCTAAGTACTCTTCTTTGGTGTTGTAAGTGTTGTGTGGGTGAACGTGTGCTAATGTACCGATCTTACTTGGACTAATACATACTTGTGGTTAAACCTCCTGTAAGCATCCGCAACTACAGGAAAGTAATTAAGATATAAACCTAACCACAACCTTAAACTCTGAGATCCTACACTCCCTTGTGCAAAGGTGTCCTAACGGGGGTTCAGGTTTCTGTCACTCCGGCAACCCCACAATTAGTATATTTTACACAATGCATTCCCCTAGTCCCATAAATGGTGAACTATCATGTAGTCGACGTTCACATGACACCACTAGAAAAATAGCACCACAACTTAAATACTAAACCATTGAATAATAACTCAACACAAATCCACTACTAACAACATGACTTCTCCCATGTCCTCAAGAACTAGACGAACTACTCACGAGACATCATATGGATCAAGATCAAGGATGATATGGTAATGGATAACAATCTGAACATAAACAATAATACAATGGTTCCACTCACAAGCATTAACTATTATAGTAATCAACACCGGGAAAGTTTCCCCTAAGAACTAATGCAAGATCCAATACAATTGTTACAGCGGGATGGAGTGGTGATGATGGTGCTGGTGGAGATGATGGTGTGGATGATGATAATGATCCCGATGAAACCTAGCTTGATTGTGGTGTTGATGGCGACGATCTCCCCTCTCCGGGAAGGAATTTCCCCGGCAAAAATTTGTCTATCGGAGAGCTCTTTCTCTCTCGGTGTTTTCTGCCCCGTAGAGGCGGCGAAAATCTTTCTATGGTTGCTCCCCCGGTATTAGGGTTCCAAGAGGAAGATATAGGCGAGAGGGCGGAGTCGGAGGCCAGCCAGGTGGGCCACACCTGCCCTAGGCGTGGCCCAGGGGGGACCCGCACCTAGGGGGTGTGGGCCCCCTGTGGCCCAGCTTTGCCTCCCCTTCTGGCTTCCTTCGTCTTCTAGGAAAATATAATTTTCCAATATTTTTCTGGTATTTTTCTGATCTTCGCGAAATTGCATCAAAACACCTCTTTTTCCATCAGAAACCTGACTCCGGCAGTCCATCCTCCAAGAATCATCCAACATGCAAAAACAGAGGAAAAGACATAAATAACACCTCATAATAAGACATATATCAATGAATAGAGGAAAATTATGATATAGAATGGTGATGCAAATTGGACGTATCACTTATTAGCTTTCAGATCTCATTGCCCCTATCATAAGCATCTTGAAGTGATTAAGGTTAAAGTGAAACAAATACGGAGTATATGCTTGACAAATCATAAGTTGGCAATCTCATGTCCCTTGAGTACGAGGGTCGTTCCACATGCTACTCAACTTTAGTCACAAGCAAGTTCTTGTCATTGTAAATATATGTGTATCCTAGAGAACCACCAACAGGGTATCCCTTGCCCCATGACACAGGAGCTATCCCATATCAAAATGACAAGGCAACAGACAATGAGCATCTCAGCGATCTTTTTATTTGCTATTTGCATAGGTTTTTATTGAGGATGCTTTACAGATTTCTCACTATGGTTATGCTGCAGGTTTCCACCATGATTAGGCATGGCTTAGGCTAGTGATATGTCACAAACGTATCTATAATTTTTGATGCTCCATGCTTGTTTAGTATCAACTTTGTTATGTTTTGTCTATACTTTGAGGTATTTTTATACATTTTCTGGGACCAACGAAGCTCTACAGTGATCTGAGCCGCATCAAGACGTTTTCTGGCGCCGTTGCCGGGGAGTTAAGGACAACTTCAATTTCTTCCTCCTCGTCAGTCACCTTTCAGGGAGAAAAAAGATTCTCGCAGGGGGAGTCTCTCACAACCAATCTCTTTACTTTGTTTTTGTTTTGCTTAGTTTCTTTTGCTTTGTTTTGCTTGTTTCTTTCTTTCAAAAATACAAAAAAATAGTTTCGTTTGATTTGCTTTTTCTTATCAAAAACACAAAAAAAAGTTCCCACTTTAGTTGGTACTGTTGTTGGCTTGCTCCGCTTTTGCAAAAATGAACACTCCTAAGAACACCAAGTTGTGTGACTTCACTAGCATAAACAACAATGATTAACTTTGCACACTGATGACCCACAAGTATAGGGAATCGCAACATCCTTCGAGGGTAGTATAACCCAATTTATTGATTCGATACAAGGGGATCCAAAGAATATTTATAAGCCTTAACAACTGAGTTGTCAATTTAGCTGCACCTGGAAATAGTCTTTCTCACAGTAGTTTATCAGTAGCAACAATTTTGTAGTAGCAATAGCAAAGTAACAGCATCAGTAAAATAAAGGCAGTAGTAACAATAGTAGCAAACAACAGGATTTGAGTGCGGTAGGCATAGGGATGGATGAACGGGCATTGTATGGAAAAAACTATTCATAT
Source organism: Avena sativa (assembly GCA_916181665.1). NCBI lineage: Eukaryota > Viridiplantae > Streptophyta > Magnoliopsida > Poales > Poaceae > Avena > Avena sativa. Next base: position 497,212,284 of record OV702299.1, on the reverse strand, counting down.
AATATCAAGATCTAGGGCATTTGCAGATAAATAAGATAAAGCATCCATGTACTAAACAATCATATGCATGTGTTCCATATATAGTCATACGCTGCTCACAATGAGAACTTGCGCCACATCTTTTGTTCTGCCAGCCCGTTGTAGCGGGGTCTCAAGGGAATCTACTGGCAATTAAGGTACTCCTTTTAATAGAGTACCAGAGCAAAGCATTAATACTCCATGAACACACGTGATCCTCATATCACAGCCATCCCCTCCGGTTATCCCAATTTCTGTCACTTCGGGGCCTCGGGTTCCGGACAGTAATATGTGTAAACAACTTACAGATAAGATCACAAACAATACTATCATCATGAATCAATAACATTTTCAGATCTAAGATCATGGAACTCGGGCCCTAGTGACAAGCATTAAGCATAACAAGTTGCAAAAATGTCAAAAGGCACTAACAAAGATACTAGGCACCATGCCCTAACAATCTTATTCGATTACATGATAGATCTCATCCAATCTCTACCATCCCCATAGCCTACAGCGGGGGATTACTCACTCATGCATGGGGGAAACATGGATGGTTGATGGAGAAGCGTCGGTGATGATGATGGCGATGATCTCCTCCAATTCCCCGTCCCGGCAGGGTGCCAGAACGGAGTTTCTGGTTTTGAATTGCGGTTTCTGGTGGTGGCGGCATAGTGGAACTCTATCTGGAAAAACGTCGAACCCCCTTCTGTTTTTAGGTCATAGGGCTTATGTAGGCAAAGGGGGATACCGAGGGGGTGCCCGAGGTGGCCTCACCACCCCCAGGCGCGGCCTGGCCTGGCCTGCACGGCCAGGGGTGTGGGCCCCTCGTGGCCCTTCTCCGTCTCGTCTTTTGTCTCCGTGAGTCTTCTGGTAAAATAGGAGTTTTGCGATATTTTCCGGGATTTTTCCTGAAAGTTGATTTTCTGCACAAAAACTAGACATCAAAGCAATTCTGCTAAAAACAACGTCCGTCTGAGTTATTTGTATCCAAATCACACAAATTAGAAGAGAAACAATAGCAAAAGTGTTCGGAAAAGTAAATACGCTTTTGGACGTATCACACACCTATTGCTCATCCTGCTCCTCATGTTACCTTTTATGAAATTAAACCTTCTTTGTTGAATCTTGTTATGAAAGAGCAATTTTTCTGGTGCTAGTTCTGATGATGCTGCTGCCCACCTTAATAATTTTGTTGAACTTTGTGAGATGCGAAAATATAAGGATGTAATATTATTAAGCTTAAATTGTTTCCTTTCTCTTTAAAAGGAAAAGCTAAAGATTGGTTGCTATCCTTGCCTAGAAATAGTATTGATTCTTGGATTAAATGCAAAGATTCCTTTATTGGAAAATACTATCCTCCTGCTAAGGTTATATCTATGAGAAGTGAAATAATGAAATTTAAACAACTTGATAATGAACATGTTGCTCAAGATTGGGAAAGAATGAAATATTTTGTAAAGAATTATCCTACTCATGGACTGACTGCTTGGATGATTATCTAAACTTTTTATGCGGGACTAAAATTTTCTTCAAGAAATATGTTGGATTCTGCTGCTGGAGGTACCTTTATGACCATTACTTTGGGTGCTGCAACAAAGCTCCTTGATAATATGGTGGTTAACTATTCTGAATGGCACACTAAGAGAGCTCCACGATGTAAGAAGGTAAATTTTGTTGAAAAAACCTCCTCCTTGAGTGATAAAATTGATGTTATTATGTCTATGCTTGTTAATGGAAAAGCTCATATTGATCTAAATAATGTTCCTTTAGCCTCTTTGGTTGCTCAAGAAGAGCAAGTTGATGTGAACTTCATTAGAAATAACAATTTTAGCAACAATGCCTATAGGAATAATTTTGGTAATAATAATTATAGACCTTATCCTCCCAATAATGGTAATGCTTATGGAAACTCCTACAACAACAATAGGAGTGCACCCTCTGAACTTGAAGTCATGCTTAAAGAATTTATTAGTAAACAAACTACTTTCAACAAAACTATGGAGGAAAAGCTTTTGAATGTTGATAAAAATATTTCATCTTTGTCTGAAGCACAATTCTCTTTGATTAATAAAATGGCTGCTAAACCTGAAACCATGGAAAATCCCTTTGCTGCCACTCATGCCATACAAGTTAGAATTGATGAAGATGTTAGATTGTTAGCTAAATTGCATGCTAAGTGGGAAAGATAAGATGAAATTGCTAGAAACAATAGTATTTGTACTATTACCACCACCAAAGTTGATGCTAGCAAACCACAAGAAGTCCCCATTCCTTTTACAACAATGCCTAAACCCAATAAGAATGCTGAAATTTTTCGAACTATGGGAAACAATAAGTCTACTACCTGTGATGCTAAGTTTGATTTTGATCTTGATGGTTGCAATATTTCTGAAGTAATTATGTTTCTACAAAAGCTTGCTAGAAGTCCTAGTGCTAGTGCTATGAATATGGCCTTTACAAAACACATTACAGATGCTCTCATTAAAGTTAAAGAAGAAAAATTGAAACATAAAGCTTCTATTCCTAGGAAATTAGAAGATGGTTGGGAACCCATCATTAATATGAAAGTGAATGATTTTGATCTCAAAGCTTTATGTGACCTTGGTTCTAGTGTCTCTATTATGCCTAGAAAGATTTATGAAATGCTTGATTTGCCACCTTTGGAAGATTGCTATTTAGATGTCCCACTTGATGATAACGCTAAAAATAAACTTATGGGGAGTTATAATGATGTTCTTATTATGGTTAACAATGCCTATGTCCCTGTTGATTTCTTTGTTTTGGATGTTTAATGCAATGCTTCTTGTCCTATTACTTTGGGAAGACCTTTTCTTAGAACTGTTGGTGCCATGATATGAAGGAAGGCACCATTAAATATTAATTCCCATTCAAGAAAGGTTAGAACACTTTGATATAATGAAAGAGAAGTTACATTTTGATCCTCCTATTAAATCAAAATTTGATGTTAATGTTTCTTCATTTTAAAATACTTGATTCTTGCTTCATGTGCCTAACTTAAAGGCGTTAAAGAAAAGTACTCATTGGGAGATAACCCAAATTTTGTTAGGATTTTCTTGTGTTGAGTCTTGGAAGTTATTACTTCTGTAATGACCTCTCCTTATCCTTTTTATGTGGTTTTTGTGCCAAGAATAACCTCTAATGAGAGAAAAGTAAGATTTGGGGAAGTTGATGTCCCAAAACAGTTTTTTGTGCTTCACTGTAAAAATTCGTAAAAAATACATGTATGTCGGATTGAGCTGTAATTGTTTTAGATTATGCCCCATGTTGTTATCTAATTTTTTTTAGATCAACACTTTTTGATTTGATCAACACAAGGTCTTCAAAAAAATCGGTTTTTACCTGCTGGTCTGTTTTGACAGATTTCTGCCATTATTTGCATTTGCCTTTTAATCGGTTTATTTTTGAGTTCTCCTTGATCACTTGAGCTTTTAAAAGGAATTGCTACAGTATCTTGTGTTCTAATGAAAGTTTTACTTGTGTTGAAACTAAACCCAATGGCGTATTATCTTGAATACACTAATGTTGCTAATGAAGATTGTGTGAAGTTTTATATGAAGGAAATTTTCAAGTGTAGGGGAAGAATGATATGATGAGATGAAGAATGGACAAAAGCTCAAGCTTGGACATGCCACCCCGTGTCACCCCAAGAAATATTCAAGAGGTACAAGCATCAAAGCTTGGGGATGCCCAAGGCATCCCCTTCTTCATCAATAAAAATCTCAGATTTCTTTCAAGACACTTCGTTTTTATTGTCTCATGCACTGTTGTGTTGTTCTTGGAGCGTCTTAGTTTTTGTTTTTGGTTTTCGTTTTTTTAGTTTGCTTGAATAAAGTAGTTGTACCCCCGCTTTCGCGTATGATGTTTCAAATAAGTTGATTGGTGTTGGAAAAGAGTAGAAAGTTTCATACTATTAGTGGTACAAAAGGGAGCTTGTTTTGACTGTGGCTTAGACTTTATCATGTAATGCTAGATGTTGTTTTGACCTTATGCTTAGTGATTATTGTTGTAGCATGACTTGTTCCAAACAATTTAGATTGCTTAAATGTGCCTTAAAAGAATCATGCGTTGTTTTAGCATACAAAAGCATAATATTGTGGTATTATCCTTTGATGCTTTGTTTGGGTTGACTTGGCACATGCTTACACCATGTTATGACTATGAATCAGTCACCGTAGCCTCTATGATCATTTAGTTTTTGACTTGTGATACCACTTTATGCTTTGATTGGTAATGTTTTGTCGCTCTGCATGATTATGGCCATTATTGCTTTCTTAGTTGGCCGCTCTCAGTCTTTTGCTAGCCTCCACTTGTACTGAGTAAGATCTACTCATGCAGCCAACTCCCAAGAAACCAAGTTATTCCAAAGAGTCCACTATAAATTCCTATGCATGATGTGTTACACCATTCCAAGTATATTCAAGTTTTATCTATCTTCCAAATTAAACTTGTTATGAGCAAATTAGTGATTAAAGCTCTCACAAACTTGATGGCACACTTTACTTTCTTGCACCTAATAAGCTTGAACCATTGTGTCATCTATGTTGTATATGCTTGCACTTATAAGTTGGGAATTAGCAGAACCATGAAGTCATGGGCAACGCTTTCATCACTTGTACATATTACCCAGTTGACATCATGAACTTTTGTTTGCGGATGTAGACAGTGTGAAATAAAAGGGGAGCTTGTAAGTCCATGGAGTATTGTATATGTGTTAGAGAAACGCCTGGGAGGCTAGCCTAAACCATGCCTAATCATGGTGGAAACTTGCAGCATGACCATAGTGAGCAATCGGTGAAGCATCCTCAATAAAAACCTATGCAAATAGCAAATAAAAAGATTGTTGAGATGCTCATTGTATGTTGTCTTGTCATTTTTATATGGGATAGCACATGTGTCATGGGGCAAGGGGTACCCCGTTGGCTGTTTCTATGATACACATATACTTACAATGACAAGAACTTTCTTGTGACTAAAGTTGAGTAGCATGAGGAACGACCCTCGTACTCAAGGGGCATGAGATTGCCAACTTATGATTTGTCAAGCATATACTCCATATTTTTTTCACTTTAACCTTAATCACTTCAAGATGCTTATGATAGGGGCAATGAGAGCTGAAAGCTAAGAAGTACCATAATTTTTGGAAGCTCTTTATGAAACTTGAAATCCCTCCTTCCCTTTATGAAGGGCCTTTCTTCCTACTTTTATGTTGAGTCTCCACCTTCTATCTTTATGCACCAATTAAAAGAGCATAGTTGTCATTCTTAGTTTTATGTGCATTGTCCCAAAATTTATTGATTGATCCATAATGTTGATGTTGCTTGTTCTTGAACTATTTGTATCTAGTCACCCTTATGAACTTTGAAAGTGTCCTATGCATTTATGTTTTGCTACTCCATGAAGGACAAGCTGAATACCACATATTCTATGTTTTCTATATGTGAAACAAACAAACGTCTTCCAATGCATTGTTATTCATGATCCTTTGTTTGTATCTTTGCATGTTACAACATAGTTACTATGTCTTATTGTTAGAACTACATCTTTCATGCTCATGTTTAGAGTACTTTGATCCCAGCTATCAATGCTTTGCAAATGGTTGATCAAGATTATGATGGTGCATGTCACATCAAAAATTATTCTTTTATCACTTACCTACTCGAGGACGAGCAAGAGTTAAGCTTGGGGATGCTTGATACGTCTTAAACGTATCTATAATTTTTTATGCTCCATGCTTATTTAGTATCAACTTTGTTATGTTTTTTCTATACTTTGAGGTATTTTTATACATTTTCTGGGACTAACCTATTAACAAGATGTCGCAGTGCCAATTGCCTATTTTATGCTATTTTTGGTTTCAGAAAAGCTAGTAATGAAATACTCTCAGAATTGTACGGGACAAAATCCAAAGTCAATATTTGACCATAAGGAACACGGAGTCCGAAGGGCAGCCGAAGGGGGGCCATGAGTGGACACACCCTAGGGCCGTGCGGCCTAGGGGAGCACCGCCACCAGGTGTGGGCCCCTCGTGCGCCCTCCGACCTTCCCCTTTCGCCTATAAAATCACCCCGATACAGAAACCCTAAGTTCCTGATCAAATCTCGACGAAACAGTCCATAGCCACTGCCACCATCGTCCCTAGATCAGGGGGATCTGAAGCTCTTCCCGGCACCTTGACGGAGGGGAGAGATCATCCTAGAGGCCTTCTTCATCACCATGCTAGCCTCCGGTATAATGCGTGAGTAGTTCACCCTTGGACCATGGGTCCATACGGTAGCTAGATGGTTGTTTCTCCTCCTTTGTGCTATCATGTTTAGATCTTGTGAGCTCCGTTCATGATCAAGATCATCTATTTGTAATCATACATATTATGTTTGTGGGGATCCGATGGATATTGAGATACTATGTCAGATTGATTATTGATTCTATCATGTCTGTGTTATTTGTGATCTTGCATGCTCTCGTTGCTAGTAGCTATCTTGGCGAAGTAGATGCTTGTGACTCCAAGAGGGAGTATTTATGCTCGATAGTAGGTTCATGCCTCTAGTAATCTGGGGAAGTGACAGAAATCTCTAAGGTTGTAGATGTGTTGTTGCTACTAGGGATAAAACAACAATCTTTTATTCATGGAACAATTGTATTGTTTACTTTACACACATTGCTTAATGCAATTATATATTGCTTGCAACTTAATACTGGAAGGGGTTCGGATGATAACCTGAAGGTGGATTATTAGTCATAGATGCAGTTGGATTACGGTCTATGTATTATATTATAATGCTCAATCAAATCTCGTAGAGATCAAGATGTCTAGTATATGCATTGTTATGCATTCTGTCGTCGATATGGAAACGACATTGTGGTGACCCAGCATACCACTTCATGATGTAGTATACTATAGTCGTTGACATAACACCAATGAAACACCGTTCACTAGTATTACATCCCTCGGAATGGCACAACAGAAACACAGCGGGTCCAATACATGGCTAAAGGTTACAACTCACTCTTTACACAAGATCCAGAGAATACTCTAGGTTAAAGAGAGAGAAAGAACTTCTTACGAAGGAGAATCAAAGATAAATAACGCAAGAACTACTATACTATTAGGACTAGTATTTTAACTAAGGGGTTGGCATTGCTACTATTGCAATACACTACAGAATTAGGTTCTTGGCTAGAGATTATATTTCTATCTATTCAGTAACTTCGTCTTCACTTGAGTTGATGTATATGTTGACTTCCTTGACTTCATTGAGGAGCTTTTGCTTTGGATGATAAGTCCTGGAGCATAACTTGGTGTGGATGTTGTCAATCCCGGCTTCAGAATCTAGCAAGAGTTAAGAAGATACTTTGAGTACGAGAAGCTCACCAAATTCACTAGAAAAAGAGTGTTTGATGCACTATAACTACAGCCACAGACCGTAGGTCATAGGCAATGCAAGTTTTCATAAACATTTCTTCAAAGGTTGCTTTTATTCTGAAAAGCTATGTCCATCAGCCTTCACGGGTTTACCAGAACTTTCATGGAGTTCCTTTCCCGCCGCGTTCGCAACTCCTTCCCGGAGCAGGGAGTAACAAGTTACAGTTCTTACACTCTGCAGAGGTGCGTCACTTTACCCATGAGAGATCAACTCTTTGTTGCACAACCGGGTAGCTTATTCCCGTCCACAATTCCATGATGTGGGGCCAGAAGATGATCCAAGCCAATCACTGCCCCCTTCGCGACCTCGCATGCCTCCTTGGTGTACACCATGCCCACATATTGGATTACGGCAATGGTTTGTACAAACCGTTAGATGCCAGAACTATCGTGGGACGATGAGGGTTCCCACCCATATGCTGCATATCCTCTATGAATTACCAATTAATATGCATGCTTCGAGGATAACAGCCACGACCTGCACATCCGGCTTCATGCGAGAGGAAGAAGATACAGCTGACTTCTCCGTCCCATTCCAAATCTCATGGTCAATGCGTAATATACGGCGCAAGAATCACTGGCGACATTGGTTGTTAAATCCTAGGTGATATAGTTTCTAATAGTGGTATTCCAACTGTCAGATTTAATAGATTAGCTGATCACCCTGGATCAGTAACCAATAGTTCACATTATTATCAAAAATATTGTTTCTAGACCTTTTTCAAATGCATGTGATAACAACATTGGATTTGTAAAATACTTTACAGAAAATAAACAAAGGACATGAGCAAGTGTGAACTTGCCTTTTGTGATTGCAAGATTATGCACTCACGGTCTTCGAGTCAGTATAAGATCTAAAATCTGAAATCAGCATCATTGGTCTGGTAAGGACTAATGTTTAAAGAAGCAATATGATTTTATGCATAAGTAATGTGATGCACGTTCTAAACGCAAATCCCAGGGATAACGTTGTCCTAGGGTTTGGATTTCGAAAATGGTTACTTTGGAATGTGTGGTTCTTTCAGATAAGTTTCACATTTGTGCTTCTATTAGAGCTTATGAGTGGTTGTGAGCAACACATATGTAGCAATAAAATATATACTTATGATATGCTCTTCAAGATTGTTTATACTTTAATTGTTTATCTTCAAACTTGACTTTATAAGTATAGTCATTTATAAATAGCTTAAGTGTTATCGCTCCAAGGTATACAAGTGAAGTATGAAGTAAGGTGATCCTGATTATTTGTCATACATTGTCTGAAGTGGCAAAAGGAATAACTTTGAAGAATAAATTCCTTTTCTAAGGTTTAAACAATCTTTGTGGTTAGTTAGTGGTGTTCGATGTCATTTGTGTTTGATTGAATAGTTTTTAGCTTGAAATACTTTATAAATTAACTAGTTCAGACCAAAGTTAACTATAAAACATATAATAATGTTTATAGTGTTATATTTAGATTCTTGTAGACTAAACTTAACTTTAAAACAAGGATAGTTTGAAAGTATAATGCTTATGATATTTGTATCTTGTGTGCCTGGTAATGTTTCCTTAAGGTTACTTAAGAATGGTTATTCTTTTACTTGGTGTAGTGGTTTCTTGATTTTATAATGGAGTAGTATCATTTACCTTTTATCGATGAGTGGTTATAGTTTATAAACTAAGATATGATTTTACTTAATTACTTATGAACTTACTATAGTGTTGTGGTAGTTTTTGTAATTTGGTGGTTAAAGTAGATAGAAAGGATCTGATTTATTCACAAGTTGTTCTTTAAGGTTTTTATTATGAATAGGAATCCTTTTAGAATGTAGTCTTCACTTAAGGTTGAAGATAATTTTAAAAAAAATACATTTATAATGTTTTAAACCATTATGGCTTCATATTATTAACATTTAAAATTAATACTATTTATTATACTTAATTTACTCATGTTAGGAATATTAATAAATTTTATTTATCCTTATATGAATTATTAATGAAGTAAATAAGTTTAAATTTGAGTTATTAAAATATTTGAATTTTTATTTAACTCAAAAGTAGAATATTAGATTTTTAACATGTAGATATTATTTTTGTGATCATTTTGGTATATTACATTTATTTTTGTGATTTATAAATAATAAGATATGATTTTTATAATTATTATTACTTTATAATTACTTAATAAATAATAAATATTTAATTAAGTAAAATAATAATGCGTGATTATAATTTTAAATTATAATTTCTATTGTGCTAAGATTTTTGGTATTTTATTCATACTAGCAAAATGCCCGCGCGTTGCGGCGGAAAAAGTTAGTCTTTGTTATGTCGTGGTGAGTTTTTTTCTAAATCGGTGGCACGTCACATCATAGACAAATTTTTTAACTTGCTCAGTGATATCCGCTTCTCGATCAATTAATTGTTCCAATTTGCAAGAAGAATATTTCTTTTCTCCAAACCTTTCTTCTTCTTTCTTGATGTGCTTCCCTTTCATCTCGTGCTCCGCTGCCGGCTCTGGCTGACACTATCCCGTTGAATTAATCCACGTATTTAGTTTATTATGAGCCCACACCATCTCTCTCATTCAATTAGGCAGCCCAAATTTGGCCCCACAATCGACCAAACATTACAATCATAGGCAATGAAAGTCGTCCAAGAGAAGTGTGTAATTTGACTTTAAAAAATTGCTGAGATCTGAGATTCTAACACACTCAACGGGGCTACAAAAGTTATAGACGATTTGTTGACCGAGGAGGCGAGCGAGCGGCCACGCACGTCCGGAGTGAAGGCTAGTATCAAATACATCCACACACGAAAAGCTATGAAGCGGATTAACATGCATGTAAGTATTATTTAACAAATTTCCTGGTCACCGTGCGCATGAGTCACCGTCACCTTATAGCCGCCACCCACCTCCGCCTCCACGCGCACACCCCGCATGCAGCCGACAGATCCTGGCCAACCGGCCATATCCCGCCTTGGGCATTGCCCCTTCCCCACTACTCATGAGCCGCATGCACATGTGCACAGCCACGGCCTCGCCTTGTTTCCCACTTGACCGAGGCCCCGCGCGCCGTGGCCAGCTGCTCTAGACCCATTCTCAAGATAACCTCCCTTCTCTGTATATTCCTCTCTTCCTGAGGCCCTCCAAGCTCGACTACAACCACTTGCCGCCGCTTTCAACAAGCTCGAAGGTTGCCCCTGCTGCAAGGGCGTATAATCAGTTGGGGCATATGTGATCCATCGTATGTGTGCTGCGCCCCCCGTACAGCTTGCTGGTATAGTAAAAGAAAGGTTCTATTTAAGGTGGTACATTTCTTACTAATTTCAATGTGGGACTAAAAATCTCTATCTCTATCTCTATCTCTACTATCTAAAAAGATGGTGGTTCCGTTTTCTGCCACATCCACTACGTCAAACCTTTCGTCCAACTCTCATCGCCCACACGGTTTTTGCCTCTCCAGTAAAGTCTAGCATTATTGCTCAAGTAATCTCCTTCCCGCTAATACCGTATGTATTAATTATGTAAGCAACTAAGCAGCAACTAAGAAGGCGATCGGCAACGCAAAACCTTCCTACTCATTACTCGCTGCATGCACGGAGTAAAAACCTCCCTATTAACGTTCCGCCAGAATACTATGTTCCGTATATAGTCGACACAATACGTGGTTCGCTTCGTCGCGCATCCTCCCTCGACGGGTTTTTTTCGCCTTGAATTGCGCTCACGTATTATTAACGACAAATCATAACTACACGCCTGGGGTTTTTTCTCTCGCCGTGCGTTCCGCGCTAAGGTATTGACCTGCTCGCCTTCGTCTGGATTTGCTTCCTGAATCTCGCCGACAACCAGCTGCCGGTCGTCGCCATCGCGCGCCTCTACCTCTTCTTCGACGCTTGATGGAGCTCTCGCCTCTGTGTCGCCGCCAACACTCTACGTGCACGCTGCACCTCCAGGCCAACACAATCCACAACTGTCTTTCCTCCTCTTTCGTCATCATCAGCGGAGATGCATGGGACTGTTTCCCGGGCCAAGAGTAGGCACTTTGGCGCCGCCAATCTCGCCGGCGAACTCCCATGCAAAGAGGGTATGTACGCATGTCCTTACAGTCTCACCTCTCCTTCTCCCAGACGCCGGATTTCCACATCTTCCTAACCTCCTGCTGTATGCAGGCACGTCGAGATCTATAGCCGCATTGCCGCTGATGGCAGATTCGATGGTGTACAGGAGGAAGACGACAATTACACACCATTTTTGGTTTGTATGACATCCAGGCCAGTCGATGGACCTGAGCGAGGTGCACGACCGCCATAGCCACTTCTGCGAGATGCAAGAGGAGGGCCCTCGCGAGCCTTGGACACGGAGAGGACAGAGCGATCTGAAATTTTCTGTTGTGTGTTCTGCTCATGAAGGTACAATAATACAGTTGTCATCGTGCAGATTATTACTAAAAAAAATTCTATGATATATCTGCAGTAGATTTATTTACACTACCATTGAGTTTGAATAAACATTAGTGTCTATTTTGTAAGCCGCACAGGGCTCCAAATCTTGGAGACAGGCCTGATGACACCGGATAGCAACTTATAATGCCTATGCAATTTGCTGGGATTCCATATATTGTTATGCAGGATGTAGTCTTTTAACCATCCGGCGTTCCTCGTCACTGTTTCTTCTCTATTTGCAGGATTATATTGGAATTTGATCACGCCGGCGAAGACCATGACAACATATGCCGTCAATAATTTTCATTGACCTGGGTTTTATTCTGTGAAGCATCTGTGGCCATACTGCTTTGCATCATAGAAAATTAAATTTTGTACATGGCTCTTTATAACTGATTTCCATCCATTTAAATAATTATTTGGAGTCCGCAGGAAGTAATGCAGCAATCTGCTGGGCTTCCACCGAATCAACTCAAAATCTTGCATGGGTATAGACTTGTGTCCAGAAGAATCAAGGTTTTAACACTCTTTAATTGCCTTTCCATAAAAATATTCCTCCATGTTCATATCCAGGGGTATAGTCGGTTCTCCGCCCATCTCAATCCCAATATATGTTCATGATTTATCTCAATCTTGCACACTAATCAGATATGTATCTTTTCTTTTAATTAGGTAGAGCTTGTCATGTTATTGAGAACATCTCTGATGAATGGCTGGATGCAGCACAATGAGGTATCCCAAACTAAGGAATGTATTTTTTAAGGCTTATATGCATATAATAGAAATAGGAGATATTTCATTTTTGTTGCGAAATAGAATTGAGCTTCTTTTGCATGTTATAAATACCTGAATTAAAACGCTATGTTTCAGCTAGAGCCAGCAAGTCTAATGTTTTCTGAATATTGTAAAAAAAAAGAATATGTACTCTGATGCCTTTGTGCAGACCAACGGAATGAGGTAAAGTGGGTTCTTGCCGTGAAGTTCCAATTGAGGAAAAACAAAGATAGAACATGAAACAATAGTAAAGATGTGTCAATCATGAACTTTTGCAGTTTCTTCAGTAAATGATAGTATAACAGTGTAAGGATTTACTAATATGCCATTTGATTTTTATTATTTTATCTTTCAATGCATGCTCTTTTAGCAGATTTCAAATATATTCTAGCTTTTAGAATTCTTGTGTCATATGTGTTTCATGTAAAAGTTATTTATTTTCTTTTCTTAGATTTGAAAGAAAGCATATATCAATATATGTAGATAACCCTGCCACATGTTCAACAAGGTGTAGTGTTTAGAATCTGTAAGCCCTGTGGGCATGTGATTTGAGCTAGGAAAGCATGCTGCCAAACAATCAGCAGAACCTTCTACCCAGGATGTATATTTGAATGTAATAAAAAATTCTATTGCTCATGCACTGCATAGTCTGCATGTCACACCATCTGATCCCATGTCCTTTTTAGTGTAATTTATCCTGTCCACGCTGGCTGATGGGGATGTTTAGGAAAGATCAACCCAACCCAAATGTTGCTACCCTCTTTCTGTCTATATGTAGTTCTTCATCTAAATATTTCTAATTAACATTTTCCATGTGACTTTCCTGACAATAGCTTGATATGGGGCTCTTAATACCCGTAGGCAGACTAATGTAGCAATGCTTTAGTCTGATTTTTGTACTTGGCTATTTGTTTTCCCATAATTGTTATCTTGCAGTCTCATGGTCCTTTACTGAAGCTCATATTGGTAGGATTTTTTTTTTGAATGGTCTCCGGGGGAGGGAGAAGACCCTCCACCTGAATTTGTATTCAAATTTGCCTATAAGGCTTTGCAGCCTAATACAAGATGGGGTGGGTTCAAGAGAACCAGAATTTTACAGGGAGGGACCGGAGGAAAGACAAACAAAAACACACACACCAACACACATAGAGAGAAGAGGGGCGAGGGAGGGCTACAGGTGCTGCACTTGAGAAGCACTATCAGCATGCACACATGATGACCATCACCAGGAAGATAGGCATAGGCAGTGCCTTGAGGAGTGCTACCGACGCCATCGAAGGGAATCATAGTCCCGAGACCTTGCAGCACCACCACCTGCTTGCATGGCAACAGTCCACAAGCTGGCAGACCAGGAGCATAAGAGGGTTAACGAGTGAGGCTGGCATAGCCGAAGGGGCTTACTCTGCCGAGAGAACGAAAGCAGAGACGAAGCTCGCGCGGCTGATTGAGTGCCAGAACTGCAAGGAGTTGCTACCCGCGCCATCGAAGGGCTTTGCAAGACCGAGGATCCACCAACGCCACGAACCTTGACCACGAACTCAGCCAAAGGGATAGTCCCAAGCAAGGAATGGAGGCAACCAGCGCCGTTGAAGGGGGCCAATCAACTGAGACAGCAACCGAAACACGAAGCTCGTGGCAACGCCGCAACCATCACCAACGGATTTCAGCCAAGCTTGTGCAACCATCAAGAGCAAAGAAGGGCACCAAAGCAGCCAAAAGCCTCCACCTGACAGGAAACACAAGGTTCACTTGCGACCCCTTCAATAAGGAAAACAGCGCCAGAAGGCGTCGTGGTCGCGGAGCATCGCTCGAGAACCACAGCAGGAAGCCGGCAGGAGGTGCCTCTCCTAAACCATGCCCCAACAAGGGAAAACGACGCATCATATCGCCGTCATGGTCAGCTCCGGACCAACCAGAGCACGGATTTCTCCGGGATGCACCTCGAGTTGCAAGCCGCCTGCCGAGCGCCAAGAGTCACCGGAGGAGGGGAGATGCAGGAGCACGGCACAAAACGGTGGAGAGCTGCCGGCGGAACCACACCCCGGTGCACAGCCGGACCTGGAGCTTGGAGCTCACCTCCGACATAGGCTCCAGAAAGGCGGGCACGGGCCGGGACATGGACGCCGGCCAGCAGGAGAGGGGTGGGGCCCATCAGGGACGGGCAAGGTGGCCGCAGCCGCCGGCAGAGCTTTGGATCTCAGGGGGGAAGGGGACCTCACGGGGCTTGATGGAGAGGGCCCAGTGCGCGAGAGGGGTGGGGGGATGGACGCCGGGAACTTTGGCGAGGGGAGTAGCAGCAGGCGGCGCCACCGGCCCCCGGCGTCACCGGCGACGGCCTCCGGAGCTCAGCAGACAGATCCCCTCCAAATCCACCGTGCTTGGAGCCGAGAGGCACTAGATCCCCGCCGCCCCTTCACCGGCATCACCCAGCTTGGCTGGCGACAGCCTCGGGGGCGACGAGGGGGTGGAGCAGGGGAGGGAGGCGGGTGGCGGCCGGGGCTAGGGTTGTCGCCACCCAGTCGCCCGGAGGAGGCGACCGATGGGCGGTTCTGTTTCCCCAGCGTCGGTGGTTGCGTGCATCTAGGAATTTAATTTTTAAACAGTTAACAGGTAAAGGAACTCTTCGTCCTTATTTTGTGCCAATGGCATGCTTTAAGATGCTATAGGTTGATAGTCTTGACCACGTGTAAGAGAAAACAACTGAAGTGTCGTGTTATCAGACAGTATACATTACTGTTGTCATCTTCCAGGAGCAAACAACTGAAGTGTCGTTATCAGACAGTATACATGAAAGTTAGACCATATGGAATAAACAAAAGCTATAATATGCTGACAACAACTACATGAAACTTGATATGTAAGCAAACAAGGGAAATAGATAAGTATGGAAACTAGCATA
Organism: Avena sativa; assembly: GCA_916181665.1. Taxonomy (NCBI): domain Eukaryota; kingdom Viridiplantae; phylum Streptophyta; class Magnoliopsida; order Poales; family Poaceae; genus Avena; species Avena sativa. The sequence goes on along the minus strand of OV702299.1, from coordinate 497,196,724 downwards.
TCCTCATTCACTTAAAACTCTTGATAACTTGTCTTGAAATATTTCCACTTGCAGGCTCCGGCCTCTTTTTATAGCAAACCAAGAGGACTACCACAATATCATAGACCTTGAGCAACCCTCTATTGTTCTACTTCCAACAAAGAAATAGATGGAGAGAGCACCTGAAGTGGAAGAACAGAAGTTTGCTAATCAAGTTGGTGAAGCTGGTCATGCCGATGATACTACCTCCACTACCATGGCTAAAGCTGGGCCTTGATAGACTCACAAATGAAGAAGCAAAGCTCTAGAGGCCAAACCTACAGCCACCCCTCAAAGGACGTTCTCATGCAACTACCGCATGAGGAAGTTCTTCAGCTCGCAGGCCCTTGGCGGGCACCAAAAGGTGTTGCATTTATTTCGCTTCATGTTTCTGTTTTATTTTTTTTTCTAAATTCACAAGTACACGAGGATGAGAAACATGAATTTTTTTCCTTAAACAATGACCACCTAAAAGAAAATTATTTACTATATATTTCTTAGAAATCCTGAAAATTATTTGTGAATTCCCCAATGAAGGTACCTATCAACAGTTCTGCTCTGTACGGTTGCTTCTGTACCAGATACAAACAATGCTAAATCTTGCTATTTTGCAGGATAATATCCCCCGGTACATGAACTTGTTAGCTTACTCTAATTCATGAGAGAAAGATAACATCATTTTTTTTACTCTACTGATGCCATCCTATCTTCAATGATTATTTTTTGAATGGCTCAATTATTGCAATTTCTCAAGTTAGGCATGGTATATTTCATCAACATAAGGAGTGCTTGTTTTTGGGTGAGCAAAACCATTCAGTTTTCTTCTTGCAATAATGTGAGATTCTTAATTGCTCACAAAAATTGTTGTTTATATCGTAGTGAAGTTAATGCATTGCATAATTTGTGATATTCTCTAATCTGATGGCATTGTCTCCTCCGTGTAGAAAATGATTCTATTTGGACTACTTGAACAGTGGCAATATGCTAAGAAGACTAAAATACTTGGAGAGCACCAGAAACATATTCCTAATGAGGCAACAACCATCTTTGATGTAGAGGATGATTTATTTCTAGACCGGAGGTCCTTGAATAAGGATGGATACCACAGCTACAGAGAACTTTGTCGGGCATAACGAAAATGTCAATAATTTTTTAGTGTCTGATATTTTGGATATTAGAAGTTTCAACGCATGTCATGAGAAAGTTTATAAAATGCTTGCTTATGAGAGGTGTGATATGTAACATTCAGTAAGCTGTTGCCAATTACTAATGTATTTATTCTGGCGATTACAAGCGGTGGAGAGTATTTATTCTAGCGATCACAAGAGGTGGAGAGTATTTATTCTGGCGATGAGAGCAAGAATTAGATTTACCTTTCATGCTCGAATGATATCATGGAATTTTGTAGAAAATATTATGAGACTGATGTATTGTATAATATTATAATAAAGATATGGAAAAGGTATATTAGAAAACTGAAATAAATGATGATCTATGATTATGACTATTGTGCTACTTTCTAAACCACTTGAAACTACACTTGGTCTCTAGCTGTGTGCACCCCTTTGCAATGCAAGTTTGCCAAACCTTTATTTGGTACGTACACACTTTGTTTTTATTAATGGTACAAAAGTATCAAACTTTGGTGGGAGTGATAGAGGTATTGTGAGATGTTTTATCTACTTTCATTTGTACATAGTGAGACCGAGATGTCCATATTTGGGTGAAAGAGTCCTTTTGAAAGGGTCCATACAACCACCATGCCCATGGTTTATGACCCTAATGCGAATTATTCTTATACTAAACCGTTTCATTAGATTTATCTTTGCAGTGAATTAGAATATTCTATATGTCTTGCGGAGCGCAATAAAAGTTGTTCCTAAACAGATCACATAGTAAAACACAATCGGATGTGAAGCTAATAGCACCTTCCTCGGGTATGGAGGATAGGAGCAATAAATTTAGCTTCATCTATATTTACGAAATGCAAAACACTTATAAATTTTGACCCGTAGCAACGCACGGGCATGTTTTCTATATCATACTAAAAGTCGAAACTGCATCTGTTAGACACGGTCGGACGCTGGCCATAGTTTGATATTTACACCCAAACAACGGATTGGGCTTAAGAACGATCACCTCCATGGGTTGTGACGTGCTGGGCCATGATATGCGCATAATATACATTATACGAAATACGGAACAAACAGCACGGCCACGACCATGGTTAAACACGACGGAGGAGCGGTGAATGCTTTTTTTCTGACTTACCGTGAATCGGTTTTTTCATAACGTACTGGTGGCGTTGGTTGTAATATATGGTTTGGTGGGAGGCTAAATTGGTCCAAAAAAGTGTTGGACCGGAAGAAACACTTCGTGCTTTATTATTAGTATAGATAGATTATTAACATTTACAATTATTAAAATATGAATTATCAAAGTTTTATTATTTATAAAACCTTTATTAAATAATATTTATTTAAATAATAATCAAAATAATTTTTGATAATAATTTTAAGTTATAGATTTTATTTTTCTACAAATTTTCATATATTATACACATTTTCTGAATTATAAATCAAAAGTTATTAATTAAACAATATTTAAGCATTTATTTGATTTATGGACTATTATTAATTAAATTTATAACATTTTATTTCTTTCTTAAACAAGAAATACTTTTTATACCGCACCTAAGACTAGCCTGAGTCACTGACCCGTGGGCCATTGTCCACCTCAGCTCTCAGGTTTAGAAAATGTATTTGTTACCGACACTGTTTCTATCCCCAGTCAATGACATATGGGCTCAAGTCCATGTCATCAGCCACGCGAGACAAAGACTAGGTCAAACAGGGTACTGAGTCCAGGGTGGCGTCGGCATGACGTCGCTATGGCATCAGCACCACCACCGCCATCAGTGAGTGGTCGCCGGCGACGATCTAATGCGCCCCAGCAAACGAAATGAACCTAGTTCGAATCAGCGCAACCCACTGAATCTTAAAGTGGCGGCACCGGTCGGAAATAGTCATCGGAGCCTCGGCTCCGACGACCTTTGACGGTGGCCGACGGTGATAGAAGGTGCGACGACGTTTAACAAGGAGATACAACGATTTAGGAATGCTGGAGTGTTCAGGAACTCACCCTGATGATGATAGAGAGGTTGGCGAGGACAGGCGTGGTCGGAAACGAGTTCCCCGACGAGGATTCCGACGAACTGCCGCAAAGAGGAACGGCAAAATTCACCCTCTTCAGTGCTCCCCTTGATGCAAGATTCTGCTCAGAGGATCTACGGAGGACGGGGCTTCTCCATGGCTGCTTGGAAGAGTGTGGGGAGATGTGGTTCGACGGCGAGGTGTGGCTCCGGTGAGCTAGGGTTTCGGCCCCATTCGAATCAGAGAGGATAAGGAGGGATTGTGGATAGGGATTGAGGCAGGGCGTCGCGGTGGCCTTCTTATCCCCCTCTGGAACAACGACGAGCATCTTGATGCACGGCTGACGACGACGGCACCGGGCGGCGGCGAGCTCCTCTAGCGAGCTGCATGTGTGCGTGAGAATGACGAAGACGTAACTTTTGCGGAAAACCCCCTGGAAATTCTTTCAGCTCAACCCGCGGTCCTTATTTGGCCCCACTTGTCAGTCACAGATGGAAACGAGTTGGGCTGGTTGCTGGGCTATTGTCGGCTGCACATGGGCGTCAGATAAGGAAAGAGATGTTGGGCCACGGCCAGGTAATGTTTTTATTTGTTTTAGCTTTTTTCTATTTTCTGTTTTCCTTTTCAGATTTGAATTTGATTTATATTTTGAACTTTTATTTGTAGGATTTATTTGCTAGATAATTGCAATAATACTAAAATATATTTAGTATCATTTGTGAACTTTTATTATATAATATTTTTGTATTTCTTTTATTTACTCAATATGAACCACTTTTAATAATTTGTAGAAACTTTTCTTATTATTTTTCTCTCCTCTTTTAGTTATGGATTTCTTGAATGATGTATTCTTATTTGTTTATAAGACTTAACTCTAGTTGGTTGAGAGGTTGAATATAAATTTTTATATGTATAATGATCCTATATCATTATTTGATGCATGAAATATGAAAGAAATAAATATGGTTCTTACTACTTCCATTAATTTGGAAAATGACAATGTATATATATTCTATTATGATAAACAAAGAGGTTTAGGATTTTGGATTATGATTATTTACCCTAGGGTTTAGGTTTTTTAATATACTTAGACTCCTTTATGGATGTGGTTAAAGATTCAATAGCTAAGCATATTGTTTTCTGTTTGGGATATTTGATGACATCACCTTTAGTACTTGAAAGTTATATCTTGAATGTTTTATAGAAAGGAACTGATAAAGATACTCCTAAGCACATTTAATTATGATGGTTGGAATTGTCAGAGATGTGTTTATGTGATTTGTTGTAGGGAAATGTTCCTATCAATTGATATAGATATAAGATGAGGAATTCTGAATATGAAATGAATATTATACTTGGTTTTAAGATTTAGAGTTGATTGTTTACCAAGAATTACTATCTTCCATAATTCATAATTCTAGACTTCTTATTAAGGAATTCCTTTCCTAGATATACTACCTTTTTCTATCTATCATCATGATTAACATGATGAGTTTTACTTCATAGTAATATTCTCATTCACTGATTAACCTTCTAAACCCATGGATGAATCCAATGAGTTTGATACTAAAGTATTTCATAACTTACTCATATCCTTGCTTGGTTGTATCTACTACTCCACTGTTGATAACCTTCCATCCAACAAATAGTTCCTTCAAACTCTACTCATAATCTTCCTTAATCATTCATTACTAATGTATCTCTAATAGTTGTATGCATCCAACTACCTTTCTCTAAAGTTGACTATCCTTTAATATGAATCACACCACTTCTATAACTCTATGTTATACTAGCTTTAATTGAATAATATCATCCTATATTCACTTTACTCCAATAACTCACACTCCAACCCTAATTTATATTTATGTGGCTTGCAATGACTACTCTAGGATAACTTATCTCTACTAAGGTTCCAATCATGTTCTACACACCAGTATTACTTATACTAAATATAAGCATTCAATATTGGTGGCTAAAGCATCACCATTATGATCCTTTAATCAATTATTGCTTAAGTTCTTAGTTGGCTAAGCAAGGCTTTATCAATCCTATTTTTCAGTTGTCTTGAGATTATCTTCTTAGTATCTCATATTGGATTAAGGTTATTTATAGACTATGCCCTCTTTAAAAGATTTAAGTAGATGTTATGATAAGATCAATAAATAGTAGATCAAGGATTGATAGTTAAAGAACTTGTGAATCAATGGAGAATTTCCCAACATTGATGAACAACAGATATTAAGATAAGTTCCATAAAGATTGCTATAGAAAGAAAGATATATAGTGGATGAGCTTGACTTAGTCTCTTTCCAACTCCAACTCATTAAAGAGTTTAAGGTTAGGTATTACTATGATACTCATAGTAAGAATAGATAAGAATAAGATAGGTCAGCCTTAATCATTGCATTTTTATTATTTTAGTGGTAATCTTAACTTAGTATTCATAGGTTGATATGATGAATAGTATGATATGATCCCTTAAGGATCATATATGAATCATTTAAGCAATGTATTATGAGTAACATTTTATTATATCTGGTCTACCCTTAGACCAAATCATGTTTAACCAAATAAGGTTTTAGCAAAGGTCATATTGAAACTTATCGCAGTTAACTTGATGATCTACTTTAATTCCATCAAGTTAAGAGAAGCTTTAATCAATTTGACAAGTTCTATTTTAAAAGCGCGAAAATTATTCGGATTTTCTATGCATGAATGCAATGCCCACATATGGGTTCAGCTTATTTCTAAGCTCTAATGCTGGGATGTTACAGGCATTGCCTAAGAAGGATAGATAGAGGTGTGGGAGCGAGCAGGGCGACTGCGACGGTGTCCGCAGGCGGGATTGGGTACAAGCGAGTGTAGCGAGACACAGGAAGTACCCAGGTTCGGAGCCCTCATGGTGAGGTAAAACTCTTACTCCTGCATGTCTGACAGTATATGTGTATAATCGAACTACAAAGATGCTCCTGGAGCTGTATCTAAGATGAACTGAGTGTATATGTGTATGAGAGCTAGCTAGCAAATGGAATGATCAAAATGACCAAGTGCATCGCGTGTGAGCTAGCAGGTCCTCTCTCCAAGTAAGTCTGCCTCTATGCTAGTGCGTATGAGCCTGTGAAAATGAGAGAGCCTTCTTGGTGCCTTAGAATGGTGGCCCAAGGGACAAGGGCGGGCCCGCGTGGTCTAACTACACGATGCATGCATCATCTAATAGTATAAAGTGTCATGCATAGTGTACAGTATTTGCTACATGTCATACATAGTGTAGTACTATTGTATGTGTCATCTGATAAAGTAGCATGGGCTTGTGTCTTGTCCGTCTTGTCTATGTCCTATCTGGCTTGTCCTTCTTTTGGTATATTTCCTGGTGGGTCTGGATTGATTCGGCTGGGTTGGAGGGCAGCGGCGAGGCCGGCTGCACCCACTACCGGCTGCCTAGCCGGCCACAGGTTAGCATCGGGAGTGGTCGTATGGGACGCTAGGGCGCGGGCAGGCCGGCTGGAAGCCTCCAGCCGGCCCAGATCAAATCTGTTGTACTTGCCTTTTTTGACTGTCTTGGGGCGTCTTTGGGGCGTCTTTGGGGTACCTGGGGCCCATCCCCCCGACACTAGCCCCCGAGCGCGCGCTGATTCCATCCGAAGGAAGAAATGAGCACGGGCTCCACAGTACTTGACGTTGTCATTGTAGATGAAGTTCTTGAATGACGTCCGGCTGGACACCTCCAGCCCGGGAAGCCACACAACTCCAGCGGGGGCGCGAGCGCACCCGCGGGGTGTAGCCCCCCGAGATTCGGAGTAGCTGACGGAGACAGGTGCTTCGAATCTTCACCTGTATTTGAGATCTGACTCGGTGCAGTCGGACAAAGCAAACACACAGAAATGAATTTTTGTCAGTACATTGACATACAGTACACATGCTTTTAACCGAATGATGGTTTTTCTTTCAAAAACTAGCTCGTGCTTTTCTGATCACTTAGTCACTTTCTCGTGCGCAATGCTATTTACGCGGCACCTTGCTGGACAGCCGGGTTGCGGTCTGGAGCCGGAACCGAAGGGAGCTGACAATACATTTCCGCACGGTACTAGAGGCTTAGTAGCCGGAAAATACCAACTAGGCACATGGCCGGAATGTCCGATCTATCGCATCTTTCACCGTTTTTCGTGTGGGATGCCCTCGGGCTTTTGCTCTTGCTAGCCGGACAGCCGGATTGCGGTCTGTAGCTGAGACGAAGAGTGGGCCTCTGGCATCATCGCACACTACTCAGTCGTCTTACAGAATTAGCAGGGCGGGCCAACCGGCGAGCCCCCGGGTAGGGGTTACCGGCGCCGGAAAACTGAAGGCAGGAAACAGGACAACATCTGGCGAGCTCTCGAGGGTTGCTCGAGGCCGAAAAAACACCCACATTGCTGTAGTCGGTGCAGTAGGGTCGAAGACGTGATTCTGCACGCGTCGCAGGTGCTGAAACGGTCCAACTGGCATTCCAGCCGAATGGCCTGGCTCCAGCCGGCCAGGCAACCAAACGCGGCGCAGCCGGATTTGGTCCCCAGGCAGCCAAGACAACCAAACGGGCTGGGACGCACCGAGCCGGCCTGGCCCAGTCGAAACGGGTCAAATTGGCAAACCGGCAAACAAACAGACAAAATCGGACCCATTCGGCCGAATCGGCAGTCAAACAGGCGAAGTCGCGCCGAATCAACTGGACTGGCAGCCAAACGGACGAAGTCGCACGGCTCGATTCAGCCGGAAAAAGACCGAACCAAACGAATCAGGCAGACCAACGGGACGCCAGCCAGACCGGACTCCAGTCGAATAGGTCCATCCGGCCTAAAGAACCAAGCAGCAGGGCTTGATATGAACAGATCTGATTTTTTTTTCTTAACCGGATTTCTTGCAAACCGGCTCACTTTTCCTTCTAATCGGTCAACCACATCCGGCCCTTTCTTTCTTCGTTCTCTCTTTTTTTTTTCCTCCTTTCTCAGCCGGCTACGTTCTCTAGTATACCTTATTCTCTCTCTTTTTTTTAACCGGCCGACCCCACCTGACCTTTTCACCAATTGGCCCCACCTCCACTCTTTCTCCCTTTTTCTCAACCGGCCACGTACTGCACCCAGCTCACCCGGCCACGACCCTCTTTTTTTTTTGAAACGGTCAACTCCAACCTTTTTTCAGCCGGTCCACCACTTCCTTCCATCCGGCTGCGCCATCTCCTCTCTCCGTTTTCCTCTTCTCTCTTTTCTTTAACCGGTCAACCCACCCACTCCCTCTATCAGCCGGCCTCACCTCCTCTCTCCCGGCCGCGCTCTTCCTCACGGCAACTGGCAGGGAGCCGGATGAGGCGGGCGCGCGCAGCGGCGGAGCCGGCAGGCGCGGGGCAAGGAACTGGTGCAGCGAGCCGGCAAGGGCGCGTGGGCGCGAGGCGGAGCTGCCCAGAGCGAGGATGCCGGTGGGCGGCGGGCAGAGCGACGCGGGCGACCTGCTGGGGCGCGCGCAGGCGGCGAGCCGGCGACGCGGAAGACGGGCGCGCGGGCGCAGGTACGGGCGCAGCCGGGCGCGGGCGAGTCGCAAGCGGCTGAAACTGCGCGGGCGACGCGCCGACGCGGACGACGGAGCAAGCCGCGGGCGGCGCGCGAAGGCACACGGCAGTGCTCGGAGATTGTAGGGGCGAGCATGGTCGCATGTGAGGCAGCGTATGCATGCCATGCGCATGGATTTCACGGCCGGAACACGCACGTACGTATGCGCATACGTATTGAAGTATGTATACGGAGGCTTCTTAGCTCGCGGAATGGATTCGAGCTAGCTCTAGCTAGCTGAAGGAGCTGCCTCTGCGTGTGCTTGGCTTGTGCGCGAGCGCGGCAGCAGCCCGGAAGAGCATGGCGCAGCGCGGGCGCTTGGCGCAGGCAGTCCCGAAATGCGCGCGCAGACGGGGCGAAACCGCCCCCGCGAGCAGGGACGGGCGTGCCGGCGGACGCATGCCGGGATGGTGCGGACGAAGGCGCGGACGGCGCTGTGGGCGGCCGCGCGCGGGGGAGCTCGACGGAGAAGCGGCCGAACCGCGGGGGTGGAGGCTGCAGCGGACGGCGCCGCGACCGGCGCGGGCGAACGTAACGCACAGACGGAGGCGTGGACGGACGCGAGCTTGCAAGGCTCGCCCAGGAGGTTGAAGACGGACGTGCCGCCTCGGCGCTGTTGCGGACGGCACAGGCGACGACGACGCCGTCGAGGACGGCGCGGCCGGACGAGGTGAACGACGGCAGCCCCCGAGCTTTTTGGCGCGGCAACGGCACGCGGAGGTGACAGCGAGCTGCTGGGCGACTCGGCGAGCCCCCGAGAAATTTGACGAAGCGGAGCTGAAGTTGGCGACCACGGCCCGACGGAGGCGGCGAGCCCCCGCAACTCGAAACGGTGTCGGTGAAAACGGCGATGAAGAGGTCCCGTCGGAACGAGCTCCGGTCGCAGCCATACTTGTCGCACGGTGGACGCCAAATGTCGTCGGTACGAAAACGGCATTGCCAAAAAGACTAGATATAGGTGTGGGAGCGAGGAGGGCGACTGCGATGGTGTCCGCCGGCGGGATTGGGTACAAGCGAGTGTAGCGAGACACAGGAAGTATCCAGGTTTGGAGCCCTCATGGTGAGGCAAAACTCCTACTCCTGCATGTCTGACAGTGTATGTATGTATAATCAGGCTATAAAGGTGCTCTTGAAGCTGTATCTAAGATGAACTGAGTGTATATGTGTATGAGAGCTAGCTAGCAAATTGAATGATCAAAATGACCATATACATCGCGTGTGAGCTAGCAGGTCCTCTCTCCAAGTGAGTCTGCCTCTATGCTAGTGTGTATGAGCCTCGGAAAATGAGAGAGCCTCCTTGGTGCCTTATAATGGTGGCCCAAGGAACAAAGACAGGTACGCGTGGCCTAGCTACACGATGCATGCATCATCTAATATATAAAGTGTCATGCATAGTGTATACTATTTGCTACATGTCATACATAGTGTAGTACTATTGTATGTGTCATCTGATAAAGTAGCATGGCCTTGTATCTTGTCCGTCTTATCTATGTCCTATCTGGCTTGTCCTTCTTTTGGTATATTTCCTGGTGGGTCTGGTTCGATCCGGCTGGGTTGGAGGGCAGCGGCGAGTCCGGTTGCACCCACTACCGGCTGCCTAGCCGGCCACAGGTAAGCGTCGGGAGTGGTCGGATGGGCCGTTAGGGCGCGGGCAGGCCGACTGGAAGCCTCCAGCCGGCCCAGGTCGAATCTGCTGCACTTGCCTTTTTTGACTGTCTTGGGGCGTCTTTGGAGCGTCTTAGGGGTACCTGGGGCCCATCCCCCCAACACATTATCAATTTGTCAATTGCCCCATTGTAATTTGTTCACCCAGCATGCTATCTATCTTATGGAGAACACCTCTAGTGAATATGGATACCGGTCCATTCCTAACCATTGATATTTCATTTACTGTTTATCGTTTACTTACTACAAGCAATTACTATCTTCCACACTATACGTTTAATCCTTTGTTTTCAGCAAACCGGTGAGATTCACAACCTCACTGTAGGTTAGGGCCAAGTCTTGAGTTTGTGTTGTGCAGGTTTCAAGTTGTTAGTAACACCTTGGAGTTGTTTTCTTACTCATACTGGTTCGATAACCTTGGTTCATAACTGAGGGAAAACTTACTGTTGTGCTCTTCACACCTTCCTCTTGGGGTATCCCAACGAAACTCTACAGTGATCTGAGCCGCATCAAGACGTTTTCTAGCGCCGTTGCCGAGGAGTTAAGGACATCTTCAATTTCTTCCTCCTCGTCAATCACCTTTCAGGGAGAAAGAAGATTCTCGCAAGGGGAGTCTCTCACAACCAATCTATTTACTTTGTTTTTGTTTTGCTTGTTTCTTTGTTTCAAAAATACAAAAAAAATAGTTTCGTTTGTTTTATTTTTTATTATCAAAAGCACAAAAAAAATAGTTTCCAATTTAGTTGGTACTGTTGTTGGCTTGCTCCGCTTTTGCAAAAATTAACACTCCCGAGAACACCAAGTTATGTGACTTCACTAGCACAAACAACAATGATTTCCTTCGCACACCTATTGCTCCTCCTACTGCTGATGCTATCTTTTATGAAATTAAACCTGCTTTTTTGAATCTTGTTATGAAGCCTTTGTGTTTTTTATAAGAAAAAGCAAACCAAACGAAACTACTTTTTTGTATTTTTGAAAAAAGAAACAAACAAAACAAAGAAAAATAATTAAGCAAAACAAAAAACAAAGTAAAGAGAATGGTTGTGAGAGACCCCCCTTGCGAGAATCTTCTTTCTACCTGAAAGGTGAATAACAAGGAGGAAGATATTGAAGCCGTCCTTAACTCCTCGACAACAGCGTCAGAAAACGTCTAGATGCGTCTCAGTTCACTGTAGAGCTTCGTTGGGATACCCCAAGCGTAAGGTGTGAAGAGCACAGCAGTAGGTTTTCCTTCAGTTATGAAACCAAGGTTATCGAACCAGTAGGAGTAAGGAAACAACTCCTAAGTCTTGCTAACAACTTGGAACCTGCACGACACAAACTCAAAAGTTTGGCCCAACGTATAGTGAGGTTGTCAATCTCACCGGTTTATTGAAAACAAAGGATTAAAAGTATAGTGTGAAAGATAGTAGTTGCTTGTAGAAAGTAAACGACAACAGTAGATGATGTATCAATGATAAAGGAATGGACCGGGGTCCATAGTTCACTAGAGGTGTTCTCCTTAAGATAGATAACATGATGGGTGAACAAATTACAGCGGGGCAATTGACAGATTGAGAAAGCATAACAATGCATATACTAGACATCTTGACTCCTATGAGATTTGATTGGGAATTACAACAATATACATAGACCATAATCCAACTGCATCTATGGCTAATAATCCACCTTCAGGTTATCATTCGAACCCCTTCCAGTATTAAGTTGCAAGCAACAGATAATTGCATTAAGCAATGTGTGTAAAGTAAATGAAAGGATCGTATGGGCACCTAGAGGGGGGTGAATAGCTGCAACTTCAAATTTTCTTCTTTTTCAAATTAGGGTTTGACAAGAAAGGTAAATTCTCTAGATTATGCAACTATGGTGAATTTACCTATATGTCAACCATGCAATAACTATCACAACACTAAGCAAGAACCAGTAAGTAAAGTGCAGTAAAGGATAGAAGTAACCAAAGGAGTGGACGCGGATACACAAGGATTTGTTTCCCGTAGTTCCTTCCTTTTAAGGGGAAGTATGTCTACGTTTGGAGAGGGGTGGTTTCAAACCACCAACGCCACGAGAGGCCTCCCTTGTTCTCCGATGAATCTCACCCCAACGGGCTCGATCCACCTTCCACTATATCGGCAACCTTCGAGGTGGAAGCCGACACCTTTACAACAAGTTCGGGGCACACATCCACAACTTAATTGGAGGCTCCCAAATACAAGCAAGCTATCAAGACAAATCAAAGACAAGATTGTAAGAACCAAATCAAAGTTAGGGTTTCCAATGAAACACTAGAGCTTGGGGGCCCTCAAGTGAATGAGGGGGAAATGAAGATCTCTCTTGGTGAAGATGTAGATCAAGGCCTCCTCCTTCGATTCTCCAAAGATCAATGACTTTGGATGGTTGGATGAAGAGATCTTGAAGATTTGGTGGCTCTAATGGAGTTGGTGTTCTTGAGCAGCTCGAGCAACTGGAGGAAGAAGATAAGGGTCCCTTTTTATAGGCAGCTCCCTCCACGAACCGTTTTTTGACCGTTGTTGAAAAGTCAGAACGGAGACTCCGGTCTACACCGGAGATTCCGGCCAATCTCCGGACCAGCCTCCGGACTGCCCATCTGAATGACCCAGACCATCCATGACCCAACAAGACCGGAGACTCCGGTCTTCCAACACCAGAGACTCCGGACTGAGCAAGCACCGGAGACTTCGGAGTATCCTCCGGTGCAGGCTCCGGACCCCTAGTCAGTATGTCCCAGCCCAGATCCTGAAGACACCATCGGAGACAGATCCGGAAACTCCAAACCACACCGGAGACTCCGGTCTTGGCAAACCGGAGACTCCGGTCTGGAGTTTCCAGAATTGTCTCACATGAGAATGGACTTTTCCCAAGTGAGAGGGTGCTTTCCACTTATCATAATACCAAACTGTGGATAGTGACAAACTGTAAAATGATCTACTTGTTGTTACCAAACACCAAAAGTGATTATGACAATAAATGCCCCTTCAATCTCCCCCTTTTTGGTGTTCGATGACAACAGGTGATTTGCATGGAATAAAATATATATGGGGCTCCCCCTGACTATGTGCAATAAGATAATTAAGTAAATCATGCAAGGTAGATAGTATCAATGATAACACACATAAATCTCACATGAGTTACAATAGATAGTGCACACAAGCACATAGTACCACACATGAACAACAAATAACACACATGAAGTTCAAGTTCGAATATGGCAAATAAAAGCAGATAGCAAATCCAAAGCCCCAGACCCATGCAAAACGATGAGAATGTCTTCTCCCCCTTTGGCATCGAAACGCCGAAAAGGGGAAAAAACCTAAACTAGCGCCCCAACCACTCAGTAGTCGTCGTCATCCTTGTCATCCTCGGCATCCTCATCCTGGTCATCACCACCCTCATCATAGTCATCATCATCGTCTTCAGGGACAGCAGGCCCTTTGCCGTGAGGGCGAGAAGAGGAGGTACCCTGGTATCCGAAATCGGAGGTGACATCAGCAAATGTTTTCCAATCCACCAGACTATCCTGTTGGGCATTCCATGCCCCAAATGAGAGTGTGTGATCAGACTCTGTGGACTGCTGAGCCCCATGCTCATCATTGTATTCATCCTCACCTTCCTCATTATACTCAGCACCCTGTTCCTTGATCTCCTTGAGGAGCTTCTCAATGCGACGGTTGCTTTGGTAGGATGCATGCTGCTGCTTACGGATGTCAACATTCATGCAACAAAGGGTCCTCTCCCAAAAGCTGGTTGTCTTGACCCGCTCATGCACATAGTCTCGAGTCATAGTAGGCATAGGGGCATTGGAGGCATTCTTCCTCCAAACTCTAGGTGGGGAGGGAGACCTCTCAGTCTCAATCTCCTCATCATCATCCCCATAGCGACGCCTCGGAGCAGGCCCCATACGCCCCTTCTGCTGCAGTGAGACCAAAGTGTGCTTAGTGAGGTGTGGTGGTATGCCAAGTGGAGAATCATGCTCCTGGGAGTTGATGAGCCTCATAACCAAAGGTGCATATGGAGGAGATTTCTTGTAAATAATAGCATGGAACATCTCCTCAAAGATAAAATCCATCACATCAATAGGTGCAGCATCTGCCCCTGGTCCAGCAATGTAAATCCGGTGAGTGTGGTATAGAAGGTTGACAAGGCCACCCCTAATCGCATCATCATTCCCAGCACTAGGTGCAATGGTATGACGGAAAATTCTCAGCATAAGGTTGTAGAGATTCTTGAGTCCCTTGGACCCTCCCACAACACCCTCGTCATATAGAGGCGCCAGCTTCAACTTGTTCTCACCCAGAGCTGCAGAGTGCATACGCAGTCCAACAGGAGTGGATACTCCATGAAAGGTCTCAAAAATGACGTTGACAAAGTCATGGAATGTAGTTGTGCATCGAGTGGTACCAGACATCCAAACCATAGTCTTGTCTTGATCAGACTCAAACACAAATGTGGCATAGAACTGCTGCACAAGGTAGACATTGCAGTCTTCATGCAGCTCCATCAAGTTATACAGACCCAGCTTCTCACAGATCCACAAAGCGTCATTGAAGTAGGGGCTGAGGCACATCTGCTCAACACTCATGAACTTCTGAGGGCAGACCGGTGATTTGGTGAGCACACCATACACATCCTTCATGAACACAGCCTGTTCCTTTCTCCAGAAACGAGGGTCATCACTAGTGCGAGGCAGGGTATAGAAATCTGTCTTTCTCAGCTCACGGTACTCCTATTTAGACATTTTTGCCAAGGTCTGAAGGTTGTCATGTTTGGCCTTGTTGGCACGGTCCTCTCGTTCAGCCCTCTCCTGATCCCTCTTCAAGTAAGTTGCATCACATGCCTGCTGTTTCCGGTTGGACGGAGGCACGATAAATTGACCCCGAGCTTCATCATAGCGAGGATTGCCCCTTTGGGACTTGTCCTTGGTACGACGAGGACGACTAGAACCATCACATGTGAACAGTAGTGAGGGAGATAGCATGGAGATGAGTATATATGTCCCAATAATGCAGTACAAGAGCTTTGATGCATGTCTGGTATGTTTTGATTCACCCAACATCGGAGTCTTCGCACCTTATACCAGAGTCTCCGGCTTAGACCGGAGTCTCCGGTCCTGGGGACCGGAGTCTCCGGACCTAAGTCCAGAATCTCCGGTCGGGAGGCTCGGGCATGAGATGGGGAGATGCTGGTGAGGGTGAATCTAGTAGATCGGGCAATGCAACAAGGCTAAAGTACTATAGTGCTCGCAAACAAGTGATTCCAATGGACAAATCAGCATCAATCCTCAAAAACACATCTAGATATGAACCCTAGAAGAAAAGTAGAGGAGAGGTACCAGACCTTTCCATGGGATCAATTCCTCCGGTGGGAATGACCCTATGGAGGAGAGCGGAAGGTTGGCCGGCGGCACGGCGGATCCCGGGGGCTTCTTGACCTCCGGGGAGGAGTTTTGGAAGAGGAGGCGACGGGTTTGGAGGTAGGGGACGGGGTGAAGAATGAGAAAATGTTGTACCAGTTCACCCCACCCCCTACTTTAAGTGGTAGAAACCGTCTGGACCGGAGACTCCGGCCTACACCGGAGACTCCGGTGTATGTACACCAGAGACTCCGGTCCTCCTTGACCAAAAACTCCAGAATAGGTGTTTTGGGGACATATATGAGAGATAGACAGTTTTAAGATAGGATAAGGGCTTGGGTTGAGACATCAAACTGTGAAGAACGAACAAGAGCCATAGGAATTCACAAAAGCATTCAGAAAAGCTCCAAGAGACTAGAATCAAGGAAATGACAAACATGAGTAAGTACCAATCTCTCGAATGAGAGAGGGCGGTGGCCTAGGCCACCATATTTGAGTATACTCGGCTTGGCACCACGAAGATATATCTTGGGTCCATTACCGAAACTCATCATTAAGCTCACATATCACAAAATGATATTAAGAGGAATGATTTTGATTGCTTTGGGCATAATGGGGGAGGGATGGTCCAATCAATTAGGACCACACTCCCCCTATATCCATGCCTACACCTAAACCAAACATGGGTCGAAAAATAGGTGAGAATGCAAGAAAATCAAGTCAAGCTCCTTGAATCTACGACATTTAGTTCATTCCTCAAATAGCAAAACCTTGCTTCATCAAGTGGCTTAGTGAAGATATCGGCAAGTTGATCTTTGGTTGACACATATGATAGATCAATATCACCTCGAGCAACATGATCTCTAATGAAGTGATGGCGAATCTCAATATGCTTAGTCCTTGCGTGATCCACCGGGTTGTAGGCAATCTTGATGGCACTTTCATTGTCACATAGAAGAGGCACTTTCTCACAATGGACACCGTATTCCTTTAAAGTTTGCCTCATCCATAGCAATTGGGTGCACGCACTAGCAGCTGCCACATACTCGGCTTCGGCGGTGGAGAGAGATATACAATTTTGCTTCTTGGAAGACCAACATACCAAGGACTGCCAAGGAATTGACAAGCCCCGGATGTTGATTTTCTATCATCCTTGTCACCCGCCCAATCCGAATCCGTGTATCCACAAAGAGCAAATGTTGAGCCTCGAGGATACCAAAGACCATAAAATGGGGTATAAACTAAATATTGAAAGATTCTCTTGACCGCCATTAAATGGCTTTCTTTAGGAGCCGCTTGATATCTTGCACACACACCTACACTCAACACAATGTCGGGTCTAGATGCACAAAGGTAAAGCAAATAACCAATCATAGACCGGTATACCTTTTGATCCACATCTTTACCATTTGGATTTTGTTCTAGATGAGTCTTTGTAGCCATGGGAGTAGGAGATCCATTTAAATCTTGCATATTTAATCTCTTGAGCATATCTTGAGTATAGTTGGCTTGATTGAAGAATGTCCCTCCTCTACCTTGCTTGATCTCAAAACCAAGAAATACTCTCAACTCCCCCATTAAAGACATCCGGAACCTACTAGTCATAAGCTTTGAGAATTCATCATTAAAAGCTTTGTTAGATGAGCCAAAGATAATATCATCAACATATATTTGGCATACAAAAAGCTCCCCATTGACTTTCTTAGTAAAAAGAGTGGGATCGATTTTCCCAACCTGAAATCCATAGTCAAACAATAACTCTCTAAGGTGCTCATACCACGTGCGTGGGGCTTGCTTGAGCCCATAGAGCGCCTTATCAAGTTTGTAGACATGGTTTGGGAAGTTAGGGTCCTCAAATCCCGGGGGTTGCTTAACATACACCAATTCATTTATTGGGCCATAAAGAAATGCACTTTTTACATCCATTTGTTGCAACTTGAAGTTATGATGTGCCGCATAAGCAAGAAGGATACGGATGGACTCAAGGCGAGCCACGGGTGCATAAGTCTCTCCATAGTCAATGCCTTCAATTTGAGAGAACCCTTGAGCAACCAATCTAGCCTTGTTCCTTACTATAATTCCATGCTCATCTTGCTTGTTCTTGATTATCCACTTTTTCCCAATAACATTATGACAATCCTTTGGCTTTTCTACTAACTTACATACTTTGTTTCTCTCAAAGTTGTTGAGCTCTTTGTGCATAGCTTCTAACCAATCCGAATCTTCAAGAGATTCCCACACTTTCTTCGGTTCAATCATGGAGATGTGAGCTTGATGTTCACTGAACCTCTTCAATTGTGCTCTTGTGGAAATGCCTTTCCTTAGGTCACCAATTACATTTTGTAGAGAGTGATCTCTTAATTCCAACATTCTTTCCTTTCTAGCTTCGCGACGAGCGTGGATCTCCGTGTTGTTTCTTGGGGGACCCTCTTCATCTTTTTGATCCTCGTCTTGACCATCAACTTGGCCTTGATCATCATTGGAATCATTCTCTTCATTTAGAGGCACAGATTGACCTTGGTCTTGATCAAGTGCCCTTCTAGCATCAATCTGAGCTTGTTTCAATGCAGTTTGTATGGATCTTCCTTGAGCAATTGCCTTGGCACCACTTGACACCCTGGCGAATGAATCAAGCTCCCCTTGACTAGAGTTGTCACTATGATCATCATGTTAAGGGTCCACATCTTGTCTTTGGCTTGAGTCATTGTCCTCCTCGGTGGATGGAGCTTGTTGATGTTGTGAAGATGAGGGCTCCACTTGAGTGGAGCATAGTTCTTCTCGATCCGCCATAAGGGGTTCCTCAATGGGGCGGATATATCCCACACCCATTCTTCCTATGGCTTCCTGGGGCATTTCATAATCTGCATCACAAGCATTAACACACACCCCTTGGGGACCATCATATTCTTCGAAGGTCACACTACAAGATTCTATGACGGCTCCGGAGAGCTTATCATAGATTCTATAAGTGTGAGATTCGAGACCATAGCCAACAAAAATACCCTCTAATGCTTTAGACTCGAATTTGGACAAGCGAACACCTTTTATGAGATAGAAACACTTACAACCAAACACCCGGAAGTAAGATATGTTGGGCTTGTTACCGATGAGTATCTCATATGGAGTCTTGTTGATTTCTTTGCGGAGGTAGAGCCGGTTTGAAGCATGGCAAGCGGTGGAGATGGATTTGGCCCAAAAGTTGTATGGAGATTTAAACTCCGCCAACATGGTCCTAGCCATCTCAATAAGAGTCCGGTTCTTCCTTTCAGCCACACCATTTTGTTGAGGGGTGTATGCAGCGGAATATTGATGTTTAATCCCCTCATCACTAAGGAAATCATTCAAGGTGTAGTTCTTGAACTCGGTGCCGTTGTCGCTTCTTATAATCAACACGGGAACATTGTATTACCGTTGAACCAAATTGATGAAGTCGATGAAGGTCTTTTGAGTCTCACTCTTCAACTTGAAGAAATAAACCCAAGAGTATCTTGAAAAGTCATCAACAATCACCAAGCAATATTTCTTCCCACCATGACTTGCATGAGATGGAGGACCAAAGAGGTCCACATGGAGGAGCTCCAAGATCTTGGTGGACTTGATGCGGTTCTTAGGCTTGTGAGGAGCATCATGCATCTTCCCTAGAACACATGCCTTGCAAACACGATCTTTGGTAAAGGAAACATTTTCTTTTCGTCCAACAATATGGCCCTCCTTGTGGAGACTTTGCAAAGTTCTCATATTGACATGGGCTAGTCGACGATGCCATAACCAACCCACATCGGCCTTTCCAAATAAGCACATCGCACTTGTAGTGGCTTGCCCCGAAAAGTCCACTACATACAATTCATGTTCGACGTACCCAACGAAAGCGACCTTGAGAGACTTGCTCCACATGAGGACCACAATATCATCATCAACAAAGACGGCAAAGCCCATCTTTTCAAGAGCACGAACTGAAAGTAAATTGTATCCAAGGGTCTCGACAAGCATGACGTTCACGAGTGTAATGTCGTGAGCAACCACTACCATGCCGAAACCCATTACTTTAGACTTTGGCTTGTCGGCATATGTCACAGTGATTTGATCATCATTTGGCTTTAAGTCCTTGACAATAGACGAGCTTCCGGTCATATGACTTGTGCATCCACTATGAAGCACCCACTTTGACCCTCCGGAAGCATAAGTCTACAAAAGATCAAGCTAATTTTTAGGTACCCATTTTTCAATGGGTCCTCTTTTGTTAGCAACAAGGGTCTTGGGAACCCAAATAGACCAAGCAATATAACCATCATATGGGCCAACATATTGTGCATACACATCACCATAATAATCACGCATTAGAACATAGTGAGGGTTAGCACTTCCAGCAAAGTCATCATGAGACATAGTTTTACCACTTGTGGTCTTACTATCCACAATGGCCTTGTTAGTCTCTCGTGTGGGCTTGGCCTTCTTCTTGTTGTTCTTCTTAGTATTGGAGACAAAACCAATGCCCCCTTTATCACCACCAGGCCTTTGCTTGCTCAAAAGATCATCAATGGACTTGTTGCCTTGTGGAAATGTGGCCTTAGCAAGCTCCCCCTTCAACCTAGCATTCTCTTCAAGAATAGTTGTACTATTAGATGGAATGAAGTTACTAGGTGAAGGAATATTGGCCAATTGAGTTTGAAGCGTTTCATGGGACTTTGTGAGTGACAAGAGTTCACTCTCCAAAGCCTTGTAGGCCTTGTTAAGCAAACTAAAGTCCTCGGCAAGTTTTTCATGAACCACACCAAACTCAATCTTGTCCTTTTTAGCCCTTTTGTATTTAGCAATAGCATGATCACGCTCTTTGATGAGTTTATTCACAATAATGTCATTAGACTCATCAAGCCCTTCAAGTTTTAATTCAAGGGACATCCTAGTTTCTTGTTCTTCTTCTAGAGCATTGTTTAAAGCCTCTAGCTCAATCATGTGTTTATGTCCAAGTTTACATCTTACATCTAGGAGCTCTTGTGTGTGGGAAAGTTGATCTAGGATGTTACCAAAATGTATCTTAGCATCCCCTTGTAGTTGTTGGAGATATGCCCTAGAGGAAATAATAAATGTAGTTATTATTATATATTTGTGTTTATGATAAATGTTTGCATTCATGCTATAACAGTATTAACCAGAAACATTAATTCTTGTGTGGTTTGTAAACTAAATTAGAGTCCCTGGTAAAGCCTCTTTATAATACTAGCTTGTTGATTAATAGATGATCATAGTTTCTTGATCATGAACATTTGAGATGTTGTTAATAACAAGGTCATATCATTAGGAGAATGGTATGATGGACATACTCCTATAGATAAGCGTAGCATAAAGATCAAGTCATTTTAATAGTTCAATTGCTATAAGCTTTCTGATACATAGTAACCTAATTCCTTTGACCATGAGATCATGCTAATCACCATCACCGGAAGGATGCTTTGATGACATCAAACACCGCACCGTAACTGGGTGGCTATAAATGTGGCATTGAGTGTTCAAAAAGTATGGGTTGACGCACATGGATCAAGAGTGGGATTTGTCCATCCATATGACGGATAGATATACTCTGGGCCCTCTCGATGGAATGTTATCCAATTAGCTTGAAAGCATGTGACTGGCTCACAAGGGATCACATACCACGGGAACAAGAAAAGAGTACTTATCGATAACGAGGTTGAACTAGGTATGCAGAGATACCGACGATCAAAACCTCGGATAAGTAAACTATCGTGAGACAAAGGGAAATTGGTATTGTATGTAAGTGGTTCATTCGATCGCAAAGTAATTGTAGAAATATGTGGGAGCCATATGAATTTCCAGATTCCTCTATTGGTTATTGATCGGAGAAGTGTCTCGATCATGTCCGCATAATTCACGAACCGTAGGGAGACACACTTAAGGATTCGATGTTGTTGAGTAGTTATGGAATGATGAGTAAGATACCGAATGTTGTTCGGAGTCTCGGGTGGGATCCGGGATATCATGAGGAGATCCGGAATGGTCCGGAGAATAAGATTCATATAAGGAAAGTCCTGTTTCGGAGTTGGGGAATGATTCCGGTGTTTTCACCAGGAATGTTCTAGAAGGGTCCGGAAGGTCCGGCACTCCGGAGGGGAAGGGTACATGAATGTGTCATGACAATATGGAATGGTTGCATCATGTACTAGGTCACTTGGCTGGGCAAAATAAAGGGAGAAATCAAATCCTAGTTTGAAAGTCAAACGCCAATTTGAAAAAGTCAAACGGCAAGTTTGCTTGGTGGAGGGAGAGTAGGAAACCTACTTGGGGAGGAGTTCCCCTCCCTCCACCCGCCGGACAAGGAGGCCGAGTTCGGGGAGGACTCCCTCCTCCCAACCGGCCACCCTCCACCTATATAAGGAGGGGTAGGGCGCCCCTACCCCTCACACCCAAAACCCTAGCCCTAGCCGCCGGCCTCCTCCAAGTCGCCGCCACCACCTAGGGTTCCTCCAAATCGCCGAGTTGGGGCTTCCCCAAGCCCTAGCCGCCGGCCAAGCTCCCCCCTTGGTGCTTCTAAACCCTAGATCGCCAAGGCACCTCTCTTGCTCCACCATACTCGCTCCGGCTTAAGGTGAAGCCCTACGAGATATCCCCTCTACTTCCGGTACCACGCCGTCGTGCTGCCGGAATCACGAGGAGAGTGCTACAACCTCCGATGCCTGCTGGAACAAGGGAGAGGAAGGTCTTCATCGAGTACCGAACGTGTGACCGACTGCGGAAGCGCTGCCGAAACGTAGCGCCAGAAGGATCGTCTACACGATCTTGAGATCGGCAAGAGTACGACTACATCACCCACTAGAATCTGCTCTCGTTAACCGCTCTGGAATCTTCGAGGGTGAGTTCTTCTATCGACTCGTTGCTACAGTCTAGTAGATAGATCTTGGCTTGTTTGTCTGCATGCGGTAGAATTTTTTTGTTTTCCATGCTACGAACCCCTACAGTGGTATCAGAGCCGTGTCTATATGTAGATCTATTGCACGAGTAGAACACAATGGTAATTGTGGGCGGTGGTGCTTTTATTATCAATTGATTTTTGTGTACTTTGCATCTTGCGGTATGATGGGATGAAGCGGCCTAGGCTAACCTTACATGACCTCGTTCATGAGACTTGCTCCACGCTTAACATGCAACTTGTATTGCATAAGTGGCTTTGCGGGTGTCTGTCTCTCCCATCATAGTATAGATCCAATTTACAACGGGCACTTGATAGTTCAAGCATCAATGTTGTGGTTCTTGTTCGTAGGTTAGAGCGACACTTATTGAAAGCCCCAAACCACGTAAAATATGCAAAGAAAATTAGAGGCGTCTAACTTTGTTTTGCAGGGGTGTGCTGTGATGTGATATGGCCATGATTGTGATTATATTTGATGTATGCAATGTTACTTATTATAAGTTGGCAACCAGCTGGAGTCATATGGTTGTCTTTAAATTCTGTTAAGACCCGCGTGTCTATTCAAAGTAGTTGTAATAGTTGAAGCTGGTGGACGACAACCATGAAACGGCGCCATTGACCTTAACGCCATACCGGTGATGATGGAGATCATGTTCGTGCTTTAAGATGGAGATCGGAAGCAAGGCCATATCATATCACATATTATGAATTGCATGTGATGTTAATCCTTTATGCATCTTGTATTGCTTAGTTAACGATGGTAGCATTATAAGATGATCCCTCAAGCACACAAATTTCAAGTTTTAAAGTGTTCATCCTTAGTAAGCACCGTTGCTAAAGCTCGTTGTTTCGAAGCACCACGTGATGATCAGGTGTGTTAGATTCTGCGGGTGTATACAACGTGAGCAAGCCAGATTTGCTCATGCGGAAGCTAAGGTTTGATCTTGACGAGCCTAGCATGTACAGACATGGTCTCGGAACACGGATCACCGAAAGGTAAAGCATGAGTCATATAGTAGATATGATGAACATGTTGATTGTTCACCATTGAAGCTACATCAACTCTCGTGATGATCGGTTTTGATGTGGTGGATTTGGTTCGTGATCACTAAAACAATGTGAGGGATATTGTTTTGAGTGGGAGTTCACCTAGATTAATTTAACTATTAATTAGAACTCAATTTGTCATAAACTTAGTCTAAACTATTGCAAATATGTTGTAGATCAATGGCAGCCCCTACCATCAATTTTAATGCGTTCCTACAGAAAGAAAAGTTGAAAAACAATGGAAGCAACTTCGCGGATTAGTTCCGCCATTTGAGGATTGTCCTCAATGCTGGTAATTTGACCTATGTGCTGGATGCACCGCTGGGTGAACCACCTGCAGCTACTACTACCAATGAAGTAAAGAATGTTTACATCACTCGGAAGAATTAGTACTCCACAGTTCAGTGTGCTATCTTGTATGGTTTGGAATCGGAGCTTGAGAAAAGGTTTGAAAAACAAGACCCACATGATATTGTCCGTGAACTCAAAATGATATTTGAGGCTCACACGGCAGTTGAGAGTTATGAGGCTTCTAAAAAGTTCTTTAATTGTAAGATGGAAGAGAGCAGCTCCGTCAGTGAGCATGAGCTTAAGATGTCTAGGCACGCAAACAAACTCCAAAGTTTGGGTATAGTGATTCCTAATTCTTTGGGGATTTACCGTGTCCTCCAATCACTACCACCAAGTTACAAGAACTTTGTGATGAACTACAATATGCAAAACATGAACAAGACATTGCCAGAACTCTTCTCCATGTTGAAATCTGCAGAAGTGGAGATCAAGAAAGATCATCAAGTGTTGTTGGTCAATAAGACCACCAAATTCAAGAAAGGCAAGTCTAAGCAAAAGGGAAACTTCAAGAAGGGTGGTAAGAAAGTTGCCGCACCGACGAAGAAGACCAAGGCTGGACCTAAGCCTGATACTGAGTGCTTTTACTGCAAGGGAGAAGGTCACTAGAAGCGGAATTGCCCAAAGTACTTGGCGGATTTGAAGAACGACAACATCAAGAAGAAAGGTATATCCGATAACATGTTATTGATGTGTATGTCACTAGTACTCGTAGTAGTGCCTGGGTATTTGATACTAGTTCGGTTGCTCATATTTGTAACTTGAAACATGTGCTGCAGAATAAACTGAAGCTAGCGAAGAACGAGGTGACGATGCGCGTTGGAAATGGATTAAAGGTTGATGTGATCGCGGTCGGCATGCTACCTCTTCATCTACCATCGGGATTAGTTTTATACTTAAATAATTGTTATTTGGTGCCTGCGTTGAGCATGAACATTATATCTGGATCATGTTTATTGCGAGACGGTTACTTGTTTAAGTCCGAGAATAATGGTTGTTTGATTTATATGAGTAATATGTTTTATGCACATGCACCTTTGATAGATGGTCTATTCTTATTGAATCTCGATTGTGGAAATACACATATTAATAACATTGAAGCTAAATGTTTGAAATTGAGCGATAACTCGACCTATGTGTGGCACTATCGTCCTTGTCATATTGGAGTGAAGCGTATGAAGAAACTCCATTCTGATGGACTTCTTGAATCACTTGATTTCGAATCACTTGAAAGATGCGAAGCATGTCTGATGGGTAAAATGACTAAGACTCCATTTTCTGGGATGATGGAGCGAGCTACGGATTTATTGGAAATCATACATACCGATGTGTGTGGCCCAATGAGTGTAGCATCGCGCGGTGGTATCGTTATGTTCTTACCTTCACGGATGACTTGAGTAGATATGGGTATATCTATTTCATGAAACATAAGTCTGAAACTTTCGAGAAGTTTAAGGAATTTCAAAGTGAGGTAGAGAATCAACGTAACAAGAAGATTAAATTTCTATGTTCTGATCGTGGAGGTGAATATCTAAGTTACGAGTTTGGCGAGCATTTAAAGAAATGCGGAATTCTTTCACAATTGACACCACCGGGAACACCACAGCGTAATGGTGTGTCCAAACGTTGTAATCGAACTCTCTTAGATATGGTTCGTTCTATGATGTCACTTACAGATTTACCGCTATCGTTTTGGGGTTATGCATTAGAAACAGCCGCATTCACTTTAAATAGGGCACCATCTAAATCCATTGAAACGACACCATATGAATTATGGTTTGGGAAGAAACCTAAATTGTTGTTCCTTAAAGTTTGGGGTTGCGAAGCTTATGTAAAGAAGTTACAGCCGGACAAGCTTGAACCCAAAGCGGAAAATGCGTCTTCATAGGATACCCTAAGGAAACTATTGGGTATACCTTCTATCATAGATCCGAGGGCAAAATCTTCGTTGCTAAGAATGGATCCTTTCTAGAGAAGGAATTTCTCTCGAAAGAAGTGACTGGAAGGAAAGTAGAACTCGACGAAGTTGTTGAACCTTCTCTAGAACTTGTGAGTAGCGCAACACGAAAGTAGTTCATGTGGCGCCTACACCAATAAGAGAGGAAGCTAATGATGATGATCATGAAACTTTGGCTGAAGTTGCTACAGAACCTCGCAGGTCAACGAGAACTCGTACCACTCCAGATTGGTATGATCCCGTTATGAGTGTCATGTTGGTGGACAACACCGATGACCCTGCGACATATGAGGAAGCGATGAGGAGCCCAGATTCCAACAAATGGCAAGATGCCATGAAATCCGAGATTGGATCCATGTACGAAAACCAAGTTTGGACTTTGGTGGACTTACCGGATGGCCGGAAGGTTGTCGAGAACAAATGGATTTTCAAGAAGAAAACAGATGCTGATGGTAATGTTACTGTCTATAAAGCTTGACTTGTCGCAAAAGGGTTTCAACAAATTCAAGGAGTTGACTACGATGAGACTTTCTCACCGGTAGCGAAGCTAAAGTCTGTGAGGATTTTGTTAGCAATCGCTGCATATTATGATTATGAGATATGGCAGATGGATGTCAAAACGACGTTCCTCAATGGAGACATTGATGAAGAGTTGTATATGATGCAACCCAAAGGTTTTGTCGATCCTAAAGATCCTAACAAGGTATGCAAACTTCAACGGTCCATATATGGATTGAAGCAAGCATCCCGAAGTTGGAATCAACGTTTTGATAAGGTAATCAAAAGTTTTGGTTTTATACAAACTTATGGAGAAGCTCGTATTTACAAGAAAGTGAGTGGGAGCTCTGTAGCATTCTTAATACTATATGTAGATGACATATTGTTGATTGGGAATGATGTAAACCTTCTTAATAGTGTCAAGGATTATTTGAATAATAGTTTTTCAATGAAAGATCATGGCGAAGCAGCTTACATATTAGGCATAAAGATTTATAGAGATAGATCGAGACGCCTAATATCATTGTCACAAAGTACATATTTGGACAAAGTTCTAAAGAGGTTTGGAATGGAAGATAGCAAGAAAGGGTTCTTACCCATGTTGCCCAATACGACCTTGAGTAAAACTCAAAGTCCAGCAACGGCAGAAGATAGAGAAAGGATGAGTAAGACTCCCTATGCCTCAGCCATAGGATCTCTAATGTATGCCATGCTATGTACTAGACCCGACATTGCATATGCTGTTAGTTTGACTAGCAGATATCAAAGTGATCCAGGAGTGGATCATTGCACAGCGGTCAAAAACATCCTTAAGTACTTGAGAAGAACTAAGGATATGGTTCTTTCTTATGGAGGTGATGAACAGCTCGTTATTAATGGTTACACCGATGCTAGTTGGAACACCGATCCGAATGATTCTAAATCTCAATATGGATACGTATTTACTTTGAATGGTGCAGCACTTAGCTGGAGGAGTGCAAAGCAAAGGGTTGTGGCTAGATCTTCAACTGAATCGGAATACATAGCTGCTTTGGAGGCTTCACAAGAAGCGATATGGATGAAGGAGTTCATTACAGAGCTCGGTGTGGTTCCAAGTGCGCTGGACCCAATGTCTATCTACTGTGATAACATGGGCGCCATAGCCAATGCGCAAGAACCAATGTCACACAAGAAGCTGAAGCACATCAAGCTACGTTTTCACGCTATTCGAGAACATGTCCAAGATGGTGACATAAAGATTTGCAAAGTACACACAAATCTAAATGTGGCGGATCCGTTGACTAAACCTCTCCCGAGGGCAAAACATGACCAACACCAAACTGCCATGGGTGTTCGGTATATTACCATGTAATCTAGATTAGTTGACTCTAGTGCAAGTGGGAGACTATTGGAGATATGCCCTAGAGGCAATAATAAATGTAGTTATTATTATATATTTGTGTTTATGATAAATGTTTGCATTCATGCTATAACAGTATTAACCAGAAACATTAATACTTGTGTGGTTTGTAAACTAAATTAGAGTCCCTGGTAAAGCCTCTTTATAATACTAGCTTGTTGATTAATAGATGATCATAGTTTCTTGATCATGAACATTTGAGATGTTGTTAATAACAAGGTCATATCATTAGGAGAATGGTATGATGTACATACTCCTATAGATAAGCGTAGCATAAAGATCAAGTCATTTTAATAGTTCAATTGCTATAAGCTTTCTGATACATAGTAACCTAATTCCTTCGACCATGATATCATGCTAATCACCATCACCGGAAGGATGCTTTGATGACATCAAACACCGCACCGTAACTGGGTGGCTATAAAGGTGGCATTGAGTGTTCGGAAAGTATGGGTTGAGGCACATGGATCAAGAGTGGGATTTTTCCATCCATATGACGGATAGATATACTCTGGGCCCTCTCGGTGGAATGTCATCCAATTAGCTTGCAAGCATGTGACTGGCTCACAAGGGATCACATACCACGGGAACGAGAAAAGAGTACTTATCGATAACGAGGTTGAACTAGGTATGCAGAGATACCGACGATCAAAACCTCGGATAAGTAAACTATCGTGAGACAAAGGGAAATTGGTATCGTATGTAAGTGGTTCATTCGATCGCAAAGTAATCGTAGAAATATGTGGGAGCCATATGAATTTCCAGATTCCTCTATTGGTTATTGATCGGAGAAGTGTCTCGATCATGTCCGCATAATTCACGAACCGTAGGGAGACACACTTAAGGATTCGATGTTGTTAAGTAGTTATGGAATGATGAGTAAGAGACCGAATGCTGTTCGGAGTATCGGATGGGATCCGGGATATCACGAGGAGATCCGGAATGGTCCGGAGAATAAAATTCATATAAGGGAAGTCCTGTTTCGGAGTTAGGGAATGATTCCGGTGTTTTCACCAGGAATGTTCTAGAAGGGTACGGAAGGTTCGGCACTCCGGAGCGGAAGGAAACGTGAATGTGTCATGACAATATGGAATGGTTGCATCATGTACTAGGTCACTTGGCTGGCAAAATAAAGGGAGAAAACAAATCCTAGTTTGAAAGTCAAACGCCAATTTGAAAAAGTCAAACGATAAGTTTGCTTGGTGGAGGGAGAGTAGGAAACCTACTTGGGGAGGAGTTCCCCTCCCTCCACCCGCCGGCCAAGGAGGCCGAGTTGGGGGAGGACTCCCTCCTCCCAACCGGCCACCCTCCACCTATATAAGGAGGGGTAGGGCGCCCCTACCCCTCACACCCAAAACCCTAGCCCTAGCCGCCGGCCTCCTCCAAGTCGCCGCTGAAGGGTTTCACAGCATAGTAAATCAAAATTTTCTACGGAAGCAAACAGAGGGAAAGCCAAGATCTAATCTAGGAGATGCAAACAACGAGAGAGATTGGATTAGATCTTCATACCCTTGAAGATTCGCACAGCGGAACATTCGTAGGAACGTGGGTGATGTAGTCGTACTCGCTTCTCCTCCTCGCGATCCGATCCGATCTAGCACCACAAGTGGCGGTGCCTCCGTGAGATGCACACGTGCAGCACCTCGACGTCTCCTCCTTCCTCGGACCAGCAAGTAGGGTGGAGAGATAGATTGGATCTACAACACGACGGCGTGGTGTATATGGTGGAGAATTTCTGCAGCAGGGCTTCGCCTACAAACAGTCGGGAGGGAGAGAGGAGGGGCAGCAGGGCGGCTAGGGTTGGAGGGGAAGGTGTGTGTTTGGGGGGAGGGGGCGCACCAGCCCTCTATATATAGAGGGGGGGGTGCGTCCAGCCCTTTCCCATCCTCCAAGCCTATCTCTAGTTTAAACGATTTTAAACTTATCCCTTATCTAGAAACCCTATCTCTAGTTTAAACGAGTTTAAACTTATCCCTTATCTAGAAACCCTATCTCTAGTTTAAACGAGTTTAAACTTATCTAGGATCGGCTGGGCCCTATGGGGCCTTGTGCCCCTGGCCCAATGCGGCCAGGACACTCCCTCATAGGCCCATGCCCCCTCCCGGAAGGTGGGGCCACGTTGGTCCCCTTCCGGAAGGTTCTAGAAGCTTCCGGTACAATACCGATTAACCCGGAACAATTCCGAACTCCAAAAACTGCACTGCCTTATATGAATCTTATTCTCCGGACCACTCCGGAACCTCTCGTGATGTCCCGGATCCCATCCGAGACTCCGAAGAAAAATTCATAAAACAAGTATCCAATCTATCCTAGCGTCGAGACACGTTAAGTGTGTGACCCTGCGGGTTCGAGAATATGCAGACATGATCTTCTATCAATAATCAACAGCGGGGTCTGGGCACCCATATTGACTCCCACACATTCATCGATGATCATATCGGATGAACCACGATGCCAGGATTCAATCAATCCCATATATATATTCCCTTCGTCTCGCGATATTTTACTTGCCCGAGATTCGATCGTCGGTATCGTCATACCTAGTTCAATCTCGTTCACAGCAAGTACTTTACTCGTTCCGTAATCCGATATCACTTTGTGATTAACTCCTTAACCACATGCTTGCAAGCGGTGTTGATATCGATTACCGAGTGGGCCCGAAGTATATCTCTCCGACTTGGGAGGGACAAATTCCATCTCGATACATACAACCCAACAGATACTTTCCGATCACCTGAGAGACACCTTTATGATCACCCTCTCATAGGATGACGTTTGATGACCTCAAAGCTTTTTTCCGATACCAGGGAGTTGTATTATCTCATGGTCTAAGGAATACAATATTTGACATGAGAAAAGCTTTGCAAATACGAACACGATGAAACGATCTAATAGCTTTGCTTAGTTTGGGTCTGTCCACCATATCATTCTCCCAATGATATGATCTCATTATCAATTGACAACTCATGTCTATGGTTAGGAAACCTTAACCATCATTGATCAATGAGCTAGTCCATAGAGGCGTACTAGGGACACGGTGTTGTTCACAAACCACACAAGTATTAATGTTTCCGCTTAATACAATTCTAGCATGGAATATAAACTTTATCATGAACAAGAATTATAATAATAACATCTTTATTATTGCCTCTAGGGCATAATTCCAACAGTCTCCCACTTGCACTAGAGTCAATAATCTAGTTTACATTTGGCAACAATCTCACACCCATGGCACTGAGGTGCTGATCATGTTTTACACGTGGAAGAGGTTTAGTCAATGGATCTGCGACATTCAGATCTGTATGTACTTTGCTGATCTTCAGATCTCCATCTGCTATATAATCTCGGATTATATGAAACTTGCGGTTGATATGCTTGGTCTTTGGATGATATCTTGGTTCCTTAGCGAGTGCTATGGCGCCAGTGTTGTCACATAATATCTCCAGTGGGTCCAATGCACTTGGAACCACGCCAAGCTCAGTGATGAAGTTTCTGATCCAAACTCCTTCACTTGACACTTCTGCAGCAGCCATGTATTCCGCTTCTACTGTAGATCCCGCGATCACGCTTTGTTTGCAGCTTCTCCAGCTCACAGCTCCTCCATTCAAAATATACACGTATCCTGTCTGAGATTTAGAATCATCCTTGTCGGTGTCAAAACTAGCATCGACGTAACCTTTTACGACGAGCTGTTCATCACCCCCATAGACTAAGAACATTTCTTTAGTCCTATTTAGGTACCTTAGGATGTTCTTCACGGCTGTCCAGTGTTCCACTCCTGGATCACTTTGATATCTGCTCGTCAAACTAAGAGCATTGGACACATCCGGTCTAGTACACAGCATGGCATACATGATGGAGCCTATGGCCGAGGCATAAGGCACTTTGCTCATAGCTTCCCTATCATTTACCGTAGCTGGACACTGAGCCTTGCTCAATATCTTACCTGACAACATAGGCACTGAACCTTTTAATGCCTTATCCATTCTGAACCTTTTCAGAACTTTGTCTAGGTATGTACTCTGGCTTAAAGCTATCAGGCGTCTTTGTCTATCTCTATAGATTTTGATGCCCAATATATAAGCAGCTTCACCTAGGTCTTTCATTGAAAAACACTTGTTCAAATAACTCTTCACATCGTTAAGCATGTTGATGTCATTTCCAATAATCAATATGTCATCCACATATAGTACCAGAAACGTCACCGAGCTCCCACTCACTTTCTTGTAGATGCAAGCTTCGTAGCAATTTGGAACAAATCCAAAGCTCTTGATCACTTGATCAAAACGAAGGTTCCAACTCCGAGATGCTTGCTTCAGTCCATAAATGGAACGCTGAAGTTTGCACACTTTATCAGCATCCTTAGGATCGACAAAACCTTCGGGTTGCATCATATACAACTCTTCATCAATGTTGCCATTGAGGAAAGCAGTCTTGACATCCATTTGCCATATTTCATAATCATGAAACGCAACAATTGCTAATAAAATCCGAATGAACTTAAACATCGCTACGGGAGAGAAAGTCTCATCGTAGTCAACACCTTGAACTTGTCGAAAACCTTTCGCAACAAGCCGTGCTTTATAGACGGTAACATTACCATCCGCGTCCGTTTTCCTTTTGAAGATCCATTTGCACTCAACGGCCTTTCGGTCGCTAGGAGGGTCCACCAAAGTCCATACTTGGTTTTCGCTCATGGATCCCAATTCGGATTTCATGGCTTCTAGCCATTTCTCAGAGTCTGGGCTCATCATCGCTTCCTCATAGTTCGTAGGTTCACTGTCTTCTACTAACAAGACAGTCAAGACAGGGTTGCTGTACCACTCAGGAGGGGCACGCGACCTTGTCGACCTGCGACGTTCAGTAGCAGCATCGTCCGAAGATTCATGATCCTTGTCATTTGCTTCCTCTATTGTTGGCGCAGGCGGCACTGGAACAATTTCAGGTGCTGCGCTACTCTCCAATTCAAGAGAAGGTTCAATAACCTCGTCTAGCTCTACTTTCCTCCCACTCACTTCTTTCGAGAGAAACTCCTTCTCAAGAAAGGAACCGTTATTTGTGACAAACACTTTGCCTTCGGTTCTATGATAGAAGGTATACCCAATAGTTTCCTTAGGGTATCCTATGAAGACGCATTTCTCTGCTTTGGGTTCGAGCTTGTCCGGCATCAACTTCTTGACGTAAGCTTCGCATCCCCAAACTTTAAGAAACGACAACTTAGGTTTAGCACCAAACCACAGTTCATACGGTGTCGTCTCAACGGATTTAGATGGAGCCCTATTTAAAGTGAATGCAGCGGTTTCTAATGCATAACCCCAAAATGATAACGGCAAATCAGTAAGAGACATCATCGATCGGACCATATCTAATAGGGTTCGATTCCGGCGTTCAGACACACCATTGCGTTGTGGTGTTTCGGGTGGCGTGAGTTGTGAAACGATTCCACTTGCTTTGAGATGCGTGAGAAAATCATAACTCAAATATTCGCCCCCACGATCGGATCGTAGAAACTTAATCTTTCTGTTACGATGGTTCTCCACTTCATTCTGAAATTCTTTGAACCTTTCAAACGTTTCAGATTTATGTTTCATTAAATATATATACCCATATCTACTCAAGTCATCGGTAAAAGTGAGAAATAGCGATATCCACCGCGCGTCGAAACACTCATCGGTCCGCATACGTCGGTATGTATGATTTCCAACAAGTCCGTTGCTCGCTCCATCATACCGGAGAACGGGGTTTTGATCATCTTGCCCATGAGGCATGGTTCGCATGTGTCAAATGATTCAAAATCAAGAGACTCCAAAAGTCCATCAGAATGGAGTTTCTTCATGCGCTTTACACCAATATGACCTAGACGGCAGTGCCACAAATAAGTAGTATTATCACTATCTACTTTGCATCTCTTAGCCTCAATGTTATGGATGTGTGTTTCATCCCTTTCAAGATTTAGAAGAAATAAACCATTCACAATAGGTGCATGACCATAAAAGATGTTACTCATATAAATAGAACAACCATTATTCTCTGATTTAAATGAATAACCGTCTTGCAATAAACACGATCCAGAAATAATGTTCATGCTCAACGCAGGCACATAATAACATTTATTAAGGTTTAAAACTAATCCCGAAGGTAAAACTAAGGAGAGCGTGTCGACGGCCATCACATCAACTCTTGATCCGTTGCCAACGCGCATCGTCACCTCATCCCTCGCAAGCCGCCGTCTATTCCGTAGCTCCTGTTTCGAGTTACAAATATTAGCAACTGAACCGGTATCAAATACCCAGGCACTACAACGAGGGCTAGTAAGGAAAACATCAATAACATGTATATCAAATATACCTTTGATGGTGCCAGCCTTCTTGTCCACTAAGTACTTCAGACAGTTGCGCTTCCAGTGACCCTTTTCCTTGCAATAGAAGCACTCAGTTTCCGTCTTGGGACCAGACTTGAGCTTCTTCTCAGCAGGGGCAACGCGTTTGCCGCCTCCTTTCTTGAAGGGCTTCTTTGCACCCTTACCTTTCTTAAAGGTGGGGGGCTTGTTGACCATCAACACATGATTATTCTTTTTGATGTTCACCTCCGCTACTTTCATCTTAGCAAAGAGCTCAGTGATCATATCAGTGGAACCAATCTGATTGTGATCAACTACAAAACTTTTGTAGCTAGGAGTGTCAATCTTGAGCTCCTCTGGAATCTTGCAGTCCAGTTGCTCAAGGCGTTGAGTGTAGCCCGACATCTTAATGGCGTGCTCACTAATTGAACTCCCTTCCTCCATCTTGTAGTTAAAGAATTTCTTAGAGATCTCATATCTCTCAGAACGGGCTTGAGTCTGAAACATGTTTTTCAGCTCCTCGAGAATCTCAAAGGGCCCGACGAACTCCTCAAAACGATTTTGAAGATCCGATTCCATAGCATACAACATGGCGATTTTAATCAAATCATAATCATCCTTGCGCGACTGATAAATAGCTTTTTCATCAGCCGGCGCATCTATGGCAGGGGCGTCACCTAGCGCTTTCTCAAGGACATAGTCCTTTTGTCCGCCAGACAGAATGATTCTTAGATTGCGGAACCAGTTGGTGAAGTTAGACCCATTGTTTCTAAGCTTTTCTTTCTCAGCAAAAACGTTGAAGTTGAAGTTGGACTTGGCCATGTGATCTACAGTATTTGCAAGTACAATTTAGACTATGTTCATGATAAATAGTTCAACTTAATCAAATTACTAGATGAACTCCCACTAAATTCAACATCCCTCAAGTTGTTTAGTGAACACGATCCAAATTCACCACACCTAATCCGATCTTCACGAGAAGAGATGTGGTTTCAATGGTGGACAACGAAGTGTCGATCATATCATTCATATGACTCATGCTTAACCTTTCGGTTCTTGTGTTCCGAGGCCATGTCTGTACATGCTAGGATCGTCAAGCTAGACCCAAGTATTTCCGCGTGTGCAAAACTGGCTTGCACCCATTGTATGTGAGCGTAGAGTCTATAGCACCCGATCATCACGTGATGCTTGGACACGACGAACTTTCGCAACGGTGCATACTTGGGGAGAACACAGTTTTTATCTTGATCTTTAAGTGAGGAATCATCTTATAATGCTACCGTCGCGATCTAAGCATACTAAGATACATAAAAGGATAAACATCACATGCATATAACTTTATGTGACATGGTATAGCCAATCTTCGCGCAATGATCTCCATCTTGTGCGTTCCGGCATGATCTCCATCACTTCACCATGATTGCCTCCACCACGAATAGCAACTACAACTATTGCTAACTACTTAGCGATAAAGTAAAGCTATTACATGGCGTATAAGAAGTTGACTCGCAGGTCATACACAATTATAAAGACAACCATATGGCTCCTGCCGGTTGTGTACTCATCGACATGCAAGTCGTGAAACATTACAAAACATGATCATCGCATACAATATACACATCACATCTTGGGCCATACCATATCACAGAAAACACTCCCTGCAAAAACAAGTTAGACGCCTCTACTTTGTTGTTGCATGTTTTACGTGGCTTATGGGAGTAGATGCTAAGAACGATTCTTACCTACGGAAAGCCACAACGGTGATATTATGGTTGCCAAACTCCGGTGTTAATCCCATGACAACTATAGTGAGAGAAACTGACATCCACCAGCCGCATGTATGGTACAAGCCACACGTCAAGTGCGGAGCCGGTCTCGCGAACGACGTCGCGTAAGGTTGGCCTGGACCGCTTCAATCTCACTATCCCGCGCCATAAGAAGAACACAAACAAGAGGCTTGCAACAGAAAACATCAACGCCCGCAACAACCATGTTGCGTTCTACTCGTGAATCACATCTACGCATAGATCTAGCTCTGATACCACTGAAGGGTTTCGCAGCATAGTAAATCAAAATTTTCTACGGAAGCGAATAGAGGGAAAGCCAAGATCTAATCTAGGAGATGAAAACAACGAGAGAGATTGGATTAGATCTTCATACCCTTGAAGATTCGCACAACGGAACGTTCGTAGGAACGTGGGTGATGTAGTCGTACTCGCTTCTCCTCCTCGCGATCCGATCCGATCTAGCACCACAAGTGGCGGTGCCTCCGTGAGATGCACACGTGCAGCACCTCGACGTCTCCTCCTTCCTCGGACCAGCAAGTAGGGTGGAGAGATAGATTGGATCTACAACACGACGGCGTGGTGTATATGGTGGAGAATTTCTGCAGCAGGGCTTCGCCTACAAACAGTCGGGAGGGAGAGAGGAGGGGCAGCAGGGCGGCTAGGGTTGGAGGGGAAGGTGTGTGTTTGGGGGGAGGGGGCGCACCAGCCCTCTATATATAGAGG
The DNA here is from genome assembly GCA_916181665.1 of Avena sativa. NCBI lineage: Eukaryota > Viridiplantae > Streptophyta > Magnoliopsida > Poales > Poaceae > Avena > Avena sativa. The sequence goes on along the minus strand of OV702299.1, from coordinate 497,159,924 downwards.
GGGGTGCGTCCAGCCCTTGCCCATCCTCCAAGCCTATCTATAGTTTAAACGATTTTAAACTTATTCCTTATCTAGAAACCCTATCTCTAGTTTAAACGAGTTTAAACTTATCCCTTATCTAGAAACCCTATCTCTAGTTTAAACGAGTTTAAACTTATCTAGGATCGGCTGGGCCCTATGGGGCCTTGTGCCCCTGGCCCAATGCGGCCAGGACACTCCCTCATAGGCCTATGCCCCCTCCCGGAAGGTGGGGCCACGTTGGTCCCCTTCCGGAAGGTTCTAGAAGCTTCCGGTACAATACCGATTAACCCGGAACAATTCCGAACTCCAAAAACTGCACTGCCTTATATGAATCTTATTCTCCGGACCACTCCGGAACCTCTCGTGATGTCCCGGATCCCATCCGAGACTCCGAAGAAAAATTCATAAAACAAGTATCCAATCTATCCTAGCGTCGAGACACGTTAAGTGTGTGACCCTGCGGGTTCGAGAATATGCAGACATGATCTTCTATCAATAATCAACAGCGGGGTCTGGGCACCCATATTGACTCCCACACATTCATCGATGATCATATCGGATGAACCACGATGCCAGGATTCAATCAATCCCATATATATATTCCCTTCGTCTCGCGATATTTTACTTGCCCGAGATTCGATCGTTGGTATCGTCATACCTAGTTCAATCTCGTTCACAGCAAGTACTTTACTCGTTCCGTAATCCGATATCACTTTGTGATTAACTCCTTAACCACATGCTTGCAAGCGGTGTTGATATCGATTACCGAGTGGGCCCGAAGTATATCTCTCCGACTTGGGAGGGACAAATTCCATCTCGATACATACAACCCAACAGATACTTTCCGATAACTGAGAGACACCTTTATGATCACTCTCTCATAGGATGACGTTTGATGACCTCAAAGCTTTCTTCCGATACCAGGGAGTTGTATTATCTCATGGTCTAAGGAATACAATATTTGACATGAGAAAAGCTTCGCAAATACGAACACGATGAAACGATCTAATAGCTTTGCTTAGTTTGGGTCTGTCCACCATATCATTCTCCCAATGATATGATCTCATTATCAATTGACAACTCATGTCTATGGTTAGGAAACCTTAACCATCATTGATCAATGAGCTAGTCCATAGAGGTGTACTAGGGACACGGTGTTGTTCACAAACCACACAAGTATTAATGTTTCCGCTTAATACAATTCTAGCATGGAATATAAACTTTATCATGAACAAGAATTATAATAATAACATCTTTATTATTGCCTCTAGGGCATAATTCCAACAGCCGCCGCCACCTAGGGTTCCTCCAACTCGCCGATTTTGGGCTTTCCCAAGCCCTAGCCGCCGGCCAAGCTCCCCCCTTGGTGCTTCTAAACCCTAGATCGCCAAGGCACCTCTCTTGCTCCACCATACTCGCTCCGGCTTAAGGAGAAGCCCTACGAGATCTCCCCTCTACTTTCGGTACCACGCCGTCGTGCGGCCGGAATCACGAGGAGAGTGCTACAACCTCCGCTGTCTGCTGGAACAAGGGAGAGGAAGGTCTTCATCGAGTACCGAACGTGTGACCGACTGCGGAAGCGCTGCCGGAACACAGCGCCGGAAGGATCGTCTACACGATCTTGAGATCGGCAAGAGTACAACTACATCACCCACGAGAATCTGCTCTCGTTAACCGCTTTGGAATCTTCGAGGGTGAGTTCTTCTATCGACTCGTTGCTACAATCTAGTAGATAGATCTTGGCTTGTTTGTTTGCATGCGGTAGAATTTTTTTGTTTTCCATGCTACGAACCCCTATAGTAGTTTAGTCATAAACTCATCAAAAGCAATTAATTCCTTTTTTAACATCTAGAGACATCTCATCATCAGTTTCATCATTAGCTAAGGGAGTGCAGTGAGATGATGAGGATACCTCCGTTCCTCTTTCGATAAGGCAAGTGACGTTCTTGATGGGAGAATTCTCATTTGGAGAATCGAAGAGTGAGAATGTCGGAGTAGAAGTAATGGCTAGAGCCTCCACTCCATTAGAAGTTTCCTCTTCCTCATCTTCATCATCTTCATTGTCGGAGGAGTATTCTTCATGAGTGATCAAGACAATTTCTCCCGACTTCTTGTTGATGGGATTCTTATTGATGAAGGGTTTCTTGTAAGGTGCTTTGAGAGTCTTCTTCAACACAAGCTTACCCCCATGATCTTCTCTCTTCTCATAGGGACAACTTGCCACAAAGTGATAGCGGTCACCACAATTGAAGCAAGTTCTCAATCTAGTAGTATTTTCTCTTTTCCCATTTGGGTTGCTTCTTCGTTGCATTTCCATCTTGGCCTTGGCGGGGTTCTTCCAAAAGTTCTTTGCATAGAAGGCCATATATTGACTATGAGCAATCTTGACTTCATCGGGGTGGTCCATGGAGAGGCCTTCATCACTATCATCTTCATCCCCATGGTCCACAACTTTGGCCTTCAAAGCAACATCGACAACATTGCTCATACCAAGGGCACGAGCACGAGCATCTTTGGCATTCTTGGCGGCAACTTTCAAGGCGGCCATCTCTTGCATAACTTAATTTGAGGTCATGAGATGGTAGTTATGTCTTCCTTTTAGGCTCTTCAAGTCGGTGGGCTCAAAGGGCATGAGTGCACTCACATATTTCCTTTTTATCCATGCATCATCCACATGTGAGGCACCCACATTTCTAAAAGCGGCGGTGGTGGTCTTGAGCCTTTGGTACATGTCTTCGTGATCTTCACCTTACTTCATGTAGAAGCCTTCGACTTCATTGCTTAGAGCATCATACCGGTTCCTCCTCATACTCTCATTTCCAACAAACAATACAGTGAGGGCATCCCAAGATTCCCTGGCAATGCTAAAGTGCTCAATGTGTGGATAATCCTTTGTACCTAAACCTTGTTGAATCATATGCAAGGCAGTGGCGTTGAGTTGACTATTGACAACCTCTCTTATTGTTAAGTTGTTTGGATCCCCAATAAAGAGTCCATGCTCGATGATGTTCCATAGTTCAATGCAAGAGCTGCGCATATGAGTTCTCATTAGTGATTGCCATTGAGCAAAAGTAGTAGATTCTTCAAGCTTAGGTGGGTCACCTCTATTGTAAACATGAGGGTGAGGGATTGGAGGGTCGGGAGAGTACCATGAATCACGGTGCTAACCCTTCTCACCATCATTTTGTGTGGAGGAATTAGTGTTGTCTTGTTTACCCCTAACCATTCTATCCTCGGGGGATACCGGAGTATTCCCTTTAGGTAAAACGGATGGAGGATCCTCTTGAGGAGAGGGGGATGATGAGCCATCTTTGTCTTTAAGAAGTTGCTCAAGCATCTTCTTGACTTCGTTGACCAAGGAAGAGCTCAATATTGTTTCCAAGTTTTTGAGATCTTCCATGGTCACCATAGTAGGCTCACCATCACCTTCCCCATCTTGGCTACCCATATTCTCTTAGACGGTAAAGCCCAAATAAAGAGCCGAGGCTCTGATACCAATTGAAAGGATCGTATGGGCACCTAGAGGGGGGGGGTGAATATGTGCAACTTCAAATTTTCTTCTTTTTCAAAATAGGGTTTGACAAGAAAGGTAAATTCTCTAGATTCTCTAGATTAGGCAACTATGGTGAATTTTACCTATATGTCAACCATGCAATAACTATCACAACACTAAGCAAGAACCAGTAAGTAAAGTGCGGTAAAGGATAAAAGTAACCAAAGGAGTGTATGCGGAGACACAAGGATTTGTTTCTCGTAGTTCCTTCCTTTTGAGGGGAAGTACGTCTACGTTTGGAGAGGGGATGGTTTCAAACCACCAACGCCACGAGAGGCCTCCCTTGTTCTCCGATGAATCTCACCCCAACGGGCTCGATCCACCTTCCACTATATCGGCAACCTTCGAGGTGGAAGCCGCCACCTTTACAACAAGTTCGGGGCACACATCCACAACTTAATTGGAGGCTCCCAAATACAAGCAAGTTGTCAAGACAAATCAAAGACAAGCTTGTAAGAACCAAATCAAAGTTAGGGTTTCCAATGAAACACTAGAGCTTGGGGGCCCTCAAGTGAATGAGGGGGAAATGAAGATCTCTCTTGGTGAAGATGTAGATCAAGGCCTCCTCCTTCGATCCTCCCAAGATCAATGACTTTGGATGGTTGGATGAAGAGGTCTTGAAGATTTGGTGGCTCTAATAGAGTTGGTGTTCTTCAGCAGCTCGGGCAACTGGAGGAATAAGATAATGGTCCCTTTTTATAGGCAGCTCCCTCCACGAACCGTTTTCTGACCATTGTAGAAAAGTCAGACCGAAGACTCCGGTCTACACCGGAGATTCCGGCCAGTCTCTGGACCAGCCTTCAGACCGCCCATCTGAATGACCCAGACCATCCATGACCCAACAAGACCGGAGACTCCGGTCTTCCAACACCGGAGACTCCGGTCTTCCAACACCGGAGACTCCGGACTGAGCAAGCACCGGAGACTCCGGAGTATCCTCGGGTGCAGGCTCCGGACCCCTAGTCAGTATGTCCCAGCCCAGATCCTGAAGACACCACCGGAGAAAGATCCGGAAACTCAGGACCACACCGGAGACTCCGGTCTTGGCAGACCGGAGACTCCGGTCTGGAGTTTCCAGAATTGTGTCACATGAGAATGGACTTTTCCCAAGTGAGAGGGTGCTTTTCACTTATCATAATACCAACCTGTGGATAGTGAAAAACTGTAAAATGATCTACTTGTTGTTACCGAACACCAAAAGTGATTATGACAATAAATGCCCTTTTAGTAAACAATACAATTGTTCCATGAACAAAAGATTGTTGTTTTCTCCCTAGTAGCAACAACACATCTACAACCTTAGAGATTTCTGTCACTTCCCCAGATTACTAGAGGCATGGACCTACTATCGAGCATAAGTACTCCCTCTTGGAGTCACAAGTATCTACTTCGCCAAGATAGCTACTAGCAACATAGAGCATGCAAGATCACAAATAACACAAACATGATAGAATCAATAATCAATCTAACATAGTATCTCAATATCCATCGGATCCCCGCAAATACAACATGTATGATTACAAATAGATGATCTTGATCATGAACGGAGCTCACAAGATCTAAACATGATAGCACAAAGGAGGAGAAACAACCATCTAGCTATTGTATGGACCCATAGTCCAAGGGTGAACTACTCACGCATCATACCAGAGGTTGGCATGGTGATGAAGAAGGCCTCCGGGATGATCTCTCCCCTCTGGCAGGGTGCCGGGTGATACGTCGGAAACGTATCTATAATTTTTGATATTTCATGCTTGTTTAGTATCTACTTTGATTTGCTTTCTCTACACTTTGAGGTGTTTTTATATCTTTTCTGAAACTAACCTATTAATAAGTTGCCACAGTGCCAGTTGCATGTTTTCTTCTGTTTTTGGTTCTAGAAAGGCAGAAAATCAATATTCCCAGAATTGGACGGGACAAAAGCCGAAGTCAATATTTTACCGTGGGCGACACGAAGTCCAGAGGGGAGACAGAGAGGCGAACCAGGGCCACCACACCCTCCCTAGGCGCGGGTGGGCCCTGCCCCACGCTTGGGTAGGGTGTGGGCCCTCCGGCCGCCTCCCAACCTCGCCTCTTCTCCTATAAGAAGCCCCCGATGAGAAAACCCTAAGTCGTCAATCATACTTCTAGAAAAACCTCCATAGCACCACCGCCACCGAAAGGGAGATTCTAGGGACATAAAGTCTCTATTCTGGCACTCTGCCGGGACGGCGAAGTGCCCCCGGAGCCATATCCATCGATCTCCATCGCCATCTTCATCGCCGTTGCTGATTCCCATGATGAGGAGGGAGTAGTTCTTCCTTGAGGCTAAGGGATCTACCGGTATCTATGTGTTCATATATCTCTCTATGCATGATCTTGTGGTCACGAGCTTTGTAATCAAGTAGATCTACCTTGCTACTCAAGTGCTTTAATAGATCTCTGCTCTCCCCATGTGTGTGAAAGTGACAGCGTGCACACCATGGTGGCACTTAGGTTTGAGTCTACATAAATACTCTTTGTGCTTTAATAGATCTATGCTTTTCCCCACGTGTGTGAAAGTGACAACGTGCATACCGTGTGTGGCACTTTGGCTAGATTGAATATTTGTTATGAGTTATATTTGGAGTTGGATGTCTCTATGAAATTGTGGTGTTTGTTGGAACCATCTAGCGCTCAAGGTGACAGTGTGGGGTTATTTAGATTAGGAAAGGCGGACTTTGAGGAGTGCTGTTATAGCCCTACCATGGATTAGAGTGTCCAACCGGAGAGTAGTTAAGAGTAGTATCATGAAGAGAAGATATTTATATGAGAGAGTGTTCACTAGTGAAAGTATGATCCCTAGGCCTTGTTTCTAAACATTGAAACACCATTTGCATCTAGATCTGTTGCATGTTTGCTTGCTTTAGTCTTTACCTCACCATCAAGCTATTTTCTGACACCGTTACGACTTGTATTTCACTATCTCTTCGCCGAACTAGTGCACCTATACACTTGACAAGTGTACTGGGTGTGTTGGGGACACAATAGATTTCTTGTATCTTGATTGCAGGATTGCTTGAGAGGGAATACCTTTGACCACTTCCTCCCTGAGTTCGATAAACCTTAGGTAATCCACTTAAGGGAAACTTGTTGTTGTTCTACAAACCTCTGCATTTGGAGGCCCAACAACTGTCTACAAGAATAGAAGTGTGTAGACATCAAGCTATTTTCTGGCGCCGTTGCCGGGGAGGTAAGGTAAAAGGTACTCACATCCTCCGGTGTGAGTGCTCGAAGTTATTTCCTTTAGATTCTGCAATTTTGTCTTTTTGTTTCTTGTTTTCACTAGTTAGGCTTAATGGACAACAACAACAAAAATAGAGAGCTTTTTAGCATTTTTCCTAAGTTAGAATTTGAGTGGTTTGAAAATAAAATTAAAAAACCTATGGAACTTTCTTTGCATGCTAATAGCAATGTTATTAGTATGAATTTTTTGAACACCATTGTTATTAATGGTATGGAAACGTCTAAGCTTGGGGAAGCTAGTTTTTATGAGAAAGATCTTTTTGGTTCCCTAGCTTTAGGGAAGAAAATTAGCTCTAATGATACTTTATCTCCCATATGTGGTAATTCTAATGATACTTGTGATATTTTAAATCCACATACTGAAAGTGTCCCTTTTAAAATACCTATTGAAATTGTTGAACGTGTTATGAATAACTGCTATTTTGGAGATGGATCTGTCTATCCTAGTGATCATTTACTCTTTATACATGAATTATGCAAGTTGTTCAAGTGTGCATGTATTTTAATGGACCAAGTTAAGAGGACGCTATTCCCTTTCTCACTTAGGGACAAAGCAAGGGAGTGGTATGAGCTACTAGATGATCCTCATCATTTGGAGTGGAAGGAACTTGAATCTCTCTTTTATTCTAAATTTTATCCTCCTCATGAAATTCATAAAGATAGGAATTATATTTATAATTTTCATCATCATGAGGGAGAAAGTATTGCCCAAGCTTGGGGGAGATTAAAGTCACTAATGCTCAAATGTCCCATTCATGAGCTCCCCAGTAATGTTGTTATCAATAATTTTTATGAAGGCTTTCAGGACATTACAAGGACTATCTAGATACCTTTTTAGAGGGATCCTTCACAAGTAAGGAGGTCAAGGCTAAGTGGCGTCTTCTTGAAACAATTCAAAGCAATACCGAAGGTTGGGATAACGACAAAGGTAAAAAAACCAGGTATACACTGTGAGTATGATTGCATTAAGTCTTTCGCTGAAACTGCTAATTTTCAAGAGCTTAGTGCTAGATATGACATTGATCCTCAAATTCTTGTTAAATATTATAGAGCCTTTGCTTCCCATATTAATGCTCCTAAATAAAAGTGGGACATGTATCATGAACCTTTTAAAGACACTTGCATGGAAAATGAAAATGTTATTAATGATTGCAATAAACATGCTCAAACTTCTGAAAGTAATATTTCTTATAAGCATGTAAATTTTTGTGGTATGCATAGACCTTGTGAGAAGAATCAAATAGAAGAAAAATATTGTATCACACACTGCAATGAAAAAACCAGAACGTGGTATAAGGCTCTAAATGATCTTGGTAAAAAAATTGTGCCCTCTATCCTTTTATTTGTGAACTCTGCTATGAAGTGGGTCATTTCAATTTTCAATGCTCAGGCCATACTAATGACCTTTCTAATCCAATGAGTACTACAAGCTTGTATTGTGATAACGCGATCACTTATAATCAACATGATGAGCTTACTTTGTTTTTGGGGTGTGAAGAGTTATCAAGAAAAACTTCTTTGGTAGACATGAGTGCTTTTGGTATGAATTGTGTCCTGCATGGGTGTCATCTTTATTGTGTTGATAATTGCCACGCGAATACTTACATACAAAATCTTATAAAAGATGATATTTTACCAAAATATGACAGGACTGATATGAGTTTTGTTCTTATTAATGAAAAGGAGGAATCCTCCAAAGTTTCTTCTATTGTCTCTAACAATAAACCAGGATATGTGGAGAAGCTTCCTTTTAAGCCTCTCCCTCCTAAAGAGGAGAAGAAGAAGAGGAGGAGTAGAAGGAGAGAGGAAACGGTATCTTCCCCTAAGCATATTGCTCCTATCATAGTTTTTGCTGATGAGTCTGAACTAGATGATGTTCCTATGCCTGTTACCTATATTAGTGATCATGATTGAAAAAAGCACACTACTTTTGATATTGAAAATCTCTTTGGCACCAATTCTGGAAATGATAATATTAATAATTGTTCTGCTATTAGTGTTATCCATGTTCCTTCCAATGATGATATGTTTCCAAATGAACACACTTGGGAAGATAGCTATTTTGTTGAATTTGCTCCCACTACAATTAATAAGAATGACTATGCTTATGTGGAGAGTAATAATCATTTTATGCATGTGGCTCATGATAAGAATGTTTTATGTGATACATATATTGTTAATTTTATTCATGATGCTACTGAAAGTTATTATGAGAGAGGGAAACATGGTTTTATGTATCTCAACAATATTAAGTTTCCCCTCTTTATGTTGAAAATCTTGAAGTTGGATTCGTTTTGCTTTCCTATGATTGTTGATTTGTGCTTTGATGACTTATTTCTTTACAAGATTCCTATGCATAGAAAGTGGGCTAGACTTAAATGTGTTTTGAATTTGCTTCTTGATGCTCTCTTTTACTTCAATTCATATTTCTTATGCGATCATCTTCTCAAACTATTGTGCCTAACTTAAAGGCGTTAAAGAAAAGTACTTGTTGGGAGATAACCCAAGAGTTTCTTGAGTCTTGGGAGTTATTACTTTAGTAATGACCTCTCCTTATCATTTTTGTGTGGTTTTTGTGCCAAGAATAACCTCTAATGAGAGGGAAGTAAGATTTGGGGAGTTGCTGTCCCGAAACAGATTTTTGTCCTCCACCATAAAAATTCGTGAGGAGTCTCTTTAAGTCGGATTGATCTAAAAATTTACGAATAAATCCCCCAGTATGTTATCTAACTTTCGTTTGTTCAACACTTTTTGATTTGAGCAACATAAGCTCTTCGAAAAAATTGGTTTCTACCTGCTGGTCTGTTTTGATAGATTTCTGCCATTATTTGCATTTGCTTCTGATCGATTCCTTTTTGAGTTCTCTTTGAGGGAATTGAGCTTTTCGAAGGAGTTGCTACAGTAGCTTATGTTTTTAGTGAAAAGTTTTTCTGTTCCAAAGCTTATCCTAAAGGTCTATTATCTTTTGAATACACTATTGTTGCTAATGAAGATTGTGTGAAGTTTTGTATGAAGGAAAATTTTCAGGTGTAGAGAAAGAATGATGTAATGAGATGAAGAATGGACAAAATCTCAATCTTGGGGATGCCACCCCGGTGTCACCCCAAGAAATATTCAAGAGGTAAAAGCGTCAAAGCTTGGGGATGCCCAAGGCATCCCCTTCTTCATCAATAAAAATCTCAGGTCTTTCTAGACACTTTGTTTTTATTGTTTCATGCATAGTTGTGTTGTTCTTGGAGCGTCTTAGTTTTCATTTTTGGTTTTGTTTGCTTAGTTTTCTTGAGTAAGTTGGTTGGTTACACCACACTTCTTTTGGAGAGAGACACACTCTAGTTTTCACTCTTATTGTTTTGTGAGTGTTCACTTTTGCTAGCACTGCGTTCAGCTTTAGTTTTCTTGTGCTTTCAGCTTAGAACTTTTTAGTTATTCTTTGTGGATTTGTGAGACAAGCTCACTGATCTTTATTTATTATTATCTTTGTGAGTTGTTTTAAATAAGTTGTTTGGTGTTGGAGAAGAGTAGAAAGCTTCATGCTATTAGTGGTACAAAAGGGAGCTTGTTTTGACCGTGGCTTAGACTTTATCATGTTATGCTAGATCTTGTTTTGACCTTATGCTTAGTGATTATTTCTGTAGTATGACTTGTTCCAAACAATTAGGATTGCCTAATGTGCCTTGAAGGAACCATGTGTTGTTTTAGCATACAAAAGCATAGTATTGCGGTATTCTCCTTTGATGCTTTGTTTGGGTTGACTTGGCACATGCTCACACCATGTTATGACTATGACAAGTCACCATAGCCTCTATGATCATTTAGTCTTTGACTTGTAGTACCACTCTATGCTTTGATTAGTAATGCTTTGTTGCTCTGCATGATTATGGCCATTATTGCTCTCTTATTTGGTTGCTCCCAGTCTTTTGCTAGCCTCCACTTGTATGAGTAAGCTCTACTCATGCTTCCAACTCCCAAGAAACCAAGTTTTTCCAAAGTGTACACTATAAACTCCTATGCATGGTGTGTTACACCATTCCAAGTATATTCTTGTTTTTAGCTATCTTTCAATTAAAAACTATTTTGTTATGTGAAAACTTAGTGATTAAAGCCCTCACGAACTTGATGGCACACTTTATATTATTTGCCCCTAATAAACTTTAACCATTGTGTCATCTATGTTGTATATGCTTGCACTTATACGTTGGAATTAGCAGAACCGTGCTGTCACGAGGAACGTTTTCAACATTGCACTTGCACTTTGTACTCAGTTGATATCATGCTCTTTTTTCTATGGATGTCACCAGTGTGAAATAAAAAGGGAACTTGTAAGTCTATGGAGTTTGTATTCTGTGTTAGAGAAATGCCTGGGCCGCTAGCCTAAGCCATGCCTAATCAAGGTGGAAACTTGCAGCATCATCATAGTAAGCTATCTATGAAGCATCCTCAATAAAAAGTTATGCATATAGTAAATAAAAAGATTGCTGAGTTGCTCATTGTCTGCTTGCCTTGTCATTTTGGTTATGGAAAGCTCCTGTACCATGTGCAAGGGGTACCCCGTTAGCGGTTCTCTATGATAAGCATGTACTTACAATGACAAGAACTTACAGGTGACTGAAGTTGAGTAGCATGAGGTGTGGCCCTCATGTTCAAGGGACTTGAGATTGCCAACTTATACTTTGTCAAGCATATACTCCATCTTTGTTCACTTTAACTTTAACCACTTCAAGATGCTTATGATAGGGGCAATGAGGGCTAAAAGCTACCAAGTACCATAATTTTTGGAAGCTCTTTTTGAAACTTGAAATCCCTGCTTCCCTTTGTGAAGGGACTTTCTTCCACTATTATATTGAGTTTTCCACCTTCTATCTTTTAGGCACCATTAAGAGAGCATAGTTGTCATTCTGTGTACAGTGTCCCAAAGCTTATTGATTGATGCATATTGTGATATTACTTGTTCTTGTGCTACTTGTTTCTAGTTACCCTTGTGAACTTTGAAGGTGTCCTATGCATCTATTTGCTACTCTATGAGGGACAAGCAGAATGCCACTATGCTATGTTTTCTGTATGTGAAACAAACAAACATTTTTCAATGCATGTTATTCATGATCTCTATTTGTAGCCTTTCATGTTGCATGCATAGTTACTATGTACTATTGTTAGAACTCCATCTTTCATGCCCATGTTTAGAGTTCTTTGTTCCCAGCTTTCAATGCTTGCAAATGGTTTGATCTTGGTTTTGATGGTGCATGTCACCTCAAAAATTATTCTTTTATCACTTACCTACTCGAGGACGAGCAGGAGTTAAGCTTGGGGATGCTTCATACGTCGGAAACGTATCTATAATTTTTGATGCTGCATGCTTGTTTAGTATCTACTTTGCTTTGCTTTGTCTACACTTTGAGGTGTTTTTATATCTTTTCTAGAACTAACCTATTAACAAGTTGCCACAGTGCCAGTTGCCTGTTTTCTTCTGTTTTTGGTTCCAGAAAGGCAGAAAATAAATATTCTCGGAATTAGACGGGACAAAAGCCAAAATCAATATTTTACCGTAGGCGACACGAAGTCCAGAAGGGAGACAGAGAGGCGAACCAGGGCCACCACCCCCCTAGGCGGGGGTGGGCCCTGACCCGTGCCTGTGTAGGGTGTGGGCCCTTTGGCCGCCTCCCAGCCTCGCCTCTTCGCCTATAAGAAGCCCCCGATGAGAAAACCCTAAGTCGTTAATCATACTTCTAGAAAAACCTCCGTAGCGCCGCCGCCACCGAAAGGGAGATTCTAGGGACATAAAGTCTCTATTCCGGCACCCTCCCGAGACGGGGAAGTGCCCCTAGAGCCATCTCCATCGATCTCCATCGCCATCTTCATCACCGTTGCTGATTCCCATGATGAGGAGGGAGTAGTTCTTCCTCGAGGCTAAGGGCTCTATCGGTAGCTATGTGTTCACATCTCTCTCTATGCATGATCTTGTTGTGGTCATGAGCTTTGTAATCAAGTAGATCTACCTTGCTACTCAAGTGCTTTAATAGATCTCTACTCTCCCCATGTGTGTGAAAGTGATAGCGTGCACGCCATGGTGGCACTTAGGTTTGAGTCTACATAAATACTCTTTGTGCTTTAATAGATCTATGCTTTTCCCCACGTGTGTGAAAGTGATAGCGTGCATACCGTGTGTGGCACTTTGGCTAGATTGAATATTTGTTATGAGTTATATTTGGAGTTGGATGTCTCTATGAAATTGTGGTGTTTGTTGGAACCATCTAGCGCTCAAGGTGACAGTGTGGGGTTATCTAGATTAGGAAAGGCGGACTTTGAGAAGTGCTGTTATAGCCCTACCATGGATTAGAGTGTCCAACCGGATATTAGTTAAGAGTAGTATCATGAAGAGAAGATATTTATATGAGAGAGTGTTCACAAGTGAAAGTATGATCCCTAGGCCTTGTTTCTAAACATTGAAACACCGTTTGCATCTATATTTGTTGCATGTTTGCTTGCTTTAGTCTTTACCTCACCGTCAAGCTATTTTCTAGCACCGTTACGACTTGTATTTCACTATCTCTTCGCCGAACTAGTGCGCCTATACATCTGACAAGTGTATTGGGTGTGTTAGGGACACAAGAGACTTCTTGTATCTTGATTGCAGGATTGCTTGAGAGGGAATATCTTTGACCTCTTCCTCCCTGAGTTCGATAAACCTTGGGTAATCCACTTAAGGGAAACTTGTTGCTGTTCTACAAACCTCTGCACTTGGAGGCCCAACAACTGTCTACAAGAATAGAAGTGCGTAGACATCACCGAGAAGAGCTTCAGATCCCCCCGATCTAGGGACGATGGTGGCGGCGGCTACAGACTGTTTTGTGGAGATTTGATTGGGTGCTTAGGGTTTCTGCATCGGGGTGCTTTTATAGGCGAAAGGGCAAGGTCGGAGGGCACCCGAGGGGCCCACACCTGGTGGTGGCGTGCCCCTGGGCCGCGCGGCCCTAGGGTGTGGCCACCTCGTGGCCCCCCCATTCAGCTGCCCTTCGGACTCTATGTTCTCTTCGGTAAAATATTGACTTTGGCTTTTGTCCCGTCCAATTCCGAGAATATTTCCTTACTAGCTTTTCTGAAACCAAAAACAGCAGAAAATAGGCAACTAACACTGCGGCATCTTGTTAATAGGTTAGTCCTAGAAAATGTATAAAAATACCTCAAAGTGTAGACAAAACATAGCAAAGCTGATACTAAACAAGCATGGAGCATAAAAAATTATAGATACGTTTACGACGTATCACTGGGCTATTTAACCCTGTGCCCGTTGGTGCTGTCCTCCTCACCTCTCACCATCGCAAAACCTAGACGCCGCCACCACCACCACCACCAACGATGAAGACTCCATCGTGGCTGAAGCGGAAGAAGAACGATCACAAAGCGTTTGGCTCCGCCACAGCCAGAGGAGTTCCGGAGCCAGCCCGTGGGGGACTACCCGCCACCACCGGGAACGCCGCACTCGGCGGTACTACCGCGTCGGGGAGTGCGAGCGCCTGTGGAGGGAGGGCCCCGGCATCCAGCACAGGGATGTCTCCCTCCCCACCGGCTGGCACCTCAACCGGGACCGTATCCCGGTGCCGCCACCGCCCAAGGCAGGCAGAGGGCTGGCGGAGGAGATCCGCTAGTGGATCAACAACCTCCCCCGGACCCAACGGTGGGAGAGGGGCTACCACATCGAGGCGTATTGGGTACAGTTCCTCGAGTGGGAGCGCAAGGCGCGGCGTGCGACCACCATCCGTCTTGACCTGTAGCCGTGGAAGGTATACACCGTCCCCGACATCGACTCGGACAACGAGGTCGCCCACAACCACTCCAACGCCGACCTCGGCGGCGAGGACGACAACGACGTCGCTGCGAACCTGCCCCCGGAGTACCGCGAGGTGCTGGCGCGAGGCTACGACGAGGACGCCTTCATCGAGCAGGCCATTGCGGCCAACGCACGCGAGGAGGACGCCTAGTGGCGCGGATACGATGAGGCCCTCCAGCTCACCTGCATGGTGGTGCAGAGGAACGCCCAACTGCCTCCACCATCGCCTCTGCCGGGTTGGGCGCCTTCGATCGCGCCGGAGGTGGGGATGGAGCTGGCGCACCTCCAACACAATTGGGCGCTGTGGCCTGGGCAGGTGGTCAACCCGCCTGCTCCCGTTTCCACTCTGGCCTTGCTGCCGTCCAACCTCTGGACGCCGCCGGAGTACATCGACCGCGACCCGTAGATGGACGAGGCGACGCCAGCGCGTGAAGATCGGTAGCTAGTGTAGGCTAGTTTAAATTTAGTTTTTTATATTTTGAATATAAATTTAGTATAAACTTTGCTAGTTTTATGCCGCGAACTGTCTGTGTTTGAAATTGCAAAAAAAATCCATGGCCAGGGCGGACAAATGGGTCGCGCAGCTAGACTCGGCTGGCCAGACAGGCCGGACCCCTCCCTAAATCGACCGCGGACTGACTCAAACGGACAGAAATGGACCGTTTGGGGTGACCGGATGGATCGTCCCGGTGAAGATGCCCTAAGTGGTCTACCTTCTATTTATCTGCTTTATCGGTGGTGCCGTTCACGATGCATATTGACACTAGAAGGCGAGAGTTTTATAGACTCTAATTTCTAGATATTTTGATTTATTTTCAAATAGGACTCAAGACTTATTAAACTAACCATAATAATTAACAGTCAGTTACCAAGGCCAAATATAGTTAATCAATTAGATCCTAGACATGCACACCTGAGTCATGCATCGAGTTTGAATTCAAAATCAAACTCTTCTGACTTTATTAAACCACAGGTTCAATCCTACTCACAACCTAGCATTCCACTATATGCTTACATTGTTTTCCACTATAGTTGTATCAAGTTAAGTATAATTCTACATCAATTATTTTATGTCGTCTAGGTTTTGATTTCTAGAGTATAACAATATAGTGAAAATATAAAATATTGCAAGGCACAAATTTTGCACAATAGTCCAACCAGATCCCGCGTAAGGGGCCGAATAGATGCTTTTTGGAACGAAAAACCATACCGAATAGATTCTACATAACGCATGGAGCTTTAAAAAGAGACGCTTGCAACTCATATATGTGGTACTGGGGATCAAATTTAAGGTGAAATGTGAATTTGATCGAGGGAAGTTTCACCTCAACCAATGCCAAATCGGTACCTATTTCCGGCAAAAATCCCGTCGCGTCGGCTGGAGTCTGGCCAAATCACCATCATGTTGCAGCATGCGCCAGATTCTAATCCATTTTGGACAAAATCTAGCAAAATCGTAACGAAGATAACCCAGAAAAGAAGAGGATGTGCTCGTTGTCGAGCAACTCGGGGGAGGGGGCTAGGGACCTAGCTGTGGCGGAGCAGGCAGGCGCGGAGCCAGCTCTCTGAGCTATAGCTCGCGCCATGGTAGTAGGGGCGTCGGCCTCGTGCGGGCGGTGGTTTAGGCGATCGATGTGCTACTAGAGAGTGGAGAGGGGCATCATGTAGGGGCTGAGTCGATAGTGTAGATGAGGAATAATACAACCACAAGAAAAAAAAGGACAACCACTAACATTTGGCCTTAGGTGAAGGATTTTATAGTACGAGAGAAAGCATGCCATTCTAGTATGCAATTTGCGGCATATATACCTAATAGTAAAATATGAAGTGTTTTTTACATGTTCCGCTTTGTTTAGACGATTTTATCCCCCTCACCAAATCCAGTATTACCACAAGGCAACAGATAAGTAAAATCGTCTAAAAAAGCGGTTTGAACTATTTTGAATTGAAAATAGTTCAAATTCAAAAATTGTTTGAATTTGAAAATTATTCATTCATTTGATAACAGTCCAGATTTGAAAATATTCAAATATGACAAATTTTCAAATTTGAAAACGTTCATTTTTTAAAATATTCAAATTTAAATTTTGTTCAGATTTTAAAAATAATTAAAAATTATAAATTGAAGTTCTTTATATTTTTTAAAAAATACTGTATAAAGAAAAATAAAATAAAAGAACCCGCAAAAAAAAAAGAGAGAAAAATGGAAAGAAACAGAAACAAGAAAAAAAAAGGACTTTGCTACCTAACGGACGTCTATAAATTGTCAAACTCAGCGGACAGATTTTACGCGGGCCGACACACCGCATGGCCGTGTTGCCGCGTTTGGCTGTTCGTCCCACGTGCCTGTTCCTCCGCAGCCCAATCTCTAGATACGAAACGATTCGCATCCCAAGCTCAAGCTCTAAATAGGGTTAGCCAGCTTAGTTTAAATATAAAACATTAAAATGATTTTTAGTTTAAATCATTCGTCTGATTTAGAATCTGTTTTTACTGTTGGTCTAGTCACGGCAAGATCTTTAAAACTAGATCACATGTTGATATATTTTAACGAAATTTTGCAGACTCGAAATTTGTCCACCCATAACATGTGAGTTATCCGGATTGTAGTATATAAGAGTAAATCTAAACACCTTTTCAGTTTGTAGATGCATCGGCACGAACAGATACTGAATTACAAAACTAAACTTTTGAAAATTCGGACCGTTGCCTTCGTGGTAGAATTAAACACGAACACGGTCATATCAAACTTCGGATCATCATGTACAGTAGATCATATATACATTGGATCATCGTAAAAGAAGTCACAACCCTAACCCCAACCCTAACCAAAACGCGGCGCTGGAAATCCTCACAGGAATCCGCGAGTTGCGTTGGCGACATGGTCGGCGATCACTCGGAGGGCGCGATGTTGACTATCTCCTGCTTGACATGGCGTGTCGCGAGATCCTTCTCGTCGGCTTGCTGCGCCGCCACTGCCATGATCGCCTCATGCCGCTCCGCTGTTTCGCATGTCATCTCTAACCTTGGAGTAGCGGCCCGCTCGGCTTCGTCGTATTATTACTAAATTGTCATCCTATTATTGCTACCTAAATTCCTGTCATGTTGCATATTTTGGTTGTACAGTGGAGACACCATAGATATCAACCTTAATGCCGGACCAGACCAAGAAATAGAAGAGGTGGAACATGTTGATGTTACGCATACATATGCTATTGTGCAAGTTATGAATGAAGGTATGATGTCTATGCACAATCAGAGATAGGAAATCACACATGGAGGCTATAATCATCAAGTTATCCACCAGTTTATATAGTAGTTATCCAGACATACGAGTACTTGTTATCCAGCAGCTAACACAACAGTTATCCAAGAATATGAGTATAAGTTATCCACCAGCTAACACTATAGTTATTCATGCTTATATGTAGTAGTTACCCCATAAATCATCACTAGACATATATCCAGCAGTATTATGTGTGACTACTAATTGCATTAAAAACATGATAGTAGAAAGAAAGTAGAAAAGCACAATCATACATAGAAAATCACACATTAGGTATAAAACTGAAGTTATCCACCAGTTTATACAGCAGTTATCCAGGCATATGAGTACAAGTTATTCAGGAGCTAACACTGCAGTTATCCACGAATATGAGTGCAAGTTACCCACCCAACTAACACTATAGTTATCAATGCTAATATATAGAAGTTACACAACAAATCATCACTAAACATATATCCAATAGTGTTTTGTGTTACTAGACAAATACACTAAAAACTTGATAGTAGGAAGAAAGTAAAAATTATAATCAAAGATAAGAAATCACACATGGGGCATGAAAATCAAGTTATCCAACAGTTTATGCAGCAGTTATCCAGGCATATATATATATATATATATATATATATATATACACAAGTTATCCACCAGTTTATGTATCAGTTATCCATGCATATGTATATAAGTTATCCACCAGTTTATACAACAGTTATCAAGCATATATATACAAGTTATCCACCAGTTTATACAGCAGTTATCCAGGCGTATGTATATAAGTTATCCATCAGTTTATGCAGTAGTTATCCAAGCATATGTATACAAATTATCCACCAGTTTATGCGACAGTTATCCCACTAAAAAATATTCCGTTTTTATGAGACACCTAAGCGTCAAACATGTTTGAACCCTGGTGGGCTAGGGTACGCCTCCTATACATCCAATCCAACCACATGTTCGTCCTCCCCGAAGAACCGGCCATGAATGGCTCACGACCGCTAAGGCATTGGATTAGCGACCGTGAGCTTTAGAATGGAAGAAGTATATACATCAACCAACTACTATAATGCGTGAAATAGATTATGTAGAAAAGACAGTAACTCTTCACCTTTTCTACCCTCCTTCTCCAAATAGACGTCAGAGATTTGTCTAAATACACATGTACACGTTACTAAAGTACATCCAGATACATACGAATCTTTTTTTTGAAGTAGATACATACATACATACGAATCATACATACGACTCTAGACAAATCTTTGACACATATTCGATAGTACTCCCTCCGATCCATATTAATTGACTTTAATTTATCAAAATTTGGATGAACCTATATATTAATTGTGTCTACATTTATTTAAATCCAGACAAATTTGAGTCAATTAATATGGGCCGGAGGAAGTAGTATATATTGAGTTTCAGACAATAAGCCAACACGTACAAACCAATGAAGCAATATTTTATAAAGAATATATGTGTAATTAATGGACCACCTCTCAGCCACTGTTTGGAGAAAAGTTTGAAAAACTGAACTGAAGCAATGCTGCATGGTCTGTCTCCTAGAACCTAAGAGCATGGCCAACGGTATGCCTCATACCTACTGCTCCATCTTCCATGTAGGCTCGGATGCCAGATGGCTGTACTGCTATTGCTCTGCAAATGACAGGTGATTCCTGCAGAGGAGACGGCCTCCCAAGCAAAAAAGGATGAAAAAGGACGAAGCCTGGAAAAGTGAAAGAGAGAAATCGGAAAAGGGAAAAAGAACGTGGGCCCTAATGTACTACTGCTTCCGTTGGGTGGTTTTCTCATAGAACAGTGGCCTCGGCAGTGAGGCAGTGGCATGCGTATGCCACCATAGCTGGTGCCCTAAAACTTTGTGCGCGCTAAAGGAAAAAAAGAAGTCAGGGTTGTTAAGTGCATGGTAGCACATGGGACGGAGATGTCAGCTAGCACTGCATGGTCTTCTAGGAAAAGATACGTGATTTGGCGGCAAAGGATAGAAGGAGCATCATCAGCGACGGCAGAGGGACGGACGCCCTGCGGAGCAGCAGCAGCAGCAGCAGGAAGCCGGCAACAGCGATGGAGCGCATGAGCACCCGGCAGTGCAGAAGAGCAGCGGGAAGGCGACGGCACCGGCGGAGCGCCTGGCCGTGTGGAGGAGCAGCGGTAACGCGACAGGAGTGCATATCCTGTAAGACGGGGTGAGGTTGGGAGGGGAATCAGACCGTCTCGATCGGGATTAGTTGGGATCAATTCCGCGCACATAGTCCGGGGATCAGTTGACTAGAGAATAGAATGGCCGATCTCGTCCGCTCCCCTAGGATTTAACGGTAGAAGTGAGCCCGCCGGGTCTGGCCACATGCCGACCGTTCTAAACATAGCTTTCTCCAAAAAAAAAACTAACCTGGGCCGTCCCGCAAGGTGCAGCTACGTGAATGGGAGGGAATTCCCGTGTCGAGCGGTGTTTGCTTCTTTTTTTACAAAAGTCCCCATGGGCCATGGCCCTAAAGGAGACAGAAAACAAAATACTCGTCTTGTCGTACGCCTTTGCCCACCGTCCGGTTACAGCCGCCTGTCTTTGCCCATCCCCGTGGACGGCGGTGCACCTCGTTGCCGGCGGCCGGCGGTCCGAGGTCTCCCTCCAGTAGTCCACCTCCAAAGCCCGAGGCACGAACCCATCCTAATCCCCGTCGCCGGCGCAAAATAAGTAAATCCGGCGAGGTAGCACTCCCTGTCTGACGTGGCGAGTTTCAGAGGTCGGGAGTTTGCAGTAGCACTCGAGATGCCGTCCTTCTCTTCTGGCGCTTCCCCGCAGAAGCAGCAGCACAACGCGCGGTGACCTCCCTCACCACCCCATGCCCCGATTTTGTTTCGTTTGTTTGGCCTATTCGCCTAGGGACTGAACCTGTATTTTGGTTGGTTTGGGCAGGAGGAAGCAACTAATTCGTCAACAGAGGAAGTCGCTCCCTATCGCGTCAGGTTTGTTTGCCTGCCTGCCGAACGTTTGATTCCATTGCTCTCTAATTTTTCTGTTTAAGTTAGAGAGATTGAATCTGTTGTTGATGGTGTTGGGGTGGTTGTGATTGTGGTTGCAGTGGAGAAAAGGCTTGTTGAGGAGGTGAGGAAGAACGGCACTCTGATCGTTGTCGGCGAGACAGGGAGTGGCAAAACAACTCGTAAGTGTTGTCACTGCGTGTTTTTCATTCAATTGTTCATTGTTTTTGGGATCAAGTAACTGCTGGAACACGAATGCTTGTGATTGTTGACTTGTGCAATTTATGAAAGTGATGCTACTTGCTAGTATCTTGTTAGTCTGGTAACGGTTCACTGGTCATAACTCATGCGGCAGTGTATAAAAAGTATTATTGAGACCAAACGAACATCCTGTCAATGTGAAATGACAAATGAGTGCCCTTTTTCTCCGCAGCCTCATTGTATTCTTCGCGTCTAGTTTTTTTTTATAATATGAAAATCACTATTATGAATTGTTTGACCAATACCGATCACATTTGTGTATGTGGTTTATTTTGAGGGACGTTCTTCATCGGGTTATTGAAGAAAAATCAAAATCATATAGTAGTCGGTTATTTTGTTACGAAATAATTACTCCTCTTTTCATTTCAATCCTTTGAAGAATCATATGTTCCTTTTGTTTTGTCATGCAGAGTTGCCTCAATTCTTGTATGATGCTGGGTTTTGTCAGGATGGAAAAGTCATTGGCATCACCCAGCCTCGAAGAGTTGCAGCTGTTACAGTAGCGAAGCGCGTCGCTGAGGAATGCAATGATCAGTTGGGCAGAAAGGTTGGATACTCTATTAGATTTGATGATTCTACATCTAATGCAACACGGATTAAGTACATGACCGATGGTTTGCTTCTAAGGTAATTTTGTATTTAAGGCCAATTCATTTATTCTGCTTTAGTTAGCTCCTTGAGTCCTGCTGATATTTTAGCCACCAGCTTATTTGCTATTTTTTTATGACCGAAATTATGTTACAACTTACCAGCATGATGGCTATGTCCATGAAATTCTGTTTATATGATATATGGATATGGATAAGTCATTTATGAGTTAAAATTGGAGGAAGTGAAGAACTAAATGCATAGAGCAAAGCCAACACTTCCATTTTATCGTTCCCAATTCCCATAGATTGGTGATATTCTAGATCTCCTTTTGCTATGTACTTAACCATCCTCTCCTCTATCTTTACCATTAAATGGGAGTTGGTGATGGTGGTTCGTCGCTCTCAACACTCAACGCTTGCTAGCAGATGCATCCTGACCGCCCGATCTGCATCTAATTTCATAATGATTCCACAGCGAAATATGGCAAGATCTTATAAACCACCACACAAACCAAACATCAGGGCATAGATACACAATTAATGGGGCTGATTAATTATTGTTTCCTACCTAATTCCATCGCATGTACTAACAAGTTTCAAAAAAAATCCCACCCCATGTAACAAAAAATTATAGATTAGAGGCAGAATTAAATAGACCAAATTGATTAACCTAATTATCCCCCTCTAACTCAGGTAGCTGCACCCAACAAAAACATTAAGGAACTCCTCTCGCCTAATTAGGTGTTGTTTCAGAAAGAATTTTGAAACAATCAGCGTACTTGTAAAACTTGTATAATAATCTAGGGCTTGACTTCATGATCAAGACAAAAAGAAAGAAACATATCGTAACGTGAGAAGAAGGCATGCATGTTTGGTTACTCCTGGCGGATCGGTTGGTACATAGCAAAAAAGAAACTAACTTTTTGTCCTGCGATTGTCTAGACTAACCTGTCTACGAGAGGAGGTGACGACGTGGGTGCCAAGTCAGGCACTGTGGACGTACACTGCAAATCTTAGGATCAGATTTTAGAAAATGTGTTTTATATTAATTTCTAAGAAAAATAGTTTTCATTTTTTCTGTTAATATTTTGCTGCGAAATCTTATTTGGCGGAAAACACGTATATTTTGCGGATCTGTATTGTTTCTTTCTTTTCGATCAATAAAAAAAAGGCATGGTTCATGGAGTCGGCAGAAAAAATTGCAACTGTTAAATAACGTATAGAACTTTCTTTTCCTATCTACCAGATCGCCTCCTACGTTCAAACAAATCCTTAGTCTCTCCTATTCATCCTCACAAGCCCAGAAATGATGTTTGGTTTGAGGTCCACTGCCGGAGATCAGTTGGGGCCTGCCGACGAGGTGATACAATAGTGCGCTCTGGCCATTGTGTTCTTACCCGCACCAAAGGCATCAACAAGTTGGAGGCAAAACTTGTGGGTTGCGTTGATGACCTTGATGGAAGCTGAGTTACTTCCCCGGCCTCTCGTGTTGTCAACAATGTTGTTGACGGCGCTGGAGTCATGTTGTGGTGTCCGCAAAGATGTCAAGATTGAAGTTACACTCTCGCCAGAAAACTTCTTCATCCGATTCCCATTGAGCGATGATTGCAGTTGCATGCTGCTGGATTACTATCGGTGTCTTTTAGCCGTTGGCGGGACGGTAATTTTTAGGCGATGGCACCATGGACTAGGTGACGTTGTTGTCATTGCCATATTTTATGAAGTTGAGTTTTGATGGGCTATAGAGAGGCATGGGAGCGGGAAGCCCAATTCAGAGGGCTCAGGGCCTCTTGGCGGCCCATCAAAATTCAACTTCATAAAATATGGCAATGAGGATGATGTCGCACCTAGTCTGCGGTGCCATCTCCTAAAAATTACTGTCCCACCACCAACTACAAGACGCCGAGAGTAATCTATCAACACGCTACTACGATCATCGTTCGACCGGAAACGGATGAAGAAGTCTGCTGACAGGGGTGTAACTTCAACCTTGACATCTTGGTGGTGGATATCACAAGACTCTACCGCCGCCGACAACATTGTTGGCGACAGGGGAGGCCGTGGAAGTACCAAGGCCATCAACACATGACGCACAAGATCCGCCTCCAACTTGTTCATACCTTGGGTGCGGGTAAGAACACAATGGCCCGAGCACTCCTGTATCACCTCGTCGGCGCACCCCAATGGATCTCTGGCAGAGGACCTCAACCTGGTCATCTCTTCTAGGCTTGGGAGGATGAATGGTAGAGAGACTATGGGTTTTGTTTGAATGTAGGAGGCGAACTTGTAGATTGGAAAAGAAGACTGTAATTTCTTTAAGGATCGCAACCTTTTCTGCCGTATGTGATTCGTGCATTTTTTTCATGTCTTGAACAAAAAGAAACAAACGGCTCCGCAAAATAGACCGATATTTACAGATGTAGAACAAGTATTGTTGATGACTGATGAGATCACTTTGTAACAAAGTCAGATGCAATCTCATTGTTCCTCAACTTATTTGGTTGCCGTAAACTGAATCGGTTTTAACATACTCATCTAATTCCTAGTGTCCTGCTCGTTGGCACCGAACGTGTTTTCTTCCAAACAAGATTTGGCAATAGAAAAAATATAAAATTGCTTTTCTCAGAATTAGTCTAAAACACGTTTTCTAAAACCTGATCCTAAGAGTTTCAGCATACATCCACAACACATGACCTGGCAGTCCTCGCTGCCGCCTCCACGCGTAGACGGGTTAGTCTACACAATCGCAGGACAGATATTTAGTTTTTCTTTTTGCTATTTACCAACCAATCCATCCAGGAGGTAACCAACTATGCATTTCTTCTTCTCACGTTACGATATGTTCCTTTTCTTCTTTTGTCTTGCTTCATGAGAAGTCAAGCCCTGGATTATACAAGTTCTACAGTGGATTATACAATCTTGATGAGAACTACAAATATTGCTCAGGACGATGGCTATAAGCCGAGGAAGAAAATTTTAGTACATGCAAATAAATAGTTAGGTCCTTACTTTATAATCATATATACAAGTCAAATGTAGCTTTTATTGAATACACTTCTAGCGTAGTGGAATCTTTATGTTTTAAGGATATTATATGGATATCTTTTTTACACACGTGAATATTCCCATCTATCATATCAACATGCACTGTGAGGAATAAAGAAAAGACGGTAGCAATGCACGGGCATTCAGCTAGTTTTTAAATTGTGCTGGTCATCCCTGCATGCACATTTTATATGTTGAATTATTTTTCAACGGTGATAACTTAAATTACTGTGTTCTTTCTTGTTCTTGAGATCTTTTTATTGAAATATAGACAGCTAAATGTGTGTGTGACAAATATTCTGTTATAGGGTCATTTATTCTTATCTCTTTATAGTTCTGAATCTGTGAATTATACTTTCGTAATAAAAGCATTGCTTTGGCTTTTCAGGGAAGCACTTTTGGACCCGCTATTGTCTAAGTATAGTGTTATAGTTGTTGACGAAGCCCATGAAAGAACCGTCCATACGGATGTATTGCTGGGATTGTTAAAAAAAGTACAGCATTCCCGATCTCTTTGTGCCGATAAAATTGGGGAGACTTTGTCTGACAGACAAGACTCTCAAAGATTGAGTATGAAGGCATGCCAGGGAATAAAATTTGCACCTCTAAAGCTGATTATTATGTCTGCTAGTTTGGACGCCAAGTGTTTTTCTGATTATTTTGGTGGTGCTAAAGCTGTACATATTCAAGGAAGGCAATACCCTGTCGACACACTGTATACTTACCAGCCTGAGTCAGATTATCTAGATGCTACACTAGTTACGATCTTTCAGGTGAGCATCACCCTATTTGCACGGCAGAAGTAGATGGATTAGGGAGGAGAAAAGGAAATTGGAATCCATATAAATTAGCAGATAGGAAATAAAAATTTACTTCAGAAACCAGGATAAGAGAATGTGTAATCTTGTCTGGGACTAATTTTAGTATCTCCTAATTACCAGAAATCTGGTACTAATTTAGCATCTCCTAGTTTACGAGAACCTATTTTTCAACTGTGGTTTAATGTAATCAGCCCTTCGTTTATGAACTTTCATCTTTGGATGTTTGCTTTCTTAGATCCATTTGGAGGAAGGACCTGGAGACATTCTTGCTTTTTTAACTGGTCAAGAGGAGATTGAATCACTGGAGAGACTTATTCAGGAGCGTGCTCGTCAACTTCCACCAGATAGTAGTAAGCTATGGATTACACCTATCTACTCATCGCTTCCATCAGAGCAGCAAATGAATGCTTTTAAGCCAGCACCATCTGGAGCCCGTAAGGTGAACCATAATATTCTTTGAACGCTTACTTTTCCTTTGCTTCACTTCGAACCTATCATATGCTTTTCTAACTGATGAGTACTTCAGTGGCTACTCTTTATTGTTAGTGTAATGTTATGTTACTTGTGTTTGGTTGGGCAATCCACTTGTGGACAAATATGTTCTTTGCTAATAAAAAAACACATTCTATTAGTCTATCCAGTTGCAAAGAAAGAGAGGTGAGTGAGAAAGCGGTTAATTAGTTGTCAGCTAGACATACAAACAAGTTATGTCCATTGAGTCGGCCTCGGCAGATGACACTTGGGCAGATTGGTGGCTGGCCAGACATAAACAGGCTACGAAACAGTGGTGTAAGGACCTGAATTCCATGGTTGTTCTGGTAATTTGGTCTGTCTGGCATGAAAGCAGGTTGTTCCAAGGAGAAAGCTCCTGGTTGCAAAAATCACAATGGATGTAGGCCTTTTTAGTGTTTGTGTTGCCTGTGTTGTTGGCTTTTCGCAGACACCTGGCATCTACTAGTGTAAGCCCATTTTTACTGTCTAATGCCCCAATATATATGTCTTCATAGAATAATATTTGCGACCCACTTCAAGATCATTTGCTTCTGCCGTCCACCTCTTTATTTCTCCTCTCCCCTGTGCCGCCTCCATGCCCATGAGGCACCTAGTTTTTTCTTTTTTTGTTGGACTCTCCGCTGCTACCTTTTTCATGTTTTCCGTCCTATCTCTCCAACTCTCCGGTCCTACCTTCATGCTATTGTATCGTGGTGCTTAGTGACTTACTGATAAGTGCTGCGGCCCAAGCCTCAGTTTTGCTCGTCCTGTTCTTTTTTTTCATAACTTGGTAGTTGTGTGACTTTATGCACCATATTATTTAGGAAGCCTACTAATTCTCAACCTCTATAATTGTGCACATTATGTTTCCATCTCTATATACATGTGTTGTATCCCTTTAACATGGTTTTTTAAAACATTATTTTCTTGTATCCCCTCAACATCCAACATGGGTCGCATGCTCCGCATCTCCAAATTTGACCTTCTCCAAGGTTCATTGAGCAATGCATTTTGCCTTTTGTCATTTTCCATAGTTTACTTACAGTAAACATCACTCGTCTTGCAACATTTGCTAATGTCCAGTTTGTCTATCAGGTAGTTCTAGCAACAAATATTGCAGAGACTTCTGTAACAATACCTGGTATTAAATATGTTATTGATCCTGGGATGGTCAAAGCACGCGCCTACAATCCTGTAACAGGAATGGAGTCCCTAATCATCATCCCAGTCTCTAAGGCACAGGCTCTACAAAGGAGGTACAAAATTTCAAGAAAGTTTGATTCTTGTGTGTTTTCTCTTACCCTGCCATTCTATACTCAGTGGCCGTGCTGGACGTGAGGGGCCAGGGAAGTGCTTCCGTTTGTTCCAAGAATGTGAGTTTGATAAACTGGCGGAATCCACTGTTCCTGAGATTAAGCGATGTAACCTCTCGAATGTTGTACTACAACTCAAAGCTCTTGGAATCGATGATATCATAGGTTTCGATTTTATGGAGAAACCATCAAGGTGAGTTTTTAACTTCTGTTTCCTTATTCCTCTTCACATGGTAAAAGAAATTTATGCCTTATCTGACTACAACATAGCAAAGCGTCATTCAAAAAGTGCATTGACATGTCAAAAGAAAAACTAAAAAATTACTCATGAAATTTAACTGCAATGTTGAAACTTGATGTTTCGTTTCATGTGTGCTGCTGTGTATAATAATACGATTTCTGTGTATGCAAAACTCAAATACGATTGCAATGAGAAGATACACGCTACTGATTTAGTTTGTAATGCTGAATTTGAAGTATTTTATTACCTGTGTCATCCCAACTTTCTGCCCTGTACTTGTTAAGTTGTTACAAACCTTAGTATGAACGCATTCACTAGAAACTTCAAACATATTTAAAAAATCTTTGCAATAATCAGGAACGTTATGTTTAATGCATTCACTGGAAACTTCATTTTTTTTAAAGATTTGTGGTAATTCTACTGTAAGTTGAATAGCAAGCTGCTTTGTATGGACTGTAAGTTTTGCTGATTGTGCCAAACCTGCCGCAGGACGTCTATTTTGAAATCATTGGAGCAACTGATTTTACTTGGGGCTTTGACTGACGATTATAAGCTGTCAGATCCAGTTGGTAAACAGATGGCTAGACTGCCTTTGGATCCAATGTACTCCAAGGCATTGATAGTGTCAAGCGAATTCAAGTGCTTGGAAGAAATGTTGATTGTTGTTTCCATGCTTTCAGTGGAATCAATTTTCTTTACCCCGCGCGAGAAGTTAGAAGAGGTATCTCGTGAATCCCCAGCAACTGGTTTTTATCCAGTTGGACATTATGTGAGATTTACTGTACTGATGCCATTGGATGCATTTTTATGACATGTTGCAAGTTTGCAACACCAATCAGGGTAAAAGCAACAAAGGGAACCTTCCAGTTCCCTGTTACCTGTTTTTCTGCCCTGGACAAACAGTATCCTGGTGGCATATGGTTGTTTTGAGTTTTTTTTTCATGGATTTGAGTAGTATTCGTGATCATATGCTGTCTGAAGTTGAAAATCCTAGAAAGGACGGACTTTCGGTCGAGGCATGAGTAGAGTGGGTCTTGCATTTATTGATGTTCTTCACCTCACTCCCTTTTTAGGCAAGAGCTGCTAGGAAGAGTTTTGAAAGCTCAGAAGGAGACCATATAACTTTGGTGAATGTATTTCGAGCCGCTGCAGAATGCTTGGAGAAGAGCAAAAACGCAAATGCCAAAGAAAAAACAATGGAGAAGGCTTTGAACAGATGGTGCTGGGAAAACTTCATCAATTACCGCTCTCTAAGACATGCTCGTGACGTTCACAGGTTTGTTATTATAAAATTATTCTTGATGGAGGGATTTTTACTGCATCAGATTAAATGGAACATGATGAAATAACAAAACGGGAAATACTAAGGCTGCTGTGGATTTGTAACCGTTGGAATATGAGTAGATTATCAGCCTTTTTTCCGACCTTTTATGGTTGGTGCATGAAAGTCGGCATGGTATTTGAACCAGGATGTTTTGAGCCCGAGACCCTTGCTAACGCAATTTCAATAAAAGACTAATTGCCACCTGCTTGAGCACAGTGGCCTTCCTGGATGTTGTTTAATAATGATTCAATTGTCTCAAGCATGCCATATTATCAGTTGAAACATGTGTAGGTTAATTGATTTAGCTTTTGGCTTTCTAAATTGCCATTTCGGACCATCAGCAAAGAGTCAAAAATAAACCAATTACATATAGACTTCAGAAACTGAGAAGTATTCCCAGTTTAGGATTTTCAGAGTACACAGTGAGCTGACACATGAACTTTCTGTCTGCTGCAGTCAAATTCAGGGCCATGTCCAACAGATGGGGCTTAACCTGTCATCCTGTGGAGATGATATGGTTCTGTTCCGGAGATGCCTCACCGCTGCATTCTTCCTGAACGCAGCGATGCGGCAGCCAGATGGATCATTTAGGTACTGCTCCAATCTTTTGTGTTTGATTTATCCAACCCGATAACTCACTCACGATCTTCCTTTTTCCTGCATTGTGCAAATCTTTTGCCACAATATACACTTACATCTGTACTCGAACTCATCATGGTTTGATCTGTCGATTGGTAGGGCTCTTGCAACCGGCCAGAGCGTGCAAATGCACCCTTCGTCGGTGCTCTTCCGCACCAAGCCAGACTGCGTCATCTTCAACGAGCTGGTCCGGACGACCCAGAATTACGTGAAGAACCTGACCCGGATCGACCCCTTGTGGCTGGCTGAACTTGCCTCGCAGTACTACGCCACCGAAGACTGATATTTCCATTTGATCCATAGTTGTAGTTCTTTGTAACAATCCTGTAGTACTCCCTCCATTCCAATTTAGGTTGCATATAAGATTTTATCAGAGTCAAATTGTACAATGTTTGACCAAGTAGTTTGATACTACCTTCATACCGGTTTGTTGGGCTAACACGGAGTTCAAGAAAAAAGTTTGACCATAAAATTTATCAATAAAAAAATGAGTTATATGTCACAAAAATTATACCATTGAATTCATATTTGAAAGCTCTTTCCAATAATATAATTTTTGTGACATGATTCATATTTCATTGGTCAAATTTATAGTCAAACATATTTCTTGGGCTCCATGTTAGTTTAATAAACCGTATAAAGGAGTATAACTATAAACTTATACGGTACCAAATTAATATTATTAGAATTGTCTTAAAATATATTTTCATAATATATACATTTTATGTCACACATATTCATTTTATTTTATACATTTTTTTATCAAACTTTATAAAGTTTGACAACAGGAGTAGTAAGATAACACATGACTGTCAAATGATCTCGATGCCAGGCTGCTGTACGTTGGAAAGAATATTACTGACATGATTTTATTATCCAAGCCGGTGTGAGTGGTTCTCTTGTTTTAAGGTGATCTTCCAATGAGGGATTCGGCACTTATAGCATAACATCACTGCTCCTTTTATTTTTTGCGAAAACTCAAAAGGTTTAGCGTTTCAATGCATTGATAGAAAAAAGAGTTTGGAGATGAATTCATGTGCAACCAAAATTATAATAACTTGATTGACCAAACAGAAACATGGTGTGAAATCAAGATGTTTTTGTAAGGAAATTTATAGTTGTCGTCAACATCATGTGACAATGCATTTTGTCCTATCTCTAATTCTGAACTCGAACATAATAATTGTTACGGTGGAATTCTGAACCCGAATAAGCACCGAGATAGAAACGGCTTTGCCTACAGCAATACGAGTCGGACCCGATTTCTTAGCCGTCCGATCACCATCCTACGGTACACGAGCATTGCTTGCCTAGGAGGAAAGGAAGGAGAAACAAAGAAAAAGGCCATATATACACAGCAGAGCGAACAGCGAAAGCAACCCGTCACAGCAGCACGCCCGGCACATCTCGCTCTCGCCGCCAGACCCCGCTCTCCGCAGCCGCTCGCCGTCGGCGTCGCCGGAGGAGGTACAGAAGCGAGGCCATGGCGCCTGAGCCAGAGGATGATATCATGAACGAGAAGAACCCCCGGCCTCTCGACGAGGACGACATCGCCCTCCTCAAGACCTATGTAAGCTCCTCCTCCCCCCACAACCGGATCGATCTATCTCGTGCGCTTAGACCAGAGCTCTTATCCATCTGGGCTTGCCCGGTGCTAGGGATTCGGTTTCGCGGCGAGGGATTCGTGCTCGGTGTAGATCTAGGGTTTCGACTGCTGCTGTATCTGGGGGGAAACTGCTGGCCGTGCGCTGCGTAAAGCTTGTGCAGTTACGACTTCGTGCGGGGATTTAGGGTTTTGGCATGTGGCAGAATAATGTTTGGCTTGGATTCTCGTGTTCTGTAGTGAAATTTGTAGCGTCTGCTGAATTTCTGTTCGTCGATTTGGGTGAAATTTTCTGATTTTCTGGATGACTTGCTGTTCAACAGGGCCTTGGGCCGTACTCAAACACCATCAAGAAGGTCGAGAAGGAGATCAAAGAGAAGGCAAAGAATATCAATGACCTCTGTGGTACGTGCACATTGACGTGTTTCGATTGTCCCTAAATTGGGTTAGCTGTTCTGTGTATTTAATCCTCAGAGATAGGATCTGCATCCAAATTTTCAGCAATTCTGATTGTTTTGTACTGCTAGTTTACAGTTCTACTCCCTCCGTTTCAAAATGATGAGTGCAATTCCACCTTCTTGCATTTAGCTTAGCGGAACTGTGCTTTTACTGAATTGCAGGGATAAAGGAATCTGATACTGGATTAGCTCCACCAAGCCAGTGGGATCTCGTATCAGATAAACAGATGATGCAGGAGGAGCAACCATTGCAGGTGAATTTGCATGATGATGCTCATCATTATCATTAGTCATTGGGATGCTTATGACTACTAGTTGCACTGCACCATTATGCTTTCTTGTTGCCTCTAATAATAAGTTTCATCCTGTTATGAAGGTTGCTAGATGCACGAAGATCATAAGTCCTAACACCGATGATGCCAAATACGTCATCAACGTCAAACAAATTGCAAAGGTGCTTCAGCGTAGTACTATCTTATGTCAATTATATCCCTGGATGTTAAAAAATTCAATTCTTTTTAATGTTCATTTTGGTGTGTGATTGCAGTTTGTGGTAGGTTTGGGAGACAAAGTTTCGCCCACTGATATTGAGGAAGGAATGCGAGTTGGGTAAGTCTCCTGTTCTCGTATACTCTAGTATCCCTCTTATTTGGTTGTTTCCAGAATGCTTCTCGCATGTGATTATGCTTTCCGTCGACACTGTCAGTCAAAGCATAGTTCTAAGAGCAAACTCCCTCCATCCCAAGGCTTAAGTCATATACTCCCTCCGACACATATTAGTTGACTTGGATTTGTCTAGATTTGGATGAATCTAGACACTATTTAGTCTATAGGTTCATCCAAATTTTGACAAATCCAAGTCAACTAATATGGGTCGGAGGGAGTAACTTTTTTGAAAAGTCAAGCCATGTAAAGTTTGACCAAACTTTTACAAAACTGATATGCAACAAATGACAGGAGTATTATTTGCTAAGAAGCATCTTAAGATGACCTTTAAACTGATATGTGATTATTGCCTACTGGTATGATTTAGCAAGTAGCACTAGGGCTGGCACAATATAAGGAAGCAACAGTATTTGAGGACTTGGCTACATTACTGATGTGTAACAAACTGAAGGTGTATTATTTGCTAAGAAGCTCCCTCTTATAATTCTTAAATGTAAACACTGGTTATGATTTAGCAATTAGCTCTATGATTTGGCACAATGTAAAGAACCAAAAAATGCTTTAGTTTCTGTGCAGCAAAGGTGGCATATGATATTATCCTTCGTGTTGAAATTTATTAGTTGACTCATAGATCTAACTTCAAAGGTTGATTTGATCTGCAGCCAAACTGAACAATGATAACAGATTTTGTTAAGGGTAAAGTTACTATTTTAAAGGGTAACACTTAAACTGAACCGTGGATAGATGCTAGCATGATCCAGCACTAGGATTTGGTATGGCGCACTGTAAAGAAGCAAGTAACAATTTTTAAGCTTTTCCGCAGCAAGGGGCAATTGTATGTTATATGATTTGCAGCTTGAGAGCATAATACCTTATGCTCTTGTGTACCTCTGTAAAACATTGTGATTCCATTCTTATAGGAAACTTTAGAATGTTAGATCAGTTATTATGTTTGTGCACCAGGTCAGCTGCACAACATAGATGTACATTCATCTAACTATATATAGCAGTATGACATCCGGAGCTCTGTACTTGTTGCACCTTGCATTATTATTGCGTGCTTTACTCGTTTTGGTTTATAGGATCACAGTAGTTGGTTGCATAAAGCGTCCTTACTGTTCTTTATGTGTTGTTAAAGTAGCTGTATTACACTTTCAGTTCAGTTGTGTTGATTCTCATCCTTTGTATTACAGAGTTGACCGAAACAAGTACCAGATTCAAATTCCTTTGCCGCCTAAGATCGACCCAAGTGTTACAATGATGACCGTTGAAGAAAAACCTGATGTGACGTACAATGATGTTGGTGGATGCAAGGAGCAGATCGAGAAGATGCGTGAGGTTGTTGAGCTACCTATGCTTCATCCTGAGAAGTTTGTGAAGCTGGGTATTGACCCTCCTAAGGGAGTCCTCTGCTACGGCCCTCCAGGAACTGGGAAGACACTTCTTGCTAGGGCAGTAGCCAATCGCACAGATGCATGTTTTATCCGCGTGATAGGAAGTGAGCTTGTTCAGAAATACGTTGGAGAAGGCGCAAGGATGGTTCGTGAGTTATTCCAGATGGCCCGATCGAAGAAGGCATGCATTGTCTTCTTTGATGAAGTTGATGCCATTGGTGGTGCTCGCTTCGATGATGGCGCTGGTGGTGACAATGAGGTCCAGCGCACTATGCTCGAGATCGTGAACCAGCTTGATGGTTTCGATGCTCGAGGAAACATCAAGGTCCTCATGGCGACCAACAGGCCTGATACATTGGACCCTGCACTGCTGCGTCCAGGGCGACTGGACAGGAAGGTTGAGTTTGGCTTGCCAGATCTGGAGGGTCGAACCCAGATCTTCAAGATCCATACTCGCGCCATGAACTGCGAGCGGGACATCCGGTTTGAGCTGTTGGCTCGCCTCTGCCCCAACTCCACTGGTAAGTTGTCTTTGGTATTCTGGCATGACATGGTTCACATTAATTGTTGTTTATGTACCATGTCGTCTGCGTCATGAGCATCAGTTCTCATCCCTTTTTGTGTTGCAACAGGAGCTGATATCCGGAGCGTGTGTACGGAGGCAGGCATGTATGCAATCCGTGCACGCAGGAAGACCGTCACGGAGAAGGACTTCTTGGATGCCGTTAACAAGGTTATCAAAGGTTACCAGAAGTTCAGTGCCACGCCGAAGTACATGGTCTACAACTAGGTGGCCTGGCGTTAGCTCCCTGTATCATCTTTGCCGCTCGGGCCTCCTACGAGATTGTTGTTTGTTACTGTGCCTTTTTCTTGTCCCAATAGAAGAAATGGCAAACTGGAAGGATGATGATGATGATGATGCTCTTTTCTTCTCTTCTCAGATAAACGCTTGACCTGCTAGGTGCATCGTATGTTTGGACTGTTGCTCTGCATTATGTTTTATTCGGATCATATGTTTGTGCTCTTGATTGCTATTGTTGCCTCTGGACCGATGTACTCCCTAGTTGTTATGTTGTGCCTGCTGCGAGCTCTGTCTTTGTGGCCACCGCTTGCTATGGTGGTATTGGCTACACCCTAACATTGGTGTGTGGGCTGTTGGCGTGATTTATGTGGTGTGGCTAGATCACTTTCTTGTACGTGGGCTGGGCTACCAAGAGAATTTAGAAAACGAAATAACAAAGCACCTGGTATGTTGGTAATTCAGGTGAGTAGTTTCAGATGATTATCATACAGATAAGGATGTGCAAAATCTGAAACCGGTCAAACCAGCCAAACCGGCTACTTACATCCTAGTTCATTTTCCTCCACAAATAAAATTCAAACTTTAAAACTAGTATATAAAATTTTGAACTAGCCCAAACCGGTGAAACCGTTAAAACCGGGTTTGCACATGCCTACATACAGATATTACCTTTTGACTAACGAGCATATACGATTGGCTTGGCCTGATTTGTCCGAGAGTTTTTTTTTATAACATTTAAAAGTTTCCAGACTGGATCACTTGGGTTCCAATCTTAGACATAGGAAGTGATGCATCAGATGCAAAATGTCGACTAGAGTCTAGAAACACATCGCATACTAGGCTGTGTAGCGACCTGTGCAAAAGAAATTTGTCAAGTTCTCATTTTTTCTGTGTGTGGCCCAAGACCGTGAACTGTTTCCAGCTGAGATTTTGCACGGCAGTCACCCGTCAACACCTAGAATTTATTTTGTTGGAATGTTTTGAAACTTCAAAATGCTGTTTTCAAATTTTTCTTCTTTCGAAAAACCAAGCTACGTGTAGCTCTGGCGTTTGTAGTTTCTGGCCCTATGCTTCATATAGTCTAACCATGACTCACTGAGTTTCGGTCTCTTGGACGTGCTCATAGGTATAGAGTGTCCATGTCCACATGGATAAGTGTTTTAGAAAAGAAGTTTGCCTTTTCCTTTGAAAGACCGTGCTACTCCCTCTGATCCAAATTAATGGACACAAATTTGACTAGATTTAGATATATCTATACCTAATAATAAAATACGCAACGTTTCTGTCCACCGTCCGTCACTTGGACAATTTTGCCCCTGTATTTTCGGAAGTATTACAGCCTCTGCCACCGCTAAGTAAAACCGAACCATTTCGTTGAAAAAAAAGGAACTGATCTCCCACCCCGGCCACGCGCCACGCGCGAGTCACCCTGCGACCACCTATCCCGCTTCCGCACCCCATGACCCCGCTCCGCTTCTTCCTCGCTCGCCACCCCGCCACCAGCGCCCTGCTCTCAGTGCCACGCCGCCCCCTCTCGCTCTCTCCCGGGCCTCCCCACGAGCACCGCCGTGCTCCGCCGTTGCCGGTCACGCTCGCCAGCGTCCCGCACGTCTTCCCGTCGACGCAGAGGCCGCGTGGTCGCCGCCCGCCCCTCTGGCGAGCTCCGGCCAGGGACGACGCGGGGCATGCTCCAGCCAAGGGCGGTGCGGGACAAGCTCCGGGTAGCAGGAGAGCAGCGGCCATGGACGACATGGGGCAAGAGGTAGGGATGGCGCGGGCGTACGATGCGAGGCTCCAGTACGGGTTGATGCGGCCCGATTTTGGATCCATATCGGAATTGACCACCCACGACTGAATCCGACGCGTTTGGAGGCGTTCTTGGCAGGACAACATGTACACAGAGGCAAACATGGCGGCGAGGTGGGGCGGGTAGAGGAGAGATACCCGTGGCGACAACGCCATGGCCAGCGGCTCATGGATTTGGTCAGCTCAAAATCCAATTGATGGAATGGGATGAGCCGTGGATTGGGGCTTCTAAGTTGAATTTATCTCGATTTGATACATAATTTGGTGTCTAATTTGAATGTTCGGAGAGATTGAGAGATAGGGGAGAGAGAATTTGGGGAAAGAAGACGACCGGCATACAAGAACGGATTAGGATGAAGCCTTTTTTTTTTAAGTACAAGAGATTGTGGACGTGGTCTCGTGGATGGCGTCTTTGGCCCGGTCTAGCTGGGCCGGTAAGGGTCCAGGGATGTACTGAGTCTCCAAAAGATCAGAAGATATTTATAATTAAAAAAAAAGACAAGTCGCATGGATATTTTGTACCGGGTACAATAGTCCCACGTCGCTTTCTTAGAAGGAATATCACCAGTTTATATACGTCGAAAAAGTTTTCATAAGCAAGGAGCAATAAAGTTGATTAGTCTGAAATCTACGAATCAATGTGGGAATAAAATTTCCAAGTGAAAACGATGACAAAAAGATAGATGAGGGGAGTCTATTTTGGACTGCTTGGACTCAAATGATGAAAGGCTGGGTAAATATTTGGATCGAAAATGAAAGGAGTACACTGCAAAGGTAAACACAATTGTGCTAATTAAATTGGCGGGGACTGTTTGAACTGAAAATGAAAGAAGTACGTGGCAAAGGTGTAGCAATACCCTGCCACATCTGATATTTTTTTTAAAAGTTTATCTTGCTTCTCCTGGTGCAAACGCACGAGTTTTGTTAACAGAAACTGATTTA
Organism: Avena sativa; assembly: GCA_916181665.1. Classification (NCBI taxonomy): domain Eukaryota; kingdom Viridiplantae; phylum Streptophyta; class Magnoliopsida; order Poales; family Poaceae; genus Avena; species Avena sativa. The sequence goes on along the minus strand of OV702299.1, from coordinate 497,122,590 downwards.
GAGTAGTGAAACTCTTAAAAAGTTGCTTTTCACGACATGTTTTTTTTTCTTCCGGTGCAACGCACGGGTATTTTTCCTAGTTTAGGACTAAAACATGACTAGATATCGTTTTAAAGTTTCAACCAACCGGTATGTAGCTGCCACCATGAGAGAGGCGATTAGAGGACCTAGTTAAACCCATCTAGGGTTTCGTCCCTCTCGTCGGTGACGTCGTCGGTTCGCTTCGCCTCGGCTGGCCCTGGAGCCTTGGAGGTGTGGCGGACCATGATCTCGTCAGTAGTAGGTTTTTCGTTCGTTATTTAGCCTGTTTTTCAGTGTCTTTTTTGGAAGTTGAGGCGACGGCTACGTCTTAAGTTAGAATCTCTCTTTATTCTCTTGAGATCTTGTCCGTTGGTTTGTTTTCATGTTAATCTCTTTCGATCTATGGTTGTCATTATTGGTTGATGGTTGCTGCTCTGGTGTGCTGGTTATTTGTGGTCTTAGCACGGCGACTTCTTGTCCTTCTACTACAATAAACTCTTTTACGACAAGCTTAGTTTGTCTCCTGTGATGGTGAGGCGAGGATGGAGGCGTGTTTTCGGCTCGCGCTAGCGTTTTTAGTCGTCGACCTATCTATAAATTTATTACCTTTCGATCTCTTTATACTATCGATTGGAATTTTAAAAAAATATAAGTATATATACCCGGATATAGACAAATCTAAGGCCATTAATTTGTCTCGCCACAGCGTCCGTAGGGCAATGTATAATGGTTAATAAGACAGTCTTATCTTATACATGCCACGTAATTTAATATAATGATAAAATATGACATACTACCTCTATTCCGATTTATACGGCAAATACGTACTTCGAGAAAATAGTTTAACCATAAATTTGGTCAATAAAATATAAACTATATTTAACAAAAATTATATCATTAGATTCATATTTTAAATACACTTCCGATGGTATAATTCTTATGATATATAATTTATATATTGTTGACCAAATTTACGATCAAACTATTTTATCAAAATACGTATTAGCCTTATAATCCGGAATGGAGGGAGTACAATGAGTTATTTTTAGTCTTACCTCCAGCTATCAATATCCTTAAATATGGGGTGAGACATATATTGCTGTGCTTTTTTTTGGTTGTCTCTTCTTCAACTCAAAAATCCTTTTACATGGTATTACTAAGATAAGATCAAGATAAAACCATTATAGGTGCCGTTATGTGTAGCCGTCAGTCCGCGGCCCCGGGGAAGTGCACAAGGTCCGACTTCTGGGTTCCAGTTTTGTCCACACCCAAAAAAAAAGTTCCACACTCGGGTCAGTAGTAGCCTCTTCTCCCCAACGGCCAACGACGTATACATGCGCACGCGCGGAACAGGGAAGTTGCTCTTTTTTTCCTTCCAAAAATTCGTTCCGGAATCCGACGGTGCGAAACGCCCCCCGAAAGGTCTCAGCACAGCACGTCAGGCGTATGCGTTGCAGTCAGTCAGTCCACGGGCCCCGGTGCACACGGTCTGACTTGTGGGGTTTTTTTCCACACTCCCGTCCGTGACCGTGAGTAGCAGCCCTCGTCCGCAACGACCTACCTACCTACGTGTACGTGCGCACGCGCGGAGCCACGCACCGAACGCCATCCGTAACAGTCGACACCCCCTGCCCACACACACATCATCGCGCCGCGCGCGCCACCTTTGAGAGCATCTCCGCCGAGCTGATCCAAACGGCACTATGCGTGTTTGAAACTGTTTGTGCGGACGCGCGAGGCGTGCGCGACGCTCCAGCGGGACAACCCATCCGGCGAAACGCGTCCGGTTCGACCTATCTATGTACCTAATCCGGGGCTCGGTTGCGTCGGTTCAGACATGCGCGAACAACGCGGACGTCGTGCTAGTTGGCGACACGGGCCAATATGTAAGAGAGACATTAGGACTTAACGATAGCTTTTCATTAGATTAAGCTCTGCCAGTTACAAAAAGACCATTCAAACTAATTAGGGAGGGTGCTACTGCTACTCCTGCTCCTGCGGCTACGGCTATGGCTACTGCTGGAGGAGGATGGCGCGGAGACTACTCGCCGTCGTTGCCGCGTCCACCGGCCCCTAGCGGCCCAGATGGCCCGCTGCTGGACGCATTCGCGGAGACGGCAACAAGAATGGCCGCAAGGCGTCGCCCTGCCCTGCCCTCCAGCTTCTGCCGGTCCTCCGCCGCCCGGTTAGCCAGGGCCTCGTCCATCTCGGCGGCCCAACGGTCCCTCGCCTACTGCTGGGCGAGCAACTTTGTCGGAGAAGCAGCCGGAGCCAGGATCGAAGCACCATTGGGGCCGCAGCCCAGCGCCTGCGCTATCTACACGGGGACAGCGAGCGGCGCCTTCAGCTGATCCACCTCCTAGCCCATGCGCGGGGCCAGCACTGTGGCCTCGAGGTGGACCTCGTCGACCTCCACGTCCGGGTAGCGGGCGTGGCACATCTCCCGGATCTTGGACCATGTGACGATCTTACGGCGAGGCATGGATGCCGAAGCTTTTTTGGCTGCTGGTTTTCTTTTGCTTTAGGGCTTGTTGTCTCCACCGCGCCGGCGGCCGTCTTTTATAGACCGCGGCAGAGGCGGGAAACGGACTGGGATGCGCGGGAAGTTTTCTCGCCGCGGGAAACGAGGCGCGCGCAGGAAACGATGGGGAGAAACGCCGGCCACGCGAGAAGCCGCCGACGCTGACAGCCGACATCGCGTCGCCATTAATGTTCCATTGGGAGGGTGTCAACCGGTGACAGCGGGAGGGATACGAACAAATGGGTCGGGCCGCTGTGCGCGGTCGGCCGAACAGGCCAGACCATGGCCCCAAATCAACCGGACCCCGACCTAAACGGACAGAAACGGACCGTTTGGGGTGACCGTATGGGTCGACCCGGCGGAGATGCCCTGAGTTGACACCATCTCCGTTCTCGTACGCTCCGCACGAAATGGCACGGCACGGCACGGCGTGACGAGAGAGGATCGTTGACCTGACTCGTCGTGCGGTACGGACGTCACCGATCTCCACTCGGTTCCACCTCCACTCCACACCGTCGCAACAGTTCCCACCACGCGGCTTCGCACGACCTCTCGTCCCTCTGAGCATGGCCCGGGACCTAATCTATCGGACGCCGCGAGATGCCGCGCAGAAGCCCCGTCAGTTCCCGGTGGCACGCGCGACTGCTTCCGGCTTTCTCGCTCTCTAGGTCTCTTGCCTGTCGCCGCCGCTCGCCGAGGTGGTGCGCGCTCTGCTTTCCCCTGCCCACCTGGCTTGGCCGCCCTTTATGTTTGTGCCTCTCCCTACACATCTCAACCTCCACGGGCTGATACGTCGTAAACGTATCTATAATTTTTGATGTTTCATGCTTGTTTAATATCAACCTTGCTATGCTTTGTCTACACTTTGAGGTATTTTTATACATTTTTTGGGACTAACCTATTAACAAGATGCCGCAGTGCCAGTTGCCTGTTTTCTGCTGTTTTTGGTTTCAGAAAAGCTAGTAAGAAAACATTCTCGGAATTGGACATGACAAAAGCCAAAGTCAATATTTCAACAAGGAGAACACGGAGTCCAGAGGAGAGACGGAGGGGCGCCATAGAGCCGCCACACCCTAGGGCCACGCGGGCCCACCCTAGGGCGCGCCGCCCTATGGTGTGGGCGCCCTGGCCGTCCCCTGCCTCGCCTCTTTGCCTATAAAAGTCCCCGATGCCAAAAACCTAAGTACCCGATCAGATCTTCACGAAACAGTCTGTAGCCGCCGCCACCATCGTCCCTAGATCGGGGGGATCTGAAGCTCTTCCCGGCACCCTGCCGGAGGGGAGAGATCATCCCAGAGGCCTTCTTCATCACCATGCCAGCCTCCGGTATGATGCATGGGTAGTTCACCCTTGGACTATGGGTCCATACAGTAGCTAGATGGTTGTTTATCCTCCTTTGTGCTAACATGTTTAGATCTTGTGAGCTCCGTTCATGATCAAGATCGTCTATTTTTAATCATGCATGTTGTGTTTGCGGGTATCCGATGGATATTGAGATATTATGTCAGATTGGTTATTGATTCTATCATGTCTTATTGATTATTGATTATATCGTGTCTATGTTGTTTGAGATCTTGTATGCTCTCCGTTTCTAGTAGCTATCTTGGCCAAGTAGATGCTAGTGACTCCAGGAGAGAGTATTTATGCTCGATAGTGGGTTCATGCTTCTATTGAATCTGGGGAAGTAACAGAAATCTCTAAGGTTATAGATGTACTGTTGCTACTAGGGAGAAAACAACAATCTCTTGTTCATGGAATAATTGTATTATTTACTTTACACACATTGATTAATACAATTATTCATTGCTTGCAACTTAATACTGGAGGGGGTTTGGACGATAACCGGAAGGTGGATTATTCGTTTCCTTGCTCCTACTGATTCGATATCCTTGGTTTCAAAACTGAGGGAAAATTTGTCGCTGTGCTCATCATACCTTCCTTTTGGGGTCTCCCAATGAAGCTCTACAACTGAGCCGTGTCACGGACTAAGGCTGGCCGTCATGAATGCCCCCGCCCGCTGTGCATGCACGACTTCGAGCAGGCCGCGACCAAGGCGGCGGTGAGAACGGCGAAGCACCAGAACCGCCTCGAGCGCCGGACGAACAAGACGCGGAGGCGCGCCTTCATTGAGGCGCAGATGGCTGGGCCGACGACGATTCCATTGGATGGACTGTCTGTTGTTGACAGCGGTGTCCGACATGACACCGACCTCGTCTGATGATGACTACAACTCTGACTAGATTCTAGTAGTAATTTCTAGTATTTCTAGTAGTAGTAGATTCTACTAGTAGTAATTTACGTTTAGCTCCTCTCTGCCGGAAAAGATTGTCGTGCGGCACGACTATACCCAGATCGGTCGTGTTGCATATGGGCGTTTTAGGGTGTCTAAATATACGGCTGGTGCTTGAGTTGGTCTAAGGAACCAAACAAGGCCTCGAGTTGTTTCCATTTCTGTGCCTGTGCGTGGCCCGAGAGACATACGGTGTTTCAAGCTTGCGCGGCATCACCCGTCAACATCTAGAATCCGACGGAATCCGACGGTTCGAAACGCGCCCCGGAAATGTCTCGGCACAACACACAGCACGCGTATGCGTTGTAGTCAAGTCAAGTCAGTCCACGGCCCCCGGTGCACGCGGTCCGACTTGTGCGTTCCGGGTTTTTTCCACACACACACACACACACACACACACACACACACAGAAAAGTTGAACACTCCCGTCCGTCAGTAGCAGCCTCGACCCCAGCGAGCGACCTACGTACGTGTAGGTGCGCACGCACGCACGCACGCACGCGCGGAGCCACGGAACCCCCATCCATCATGGGAGCGCGCACCACCTTTGACACCGTCTCCATCTCCGTCCTCGTACGTACGACCCGCACGAAACGGCACGGCACGGCACGGCGAGAGAGAGGATCGTTGACCTGAAGACTCTCGGTGTCTAGATACGTCGACGTCACCCATAGTAGGTTCCACCTCCGATCCGCAGCAGTTCCCACCACCCGACCCCTCTCGTCCCTTTCCATCCTCTCCCCGGCCGTGCGCATGGGCCCGGGACCTAGTCGGACGGACGGACGAGACGCCGCGAGATGGCGCGCAAAAGGCCCGGCAGTTGCCCGGTGGCGCGCGCGCGCGACTGCTCCCGGCTTTCTCGCTCTCCGGGTCTCCTGCCTGCCGCCGCTCTAGTGTGCCTGCGCCTGCAAGCCGAGGTGGTCTGCTTTGCCGTGCCCTGCCCACCTGGCCGCACTCCCTACACATCTCCACGGCCCAGTCTTTTCCTACTCCGGCGTAAGAGGAACCGTGTCGCTAGCTAGGGGAGTAGGGCAGGGAGCCAAGGACGGGGCCTTTCGCGCGGACAACGGGTGCTGGCCGGCAGACCCGGGCGTCCGTGGAACCGGGTGATCGTGCACAAGGTGGCGACGTCGCGGCAGGCCCTACTTACTACTAGCTCTGATATAGTATTCCAGTAGGAGTGAGCAGCATCCGCTCCCGCCGTGCGCGCCTGCTCGTCGTCGATCGCGTGGTCCGACACGACACCACGTACGCCCGCCCGCGCGAAGTGCGTAAACCGTGCACCCGCCCGGCCATGTTCTCCCCAACTTTACAGCCACGCCACGCACCGTACTGTAGCTGTAGTAGTGGTACTAGATGTGAATCGGACCGTGGTAGTTTCTCCGTGGAAAGCCGTGGAGCGTGCGAGAGGAAACTGTTCCCAAGGGCGCGCCGCTCCTTCTCGTCCTTCCTTCCGTCCTCGGAGCTAGCCATTCAAAACTTGTTACAGTAGATAGACTAAAAGTCATTGTGCTAACGACCAGAGCAGCAAACATCATCGAGGAGGATGAGTAGCGTAGATCGGAAGAGACTGAGCTCAAAACACGCCAGCGCATATGAAAAAACGACCGGATCCCAAATGATCCGTCGACACACGAATCCACACGCCGTCCGTCGATGCTAGACGCACCACCTGAGCGAGTATAGGGCAAGAAGTAACGTATTCTGACTTCAGGATGTAGTCACCGACATCCTGAAGAAGACTTTCAAAATATTAGTATAAAGAATATTCGTAACAAAATAGTCTTGTACATGTAGCAGAGGAAATAAACATCTCATGGGTGCTAAGAGATCATCAGAGGAGATAAACATCTCATAGAAGCCGAGAGATCGCCTCTTCGGGATGAGAAAGTCAACCATTTTCGCTTGCCATGCCCCTCCTCGTCTCCGGATGCCTATCTAGTAGGGTGTCAAGTGGGATCCCACCAAAATTCCACATTTAGTTCATTTCCTAAAATGTAGAGCAAAAATTTACACTACATTTTGGCAATTGAACTAGAAGTGGGATCTCACTTGACACCCTACTAGCTAGATATCCACCACAATTATTTCCTCGGTTAAATATTGTCATTAACATCAAGGCTATGATGTACTAAAGTGCTACTCAATGGAAGAGTCTTATCAAGGTAAATGTTATCAAGGTAACTGAGTGTAAAATCATAGATTGAACTTTAGAATTTCGGTGTTACCCACTAAGTTCATGGACTGAAGATAAGCAAACTAGAACCGTCGGCATCTGCCACATGGTAAACCACCGCCTCTCGCCTCCCCTCCCTACTGATTCTACCATATATACCAACCATTGGAAATAGCTCACCCCAAGTTCCTCACCCCCCCCCCCCCCCCACACACACACACAAATTAGAACCCTCATCATATTGTGCTATATGTATACCGTGTTAGTTAGCATATCCCGTATATACGGTAGGTGTAGATATGTATCAATCAGTAGTTATGATTGAGATTGTAAACTTGATGTACAAGTATAAGCCAATATAAATAGACTGGAGGATGAGTATGGCAAATCAATTTCGTGACTCTCTCCAAACAGATCAACTCTCTTCTCAAAATCTTGAAACGAAAGGTTCTAATGTCTTTCTTCTCTCTAATAACTCGACGAAAAATGTTTTGTCGCACGCTAGGAGAAGGCGGTTCATATCACATCACTGATGATGCCCTAAGAAGCATTGTGAATCGGTTGAAACGTGTAAATTCACAAACGTACAAGTACTATATGTATTATTATGTTGCAGAACTACTAGTAAATTTAGTCCAAAGAAACATAAAAAAACATGTTTGAGTGGATTGTAGAATTTATTGATTTTACCTTTGAAACTTGAACCAAATAAAAATTCATGTATTCTTTATATGCCTCATTCCTTTGAATCGAATGAGTGACTCACCATCAAAGAAAATCTTCTTATTTCTCTATGTATCAAAGGTCCTAAGTTGCGTAATAACAAGTTAATCTTACTACCTTTTTTTTGCATTTATTTAACCATGATGGATTATGTATTTTAAGATTTCTGTGGTTTACCTATTCATGTAAATTCCTGTTTCTCAAGGCTATCGTGTTTTCACAATCATGTGTTCTGCACTTCAAATCTACCCCATTCACGATTTTTTTCCTATTCGCGTGTTTCTAGGATCTCACTAATCAAAGAGGTCCTTGAAATTTCATTGAACAAGAGAACATCTTAACAACGATTGGCGTTGTTGATCATGCCAATACAAAGGAGAACATGTCTATACTCCCAATCTAGTGGGGGGTACTCGTGTATTATTTATTTCTATTTAAAAGTGGCTAGAAACTATGAAATAGATACGGTACACAAATACTACATGTACCGTTTATGTCATAACATGTTTGCTAGAGCTTAATCTATATATAGTTTGAGAAACAAAGAAGAAAAAAAAAGGTCAAGTTCAACGTTGATAGAGCCTACTGATGTGCAAAATTCACGATCCAAACTGAAATAGCTACTCCGTGTTTATGAAATTATTATTCTGCAATTAAGGTCTGTCCTGTAGCGTGATACTAGTAGTACTAGAGATGTTGTCCTGATCGTGTTTTAAAGGGCCATGAAGGCGTTGCACTGCACCGCACGTACCCCGCCGGCTTAAAATCGCAGACAACTACTGTACTTGGTACTGACTAACGTGCGCTACTTTTTAGTACAACGGACCGGTCAGCACGTCACCAGCATTAGGCAGCAGGTCGCCGGTAGAAAAAACGCGCGTGTTTGTACTTTCTACACCTAGCTGGTTCTCATTTCCAGGTCTAATTCAAAAAAGAGATATGTACATTTTTAGTTCCACAACTTGCACCATAAAAACGTTTTAGTCCCACATCTTGCAAAGTGAACACCACTAGTCCCATAACTTGTAATCTACGAGTATTTTAGTCCAATTTAAACAAATTCTGTAATTTTTACCGAATTGGTGGTAACTCATTCTGGACCTAACATGTGGCATCATAATTTTAGCAAAATGGCCCTTGCATATTTTGTCTATGCCGTTTGTGACCTTGGTATGACTTGATAGGCGGACCCGATATGTGAGTGGTTGTACAAATAAGAAAAATAATGAGAAAATATACACATGCATGGAATCGAACTCACTACCTACAATACAAAAGAATCAGCTTTGCCACTACAGAACACACATCAACGTGATTAACTGAAGAGCGCTCACTTATTATACATTATTTTCTGGCTAATGTGTCCCAGCTAACCTACAAGCGCACACAGCTGATGTGTTCTTTATTTTGGACACTTAAAAATACGTGTTCTAAAATTGTGAAAACGATTAAAAAAATAAAGATTATCAATCCGCAATAACTTGTGTTCTGAGCTACGGTTACAACACAAGTTTATTCTTTTTTTTTGCGAATAAGAAAAAACTCAAATTTATTTTAGACACTGCAACTAGCTACTAGGTTATCGACTAAGCTATACGGTAGATATTATGGACCGCACCAACATGCATGTGACGAGATGTTTCGGTATAGACAACGCACAAGATTATGCTTGTAGTAGATATGAGAATTTTTAGGTGCGTCTGTGATTTTGTATTGTATAAAATAATTAAGTCCCCCTAACTAACATACAACATCTACCGGCGTAGTGGCTTCTGCCGATTTGTTGTTGTGCAAAGGGTTTGAGTTCGATTCCCTTCCCTGCTTAAAGAATTAATTATTTTGTTAGTACTGATAGATTCTAGCTTAGAGATTTAATTATCTTAAATATAGAGGGCTCATTTAAAAAATTCAACATCATTTGTGAACGAATTTAGTCAAAATTATTAAAATTCAATTAGATTAGACTAAAATGCTCATGAGATACAAGTTGTGGGACTAACATTGCTCATTTTGCAAGATGTGGAACTAAAATACTCTGATGGTGCAAGATATGAGACTAAATGTGTATATACCTCTTCAAAAAACGAGCTGCCTGTAGTAGACTGCGGCTGCGCGCTACCAATCACCGTGCCGTTGATCCGTTGTTGCCGAACAATCATTCGTGCAACCATAGCATTGTTCACTGTAATCTATACTTCACATGAACACACGAATTAATCCCGTCATGGTCGACATATACTCCCAAGGTGCGTGAGCTTCCAAGTCGGCACATGGCTGGCTGGCTGTTCATAGCTCATATCTGACGCAATCCGAGATTTTTTTTTTAAGATTGACGCATGCCCAGCTAATTAAACCCTACTGTATTAACGGATGCATCGTCTCATGTACCGTCTGACTAGGATTTTATAACCTTATCAATTTATTACTAGTACTAGTAGTACGGAGTATATTACATACGGCCTGTGCTAAAACGTGTGTTGCGTACTCGTGCATTCGTAGGAAGGAGAAGCCGGATTGACCGTGACCGGCGAGGTCAGTCGGTCGCCGGCGACCGCAGGGCGGCGAATAAGATTGTTTCCCCGCCCTTACCGCGGCGGCGGCGGCGGCGGCTGCCCCTGCTCACGCCAGTTGGATGCTTCCAGGAGGCCGCCGGAGCACGTAGCCGAGAAGGCGCGATCAGGGGGATAGTACTAGTTAGCAAACGGCCGAGTCAAACCGCGCGACCCAAGCCTTGTCCCCTTCCCCTTCCGCTGACAAAGTCCATTCCACACCCAGGATCCTCTACATCTCCACGTGGCTTCCGAGACTATTTTGTCGCGAAGGGATACACGATCCGGCCGCAGATGATCCCACTCCACGATCAGCTAGCTGCCCCGCCACACTTCTCTCCCCCTTCAAATACCGGCCACCACGAGCCACCTCCCCTAATACTACTCCTCCACCTCTTCCTCCTCCTCCTCCTCCTCTGTTTATCCCAGACAGTCTCCTCTCGTCGTCAGCGTCCTCGCCGGAAAGGAAAATCCCTACAGCATGTCTACTCCGGCGACGATCTCCGGCTCGATAGACCCGTCGACGGCAGGCACGCCGTCGCAGCTGGCGATCAGCAACGGGGTGCTCCTCGCGGCGGTCATCTTCCTCTTCATGGTCGTCGTCTTCGTCTTCCTCCTCTACCTCTACGCCAAGCGCTTCCTGGGCACCAACCCCATGCTCCACGGCCCCTCCACGCCCTCCTCCCGCTTCCTCTTCATCGGCGACTCCCCGTTCCCGGGCCGCGGCCTCCCGGCCTCCGTCCTCCGATCCCTCCCCGTCGCGGTCTTCGCCGGCGCCGCCGCCCCCAACACGCCCGGAGGCGGTACTACGGCGAAGGCCGACGCGCTCGAGTGCGCCGTGTGCCTCTCGGAGGTGGCCGACGGCGAGAAGGTGCGGTCCCTGCCCAAGTGCGGCCACCGCTTCCACCTGGAATGCATCGACATGTGGTTCCACTCCCACGACACCTGCCCGCTCTGCCGCGCCCCCGTCGGCGCCGCAGACGCCGCAACGGAGGGCCTCCCGCGCGTGCCACGCGAGGACCCCGCCGCCCCGGAGTTCCCCTTGTTCCCCACCAACGTCCTCTTCTGGGGCACCCACGACCACGACGTCGCCAACGCCGGCCTCGTCATGCCGCCGCGCGCGCCTACCGCCTCGGCCAGCTCCATGGCGTCCGAGCGCAGGAACGGGAGCCTGGTCATCGACATCCCGGCCCGCGCAATGCCGTCCCTGACGTCGTCGTCGTCGGCATCGCCGCTGCCGCCGAGCAGGATGCCTGGCGGCGCCGACGACCTGAGGTCCCCCTTGTCCGCGCGCCTCCGGTCGCTGCGGCGCCTCCTGAGCCGGGGCAAGCAGGCCGTCTCGGGCACGTCCTCCTCCTCCAGCCCGCGCGGCACGGCCGGCGACGTCGAGCAGGGCCTCGCCGCGCGCCCGCCCAAGACGCCCAAGACGCCGCCGTCGTCCAACTGATCCTGGATTCCTTTGTAGTATATCAATCAATATAGCTCTCAGACGCATTGGCTCGCCTCGCCGATCACCGGAGAGTCTATACATACATGTGTTCATTCTTTCTTTTTCTTCCCTTTTTTCTTTTCTCTCTCTTTTGGCGAAGAATTGATTGGATTTTGGGCAGAAATTCTGATGTAAACAGAAGATGTTGGCATTGGGTGCTATTAATTAATTGGTTCTTGACGTTGGTGGATAGCTCATGTATTTGTTCATATATTGATGTGATTGCTCTTGTGGAACGAGTTTGGTCTGCAGCTGGAACTCTGGAAAGACGATTCATGAACACATCAGCATGAGAGAAAAAAAGGGAGGAACAAGGAGGCACCAAACTCACTCGTGCCTAACACTAACAGAGTCTTCCTTTGTGCAATTCAACGGTAGATTGACCAGAATACGAAGTGTGTAAGGGACAGACTCTGCTCTTTCTGGGCAAAGAGTTGGTTTGTGCTGACAAAAACTTCTTTCCGTAGGCCCTACCTAGCCGCCTTAGGAGAACAACGGAATTCGGCATTCCAGGTGCGTCAGTAGCTTCAGGCATCGGCTCATCTCGTTACTCACAGCTCGGTTTCAGACTTTCGGATGCTCTAGAGTATGAACTTGTCAATTCTGGACAAGTTTGTTAGATCATATCCAGCTGAAGAAGGAGAATAACAAGTTCCAAACCCTAAAAACCGTCAACAAAACACTCCTAAAACAATGTTCAGCTGAATTCGAACACGGCTCCCAATCACTAAGACCTTTATGGAAGTGTAACTGTTAGTCTGGGAGGTGCCGTTACTACTACCCATTTTCATGAATTGATTTTTTAAAATAGGCTTTCGCCCCGCTATATTAATATAGCAATCACATCGATATAATGGTTTAATCCGTAGAAAACACGGGGGCAACAGCACATACATGCCTAAAAGGAAAAGTAATGAAAACAAAGACGAATTGACTAGGCGATGAAGACCAGCAATCGCTGCGCCCTCCGACTTTGGCTCACCACGCTACAAGCACACCGAAGCGCCGAGTACCTAGCAGCCTCTTCCCGAGAGAAGCACCGTCGATACGGTATTGCTGCACGGACCATGGTCCTAGGGTTTCCACTGGTACTTTGAGTAAAGTGAAGACAGAAGGTTTACTTGACGCCCTCCAGAAAGGAATGGAGCCATTCGGAGGTGGCACCGCGTCAGGATCGGACAAACCGACGGGAATTTCTCCAGACACATCCGTCCCAACACAAACCATGAACTGATTATCTGAACCATTATTAGCAATTGGAGCTTTGACTAATGAGTGATGAGTAACCTCGTCACTCCGATTCAATATAAAGATGTTACTAAATCAGCGGACTGCTTGCAAGCAAACACGCAAGGCATGCATCTGCCTTAGTTATTCACGGTACACGCCCTAACACCCCTGGTTATTCACAACTCACTTTCAGAATTTCTATGCTCTAAAATAGTCCATCCGTTCAAAAATATAAGATATTTTAGCTTTGTAAAATAAATGTATCTAGACATCTAATAGTGTACTCCGAATCTCTACGAAACTGTATTACACTAAAAGACGTTTACACATATTCAATTCACGAAACTAAATCGTCTTATATTTCCAAACTTATCATTTGAAACTAGTACGTAGTTTGTTATCGCCTTAGGACTACTGTTGGTTTCCAAATTCTGGTCCCGATTCAGCTTCCCCGATCAGACGCGCGCGGCTCGGTCACCGCGTGCGCACGTCCTTGACACACAAGGAAACCCAGTGCAAAACTTTGACTTTACTTAATCAAGTCACATAAGTATACCCAGGTACTGATTTGCTTGTTCTTTCCCATTTCATTTCTAACAAGTTGCACTTGACTTTCGTACGAACTCCTTTCTTTTTCTCTCTCCGCTGGATTGGCTTATGACCTCTACGTGCATGCATTACTGCTCAGCATGCCTCTTTCCGGGCAACAAGCACACACATATCCTCTTTGTGGATGTCTGACTTGGTTAATTTTGTGGACAAGTTTATTTGACTATGAACTACTACTAGCCCGTGCAGGGCATTACTGCTCTGCATGCCTCTTCTTTTCCGGGCAACAAGCACCCATTACGTCGACCGATCAAATTAACATGCATGTGATATTATATCACTAGCTATAATTATACATAGATTCTTCGATTCGTCGTTGTATATGCATATATTATTCCTTCACCTTGTGAGGGTTAAGTCGTGCGATCCAATCTTCTGGCATGATTAGGGGATTATTATTGTTATGAGAAGCTTACTGGATGCGCGAGAAGTCATCGCGGTATCAGACGGAAAAGGTCAGAGCTCCGTCTGAATTCGGGTTCTGAAGGTGGTGTTAGGTCAGGTATCACTTTCTGAAGCTCTTTGCTATGCTACTCCTGTCTGTCTGTCTGTCTGCGTGCGTGGTCCTCCTCCTCGATCCCCAAGTGGATAACCTACGCGTGATCCGTGTTTAATAGTAAGCACTAGTATTTGTAAGTTGTAACCAGATTGACTAGTACTACTACTTGCGATGGTTGATTAATTTGGGTCGGCAGTGACGCGGGCGGGAGTCCGAGAGGCAGCCGGTTTTGGGTTGCCGGCACGTAGGAGAACGTACGCGAGGTAGGAGAAGGGTCATGGCGTCACGTCACGCCGAGGATCGAGTTTCGTATCGTACGACGACGCATATGTGATGTACTGTAGCATACTACGCGCGAGAGCTACGTGCAGCTATACACCTGCGCTGCCGGGTCCGGTGTAGCCGTGTAGCCGTGCCGTGCGTGCGTGCGCGGGATCGTGCAGGTCCGGTTAGCGGTGGACACGTACGCGCGATCCCCCGGCCTGCCCCCGGCGTGCGTTCGTTCGGGCCCGGCTGCGCCGCTCCCGCGCGTGTGAGTAACTGGGACGTGTGTAGCGCATGCAGGAGTTGTCGAGTTGGGCGCCTAGTGCTCGATCGATCGGTCCATGTCCGGGCGGCGCGCGGCACGTCGTCGGACGTGCGACGCGGGTACGCGAGCAAACACTAGGCCTCGCGCGGGGGTGCGTCAGACGGGGATCGGGAGGAACGTGGGTTCCCGTTTCCCGCTTGCCGTACGTGCGACCACCGCGCACCGCAGCGACCGTGCGCTCGTACGTGCCCAGAACTACCGTGCCGTGCCGTGCCGTGGAGTTCGCGTCAGAGAATTTTATTACTCCCTCAGGCCCAAAATAAATGTCTTAAATTAAAATTTGGATGAATCTAGATATTGTTTAGTATATAGATTTATCTAAAATTTAAAAAATCCAAGATATCTACTCTTGGACGGATGGAATATCAGATCCCTCCGACGGGTCCAGACCTGCGATGAATGAACGGGCCTACACTTGCCCCTAGTCGGCTTCGCTGGGCGAGGGCTACCGTCCGCCCCACCCCGGCCTATAGCTGGAGTGCGTGGGCTCTCGCTGTGACGTCGTTCGCGGCTCCTAATAAGCCGGGTCGGCTTGCTCAACAACAGTTTGCTACACTCGCAGCAAAACGGACATCTTCACCGTGCCGATCCATACGGTCATTCTAAACTGTCCGTTTGTCTGTGTTTGCGTCGGGCCCCGGTTGATTTGGGTACGGGCCCCGGCCTGCCGGCTGGCGTCCAGCGGCGTGACCCATTTTTCCGCGCTAGGAGAGACAACTTTTTTTTCAGACACCAATAGTTCGCGCTAAAAACATGCAAGATTCAAAGTTAATTTATATTCAAAATATATAAAACGGAATTTAAACTACTACTGGCCCTAGATATTGAACTACGCGCGCTGACGCCGCCTCGACCATCTACGGGCCAAGGTCGATGTACTCCGGCAGCGTCACGGCACGGTAGTCGCCAGTCGGTAGTACTGGAGGTCAAGGTCGAGCAGGGCCGGAGCGGGAGCGGGAGCAGGCGGGTTGACCACCTGCCCAGGCCACGGCTCCCAACCGTGTTGGAGGTGCGCCAGCTCCATCCCCACCTGTGACACGATCGTAGGCGCCAAACCGGGCAGCGGCGGCGGTGGAGGCAGCTGCGCATTCGTCTCCGCCACCATGCGGGTGAGATGGAAGGCCTCCTCGCAGTGCCACTAGGCCTCCTCCTCGCGTGCGCTGGCCGCAATGGCCTGCTCGGTGAAGACGTCCTCATTGTAGCCCCGATCCAGCACCTCGCGGTACTCCAGGGCAGGTTCATGACGACGTTGTCCGGCGCCTCCTGTTTGATAACGATGTCGTCGTCTTTGTCGTCCTTATTGCCGAGGTCAGCGTCGGAGTGGTTGTGGCTGCCCTCGTCGTCCGAGTCAATGTCGGGGACATCGTAGACCTCCCACGGTTGCAGGTCACGGCAGACGGTGGTCGCGCGCCGTGCCTTGTGCTCCCACTCGAGGAACTTGATCCAGTATGCCTCAGAGTGGTAGCCCCTCTCCCACCGTTGGGCCTGGGGGAGGTTGCTGATCCGCCGGCGGATATCCTCCGCTAGCTGTTTGCCCGCCTTGGGCGGTGGCGGCACCGGGACACGGTCCCGGTTGAGGTGCCAGCCGGCGGTAAGGAAGACATCCCTGCGCTGGATTCCGCGACCCTCCCTCCAAATGCGCTCGCACTCCCCGACGCGGTAGTACCATTGGGTGTGGCGTTCCCGTGGTGGCGGGTAGTCCCCCTCGGGGTCGCTCCGGAACTCCTCCCGCCACGACGGAGGCGACAAGGACATGCCGCGGAGGAAGGCCGGCAACCGAGTGTTGGAGATATGCCCTAGAGGCAATAATAAAAGTGGTTATTATTATATATTTGTGTTTATGATAAATGTGTACATTCATGCTATAACAGTATTAACCGGAAACATTAATACTTGTGTGATTTGTAAACTAAATTAGAGTCCCTAGTAAAGCCTTTTTATAATACTAGCTTGTTGGTTAATAGATGATCGTGGTTTCTTGATGATGAACATTGAGATGTTATTAACAATAATATCATATCATTAGGAGAATGGTATGATGGACATACTCCTATAGATAAGCGTAGCATAAAGATCAAGTCATTTCAATAGTCCGTTTGCTATAAGCTTTCTGATAGATAGTAACCTAATTCCTTCGACCATAAGATCATGCTAATCACCATCACCGGAAGGATGCTTTGATGATATCAAACACCACACCGTAACTGGGTGGCTATAAAGGTGGCATTGAGTGTTCGGAAAGTATGTGTTGAGGCACATGGATCAAGAGTGGGATTTTTCCATCCATATGACGGATAGATATACTCTGGGCCCTCTTGGTGGAATGTCATCCAATTAGCTTACAAGCATGTGACTGGCTCACAAGGGATCACATATCACGGGAACGAGAAAATAGTACTTATCGGTAACAAGGTTGAACTAGGTATGCAGAGATACCGACGATCAAAACCTCGGATAAGTAAACTATCGTGAGACAAAGGGAAATTGGTATCGTATGTAAGTAGTTCATTCAATCGCAAAGTAATCATAGAAATACGTGGGAGCCATATGAATTTCCAAATTCCTCTATTGGTTATTGATTGGAGAAGTGTCTCGGTCATGTCCGCATAAATCACGAACCGTAGGGAGACATACTTAAGGATTCAATGTTGTTTAGTAGATATGGAATGTTTGTAGGGATACCAAATGTTGTTTGGAGTGTCGGATGGGATCCAGGATATCACTAGGAGATTCGGAATGGTCCGGAGAATAAGATTCATATAAGGAAAGTCCGATTCCGGAGTTCGGGAAAGATTCCGATGTTTTCATCTAAGAGGGTCTAGAAGGTTCACCGGTCCGAAGGGAAATGGTCCATGAATGTGTCATGGGTAAGTGGAATGATTGGATCATATCCTAGGTCACTTGGTGTGGACATTTGTGAGAGATAATTAAAGCTCTAAATTAAAAGTCAAACGGGAGGTTTGAAAAGTCAAACTGAAACAATGGTTTTCTAGTCAAACTGAAAGTCCTTCCAACTTGGGTTTGGAAGTGGATTCAAACTCACCCTTCCCAAGGCTGCCCCCTCTCATAAATAGAGGGGAAGGGCTGCCCCAAACATACAAGCCCTAGCCTTCCCACACCCAAGCCGCAGCCGCCGCCGCGCCACGCCGCTGCTGGTTCGTCGCCGCCGCCCTAGCCGCCGCCGACACCTCCTCATCCCGATCGTCTAAACCCTAGATCACCGGGAAACCCTAGATCCACCATAACTCGCACCGGCTTAGGCGAAGCCCTGCGGGATCTTCCCTCTACTTCCGACACCACGCCGTCGTGCTGCCGGAATCGCGAGGGGATGACTACAACCTCCGCTGCCTGCTGGAACAAGGGAGAGGAAGGTCTTCATCGAGTACCGAACATGTGACCGACTGCGAAACGCAGCGCCGGAAGGATCGTCTACGCGATCTTGAGATCAGCAAGTGTATGACTACATCACCCACGAGAATCTGCTCTCGTTAACCGCTTTGGAATCTTCGGGGGTGAGTGCTTCTATCGACTCGTTGCTACAATCTAGTAGATAGATCTTGGCTTGTTTGTGTGCATGCGGTAGAAATTTTTTGTTTTCCATGCTACGAACCCCTACAGTGAGAGCCATGACTGCCAGATGCTTCGTGGTCGTTATTGCTCCGCTTCAGCCATGACGGGGTCTTCATCGTTGATGGTGGTGGTGGCGGCGGCGGGCTAGGTTTTGCAATGGCGAGAGGTGAGGATGACAGCACCGACGGGCGCATGGTTAAATAGCCTAGCCACCCGTGAACGAGCGCAGCTTCCTGCTCCTTTGCCATCAATGCCGACACGGGAACACAGACGGCATCAGCGTCTCATCTCGTCGCCATTGATGCGCGCAGGATGCCGCCGGTCAGCCTTTCGCGCAGCGCCTTTGAATCGCTGCCGCGCTTGCGTCTGAATCGATGCCGCTGACCGTCTGAATCAATGCCGCCGGTAAGCGGTGGCTGACACGTGGGCCTATGGACGAGTCCCTGCGCTGTCCGAACCGATGCAACCGAGTCCTAAATTAGATGCATGGATAAATTAAGCCGGACACGTTTTACCGAATGGGTCGGCCCGCTGGATGCCGCACACGCCCGCACGTCCACGCGCAGTTTCGAACACGCACAGACCGTTTGGGTCGGTCCGATGGATATGCCCTAATGTTTTTATGTTCACTCACCATGCGTGAAAACTGACAAGCGTCAGGTTAAAACTTTTAGTTTTTTCGTAAAATCAGTTAAAAACACGTCTAGCTAGGTGCATGCGTATCTAAACATGTGTTACTTATTTTTAGGACGGAGAAAGTACAAATAAGAAGGCGGAAGAAAACCGTACATGATACCTTATGAAAGAACAACTTGCGTATTTTTTTGTTTTAATAAATCGGATATATTTGACAAAATAAATGCAGCATGTATCATTTCTCAAAACTATTTTGAAATCTTATCGTACGAGTCGGCGCCGTTTAGAATGGAGTTGAACTTGTGCAGTTCCACTCTAAATGGAGCCCCCACACCCACACACCCCCACATACCCAACACACACACACACAATATTTTCTGAAGACTTCAAACCACCCCCATAATATTCTCTAAAGACTTCAAGGTTCTAGGGCAAGGGTTGGCGTCATTTAGAATGGAGCTAAACTATACGAGTTGCAATAGTGTAGCATGGACCTAGGGGTTAGATTTTGAATTAATTTTTAAAAAAATTGAACGTACGATTAAGTTTGTAAAAGGGTCAGATTTATCTTAAAAGAATACACAACCTACCAACTTGTAGTCACCTTACACATCTCACTTTTCAGGGAACAGGGATAAGGAATCCAGCATAAAGAAACGTTCTTCAGGACACGACACTACGCAAGCATCGTGCCACAACCACGAGTGACGAGAGCCACCAGCCATGAATATTCCGGGATGCCGACGGTGGTGTCCCATCCCGAGACAACATTTGGACCAAACGAAATGCGGTAGTGTTCACACACGCTAGAACAAGGGCTGAGATTTTCAGTGAAAAGAAAAATCCCGATGTCGGCGTGAAAGTGAGGTCGTCTTTCTTACCCCAGTCCCTGTATGAATTGAGAAAGAGCAGAATAGCCCCCAATAGGGATTTTGGACTTTTGCTCTTTTTTTTTGCGGAATCATACTTGTATTATTCAAAGGTATCGGCATTACAATCTTGTCCACATGTACTTAATAAACCCTCGGAACCGGAGACAAGCCACACTGTGATTTGTTCTAGCATAATTTGCCATAAATAGACTACTAGCTAGGTTCTGATATCTATTGACATGAGCAATACAAATCTGACGAACCTTAAGTAAGATTTTAATTTATTCTATTGTAGACGTATATACTAATACTAAGCGATCTCTCTCCTTGTTGCTTAGAAGCTTGATAACATCCACAGAATCATGGACTTTTGGCTCTAGACCTCCATGGAACATAAAGGTATAGAAAAAATAAAATTAAAATTTAGACGTGTTGGTGTTCATATTGTGCATTACACGAAAAAACATGTCGTGTGGATCAATGAAAACTCATTATAGATCCATATACATTTTTTCCTCTAGAGTAGCCAAATGCTTGCTTGTGAAAAATTTCATGTATGGAGTGAGTATCTACATGGAGATGTTTTTCTGCTTGTGTAGCCAAATGTTTTGCTTTTAGGTCCATATTTTTTCTAAGCTCCAATCCATCTTTTCATTTGTTTAAGAAAAAGACAAGATGGAGCACCGATCCATTTGTAGTTTCGGCCAAATAAGCTCCTTTGTTAACATGAAGTGATGGGTGCATATTAATTCAGCCAAAAAATGTTAAACCAAAAATATTACTACCTCAGTTTCAAAATAAGTTAAAACACTTAATTTTGAATCAGAGGTATTAATATTTAATACATATATCTGCATTTGCATTGTACCATGTAAGAACATCCAAATTTTGATGACACACAATGTTACAAGTAATTTTTGTAGTTGCTTACTTATTAAATTCAACGCTCTTGGCACATAGAGGTGATGGTTCAGTTTTTTTACTATAAGATCTTTATTTGCACCTTGACTAGCAACTAAAGTTATCAAAGACTGAGGAAGGAAATCCCATTTCACTATCGGTATAGATATGTGCTTTTGTAGTATGATGTGTTCAGAACTCTTAAACTAGACAATTGTGGTTTGATTGAGGTTTAGCCTATGGTTGCTACAATCTAGTAAATTAACTGGGAGATAAAATTGCATCATTAATTTTCAATCTTAACTAAAAAAATCATTACTATTTGTTTTTTGAAGTAATCATACATTCCATTAGACAATCAAGAGATTACACATATGGTCAACAAATAAGACAAACATGTTTGTCAAGCAATTTTGCATAAAGTAACCACGCAAGTAAAATTACAATTCCGCCTTGGAGAAACTTGTGCCTCGCCGAACCATCGTTTCATCTTCCTCCTCTGCCACCATGGCAGCTTTGGAAAAAGATAGGAACAACCGCGATACCTAGATCCGGGAGAGCCCATCGCATATGAGGATGCTTTTCGAGCAGATAAACCCGGTCGTCGCAAGCGACAAGCTTGAGACTTTGTGGCACGTCGATAAGGGATCTTCCCGTGGTCATCAGATCCCAACGTCGTCATCTTCATCTCGCACAATCAAAGAAGAGAAACGTCACCGTCTACCGTCTTCCACACACACAACTACAAGACGCCAAACACAACTGCAGCAGCCGACATGACCTCCACCCGCGAGAGTGTCGAACGACGACCACCACGAATCTCACTAGATCCAGAGCCTGGCGAGACGACTAAGCCACCTTCTCCTTCGACGCCAACACGGGTTGAAGCGACACCGATATGGAGGAAGAGCAGGGGCAAGTTATTCTGATGCGGCGCAGTCTCCTCCATGAAAGTTGTGTAGGGGTTTGTAGCATGGAAAACAAAAAATTTCTACCACATACAGACAAACAAGCCAAGATCTATCTACTAGATTGTAGCAACGAGTCGATAGAAGAACTCACCCTCGAAGATTCCAAAGTGTTTAACGAGAGCAGATTCTCGTGGGTGATGTAGTCGTACTCTTGCCGATCTCAAGTTCGTGTAGACGATCCTTCCGGCGCTGCGTTCCGGCAGCGCTTCCGTAGTCGGTCACACGTTCGGTACTCGATGAAGACCTTCCTCTCCCTTGTTCCAGCAGTCAGCGGAGGTTGTAGGACTCTCCTCGCGATTCCGGCAGCACGACGGCGTGGTACCGGAAGTAGAGGGGAGATCTCGCAGGGCTTCGCCTTAAGCCGGAGCGAGTATGGTGGACTATGAGAGAGGCCTTGGCGGTCTAGGGTTTAGAGGCACCAAGGGGCGGAGCTTGGCCGGAGGCAAGGGCTTGGAGAAGCCCCAACTCAGCGGCTTGGAGGTGCCCTAGGCGGCGGCAGCAGCAGGGTGGGGGCGCCGGCGGCTTAGGGTTAGGGTTTCGGGGCGTGAGAGGTGTGTGCTAGAGGGGCACCCCTGCCCCTCCTTTTATAGGTGGGAGGGCGCCGACCAAGGGGAGGGAGTCCTCCCCCAAGTCGGCCTCCTTGGCCGGCGGGTGGAGGGAGAGGAACTCCTCCCCAAGTAGGTTTCCTACTCTCCCTCCACCAAGCAAAACTGCTGTTTGACTTTTCAAATTGGCGTTTGATTTTTAAAACTAGGATTTGATTTCTCCCTTTATTTTGCCCAGCCATGATACCTAGTACATGATGCAACCATTCCACATTGTCATGACACATTCATGTACCCTTCCCCACCGGAGTGCCGGACCTTCCGGAACCTTCTAGAACATTCCCGATGAAAACACCGGAATCATTCCCCAACTCCGAAACAGGACTTTCCTTATATGAATCTTATTCTCCGGACCATTCCGGATCTCCTCGTGATATTCCGGATCCCATCCGAGACTCCGAACAACATTCGGTCTCTTACTCATCATTCCATAACTACTCAACAACATCGAATCCTTAAGTGTGTCTCCCTACGGTTCGTGAATTATGCGGACATGATCGAGACACTTCTCCGAACAATAACCAATAGAGGAATCTGGAAATTCATATGGCTCCCACATATTTCTACGATTACTTTGTGATCGAATGAACCACTTACATACGATACCAATTTCCCTTTGTCTTATGATAGTTTACTTATCCGAGGTTTTGATCGTCGGTATCTCTGCATACCTAGTTCAACCTCGTTACCAATAAGTACTCTTTTCTCGTTCCCGTGATATGTGATCCCTTGTGAGCCAGTCACATGCTTGCAAGCCAATTGGATGACATTCCACCGAGAGGGCCCAGAGTATATCTATCCGTCATATGGATGGACAAATCCCACTCTTGATCCATGTGCCTCAACCCATATTTTCCGAACACTCAATGCCACCTTTATAGCCACCCAGTTATGGTGTGGTGTTTAATGTCATCAAAGCATCCTTCCGGTGATGGTGATTAGCATGATCTCATGGTCGAAGGAATTAGGTTACTATGTATCAGAAAGCTTATAGCAATTGAAATATTAAAATGACTTGATCTTTATGCTACGCTTATCTATAGGAGTATGTCCATCATACCATTCTCCTAATGATATGATCTTGTTGTTAATAACATCTCAATGTTCATGATAGGGAAACCACAATCATATATTAACCAACAAGCTAGTATTATGAAGAGGCTTTACTAGGGACTCTAATTTAGTTTACAAATCACACAAGTATCAATGTTTCCTTGTTAATACTGTTATAGCATGAATGTAAACATTTATCATAAACACAAAGATATAATAATAACTACATTTATTATTGCATCTAGGGCATATCTCCAACAGTCTCCCACTTGCACTAGAGTCAACTAATCTAGATTACATGGTAATATACCGAACACCCATGGCAGTTTGGTGTTGGTCATGTTTTGCCCTCAGGAGAGGTTTAGTCAACGGATCTGCCACATTCAGATCTGTGTGTACTTTGCAAATCTTTATGTCACCATCTTGGATATGTTCCCGAATAGCGTGAAAACGTAGCTTGATATGCTTTAACTTCTTGTGTGACCTTGGTTCTTGCGCATTGGCTATGACGCCCATGTTATCACAGTAGATAGACATTGGGTCCAGCGCACTTGGAACCACACCGAGCTCTGTAATGAACTCCTTCATCCATATCGCTTCTTGTGAAGCCTCCGAAGCAGCTATGTATTCCGATTCAGTTGAAGATCTTGCCACAACGCTTTGCTTTGCACTCCTCCAGCTAACTGCTGCACCATTCAAAGTAAATACGTATCCAGATTGTGATTTAGAATCATCCGGATCGGTGTTCCAACTAGCATCGGTGTAACCATTAACAACGAGTTGTTCATCGCCTCCATAAGAAAGAACCATATCCTTAGTTCTTCTCAAGTACTTAAAGATGTTTTTGACCGCTGTCCAATGATCCACTCCTGGATCACTTTGATATCTGCTAGTTAAACTAACAGCATATGCAATGTCGGGGTCTAGTACATAGCATGGCATACATTAGAGATCCTATGGCTGAAGCATAGGGAGTCTTACTCATCCTTTCTCTATCTTCTGCCGTTGCAGGACTTTGAGTTTTACTCAACGTCGTATTGGGCAACATGGTCAAGAACCCTTTCTTGCTATCTTCCATTCCAAACCTCTTTAGAACTTTGTCCAAATATGTACTTTGTGACAATGATATTAGGCGTCTCGATCTATCTCTATAAATCTTTATGCCTAATATGTAAGCTGCTTCGCCAAGATCTTTTATTGAAAAACTATTATTCAAATATTCCTTGACACTATTAAGAAGGTCTACATCATTCCCAATCAACAATATGTCATCTACATATAGTATTAAGAATGTTACAGAGCTCCCACTCACTTTCTTGTAAATACAAGCTTCTCCATAAGTTTGTATAAAACCAAAACTTTTGATTACCTTATCAAAACGTTGATTCCAACTTCGGGATGCTTGCTTCAACCCATATATGGACCGTTGAAGTTTGCATACCTTGTTAGCATCTTTAGGATCGACAAAACCTTTGGGTTGCATCATATACAACTCTTCATCAATGTCTCCATTGAGGAACGTTGTTTTGACATCCATCTGCCATATCTCATAATCGTAATATGCAGCGATTGCTAACATAATCCTCACAGACTTTAGCTTCGCTACTAGTGAGAAAGTCTCATCGTAGTCAACTCCTTGAATTTGTCGAAACCCTTTTGTGACAAGTCGAGCTTTATAGACAATAACATTACCATCAGCATATGTTTTCTTCTTGAAAATCCATTTGTTCTCGACAGCCTTCCGGCCATCCGGTAAGTCCACCAAAGTCCATACTTGGTTTTCGTACATGGATCCAATTTCGGATTTCATGGCTTCTTGCCATTTATCGGAATCTGGGCTCATCATCGCTTCCTCATATGTCGTAGGGTCATCGGTGTTGTCCACCAACATGACACTCATAACGGGATCATACCAATCAGGAGTGGTCGAGCTCACGTTGATCTGCAAGGCTCTGTAGCAACTTCAACCGAAGTTTCATGATCATCATCATTAGCTTCCTCTCTTATTGGTGCAGGCACCACAGGAACTTCTTCCGGTGCTGCGCTACTCGCAAGTTCGAGAGAAGGTTCGACAACCTCGTTGAGTTCTACTTTCCTTCCAGTCACTTATTTCGAGAGAAATTCTTTCTCTAGAAAGGATCCATTCTTGGCAACAAAGATTTTGCCCTCGGATCTATGATAGAAGGTATACCCAATAGTTTTCTTCGGGTATCCTATGAAGACACATTTTTCCGCTTTGGGTTCAAGCTTGTCCGGCTGTAACATCTTTACATAGGCTTAGCAACCCCAAACTTTAAGGAACGACAATCTAGGCTTCTTCCCAAACCATAATTCATACGGTGTCGTTTCAACGGATTTGGATGGTGCCCTATTTAAAGTGAATGCGGCTGTTTCTAATGCATAACCCCAAAACGATAACGGTAAATCTGTAAGTGACATCATAGAACAAACCATATCTAAGAGAGTTCGATTACGACGTTCGGACACACCATTACGCTGTGGTGTTCCCGGTGGTGTCAATTGTGAAAGTATTCCACATTTCTTTAAATGCTCGCCAAACTCGTAACTTAGATATTCACCTCCACGATCAGAACGTAGAAATTTAATCTTCTTGTTACGTTGATTCTCCACCTCACTTTGAAATTCCTTAAACTCCTCGAAAGTTTCGGACTTATGTTTCATGAAATAGATATACCCATATCTACTCAAGTCATCCGTGAAGGTAAGAACATAACGATAACCACCGCGCGATGCTACACTCATTAGACCACACACATCGGTATGTATGATTTCCAATAAGTCCGTAGCTCGCTCCATCATACCAAAAAATGGAGTCTTAGTCATTTTACCCATCAGACATGCTTCGCATCTTTCAAGTGATCCGAAATCAAGTGATTCAAGAAGTCCATCGGAATGGAGTTTCTTCATATGCTTCACTCCAATGTGACCAAGACGACAGTGCCACATATAGGTCGAGTTATCGCTTAATTTCAAACGTTTAGCTTCAATGTTATTAATATGTGTATTTCCACTATCGATATTCAATAAGAATAGACCATCTATCAAAGGTGCATGTGCACAAAACATATTACTCATATAAATCGAACAACCATTATTCTCGGACTTAAACAAGTAACCGTCTCGCAATAAACAATATCCCGATATAATGTTCATGCTTAACGCATGCACCAAATAACAATTATTTAAGTATAAAACTTATCCCGATGGTAGATGAAGAGGTAGCGTGCCGACCGCGATCACATCAACCTTTGATTCATTTCCAACGCGCATCGTCACCTCGTTCTTCGCTAGCTTCCGTTTATTCTGAAGTACCTGTTTCGAGTTACAAATATGAGCAACCGAACCAGTATCAAATACCCAGGCACTACTACGAGTAATAGTGAGATACACATCAATAACATGTATATCGTATATACCTTTCTTCTTGATGTTGTTGTTCTTCAAATCCGCCAAGTACTTTGGGCAATTCCGCTTCCAGTGACCTTCTCCCTTGCAGTAAAAACACTCAATATCAGGCTTAGGTCCAGCCTTGGTCTTTTTCACCGATGCGGCAACTTTCTTACCACCCTTCTTGAAGTTACCCTTTTGCTTAGACTTGCCTTTCTTGAATTTGGTGGTCTTATTGACCATCAACACTTGGTGCTCTTTCTTAATCTCCACTTCTGCAGATTTTAGCATGGAGAAGAGTTCTGGCAACTGCTTGTTCATGCTTTGCATATTGTAGTTCATCACAAAGTTCTTATTACTTGGTGGTAGTGATTGGAGGACACGGTAAATCCCCAAAGCATTAGGAATCACTATACCCAAACTTTGGAGTTTGTTTGCGTGCCCAGACATCTTAAGCACATGCTCACTAACGAAGCTGCCCTCTTCCATCTTGCAGTTAAAGAACTTTTCAGAAGCCTCATAACTCTCAACTGCCGCGTGAGTCTCAAATATCAATTTGAGTTCACAGACAATATCATGTGGGTCATGGTTCTCAAACCTTTTCTGAAGCTCCGATTCCAAACCATACAAGATAGCACACTAAACTGTGGAGTACTGATTCTTCCGAGCGAGGTAAACATTCTTTACTTCATCGGTAGCATCAGCTGCAGGCGGGTCACCCAGCG
Source organism: Avena sativa (assembly GCA_916181665.1). Classification (NCBI taxonomy): domain Eukaryota; kingdom Viridiplantae; phylum Streptophyta; class Magnoliopsida; order Poales; family Poaceae; genus Avena; species Avena sativa. The sequence goes on along the minus strand of OV702299.1, from coordinate 497,095,154 downwards.
GTGCATCCAACACATAGGTCAAATTACCAGCATTGAGGACAATCCTCAAATTGCGGAACCAATCCGCGAAGTTGCTTCCATTGTTTTTCAACTTTTCTTTCTCTAGGAACGCATTAAAATTGATGGTAGGGGCCGCCATTGATCTACAACATATTTGCAATAGTTTAGACTAAGTTTATGACAAATTGAGTTCTAATTAATAGTTAAATTAATCTAGGTGAACTCCCACTCAAAACAATATCCCTCACATTGTTTTAGTGATCACACAAACCAAATCCACCACATCAAAACCGATCATCACGAGAGTTGATGTAGCTTCAATGGCGAACAATCGACTTGTTCATCATATCTACTATATGATTCATGCTTTACCTTTCTATGATCCGTGTTCCGAGACCATGTCTGTACATGCTAGGCTCGTCAAGATCAAACCTTAGCTTCCGCATGAGCAAATCTGGCTTGCTCATGTTGTATACACTTGCAGAATCTAACACACCCGATCATCACGTGGTGCTTCGAAACAACAAGCTTTAGCAACGGTGCTTACTAAGGATGAACACTTTAAAACTTGAAATTAATGTGCATGAGGGATCATCTTATAATGCTATCGTCGTTAACTAAGCAATACAATATGCATAAAGGATTAACATCACATGCAATTCATAATATGTGATATGATATGGCATTTCTTCTTGTGCTTCCGATCTCCATCTTCAAGCACGAACATGATCTCCATCATCACCGGTATGGCGTCAAGGTCAATGGCGCCGCTTCATGGTTGTCGTCTACCAGCTTCATCTATTACAACTACTTTGAATAGACACGCGGGTCTTAATAGAATTTAAAGACAACCATATGGATCCTACCGGTTGCCAACTTACAATAAGAATCATTGCATACATCAAATATAATCATAATCATGGCCATATCACATCACAGCACACCCCTGCAAAACAAAGTGAGACGCCTCTAATTTTCTTTGCATATTTTACGTGGTTTGGGGCTTTCAATAAGTGTCGATCTAACTTACGAATAAGAACCACAACGTTGATGTTTGAACTATCAAGTGCCCGTTGTAAATTGGATCTATACTATAATGGGAGAGACAGACACCCGCAAAGCCACTTATGCAATACAAGTTGCATGTTGAGCGTAGAGCAAGTCTCATGAACGATGTCATGTAAGGTTAGCCCGGGCCGCTTCATCCCATCATACCGCAAGATGCAAAGTACACAAGAAGCAACTGATAATAAAAACACCACCGCCCATAATGACCATTGTGTTCTACTCATGCAACAGATCTACATATAGACACGGCTCTGATACCACTTAGGGGTTCGTAGCATGGAAAACAAAAAATTTCTACCGCATACAAACAAACAAGCCAAGATCTATCTACTAGATTGTAGCAACGAGTCGATAGAAGAACTCACCCTCGAAGATTCCAAAGTGTTTAACGAGAGCAGATTCTCGTGGGTGATGTAGTCGTACTCTTGCCGATCTCAAGATCGTGTAGACGATCCTTCCGGCGCTATGTTCCGGCAGCGCTTCCGCAGTCGGTCACACGTTCGGTACTCGATGAAGACCTTCCTCTCCCTTGTTCCAGTAGGCAGCGGAGGTTGTAGCACTCTCCTCGCGATTCCGGCAGCACGACGGCGTGGTACCGGAAGTAGAGGGGAGATCTCGCAGGGCTTCTCCTTAAGCCAGAGCGAGTATGGTTGACTATGAGAGAGGCCTTGGCGATATATTGTTTAGAGGCACCAAGGGGCGGAGCTTGGCCGGCGGCTAGGGCTTGGAGGTGCCCTAGGCGGCGGCAACAGCAGGGGTGGTGGCGCCGGCGGCTTAGGGTTAGGGTTTCGGGGCGTGAGAGGTGTGTGCTAGAGGGGCACCCCTGCCCCTCCTTTTATAGGTGGGAGGGCGCCGGCCAAGGGGATGGATTACTCCCCCAAGTCGGCCTCCTTGGCCGGCGGGTGGAGGGAGAGGAACTCCTCCCCAAGTAGGTTTCCGACTCTCCCTCCACCAAGCAAAACTACCGTTTGACTTTTCAAATTGGCGTTTGACTTTTCAAACTAGGATTTGATTTCTCCCTTTATTTTGCCCAGCCATGATACATAGTACATGATGCAACCATTCCACATTGTCATGACACATTCATGTACCCTTCCCCACCGGAGTGCCAGACCTTCCGGAACCTTCTAGAACATTCCCGATGAAAACACCAGAATCATTCCCCAACTCCGAAACAGGACTTTCCTTATATGAATCTTATTCTCCGGACCATTCCGGATCTCCTCGTGATATCCCGGATCCCATCCGAGACTCCGAACAACATTCAGTCTCTTACTCATCATTCCATAACTACTCAACAACATCGAATCCTTAAGTGTGTCTCCCTACGGTTCGTGAATTATGCGGACATGATCGAGACACTTCTCCGAACAATAACCAATAGAGGAATCTGGAAATTCATATGGCTCCCACATATTTCTACGATTACTTTGCGATCGAATGAACCACTTACATACGATACCAATTTCCCTTTGTATCACGATAGTTTACTTATCCGAGGTTTTGATCGTCGATATCTCTGCATACCTAGTTCAACCTCGTTACCGGTAAGTACTCTTTTCTCGTTCCCGTGATATGTGATCCCTTGTGAGCCAGTCGCATGCTTGCAAGTAAATTGGATGACATTCCACCGAGAGGGCCCAGAGTATATCTATCCGTCATATGGATGGACAAATCCCACTCTTGATCCATGTGCCTCAACCCATACTTTCCGAACACTCAATGCCACCTTTATAGCCACCCAGTTACGGTGTGGTGTTTGATGTCATCAAAGCATCCTTCCGGTGATGGTTATTAGCATGATGTCATGGTCAAAGGAATTAGGTTACTATGTATCAGAAAGCTTATAACAATTGAACTATTAAAATGACTTGATCTTTATGCTACGCTTATCTATAGGAGTATGTCCATCATACCATTCTCCTAATGATATGATCTTGTTGTTAATAACATCTCAATGTTCATGATAGGGAAACCACAATCATCTATTAACCAACAAGCTAGTATTATGAAGAGGCTTTACTAGGGACTCTAATTTAGTTTACAAATCACACAAGTATCAATGTTTCCTTGTTAATACTGTTATAGCATGAATGTAAACATTTATCATAAACACAAAGATATAATAATAACTACATTTATTATTGCCTCTAGGGCATATCTCCAACAAGTTGTGCCCCAAGCATAAGGCCAACCCTAAGTACAGGACGGAGCCTATGGTACCCACCCCCTTCGGTCAGCGGGGCGCCCAACGAAGGAGGCAGGGACTAGCGCGTGGCTGTACTCGAGGGGCAGAAGATTCACCTGATCCTATTTCTCTGCTTGGAGCGGTTCCGAGGCAAAAACGATAAGAGCTAACGATTGACATTAACGATACATGTTTTAGGGAGCATTTAGAGCTAACTCAAGATTAAAACTTGATCATTATTGCCTAAATCATGAGATCAAATTAGGGTTCTAGTGCTACTAAAATAGGCGTCTGATACCATTGTTAGGTCTAAAACAACATGCTTAGCACATGAACAAGAATTTACAACAACTAGAACACCTAAGCAAGATTAAATATATTATAGAACTTCATTACAATGCACATGTGTGTATGATAATGGCATCGATGCCCGCGTGAAACATGCTCTATGAGTCGATGAAGAGGAGGATCAGGGATCCTGGGAATGCCCTTCGATTTCCAGCGACACTGTCCTAGCACCAGCATGTGTAGCTCGGCCTTCCTGTCGCTGATGAGCCTTCCTTGATCGGTAGATTGTGAACATGGGCCAACCAATTGCTCCCAAGCTCCCGACCCTTTATATGGCACAGGCGACATGGGACAAAACCATCATGTTCGTTTTGGTGCCCCGATCAAGACGCGTTAGTTGCATACAAGAAGGTCCTGAACGTTGGTTCGTGGGCCTCCTCCATAACGTTATTTTGTTGTCTTTGTTTCCTATTAAACTTGACAAGTCAACCAATAAACATGTGCTTTTGTAGTAAGATGTGTTCACAAATTCTTAAACTGGACAAGTGTGATTTGATTGAGACTCAACCTATTGTTGCTGCAACCCAATGTTATTTAACTGTTTATATCATGAAAACAATCACACAAAAATAAAAAATTGGGCACACAAAAAGTAAGTAATAGACAAAAAACTAATTATATAGAGAAAAATATTCCTAATGCCAAACAAAAATCCAAGAATGATCACAATTGTACTAAACCCATATACTTCCACTTTTTAGGACTTGGTTGCAAAAGTTAAACTTAAAAGGAAAATAAGAAAAGGAAAAAACGTGCCCACGATCACTGCCACTCCACAAATTGACATGGCCGAAAAAACGCACGAAACAATTGTGCAGAACAACTGTGAAACCCAGCGAGGGACAAAAAAAACAAAGAAAAACCCAAGAATTCCGCTTCGCCGTCTCCAATTTCGCCTGCACATACACCCCCCGCTGATTCCGCTCGAATTTCCGAAATTGTTCCCTCTGCCCTGATTCGCGATCTGGGTTCGAAAGATGCGCGGCGATTCCCCTTCCCTTTTCCCCGCGCTCGGATCACAGGAAAGGCGTGGAGACTGAGGAGCAGGGCTCGTCGTCAGGGAGTCGGTTCCAACCGATCGGATCTCGCGTCCGCAGGTACGGGACTGACGATTGCGTGCCCCGCTTTCCTTGATTTCGCAATCTTGCAGATTTTGTGGCCTCTGCTTTGGGCAAGAGAATCTGATCCGGGGGGTGCGCGGGTTTGGCAGGTTTCTTTGATTTGGACGGGGAATGCGCGTATCAAGATGCTAAACCGAGGAGCCGTGCGGTCGTTGTTGGACCGTCTCCGCCCGCCGCCAAGGGGAAGGTGCCCCGCCATGCCGCCGCCGGCCGCTGCCAGTCGCGCTTGCTTTTGCAGCTTTAGCCACTCGAATGCCTACAGCGAGAGCAGCTGGGTGCAGAGGAAGGGTGTCCTCGATTTGGGGGTCGGCCGGAGATTTGCGCCGGGCAGCGCGCTGAGCTTGAAGAGCTGTCTGGATTGGCACGATAGCGGCAGGTTCAGGAGGGTGGGTGGTGATGGTGAGGCAGTAGAAATCAAGTCGAGGGTTCTGGCCCCTCAGAGGCAGTTCGTCCAAGGTTCAGAGGTTCAACTATCGGAGGAGGTGAGCACGAAGAGTGTTAATGGGCATGGCGCCTGCCGGCCTGGGAAACGATTTGGTTTCCCTGAGCATGCCGTGCCAACTAAGATGGTGGTTGCTGTTGATGTGGATGAAGGTATTGTGAAGCGGGATATTTTTCAGTGGAGCTGTGCATCTTTCAGTTATGCAGGGCTAAACTACTATGTTCAATGCATTACTAGTTCCTTTCTTCAGTGGTTGCGTTTCATGGTGCTTAGTCTAGAACCAAATTGTGAATTCAACATTATTGGGAAAAACTTCCATCTCATCTGCCAATATAGTTTATGAAATAACAGTTTCTGTCTGTTTCTTATAACTTATCATTTCTCTTTATGTGGTTATTTATATCTTACCTGCAGTTCTTGGAAGCTTTCTTGCTGCCCTGAACAGATTTATTGCGGAGCGTTACTCATGGAATCACTCGGTGTCAGAATACCATGTGTATGAGTTCTTTAAGGTGCCTTGCTTTCCTACAAAAACTTGAATTCCTGTAATCTATTCTCTATGGTCAGTGTGTAATTTGTCTTGCATCTTTTTGTGATGCTCTATGCAGATATGGAACTGTTCTCGAGAAAAAGGTTTGTCTTGATTACAATCTTCTCATTGTGTTCTGTTTCAGTAGAATCCTCTGTATGAAATCAATCATTCTTCTAAATTGCTGCAGCTAATCTTCTTGTCCACGAGTTCTTTACAACTCATTACTTCCAAGATGGTATACATCCCATCCCAGGCGCTCGAGATGCTCTCCAAAATCTTTCTTCTTTCTGTAGCTTATCTGTAGTAACGTAAGTCATTCATCTGGTTTCAGAGACACACTCAATTATCTTTTGTTGTGTGCTGCCTTCTTAATGACATCTTCCCTTCTAAAGATCTCGGCAGGATGCAATAAAAAATCACACGTTAGAGTGGATTGAGAAGTTTTATCCAGGTTTATTTGAGCAGATCCATTTCGGAAACCATTTTGCTTTGGAAGGTCAATCAAGGCCAAAATCAGAGATTTGTAGGTATGATTGTTAGAGGAACGTTATTCTAGTTTTTTCAGTCATGTAAAGACACTCACACTAAAGTATAATGATGTTTAAAACTGCAGTTTACAATCTCATTTCAAGCTGTCACAACATGTTCTCAGCTGTTCCTGCACATAATATTAACCTATTTGCTATGGAATGCCTTTGTAGATCGTTTGGTGCTCAGGTTTTAATAGACGACAACCCGAGATATGCGTTAGAATGCGCTGAGGATGGCATGAGGGTCCTGCTATTTGATTACGATAACTCGTATCCCTGGTGCAAAACTGGTGTGGAGCAATCACATCCGCTGGTGACCAAGGTTCATAACTGGCAAGAAGTTGAGGAGAAGCTCCTTTCGTGGGTAGCACCTGAGAGCTGACATTCTTTGTGAGGTGTGAGAAGCAGAACTGTGATCAGCAGATCATAGCACAGTTTTTGAAGCAACATGATTGGTCCCTCTCAACAGCTCAATACATGAGCATGTCAAAGGGTAAAGTAGAATACTCTATTTATTCTGTGAGAGGATGACAAGTGAACATTGCCTCACTTGCAAAATGCTGGGTATAGGCCCGAAAGGTAATCAGACTGAGCCTAGTGTGCTCTTTGATGATTCAAGATCAGCACACGCTCATGAGTTGAAGATTCAAATTCTCCCCAGTGTTGGGTCAAACAGTTCATATATGAATATATATCTGATACACATAATCTTATGAATTGGATGCTATGTCCTGAGTCCTGACTTGGACTGGTGCAAGGGTACCTAAGTAGTTATAGTTGCGTGCAAATTGTGTTTAAGTTGTTAATCTGTTTGCTTCAGCTAATACAAGTATAAAATCAATTGGATTTTAATGTGGAATGAGTCGAGGCAGGAGAAAATCAATCAATACTGTGCACCATGTACCGGGCCCACAATGTAAATATGAATTTCTTCTGTATGCCAGTTATGTCTTTGAATACCTCTGTTGGTTGCCAGTCTCAGAGCACCGGCGGCAAGAAGCATTTTTCATGTAGAGTGTACTGTACCTATGGAAAATTAGTGAGTTCTGATGATGAATCAGGAAGCATGTCTAGTGTCAAAGATAAGATATACTCCTCGAATAGTAGAGGCTATGCGTACGACAATCTTCAGTAAGTTGCTCCAAACCCTGCCTCACCATTGAGGACGTATACGTGGACCACGACAGCTCGTCAATTCCATCTCGCATGAGGCAGAACTTTAACACATGGGTCACGGTTGGGTTGTGTCAGCTTCAGCTAGGAGTTCGTCGACAATGAACAACACGTCTCCCAAGTATCTGTGCGGAAAATCAAGGATGAGTTGCTGCTCATTCAGCAAAGCCCGCAGAGATGGGTCGGACAGAGGAATCACGTAGTTCTTTGTTTTGGTAGTGACTTTGCTTTAATTTGCAGTCACATTCGTAGCGGATTTATAACATCACCTTGTAATTCAAACCTTCTCCCAATCTTAATATCTTAACGAAAATGACACACAAGTCTTGTGCGTGTCCTGGAATGAAAAAACAAGTGAAAGCCTCAAACTCAAAGGCTAGTCAAACTAAGAGAAAACTACTGAGTGTCAAGCACTCGGACTAGGTGTTTCCAAAACATGTAAAATAATTCATTGATGGAATCCATTCGATATCATATACACGTCATAGCAAATAAGACTTCGCAAAAAAAAGACGAGCTTATGGATATATAGAATAACTCAAACATTATCTGCTTTTATATGTGCCCATCTACAAAGTACGAAGCTAGTTAAAGAATGGCTCCCCACTCCCTCAATAAATTTCCAATGATCATCGCTCTGGCACACACAACTGCATGTTTTTTTACCAATCTGAACTTCCGGTTTCAATAATATCCGAACCCAATTAAGATCAACACAACTAGAAGTCTCTACAGCTAGGGGACTTGGACAAGTGGAGTATTCCAACGGTACGGTTGTATGAAGATCTAATGAGACTGAGTGTGTGTCGTGTGCACACAAATGTTCATTTACGGAGCACCATTTCTCCACTGGCCAAGCCACGCCATCTAGAATACTGCAAGTAACTCAAGATTTATGAGTTTCTAGCAGATAAGCAAATTGTTGATGCCGCGGCAAGGTAAATATCAGGGGTAAAAATATTCTTGACACCTCTCATCCCTACCTATATGTGCATGTAACTGATTGAGAAGCACATGAGAGGTCTTTCTTCATTCCTAGCTCAATGTGGAGTTATGTTGGAGACGTTTTGTGGCAATATATAGCATATAGTCCAAAGGGTGGTTGAGATACCCGCAAAAAAAAAAAAAGGGGTGGGTGAGATGTGCTCCGGGATGTAATTAAGTCACCGGGCAAAGCTACACGTCACATGGGATTTGAGATTATCCGAAGGAGTTGTACCATTATTAGCACATGCGTGAAGATCTCTTGATAAAGGGCATATGTTTGTATCAAATACCAACAATACGGAGCCTTTGCACCAAACAATGTTGAGCTAGTTAAGACATCCACAATACACATGTACAATTTATTATAAAATAAATAAAAAAAGCGATCGACAAGCATCAACTGCCAATGGTACCAATTCGAGCGTATCAGGAGAGGTGCTCCAATAACACGCATGAATATAGGGGCCTGATTAAATTAATTCATAAACTCGATATGTAAGAACTTCATTGGCTTGATTTGCAAATCCCAGTCCTTCACTCGATGAAACTAGCAAACGTCGGTTTGCAATGCACGCATAGTATTGTATAATCACACCAAGTGAAGCATGCTGCAGTTTGAGGAGATCGAAAACATCAAGAGGGATGATCAGAGGCTAGACATCTTCACTTGTAAGGGAGCGCACGCTGGCCAATACTCTGCGAGGGATTCGTACCACCTGCTCTGTCAGGGAGGCATCAGGTTCAGCATGCATGGGCCGATTTGGATATCGAAAGCTCCTCTGAAGTGCAAAATCTTAGGTTGGCTTGCTATAAAACATAGGCTAGGTACCTTAGGCCGGCAGGCGCTTCCGACATGGGCTTCAGGATCTACCGAGCTCGAGCCGAGCCTAACAATGTTCGTTCGAGTTCGGCTCGTTGACAGCCCTAGTGGCAAGAAGCCTTTTCCGTGGAGTGTACACTATAAGAGGGCTAAAATTGCTGTACTTGCAAAAATACAAACCATATACACTTAAGCACATCAACAACACACATAACCGTTGTGTAATCAAGGTGTTAGTACATATACTAGTTATATGAATGCCCAATTTCAGGAGATAGAAAGGTTTAATTTTGGGAAAAGGGACTTTGTTGCCTGATCCATTCGTAGAGTAGCACGGCCAACGGCAGTTCAGCCTTTAAATATGTGCTGCACACTCGTAGAGCCCCATTATATTTCACACAAACGAAGACACACTAAACGCTCCTCCCTGTAAGGTCTTGCAGGTGGTGGAAGAATATTCAGAGAGGGAAATTAAAGTTTGCAACTAGTTACATCCACACCTCAAAATGTGAAATAAATTATGAATATAGATTATAATGTATCTTGTGCATTCTGCAATTTTTTAAAAAAACTCGGAAGTGCGATTAATAATTAAGGGGTGCACGCGCAACTAGTTGCGGGATATTCACATTCTAAAAAAATGAGAATGTTTTGACAATGAAGCAAGGAAGCATGTAGACGTGCTATTTTGAATGCTTGTAGGGTACAACATTGACTATGGCCAAAGTTTATCTTCATATTGTTTTTGGAACTTGTAAATATGTGTTGCTTTGGAGCAAATAAAAACACTTTCTAAACCTCGCGGTGTTAAGGAGCTAGTCTCTTCATTCCAAAATATAAAATGTTTTAGTCTTTTCTGGAACGCTGTATTTTAGTGTGTAGGTTTACTCATTTAGACGTCCAGATACATATCTTTTTGAAAAATGCTAAAACATCTTATCTTATAATTTAAAATGGAGAGAGTAGATACGATTTTAAGTACTCACAATGTTTAGAAAAGGTTGGCAGATTTATTTAGATTCACACGTATTAAAATACGTTTTAGTGTACTGATATATACGTAATCAAATATACAACATCCTTCTCGGAGACAAGTTTGCGTCTCTTAGACGGCTTGCTTGCTTAATATAAATATCGTTTTACTCAAAAAAAAAAGCTTGCATCTCCTAGACGGCACAATGCGTGAGCGACCAAAATCCTGGATGGACTAGGAATTTCCTGGCCGAACAGAACGAAACCGCGTGAAGGGAGGAGACACGAGGTAGGCTACAACTTGACGACAACAAGTGAAAGCCCAAAAGATCCTAGTCCAACAAAGAGAAAATATAAAGTTTTATTTTTGTGAGTTGGTGGGCCTGTTATTCTCAGCCGTCCACCAAATACCTTCTGCTCCCTTGCTAGACGATTTGGACGCACCGTCATCTCCAACTGCTGTATGAAGACCTAACGGGACATAATGTAAGCTGCATGCACACAAAGTCTCCTTCACAAGGCAATTCAACTTCGTCGCACTTATGCAATTTGGACGTGTTATTCTGGACCCTGCTATAGGACTCAAAATATTCTCGGCACCTCCCATTCCTAGATATATGTGTGTGTGCAATGTATAAATCATCACAAGAGAGAGACCGCATGTCTCTCATGCCTATCTCAATGTGTAGTTGTGAAGGAGAAGAGTATTCTGGCCATATATATAATATAACCTGGAGTCTAAAGTGTTGGACAAGATGCGAAATGGAGCCCAACTCATCAGACTAGTCACAATGGGGAGTATCATATAGTAGTATCATGCATATGATACTAGTATATGATACCATGCCCACATTGCATAGTATCATGTAGTAGTATCATAGTCTTAGTGTATTTATTGTTTTTTAGAATCTCGATGTAAAATTGTGTACAAGATTTATTTGAGATCATTTTTTCTAGTTTCACGTGCTATGATACCAATACAATCTCTTTCATCATTAATTGCAGTGACACATAAGCATTTTGCATGCATGTAGTGCATGATACTACCTATGATACCCCCATTAGGGCTAGTCTCAATATTACTCCCTCCGTTTGGGATTATAAGTCCCGCGCGGATAACTAGGTTGTCAATTTGGACAACAAAACATAAATAGTATAGCATAAAAATCATACCATTAGAAACTTTAGAGGTTATATTTTTTAATGGTATAATTTTTGTGATATATAAGTTATATTTTGTTAGTCAAATTAACAACCTAGGTATGCGCGTAGGACCTATAATCCCGAACAGAGGGAGTATTATCTAAACCTCACATGAGATGTGAAAAGATCCCGAGGAGTTACTATTACCATTATGTTCACATGGGTGAAGAAAAGAGGCCCTGACTAAGGGTTCCTGATTATCAAGAAGTCAACATTTATGGATTTAGTTAGTTGGATATATAGGAAAATCCCGATATCCATTAAATTAACCAATGGGTATGTGTGATGCATTTATTTTATAGTAACACACTAAAATATGCATTTTTGTCTAAATAATAAACCATATATATGGTACAATGATCCGGCATAAATTTATTATCATGACAAGTAACATACTCCAAACCACATAAAAATATCTTGTTCCATACACATATCTCACAATCATAGTGTTGGTGGGGTTATAAATTTTGCACAACATAAATAGGGAAACCAGCATGAAGTACTACCTGTTTAAAAATTATTTAATGCTCATATCTCATAGTATCGTGATGATGCAACTGAAGGAGCAAATGCTTTTTGGAGGACGAGCTGCACGGAGTTCGTTTTTTGAAAAAACAAAAAATGACCATTTGAAGTTTCAAAAAACTCTGAACAAAATCCTTAGATGCAAACAATGATGTACTTTTACCAACATGCAAAATATCAGCTCGAAATATCTTATATCAGAGCCACAAAAATGACAAAATCTGACATCGAAAAACTAAACTGTGCAAAGATTCAAACCTCCCAAATGTGTTAGAAGTTGAATTAGGATGTTGGACACTAGTCGGTGTCTTCATGGACCTCATTTTGTGAAAATAAAAAGGGCACTTCAAAGTTTCAAAAAAGTCTGAACAAATATCATAGATGTAAATAATGACATAGTTCACCAACGTGCAAAATATCAGCTCAAAATACCTTATATTAGGGGTTACACATATTTTTGATAATACTTTTTTCTTAAGCATCAATTTTTGATATAATACTACTGTATTGTAAGAGCTGATATACAGTTCCAAGGTGATATACATTTTCAAGCTATATAATCGAATACAAATATGTTCCGACTTTCTGAATTTTGCACGGGCCTCAAATTCATAAAGACGACCTTGAGCACGACCGACCGGCCGGAGGACCGGAATGTGTTGCCCGCAGGGACTACTACTAGCTGAAAGGCAAGACCAAGAGGTTTTTTCTTTTCTTTTTTCCCTTTGGAACAATTTTGGTCTATTTCAACAATTTTGATCATGTCTATGGTACGTGTTTGACGCCCAGGAAGCTTGTTTTATTCTTGAAACATCCACTCGTACATGTATGTGTCGTCGTAAGGCGCGGGACCTCCAACAATGATCATCACCGGTGCACTAGACCAGTACTACGTGGAGGTAAAATTTGGCCAAGGCAGTGTGGCGGCACACCTTCGCCTTGGGTTGCTCCGTCTTCAACATGCCCGTCTCCAGCAGGGTTGTCTATCCTCCTTCATGTCCGACACCCACGACAACAAGCTTTACTAGTGAAAAAAAGGCCTATAGTCCTAGGTCGTAAGGGTCATTAGTCCTGGTTTCACACCCGAGACTTTGAAATTGGGACTAAAGGCCCCTATCTCTAGTCCCAGTTTGCTACGACCCGAGACTAGAGGCCACCACATGGCTATTTTCGAGGGGGGGGGGGAGGGGTGTCTCCAGCAGGTTGTCTATCCTCCTTCATGTCCAACACCCATGACAGCAAGCTCCACTAGTGGAAAAGGGCCTATAGTCCTGGGTCACCATTAGTCCCGGTTTCACACCCGAGACTGTGAAATCGGGACTAAAGGCACCTATCTCTAGTCCCGGTTTGCTATGACCCAAGACTAGAGGCCACCACGTGGCTGTTTTCGGAGCGGCCAGCAGGTTGTCTATCCTCCTTCATATCCGACACCCACGACAACAAGCTCCACTAGTGGAAAAATGGCCTATAGTCCCGGGTCATAAGGGCCATTAGTCCCGGTTTCACACCCGGGACTGCGAAATCGGGACTAAAGGCCCCTACCTCTAGTCCCGGTTTGCTACGATCCGAGACTAGATATTCTATTCAATTTTTTTCTGAATTTTTCCTTAAACTGTTGAATTGTTTGATTCGTTAATCCTCTCACTTGAAATATTTTTAAGATCAACTATATTTAATCTTAGATCAAATTATACTTATGGTCAAACTTCCCGGTCTGTCACCCATCCTAGCACTACTCTACCCCAAGCACACTTAACTTCTCTGTTCCATTAGGATGTCTTTGCGCGAAGCCCATTTGTATCTTGTTGTCAAGACTAACATATCAATCATATTACCTCATATCAATATGTCACATGTCTTTATTTTTAAAATAACTTTTTTCCTTTTCGAATTTTTAAAATTTAAAAGAATCCAAAACGGCCTAAGGCGGTTGAAATTGAACTCGAATTTTTTCCGAATATTTTGATAGGTTGTACGTTTTTTCCAACATCGTACGCAAAAGTTATAGCCATTTAAAGTTTTCATGACAGTTTTTGGTAAATATATCGAAATTCATGTTTGCTAATTTTCATAATAACTAAATCACTTAATATAACTACAGTTTCAAGGATTTGATTTTTCGATATTTTTATAATTTTGTGTAGCACCCCGGGTAAAACCACTACTAAAAAAATCGCTTGGTATTTTTGTTTTGTGCATCATCATGACATCATCATGCATCTTATTGACTAAAACTATTTTTCTTAAAACCTAGTTTTACTTTCTACAAAGATCCCTCTCTATTTCAAAAATAATCCCCGGACCCTTCCGGATATTTTGTTTGTCTAAAACCAAATTACACAAGTCTTTTAAATAATACATAAAATTTTATATTATTTTTAGGAGGCAGCCAGCCAGGCCCGAAAGCCCAGCCGGACACCTCCAAACCTAACCCTTTATTCCCTCCCACCCCTAACCCTAATATCCCTACACAGCCTCCACTCCTTCCCATCCACCCCGCCGCCACTCTCCCCTGGCAACCCCCAGGCAGCCTAACCCTAATTCCCCACACCCTCCCCAACCCTCCACCCCACCACCCATCAGCCGCCACCCACGCACAACACACGCACGCACACAACATCCCAGCTCCCTGCCTGGGCCCCACCCCGCGACCCACCACTCCCGCACGCCCCACGATCCCCACACGAACCGCACCCACCTATCTCGCAACCACCGGCCCGACCCCCACCTCGCGAATCCCTCTCGCCTCCTCCCTCCCTCCCGCAACCCTCACCTCACCCGTCCCTGCTTGGTGCGCCGCCGCCTCTGCATCCGGCTGCATCGCCTCCTCCTTCGCCCCTCAAGCCACCGCCGCCGCTCGGTCCCTCTCTCACCTTCCTCGGCTCTCTCCTCCATGGGCCATACTTCCTCGCCCGGCCTCTCCTCTCCCTGGCCCCGTTCGCCGTGGCTCCCTTCTAGCCCGCATGGCGCGGCCGCCGCACCTGCGAGCAGCCCCGCCGCCAGGGCTCCCTCAGCTCGACTCTACCCTCCCGCTTGATTTCCGCTTCCTGGAGCCGGCCGCCTCCTTCCTGTCCTCCGGCTGCGTGAGCCTCGCCCTCGACGCGGTACCCCTCTCCCTCGCCGGCCCTGCCTCCAAGCCCGATGCCCTTCCTCGCCGTCTCCCCGACCCGCAGGGCGCGCGCCTGCCGCCGCCAGCAACCGCGGTACCCCCGATGCCGCTGCTGCGCTCCCGTCGTCGGCCGTCACCTCCCTTGCCGCCCAAGCCCGCGCTGCCTCCTGAGCTCCTCGCGTCGGCCTGCTGCAGAGAGGTCGTCCACCAGCGCGACGTGCCCGCCTCCCTCACCGTTGCAGCGAGCCACCGCGGCGACCTCCGCCTGCGTGCGCCGCCCGCTGTCGTGGCCCCATCTCCCCCGCCAACCTATGCGCCTGCCGCCGGTCGTCTTGTCCGCCACCCATCTTTGCCTCTGCGTCTGGTGCCCTTGTTGCATGCCGACCTTGTCCTTGCATGCCTTCGGCTCCATGATGAGTTGCTGCTCAGGTTCAATCGAAGAGGCACGCTGGATGTGTCACCTTACTATATCCTGGTCCCCTGTGATGTGCCAGTGCCAGGTGCTTATGCTTGAGAATTTCCGAACCTTGTTGCTTGAGTTGTTGCCCTTGGGCCCCTTCTGCCAATGATCTGTTTCTATGCAACAGCTCGGTGCCAATGCCGTTCAGGACCCCCGATGACAAGGAACATTGTTGAACACTGAAGGCCATTCCAGAACCATTGAACCTCGTTTGGCTCTGAATTGACAAGATCGCCTGACCCCGATTCCGAAGACCGATCCCGAACCCAGCGCCGCGTCAAGTTCTCCTTCCTGACATCCGAAGGCCGAAACCTCGGAACCCAAGATCTTCGACCGCCATGTGTGACCCCTATCCAAGACCCCTATTTTTATAATATGATATTATAATTGTTGCATATAAATTGTTCCTGATCGCATACAGATTTATTTGTTGGGGGTATTTTATCGACTCACCTAATAACTATATATGGAGACTATATGTGGGCTTTTCTAGCCTTATATTGGCCCCATTTTAAATTTGTGTAGCGAATCGATACCATGTTTTGTCTTGTTAAACCAACATTTAAATTGCGGGGTACCTAAATAACTTGAACCATCTAAATAAATGTCGGGACCCCGGTTCCGCTTAATCTTGCCTAATTGCACCGCACCTTTGCCATGTCATACATCATACATGCATCATGCCCGATCTTCTGTCGTAGTATTAAATAGTGCATCCGATGTTTCTTCTAGTGTTTTGTTTCTTCGCGGATAAGATCGATGAGTTGATGTGAGCTTCGCTCCGATCTTCGGATGAACCTTCGGCAATGTTTTCAGGCGAGCATTCTCGCCCTTTCTACCTATTTTACCTTTCTAATCTTTATTTCTTCCTTTTGATCTATTGCTATATGTGTTGCGATGCTCTAGTTTTCGTACCCGTGATATCCCTTGCAGCCTTATATTGCCTTGGACACATCCTATTACCTGTTGTTTGGTAGATAGTTGGACTTGCGCGTCGTAGTCGCTTGCTCAAGTGCTGTTGCGTGTCGTCAAGTACCACAGTTGTTGGAGTAATGCCGCATGTTTAGTGTTGGAGATGATCATGGATTTAATTACCGTTTAATAACTAAAATTGAAAGTAGGTAAATGCAGAGGCACCGGTGGTAATAGACAATATTTGGTTTTTAACCGCTCACTGGTGTCCCGTAGGACCCCGAGTTCTTGATACCTGTTCCGAGATCGAGCGCGCTAACCACAGGTGGGGTGTGTGGGCACCCCCATCGATTAGTACCTGATTTCAAAGTACTGTACCGGGGGCCACAAAGTAGTTTGGGGCTTTATTACTATCATGTAATTATGCCATGATTTACTGCTTTATTTACTATTGCGCGTGGAGAGCTTGTACTGTTTTAGAACCCCGTGCCATGTTTTCGCGGTATCGACAAGCCCAATCACACTATCGGGTTCCCAGTCGTTTACAGCCATCGTCACAAACCCTGGGTCCGTCTCGGAGACCTGCCGACTTCGTTACGGGTAGCTTAGTGGGGTGGCCCCCATGTGCTTGCTTTGGGTCTGGGAAACGTCGTGTACGAAACCCCGTCGACATACCGTTGGGTGTATGTTTTGTGATCTTGTACCTACCTGATCTGACAACAAGGGTGTAGGTGCGTGTGGAAACTTTGGTGCACCCCTGCAGGGTTAAATCGCCGTGTATGCGGTTATGGACGACTTGGAGCACAGTTCTCGATCATAGAGAACTATAACTAAAGTTTACTGTTATAATTTGACTTATATCCGATATGACTAGTAATTAGCTTCACTATAACGGAATGGCTAAATAAAAGTACCAACAACTGCTGGGTTTGGAATATCTCATGCTAATTGTATCTGACTAGTAAGTGTTGCAACTACAACGGAATGGTTAACTAAAAGTGCCCACTGCTTATTATGTCAGGATGACTATCTATACCTGCTAGTAATTGCTGCAACGATAACTGAATAAATAAAACTGCCAACTGTGTGAGTTCCTCGGTTGACTTCCTTGTTTGGTCTCGAGGGGGAAATGCCAGGATGGGTATGCTTGGTGATAGTTTCAGGTTGGATCCGAATAGGTATTTCTTATCCCTATCTGATAGCCGCTAGTTGTATTGAGTCTCTATAGGTTGTTTAGTGCCTGCTGCGCTGCCGCTTCAGTCCACCATACCTATGTAGGCGAGGACCGCCGAATTCTAGTCTCGCCATGTACTGGCCTCAGTACTGACCGCTCTCTTTTTCCTTTGCCCTTTGCCGGCACCCCTTTTGTTTAAGCAGGTTTTGAGATCGACGCCGTTAGCAGGGTTACCCTTCCGGCTTGGCCTGGGCAGGGTTATGGACACCATTGGTTATTCTTCAGGGCTCTTAGCTCAATTTGCATCTTGTCCGTACTCGGACGCTGTATCATTTTAAAGGTGATTTGGATCTTTGTATTGTATATCTGTATTCTTGACTCATGGAGTCGTTGTTGTATATATCTTTCTGTGGGTTCCATCGTGGACTATTGTGTAATGATATTACTTCGTTTTCCACCCGCACGCAAGTGCCTGGTGGGCACCTTTGAATCGTTTCTATGCGGGTTTGGCGGGAATCGCTGAAACTTGTATAGGGCCGATTCTGAGGGTGTTACAGAGTGGTATCAGATCCCAGCAGTTGCGATACCCCACTGGTCCAGCCTGTAGGATAACCTAGCTAACGGTCGTTGTAGAGTGTCAAAACTATTTTGGAAAAACCGGTTGGATAGATCTGATTAGGTCTGCTTTTACTCCTTACCCCTCTGCTATTCTTTTCTTACCTTTGCGAGTTTTGAATCTATCTCTTATCTTTTCTTCGAGTCCAGGATTTCTCATGGTTGGGTTTCTATCGTACCCTTTAGGGTTTCGCTTCTTTCCTATTATATTGATGGTGCTACAAACATCTTATCTGCATCTCGTTTGGTGTACCCTTCATCCAATCTTTTTGTTCTTGAACTCTTTATCTATATGTGTACCTTGCTGGATATCCGTATCGTTGAAAAACATATGAGAAGGACGAGCATTGGTGAAGTTGGAGTATACCTTGAGCATGTGTTGTTCATGCCAATGGAACCATTGCGAAATCTAATCGTTATGTATTTTCATAAAAATTTCTTTTGTATCTTCCGGTGTTTTCCAACGTGATGACCTCATCTACATCATATCCAATACAGATCTTGCATCACCCCTTTGTTCCGAATACCGCTTATGAAGATCTTCATTCTAAATTTCGAGAGTTGTGTTGCATGATTTTCCTATTCATGTATAGAGTTGATAGTTTGGGTATGGGATGGACTGATCACCCTACCCGACTCTTACTGTTCACTCTTGTACATCGAACTGGTGGATCAATGTAACTTTTCCTCTTCTCATGGAAGTTAGAGGCGGCCTTATCTTTTCATACCTCTACCTTCGTCCTTTGTTTCTCCGGAGTGTTCTCTCGACGAACGTGAGCACCGACCCTTGTTGGTGGTGTCGCAGATTTCAAGATGGAGAAAGAGCCCTTGTTAGTGGTGTCGCGAGGATCTACATGAAGCGAGAAGATTCAGATCGTCGACCTTCTTCCTCGACCATGAGGCGGATCTCGAGGGCGAGATCCATTATTAGTGGTGTCGAATTGTAGCACCCCGGGTAAAACCACTACTAGAAAAATCGCTTGGTATTTTTGTTTTGTGCATCATCATGACATCATCATGCATCTTATTGACTAAAACTATTTTTCTTAAAACCTAGTTTTACTTTCTACAAAGATCCCTCTCTATTTCAAAAATAATCCCCGGACCCTTCCGGATATTTTGTTTCTCTAAAACCAAATTACACAAGTCTTTTAAATAATACATAAAATTTTATATTATTTTTAGGAGGCAGCCAACCAGGCCCGAAAGCCCAGCCGGCCACCTCCAAACCTAACCCTATATTCCCTCCCACCCCTAACCCTAATATCCCTACACAGCCTCCACTACTTCCCATCCACCCCGCCGCCACTCTCCCCTGGCAACCCCCAGGCAGCCTAACCCTAATTCCCCACACCCTCCCCAACCCTCCACCCCACCACCCATCATCCGCCACCCACGCACAACACACGCACGCACACAGCATCCCAGCTCCCTGCCTGGGCCCCACCCCGCGACCCACAACTTCCGCACGCCCCACGATCCCCACACGAACCGCACCCACCTATCTCGCAACCACCGGCCCGACCCCCACCTCGCGAATCCCTCTCGCCTCCTCCCTCCCTCCCGCAACCCTCACCTCACCCGTCCCTATTTGGTGCGCCGCCGCCTCTGCATCCGGCTGCATCGCCTCCTCCTTCGCCCCTCAAGCCACCGCCTCTGCATCCGGCTGCATCGCCTCCTCCTTCGCCCCTCAAGCCACCGCCGTCGCTCGGTCCCTCTCTCACCTTCCTCGGCTCTCTCCTCCACGGGCCATACTTCCTCGCCCCGGCCTCTCCTCTCCCTGCCCCGTTTGCCGTGTCTCCCTTCTATCCCGCATGGCGCCGCCGCCGCACCTGCGAGCAGCCCCGCCGCCAGGGCTCTCCCTCTGCTCGACTCTACCCTCCCGCTTGATTTCCGCTTCCTGGAGCCGGCCGCCTCCTTCCTGTCCTCCGGCTGCGTGAGCCTCGCCCTCGACGCGGTACCCCTCTCCCTCGCCGGCCCTGCCTCCAAGCCCGATGCCCTTCCTTGCCGTCTCCCTGACCCGCAGGGCGCGCGCCTGCCGCCGCCAGCAACCGCGGTACCCCTGATGCCGCTGCTGCGCCCCCGTCATCGGCCGTCACCTCCCTTGCCGCCCAAGCCCGCGCTGCCTCCTGAGCTCCTCGCGTCGGCCTGCTGCAGAGAGGTCGTCCACCAGCGCGACGTGCCCGCCTCCCTCGCCGTTGCAGCGAGCCATCGCGGCGACCTCCGCCTGCGTGCGCCGCCCGCTGTCGTGGCCCCATCTCCCCCGCCACCCTATGCGCCTGCCGCCGGTCGTCTTGTCCGCCACCCATCTTTGCCTCTGCGTCTGGTGCCCTTGTTGCATGCCGACCTTGTCCTTGCATGCCTTCGGCTCCATGATGAGTTGCTACTCAGGTTCAATCGAAGAGGCACGCTGGATGTGTCACCTTACTATATCCTGGTCCCCTGTGATGTGCCAGTGCCAGGTGCTTATGCTTGAGAATTTCCGAACCTTGTTGCTTGAGTTGTTGCCCTTGGGCCCCTTCTGCCAATGATCTGTTTCTATGCAACAGCTTGGTGCCAATGCTGTTCAGGACCCCCGATGACAAGGAACATTGTTGAACACTAAAGGCCATTCCAGAACCATTGAACCTCGTTTGGCTCTGAATTGACAAGATCACCTGACCCCGATTCCGAAGACCGATCTCGAACCCAGCGCCGCGTCAAGTTCTCCTTCCTGACACCCGAAGGCCGAAACCTCGAAAGGAGAACTTGACGCGGCGCTGGGTTCGGGATCGGTCTTCGGAATCGGGGTCAGGCGATCTTGTCAATTCAGAGCCAAACGAGGTTCAATGGTTCTGGAATGGCCTTCAGTGTTAAACAATGTTCCTTGTCATCGGGGGTCCTGAACAGCATTGGCACCAAGCTGTTGCATAGAAACAGATCATTGGCAGAAGGGGCCCAAGGGCAACAACTCAAGCAACAAGATTCGGAAATTCTCAAGCATAAGCACCTGGCACTGGCACATCACAGGGGACCAGGATATAGTAAGGTGACACATCCAGCGTGCCTCTTCGATTGAACCTGAGCAGCAACTCATCAAGGAGCCGAAGGCATGCAAGGACAAGGTCGGCATGCAACAAGGGCACCAGACGCAGAGGCAAAGATGGGTGGCGGACAAGACGACCGGCGGCAGGCGCATAGGGTGGCGGGGGAGATGGGGCCACGACAGCGGGCAACGCACGCAGGCGGAGGTCGCCGCGGTGGCTCGCTGCAACGGTGAGGGAGGCGGGCATGTCGCGCTGGTGGACGACCTCTCTGCAACAGGCCGACGCGAGGAGCTCAGGAGGCAGCGCGGGCTTGGGCGGCAAGGGAGGTGACGGCCGACGACGGGGGCGCAGCAGCGGCATCGGGGGTACCGCGGTTGCTGGCGGCGGCAGGCGCATGCCCTGCGGGTCAGGGAGACGGTGAGGAAGGGCATCGGGCTTGGAGGCAGGGCCGGCGAGGGAGAGGGGTACCGCGTCGAGGGCGAGGCTCACGCAGCCGGAGGACAGGAAGGAGGCGGCCGGCTCAAGGAAGCGGAAATCAAGCGGGAGGGTAGAGTCGAGCAGAGGGAGAGCCCTGGCGGTGGGGCTGCTCGCAGGTGCGGCGGCGGCGCCATGCGGGCTAGAAGGGAGCCACGGCGAACGGGGCCAGGAAGAGGAGAGGCCGGGGCGAGGAAGTATGGCCCGTGGAGGAGAGATCTGAGGAAGGTGAGAGAGGGACCGAGCGGCGGCAGTGGCTTGCGGGGCGAAGGAGGAGGCGATGCAGCCGGATGCAGAGGCGGCGACGCACCAAGCAGGGACGGGTGAGGTGAGGGTTGCGGGAGGGAGGGAGGAGGCGAGAGGGATTCGCGAGGTGGGGGTCGGGCCGATGGTTGCGAGATAGGTGGGTGCGGTTCGTGTGGGGTTCGTGGGGCGTGCGGGAGTGGTGGGTCGCGGGGTGGGGCCCAGGCAGGGAGCTGGGATGCTGTGTGCGTGCGTGTGTTGTGCGTGGGTGGCGGCTGATGGGTGGTGGGGTGGAGGGTTGGGGAGGGTGTGGGGAATTAGGGTTAGGCTGCCTGGGGGTTGCCAGGGGAGAGTGGCGGCGGGGTGGATGGGAAGGAATGGAGGCTGTGTAGGGATATTAGGGTTAGGGGTGGGAGGGAATATAGGGTTAGGTTTGGAGGTGGCCGGCTGGGCTTTCGGGCCTGGCTGGCTGCCTCCTAAAAATAATATAAAAAGTTTATGTATTATTTAAAAGACTTGTGTAATTTGGTTTTAGACAAACAAAATATCCAGAAGGGTCCGTGGATTATTTTTGAAATAGAGAGGGATCTTTGTAGAAAGTAAAACTAGGTTTTAAGAAAAATAGTTTTAGTCAATAAGATGCATGATGATGTCATGATGATGCACAAAACAAAAATACCAAGCGATTTTTCTAGTAGTGGTTTTACCCGGGATGCTACATTTTGTGACATGCTTTTGATACTAGAAAAGGCGATCTCGGGGGTGGGGGAGGGGGGGGGGGGGAGGGTGGACAGAAATCTCCTGCCGCGGCTGGATTTTTGCCCGTTTTCCTGCCATGGTAGAATCCGTCTAATTATTTTTGCCATATTTTTTTAGTTCCGATTGATGCTCAAACCGGGAATAAAGGGTCTATCTTAAGTCCCAGTTAGAGACACCAATCGGGACCAAAGGGTGTTGTCCGCGTCCGCACCCTTTAGTCCTGGGCCGTATCATGAACCGGGACTAAAGGTCCGAAACGACCTGGGACTAGAGGTTTGCAAGGCTCCTAACCGCTGAAAACAGGACGAACCGGGACTAGTGCTCACACTAGTCCCGGACTAAGACACGCCCGTGACTAGAGCAAAAGTTGGATGTGAATCGAAAGCCCTCTTTTCTACTAGTGCTCTGCCATGGTAACGACCACAACTTCAATGAGGTCTGGGCACACAGCCGACGAGGCATCTCGGAGGCGTGGCACTCCACGCACACTAAGAAGGGTTGTGCGCTCCTAGATGTACTACCCTCCCAAGCTCATATTTCTTAAGGTCTTTGGCATCGCAAAGCATTAAATTTGGTTTCGTTGAAGAATAAGGAGAGACAAACACTGCCATTTCCTTGTAAATAAGAAATTTAATACTCATCATCTCTCATGGAACATTTATTTGTTTTGCTAAAATTTAAACGTGGTGCCAAGAAGAAAAAAGAGGAAGAGAATTCGTATTTTTTATGTTATATATATATGAATAGAAACCACATGTTGTTATGTTTGATGACTCTATCTAAATTACGACAATTGTTTATCGTTATGTCTGCTCTTCTTTTTACTATGTGCCAACACACACGGACATGTGTGCTAGTTGTTGTATAAAAACATGGCAGGGCATAATGTTAGGTGCATGCACACAATGCTCCTTGAATGGGTAGAATTGCCCATTGCGCCAAGCCACACCTCATCATGTAATTTGCATTTGTTATTATAGTGCTATAGATCTCAAAACCATTCTCGGCACCTCCCATTCCTAGATATATGTGTGTACAATGTATAAATCATGAAAACAGAGAGATCCCATGTCTCATACCTATCGCAATGTGTATGTGTAGGAGAAGAGTATTGTGGCCATATATATAACCTAGAGTCTAAATTGTTGGATAAGCAGCTCATCAATAACATCTACACGTCACATGATATATGAAAATATCCCAAGGAGTTATTATTATCTTATGTTCACATGGATGAAGAACAGAGGCCTGACTAAGTGTTGTTGATCATCAAGGAGTCAACATTTATGGACTTAGTAAGTTGTATACAAAAATCTAGATCCATTAAATTAATCAATGGATATGCATGTATTTTGTAGTATCACACTAAAGTATGCATTTGTCTTTCTAACCGATAAACCATATATACCGTGCAATCATCTGGTATAAATTTATTATCATGAATGTAACATACCCCGGACCACATAAAAATATATTGTTCCAGACACATATATCACTATTGTACGGTTGGTGAAGTTGTAAATTTTGTACATCATAAATAGGGAAATCAATATGAAGTACTACCATGTTTAAGATTATATCTTGATTTTTTACATAGTGTTTAACTAGCTCATTTTGATTTTTTAAATTACTTCACGCTCATACTCACAGTATCATGGCGATGCAACCGAATGAGAAAAGGTCTTTTGCAGGACGAGCACTATGGAGCTTCTTTTTGTTTTGAAAATTAAAAAATGACACTTCAAAGTTTCAAAAATTTCTGAACAAAAAATCTTATATGTAAACAATGATGCACTTCACCAACATGCAAAATATCATCTTGAAAATCTTATGTTTGGGGTTAGACATAAATGAAAAAAATCTAACATCTAAAAGCATAAGTAGTGCAACTCAAACCTACAGTGTGTGACCCAATTCAACTACAAACCCGATAAATTGGTCACCGCAACTTAGCGTGAGGCCGCTGACTCATGTCACCGGCGTGACCATGTGGCTGAAGAACAGGGTAGAAAGGGAAGATAAAAAATCACTCGGGAAGGGACGGATTCAGACATGTTTACACATGGCATACCCTAGCAAAAGTAGCAGAGTTTAGTATAGACAAGAATCACCATTAGTCTAGCATTAAAAATAATTTGTTTGATATGAGAAAGGCCAATTGGAATTGGTATTCTGAAACATTTTTACTCATGGTGCACAGTGGATCAGTGGCGGAGCTTGCCCAGACTTGCTGGGGTGGGTGAGGAAAAACACAGAAATTAGCTAATTTAAGCTCTCCCAAAAAAAATCTTCCTGCATGTGCAAATCATTGGGTTGGGGGGGGTGGGGGGGGGGGGGTGTGACATGCACTAACCTTTGCCAGTGCATTGGATGACACATGGAGAGAACCCTGGCACATGGGATCCCAGAAAAACGTTGTCCAAGTGTTGTTGTAGAAGCACGAAACTCAGAACTTACGCTGAATGACTTGAATCCAGCGATTGTGTGAAGACCTAATAAGTGGTATGTGCACGCAAATGATCTTTCATGAAGCATCATTGTACATCAAACTAAGCTTGATTGCCTTGAGTTACCTATTTTTATGTGCATGTGTTACTATACTTCTTAATGTGTTAACTTATGCCGTAGAACTTTGTAGTTAGATTTAAGTGTATGTTGGAACTTTAGATTTCCATCTCTGATAATGATTTGTCATTCTTTACTTGTATAAAGAGAAGGAAAGTATGTGACGTCGTGTTTTCTCTATGCCTTTCTGTTACTTCACCTCGGAGTTCCTCGGTAGAACTTGAATTTTTAAAAATTTCTTTTCCTGTTAGTTTTTCTCACAATTTCGAAAATTTTGTGCAGAACATGCAATACCTTGTTATCACTCCAAGTAAAGTAACACCTTGTCTGTAAGAAAATAAGGTTGCGCAAGGCCTTCCTTTA
Organism: Avena sativa; assembly: GCA_916181665.1. Taxonomy (NCBI): domain Eukaryota; kingdom Viridiplantae; phylum Streptophyta; class Magnoliopsida; order Poales; family Poaceae; genus Avena; species Avena sativa. The sequence continues at coordinate 497,069,545 of OV702299.1, read as the reverse complement.
AATTCTCATATTGAGAAAATTTTGTACAAAATTAGATTCTTGCAAATAGCGGAAGTGCCCCAGCTATACACCGAGTGGCATCTCCCCTTGATGAAAGGATAAGTGAGAAACATATATCACCAACATGAAGACAAATATGTAAACAAGAATAGCTAGGTATTCGCTCAATTTTGTATCTTTCTATATAGCTAACAATTGAATCTATGTGAAAATGTATGTAATTACATGTTGTGTATGAGTTAATGCAATAAAATATATTTAAAATGATGATGTTTTTGACTGCAAGCATCAACTATTTGTTACCACTAGAGCTAGGGTGTATAGCTAGTAGCATTGTTCTGCACGTACTACTAAACAAACACGAGGATGCAATAAAGCGTGTGGAATGGCTTGCATAAAAACGGGTGGAAAATAAGTTTTTGCAACAGAAGCAAAACAACACTAAGAAATGAAATTAAAATGTTTGCAACGGCAGAAAAACACACACAAAGAAACAAAATTAAACGTTGCAATGTCAGCAACGGTCGTACTTCGCACCTGACTCTTTAAACCGTGTGTGATGGCACGGCTCATCGGCTACCCTTGCACATAGACGGTTCGCTGAAACGTGTGGCTTATCACTAGTGGAAACGAGGCCTTTGGTTGAGCCTGGAAATGGTCTTTAACACCGGTTCTTCTACGAACCGGTGTTAAAGGGGGGGTCGTACCAGCGTGGCCTGTGCAGCAAAAAGGAGCCCCCCTTTAACACCGGTTCGTGACACAAACCGGTGTTAAAGGCCCCTCACTATCTCATTTTGGAGCCTAGCAAGAGGGTGTGAAGTGTGCTAGTTTGTGTTTTTTTCGTATGCACAAGAGGTGTTCGGTGAAATGACCGAGAGCTCAAAATAAGTTTTCTCGTTGCTCTTTCCTTCTCGGTCGAGGTCGGCAACTATCCTTTCATGTGTCATTGATGTACTATATATATAAATGGTCATCTCCCTATTAATTTTTGATATATATTATATATTAATGCAGATGAACCGACAATGGATGTACGGTGACCGCCGCACTTCCGAGTATATTACGGGCCTCCAAAATTTCATCGTTGTGGCTAATGCAAACCGTGGTCACAATGGTTTTATGTGCTGTCCGTGTGTTCACTGTCAGAACAAGAAAGACTACTCAAATACCAGAACCATTCACGTCCACCTGCTTCGATCCGGTTTCATGCCCAGCTATAATTGTTGGACCAAGCACGGAGAAAAAGGGGTTGTGATGGAAGACAATGAAGATGAAGAGGATGATGAAAACTATCATAATATGTATCCTGAATATGATGATACTGCAACGGGGGTAGATAATGAAGATCAAGAGGCAGCAGATGGGCCCGCTGATGACGATCTTGGTCGGGCCATTACTGATGCAAAGGAAGAATGTGAAACTAAAAAGGAGAAGGAGAAGCTGGAGCAGATATTAAAGGATCACAAAACATTGTTGTACCCAACTTGCGAAGATGGCCACAAAAAGCTAGGTACCACACTGGATTTGCTGCAATGGAAGGCAGAGAACGGTGTGACTGACAGCGCATTTTCAAAGTTGTTGGTAAAAATGAAGAATCTTCTTCCAAGAAATAATGAGTTGCCCGACAGTACATACCAAGCAAATAAGGTTGTATGCCCTCTAGGATTAGACGTGCAGAAGATACATGCCTGCATTAATGACTGCATCCTCTACCGCGGTGAGAAGTACGAGAATTTGGATGCATGCCCGGTATGCACTGCACTGCGGTATAAGATCAGACGAGACGATCCTGGCGATGTTGAGGGCGAGGCCCCTAGGAAGAAGGTTCCTGCCAAGGTTATATGGTATGCTCCTATAATACCACGGTTAAAACGTCTTTTTTAGAAATAAAGATCATGCCAAGTTGTTGCGATGGCACATGGAAGACCGTAAGAAAGACGCGATGTTGAGACACCCCGCTGATGGGTCACAGTGGAGAAAAGTCGAGCGAGAGTACCCGGACTTCGCACGTGACGCAAGGAACTTAAGGTTTGGTCTAAGTACAGATGGCATGAATCCTTTTGGTGAGCAGAGCTGCAATCACAACACCTGGCCTGTGACTCTATGTATCTATAACCTTCCTCCTTGGTTGTGTATGAAGAGGAAGTTTATTATGATGCCAGTGCTCATCCAAGGCCCGAGGCAACCCGGCAACGACATTGATGTGTACCTAAGACCATAAGTTGAAGAACTTTTACAGCTGTGGGCCAAACCAGGTGTACGTATGTGGGATGAGCACAAAGGGGAGCCATTTGACCTACGAGCAATGCTTTTCATCACCATCAATGATTGGCCTGCTCTTAGTAACATTTCAGGGCAGACAAACAAGGGATACAATGCATGCACACACTGTTTAGATGAGACTGAAAGTGTATATTTGGATAAATGTAAGAAGGTTGTGTACCTAGGGTATCGTCGATTTCTTCCGAACCTGCATCCAGTAAGAAAGAAAGGCAAGCATTTCAAACGTCGGGCAGAACTCCGGAGGAAGCCTGTCCTCCGTACCGGTGAGGAGGTATTTGGTATGGTCAAGGACCTAGAAGTAATCTTTGGAAAAGGTCTTGGCAGTCTATCTGTTCCGAATGATGATGCCGGACACGCGCCCATGTGGAAGAAGCAATCTATATTTTGGGACCTACCCTATTGGAAAGTCTTAGAGGTCCGCTCTTCAATCGACGTGATGCACGTGACGAAGAATGTTTGCGTGAACCTGCTAGGCTTCCTAGGAGTGTATGGGAAGACAAAAGATACACCAGAAGCACGGCAGGACCAGCAACGTCTGAAAGACCCTGATACGCCTATGCATCCTGAGAACGAGAAGGGTAGACGATGCCACTTAACTCCTGCCAGCTACGCTCTTACCAAAGCAGAGAAGGAAATCTTTTTTGAATTCCTGAGCAGTATCAAGGTCCCGTCTGGCTTCTCGTCGAATATAAAGGGAATAATAAATATGGCAGAGAAAAAATTCTAAAACCTGAAGTCTCATTACTGCCACGTGATTATGACACAATAGCTTCCGATTGCATTGAGGGGGCTTCTACCTGAAAATGTTCGAGTACCCATTGTGAAGCTATGTGCATTCCTCAATGCAATATCTCAGAAGGTAATCGATCCAGAAAGCCTACCAGGGTTACAGACAGATGTGGCCCAATGTCTTGTCAGCTTTGAGTTGGTGTTCCCACCATCCTTCTTCAATATTATGACGCATCTCCTGGTTCACAGTAGAAGAGATTGCCATTCTCAGTCCTGTATTTCTACACAATATGTTCCCCTTTGAGAGGTACATGGGAGTCTTAAAGAAATATGTTCATAACCGTGCTAGGCCAGAAGGAAGCATCTCCAAGGGCTATGTAACAGAGGAGGTCATTGAGTTCTGTGTTGATTTTATTCCTGACCTTAAGGCGATTGGTGTTCCAGAATCACGACATGAGGGGAGACTGTGTGGAAAAGGCACCCTAGGATGTAAAGCAATGATATGTAGGGACGGACATTCTCTCAATCAAGCACACTAGACGGTTTTACAAAGATCTATCTTGGTTGCCCCGTATATCAATGAACACAAGAATTTAATACGCCTCAAACACCTGGGGCAGTCTGATGAATGGATTATAAGTGAACACATGGCGAGTTTTGGCAGCTGGTTGCAAAGACTTCTCACGAATAACACCACTGTTGGGGATCAGTTGTACTTGTTGGCCAGGACACCATCTTCGACCGTATGTACTTTCCAAGGGTACGAGATAAATGGAAATACATTTTACACGATAGGCCAAGATAAAAAGAGCACCAACCAAAATAGTGGTGTCCGCTTCGATGCAGCAGAAGACAATGGGCAAAAGACCACGTATTATGGGTTCATAGAGGAGATATGGGAACTTGACTATGAACCTAATTTTAAGGTCCCCTTGTTTCGATGCAAATGGGTCAAGCTAACAGGAGGAGGGGTTGAGGTAGACAAGAAGTACGGAATAACAACAGTGGATCTCAACAATCTTATGAAGGTAGACAAGAACTTAGACGAACCATTCGTCTTAGCCAATGATGTGGCTCAGGTTTTCTATGTGAAGGACATGTCTACCAAACCGAAAAAAAGAAAAAAATAAGCAAACAGATACATCACACGACGAGTCAAAGCGTCACATAGTTCTTTCAGGGAAAAGAAACATCGTGGGAGTGGAGGACAAGACAGACATATCAGAAGATTATAATAAGTTTGATGAAATTCCGCCCTTCAGAGTGAAGACTGACCCAACCATACTGTTAAACGGTGTTGATACTCCATGGTTACGGCCGACGCGATCATAAGATTGACTATATGTATTAATTGAGCCATTTTTGGCACACATATGTATCTCAACATGGAAATCAATGTCATATTTCTTCTGTTAACAGTATATGTATTAAATGAGCCATTTTTCTTCCTTCTATTTCTTCCCGCCATTTTTCTTCCTGCCATTTTTTCCCACCATTTTTCTTCCCACCATTTTTCTTCCCGCCATTTTTTTTCGCCAGTTCTTTCCTCTAGTTCTTCCCGCCAGTTCTTCACTATATATATATGTAGGGTTGGCCTCCATTCTCATTGCACATCTCTAGACTCATATCTGCAACCTCATCACTCTTTCCCATGGCTTCCACCGTAGCACTAACCCCCAGGGAGGCGGAGGCGCTTTGCGCCTCGAACTACCCTTGCCCGCCGGGCTACTGTGTCCCCGTCGGCTAGATGCTGAGCGCCGGAGGCGTGCCGGTTCCTCCTGTCCCTCTAGGTGTGGCGCGCCGGATGGCCATCACGAACCACTACTACTTCGAGCTCACGCCGGAGCAGCGGAGGAATCCTAGATGGCATCCCAACTATTTCCCTACTTGGGAAGCCTTCTTCGTGGATCGGCGTGAGAGGGCACTCGCCAGGCACGAGGAGGACGGCCCACCTCCTCCGAACTTCAACGAGGCCGGCCGCCGGCTATGGTGGCGCGGTCGGACTCTCCAGAGCATCATGGCCTATGACACTGCCGCCGACTCTAACCCCCGTCTGCGCTACCCTCAAGTCCAGCCCACGTGTACTCAGGCTTCAAGGTTTAATTACGGCGACCCCGACGACGACAACGATGACGGCGGCGACGAGTACGATGAATAAAGTGGCGAGTATTACAGGTGTAGGCAGGAGCATGACTGAATCACTCCAACATTCCGAAACAAGTTCGGCCGATTATTACTTAATCTGGCCATGTATCTTAATTTTCAGTTCTTTTATGTATCTTAATTTTTAGTCGTGCTTTATGTAACTTACTATTAGTTGCATTCTGTATTTTAATTCCAGTTCTATCTCCTTCATAAAATGACCTATCTCATTCGAGGTTTCTTGGCTTTCGGGTCAAATGACCAATGTTATGGCTAGAATCAAGGCATAGTTTGTGATAATATGGCCATATTGTGCATACATGTGCATCATGGCATGGCAAACAATGTTGCAAGAGGAAGTTTTCCTTTTTATAGCACCAAAAAGGCATTTTCTATTTTCCGAGCATAAAAAACGGACGGTTTTGTGAAGCAAACACCAAATGGCTAATTCAAAAAACCACCACCACATTTTACAAAAATACTAGACCACCTTATATGGACAATGTACCAACAGGGAGATCTGAAACCTTTCCGTCCACCTCTAGTGAAAAAGACAAATTCCTGCCGTATCGGTAGGAAGTGGGTCAGATATGAACTACAGGTACATGATACGATGCTCATGATTTTTTACAAAAATCATTTTTAGGTTCACAATATGCTATTTTATCAAAAATCCAATGCAAGTTGAGCGAGGCTTGGCCCCGAGCTAAGAATCTTCATGCCCGTTGTTCGACAAAGTTTGGCGATAGTTTAAAACGGGGATAAAAAAATAAAAAAGATCAAAACAGCGCGAAACCTTCGCGTGGTGTTATATTATGTGACATCGTTAGAAGAAAAAATCTCAAACTTGGTATATTGATTATGTCTCAAAAAAACCTTCACAAAATGACCTATCTCATTCGAGGTTTCTTGGCTTTCAGGTCAAATGACCAATGTTATGGCTAGAATCAAGGCATAGTTTATGATAATATGGACATATTGTGCATACATGTGCATCATGGCATGGCAAACAATGTTGCAAGATGAAGTTTTCCTTTTTATCGCACCAAAAAGGCATTTTCCATTTTCCGAGCATAAAAAACTGACGGTTTTGTGAAGCAACCACCAAATGGCTAATTCAAAAAACCACCACCACATTTTACAAAAATACTAGACCACCTTATATGGACAATGTACCAACAGGGGGATCTGAAACCTTTCCGTCCACCTCTGGTGAAAAAGACAAATTCCTACCGAATCGGTAGGAAGTGGGTCAGATATGAACTACAGGTACATGATACGATGCTCACGATTTTTTACAAAAATCATTTTTAGGTTCACAATATGCTATTTTATCAAAAATCCAATGCAAGTTGAGCGAGGCTTTGTTCACAATATGCTATTTTTAGGTTCACAATATGCTATTTTCTGAAAATTATGATATATTATTCATATTTTTCTGAGTTGAAATGAATAAGATATGAATTTTCTAAATTCATATCCTATTTTTTGAATTATAAATGCCCCCACCCCTTTAATGCATGAAATAAATGCCCCCCTTTAACACCGGTTCCAGCCACGAACCGGTGTTAAGGGGGGGGGGCATTTATTTCGTTTCGCGCGCGCACACCCTCCCCTTTAACACCGGTTCGTGGCTGGAACCGGTGTTAAAGGGGGGATTATAACGCAGCGCGCCTTCCCTCTTCCTCTTCCTCCCAGCGAGATCGATCGAACAGAGGGAAGAAGCAGAGGAGCTCGCGTCGTCGCCGTCCACGCCTGTCCACTCGCCGTCCACCGCCCTGCCGTCCGCCGCCGCGTCCGTCCACGCCGCCGCGTCCGCCCTCGTCGTCCGCCTCCGCGTCCGTCCACGCCGCCGCGTCCGCCCTGCCGTCCGCCGTCGCATACGTCCGTCCACGCCTGTCCACTCGCCGTCGCCGCCCTGCCATCCGCCGCCGCGTCCGCCCTCGCCGCCTCACTGTCCTCGCCACCTCGTCGTCGCGCCGCCCCGACCGCGCTCGACACTGCCCTCGCCGCCTCACTGCCCCGACCACCTCGGTATATATGTTTGTGTGTATATATATGTTTTATTTGTTTTAATTATTTGTATGTTTTATATTTATTATATGTATATAAACTAGCTAAATACCCGTGCTTCGCGACGGAGCTTAAATAGATATATTAAGTCATTATCTTCTTACCCTTGTTATCTTCTGTTTGGCTTGGTCTTGTTTCTCTCATACTCACACACTGAAACAACTGTATCGAAAGAGCTACCTCTACAACATTCTTCAGACTCGTTCTCCTAATTCAACACTCAGGTTTCCCATAACTTCGCTCGGACTATCGTGTCGTCTCTACAGTGCCCTCTCACCAGAGCCATCGACCACCTGCTCAACACCTTCCCTCATTATAGACCCAACGCCTCCATGCATAGATCATGTTCGACGTACCGCGCGCCACTCCAAAATTATCTTGTCCATGTAACCCCCTCCTCTGGTTGCACTGTGTATCCCAACTACAACTCTCCATTTGTCTCTCTCAACTATGTCTAAATGTCAGTGTGTTACATAGAAAAAAAAGAAAACATGCCATAGTATTTTCATCTATTCAAGTCATAGCTGTGTTCATTCTCATTTGCTACCCAATCAGTAATAACTTGACAACAATACCCTTTTCATGTTAATTTACCCAATAAGTTTCTCTTATCAAAAGCATCTTATCAAGTACAGTAATACTTACACTCTTTAGTTAAAATTCTTCAAGATAAAAAATATTATGAAAAATATTTAAGTTATGTTTTAGCATAATTCAGTCCTTTTAATTATGAATCTGATTATTAGAACTAAATCTGGCTATCCTTTGCCTTAACTATTTTACATCCCTCAACACAATGACATATTCATGTGTACATGCATTGACTAACCAAAATTCATGGTATCATAAATAAATATAAACCAGCCACTATTATTTCATTGCTCCAAAGTTATAGATAAAAGCAAGGATCAAATTACATCTAGACCAAAAAATCAAGCAGTCAGCATTACATCTTGAGCTGATAGCCATGAGATGGGGCATCTCCTCTGCCACTCTAAACTTGAGGCCTGACTTTAGTTATATCCGAATTTGAAAAACCACTACCCTCTCAAGCAGACAACTATGTGCTTTGAGCGAATACATCGAGTCGTCGAATATATCCTATGTTCGTCAGTACTTGAGGCCTGGCTACCTTATATTGGACATGTTATAACCATACAACTTCTCCCGGTAAATGTTTTGGTAACCTGCATACACACAAATATAGTTCAACTCATTCACATTTTTCTAATGCCATATGTTTTCACAGTGGTTACAGGTAAGATGTCTCCTATTTATGATGGGAAACTATGAGAATTATTACGCTAGCAAGGTGACTATCATAAATCACACACACGAAGAATCGATCTATGGATGCGTACCCTCGCCCTTCTTCTTTGAAGCCTCCACATCTAAAACTCCTGATTTATGGCCTCCATAATGTCCCAACAATCTTGAAGAGAAATTGTATCAAGAATTTTACGTAGCTAGTCTTGTTATCTAATATAGTCTTTGTTGATTTGAAAATAATTATTTACAGAGCTATCAAATAATTTGTTTCTACTTATGGGGCTATTTTTGCAATGCCTGGAATACATAATGACTTATAACTTAAGCTTCCAAAATTATTTTTGGCATATGAATATAATTAAGTCTCACATGTATGTCGGAACATCTGCATAGAGATGTGCATTTTTCTGAAAATTGTATGAACCTTCAAAATATGATTTCTCTTCTTTCTTCTTTCAAATTTATTGGGTCTACCCTAGGATTCAGCTGAATTTCTTCTGTCGGTTAATTCAGATACATGACCACATGTACAAATAGGAAATTCAGATACATAACCACCTACACAAACAGGAACAGAAGAATGGAAGCGAACTATATATTTCCCTTGATCAGATATCAAAATGTCAAGTAAACGACCAGTCACCAACCTCAGGGAGCCAGAATAGGCCGTTCCGCCGAAGCAACAAGAAGGTGGACGAATTGCCCCGGTACAGGTGTAGCCAGTACTTCTACAGTGTCACCCTCGACATTACGTTCTCTGTGCCAAGCAAAGCCAAGCAAGAATCAGTTGTAGCGCATGGGCATAATGTACTTTCAGACTTGCAAAAATGAGCACATGTCATACTTAACCATGGACTGGAAGCTCTGCATACCTTGTTCATGTTGAATGGTGTGGTTGGTCTGGAGGATGATGGTGACCCATCGTAGTAACTATATTGTAGCTAAAATCAGTTGTTCCCAATAAAGAAAAAGAAATGATATTGCAACTCGATGCTATTTTGATCGAGACTACATTCTATGCATCCAGCATGCATGCATAACTTTTATCTTGTGATGAATATCTTCATGTGATTTAGTCTGAACTTCTGACCTCACGCATTCCAGGATAAGCAGACGAATTTGTTGCTGAATGTTTCCCACAATCATCTCAAATCAAACAAAGAACAATATACTTACGGAATATGATCCAATTCATAGGGTCTGATGTTGCCTAAAATAGTTCGTAGGTTTTGATCTGTAGAACACAAAGGGGATACAAGTTAGCTCCACGCTCCAACGGGTTTCACGAAGAAAATGTGCAGGAGAGGTCGAGAGGAAGAACTACAGAAGAAAGATAGTGAGACGTAGGTGAGTAATGGGCATTTGGGCACCCACCAGCAGCAGTCGTTGGAGGCTCGGAGCTGTAGCAACTGAAGCGCCATCATGTGGTTGTTGAACCTGGCACAATGCCGATTCCTCCCGGCGGCCACCGTTGTCGACGGCGACGCGACAGGTAGAAGCAATAGGATGTGGCAGAGGAAGCGGAGCAACACGAGGAGCTTCCTCCCTTCCATGTCTATTCCCGTGTGCGCTAGATGGATGCGGCCAGCAGCGGGGATATCGGGTTGTGCGGGCGCCGGGCGGCCGGCGGCTGAGGGTTCCGGGCGTGCGGCTGCCTGCGGCGCTTTGTCTCGGGAGAGAATAGGGAACTCGGGTCAAGCGGGTGGCATGCACATTTTTTTTTGCCTCAGTCGCCAGTAACCGTTCGTGTGCGCTTTTTATCTAATTGTTCCATTGGTGCATGTGGATCGTAGGAGAGGGAGAGACAACAGAGTTAGTTCTGATTTTCTTGTAAAGAGCGTCCAGGAAGCAGATAAGAGGGGCATTTGATACATAATCAGTGTAAAGTTTGTTAGCCAATTTCTTATACGTTAGTGTAGGTATCAACTAAAAAGTAGGAGCGTGTGGTTGCGGTCGCATTTTGTGTGTAATATTGATGAAGTGTGACACCGTGTGACACCACCACTTTGCTTTTAATAGTAAAGATGGTGCATATATGTATATATTGTATGTATTATATGTATTTTGTTTTATATTGTATGTTTATATATATAAATGGTGCATATATGTATATATTGTATATATAAATGTATATAAATGCGGGCGCGTTCCTCTTCCCTCCCCCCCAGCCAGATTGATCGAGCGCGTAGAGAGCAGAGCCGCGGCGGAGGAGCAGAGTAGAGCCGCCCTCCACCGTGACCTTCGTCGTCCGCCGCCGTCACCGCCGCCCGCCACCGCGTCCGTGTCGTCCTCCACCTCGAAGCCCGCGAGCTGTTAATTAGTAGTTTAGTGTTAGTATTAGTTTAGGGTTTATTTAGTTTAGGGTTATTAGGGTTTATTTAGTTTAGGGTTATTTATTTAGTTTAGGGTTATTTAGTTTAGGGTTATTTAGGGTATTTTATAGTTAGTATTAGTTTAGGGTCGTCACCTCGCTGCTCTGCAAGCGCCGCCGCTGGCCGTTGTCGTTAACGTCGCTCCGGTGACCCCTAGGTAGGCCGCATCACGCTGAGGCGAACCCGCTACCTCGCGCGCCCTAGGTCGCTCTCCAGCGCCGCGAGCATCCTCCGGTGAGCCACGGTCCCACGCGTCAGCCACTGTGGCTAGCCCCTCTCATATGCATCCGGGATTTCTCCGAATTAGGGTTTGGACCCCTCGGAACTCATTTAAAATGATCAAGCATTTGTGTATTTTTGTATGAATAATATGTATATTTGTGTATGAATCCAAGTCCACTTGAATGTTTACTCTCTTACTCTAGATAATATTATGCCGTCGACCCTGACCTCCTTTGTCCTCGCCGAGCCCATGTCGTGCTGGTTCGAACGCACACCCCCATGCATCCCGGCCCCGCTCTCGCCCTAGCGCCACCACCTCTCGTTGTCAATATAGCATTATAATAACCATGCTATGTTAATCAACTTTCATGACAAGTTAATTAGAAGAAGTAAATGTACCCTCTCATATGAATAGGGGGTTTCTCTGAATTAGGGTTTGGAATGACCAAGCATGTATTAGGGTTACATTTCAATACTTTTAACCTGTCATATCATCATTTTTGCTTGAGCATTTCAATAGATGTATTACTGATATTTGTGTGATCATATTATTGTTTTAGAAACTATGGATCCACTTAGTAGAAACCTTGAAGATGAAGAAATATTGGAGAACATGATCCACGGGGACACCTCACAATATCTGAACTTGGAGGGACATGATGACAGCTCAAGTAGTCATGGAGAAGATGACGACTCCGGTGAACGCACTTTAGTGATTACAAAGTCTGTCGAGGTATATGCATGGATTAAGCCTCTGCTGACTTGCACCGATTGATTTGTATATATATAAATGTATTAATTAACGCTTCTTTCTTCTTTTAGCCCTCTAGATCGACCAGCCAGCAACAATCTTCTTCTACGAAAAAGAGCAAGCGAGGCGCGAGCCATCGGTTGAAAGATCGTGCAAAGTTCACGATCGAAGCAGTCCGTGTTGATGGCAGGCCGATGGAGCCCAAGAAGGCCGCAGACAAATTTGTACGTCAGGCTGGAGTTCTTGTTAGGGACCAAATCCCAATCGTAATTGAATATTGGAATAAGCCAAAGAAGGGCGACGGTACCTTTATCGATGAAAGATCCAAAGAAACGCTTTGGAATTCGATGTTGGTAAATTTCACCCTTCCGCTAGAGGAGGATGAAAACAAACCGGTTATAAAGGAAAAGATCAAAGAGTGGACTCTAAAGAAGATGGCTGACGCTTTCCGCAACTGGAAGACAAAATTGAACAAATTTGTCAAAGCTCGCGAGACTCCAGATTTCGAAGACGCATATTATACGAAGATAAGACCTCACTGACCCGAATTTATGGCATATAAGGAAGGTGCTATAGCTAAAAAGAGGTCAGAAACCAATACGCTAAATGCCCAGAAGAATGAATATCACCAGAGGACGGGGTCAGGTGGCTACATATCTCAGAGGCCTAAGTGGGAGGAAGCTGAGAAGGCCCTGCGTGCTAGAGGGATCACACCCCAGACACATGGGTGGGACCTACGTGCAAAGACTTGGTTCTACGGAATCAGGGCAAGGTTGGACCCAGAAACATGATTGTGTATCCTCCCAACCCTCCTTGCCAAACCCGTCACTGAACTCATCACGACATACGAGGAAACAGCCGCCAGGACCTTCCATCCCGACAGAGAGAATGACCAACTCACACGCGCCATCGGTAAAAAGAACACCCTGGACATGCACGAGGCACAGGGGGTATGACGTGGAAGGATGGGTTTGCCGAGTGGGGCGACTCTTACAGATGGCGCGACCGAAAAGAAAAAGAGCGTACAGAGCGGATGACACAGATAGAACATGCACTTGTGACGCTGCAGGTGCAAGTGAATGCACAACAGAGCCATCAAGCTACCGTCCCATCTCAGCGGCACGAAGAGCCTGCATTGGAAGCTGCCAGCGGCCTAGACTCTGCGCGGAAAAGCAGCATGGCTTCCACGGAGAACGTGCAGCCCACGCTTGAAATGGCAGGTCATCGATACCCCGTGGATGAGATCACGGAGAGCGAACACGCTGAGATGCATGTGAGATTAATGGGCTTATCCATTAAGGTGGCTGTCGGCTATGCCTTACCTCCTGTAGCTGGTGGAACTTACCACTGCCGACCGATTCCAGATGGCTATGCTATTTTCGGGGTGGATGAGGTTGTGAAGGAATATGAGGAAGCATAGCTTGACCATGCTACAGGTGAAGGGGAAACTCAACTCAAATTTGCAATGAAAACAACCATTCTTTGGAAGAAGGAACACATCGTGCTTCCAAATTGGAGGCCACTGGCACCCCCGCCGTCTCCGCAGCGTCAGCAGTCTGAGCCGCTTCAGCCATCTCCTGCGCGGCAGCCATCTCCGGCGCTTCAGCCATCTCCTGCGCGGCAGCCATCTCCGGCGCGCCAGCCATCTCCGGCGCACCAGCCATCTCCTGCCCGTCAGCCATCTCCGGCGCTTCAGCCATCTCCTCAGCGTAAGCAGAAGAGCACTGCCACAAAGAGCATCACTAGCACTGCCACAAAGGAATCCGCAGGAAACCATACGCCAAAGAGTTCAAAAAACTATGTCCTGCAGCCTTCCGCCAAGCCATTGCCGATTTTATCGTGGAATCGCAACGACGAGGAGACCAATAGGATCTCGGAAGAAGAGGTCAAGAAATTCTTTGCACCTAGACGGGCCGAGCCAAAGGAGAAAATAGATCCGGCGGTGGTGGAGAAGTTTTACAAAAATCTTTTAAAACCTGAAACCCCACTTGTGCCGGACTACGAGCGCCAGATTTTGAAGGGGGATGCAAGGCGCCGTAGGGAGACTGAAAGTAGCAGTCGTGCGGCACCCCAGAAAACAGTTCCCATGCTCGGAGAGCAGGAAAACCAATCATGCGCCCCTCTCCAAGTGTTCGACACACGGTACGCTCCTCCCATAAATGATTACGAGGCAGAGCTGCAAAGAAAGGCCAATGAGATGGGGATGACTTACATTGCATACTTGAACATCATGGGAGACAACTTGCCCAAAGGCGATGCCAACCCCATACAGCCATGGAAGTATGGGAAGAATCTCGTCAACAAAGAGGAGCTCAAGAATCTACCAACAAAGATGCGAAGATTGCACAAGTGGTACCTTGATTTCTGCAAGACGAGAAAGGAAGAATGGATCACGACGCATATAAGAGATCAGATTTTCTTGTGCGGAGACGACGAGATCGACTTCAACATTCAAGACTTGCATTTTCTATTCAATCAGAAGGAACTCGACAAAGCTGCCATCAGCCTTTATTGTGTGTAAGTACTATTTCTGTAATTTCTATCTCATCTCATTCACTTCATTAATTGCATGTATATATATATGCTCACCATATATGTATATACTATTATGCAGGAAAAAGGTTATGGAATGCATGAAAGGAGGCCCTTTTGACATTGGGTTCGTTGACCCAAATAGAGTTCATGAAGAAGTGGTAAGAACCAAACCCGGGCAAACATAAGATTACTTGCTAAGGTCTTTAATGAGACAACAAACCAAAAGGGAAATACTATTGCATTACAACTTCTCGTGAGTACTATTACCCTCTCTTGTACATATTCTGTTTCGGCTTACTCGATGTTATGTGTAACTGATGATGAGTTATGCGTGCGTAAGTTCCACTTTATTCTGCTAGTCATTCAACCTGACTCAGGAAAAATCCTTGTCATGGACTCGTTACGAATAGAAAAAGAGCTATGGGCAGACTTTAGAGAGATGCTCCAGAGGTAATTTCAATCATATTATCGCACTAGATCGGCAACTTTCGTGACAACAAGTAATTAATTACTCCTTTATCCATTTTCTTTGTCGGACAGGGTTTGGAAAAGGTTCACGGGTAGGGCCGTGGGTGAATGGTCAGAATAACTAAAATTTGTAGACCAAAATGTAAGTAATACTAGCTACCTAGGTCTGCATATCTCTTTGATTCTGCTTCCAATTCCATTATATCATGCTTTATTGATTATTATTTTGATTGAACTCTCTATTCTCGTAAAGTGTGCGCACCAGGGACACGGCAATAACTTATGTGGGTACTATGTTTGCGAGTTCATTCGCAACACGATATGTGTGACGGGCCAAGCCGCACTAGAATAACTTAGAGTAAGTAAATAAAGTACAAAACATTATTTTATTACCATCAATTGTGTTGAATTTTATTCTTATATATATATTGACCCCATTCTTCATATATATTCAGATCGAACGGATGCGGGACCAACTCCTACCATTTGACCGCATACGAGCCATTTAAGAGGAATTGGTGGGGTTCATACTTGATGAGGTCGTCACGCCTGGCGGAGAACTCTTTAGATATCTACCAAAATGAACGTTGTATATATGCTTGAACGTGTTTGTCTTGTACTTGATGCTTCAACGTTTACGGAGAATACCACACAATGACGATGTGGTGTATAATAATAGTTGCTTAATTATTCATGTACTCGTATGTACCGATGACGATGTATGTGTATACCACTCCCGATCGATTCCCCTCCTCCCTCCCCGTCCCCGTCGCGCCGCAGAAATACGCACTGAGCGCTGCGGCAGCCCCACGTGCGCCACCCTTTAACACCGGTTCGCTCAACAGCGGTTCTACAACCGCTGTTAGAGGGACTTATGAACCGGTGTTAGAGGGGTACGTGTGCACTAGTGTATGCAACTTCAACCGTGTGCGATGACTTTATATGTACTAGTAATTGAACACTCAAGTACAAATGTCAGTCATTTTTCATGTGTCCTCGTAGTTTTGTGGTAGTTGCAACACATCAAACTACGCTTGGGTTGGTCTTCTTATAAACCTTGGAGTGAGTGAGAGAGAAGGCCAACTCAGCTGCCTTCCGATAGTACGTCAACGATCTAAATATGTGTTGGTGATAAAAAGGTTATTTTACATAACCTTGCAACCATTATCTTCCAGCGCACATAGTGGGACTACTAGGAATGGGAGGCATCGGTGGGAACGATACCACATCTGTTGAGAAATGATGGTCTAAAATTTTGGCGTGGCATAGTCGGTCACAACATTAACAACATCAGCATCTGAGTAGATCGGGCGATCGTAAGAAAAGTCATAGAAACATGGTCGTACATGCATGCTCCTGATGTTCTTGCTGTGGTCGTCAAAACGGTGCAGCGCGGCCAAGGGCAAAAGCGCTAGAATTGAGTCATGCGGCGGCTGACTCAAGCGGCCAGCCGGCCGGAGCATGTACGCGCGCATCAGCTAGATAATACGCATCATCTATGCACCAGCAGCATGCACGCAGTGGCTGTACTAAACTGTTGAAGAGTTGCTGTCCACAATCTGTTGGCCTAGACGTCCGATCTACAAGCTGCAGTAGATTACAAGTATCTGCAGTTTAAAGGGGACGATCCTTCGGGTCTTTTCATGCCTAGAAGATGGTCTACTTGATGCCGAATCTCATTTTCTGGCCGATGACGAGTTTCGGAAGACTCCTTCAGTGATCTCCGTTGCACATAAGTTGTCTGCATATTGCTGGATTGGTTGAGATTCGGTCGTGTGTTCCTGTTTCAAAGGAGCGACATGAAGCTACGCTGACTATTGCCAACATGAGACATGTTGGTCTTTGATTTCCATGAAGGACATAGTGGCGGAGAATGTCAGTCAGCTGAGATATGAGCTAGTGATGGTGGGTTATGTCTTGGTGGTGGTGAGGACCTTGCTTGTTGATTCCTGACTTGTAGCAGTGATAGTGAAAAGCGGGGGCGGCAACATAGGAAGAATAAAAGGTCTTATCTTCCAGGGTGAAAATCCAAGGTCTGGGTTTAACTTGTTGTGTCTGGCAATGGCCTTAAAGGCATTGTTTTGAGAGAGGCGGACTTGCTCCAGTGTGAAAATCCAAGTCTAGTCTTAATTGGTTGTGACTGACAATATCCTTGTCGAAGGCATTGTTTTGTGAGCATGGACTCTGAGTGCTGGCTTGGTGGTGTTTGGTGTTGTAGCTACAATGTCTTGATCACCGTAGCGGAATCTTTTATTTTTGTTTTCTGTTCTTCTTATTCTTTACAGTAGGGTTGTGTGCATCATTAAATGCCTTTAGGATATTGCATTGTTGCAAAGACCGGATGTAATTGATATATTTCGTGATATTAATATATGTTCTTTTTTAAAAAAATGCTCCTGATGTTAGGATGATTCCTACATGGGGGCTTGTTCGAATCTACCTAATGGGGTCCTGGACATATGGAGCCGGACTGAGCATGCTTCTGGTGAATTGGAAACTCGATGACTTCGGCACGGAGAACTCTTCCCGGGCCTAAGAGCATCCCCACTTAATGGGCGATCCCATGCCAAAATCCGGACCAAGTTTGGGCCGGACGGAACTTGTTTTCGGTCTGGGAACGCCGAGTTTTCCACTCGTGTTCTTAGGCCGAGTTCCCGCGTTCGGCTAAATTCAGTTAAACACGGCAAAATTTGGGCAAATATAGGCGGATTTCATTAAGTAGGGCCATGACGCATATATTACATCAAATTTAAATTAGGAAAACATTAAATTTAAACTAGGAAAAGGCCGCCGCCGTGGCCGACGCCGCTTCTACATGCCGAGGGGGGGGGGGGTGGTTGCCGGCCTGGATGTGCCGCAGCACGACGGCGAGCGTTCGCCCAGGAATGCTCCACCAGCGGCAGCGAAACACTGCATTGTGATGCATCGGCGGCGAGCCCGGCGTTCCATCGTGTCGGGTGAGCTCCTGGAGGCGGCTGTCGGCGAAGAACTGCTCCTAGAAGACTAGGTTGCCAGGATCCTCGGCGAGATCCGGGTCTTTCATGGTGGCGATAGCCGCCTGGATCTCGTCGGCCATGTCCTCATCGCTCGGCACCAGCGGAATAGGGATCCCGTCGGCGCGGAGACACCAGCCGACTGGGAGACGAAAGTCCGGCGGCGCCATATAGCCCGCGTCGTGGAGCAGTCGGGCCTCCCATGTCTGCAGCGTGCGGCGGCCATTCGCCGCCGCAATATCGCCAGGGGATATGTCGGCCATAGGGTTTCGACGGAGTTCTGGAGGTAAAAAGGTGCGAGCTCCTGCAGTTCGTCGGAGTTGGGAGCGGTGTGAGAGAGTGTGAAGGGAGAGCGCGAGATCTATGGCATTTATAGGACGAGGCCGGCGGCGATCATGGGAGGGGTGTAGCAGCGAGTGCAGGAAAAGGGAAAACGGCGGGAAGGATGACGGCGACTCGGCTTCGGTCGCTGACAGGACTGGTTCACTCGTCGAATTCGCTTCGTTCGGCGTTCCCAGAGCGTTTCCGAGATCTTGAGAATGGTCTGGAAAGTCCGGACCAAAGTTGGCCAAATCCAAACGAAAAGAGGTTCCTAGGACCGCGACTGGACTGAATTTCAGTGTTCGGATCTAATTTCGACATTCGGATCAGCGTCCTGGGAAATCGAGTAAAGATGCTCTAACGAGCTGGCATTGTTACGAAATGATGAAGCAGCCACACAGATTAGAAGATGTGCTAATCCAAAGAAGTTGCAGATGCATCCCGTCTTCCTGAGAATCTGGTGCGCCTCGCTAGTGCCGTGCATGCTCAGTCTGGCTTCGTGCTAATTTCCATCGCTCTCTCTATCCCAGTTTATAAGACTTACGTCGTATTTTTAGGCATGAGCTATATAATATAAATTATATAATACAAAAATTATACTATTAAAAATATAATATTTAAAGTTTCAAATAATATAGTTTTTAATCATATGTACCTCTTGATTAATTTGTCAATCTAAAAATAAACCGAGAGCGGAGGGAGTAGTAATCCATAACGGCACGTACTATGGACATGGAAAACAAGACCAAGAAACCAGCAAACACCCGTTGGCATTTTAACACGAACATTTAGCGTGCCCATAAATGACCAAACGTTGTTAAGGTCTGCTGATCAGGGATGACCGAGAAGTATCCAGACTCGACGGAGGGGATCCTAAAGCGTCGAGTCGATGCCCAGCAGCCGAGGGCCGCAACACTGATGATGTATGTGACTGAAGTTACCGTACAGACCCCCAAAAATGGAGCCCCCAGTCGCTCTCCAAAAAGCTATGACAGTAGCAGCTCCCACCATCAGTGAACAAAAAACAACATGAGCAGGAAAGATCAAAAATCAATTGGACATGGACGGATTCAGACAATCTTACACGAGACATACCCAGCATAAGTAGCAGAGTTTAGCATAGACAAGAACCACCGGACCGAAAAAATGCATCTCCCCTCCCGGGTCACTCGTGCGGCGGCGGCTCCGAAGGGTCACCATCGCCCCACCCCAGGACCATCCCCCCATGTCTACCCTAGCCGATGCCATCGCCAGCGCCGGCGATGGTGGCGGGACCCGGCCGCCAAAGGCGGGCGGCAAGGAGGCGGATCGGGTGGAGTCTCCCCCGCTCGGAGGAGAAGCCTGATGGATGCGCGGCGGCTGCGCCCTTGATGAATGATGCGGGAGATTGGCGGAGGGATGCGGCGTTCTGGTCCGCCGCAACACAGCGACGCAGCGTTCGTCGGCGACCGCCCGGTCTTGCGCCGGCTCGATCTAGGCAGCGCGGGCCCGATCTGCGCGGGCCACGGCTGTTGCAACCTCGTGTGCCGATTTCCTGCCATGGTGGAGGTTCTTCCTCCTTCGTCGTCGTTGGGTGGCGGATGGTGGTGTGGGGGCCTGCTCGTCCACTTCGTTGAATAAAGGTTGCAGTCCTAGGATTCCTCTCGTGCCAAGACGAGGATCTACTTATTGCTTACCCTCTTTGATCTTGGCGAGTTCTGAAAGGCTTCGCTGGCGAACTCCCATGGGAGAACAATTCCTGAAGATTGCCAGATTGGAAAGATTTGGTCGCGTGCAACCATATTTTTTTGACCGTTTGGTTTCAGAGAGAGTGAGACGAAGCTCTATAGCATGTTGCCATCGTGGAACATGTATTTAGCTTCATGGTGAAGTCAGTATACGGTGAATGACATGGAAGCCGAGATCAGAGGAATAGCAATGGTGGTTCGAGTCCTAGTGGCGATGTGTAGTTGGCTTGGTGATTCGTGACTTGTAGAAGCAGCATCGGAAAGTGGAGGCAGCAGCACAAGGGAAGTTCATAGTCTTATCTTGTTGGGTAAAAACCCAAGGTGTGACCTTAATTGGTTGTGCCTGGCAATTGACTTGTTGAAGGAATTTTTTGTGAGTGATGACCTTTTCTAGGGTGAAAAACTATGATCTTTGATTGGGTGACGACAACGCTTGCACTACGGGATGCGCGCGCTACGCCGAGGGCAAAAGGCCGTCGGCGTAGGCCAAAATACCCTCGGTGTATGGTACGCCGAGGGCTGCCCTCGGCGTAGCCTCCTCGGCAAAGATCTTCCTCGGCGGAGCACACTCAAGCCGTCG
Source organism: Avena sativa (assembly GCA_916181665.1). Taxonomy (NCBI): domain Eukaryota; kingdom Viridiplantae; phylum Streptophyta; class Magnoliopsida; order Poales; family Poaceae; genus Avena; species Avena sativa. The sequence goes on along the minus strand of OV702299.1, from coordinate 497,049,080 downwards.
GCGTATGCTACGCCGAGGGCTTTGCCGTCGGCGTAGCGGCCGTCGGCATAGCCTGTCGGCCGGTTGCAAAAACTTTTTTTTTGAAAAAAAAATATTTTTTTTATTTTTTTCTCAATTTTTTTATTCTTTGAATTGTTTCACTTGTTAATCTCCTACTTTAAACATTTTTAACACTAATTATACTTAATACTTGATTAAATTCCAGTCTTAGTCAAACTTCTCAGCAGGTCATCCATCCTAATACTACTCCAGCTTCAGCACGCTTAACTTCCTCGTTCCTTCAGAATTCGTTTCCGCAAAGTAATTCATACATTGGTGTCAATACTATGATATCAATCCTATTAACTCTTATGTCATCATGTCACATGTTTGTATTTTTTGAAATTACAAACAATTATTTAAGTAAATATTAATGAATAAGTAAAAATATTATTGAATTCAAATAAAAATATAATAATTTTATTTTTTTGTATTTTTCTATTTAACATAGAATAATTAATATCTTTAAATCTGTAAATCGAAATTCAACTAATCACAAACACTCCATTTTTGAATTAGCTATTTGTATAGAATAATTAATATCTTTAATTATTTTTTTGTATAAATTGATCAGAAAAATGAGAGGAATCCAAATATGATATCCATATCAACTAATCACAAACACTCCATTTTTGAATTAGCTATTTGGTTGTTGCTTTAGAAAATCCCCTTTTTGCGCTCGGATAATGAAAAATGCCTTTTTGGTGCGATGAAAAGGAAAACTTGCATTAGATCTTTGATAAAATAGCATATTGTGAACCTAAAAATGATTTTTGTAAAAAAACATGAGCATCGGATCATGTACCTGTAGTTCATATCTAACCCACTTCCTGCCGATTCGGCAGGAATTTGTCTTTTTCACCAAAGGTGGACGGAAAGGTTTCGGACCCCCCTGTTGGGACATTGTCCATATAAGGTGGTATAGTATTTTTGTAAAATGTGGTGGTAGTATTTTGAATTAGCCATTTGGTGGTTGCTTCACAAAACCGTCCGTTTTTTATGCTCGGAAAATAGAAAATGGCTTTTTGGTGCGACGAAAAGGAAAACTTCCTCCTGCAACATTGTTCGCCATCCCATGATGCATGTGTATGCATAATATGGGCACATTATCACAAACTATGCCTTGATTCTAGCCATAACATTGGTCATTTGACCCGAAAGCCAAGAAACCTCGAATGAGATAGGTTATTTTGTGAAGCTTTTTTTGAGACATAATCAATATATCAAGTTTGCTATTTTTACTTATAACTATGTCACATAATATGACACCACGCGAAGGTTTCGCATTGTTTCGATAGTTTTTGAATTTTTTATGGCCGTTTTAAACTATCGTCAAACTTTGTCGAACGGCGGACATAAAGATTCTTAGCTCGGGGCCGAGCCTCGCTAAACTTTCATTGGATCTTTGATAAAATAGCATATTGTGAACCTAAAAATGATTTTTGTAAAAAAACATGAGCATCGGATCATGTACCTGTAGTTCATATCTGACCCACTTCTTGCCGATTCGGCAGAAAATTTATCTTTTTCACCAAAGATGGACGGAAAGGTTTCGGATCCCCCTGTTGGGACATTGTCCATATAAGGTGGTATAGTATTTTTGTAAAATGTGGTGGTAGTATTTTGAATTAGCCATTTGGTGGTTGCTTCACAAAACCGTCCGTTTTTATGCTCGGAAAATATAAAATGGCTTTTTGGTGCGACGAAAAGGAAAACTTCCTCCTAAAACATTGTTCGCCATCCCATGATGCATGTGTATGCATAATATGGGCACATTATCACAAACTATGCCTTGATTTTAGCCATAACATTGGTCATTTGACCCGAATGCCAAGAAACCTCGAATGAGATAGGTCATTTTGTGAAGGTTTTTTTGAGACATAATCAATATATCAAGTTTGATATTTTTCCTTATAACTATATCACATAATATGACACCACGCGAAGGTTTCGCATTATTTCGATCGTTTTTGAATTTTTTATGCCCGTTTTAAACTGTCGTTAAACTTTGTCGGACATAAAGATTCTTAGCTCGGGGCCGAGCTTCGCTAAACTTTCATTAGATCTTTGATAAAATAGCATATTGTGAACCTAAAAATGATTTTTGTAAAAAAACATGAACATCGGATCATGTACCTGTTGTTCATATCTGACCCACTTCCTACCGATTCGGCAGGAATTTGTCTTTTTCACCAAAGGTGGACGGAAAGGTTTCGGATCCCCCTGTTGGGACATTGTCCATATAAGGTGGTATAGTATTTTTGTAAAATGTGGTGGTAGTATTTTGAATTAGCCATTTGGTGGTTGCTTCACAAAACCGTCCGTTTTTTATGCTCGGAAAATAGAAAATGGCTTTTTGGTGTGACAAAAAGGAAAACTTCCTCCTACAACATTGTTCGCCATCCCATGATGCATGTGTATGTATAATATGGGCACATTATCACAAACTATGCATTGATTATAGCCATAACATTGGTCATTTGACCCGAAAGCCAAGAAACCTCGAATGAGATAGGTCATTTTGTGAAGGTTTTTTTGAGACATAATCAATATATCAAGTTTGCTATTTTTCCTTATAACTATGTCACATAATATGACACCACGCGAAGGTTTCGCATTGTTTCGATCGTTTTTGAATTTTTTATGCCCGTTTTAAACTATCGTCAAACTTTGTCGAACGACGGAGATAAAGATTCTTAGCTCGGGGCCGAGCCTCGCTAAACTTGCATTGTATCTTTGATAAAATAACATATTGTGAACCTAAAAATAATTTTTGTAAAAAAACATGAGCATCGGATCATGTACTTGTAGTTCATATCTGACCCACTTCCTACCGATTCAGCAGGAATTTGTCTTTTTCACCAAAGGTGGACAGAAAGGTTTCGGATCCCCTATTGGTACATTGTCCGTATAAGGTGGTATAGTATTTTGTAAAATGTGGTGGTTGTATTTTGAATTATCCATTTGGTGGTTGCTTCATAAAACCGTCCGTTTTTTATGCTCGGAAAATGGGAAATGGCTTTTTGGTACGACGAAAAGGAAAACTTCCTCCTGCAACATTGTTCGCCATCCCATGATGCATGTGTATGCATAATATGGGCACATTATCACAAACTATGCCTTGATTCTAGCCATAACATTGGTCATTTGACCCGAAAGCCAAGAAACCTCGAATGAGATAGGTCATTTTGTGAAGGTTTCTTTGAGACATAATCAATATACCAAGTTTGATATTTTTCCTGCTAACTATGTCACATAATATAACATCACGCGAAGGTTTTGCATTGTTTCGATCGTTTTTGAATTTTTTATGCCCGTTTTAAACTATATATAATGTTTTATGTTTTACTTAAGTTTTATTTATAAATGTGTAATATTTGAGTGTAGATATATAGGTCTTATTTTTCTGCAAATTTTGATATATTATTTGTATTTTTCTGAATTAGAATGATTTAGTTATGATTTTTCAAAGTTTAATGAGATAAAATAAAAAATAGCTACGCCGAGGGCAGCCGTCGGCGTATGCTACGCCGAGGGCAGCCGTCAGCGTAGCATAGAATATGCCGAGGGAAATTTTACGCCGACGGCTGCTTGGCGGGGCTGGCCTGGATGATGGCTACGCCGACGGCCCCGACGTTTGGCCGTCGGCGTAGCGACCGGCCGTCGGCGTAGCTTCCCATTCCTGTAGTGTTGTGCACTGTTTTCTTCTTGAAGGCGTTGCTATTGGAGAGGGTACACTTCTGGTGTTGTTCTGATGGTGTTAGTGTAGTTACTGCAAGAAATTGATCGCTATAGCAGGACTTCACTTTTTTTAAAAAAAATTATGTGGTGTGTGCATCTGTAAGGCCGCTAGGGCATGCGTTGTTGTAGAGGCCGGGTGTATTTCGTATTTCTGTGATATTAACCACTGTTAGCCTAGCATTAAAAAACAATTTATCCGATATGAGAATGGCCAAATGGCATTGCTATTCTGAAGAATTACCACTTGTGATGCATGTTGGATGACACATGGAGAAGCCTGGCGCAGGGGATCACAGCGAAACGCCGAGCAGCTGGAGTGGTAGAAGCACTAAACTCAGAACTTACGCTGAATGACATGAAGAGGAACATTCCAGCGATTGTATGAAGACTCAGTAAGCGGCGTGTGCATGCAAATGATCATTAATGGAGCATCATTGTACATCAAACTACGCTGAAAGGCCTTGAGTGAAGCAACTAACCCATGATATTTGAATTTGTGTAATTTTCTGGCTTACTCAACTGGCCAGTGACCCAATTCAAAATACTCTTGATGCCTCTTATTCCTAGCTACATGCTCATGCAATCGATCGAGCAACATAAGAGAGATCATGTATGTCTTTCCTAGATGGAGCATAGTTGTGTAGGACAAATATTTCGTGACATTATATAGCATAGATTCGAAGATGGTTGGTGATGCATGTGGGACTCAACTCACCAATAAATACTCCAATTCATGTGATATTTTGAGAGTAACCGGAGGAGTTACCGGCAACATATGCTCACATGCACGAAGAATTGAATGCTTGGTTAAAAACTTCAGATCCCATTATAACGTACCTTCATTTAACTGCATTTGCAATTGCTCACTCATGGAGTGATAATGTGCATCGATCAAGGACACACCTGCGTGAGCAATACAAGTAACATGATGATGTGTGATACTCGTGGACATGTGTAGTTTGGTGGTGTCATGGCAGGTCGACATGTGTTCTAGAGCCCCAACCTCATACATATGTCCTTTATTATATTGTTGAATTTATTACAATGGATTCATACAAAAATCTAAACTCATGGATCACATAAGGTTAATACGTGTATCAACTATCTAAAGAAAGCAAGTAACTGGAACATCTGGCACATCAACATAAGATCCTATTATCAAAACGTCAACTACATCAGCTAAATAAATCTCGTGCAACTGTTTCGAAACGGTTGCACCCAATAGCCATGGCCAGCATGCGCTCTTTCGGCTGTAGGAAAGACCACATATGGATTCAGTGCGTGGTCAAACGAATAACCTGCATAAATGAAGAATCCGCTGACCTGTTAAAAACAAAATCATTTCTTACATGCCATATAACCCTTAGTAAGGTGTATACACTCACTCGTATTTGAAATTTCTCTTGCTTATCCACTATAGGAAGCCAATTCCCAAATACTAATGCTTTTGAGGGTGCTAGATTAAAATCCATATACACAATGCGCCATATAATTTTAGCACACAGACATTTAAGAAATTTAAGAGAGATAATATCATATTATTATTTCAATGATTAGATGTGTAAGAGAGATAATATCACATTACTATTTCTTCATCATAATCGCCTTCAGGTGAGCAGTCTTGCATCAAAATTTGTAGATGCTTCTTCACAAGTCTTTATAGCACACTTTGTTCAACTATGCAGAATAGAGAAAGTAGATTATAGTTATTTGTCTCCCTAAGTGGTAGAGTAATACTACTACCGGTCATGCAACTCCACTATGAGAGTGATTGGTCTACTCTCATGTGGCTTGATTCTTCGTATGCTGATACGCTTCCTTGTGTGCAGGTCCTTTTTGGGGCGCATTGAAGATATACGCCGGTCTCGATTCCTTCATCATGTAAAAAAATTGCAAAATCCTTCTGGTGTCAAGTAGGAGTTGAGTAGAGCGGTCGGCTTAGGATCATTAGTGGCATTACCTCTGTTTATAGCCAGGACTATAGAATTGATGAAACACGTCGATTATTCCTTTGTTAAATGTACAACGTCTTCTATCATGGTTTATTTTGTTGTGCACGTGTCTACCAATTATAGCAATCAACCATCTTGGCTCGCTTGTCTGGCTCGATTTGAACACTTTATTTGTAAGATAACTGTGTTCTTTTCCTATGTGCTACTATTGCTTATGACTTGCTAATTTTTTAGATGTTTTTATCATCGACGGTCCTGACTGGCTTGTCTGCCCCCCTTTGAAACTATGTATTTCTAAGATTACTATGTTTCCCGCTTGCACGCTACTTATGATGTGCTGGTATTTTAGCCATCTTTGGCATCCATCTCGCTCGCCTGGGCCATGTTGAACACTGTTTTTGTAAGATAGATTTTTTGTGTGCTACTGATGTTTATTTGGAAGTTTGCTATGTTCCTTGCACATATGCTACTAATGTGTATGACTGCTGATTTTTAGATCCTTTTAGGTAAGTGTTTTTCATGTTCTTATTACACTTTCTACGTGTGCACCTTAAGAATTGTGCCTAACCACACCGCCTTTCCCATCAGACAATCTTATCAGCAGGCATTTTTGCCTACAAAAAGCATCTTGCGACTACTACCATGCCCTGGGGCGTAACGTTTTGGCTTATAACAGTTCTCTGTCTTACACAAATATGATGCGATATATATCACCACATGTTTTTCCATACAACGGCGCCAGGGGGGCGCAGAGAGAAGTCTAGTAACGTATAAATGCTTTGTGGTTTTTACACATATGCTAGTTGATGAAAACACATTGCGCATAGATGCAAGCCCCACCACCCCGAGAATGCAATCAATATAATACTTGTAAGGATCTTGATCTTACTTAATTTGCTAGTGTGTACTCACAAGCTAAGTCAAAGGACTCAAAATATTCTTGAAACCTCCCATTCTTAGTGTGTAATTGATCGAGAAGCGCGAGGGAGGGGGTTACCAATGCTTGACCAATGTGTTGTGTTGTAGGATGAATGATTATTTACAATATATAACATGGTACAAGGTGGGTGAGGTGCAATATGAAATACAACTCATTAATAGAAGGTACATCTCACATGAGATTTGACAAGACCATGTATGGTTTGACGCCTAACTAGTGTTAGAATGTCAAGGAAGTTGGTGAATGAACCGATGACGGGGAAGCCGGCAACCGAAGATCCCCTAAAGCATGTTCTTACATCTGTGTAGAACATATATAGGACATGATTAACTTTTCTTTGACCATGAAAACTGTAGGGGATACCCGTACACTATATTTATTATAATATAAATAAATAAAAAGTTATAGGGTCCAAAGTCCTAGGAAAATACTGCACATATCAAAGTTATAGGGTCCAAAGTCCTAGGAAAATACTGCACATAGGAGTAATTTACATGGGGGAGGACATGGTTAATTGGCTTGCATGTAGAACTGCACATATCAAACCAGTTCACCTAGCATCTATCTATCTATTATATACTAAAAGCAATATAAGGGTGTTTTCTGAGGCACCACGTCGATCCACATCACCCAAATTATTTTGATGGTTAGATCTAATACTTATGGCTAGGATTTATTAAAAAATTAGTAGTTACGTAACTACGTAATTTGGTTTGACATAACTATAATCCGTTTGACATGTCTGGTCGGTGTACGGGAGAAAGCTTCGCGAGTCCATGCATGGGCCATGAAACGAAGAACTAAGGCCCACCCATGTACATCGTTGAAGAGGCAAATTTATGAATTAATCCTGCTCACAATTAACCAGGTATCGTACAACCTTAACTGTCTTCACGGCCATATCAGGTACATGATTGTTACCAGCCCACTAGCCAGCAGTATTTAATATTTGCGTCGCACTAGCCAGAAATATTAGGCAGCTCAATCTTCACAACCGGGGAAAAGGGAAATCTACCATCCGTATCAAGAGAATGCACATACGTATACACCAAAATCAGGACAAGGCAAGGTCACGTACTGCCGTTCATAAATCAACTGAAACTATACTTGATGTCTACTTTTAGGTTCGAATAAATTACGAGATCCTATGAATGCATAATGCACATAAAATACTTATAGACTTGATCTCAACTCCGAAGTTGATCGATCCGGCCAGACAAAGTTCGTGCAAAATACGTGTGGACAAGGAGATCAACTCTAAAGCTGCTCGATCTGCCCAGTTGTTCGAGATCATATGCTTAATGTGTATGAAATACTTACGAATTTGGATCTCAACTTCGAAGTTGATCGATCTAGCCAGACAGAGTCCATGTAAAATACGTATGGACAAAGAGATCAAATCTCAAGCTGATCGATCCGACCAATTGTTCAAATTGGATGGACATGCATTTATGGGTTTCAAGTGAACTAATTACATGAATAAGAAAATTCAGCAGATCTAGAAAATTAATTGTTTTATAGACACATGCATGAGTTCACAAGAAGTAATAATCCAAAGATATCATTTTTTTGCAAGAAAAAGAAAGATAACTATGTTGTAATTTAGACTACAATTGTATATAGCAAAAAACTTCTGAAAAATAATTTGCAAACATATTTTCACATTTTGGTTCTACGATAATCCAATTTGACTGATTAAAAAATCATGTACAACCGACCGACTACCCACAAGATATTGATAATATTTATGGCCACACAATTCATCCATGTGTTGGTCTTCTATCTAGAACTAAAAGAGTAAAAAACCTCACACTGGCTTGTATTGCGCTTGGTTGAGCATGTGGTCCATATGGTAGCATGCCTTTCACACTGATTATTTATAGATAAAATAGCTAGCAAATATCACATTAATCGGCTATTATCTAGAAAATCTTGCATGTACTTTTTTATGCTTGAAGCATAGTATGGTCAAATAAACATGTGTATGTGCATCAATGTACTTTGTGTTTTTCGAAACAAATATGAATTATCTCTCAAGAAAAGGATAATATCTATTTCCCGATCTAATAAGCCATATTTTTGTTAGTGGGTCATAACACCTAAATCTTTAAAATTCTACCAAACATATCCCGACCATGACAATGCATGGCATAATTTAAATAAACCATATAGTAGACCCTAGACTATTTTAGAGAACATTATGTTCAAGAAGACTGATATGGTTGAAGTTCTAACTTAAAAATTGAATATGTAAATGTCAATGTAATGAACCCACTTTTTATCACTACACACAAGATTAAAACAATAAATCATCATATAGCTATACGTATAGAAATCACAATAATATATTTTCATAAATATACGTAAACATATCACATCAAATAAACTAAATAAGTCAAGCTAAAATACATGTGATCAAAAGGATAGATTAATTGGATCAAAGGTTGGCGACACCGTGAATCTAAAAGCAAGGAAGTAGGAAATACAAAGGGTTCAGCTTCAATGGCTCAGTGAAATTGCTGAAGATTTTTAGAGATTTGGATTAGATATTTATTCTATGTAAGTTGTTTTGATTCACATGTCTAGAATCCATTAAAAATCTGTGATCATTCTTTTAGACTCTATTTTGGACAAAACAATTGTAGTAAAGAACACTTTCTACAATTCCATTTGTTCTCTGATGATATATGTTTTAATTCACAATTCTAAAGTTTTTGAATATGTATGGTTCAAGGTACATACCACACCTAAACCTACGGTTTTCCAATTCCTGCGCTTAAAACCTTAGGAAAAATACTACAATAAAATCTTATGAATATTTCACTCAATAATAGAAGGCCACTAGATCCATTTATTTTCAATATCGTAACAATGACTATACATAAAAAATAGTTAATGACTCAATAATAGGCTTATAAAATATACTATGTTGATCTGTATATTAACGGTTAAGATTAAAAGAACAAAGGATGTTACGTAAAATATTAAACATGTAAGCATGAGTTTATGACACGTAATAATAATAAGTTTAAAGGGAAACAAATTCAAGATATTAGGAAGGTCCGGTACATGGACTTTCGTCCGGCTTCTAGCCGGCCGGCCTGCCTACCATAACTAAACAGAAGGACCTCTGCGGGTTATTTATGTTGGACAATATTTACGTGGACAGAGACAATACTAGGCAATATTAATACTGTATGTATCTCCCTAAAAAAATATTGTACATATCTACGATCTGTTTTATTGAAGTGCAAATCGAGTCATGGTCCCCAAAAAATATGGACATGACTTTGATTGTGAAAACAAACTTAGAATAGCCAAGCAAATTATATTTGTCGCTAAATGCAAAATAGTGAGATGATCCTCTTTATCTATTTTGACCAATTGTATTATTTTGTTATATTCATATTGGTAGAACTTCATGCAGAAAATGCAATGTCATATGTAAGTTGTCAGGGTGATTTACGTGTGAGGCATGGCACCTTATACCTTTTTTTCTTCATATTTGCATCTATGTCGACAACTTAGCTGTTGAGGTATTAATGAGATGTTTAGCTCATGGACTCTTTCCAAAATCAAAAAAATAAATTCAAATGTATACTGATTGAGTCAATATCGGTTGTGAGAAAAAAGGATGGAGTCAATATCCAGTACATCCAGGAGGTAGTAAAAACAACAGTTCCTTTTTAATCACGCTTAGGTTTCTGCATCTCTAAAGTACTACCAGTTATGTACAATGCAGCATGGTAAGCATGGTAGGCAGAACGCATGGTCGCTCCTATGATAAAAAAATATTGTACATATCTACGATATGTTTTATTGAAGTGCAAATCGAGTCATGGTCCCAAAAAAAATGGACATGACTTTGATTGTGAAAACACACTTAGAATAGCCAAGCAAATTATATTTGTCGTAAATGCAAAACAGTGAGATGATCCTCTTTATCTATTTTGACCAATTGTATTATTTTGTTATATTCATATTGGTAGAACTTCGTGCAGAAAATGCAATGTCATATGTAAGTTGTCATGGTGATTTACGTGCGAGGCCTGGCACCTTATACATTTGTTTCTTCATATTTGCATCTATGTCGACAACTTAGCTGTTGAGGTATTAATGAGATGTTTAGCTCATGGACTCTTTCCAAAATCAAAAAAAAATTCAAATGTATACCGATTGAGTCAATATCGGTTGTGAGAAAAAAAGGATGGAGTCAATATCCAGTACATCCAGGAGGTAGTAAAAACAAAAGTTTCTTTTTAATCACGCTCAGGTTTCTGCACCTCTAAATATGTACTACCAGTTATGTACAATGCAGTATGGTAGGTAGAACGCATGGTCGCTCCTAGGATACGACATCTCATTTGTGGTGGTTCCCCAAGATTTGCAAATAAATTTTGTAAAAGAAAATTTTGGAATTCATGAAAGAATAATTATACACTTGCAACTTCTAAGAATAATATAAAATAAATGTCTAACCTTGGAATGGATATTTTGTTTAGGTTAATTATATGTCTCATATGGTCAGGTACTCAATAAAATTAAACTTTACAAAAACATCAAGGAGATAATGCCTGGTGGATCCTAATTATTAGATAGGCAACCAACAATGCATACATGGCATGAAAAGTGTAAAAACATTGTGTGTGACTGATAGACATAACTAATAAGAGCCTCTCGGCACTCGATGGATGCACATGTTGACCAATGTATTTTTTGCCCCAATCATATACTGTGTAGTCGAGTTTTGTGCCATAGTCATGGAAGCGTTGTTTGAGGAGTAAGTAAGAAGCAATGCTCAAATGCTGAAAACTTGAAGTCGAACAACAATCTATTACTTAATCTTTGGAATTCTTATTAATAAAAATTCATTCAAGACTAATTTGTGAATTGTAACCTTGCCTTACGAGGAAGATAGGTTGGAACATGAAAATAAGCTTTGTATAACCTTACAAGCTACAGTTGGAACATGAATTGGATAGGAGCACTCTAAGTCGATTTTGGAATAATGACACGGTTAAAGCATTTGACAAAAATTATGTCAAATGGAAGAGACATATCAAGTGCATGCCGTGCATGGAGGAGGAGGCTCAGTGGTTAGTAATTAAGGATATACTTCCATAATGAAGAACAGTGATATATTTAGGGACATGCCAATACAAAAATTCAACATTGTTGTCACGATATCTCACTAATAAGATTTCCTATTACATGTTCACAACAAATACATGCATATTTCCTTATTCAAAATAATATAAAAAATATTTTTGAACTTTAATTGTTTAGATTTTCCCTATCTGGTTTGTTTGGTTCATAGGAGTATAGGATTATATGTAGGAAGTTTTTGATGGAAGGAAAATTTTCCTTGAGTATGAACGCTTGGAAAAATATTATTGCCTATTACTTAAATTGTCTTTCCAGGGACTAAACTAACACATTTTGGTGTCAAATTTCATGGTTTATCATCATTTAATAGGATATGTGATTACAATGTTGTATACTAACTAAGTCAGCCATGTAGTAATACTCATCTTATATACATGAAAGGACAAATTACATGTGATCAGGAGCTTAAAAACATGTCCGGAGAGTTGGGATACAAGGGAGAGAGTTAAAAAAACAAAATGATACTATATCCATTTTGAAACAGACAATTGTGTATAATCATGTAGTCAAACTTTGATTATGGGAGTATAAATATACACTAAAACCATGCCAAAATAAAATATCATGGTTGAGAATACGTTTTATTTTATTTCTTGACTACATATTCAGTATTTTGCATAGAAAATTAGGTCAACATAAAGATTGCCGAAATCTAAGAAGTCACATGTTTCTCAAATGTGGGAGGGTGTCACATATTCAAGAACATATATAGAAATTAAATTAGAGAAAGATATATCCACAAAAGGTAGAACAACAATTACTCTCTTCGTTCCTAATGTAAGGTGTATAGTTTTTGGCATCAAAATTAAAGAATGCACTTGAAGGGATAATTATACAAGTTTTTGGTGAGATTACTCTAACATATTAATGTGAGAAAACAAAGGTGTTTGCATGAGATAAAAAATACGTAATCAAGAATCTAAAATTTGTCTAAACTAGGGATGCAACATAGTACACCCTTTATTCTGTTTTTATATTCAAAAGCACACATCTTATATCTAGAAACAGAGGAAGTATTATTTACCTTACGTACATACTAATTAGGAAATAATTTATCTTGCACCAATAATCATGAACTTATCTCAATCTACTTATCTAATATCTGGTAGAAACGACACATATGACCATCAATTTGATGTTTTTGAAAGGGCATTCAAATTGTTGGCTCCGAAATGAAAAGGTTTTCCCAACATGTATATATGATATTTTTGTTTACCATAACATATTATGTTGGTTAGAGATTTATATTACTATTTGATATTCACAACATCAAATACATGTAAAATCATAGGCTTATTGGTTGGTCATTTAGGCACACAAAATGTGATGCCCTCGCATTTGCGAGGGCCACCTTGCTAGTTATATACTAAAAGTAATATAATGATGTTTTTCGAAGCACCTGGATCCACACTACCTAAATTATTTTGAGCAGTTAGATCTAAAATATATGGCTAGGATTTAAAGAGCATATCACTTTACGTACAATTTTCTTAAAGAAGAGTTATGTACATATTTTCTAAAGAACTTTCACATACACACTATTTTCTAAAAAAAAGACTTCACGTACGTACACACTGACATGGTTATACCCCACGGGTACAAGATCTCAGCATACGTGGTCCAGCCCAAGGAAGGCCCACGGCAATTATACGCCGGCCCATGAAGATCTTCGGGTGACCAAGGCCCATGACGCTTTCGGATCCTTGGAGAGAAAGACTAGAGTAGATAGGAAATTCAAAGGGGTAAAACCCTAGAACCTGTAACCGACTAGGTCTATGCCCGGGACCTGCCTGAGTCTATATAAAGGCTAGGAGGCCCGACCTAGATCTCCTCCTCATACTTTCGCATACACACCTCCACGGCAGATTGCATCTGCACACCCCTGTAACTTTCGGTTCTGCCATAATCAAGAGCAGACAAGCAGGAGTAGGGTTTTCCCTCCGGGGGCCTGAACCTGGGTAAACCTTGTGTCCCCGTGTTGCTTGTTTGCTAACCGTTCCATGATCTCCAGCATCCCCATCTTCTCCAAAACCCAAGTCCGTAACAATGGGCATTGATGAGATCAAACCTCGTCAATTGGCGCCGTCTGTGGGAACTGGGGACGCTGATTGTGCGATCGTGATGGTACCAACCCGATCGATCTACAACTCTGCGGCGACGGAGATTCACCTCCTCTTCGGTGCTTTCGACTTCACCGCCCACTCACTGGCCACCATGAAGGACTTCGAGCCTGTAGGCGACGGACACGAGATCCTGTTCGGGAGCTTCTGCTTCCAGGTGGGGCAAAATGGCACCCTCCGCCTCCCGGAGCGGGTGCCCCTACCATCAATCAGGCCCGCTTCATGGACCCCACACCCTGTGCTACGCACAACATCATCAACAGATGATTCCTACGACAGCAGCAGCTGCAACTCCGATCTGTGCGATCCGCCATCAGATGAAGGGACCTACGGTTCCGGATCTGAAAGCTGCGGTAGCAGCGGACCAATCTACGAGCGCTACCAATGCGCCGTAGTCTTCCAGGGTGATGTGGATCAGCAAACACCCAACCCGCCGCCCAACCCGACACCTAACCCGCCAGATCGAAACGGCGGGAACAGAAGAAGCCAGTCCCCCCCACCCGAAGGGGACAACAACGGCCATGTCAGCCGCCTTAGCAAAGAAGGATGGGCCCAGGCACGCAATGCCGTGGCGGGCAACATAGTCCTGCCTGCAAACTCCTCCCGGATCTGCTGATGGCCTACCATCTGCTCCTGATCGAGGAGCACAAGAAGCAGGTCAAGATGCAGGAGGTGCTTGACAAACGCAAGCAAGCAGCCTCAGAGTCCAGCACGCGACGAGCCGCGCTCTCCACCATGGGCATCGGCTCCAGCTCGAACGGCAACCAAGGCAACAAGTACCGCTCTCGGATGGAGAACATGGATCCCAAGGAGCGCCATGAGGTGACCCGAACCCTCCACACATCCTTCATGGAGATGGACGCCGACGACAACGTCATCCCGAAAACGCCGCAGGCTGCGATCATGGCAGCCACTACGTACCTCGCGGCCCACCCACCTCTGGAGGGGGACCCGAAAAGAGCCATGCACAAGTCCGCACATACTCGGACTCGTCGGAGCCGCGCTCCACCAGGAAGCTCCCACGGAGCCGAAGAAGAAAGCTCCGGTCAGGTTCGACCGCAGCCCCACCCCTTCATCTGAGGAAGAGGAACATGGCCTTCCTCGAAGGAAGAAGAGTTCGCGCCATCACAACCGCGACTATGACGCCAGAGACGTGCTCACACAGCGCAAAATCGACAAAGCGCGAGCCAAGCGCGCATGCTCGTCTGAATCCGAGATGGACGAAGACGAAGGAGAACTCTGCGGGGCCCGATGCTTCAGCAGATCTGTTCGACGAACAAAGATGCCGCGAAATTTCAAACTTCCTTCGGATACTCCGAATTTCGACGGCACACAAGACCCAAAGGCATGGCTCAGCGACCACTTGTCATCCGTCAAACTGCACGGTGGAAACAAAGAGACCGCCATGCAATGCCTTCAGCTGCAGCTGACAGGCGCAGCCCGGATCTGGCTTAGCAGCCTATCTTCAGGGTCCATCCGAAGCTAGGAGGAGCTAGCTTACAGCTTCATCCGAAACTTCAAGGGCACCAGCAAGAGGCCCGCCTCAATCGAAGAGTTGCGGGCCTGCAATCAACGAACGGGCGAATCCATTCGCTCGTACATACTACGCTGGTCCAACACCAAGAACTCCACAGCGCACATCTCTGAAGAGAGAGCCATCGACCCCTTCAGGGACGGCGTCAAGCGCAAGACTTCAAGGAGGAACTCGGGCGCGTCAAGCCCAAAACACTCGACCACCTCATGGACATCGCCAACAGGTGGGCTGACGGCGAAGATTCCATCCACCGAGCACAATCGAAAGAAGAGGACGACTACGGCCGACGACGAGAGGGTCGTAGCAAGAGAAGATCGTGCGTCTACGACAATCGCGATGGACCCGACATGGTCGCAGCCGGCTACGCCGATCGCCGCAACGACGCCAATCGCAACAGCGGAGGATACCGCGGGTGAAACTTCCGTGATGGAGGACGCCCAGCACAGTCGTGGCAGCGCCGCGACCGCGATAACGGACCCTCAGCATACAAAAAACTTCCGGGCCCATGCACCATCCACTTCTACATCGACAAGCAGGATGGCAAGAAGAAGGCAAGCCACATGCTCAAGGACTGCCGTGAGTTCCAGAAACTCAGCGAAAGCATGGTCCAAATGAGGCAGCAAGCTCCACTTCCTGGATTCGGGAACGCACCCGCACCAGGAGAGATAGCGCATGGAGCTCCTCCACCGCTACCTGTAGGAGGCCCGAACCAACCAGTTGCACCAGCACAGAACAACGCTGGGAACGGGTATCCCCCGCCGAAAGGAGCACTGATGATCCAGAAGGGGCACCCCACGAACAGGGTGCATAAGAAAATCACCCGTCAGATCAACCTGGCCGTGGCAACTCCACCCGCCATCCCTGAGTACCTCAGTGGATCGGAGTCCTGCATCACGTTCAGTCGTTCGGATCACCCTCGCCAGATCCCTCGCCCAGGTCATGCTGCCCTGGTGCTGGAGGCGCAGGTCAGAGGTTTCGGGATGAGTCGCGTCTTCATGGACGGTGGCAGTGGCATCAACCTGATGTTCGCAAGTACTCTAGCAGCAATGCGGATCCCGCAGTGCAGCCTGGAACAATCAGACACAACGTTCCACGACATTGTCCCAGGAAAGGGCATATCCCCCCTGGGCAAAATATGGCTCGACGTCATATTCGGCAAGCCGGACAATTTCCGACTCGAACGGCTCGAATTCGAAGTGGTGGACTGGCCATCACAATACCACGCCATCCTCGGGCGTGTAGCATTCGCAAGGTTCTTGGCTGTCCCACACTATGCCTACCTGCTACTCAAGATGCCAGGACCGAAGGGCGTCATCACAATCCACGGGAGCTTCACCCGATCGGACCAATGCGACAGGGATTTCAATAGAATCTCCCAATCATTCGGCATGCAGGAGGAGCTCGTAAGGCTCCGCAAGGTGACGGATAATGGGGCACCCCCAGTCGCACGACAAAACGCACCTGACATGTCCTTCGACTCCACCGTCAACACAAAGAAGGTGCAGGTCCATCCGACGGATGCCTCCAAGACGGCGCTGATCGCCAATGACCTCAGCCCCGCATAGGAAAGCGCGCTCGTCAAATTCCTCCGTGAGCGCTGGGAAATCTTCGCCTGGTGTCCTGCGGACATGCCAGGAGTTTCCAGGGAATTCGCCGAGCACACACTCAACGTCTTTCCAGACACCAAGCCCGTCAAGCAGTCCATCCGGAGACTGTCCGAGCCACGGGCCGAAGCCATCGGGAAAGAAATAAACAGGTTACTCGCCACAGACTTCATCAGGGAGATCAAAGAAAGCGAGTGGCTCGCAAATACAGTGATGGTTCCCAAGAAAGACACGGATATCCTGCGGATGTGCGTGGACTTCACGTCGCTGAACAAGCACTGCCCAAAGGACCACTTCCCTCTTCCTCGGATCGACCAGATCATCGATTCGATCGCAGGATGTGAGAAACTCTCCTTCCTTGACGCCTACTCAGGCTACAACCAGATTCGACTCAAGGTTGAAGATCAAGAGAAAATGGCGTTTATCACACCGTTCGGAGTGTTCTGCTACAACACAATGTCCTTTGGGCTAAAGAACGCAGGTGCCACGTACCAGCGATGCATGCAGGCATGCCTCAAGGACCAGATCGGTCGCAACGTCCAAGTCTATGTCGATGACATAGTCATCAAAACCAGGGAGGCAAGAACGCTCATCGACGATCTCCGCGAGACGTTCGATAACCTCGATCGCTACAGGATCAAGCTCAACCCCGAAAAGTGTGCCTTCGGCATCCCATCGGGCCAGCTACTCGGGTACTTCATCTCTCAGCGAGGGATCGAGGCGAACCCGAAGAAAATCAGGGCCATCATGGCAATGGAGAAGCCGAAAAACCTCAAGGGTGTCCAGCAGCTCGCATGACGAATAGCGGCGTTGAGCAGATTCATCAGCCGCATGGGAGAGAAGGCCCTTCCATTCTACCAGCTTCTACGCAAGGCAGATAAATTCGATTGGACGCCTGAAGCCGACGATGCATTCGAAAGCCTCAAACGGCTACTCTCCACCTCACCCGTTTTGGTCATGCCAAAGGAGCGCGAGCCTCTGCTGCTGTACATAGCAGCCACACACCAGGTGGTCAGCACCGTGCTAGTGGTCGAACGACCCGAAGAAGGCAATACCCATGGGGTCCAATGCCCAATATACTACCTCAGCGAGGTACTGACGCAAACAAAGCAGAGGTACCCTCACTACCAGAAACTCGCCTACGGCGTGTTCATGACGGCTCGACGGCTGAGCCATTACTTCCAGGAGCACCAGGTGATGGTCGTCAATGAGGCACCCCCGAACAGCATCCTGAATAACCCAGAGGCCACAGGACGCGTGGCCCTATGGGGCATCGAGCTGTCACCCCTAGACATCATCTACGAGAAGCGACTCGTAATCAAGTCTCAAGTCCTCCCGGACTTCCTTGTACACTAGATGGAGCTGCAGCAGCTAGACACCCCAGACATGTCGCAGTCATGGACGATGCACTTCGACGGCTCCAAGCGTGAAGCTTGAGTAGGAGCCGGGGTCATACTGACCTCCCCGCAAGGCGACCAGATGAAGTACGTCCTCCGGATGAAATTCCGAGCTTCCAACAACGAGGCCGAATACGAAGCCCTCATCCATGGCATGAGGATGTCAAAGATCTGCGGCGCAACGCGCCTGGTCATCTACGGTGACTCCAACCTCGTCGTCCAGCAGACGATGAACGAGTGCGACGCACACGTCGAAAACATGATCACGTACCGCGCACTCTACAACACACTCGAAGGAGAATTCGACGGCTGCGAGATTCGGCACGTTGGAAGAGAAAGCAACGAGGAAGCCGACAGACTCGCCAACATCGGCTCCACCTGCGCAAAGGTGCCACCGGGTGTGTTCCTCGAACAGATCTGCGTGCCATCCATCAAGCGGAAATTCCCCAAGGGATCACCCGAAGAAGCAGAACACTCGGGGACTACGCTGCCCGAAGGACACGAAGGACCCGAGAAACTGGACACAGAGGTCGCTATGGTCAACCTGATGCAGGTCATGGCAGTGGAAGAAACTTGGACGGACCGTACCTCCAATTCTTGATAAACGGAGAACTGCCTGACAGCCCGACGGATGCCCGACGCATATCTCATCGGTCAAAAGCTTTCACCATCATCAATGGCGAGCTGTACAAGCGCAGTATTACGGGTGTACTACAAAGGTGCGTCACCATCGGTGACGGGAAAACCATCCTCCAAGACATCCACGAGGGCATCTGCGGCCATCACGCAGGCAGCCGCTCCCTTGTCGCCAAAGCTCTACGAGCTGGATTCTACTGGCCAACGGCCATGAGCGATG
Source organism: Avena sativa (assembly GCA_916181665.1). NCBI lineage: Eukaryota > Viridiplantae > Streptophyta > Magnoliopsida > Poales > Poaceae > Avena > Avena sativa. The sequence continues at coordinate 497,029,731 of OV702299.1, read as the reverse complement.
CAAAGGACATCGTCCGAAGATGCAACGGGTGCCAAAGGTTCGCCGACAAACCACACGCACCCGGGTCAGAGCTTAGACCCATACCTATAGCCTGGCCCTTTGCTCAATGGGGCCTCGACATGATCGGCAAACTGCCAAAGTCCTCGAAAGGGGGGCACGTCTACCTCCTGGTCGCAGTCGACAAATTCACCAAGTGGGTCGAAGCCATGCCGGTCACCATCCAAAAGGGCAAGACCGTCGTCAAGTTCTCTGAATCCATTGTCTATAGGTTCGGCGTACCACACAGCATCATCACCGACAATGGATCGAACTTCATCTCCAAAGAATTCCAAGACTTCTGCGAAGGCCTCGGGATCAACATCACATACGCCTCAGTGGCTCACCCGCAAACGAATGGGAAAGTCGAAAAGGCCAACGGCCTAATCGGCGCTGGCATCAAGAAGCGCCTCATGAGCCCACTCAAACGAAAGGTCGGAGCCTGGACAGAAGAGCTACCATCCTTCCTATGGAGTTTGCGCACCACGCCAAACAGCTCCACCGGCTACACGCCGTTCTTCATGGTGCATGGAGCCGAAGCCGTGCTACCAGCCGAAGTACGCCACCAGGCCCCCCGGGTCGTCGCTTACAGCGAAGCCGAATCCACCGCTGCACTCGAAGACACCGTCGACACACTCGACGAGGCAAGAGACGTAGCAACAGCTCGATCAGCGGTGTACCAGCAGAGTCTCCGCAACTACCACAGCCGCCGGCTGCGCCCAAGGTCTTTCGTCGAAGGAGACCTCGTCTTGCGACTCAAGCAAGAGCGACCGAAGAAATTCGAGTCACCATGGGAAGGATCCTACATCATCACCGAAGTCATCCCAGGTGGCGCCTACCGCCTCAAGCACGTGGAGTCTGGAGTCGCATACTCCAAACCATGGAACATCGCACACTTGCGACGATTCTACCCCTAGCTACCTACCCCTTTACTTTCAATAAGGCTTTTCAGCCAAGGCTACTCAGCCGAACAAAGTACTTCCTCCATTACGATATAAATAAAGCTAAGTGTCTCGCCCCAAAATTTCGTTCGCTGTTCGCAACTTTACTTCATGCTACAAACACACTCGGGGGCTCCACCACCTCACGATTTCATCGACTGAGGATAACACGTGTACACCTGTCGTGGTGGTGACACGACAGATGCCATGGGTAGGCTAAAGAATGGGGCCAATGGATGCTAGAGGGATCTGGGGAGGGAAGATGTAGTTGATTCTACACACAGAAGTCTAAGGCAAAGATCTTTATTTCCTCTTCCTTGGGCTACAAGTGCTCCTTGAGCTGTATACAGGGAGAAGAGAAGAACTTTACCAGCCTAACGGCTCTAACTTCAGTCGATGCCCCCTTCTGAGTCCAAGCCTCTCCTTATAAAGGAGAGCCCTGGGTTCCTCTAGGGCTGACGTGGCAAGCATATTCGAGGAATATGCTTGTCCCAATATAGTAGTTCGGTGCCCCCTTTCCCTGTCGCCCCTCTAATGATGGCAAGGTTCCAGAGGGCCCCTCCTGTGCGCCTCGGGCTTCTGGACTGTCACCTCCGTGACCTCCTCCTGCCTCTCTGTCGCTCTACGCCTTTGTCCCTAGCGTTTGGCTCCGTTCAGATTCTCCCTAGCTTGTAGCTAGGGTTTGACTTCAGGCTTCTCCTTCTCCTGCAAGCTTCATATCATTCGGTCCCTCCTCGCATAACTCGGATCGTCCTTCCCCTGCATCAAGATCACTCAGGCTAACCCGGCCGACTTACGCAATATAATGGTCGAGTAATGTCTTAACATAAATATACGGGTCTCTCCCCTTCATATGTCGGCCGACTTCTACAGGATTCGGCCGACTTAGACTGTAACTCGGAAACCAGATGGGGGTTGTACCCTCGTCTTTCCCCGTCTTTACTCTATCCGGGGTTACCTCCCCAACATTAGTCCCCGAAGCTGGTGTGGCCCTGCCGATAACCTCGGCCGGGCCGTATCAGTTCATCACATTTTTTCTGTATTGTTTCCGAGTTATCTCTCTCTCGTTCGAGGTACCTACGTTCCTTCTCTCGTACGCCTTGTCCTACGTGTCACCTCCATCATTTTTCTTCTAGTTTTTTGTTCCTCTATAGTATTTACTGACAGGCTATAGTTAACACTGTGCCTGTCACGCCGGCGCTGTGACGCCTCGTGTGCCGTTTCCCTTGGGGGATCGCGACCTTCTTCGCTGCTGTGTGGTCCTTGGTGCGGTTTCACTTAATGACATGCGTTTGTGCCGCAGCCAAGATCTACACGGTCAACCGCCGCACCCACGATCCCACTACCTCGCTTGTGGCTTTATTATAAAGAGGCGCGCGGCGTCTGGGAATTCACTTCTCCCCTTTTCGCTCGCCTGCGCCCTTCTTCTTCCTCTCGCATCCGCGCCCTCTCGCAGCTCCGCCGCCGCGCGCTCCTCAGAACTTGCGACGGCGTGGACTCCGCCGTGTTGTTCCGTCCGCCTCGTACGCGTTCGCCAGCTCCGGCACCGTCGCTGGTGAGTTCTTTCCGGCCGCGTTGCCTAGGTTTTATCCTAGATTTCTCTGTTTCGATCTTGTATTCGTGTGGCGGTTCCTCTGCTCCTCCGCCGCCGTTCTTGTGCAAAATCACGACGGGGCCTCGTAGCTCTAAACTTTCCTCCGCCGCCAGCTCTTCCTCCGTCGATCTTTCTGGCGAACCCATGTCTAGCTCTTTTAGTGGCGCCCTGGTAGAGGATGACGATGCTAGCTCTGGGCCCGAGCGAGGCTCGTGGCAAGGCTCTTCCGTTACACGCCGCGAGATCGAGTGGCTTATCCGAACTCGGAGGATTCCCGCCGAGGTCTCCTGCCGCTTACCCGGCAGCGAGTCCTCTCCGGATATTAGGGAGGGAGAGTACGTAGTTTTTATGTCACATTTCTCGCGCGGCTTTGGTCTTCCTCTCAGCGATTTTGCTAGAGAGTTTCTCGACTACTTCGGCCTTCAGCCGCATCATCTTCCTGCAAATGCCATCGCATCTCTTTCTGCTTTTATCTCTGCCTCGGAGGGATACTTCAGCCTATGGCCGTCTGTGCACGTCTGGTCGAAGTTCTTCCAGATTCGCTCTAACGTAATCCCGGACAAGTCTCTGCACCCTTCCGAGAAACTACTTACTCAATGTGGGGTAGCGTCCATTACACCTCGGAGGAAGTCAGTATTTCCTCGTGTCACCGGGTTAGAGTCGTGCAAGAAGTGGCACAAATCCTTCTTTTACATCAAGAACAGAGGGACGGAGGACAAGATTCGGCTCCCTGCCTTCTCCATTGGTCCGCCTTCTAAGGTGAATTGGACTTATAATCCGAGGAAGAGTCATGCCTTGGCCGAGGCCTTTGAGATTCGGCTCAAAGAGCTGATCCGTGCCGGGTTATGCGGCGAAGATCTGATGGCTACCTTTATCAGTAGCCGAATCTGCCCATTCCAGAAGCGGACTCACATACTGTGCTACATGAGCGGTCCTCTTGACCCTAACCGAGTCTCGACCGTGGAGCTGGATAACTATCTTATCCATAAGCGTGTCCGAGCTATCTTCAAGACGGAGATGCCCGAGGATTGGGCTTGGGGATTGAAACCTTTCACCCGCGATCGTCCGCCTCCCGAAGTAAGCTTAACCAATAACGCTCTGCTATTCAATTGCTTTCGCAACGGTTTTCGCTGATTTTCTTTTTTCTTGTCTTGCAGAGGTTCGCAGAACAGAAGAATGAGGATGCCGAGGTTTTGCTGCTTCCGTGGCCTACGGACCGGAGCACCCCGGATACTGGTGAGCCGGACTCGGAAGAGTTCGTCCCTAAGTCGGATCCTGCCCCGGCTCGAACTCGTGGCATGACCTCGGCCCACGAGGAGGAAGGTGATTCGGACGAGGTCCAAGTTCTTGAGGTAGTTGCCGCAATGCCTATTTCTTATGCATTTCCGGCTTCTACTTTCCCAGCTAATCCGGCCGGTCAGGTTCACGACACCGAGCCTATTGCTTCCCGACCCCCTGTTACCTCGGGGAAACGCGGGGCTCCTGCTAGTGCCTCAGAGGCAGCCCCCAAGAAACGAATGAAGAAATCCGCTCCGAATCCCCCAGGCGCAAGACCATGCCTGGGGTCGCAGGGTAAGTTCCTTTTGCTCGTATTTCTTGTTTCTCTCTTTCCGTTTTTCATCCTGACACCCATTTTTCTTTCTTGTTTTCGCAGTGCTCCGCTTTCTGTTAAGCCCGGCGGTCCTAGCATGACTAGCCGCCCGATTCGGCAGCCGTCTCCTCCGCCCGTTGAAGATACTAGGATTCCCAATCCTACTCGTGCTGCCTCTCCTTCAGCTCCGAATCAGTCACCCCCTCGTCGCGACGTGCCTGATACTCCTTTTGTCGACATCGATTCCACTCGGCCCTCCGAGATTTCCGTCGAACCTGTTGCCCCCTCTGTGGGTTCGAGCGCCTCTACTGAGCCTCCATCTGCCCCAGCAGTCTCTACAGCAACTCCAGCCCCGGCCGAAGAGGTCGTTATCTCGGCGCCTTCTGCGACCGTGACTCCTGCTGCTCCTAAAGACACCGTTCCCATTACCGAGGTATCGGCTCCTGCTGATGCCTCTTCTAAGGCAAGAAAAACAGTTGCCACCAAGGCATCCTCTTCCCAGAAAGGACTTGTCGGCTCTTCTCAACCGAGTATTGCCGACGTTCTGCGCAAAGGAGCTGCGCCTACCAAAGCCTCCGTTACCTCGGCTGCCAGCACCCAGCTTGCTCTTCATAAAAGCCCTGCGGCCGCAGTGGTTACACAACATGTTCGGGGTAAAGTTTTAACTCAGACGGCTAGTGGGAACAGCCTCGGCTCGCTGGTGGAGTATGCGAATAATTGGAATGCTGCTGATCAGTTTGAGGGTAATCCAATCAGTCAGCCCTTTCAGCTTTCCGACATCAGCGGTCGTTTCGATCAAGCTGCCAAGTTCATCCTTGACACTAACAAGATGAATGAGGTAATTGCTGTTTTGTGGAGTTTTTAGATTAGTTCTCCAGATGTTGCTATATGCTCCAGTCCCCGAAACTTGCAAGGAAATAACTTGTTATATGCTTGGAAGTTTAATAATGCTTTACTTAATCTATCTTTATCTCTAGTGTTTGAATTTATATCCGACTAGATTTGTCTTATAGTTTGCTTGCCTTTCTTCTTAGTTGAACTTGAAATATCCAGCCACCTAGATCCGAGTTAAGTTTTGCTTGACTCGGATCTGGTTTAGCTTCGAATATCCAGCCACCTAGATCCGAGTTAAGTTTTGCTTGACTCGGATCTGGTTTAGCTTCAAATATCCAGCCACCTAGATCCGAGTTAAGTTGTGCTTGACTCGGATCTGGTTTAGCTTCGAATATCCAGCCACCTAGATCCGAGTTACGTTTTGCTTGACTCGGATCTGGTTTAGCTTCGAATATCCAGCCACCTAGATCCGAGTTAAGTTGTGCTTGACTCGGATCTAGTTTAGCTTCAAATATTCATTTATCATTTTGCTCCATTGTTCAGGTTGCCCATGACCGGCGGACTGCCGAATTTCAGAGGTTGCTTTTTTCGCACCGGAAACTTGAAGAAAAGTATGAGAAAATCCTTCCTGTGGTAAAAAAGGCTGGTAAGTCTATAGTTCCTTTTCGTTATTCTCGACGTTCTTATCGATTTGTCCGCGAGATGCCGGCTCACTTTTTTGGGTGAACAGGTAATATCAATAACCTCAACATTTGTCTTGAGAAAAAAGTCCAGAGCTTGGAAGGTTAGTTTCCCTTTTATCTTACACCTTTTGCCCTTTAACATGTGTGCTAAGCTTTCTTTATTTCATTTGGCTTTGGTAAAGCCGAGTTGCAAACCTTTGCAGCATCTTACCAAGATTGCACGCCCATCCCTGACGTGATGCTGCATTTTTTAGAACAAAGCGCTACTCATTCGGCACAGCTACAAGAAAAAGATGATGAAATAGCTCGCCTGCAGGCTGAGGTGGATGCCCTTAAGCTCTCACAGAAATCCGAACTAGAAAAGGTCGATTAGGAATTCTCCGAGGAGAAGAATCGGCTAGCTCTGGAGCTGCAGAAGAACAAAGAACTCCTCGAAGCTGCCGAACTGAAAACTCAGGGAATGAGCGAGGAAATCGCTCGCTTTGAGAAGAGCAAGATCGATTGGGCCAAAGACCTTCAGATAATGATGAGTTATATTCACCGTAAGATTCTTAGCACGGCCGAATTATATTTTTCTCTTTGTCCCTGCTGCCACCTGAAACATTCGTGTTTTGCGCAGATCATTTTCCCGAAGCTAAGCCTGTGAGTTCTAAAGCAGTTCTTGCAGCTCGTGTGCGCCGAGGTGTCCCTGTTGCCGCTGACTCGGAGTATTCGATGGAGGATTTCGTGGTTGCTGTTGGTGCTGCAGTTGGTCCAATGAAGATTATGGGCCGGGATTTGGTGAAGGCAGCTATTCGAGCTTATCATGTTCTCTAGCCGAACACTTCTGGGACTCCTGATATCAATGAGGTCGAATTACTGGTGAAAAGACTGATGGCATCTGAGAAGCAACTAAGTCTCTGGAGGGAATCAGCTGGGCGCGCTGGCGCTGATATGGCCCTTACTGTTATCATGTCATGGTATGAAGACATTTCTCTTGATATCCTGAGAAATTTGCGCACTGGTTCCCGCTGGGTTGAGGACCCCACCTTTGTTGCTCTTCGGCAAGCTCGCGCCTTCCAGCTTGTTGAGTATGCCGATGTGCACACCTGGAATGAAGGTCCGAGTTTCCTTCCAAACCCGGACGATGAGGTCGTAGTTGAGGATGCCTCGGATAATAATTCAGCTGAGCAAGGGGAGGGTGAGGATGACTCGGCCACATCTGGTAGCTCCAGTTCAAGCTCGGACAGTGACGGCGATGCGCGGTCCTCCTCCAAAGGTACTGGGCATTCAACTGCACAAACTGAAGCTCCTGAGCAGCCTCGAGCTTCCGCTGAAGTTGCACCTGGATCTATGGAGGGTGAGGCAACCTCGGTCGAAGTTCCTCCTACGTCGGAGTGCCCAGCGCCTGATCAAGTCGCTGCCTCTTCAGCTAAAAATGTTTAAGTTATTTCTTGTCCCTAGCCTGCCGGGCGTATGATGTACGCGAAACATTTGTCCGTTTTCTGTATGACCTGAACTTCTTTTGCCGTGTACTGCTGCGATATATATGTTTGTAGCTGTTATAATTTTATTTAAGTTGGTTTTCGTCGGAATTCTTGCTTTGATGAATTGCGATTTCCTGTTTTTAGGACGTATCCTTGTCTTTGTATCCTCGTGGTTTAGCCGAGTAGTCTAGGTGTGAGCTTCGAATATCATACAAGATTGATCGGCTCTGATTCGTAGTATTTAAGTGTTACACCTTTCTTGTATCAAAGGTTGATTATTACTTTGGAATGATGTATGGTAGTCCCCGAATCACTGCCTACCTCGCCGAAGTCTACTATGTAAACCAAATTTCAGAAATATTATAAGACCAATGCCGAGGCGCTGCTCAGGGTGTCGAGTTTTAGTGCTCAACAAAAACCTGGGGCAGCATATGGCAGTCCCCGAGTCATTGCTCTGGATGCCGAGGTTTAATACATAAGATGAAATTGGAACAACATACGGCAGTCCCCAAGTCACTGCTCTGGATGCCGAGGTTTGATACATAATATAACATTGAAATAACATACGGCAGTCCCCGAGTCATTGCTCTGGGTGCCGAGGTTCAAATACATAACCCAGAATTGAAATAACATATGGCAGTTTCCGAGTCACTGCTCTGGGTGCCGAGGTTCAAATACATAGAGCAAAATTGAAATAATATATGGCAGTCCCCGAGTCACTGCTCTGGGTGCCGAGGTTCAAATACATAACGCAAAATTGAAATAATATATGGCAGTCCCCGAGTCACTGCTCTGGGTGCCGAGGTTCAAATACATAACGCGAAATTGAAATAATATATGGCAGTCCCCGAGTCACTGCTCTAGATGCCGAGGTTTAATACATCATTGGTTCTTGACCTTGAGACATCATGCTATGAGTAAAATGGACGAAGCAAAGCTACATTCCATGGCCGCTTCGTTTCTTCGCCAGCTTTGTATGCCTTGTTCCTTCCGGGAGATTGAGCGTCGATTAGATAATAGGCATCGTTATGCAATGCTTTGCTCACGATGAATGGTCCCTCCCATGGAGGTGACAGCTTGTGCATGCCGGCCGTGCGTTGTACCCGTCGGAGGACTAAATCTCCTTCTTTGAATACCCTTGGATTCACCTTCTTGCTGTGATATCGTCGCAAGTTCTGCTGATAAATAGCTGATCATGATAGTGCCAGTTCTCTGGCTTTTTCTAGCAGATGTACAGTATCTTGCCGAGCTATTTCGTTTACCTCCGAGGTTGTATACTGAGTAACTCTTGGCGAGTCATGTATTATGTCGACTGGAAGCACGGCCTCTGCCCCGTATACCAGAAAGAATGGTGTATAACTTGTTGATCTATTCGGAGTAGTCCTGAGGCTCCATAGCACGGCTGGGAGTTCTTCAATCCAACATCCTGCCGACCTTTGCAATGGTTCGACAAGTCGTGGTTTTATTCCTGACAGTACTAGTCCATTGGACCTTTCCACCTGCCCATTAGATGCTGGGTGAGCCACAGAGGCAATATCTAGTCTTATGTGTTTCTCTCTGCAAAATCTGGCGAAGGCTCCTTCTGCAAAGTTTGTGCCATTATCTGTAATAATACTGTGCGGATACCCATATCTTAAGATAAATATCTTTCAGAAATTTCACTGTTGTGGGCCCATCGCATTTTTTTATTGGTTTCACTTCAATCCATTTTGTGAACTTGTCCACCATAACCAATATGTGGGTCATTCCCCCTCGTGCCGGCTTAAATGGTCCCACCATATCTAAACCCCACACAGAAAATGGCCAAGTCATGGGTATCGTTTTTAACTCGGCCGATGGCATGTGTATTTTGGTTGCATATCTCTGACACCCATTGCATTTTTCAACTAACTCTTTTGCTTCTTTTAATGCCGTCGGCCAATAAAATCCATGCCTGAATGCTTTGGCTACCAAGGAACAAGATGAGGCATGGTGCCCACATTCTCCTTGATGTATATCTAGGAGGATCTCCTGACCTTCTGCCGAACTCACACACTTCTGCAACACGCTTGTGACGCTTCTTTTATATAGCTCATTGTTTATGATTGTATAAGCTTTTGCTCTCCTTACAGTTTGCCTAGCTAATACTTCATTATTCGGCAATATCGAGTCTTTAAGGTAAGAGAATATGGGTTGAGCCCATGGCGGTGTGACTTTTTCTGGTGTAATCTCACTGTCTATCTCCATGTTTTCTGCCGACATTCCTACCTCGGCTTTCTCCATGATTGTGCTTACTTCTGCTGTCCTCCTCTTCGGGGGTTCCGAGTTATATTGCTGGTCTACTTCCATCGGCGCATTATCTTCTGCTGAATTTGCCGGAATAAAGATAGATTCGGATTCTGCTGATGGGAGTATTGACGGTTTCCTGAGGTGTTCCAGGGCAATACCCGGAGGAATTGACTGCCGGGTTGATCCTAGTTTTGACAACGTGTCTGCGGCATCATTCTCCGCCCGAGGTATGTGGTGAAATTCACATCCTTCAAAGTATCCACTGATCTTTTGCACATGAAACCTGTATGAAGCCATATTAGCATCGAGTGCATCCCAATTGCCTGAGACTTGCTGTACTACTAGATCCGAGTCCCCATAGCATAAGATTCGGCGTATGCCAATCTCTCTTGCTACTTTCAATCCATGGACCAGTGCTTCATATTCGGCTACGTTGTTGGATGCGGCAAAATGTATTTGTAGCACATACTTCAGTTGATCTTTTTTAGGCGAGGTTAACACTATTCCTGCCCCCAAACCATTACTTAGTTTAGAACCATCGAAATGCATCGTCCAATAATTTGGGTCTGGCAATGGTGGCTCATACTGCACCTCGGCCCAGTCTACGAAAAAGTCGGTGACCGCTTGAGATTTGATTGCATCTCTCCTATCGAATTGTGGAGCGTATGGTGACAACTCGATTGCCCATTTTGCTATTCGGCCACTTGCGTCTTTGTTGCTCAATATGTCGGCTATGGGCGCCTCACAAATCACTTTGATGGGATGGTCTTCGAAGTAATGTTTAAGCTTTTTCGCCGACATATATACTCCATAAGCCATCTTCTAATAATGCGGGTAATTCTGCTTTGAAGTAGATAACACCTCACTTAAATAATACACCGGCCGCTGAACCGACTTACCAGCTTCAAGTCGTTCTACTACGACTACAACACTCACTACTCTGTTGGTAGCCGCTACATAGAGTAACATAGGCTCTTTTCATAATGGAGAAGCCAAAATGGGTGCTGTGACCAACATCTTTTTCAACTCATGAAATGCGCTGTCCGCTTGTGGAGTCCAAATGAATTTATCTGATTTCTTTATTAGCTGATAGAGTGGTAGCGCCTTCTCTCCCAGCCGACATATAAACCGGCTAAGCGAGGTTAGACAACCCGTGAATTTTTGTACATCGTTTAAACATCTTGGCAATTCCATTCTTTCTACTACCTTTATCTTTGTTGGGTTGGCCTCTATACCTCGGCTAGATACAAGAAAACCGAGTAATTTTCCTGCCGGCACGCCAAACGTGCATTTTTCTGGATTAAGCTTCATTCGGAACCTTCTCAGGTTCGCGAAAGTCTGCCGTATATCTTCCAGTAACGTTTTGCTTTCCTTGGTTTTGATGACCACATCATCTACATATACTTGTACATTTTTTCCTATCTGATTGTGTAGACATTTTTGCATGCATCTCTGATATGTTGCTCCTGCGTTTCGCAGGTCGAATGGCATTGTGCGATAGCAATAAGCCCCGTACGGGGTAATAAACGCAGTCTTTATTTGATCGGTCGGATTTAACGGTATCTGGTGGAAACCAGAATACGCGTCTACAAATGACAATAACTCACAACCAGCGGTCAAATCAATGACTTGGTCTATTCTAGGTAATGGAAAAGGATCTTTTGGACACGCCTTGTTCAGGTTCGTGTAATCGATACACATTCGCCATACAATGGCTACATTGGGATCATCTTTCTTATTTTCTACCAGCACCGGATTCGACAACCAATCCGGATACAGCACCTCCATGATGAATCCGGCCGCGAGGAGCCGAGCTATTTCATCCCCTATTATTTTTCTCCTGTCTTCGGCGAAGCGGCGGAGAGGTTGCTTCACCGGCCTTGCTCCTGGCCTCACATTCAAAGAGTGCTCAGCCAACTCCCTCGGAACACCTTGCAGATCCTGAGTTGACCATGCAAATATGTCCCGATTCTCACGGAGGAAGTTGGTGAGCTCGCTTTCCTATTTAGCGTCCAGGCCTGCACCAATAGTAACAGTACGTTCCGAGAATTGCTCATCGATCTGAAACTTCTTTGTTTCTTTGGTCGGTTGAAAAGAGACACTGCCATGCGGGTTGGCTAGCGCCGGCATGTTCAGCTGTGCCGACTGAGCGAGGGCTGCTACCTCCTGAATCCTTCTTTTCTCTCTTGCTATGACCAATGATTCGGCCAAATTTGACCCGGCTGATGCACACTCCATAGACTTCTTGTAATCCCCTGCAACTGTTATCACTCCTTGTGGTCCGGGTAGCTTCATTTTCAGATAACTTACGTGACAGCTGCCCATGAATTTGGCCAATGCTGGCCGTCCGAGTAAAGCATGATAGCAACTCTCTAGATCCACCACCTCAAACTCTAAGTTTTCTGCTCTGCAGTTATCCCTTGTGCTGAATAACACATCCACTCGGACCTTACCAATGGGTTCACATGATAGCCCTGGCACTATCCCATGGAAAGTGGTCCTCGTGGATTGCAACATGTTCTGCGATATTCCGAGTTTATGCATGGTATCTTTGTACATGATGTTGATACTGCTTCCGTTGTCAATGAGTACTTTTGAGAATTTCACATTGATGCTCGGTCCAACAAATGTCGGATCTAACACAAGTGCATATGATCCAGGATTCGGCATTATCTTGGGATGATCCTTTATGCTCCAAGTTACCTCCTGATCCGACCAAGGCATATATCTTGGTACTGCCGGCATAACTGCATTTACTTCCATATGCCGGCGCTGCACACTCTGCTTGTCTTGTTGTTCCGTTGTGAACACGCAATAAGACTGATGATGTTCTCTGTAATCATTCCGTCCAGTATTCGCCGGATTCGTCCTTCCATCCTGGACTTGGTTCATCACTTGATGTACCGCGACTCTCCGATCCGAGTTATCGTACCTCGGGGGAGGGGGCGGCAACATCAGTTGCTGTGCATTTGCCCCAGTCAACTGTGGTTGATGCTGCTGATGTCCTTGATGGGGTGCCTGAATACTTGTGGGGTTCCCCATTGCATTTTTCATCCACGCACATTGGCGGGTCGTATGGTTGGCTGGCCTGGACGGGTTTGACGTGTGAAATTTGCACGACTGATCTAACATAGATTCGAACGTGTACTTCGGCCTCTCTTGCCACTGTTTCTTTTGCTCTGGGGTCCACTGCCTTTTTCCTTCATTCCTTGGTGTCCACTGCTGAGGACCATTCTTCTGCCGTTGAGTTGCTCCGTGACTCGGCGGATCTTGTGCTACCGCCGCCACCTGGGCCGAATTATATCTATAATCCGGCCTTTCCTCTCTTCTTCTTCCTCTGAAATCACTGCGCCTGGATGACCCGGCCAAATCTCGTGCATAATGGTCCTGTTGCTCGCGATGATCCGCCGACATTAATTCTGGCTGCGTTGGGTCTCCTAATGCGTAGGAGTCCGCTATTCTGATAGTTTCTGCCAATGTGGTCGGCATATCTCTTTGCAGACGTTGCCACAATACGCTGCCATAACAGCATCCTTGCGCAAACCAAGCTATTGCTTGCGATTCTATAACTCCTTCACATGAGTTCCTCAGGTTGCACCACCGAGTTAGAAACTCTCTATCTGTTTCATTCGGCCTCTGCTTGCACATGGATAACTGTTGTGGCCTGTTTGGCCTCTTGTATGTGCTGGTAAAGTTGCTGACAAACATTTCCTCAAAATCCAGCCAACAGTTGATACTGCCCGCTAGTAGATTATTCAGCCACACCCTAGCTGGTCCTTCCAGCATTTGTGGGACATACCGTACTGCCCATCGTAAGTTTCCACCTGCTATTTTCACAGCAGTGGCATAGTCAATCAACCAGTCTTGTGGTTTGGTACTCCCATTATATGTTTTCGTGCCCCTTGCTAGCTGAAAGTTCGGCACAGGTGGTTCGCCCATGATCCGTGGTCCAAAGCATGTCGGCCCTGGTGGACCCTGCTCTTCCAACAATTCGGACCTGTATAGCCGGTCCAGCTTCACTCTTGCATCATTTGATGGCAAATCTCTGTACAGAATTCTGTCTTGTATTCCATAGTGGTTGTTTCCGCCATGGATTGCATATTCCATCTCGGAATAACCATCATTGTATCTTTCATTAATTTGATTGTGGCGAGCTGGCCTCGTTTCTCTTTCCTGCCGGGGTTCATGCCTCGGTTGCGGGTTGAGTGGCAGTTCTCTCCTTACTTCGAACGGGGTATTGTTCTCATGATTGCCTCTTCCAGGTTCTCTTCTGTTGAGATCTACATTGCCTCGGCTTCCGCCGTCTTTCTCAATACGGCCGGGGTTCCTCTCCCCACTGTTACCTCGGCTTGCATTGCCTCTGTTCTGATTTGCCTTTCCGGCCATTGCCGGATCATATGGAACAATTTGCTTGTTTCTCTTTCCTGAGGTTACTGCTTTGTCCTTTCGTGCATTGTTTCTGGGTGAAGACGCTGCTGCCACGGACAAGGCAGGTGCTGCTCCTGCCGAGTGAACCATTCGCGAGGCCCCCGGCCTCGCCGGGTCCTTTCTGAGCATTTCTTCGTTTTGCTGGTTAGCGATGCGCACTAGCTCATTCACTCTTTCTTGCTGTTTCTGCCGGGCTTCGCCGGTCAATCCCTCCAACTCTAATGCTGCGGCGTTTGCCGCTCTTAGGTTCTTTGCCGGGGTGCTATACCTCGGCAAGCCCAAGTCCACTGATTCTGCTTTATGAGCATCATGCTCTTTGTTGATATCATCTATGAGGTTTTTCCCTCTCAATCTTAATTCGTCCACCCGTTCGGGTGCGACGTCAAGCTTATTAGCTTTGGCATATTCTCGCAGGGTCCTGTTTAAGGACTCCCGCAAGGCCGACACCTTTTTGGCCTCTACCAACACCTTTTGCCTGGTTTCCTCCAACTCTACCTGAGCATTTGCCGGATCAAGTATCGGCGCTACAGGCGTAGTCAAGTTTTCTATGGTCACCCGAAGAATGTTCTCTGGCCTTTCCAGAGGTGGCCCTCTTACTCTTGGTGCCTTTGGGGTGGTGTCCTGCACCTCGGTCGGGTTGGTCGCTGGCGGGATTACCTTGGTGGGTAGTGGTGCGGTCTGCCTGGGTGCACCCTGTACACCGGTGGCGGGTTCTCTGCTTGACCCGGCAACTGCTGCTTCAGTTTGCACTCCGGCCGCGACCATCACCTCGACGCTACCTGCAGGATGTGCTCTGGGCGGACGGCTCGCAGCGTTAAGAGGTGGCTCTCCCGCAACAACAACTTGGTGAGGATAAACGCCGGAGATGTCGACGCCGACGTAGACCTTGTGCCCGCCTAGGCTGATGAAGACACCATTACGCGGGGGAGTTTTCCCCCTGAAGCTCCCTGCATTGTCGCTGACATAGTCACAGAGACCAAATCTCTGGACCAAGCCAGAAACAACGCGCTCGCCCGTGTTGATGAAGTTTCCCGTCCGGATCGTAACTCCAGCTAGCACCGCTACTGGCCCCACGGTGGGCGCCAACTGTCGTGGTGGTGACACGGCAGATGCCATGGGTAGGCTAAAGAATGGGGCCAATGGATGCTAGAGGGATCTGGGGAGGGAAGATGTAGTTGATTTTACACACAGAAGTCTAAGGCAAAGATCTTTATTTCCTCTTCCTTGGGCTACAAGTGCTCCTTGAGTTGTATACAGGGAGAAGAGAAGAACTTTACCAGCCTAACGGCTCTAACTTCAGTCGATGCCCCCTTCTGAGTCCAAGCCTCTCCTTATAAAGGAGAGCCCTGGGTTCCTCTAGGGTGACGTGGCAAGCATATTCGAGGAATATGCTTGTCCCAATATAGTAGTTCGGTGACCCCCTTTCCCTGTCGCCCCTCTAATGACGGCAAGGTTCCAGAGGGCCCCTCCTGTGCGCCTCGGGCTTCTGGACTGTCACCTCCGTGACCTCCTCCTGCCTCTTTTTCGCTCTGCGCCTTTGTCCCTAGAGTTTGGCTCCGTTCAGATTCTCCCTAGCTTGCAGCTAGGGTTTGACTTCAGGCTTCTCCTTCTCCTGCAAGCTTCATATCATTCGGTCCCTCCTCGCATAACTCGGATCGTCCTTCCCCTGCATCAAGATCACTCAGGCTAACCCGGCCGACTTACGCAATATAATGGCCGGGTAATGTCTTAACATAAATATACGGGTCTCTCCCCTTCATATGTCGGCCGACTTCTACAGGATTCGGCCGACTTAGACTGTAACTCGGAAACCAGACGGGGGTTGTACCCTCGTCTTTCCCCGTCTTTACCCTATCCGGGGTTACCTCCCCAACAGCACCTGAGTAGCTGACAACGTCAGGCTAACGAAAAGGACACGTACTCAAAAAAAAGGCACTGCGTGCTCAAACAACAGCAAAACCTTTATAACAAAGGGCATAACATGCCCAGTCAAAATATACAAATTTTACATCTATCTCTTTTTTAGGTACTACCTATTCTGAAGAATAACCTGAGCATGCTGCTCAAACAAATCTACGACCTGTTCGGCATACTGCCTTACAGCCGCATAATGCGGACGCATATCCCACTCGCCACCATCCGGCCAAAGAGGTGGCCCAGCCGCTACAACGGACAGATCTACATCTGGGCGATGCAGCCTAATAAGGGACAGCGCAGCCTTCACCCCTGCGACGAGTTGCTGCCTTACCAATTCCTGGACACGAGTCACGCTCCGAAATCTAGACAGAAGACCGGACAGAGTTGTTGGCACAACATCCAGGGGAAACATCACATGCAGAACCGACGAGAGTGAAGTCTGCACTTGACGAAGCACCCACGATACTTGGTGAATGCGATCTTGCACCGTTGCCAGAGCCATGGCACGGTCGCGATCCATCCAGAAGAACCCGCCAGCTTCCATGTCCTGTTGAGTCAAACAATTGAACCGAACAGCAACACGCTCTTTCTCCTCCCTTGGAGCAAGGTTAGCACCTGCGATACTCGCACAAAAGTAAGATGCAAGTCCACCAGATGCATCCGAAGAAATGAGCAGCAGCTCGAAAAAACTTACACTGAAGCTGCTCAGACAGTCGAAGCAATTCCGCCATCAAGTACTCCTCTCTGGCCGAACTGCGATCCGCCTTGGACTTCCAAACGTCGGCATGGCCACGCACCCCAAGCAACTCCTTCTCGAGACTACGAACACGGCCTCGAAGGAAAGCAAGCTGCAACGAATCATCCAAGGATGGCCGCAGCCGCGTGGCAAGCGAGGCGTCAATGGGATCAGCACCCGAAGGACCCTATAGCAGCAGAAAGGGAAAAGACATGAACACTCAAACGGAGGAGAACACATCTCAACAAATTCATTAAGTGCATAAAAGGCCACTACATGGCACAAGGATTTGATCATCAACATAATTACAACAAAATAAAACTACAGCTACAACACCTAAGATGCGACACCCTGAGTAGCCTCAAAGCCGGACTGCCTCACCTTTGCTTCCCCCTGCTGCCATAGTGCGTACTCGGCCAGCAGATCAATCAGCTTTGGCCCATATCGCTTACAACAAGCAGAATAGGTAGCGAAGGCTACCTCGGATCCATCCACAGTCGTCGGCATCCGGGAGGTGATCTTGGGAAGGTCCAGCTCCGCTCCAGCCGCCAAAGCCATCGCCAGCCCGACAGACACGCCGATGCCCTTTTGCTTGCGCTTGTACGCCGCAGGCGCTTCGGCTGACAATGCCTCCGCCAGGGCGTCAACATCATCAAGGGTCGCGCCCTTGGGGACAAGCTCCCTGTAGAAGCGGCCAAGGACCTCCTTGGCCTTGGCAAGCGAGCTGATGACGGTGCTGCAGCAATCTTCGACCGCTGCAGTAGCATCATCTAGAGCACTCCCGTGCTCTAGAGCACCGCAATCAAACTCGATGCCCGTAGCATCTGAGACAATAAAGAGAAGCAATGAACAAAACACCGCAGAAGAAAGACAAGAAAATGCAAGTGAAGATACTCACCCAAAACAGCCTTGACAACCGTCATGAGCTTCCCAGCCACCTCTCTTTCATGCGCTGTCATAGCAGTGGCAAGCTGCTCCTCGCGGTCCATGGCCTCCCGCTGCAGGCGCTCCTTAGCCTCGGCCGCAGTAGAAAGTTCTAGCTTGAGGCGCTCCTTCGCACCAATGGCGACCTCGGCCTTCTTCTCCGCTTGACCAAGGCTCTTTTTGAGAGCATCGATCTCACGAAGGGAGGTGTTATGCTCCTCTGCATCCAAAAAATACAAGTGTCAGACAACAGGAGAAGAATACACGAAGAAGTAAACATCAAAGGCATAACAGTACCTTGAAGCTGTTTGAGGCTGGCCTCCAGCACCAGGTGCTCCTGCACCAGTCGCTTGGCATCCTGCACAAAAGGCTGCAGGAAGAATACCTACTAGTCAGAAAAAGGACTTGGGGGCTACGCCCAACAGAAAAGAACAGAAGCAAAATACACACACGAAAACGCTCGGGGGCTCCCCCCGAGACTCGAAGGAAGAACAAAACAAGAAAACTCTTTTACCAACGCTCGGGGGCTCCCCCCATGGCAGGAGACTTACATGATCCGATGGCAACGTCGAAGGTCCGCTAGCAAAATTCTGAGGCGCAACCACCTGAACCTCCCGCAGGGGAGGGTTTGGAGCAACACCCTCAGAAGTTGCCACCGTCTGAGGAGGAGGAGACGCGACTTTCGACTCCCCCATAATCTCCCGAGCACCATCGCTAGAGGAGTCGTTGGAAGAGTGCCTGCACACGAAAAAATTAGTACAAGAACAAAGTAAACAGCAAAGAAAACGCAGTGCGAAGGAAACTTACGAGTCAAGCTCACTCAGGTTGAAGACAGGAGGGGTCCTTCGGACCCTCTTCTCCTCTTTCTTCTCTTCCTTCTTCTCTTCCTTCTTTTCTTCCTTCTTCTGCTTCGCTGGCGGATGCGGCGCTACAGCTCGCACGGGAAGAGCAGGAATAGGAGAGGAAGAGCCTCCATGCCCATCACTACGACGCTCAAGACACAGAGGGTTCCTAGGAGTCGGAAGAGTCGAAGCATCCGAAGACTCGCTGGAGCTCCGCGATCATTTGCGAGTGTGGTCCTCGCTCGACTCGTTGGCATCTTCAGCCGGAGATCGCACCGATGGAAGTTTGGACATGGAATCCACCACATCATTATCCAGAGCATCCGGATATACTTCGGGTAACGGAGGCGACATACCCGGCACTTTGAAGCTCTGCACAAGAGAAGAACAATTTGTTAGCAAACAAACACAAATACAATGCAGTCGAAAATAGCGCTACATGCACGGATCTACACCTGTGGAACAGGAAGCAAAGAAGAAAACGGAGGAGTCAGCGACTTCCCCGGGATATCCTCTCCATCCTTGAACTTCAGCAGCAAACGAAGGGCCCTATCGAGATCTCCCTGGGAGAACTTCTCAGCCGAAACTCTCGTCGGATCACGCCGGCCGGCATAAAGGAACATCGGGTGCGCCCTATCCTGGAGTGGCTGCACCCGACGCTCGAGAAAGGTGCGGATGATATCCACATCGTTCACTTCCTTCTCCGTAATCAACTGGAGATCCTCCACCCGACGATAGAGAGCCTCTATCTCTGCCACCTCGCCATCCAAGATCTTGTTTTTCCAAGACCTTTTCGGCTCAATCTTTTGGGAGGGGTCGAAAGGAACAAGACCAAAATCTTGCCCAGGTACTATGGAGTCGCGGATATAAAACCATCGCCTCCGCCAGTACTGGACATATTTGGACATGGAAAAATAAAAGAAAAGCAGATTGGGCTTGAGGGAGATGATGCAACCCCCAATGGGATAAACACCATCCGAACCAGATTGCCTCTTCACGGAATAAAGTTTCCGGAAGAGGCCAAAGTGCGGCTCAATAACGAGCCAGCACTCGCAGAAAGTGATAAAGCAAGCAATGTGAAGAAGAGAATTGGGGGAAAGATGGTGCAATTGGACACCGTACAGAAAAAGCAGTCCACGAAGGAAGTCGTGGACTGGGAAGGAAAATGCGCGAATGACAAAGGCAAGGAACATAACCCGATACCCAACGGGGGGAAGGGGGATTACCTCATTGCCTGGGAGTTTAACGGCCTCCCTATCCTGCGGGATCAGGCCCCGCTCGCGAAGCTTGCGGAGATCACTCTCCCGCGTCTCCGATCGCCGCCAGCCACCGTCGGTGACACGGGTAGCGGCGGCACTTTTCTTCCCTCCAGCGGCGCTGGTACCAACAGCAGACGATGACTTCTTCGGCTTCCCCATTGTGGTACGGCGACGCCGGCGGCGAGAGCGCAGGATGGAAGAAGGAAATGTGAAAGAATATTCCAGCGCGCAGCAAGAGCTCTCGGGACACAAGGAAGCAGTGAAAGCAAGAATAGATGCGGTGAAAACAAACTGAAGTTTTCCCCAATGATTATAAAGATGAAGACGATGCACGACAGCCGTCCATCGAGAAGACCTAACGCCAACGACATGATCTGGCCATACACGTGTCAGCATCACAACGAACCGTCGCTAACACGCCGTCCACTACGCGCGGAAATCGAGGTGATGCCGTAATTATCTCCACGCCGCGCGTGACCGGTCAATTCAAGGTCAGACAGTGGGACCCATGTTCGTCCAGTCAAGTCATCTCTGGCGCAGCAGACGCTTGAGGTCATCGATCGTCAGCACTGACGTCACCAAAAGCTACACTAGCAACAACTACAATTTCTTCGGCTTCAAAGCTAAGAGTATCCACTCGAATCTACGATTCGGCCAATTACTCGGGGGCTACTCCCATAGGGAGGACGGATTTAATCATCCGATTTTTTTTGTGTCCTACGGACTTACAAATGAATAACGTCTGAATTAAAGTCTCCGCTCGAGTCTACGACTCGAACAGACACTCGGGGGATACTCCCATAGGGAGCGCTGGTCGCGCACCCTATGAATTCTTCGACCGCGATCCTTCGGATCAGCAGGCAAAAACTTTTCGGCAACTCTGCCCCAACTAAACGTTAAGTGAGCAACGTTCTCCTTGACCACCCGAAACACCTCCGCGGTGATAAACATTCGGATGCTGTGTCTGCGACACAAAGATAAGACCTACAGATATCATCTGATGGCCTGGCAACGCACATGACTGCGCTCTGCTAGTAAAAACCCGTACTAACAGGTGCGATGAAAAATCCCAACGGACGCGTTGGGTACATCAATTAAATTCACTGGAATTCCACTCCTGTAAGTCCTCCGTGGCCTGAGTCAAATTACGCTAGCATATGTTCCGGGTTCGAGTTGAGGGACTCGAACCTGAAGAAGATCGTGTTGTTTCGTCCTAAGACAGTTAACTGACCCTGATCCGTCGGGTGAGTCAGGCACACGCATCAACAATCTCTACACATGAACTATTTAAATACATAGTTGCACCCGAAAGATTGCAGAGTCCTCAGCCGAATCTACGATTCGACTGAACACTCGGGGGCTACTGACATGGTTATACCCCACGGGTACAAGATCTCAGCATACCTGGTCCAGCCCAAGAAAGGCCCACGGCAAATATACGCCGGCCCATGAAGATTTTCGGGTGGCCAAGGCCCATGATGCTTTCGGATCCTTGGAGAGCAAGACTAGAGTAGATAGGAAATTCAAAGGGGTAAAACCCTAGAACCTGTAACCGACTAGGTCTATGCCCGGGACCTGCCTGAGTCTATATAAAGGCTAGGAGGGCCGACCTAGATCTCCTCCTCATACTTTCGCATACACACCTCCACGCCAGATTGCATTTGCACACCCCTGTAACTTTCGGTTCCACCGTAATCAAGAGTAGACAAGCAGGAGTAGGGTTTTCCCTCCGGGGGCCTGAACCTGGGTAAACCTTGTGTCCCCGTGTTGCTTGTTTGCTAACCGTTCCGCGATCTCCAGCATCCCCATCTTCTCCAAAACCCAAGTCCATAACAATGGGCATTGATGAGATCAAACCTCGTCACACACTTCCAACACCTTACCGAGTCATGTGAACACTAAGAGTCCATCTCATCAACATGCAACGCTCCTGCCGGAAATTCAACAGCTCCTAGATCTTCACCAACAAAAAAAATACTTCCTCCATCCCAAAATAAGTGACCTGTATTTTTCAAATTCGTATGTATCTAAACACTAAAACATTTCAATGTGTATTCAAATCTAAACAAATTCAAGTCACTTATTTTAAGACTAAGGAAGTATCATGTACACAACTTTTGACCACGGTTACCTAATCCAAATTGCAATTGGCATAACACTTGAAAAGTAAGAAAACTGAGTTCATGCCATAAACATGCAACGTGTCAGTTTTAGGTTATAGGGCGTGACCCCCTTAGAACCCTTTCTAGGAAAACTCCAAATTCAATATTTAAATATGCATTAAGATTAGATCCGGCTTCTAGGCTAATTTTGAACTAGCAAGTCATTATGCGGGATAAGATGGCAACGTCAGATCCTCAAGCATGCCCCTGGGATCTTGTGAGGCTTGACATCCTAGCTATGTGAGATGATATATTTCTGTTTAGCACCTAACAATAAATAACTACACATTATGCACATCTTAGCACCTAACCTATTCAAAAATGTGCTTAGAAGATAGCAATTAGGGTTTGGGTTACTTGATCAATTTTTATCTTTGGGTCAACGTCGTACAGACCTCACACCTTGTATTTTTATTCATGACAGTTCCATATTAAACATGACCGAGATCTCTAAAGATATATTAGAATTGCGATGAATTAAGTGACGCGGTGTTTTGGCTGTTGGCAAATATGATCCCTTTATTCGAAAATGTGTTTGAACACATTTTGAATTTTCAAAACATTAAATAAAAATACTCTGAATTCTAGGTGCACACAAAGTGGTTTCACGAAAAATCTACTTTTTGTGTAGTTAGTGTAGAAAAGACAAATTTTGGTGCTAAACTAAAGCACTTCGCAAGACCTTTTTCTGCCTTTTTTTACACAGCCCACGAAAAATACATCTTCTTCATGAAACTTTACATGAGCACATATAATGTAGAGATGCACACTCAATTTATTTCAATTTAAAATATGTATTTTTTTGTAAAGGGAGCATATGAACATTAGATCAAAAGTGAATCTCTTAGAGTTGAAGTTGTGTATGGAAGGAAGAGTATGTGCGTCCAAAAATTCAAATGTATGAAACATCTGCTATGGTTGTTGCTCTTAAACACTAATGTCATGAGGGAGAACCAAATTATCCTTCCACGATTCTAGAACTGCCAATTCGTTTGAGAAGAGAGACTTAAATTACACGAGAAAAAGAATTAAAGAAGAAATGAATTGTGCAACAAGAAAAAGGCAAGGGGTTATGGCATGGTGGGAACGATGAACGGCTCTATTTTATCTCATCCCGAACAAATTCATCAAAATATCTAAATGCATAAAAGTTAAATCATTTTAACCAGATCGAAGAACTGACTTCACATGATTTCATGCTAATGATTTTTTGTAAAAATTATTTTTAGGTTCACAACATGCTATTTCATCAGAGATCCAATGCTAGTTTTGTGATCCTTAGCCCCTATCTAAGAATATTTATGAAAACCCTTCAAAAAGTTTGACCAGACTTTCAAACGTGCATAACTAATTCAAAAAAAATCAAAAAAATACAAAACCTTCGCATGGTGTCATGTTATGTGACATAGTTGTGAGGAAAAATATCAAACTTGGTATATTGATCATATTTCAAAAAACCATTCACAAAATGACCTATCTCCTCCGAGGTTTTTTGGCTTTCGGGTCAAATGACCAATGATATGGCTAGAATCAAGGCATAGTTTGTGATAATGTTCCCATATTGGGCATGCATGTGTATAATGGGATGATTAAAAATGTTGTAGTACAAATTTTTCCTTTTCGACGCACAGAAAATCCATTTTCTACTTTCTGAGTGCCGAAAGAGGGGGGATTTGTGAAGCAACCACCAACTTGAAGTTTCAAAATGGTAACATTTTATTTTTCAAAAATACTAGACCACCTAGCATGTACAATGTCCTAACTTGAGTATCTCAAACCTTGTATTCCATCCCTGGTGAAAAAGACAAATCCTGCTGAATCGGTTGGAAGTGGGTAAGATATGAACTACATGTACATGATTTCATGGTAATGATTTTTTGTAAAAATCATTTTTAGGTTCACAACATGCTATTTCATCAGAGATCCAATGCTATTTTTGTGATCCTCAGCCCCTAGCTAAGAATATTTATGAAAACCCTTCAAAAAGTTTGACCAGACATTCAAATGTGCATAACTAATTCAAAAAAATACAAAAATTTCGTATGGTTGTGAGGAAAAATATCAAACTTAGTTTTAGAAATGGTTGAAAAAAAACTTGCTTAGAAATGGGGTGGTTTACCCTAGCTTTGGAGCCCATTTCTACCACATTTTGGGTGAGGGTGAGTTGTACTTCACAAAAGGGATCAGGGTGAGGATGAGTTGTACTCTACATATGATAAAACGTTGGAAGCTCATACAAACATAGAAAAGTACACATAGCTACATTGGTTGAAATTCAAATTTACCATCATATTTGAATTTCGGCCAAATTATCAACAACAAGTGCCAAATTATTACAATAACAAACGTTTACAACAACAAAAAGTGCCAAATTCAAAGTCTATTTCTTTTGGCTCTTCTTACCCCTCGTTTTCTTCTCCTTCACAAGTTTCACACCACACAACAGGTTTATGCTCTTCTTTTTCTTACCATAACCATCTGGCCTCCCCACAGCACGTCCAAGAGTCTCCTTCACCTCCTACACCTCCTCAACAACACAATCTGGCACCAGAGCCTCATCAACATGGTCACTTTGCACCACAACCTCATCAACATGGTCAGTTTACACCACAGCCTCATCAACATGCTCATTTTGCACCAGAGCCTCAACAACATGCTCATTTTGCACTAGAGCCTCAACAACATGCTCATTTTCCCCCTCATTTTGCACCAGAGCTTTCAAATCAAAAACGGTGTGCCCTAAAGCCTCAACAGTTTGCACATCATCCTCCAAAACAAGTTCAGATTGCACCTCAGCAGCACCAAACATGATCTGGTTAGTTCTCTTCTTTGTTTGGCCATTGATTCTTGCCCTTTTCACTGGCCAGCATTCTTCAACAACAAGAGGTGGGCCTTTTTCTCCACGCTTCCTCCTGAAAACAAGCAAGTTAGCCGGGGGAGAAAATCATCAACAAGAAATACATAGATTTTGGATGAACATACTTTGTCTTTTCAGCAGTGTATCTGCACTTGGTAGAGCCATATCGGTGTCCAAGTTCTTCACAGAGTTTGCATCTATTCTTGTTACCTTTTTGGGCCCTTTTTGTCTTGGCATCTTTCTTTTCATCTTTCTTTCCCTTCTTGCTGCTCCCACCTTTCTCAAACCAAGCCTTGAATCTACTCTGCTTGGGCCTGCCAGCCTTTCTTTTCATCAAAGGAGGACACAAGGAGAACTGAATGTCCACTTCAGGCCACTGAGATTGATTTGTAAGTGCTGGAATTGGTGTTCCATATGCAGCCTTGAATTTTGCTACAGAATAATACTCATGCAAATATGGGTGCATATTTAGCTTGTGTTTGGAGGCCAAGAAAAGTATGGCATGCTCACAAGGCTTCCCAGTGTGTTGCCACTCAAGGCATGTGCATTCATGCAATTGAGTGTCAACAACATACCTCCTGCCAGTCTTTGTATCTCTGACTTCAGCACCCCACAATGAGGATTTCTCAACATGCAAATGTGCAAGATTTATGCTCCTGTTGACCACCTGCTGCACAACATCAGGAAGCTTATCTCCTTGAAGAACATCACCAAGCCTTCTTCTCAATTCCCACAACCTCATGATCATGATCCTGATCTGGTCAACCATGTCATGGACAGGCAAGTCTTTTAACTCCTTCACTTTATTGTTGAAACTTTCTGCCAAATTATTGTTGATATGATCACATTTGATGGCAGTGTTAAAACCTGACCTGTACCATAAAAGAGAATGCTAGGTTTCCAACCATGTACAAAACTTGACCATATCCTCCTCAGAGCATACAGCCTTAATCTTGTCAAGGTGATATGAATGTGTCTGTTTGGTGTAAGATCTTGCTGCTGGCCACATGCGTCCAAAATCATCTCCTCTGAATTTTTTGATCAAATTCATCCACATATGGAAGAAGCACTCCCTCTGCTCAGGATGAGGGAAAACAATCTACACTGCATTTTCTAAACCTTTACATGCACTGTGTGCACTGCCAATGGAGAGACTGGCCCTATGCATCTTTTCAACTGCATCATGAACCATGTCCATGATGCCTCTTTCTCAGACTGAAACATGCCAATAGCTACAGGGAACATCCAATTGTGTCCATCTAAAGCATTGCATGATGCTAGTTGACAATTCCACTTTCCAGTCAAGAAAGATGAGTCTATACTCAAATATGGACGGCACCCTGCTTTGAAGCCATCGATGCAAGGCTTGAAAGCCATGAAGAATTTAGATAAGAAGACTTTCCCATCAGCTGTTACCTCAGTATCTATCTCCACAACACTACCAGGTGACCTCTTCTCTACTTCTGCTTTGAAGTTATAAAGCATTCAAAAGGTATTTGCCCAATCACCATATAGCTCTTTCATTGCCCTTTGCTTTGCCTTCCACACTGTAGTATAATTTAGCTTAATGGGGTACTGCTTTTCCAAGTCTAAGTTCAATCTCTTTGCAGTGCTGTTTGGTGTTGTGGCTAAAATAGGCTTGATTTTTTCTGCAACCTATAATTGTGATGTCATCTTTGTAACTGTTTGAGAACTTTTAATGCAAGTATGAGGTTTTGGAATTTGATTCACTCTTATTGTCCTTCCATCAGGTTAGCGTCTAGCATATATATACCACTTGCAAGGCCTGGCACCATCATCATAACCTGTGCATTTTGCATAGAACTTCTTTTTATTAGTCCACATAGTCTTGGTAGGAAACTCACGTTTGACTGCATATGTCAAACACATCCTGAATTCATCCATGCTTGGAAACAATCTCCCAACTTCAATAACTGGGTCCTCTTTGTCATAAACTGTTACTAGCTCATCATCATGTGCATCATCTACATGAACTGCAACATTTTCCAATAACTCTGGATCTATATCCGCCTCTTCATCTCTTAAATGGTTGTCACCATCATTTGCAGCTTCACCCCTCTTCTTCTCCTTGTCTCTGTCATCTATAGGAATGCCAAAAAGCTTTGCCATTTCAATGTCATCTATTAGTGCAATGACCAAATCAGTCCGGTCATGTATCTCAACTGAATTCCAATCAACATTTACAATCCTTTATGCAGCCCCTTGTGCATTAGCATCTGCAGCCTCCCCTTGTGCATTAGCATCTGCAGCCTCCCCTTGTGCATTAGCATCATCCTCCACTGTTAACACTTCCAACTCAGTAAGTATAGGCATTACTTGCTTTTGTGCAGCCCAATCATCCTCGACCATCTGATCAGCCAGCTTCGAGGCCACATATCCAACCCTCGAATCAGGTTCCAGATCAATGAGCTCTGCTAAAAATAGAATAGTTTTGCTTGTCCAACCGTTTCGCTCAGATTTCATCAACTATATGTTCCCTTGTCTCAACCCTAACAAAGTCACATTTGCAATCATCAAATCGTAACAAAGAAACTTCTTGCTCTGGCCCCCAAACCACACTATCCCCAATTTTTTCCACCATTTTCCTCACCGCCTCCTCTCCCAATGTTTATTAGCTCTTGGGGATCAACATGTTCTAATTCCACCTCCCATTTAACAACCGTGTCTCTCTTAATAATCTGCGTGCTGCCATCAACTAAAACAGCCCTAGAGGGAAAGAAATTGATGCAAAATTCGAAGGTTTGGCTCGCAACATCGTCTCCCCTATTTTTGGCGGGCACTGTGAGCTAGCGGAAGCGAACAAAGAGCTCAACCTTAGAGAAATTAAGTGCAGAGATGCGGGATATACCGATTATAAGTCCCCTCTCCATGCTCCATCTCGTTCCCCCTCGCCCCGTTCAGCACACCCCGGCCTCCACAATCTAGCATCAATGGGCACACTCAGATCTCGAATTGACAAGAATGGGAGAGGAATTAGGTTTCAAATGGCACTCACCACCTTCGCCATCGAACGAAAGTGCTGCCGCCTAAAATAATTGCCCTACCGCCACCACCGCCGAGAACGATGGGTGAGTTCCGCCGCCGCCGTTGGGAAAGCTACAGTCAGTGTGACGCGCGCTCTCGGTCGGAAGCGGTTGGTTTGACTGGCTATCCCAACCGGCCGGTTTGGCTTAACCCTAATCTTGGAACAAAGTTAAATGTGTCCTTAACGACCGTTTTATAGCCCGAGTGGCCCTGGGCTGTTAGCTGCCTCACAAGCGTCGCATGCAAGCTATTCTTTGCAACGATGTCGTGTTCCTTCCAATTCCGCGTAAAGACGTCGCATGGGAGCTATAAGCCCGAGAAGAATATTGTGGCCATATATATAACCTAGAGTTTGAAGTGTTGAATAAGATGCAAAAGGATCCCAACTCATCAATAACATACACGTGTCACATGAGATGTGAAAATATCCCGAGGAGTTAACTCCTTACCATTATGGTCACATGGGTGAAGAACAGGGGCCCTGACTATGGGTTGCTGATCATCAAGAAGTCAACATTTATAGACTTATAGTTAGTTGGATACTAAAAATCCCTATCCATTAAATTAACCAATGGGTATGTGTGATGCATGTATTTTGTAGTAACACACTAAAATATGCATTCGTCTAAATAATAAATCATATATATGGTGCAATGATCTGGCATAAATTTATTATCATGACAAGTAACATACTCTGAACCACACAAAAATATATTGTTCCATACACACATCTCACAATCATAGTGTTGGTGGGGTTGTAAATTTTGCATAACATAAATAGATTAACCAGCATGAAGTACTACCGTGTTTAAAAATTATTTAATGCTCATATCTCATAGTATCATGGTGATGCAGCTGAAGGAGCAAAGGCTTTTTGGAGGACGAGCTGCACGGAGCTCGTTTTTTGAAAAAAAAAAACAAAAGATGACACTTCGATGTTTCAAAAACTCTGAACAAAAATCTTAGGTGCAAACAATGATGTACTTACCAGCGTGCAAAATATCAGCTCGAAATGTCTTATATGAGAGCCACACAAAAATGACAAAATCTGACATCTAAAAACTAAATTGTGCAAAGATTCAAACCTCCCAAATGTGTCAGAAGTTTAACTAGGATGTTGGACATTAGTCGATGACTTCATGAAGTTTCAAAAAATTCTTAACAAATATTGACAATGAAATAGTTCACCCAATGTGCAAAATGTAGCTCAAAATACCTTATATTAAGGGCTACACATATTTTTGATAATACATTTTTTATTAAGCATCAATGTTTGATATAATACTACTAAGTATTGTAAGAGCTGATATACAGTTTCAAGGTGATATACATTTTCAAGCTATATAATCGAATACAAATATGTTCTGACTTTCTAAATTTTCATATTTTGGGCTCTATCTATAATTTTGCACGGGCGTCAAATTCGTAAAGACGACCTTGAGCATGGCCGACCAGAGGACGGGAATGTGTTGCATGCAAGGACTACTACTAGCTGAAAGGCAAGACCAAGAGTTTTTTTCTCTGTTTTCCCCTTAAACAATTATGGTCTATTTCAACAATTTTGATCATGTCTATGGTACATGTGTGGTGCCTAGGAAGCCTTTTTTTTTTCTTGACTATCTTTTTCTTGATACACCCACTCGTACATGTACGTGTCGTTGTAAGGCACAAGACCTCCGACAATGGTCATCACCGGGGCACTAGACCAGTACTACGTGGAGGTAAATTTGGCCAAGGCAGTGTGGCGGCGCACCTTCGCCTTGGGTTGCGCCGTCTTCGACATGCCTGATGTCTCCAGCAGGTTGTCCCTCCTCCTTCCTGTCCAACCCCCACGACAACAAGCTCTGCCATGACAACCACCACAACTTCAGTCTAAGAAGGGTCGTACACTCCTAGATGTACTACCCGCCCAAGCTCATCTTTCCTAAGGTCTTCAGGATCGAAAAACATTATATATATATATATATATATCAACGCGGATTTGTTATCTAGAATGCTACCAATGCACGCAAGCATTGACATTGGATACAAGGAGTACTATTACTAGCTGCCAAGATGAGAGAGAGCCAAAATCTTGCATGCAATTAACAGTGTTATTTGCCGTCTGTAGAATTGCAAGACCAGCCTTTATTATAGCGTACCAAACGGCATCTATTGTTGCAAAAATTTCTACAAAGTGCATACAGTGTGCTAGTAGTACTTGTTTGCACTAGACATTTAGCTTGTACTAGTTGATGGAATGTGTGCATGTTAGTATCAATATGAGCATGAAAACATGCAAGAATTTTTGCAATAATTTCAACCATGAGAGTAGACCAAATATATCAACTAGTGCATACGGTATGCCAATAGTACTTGTTTGCACTAGACATTACTAGCTTGTACTAGGTGATGAGATGTGTGCATGTTAGTATCAATATGAGCACGAAAACATGCAAGAATTTATACAATAATTTCAACCATGAGAGTAGACCAATATATCAAGCAAGTTAGCATGCAATAAATTCAACCATGAGGGTTGCACAAATTTCGGCCATTTTTCCCGCGCTTGGCATTCGTTTTAGCGCGGGAGTGCTTCCCGCGTCCCCGCTAAATTTTTTCCAGTACAAAAGCAAAACTTGTTCCTTTATATAGAGGCGGGATTACAGACCATTCTCCCTATCAGCTCCACTTTCACGTACTATTTGTCATATCCTTTTTAGCCTCCCACCAATTTTGGCCGGTTCAATGGTCTAAATGTATTGCTAGAATACGTGCTGAAATTTTAGCCAGTTCAGTGGTCTACTAGTATTGCTAGCTTGCATGCATGCGTGAGCTGTTGCTAGTTTGCATGTATGTGCTAGTTTGCATGTGTACTTGCATGTACTAGCAATGCATGCAAAAAAATTCTCTCTATGTAACGGAGTGTGATGTTTTCCGTTAGATATTTTGTGCTCCTGCTGCTCAACTTCATGCTCCCTATAGAATATCCAATTGTTGGATTAGTATATATAGGTAGCATCCTAGATAGCCCACTATTTCCCATATATATATATAGGAAGCGTAAACGGTATGCCCTAGTACCCGGGAGGAAGCATCATCCACCACCCGTGTGCTTTGAGATGGGTACCTAATTGCCTTCCTTTTTCTTTTTCCATTTCTATCACCTATTTGTAAAATGAATTTCTCTCACTTACCACATGACATCCCTAGGAAAATGAGGAGGGGTAGGCGAACGCTCCAGCTCCAGTAAAATGAATTTCTCTCACTTGAGCAGGGGTAGGCGACGCTTCAGCTCGCGGTGGTAGAAGGTGAGGCATGAGCCTGTCGTTGTAGGAGGTCCGGCAACGGTGGATCTTGGCAAGCAATAAACTGATGCTAGTTGAACTACGGTGAGCGCAAGGGAAGCGGGACTATGGTGGCCCGGAGGGATGGCCGCTGGTCGTGGGGGCCTGCGGGAGCAGGGGTAGGATAACGTGGGAGCGGTAGGGGAGCCGGCGGTGGCGGCGATTCTGGCCAGATGTGGGAGGGATCTGGAAACTGGACAGGATCTGGGATGGGTTGTCGGAGGTGGATTTGAGACGGGGAAGGTGTCTGATCCTACTTATCAGGGCTCGACGATGGTCACCTGCGACGGCCCATACCTGTGAACACTGCAGCGACGGCAGGAGAGCCAGACTAGTTTGGCAGGCAGCTGACACGGCAGGCGCAGAGCCACATTGCGCAGTTGGAAAGGCCTCCATAGAAATACCTCTTTAGGATATAATGTATGGTGTTGATAAAGAGCAAAAGTGAAGATATTCTCTCAACTCACACGGATCTCCAAGCAAGCGAGTGACGTGAGATGTTTCCTCCGCAGGATACGGGCATACCATGTGTTTTGTCTATATATATATATATTTGAATAGAAACCACATGTTATGTTTGATGACTCTATCTAAATTACTACAATTCTTTATCGTTATGTTTGCTCTTATTTTTACTATGTGGCAACACATCAGACATGTGTGCTAGTTGTTGTATAAAAAAATTCTTACTCTAACCGATAATTTTTTACAATTATCATTTTTAACTATTTGGCTTAAATTTGTTGGCCTACCTTTTCCAGCCTTTGATCCCACCCATGGTCCACGTCCGCACGTCTACTATTTATCGTCTAATTTTGTCAAATGTATGCCCATCAAGTAAATTGGGTCTACCTTTTCTGTCCGTTTGAACCGACGGTCCGCGTCCACGCGTTTACTATTTATCGTCTAATTTTGTCCAAACGACTGCGTGTACTATTTATTGTCTAATTTTGTCTAACACCGTTCCACGTAATGTAGACGCAACGCAACTTTTCGGAGAAAAAATTCTTGCTCTAACCGATAATTTTTTACGTTTATCTTTGTAACTATTCGGCTTAAATTTGTTGCCCTACCTTTTCTAGCCGTTTGATCCGACCGACGGTCCGCGCCCACGCGTCTACTATTTATCGTCTAATTTTGTCAAATCGTATGCCACGTTAAGTAAATTTGGCCTACCTTTTCTATCCGTTTGATCTGACGGTCCGCTTCCGCGCGTGTACAATAATGATTTTTTATTCTTTACTTGTATAAAGATAAGGAAAGTATGTGACATCCTGTTTTCTCTGTGCCTTTCTATTACTTCACCTCGGTGTTCTCGGTAGATCTTGAATTGTTTTTAAATTTGTTTTCCTGTTAGGTTTTTTTCACATTTTCGAAATTTTTGTGCAGAACATGCAAGACCTTGTTATCGCTCCAAGTAAAGGAACACCTTGGATGTAAGAAAATAAAGACACGCAAGGCCTTCCTTTAACTTCTCACATTGAGAAAATTTTGTACAAAATTAGATTCTTGCAATAGCGGAAGTGCCCCGGCTATACAACAAGTGGCATCTCTCCTTGATGATAGAATAAGTGTCAAACATATATCACCAACACGAAGACAAAGATGTAAACAAGAATAGCTAGATATGTGCTCCTTTTGTATCTTTCTATATAGCTAACAATTGAATCTAAGTGAAAAAAGTATTTATTACATGTTGTGTATGAGTTAATGCAATGAAATATAGTTAAAATGATGATGTGCATAAAAACGATGACTTGCATAAAAACGATGAGTGCATGGAAAATAATATTTTGCAACAGAAGCAAAAAAAACACTAAGAAATGAAATTAAAGTTTGCAAAGGCAGCAAAACACACACAAAGCAGCAATGGTCGTACTTCGCACGTGACACTTTAAACCGTGTGCGATGGCATGGCTCATCGCTTACCCTTGCGCATAGACGGTTCGCTAAAATGTGTGGGTTATGCAAATTCAACCGTGTACAATAACCTGATATGTACTACTAATTGAACACTCAAGTACAATTGTGATCCAATTTTCACTCACTACGGTGAAGATTCGATGCGCCGACGGCCGGCTGTCGTCGGCACATCGCCAAATTGCCGCTGGCACAGGCTGTGCTGACGGTGGCCGTCGGCGTAACCCCGTCGGTGTACGTCCTGGTCGGCACAACTCCGTGGCCATCGGCACAGCCCCTCCCCCTCGGCATAGCGTCTCCCAGCGGGCCCCGCGTGTCACGCAACAGCCGTATCCCCAGCCTGGAGCTATGCCGACGGCCAGGCCATCGGCACAGGAATGGACTACGCCGACGGCTAGGCTGTCGGCATAGCCTAAAATAACTTTTTTATTTTTTTTAAATAATATTTTTAATCTTTGAATTGGTTGACTCGTTAATATCTCGTTTTGATCATTTTTAACACTATTTATACTTAATAATTGATTAAATTGCAGTCTTAGTCAAACTTTCCGGTTGGTCACCCATCCTAACACTACTTTAGCTCTAGCACGCTTAACTTCCTCGTTCCTTCAGAATCTCTTTTCGCAAAGCAATTTACACATTGTTGTCAATACTATGATATCAATCCTATTAACTCATATCATCATGTCACATGGTTGTATTTTTTGAAATTACAAGCAATTATTTAAGTAAATAACAATGAATAAGTAAAAATATGATTAAATTCAAATAAAATATTATGATTTTATGTTTTTGTATTTTTTATTTAATATGGAATAATTAATATCTTTAAATCTGTAAATCGGAATTCAACAAATAATATGTCTAAATTGATTAGGAAAATGAGAGGAATCCAAATATGATATCAATATCAACTTATCACAAACTATGCCGTGATTCTTTTCATAATTTCATTTGCCTGTTTAAAATGACACGCATAAAGATTCTTAGCTCGGTGCTGAGACTCGCTAAACTTGAAGTGGATCTCTGATAAAACAGCATATTTTTAACCTAAAAATGATTTTTGTAAAAAAGCATGAGCATCCGATCATGTACATGTAGTTCATATTTGACACACTTCCTACAGATTTGACGGGAATTTGTCTTTTTCATCAGTAGACGGAAAGGTTTGAGATCCCCCTGTTATGACATTATCCATGTAAGGTGGTCTAGTATTTTTTTTAAATGTGATGGTAGCATTTTGAATTAGCCATTTGGTGGTTGCTTCACAAAACCGTCCGTTTTTTGCACTCGGAAAATGAAAAACGGCTTTTTGGTGCGATGAAAAGGAAAACTTCCTCCTGAAATATTGTTCGACATCCCATGATACACACTTATGCACAATATGAACACATTATCACAAACTATGTCTTTATTCTAGCCATAACATTGGGCATTTGACCCGAAAGCAAAGAAACCTCGAACGAGATAGGTCATTTTGTGAAGGTTTTTTTGAGACATAATCAATATACCAAGTTTGATATTTTTACTTCTAACTATGTCACATAATATGACACCACGTGAAGGTTTTACATTGTTTGGATCGTTTTTGAATTTCTAATGCGTGTTTTAAACTATCGTTAAACTTTGTCGAAGGACGGACATGAAGATTTTTAGCTCGGGGCTGAGACTCGCTAAACTTGAAGTGGATCTATGATAAAACAACATATTGTGAAGCTAAAAATGATTTTTGTATAAAATCATGAGCATCCGATCATGTACCTGTAGTTCATATCTGACTCACTTCCTACCGATTCGGCAGAAATTTGTCTTTTTCACCAGGGATAGACGGAAAGGTTTGAGATCCCCCTGTTATGACATTATCCATGGAAGGTGGTCTAGTATTTTTTTTAAATGTGATGGTAGCATTTTAAATTAGCCATTTGGTGGTTGCTTCACAAAACCGTCCGTTTTTTGCAATCGGAAAATGGAAAACGGCTTTTTGGTGCGACGAAAAAGAAAACTTCCTCCTAAAACATTGTTTGTCATCCCATGATGCACACTTATGCATGAACATATTATCACAAACTATGCCTTCATTCTAGCCATAACATTGGGCTTTGATCCGAAAGCCAAGAAACCTAGAACGAGATAGGTCATTTTGTGAAGGTTTTTTGAGATATAATCAATATACCAAGTTTGATATTTTCCTTCTAACTATGTCACATAATATTACACCATACGAAGGTTTCGCATTGTTTGGATCGTTTTTGAATTTATAATGCTCGTTTTAAACTATATATAATGTTTTATGTTTCACTTAATTTTTATTTACAAATGTATAATATTTGAGTGTAGATAGATAGATCTTACTTTTATGCAAATTTTGATATACTATTTGATTTTTTCTGAATTAGAATGATTTAGTTATGATTTTTCAAAAATTAATGAGGTAAAAGGAAAAAAATCTGGAGTCCTGGCCGTCGGCACAGCCTGGCTATCTAACGTCGTTTTCGTCGCCATGTCTAAACTGGGGCTACGCTGAGGGCTGTACCCCGTCGGCACAACTCTCTCTACTATGCCGACGGCCACGCTACGCCGAGGTCTACCCTCAGCATAGTCATCTACGCTGATGGCCGAGCTATTCGGCTGGCCGAGTAGGGCTGCTACGCCGACGGCCCTAACATTTGGCCGTCGGTGTAGCCGGCCGGCCGTCGGTGCCTCAGTTTTTTCCTGTAGTGACTTGTCCTTGTAGTTTCCTGGTAGTTGAAACACATCAAACTAAGCATGCTTGGGTTGATCTCCTTATAAACCATGGGTTGTGAGTGAGAGATAAGGCCAACTTAGCTGCCTTCCGATAGTACGTCGACGATACGAATATATGTTAGTGATAAAAAAGTTATTTTACAATGTCACAGACCTTGCAACCATTACCTTCCAGCGCACATAGTGGGACTAGTAGGAAAGGGAGGCATCGGAGGGAACAATACCACATCTGTTGAGAAATGATGGTCTAAAATTTTGGCGTGGCATATAGTCGGTCATAACATTAACAACATCAGCATCTGAGTAGATCGGGCGATCATAAGCAAAGTCATAGACACATGGTCGTACATGCATGCTCCTGATGTTAGGATGATTCCTGCATGGGGGCTTGTCCGAATCTACCTATTTAATGAGTCCCGGACAAATGGAGCCGGACTGAGCATGCTGCTGGGAGTAAAT
The DNA here is from genome assembly GCA_916181665.1 of Avena sativa. Lineage (NCBI taxonomy): Eukaryota > Viridiplantae > Streptophyta > Magnoliopsida > Poales > Poaceae > Avena > Avena sativa. The sequence continues at coordinate 496,993,698 of OV702299.1, read as the reverse complement.
TGCATAAAGCTACGACAATTAGGGCTAAGGCTTAAAAAAACTACGATTTTTCGGGTTTGCTTCAAAAAACTACGACTTTTCGCTAATGACTATAAAGGGCTATAACTTTTATGTAATCGCTCATTTAGCTGGTTTGATAGCGATTCTGACAGCGCGGGCCCACCAAGGGTCATGACGTGGCAACACAGGACGGACGCCCCTGAAGCCCCGTTAACGGCCATTACTCCCTATCACCCCTGGAGTCCCCCATCGATGTCGGCGGCGGCCCAGAGTTCTACCACTTCCACCACGCCGAGGACCTGCTCGACCGCGGCTTCAGCTCCAACTCCCTCGTGGAGGACATCTCTGCGAGCCTGGAGGCCGCGCTGTCCGGCCCGTCCAAGAAGCCGCCGCGGTGGCGCAAAGCGTGGAGCCTGTGGGGGTTCATCCACCGTCGAGCCGCGGGGCGCAGGACCGGCGGGCCGTCCGACATCGCGGACCGTTCGTTCTCGGAGCCATGGCCCGACCTGCGCGTCCGCGGCGGCGGCGCCTACAACGGCAGCGGCAACAACATGCAGCGGTGCAACAGCAACCTGAGAGGCCGCAGCTCGTTCAGCAGCAACAGCGGCGGGCTGGGCAGCTCGCGGCGCAGCTACGTGGACGTGAACGGCAACGTGAGGCGGCGGGGCGAGGAGCTGCTGCAGCCGCACGCGCTGGAGCGGAACCGCAGCGCGCGGCACTCGCCGGGGCGCGGCGCCGGCGGAGGCGGAGGCGTCGACAACGGAATGCTGCGGTTCTACCTGACGCCGATGCGGGCGGGCAGCGGCAACGGCGCGGCGCGGCGAGGAGCCTTTTTCTACTCTTGACGCTGAAAGAGTAAACCGAACCCAGCTGCAACGAAGTGTCCGTATAGACAGGACAGGAGACATACCTGCAATGGAGTCCTGGTACGCGGTGAGGGCGCGGTGCATCTCGACGAGCTGCTCGCAGATGGTGGCGTAGATGGAGATCTGCTTGCGGAGCACCTCCATCTGCTCGTCCGTCATCACCTTGACGTACCCCAGCGCCTCCCCCGCGCCGCCGCTCCTCTCGTCCGCCGGCTCGCCGGCCGCGGCTGCGGAGTTCGCTTTGTCCCACTCCACGGAGTAACGGCCGGGAGTAACGGCAGTTAACGGGGCTCAAGGGGCGTCCGTCCTGTGTTGCCACGTCATAACCCTCGGTGGGCCCGCGCTGCCAGAATCGCTATCAAACCAGCTAAATGAGCGATTACATAAAAGTTGTAGCCTTTTGTAGTCATTAGTCCGAAAAGTCTTAGTTTTTTGAAGCAAACCCGAAAAGTCGTAGTTTTTTGAAGCCCTAGCCTCAATTTGTCGTAGCTTTATGCAATTTACTCTGCTGCCGGTGAATCGGAAACTCGATGACTTCGGCACGGAGAACTCTTCCCGGGCCTAACGAGCCGGCATCGTTACGGAATGATGAAGCAGCCACATAGATTAGACGATGTGCTAATCCAAAGAAGTTGTAGATGCATCCCCGTCTTCCTGAGAATCTGGTGCGCCTCACCAGTGTCGTGCATGCTCAGTCCGGCTTCGTTCTAATTCCCATTATTAGTAATCCATAACTACACTACTATGGACAGGAAAACAAGACAAAGAAACTAGCAAACAGCCGTTTGCATTTTAGCACAAACATTTAGTGCCCACAGAAATGACCAAACACGTACTGTTAAGGTCTGCTGATCAGGGATGAATGGGAAGTAGCCAGACTCGAGTCGATGTCTAGCAGCCGAGGGCCGCACCACTAATGATGTATGTGACTTCTGTTGTCGTACAGACCCAAAAAATTGGCCACCGCAACTTTGTTTGAGGTTGCCGTCTCATGTCACAGGCGGTATGACCATGTGGCTGAAGAAGAGTCATACGACATGGAGCCCCCAGTCTATGACAGCAGCAGCTCGCACCATCGGTAAACAAAAAATAACATGAGCAAGTATCAAAAGAGGCTAAGCCAGCGTATACAAGAAGATGGTAATTCAGAAAGGGAAGATAAAAAATCACTTGGAAATGGATGGATTTAGACATTCTTACACGAGACATACCCCTGCAGAAATAGCAGAGTTTAGTATAGACAAGAACCACCGTTAGTATAGCATTAAAAAACAATTTTCCAGGTATGAGAATGACCAATGGCATTGCTATTTTGAAGAATTATTACTTGTGATGCATGTTGGATGACACATGGAGAATCCCGGCACAGAGGATTACAGAGAAACATCGAGCAGCTGGAGTGGTAGAAGCACTAAACTCAGTACTTAGGCTAAATGACTTGAAGAGGGACATTCCATCGATTGTATGAAGACCTAATAATCGGTATTTGCATGCAAATGATCCTTCATGGAGAATTGTTACATCAAACTATGATGAAAGGGCCTAAGTGACGGCAACTAACCCATGATATTTGAATCTATGTAATTTGCTGGCTTACGTAAAGGGCCAAACACCCAATTCAAAATACTCTTGATGCCTCTTATTCCTAGCTACATGTTCGTGTAATCAATCGAGCAACATAAGAGAGATCATGTATGTCTTTCTTAGATGGAGCATAGTTGTGTAGGATAAAGATTTCGTGACATTATATAGCCTAGATTTGAATATGGTAGGTGATGCATGTGGGACTCGACTCACCAATAAATACTCAAACTCATGTGATATTTTGAGAGTAACCGGAGGAGTTACCGTCACCATATGCTCACATGCACGAAGAATTGAGGTCTTGGTTAAGAGCTTCACATCCCATGATACATACCTTCCTTTAACTGCATTTGCATACAATTGCTCACTCATGGAGTGATGATGTACATCGATCAAGGACACACCTGCGTGAGCAATACAAGTAACATGAGGATGTGTGATACTCCTGGACATGTGTATTTTGGCGGTGTCATGGTAGGTCGACATGTGCTTGCATTTTTTTCGCAAAGGGGGGGGTAGAGCCCCAACCTCATACATATGTCCTTTATTATATTGTTGAATTTATTACAATGGATTCATACAAAAAGCCCAGCTCATGGATCACATAAGGTTAATATGTGTTTCAGCTATCTAAAGAAAGGAAGTAACTAAAATATATGGCGCATCGACATAAGATCCTATTATCAAAACATCAGCTACATCAGCTAAATAAATCTTGTGCAACCATTTTGAAACGGTTGCACCCAATAGCCATGGCCGACAGGCGATCCTTCGGCTAAAGGAAAGAGCACATATAGATCCAGTGTGGTCAAGCGAATAGCCTGCATAAATGAAGAATTCACTAATCTGTTAAAAACAAAATAATTTCTTACATGCCATCTAACCCATAGTAAGGTGCATCCCTCGTATTTAAACTTTCTCTTGCTTATCCAACATAGGACATATCGGAAGGTTGGAACTACCCTAACCCCTCCTGATCCCCGTGCGGCGGCGCCCGTGCCCCATCGGGGTGTAGCCGCCAGACGCCCCAAACCACTCCGCCCCGTGCCTCCCCCAACTTGCCGCCGCCGGCTCCATCGTCAGGCAAAGCCTCGGTGGCGCGGCGGCGGCGGACGTTCCTCGCGTCCGAGGTCTGGGACGACGGTGGGGTGCCCCCCCATTCCCTCGTCAAGGACGGTGATGGCGGACGACGGAGGTCAGCGGCCTAGTCAGTCGACATCGGGAGTTTGTCGGCAGGGGCGGCGCTGTCCTCTCTCCCATATGGTGATGGCAGGAGCGGGAGTTTTCCTCGAGCCTGATCTCGGTCATTTTCTGTCGGATCTATTGTCGCCAGTGACGTGGTGGCTTCTGGGTTCATCCGGATTCACGAGGTCACCTAGGGCTACAAGCCCGGGCATGGTGGTGGTGGCCTTCTCTCCCATCGGAGTTGGTCGGCCGGTCGAATAAAAGTGGCTCAACCTAGGGTTCCTCTTGTGCAAAGATGATCGCCTTCCTGATGCTGGTCCTTGATCTGGCCGGAGTGGGGAGTTCCAGAAGGCTCCGTCAGCAAATGTACAAGCACACATATATATACCTGCAGTTCACTGGATCGAGTGGTATTCGGTCATGCGCACCCATGTTTTATTCCGAACGTTTGGTTCAAGAGGGAGCGGTGTGAAGCTCTATCCTTTGTTGCCACTAGGCGACTTTTGATCCATGGTGAAGTCACAGGTAGAGAATATCATGAAGGTCGGGTTGTAGGTCTATCTATGGAGGTTCGATCGCCACACTATTGAGGGACTTGCTTGGTATTCTGGGCTTCACAACATCAGTATGTAAGTGGGGGTAGCAACATAGGTGAAGTTCAGAATCTTACCTGGGTGAAATCCAAGGTCTGGCCTTAGCTGGGTTGTGCTTAGCAATGGCATTGTTGAAGGCATTGTTTTGAGAGTGGGGATTATCTTCAGGATGAAAACCTAGATCTTTGATCGAGCGACGACGGTGCTTGTGCATTGTTCCCATTTTGGAGGCGTCCCTTGTGAAGAGCCTAGAGTTCAGGTGTTGTACTGGTGGTTGTACTGTTGTCGCTAGGACCGGAACACTGTATCGGGTCTTTTATTTTCTTAGTTTTCTTTCTCTTTTATTGACTGTGTACATCCGTAATTTCAATAGGGTATTGCATTGTTGCAGAGGCCGGGTGTAATTGGTATGTCTTGATATTAATATATGCCCCTTTCCAAAAAAAATAGGAAGCCAATTCCCAGATACTTTTGGGGGTGCTAGATTAAAATCCATATGCACAATGCGCCATATAAATTTAGCAAACAAACATTCAAGAAATTTAAGAGAGATAATATCATATTACTATTTCGTTGTTTAGATGTGTAGGAGAAAGGTTTAAGACAAAATATATCACAGAGTGCACCATGGTAGCTGAGATGCAATGTGAAATATAATGCAACACACCAATAAATGCTAGACGTCAAATGAGAATTGGAATTGTCTAAGAAAATATACTGGCAAAATTATGTGGCATGATGAGATTTTGGTCAAGGAATTCCACTAATTCAGCATCATTAATGTACATGGGCTCTAGGCTAGCTATAGATTCAAGTAGTAAATCAAGGGGACCAATTATGCAAAACTAATCTTCTATATCTAAGGGAACGCCTACGTCTCAGGCGACTGAGAAATAACTATTTCTCAGTCGGCTGACGTGGCTGGTCAATCGAATGGAAACATGTATGGTTTACAAATAAAAAACTGCAACCAGATGGCTCAATCGAATCTTGGAACCAAAATCCAACGGTGAACCTCAGGCGCCTGAGAAATAGCAAAACCGTATATCTAAATAGGAGTCTCCCACTACCTGGTTTCTCTCCACATGCAAGGTATCCACATCAGCAGCGTGCCACCTCAAAAAAACTGCCTTGCATGATCACGTATGTCATCAGTTTTTGTCACCGCGATCTGCATGGCTCATGTCACTTTCCATGTTTTTGTCACCGCACCGCCTGCCACTTTTGTATGTGGGCTTGACAAACAGACGTACTTGCATGCCTTCCACAAAATGTCCGTTACCTTTCCATCTCTTCCTCAAGCAGTGAACAAGAATGAAAGCATCCTATCCCTCAAAAAAAAAATGAAAGCATCCTTAAAAAAAACTAAAGAAAGCAGCAACGTAGAAGAAACTGATGAAGGCAAGCGAAGCGGTCGTCCTTGACTTTAAAAACACCTCGATGCATTCACATCGTCTTCCACCACAATTGGGGCGTGCAGATCAGCCTCACCGCAGCAGCCTCATACCTTCTTCAAGTTTTCTCTCCCCATTCCTCTTCTCAACCATTCCTCTTCTCAACCTTCTTCAAGTTTTCTCTCATATTCAAGTTCAATTTTGTTTGAATCCATCTGGTACGGTGCAGCAAGGGTTACAGATGAGTCAAAAGTATCATGATCCGGATTTCTCACTCTTTATTTCTCATTTGGTTGGACAGATGAAGCTCTAACAATAACTTCTTACATCACTTTTCTACATTATTCCTACTGATCGAATTGTGATACAAGCATCTGGCAATATTTGGTAAGTACGAACCCTTATAGTTTCCAAAATCTGAATTTTATTTTCAGTCTGAATAACCTCATTTCCATCCATATGTATTTTTTTATTCTTTTATGTCTTCGATAGCATAAGAATTTTATTCTCTCGCTGTAGGAGACATCGACCTTTGGCATACCATGTAACATTGAGGAGGTTACCCGTGAGTACTAACCTATCTCAGACATTATGCATCGCAATGTACATGGACAAAACGTACATACAACGGTTGATTCATTGTATCCATACACACAATCATTTCTGAATATATTTCATTTCATTGATAGTGACAACTTGTGAGAATTATTCTCTGACTTAAGCTTGAGATAAAGGAAGCACTCTCAACGATTTGAGGTGCGCCGTGCGATCGCTTCTCTCTGCTTGTGGACCTTCTCTTTTCTTTGTCGCTGGACGTGGGCCTTGCAGTTTCCTCTTGCAGTGCGTCGTTTCCTCTCGCTGTGTGTTGCTGCTGGGCTTCATCTGGGGCGTGCGTGTTTTTTTTCTGACTGACATGTGGACTGCTTTTTCAGGGGCCCTTCCTGTCAGCCACTTTGTAGTTTAGGTGGGTTGTTTTTGGTCTGTTCGTTCGTGGGGATGGGGAGGATGTTGCATGGTTATCTCCGATGTTTGACCGCTTCCTTTCTTTCTTTTCTTGCCGTCGCCGAGCTGGTGCTGCGTCGCCGTGGAGCCGTTCCTTTCTTCTTCAAGGTTCGTTTTCTTATTCTCTTCTTGTAACTTATAAGTTTGGTCGGCATGGAACGATTTCAGGATCCTTGCGGTCACGCTGCAATTCTCTGTCTGCGTGTGTGCAGATGATTTCCCGTTTCGGATTCCCCCGGGGTGACGATTGCACACCACGGCGCCACAGCCGCCGAACAATCTGACTGCCGCCGTCGCGGCCATGGCGGAGCTCAAGTCGGGATCAGGTGGTTCGAGATCGATCTGGGCCGGCGAGAGGCTCACCATCCTCTTCCAGTTTCAGGTAGTTCGTATTGTTTCACTTTTATCCTCGTCCTCACCTAAATCCTTCCTCCTTCCAATCCTCACCGTCTTCCTCAACCCGACTTCTATGCCTCCGTGCCCCGTGACCTCGCCGTCTTCCTCAACCCGCCTTCCTACTGCCCCGGCGTGCCATAGTTCAGACGAGCTAGACGCGTGTACTCTTCCTAGCATGCCGCCAACCATGCCTAAATCCGGTGATTGGGGGTGTGCGATGCGACCGGCGACGAGGTGCTTTGGTGAGAGGTGACCAAGGATGATTACATGGGAGGTATGTGGGGTCATGGTGAGAGGAGTTCAGGGAGGGGCACATGTGGAAGATATGTTGCTCCTCGATCTAGATCCAACGCTTCCACCTCTATGTATTCTCTAAATATCCCGTCTGCACACGATTCTGAATTTTTGGTTGCAGCAGGTTGTGAACAAGAACAAAACATGATCTTCACTAATTCAGTCTTCGGCTCCTCAATCATGAAAGCCTCTAGGGGAAAATTGGGTGTTGTTGCCAGAAATAGTGCATGTCATATCACCTCTTGCCAGCCTTCACCAGCCACCTCTGCCCATTTACCTTCATGATGGCTCCGGCCCGCTGCCGCTCCTACTAATCTACGCCTCCCGTTAATCTCCAGTGCATGCGCGCGCCCGAATTCTCCTCTCGGTCCCGTCAGATGCGCGCCACGCCGGGCGTCCACGGTCAGCGCCGGCCCTCCGCAATCTGCATCGCTCATGGTGCTCGCCTGCTGATGCTCTCGGTGCATCAACGGCTAAAACTAGGATTCATAGGCTAAGCCATCGCTAGAAGAAACAACCATCGCCTTCCCAAACAGCACAAAGACCAGCCTGACCAGCTTCACATGCAAACTTCAGAATCTCTTCTTGGTCTAAAGAGTTCAGTCATCTGATATAAGATAGGAGCATATTAACCTTTACACTTTTAGTAACCTGTAGAGCCGATAGAATAAAGCATGTAGATGCATCGGCTTTTTTCCTGTAAAATATAGCTTTGTCTAATGGAGTTTCAGTTGAGGTTTGCCTCGTTATTGACCTAGATGCGTTGTGACCGCCCTTTAAGGAGTTGCAATCAGTTGACCACCCAATCTATGCCAACGGTAATGCAAGTGCTGAGAAAATAGTAAAGATCTTACAAGAGATCCCCTGTGGTGGGAGGTTGTTCGTCCATTGTAGTACGAGCAAGTGAGAGGTCAACAACTCCTTTTTTATTTTGTATGTCACTCCTTATCCTACTTTGATGTCGGTTGAATTTCACGGGAATTGGTAGGCCAGGCGCATGGCTCTGCTAGAGCCTGTACACCGGCAATGCGCCTAAACAGAGTGTGCCATGGACTCGCAGAAGCTGGTTGGTTTTGCCGCACTTCACGACTGTAGCAACGAAAACTTACTTATGCGGCTCTACAGTATAGGAAAAAGGTAAGAAACGTTAGAATTACTCTATATCATAAGTTTGGTTGGCAGGGAGTGATTTTAGGCCCCTTGCGGTCGCGCTGTGATTTCTCTATCTGCGTGTGCGTGCTTCCTTTCATATGTCGCTGGATGTGGGCCTGAGGCTGGGTCGAGGTGTTGTGTTGCTGGTTATTGTTGTGTACGGTGGATTGGTGTGGCCACGAGATGTTCAAGCCATGTCTGGGTGAGCGGCGGTGCTTTCTTCATTGTCTGATGGGTGGGTCGTTGTTTTATGGGCCCATTTGTCATTCACATTGTGTGTTAGGTGGGTTAAATTTTGTGTTTTTCCGTGGTGGGCTGGCGGATCGTTTGCTCTGGTTATCTCCGTGCTTTGACCTGGTCGGGTCGAGATTGGTTTTTTCTGCGGTGGCTCTGTGTGGCGGAAGGTTTCTTGCTAGCGCCGGCGGCGGTGTTTTTCTTTGCGGGTGCTCTGGTTGATTTCCGGTTCTTCTGCCGCTGTCTCGGCATGGGGGCGTCGCCTCGCTTTGTTTGGTTTTATCTTCTATGGTTGATTCTTTAGCTAATGTTTGCTTCTAGGGAGATGGAGGTGGGGAATGGTGGTCACGAGTGTTCAGGTGGAATGGGAGTTTGTTTTTTGTTGCAGCATGTTTGTATGAGGGGGAATGCCTATAGAGATTTGTAGTTTCTTCGTGCCCTTCTGTGCTGATTCCACATCGAATTGTCTTTTTTGGGGGATGAACCACCCATCTTCTTTCTGCCCGTCCACCACCGCCCCCAGTCTCCTCCACCGCCGTCCCCACCCCTTCCACCACCCCCACCACCTCCACCCTCCTCTGCAACCGCTTCTGCCATCATTGAGTCGTCATGTGCCGCCGCCCATGTCAATGGGAAGGCTAGGACTCCTGCGGAGTCGGGCCAAGTGCCGAATGGGAACGAGGGAGGCAGAGAAGTGCCACCGATGCTGCCGTCTTAGGCGGCTTGGCCGATGGACATCGGTAAATCCACGCTGCTGGGAGCGACAGCTTGGCCAAGGGCCACCATGTCCCTTGCGCTAGGATCCGCGCCCGCCGGTCCGTCGAGGTCAAGGGTCGCTGACACAGTCATGGATTTCCTGGAGGCCATCAGTGAATCCACGCCGTTGGGAGCCACGGCTTGGCCGAGGGTCACCCTTTGGTCGCTTTGTACTCTACTTCTTCCTCTTTGATACGCCAGCTTGCAGGGCCGCACATGAGCTGCTTGGTTGCATCCGGCTCCAGCGCGCCCTTGGTGGAGCGTGTGCGTTCTTTTTCTTTATCTGAAACATTTGCAGAGAGACTAATATGAATGCTGACTGATTTTAAATCGAGGTAAATATCTTCTCCTAGGGCATTTTCTACTTCAGTTTCCGTAGTGATTAGTATATAGAATTGTATTTTGAATGACCGCTTGGTATTTTGTTACCTTCAAACGTTTTGTATTCATTTATAGGCTCAGAGAGTGGTTCTTTCGTTTAGGTTAGGTTACACTAATTGGTGTGGCTCATTTTATCTGCAGGTGGTATATTTACAGTAGAGGATGAAGTTCCTTTATGGTCATAAACAAACTTTTCTAATTCAGTTTTTCTAGCTTTTCTACTTGCTAAAAAGAGGTTTTAATCCTGTGAATTGAGATTACAGTTTGCTGTACATGGGATCGTGGGGGTTTTTATGGACATTATCTTCTTGCTATTTGATCATGTAGAAGGATAACTTCTTGCTGGTAAACTGGATTGACCATTTTTTGGATGCAGGTAAATATTTCTTTGAGTTATTCATTTTCTCCTTGAGTCATGTATGAATTGATCTTAAATAATGGGTGCCCGATCTTATTCTCATCGAGAACATATTGTACCACACATATGGATCTGTGATAGTTAGTTGATGAATATATAGAAGTGGTCGGACATGGTCTAATATTTCAACCTACCGACGCTCGGATTATCGATTAGAAAATTTTCATTATGCCTTAGCATCCTGATTGTTATTACTAGTGTAATACATCTGATGCATCTGCTATTTACCTTTAAAAAATTGAGTGAATTCTGTAAATATTTTGATTTTTGGTTCTTCCTAATTGATATCCCTTGTGTTTATTTTTCATATTTCTTCCTAGCTATCATCCTGATTATTACTGATGTCGATATATATTTATTGTATCTGCCCCTCAACTTTTTTAATTGGTATACCAGTTCTATAAATATCTTACAAATTGATATATACATATGTTCAGCTTAATCTTTTGAATATGTTAGGCCCCCTGCAAGCTTTTGCTTCTATATCCCTGCATAGTGAGGTGGATCTTGCGAAATGCAGGTTAATGCCTTCTTCTGGAAGGTATTTCTTTATGTGTACATACATTTTCTGTGCAATAGTTCTTACAGAAATTTTCAGAAGTTAATATATTAATTGGCATTTATAGCATACGGTGATAGTTGTATTTTTTTACTAGACTAAAATTGTTCAATATAAAGCCAAGGTTGATTTTGGTGATTCCAGAGTTGTTTCTCCACTAGGTTTATATTTGCATGTTTTCTCTTGGTAGAGTCCAGTGTTGCTTCACCACCGTCGCTCTTTTCCCTTTTGAGAGAGGTGTGTATTGATCATATGAGTTACGACAACATAAAATTTCATATTTTCTCCACTACAAAGTATTTTAAGGAAAGGAAGATTTGCTTACATGATCTTTTATCCAGTAGGTAGGTTTTTTTTAGAGCAATTGCTTATAGTAAATGTTTCCTTGGGAACTTGATTACTAGCTAGCTGGGTTGAAATGAATTTGGTGAATTTGTAGGGGTTGACGGCAATGACAACATAGGTAGGGCACCCGAGCTACGCCTGGAGCCATGATATCCTTCCACGTCTGGCAGGGACAAGCTGGAACATATCCAGTTCGCTGTGGGGCAATGCAGCACGCGTTGCTTTGATGCCCCTTGACGGACACGAAGAAGAAGGACCACACAAGACGAGAACCTCTTGACTTAAATTTCAGGTTTGGTTGTGCTTTTTAGCCTTAGATAGGAGAAATTAACTACCTTTGCATCTATATTTTTTGTGATTTCATGTAAATAAGTTGGCATCAATAAACTTCTCGATTGGCTTATTTGTTTGTGTTTGTCTTTAAGGATTCCATCTCACTTCTTCTGACTTGTCCCTTTGTCATGTGGTGTCTTAGTTGATGTGATTATCTAACATCTGGATAAACTAAGATGGTAATTAAATCAAGCTTCTGGAGATCCTTTGATGCTTACTAAATAAACGCATACAAAATAACCTGCAAGAATTCAGTACAATAGAACTTGCAGAACAAACTACAGAAAGACTTCTAAGGTTGTGAACATGACAGTGGTAATTGATACTGTGCTTCTGCCGATTTTTTTATGTTCTTATTAAATAAACATTGCTGCATCTGTATTGGCTGGCAAGCCATGTATATCTTGGGTAATGAGTAGCATGGTTTATTATTATATACTTATTATTCCAGCTATAGTTCTTGTCAAAGTTGAAATTTGAGATGCACTTCGATGTATGTTAGACCGTTTCCGTCCTTAAAGTGAAGGAAAAGAGGGATGCAAGGAACGTGCCAACATACGCTTTCATGTTATGCCTAAGTTGTGCGAAAAATCAAGATTGTGTTATAAGATTTTTGGTGCTCATAGCTTAACATTGGCACTATAGTTTTCTGGGTTGAAGAACTATATCAAAAACCTTCAACTTCTAATGATTATTGTTGAATAGGCATGCCATATGTTTGTAGGCTGATACTTATGTCACGTGCAAAATGAAGTGTTTAGTGCTAATGACATGGCTTGCAGATTGGACATGTTGACTATGACTTATGGTACTGGGCCAGATAGATGATTATATCTATTGCATGCTGAGTACAAGAAACATAGTATCACATACAACACGGACCAATCGAACACCAAACTTACTAAATAACTATGCCCTCTGAATCGATTTCTCACGCTGAATAAAACATAAACCATTCGTGGAAAAACAAACAAAATACCAACGCCGTACCACAACACACATCAACACGTATGCAAAAATGCAAAAAAGACGGCACAGCGGAGCGCGCGAACCCGTCTAGTAGAGCTTCTTCTTGCAGTGAAACAGATATTCAAAGATTTGACGCCAACCTGTTTTGACTATGAATACATTTGTTTTCATTGATAGTGATAACTTATGAGAATGGCGTTTCTTCTTCTAATGAAACAAAGATTCAAAGATTTCTCACCAATCTCTTATGACTATACTCCAAAGTATTAATTTTCCCACTAGACATGACTTTTACGAGTCTAACTATTCATGTTTTTTTTTGTAAAAGTAATCCTTGGTACTCTTATTTAATTGCAGATTTTTAGTTGCCGCTTGAAGCATATATTATGCAATATTGATTTACCTACCGATTTTGTTAGCAAAATCCCGCTGCAACGCGCGGGGTATTATCTAGTATAATTAGTCCTATTATATGGGGCACGTTTTGATAGAAAATGGCACCATAATAATGGTTATTATTTGTGTCAAATGTGATAGATTAAATTGCCAAAAAAACCACCACAATTCAGACAAAATACCCATTAGAATGCATCAAAAGTGGTGTTTTTTCGGGATCCTTGATAACTTTGCCCAAATTGTGGTGGTACTTTTCCATTTACTCGATGTAATAACAAACCAGTGCCTTACTGATACACCACATCCTTTAGATCTGTTTAAATTACCATTTCTAATGATATCCTAATCCAACAATGACACTAAAACTTAGTGACTATATAGAGTAATAAAACTAGTAAGAAATAATTATTTTATAACACTTGAAACATTAGAGTGGTGTATGAACTAGTGCTTGCAAGCTTTATATTAGTAAAAAATGCTAAAAATAATCATGGAAGGCTAGATATTATGATCGAGATAAAGTACTATAGTACGCTTCCATGAATAGTGCATCTCATTTTCCTTTTACTTCATAATATTTTCATTAGAATTATTTTTTGTTATTCTTGGTGTAAATTGAATCTGGACATGAATTTCCCTTATCTAATATATTAATATTGTGCCAATACAGTGGAAATAGTAACATAATATTTTTTTAACATGTAGACTATGTTCAATCAGAGGTATTAAGTCATGGTATCTCGGGACATAATGTATGAAGGCTTAGTGGTTCTTACACATATGCTAGTTGATGAACACACGTTGCGCATAGATCGATGCAAGCCGCACATCCCCGTGAAATGCAACCAATATAATACTTGTAAGGATCTTGATCTTACTTAATTTGCTAGTTTACTCATAAGCTAAGTTAAAGGACTCAAAATATTCTTGAAACCTCCCATTCGTAGTGTGTAATTGATGGAGAAGCACGAGGGAGGGGGATTTGAATCCTAGACCAATGTGTTGTGTTGTAGGATGAATGTTTTTGACAATATATAACATGGTACAAAGTGTGTGAGGTGCAATATGAAATGCAACTCATCAATAGAAGGTACACCTCACATGAGATTTGACAAAACCATGTATGGCTTGCCACCTACCCAGTGTCGGAATGTCAAGGAAGTTAGTGAATAAACTGATGATAGGGAAGCCGGCAACGGAAGACCCCCTAAGGCATGCGTTCACATCTGTGAAGAACATATATAGGACATGATTAATTTTTCTTTGACCATGCAAACAGTAGGTGATATCCGTAGCTATATTTTTATCAAGATAAATAAATAAAAAAGATACAGGGTACGAAGTCCTAGAAAAATAATTTACATGTGGGAGGACATTATTAATTGGCTTGCTTGTAGAGCTGCACACACAAAACCAGTTCACCTAAAATTCTAAGCTAATAGGTAAAGGACGGCAATACTTCGACACCTCACGTGTGAGTCCTTCAGGACTAAACATGGAGTGAAAGTGGGCTGCAAAAGCCAAAATTTCTAGAGAAGGGTGGAAAATATAATTCAGCATTGCACATCATCAAAACTCAATATTTTGGAACTTAATTGGTTGGATTCAAAAGCCATTAGCCACACACTTCATGAAACTAACAAATTAGTACATGTAAATGATTGCATTTTTAATGTCACACTAAAAAATTAATTACTTTTTGATTATATAAACCATATGTAAAATACAATAATCTGCTGTAAATTTATAAATACACTTGGAAAGAAACATATGTAATGAAAGGTATAATGTTTCATTCATATATATCACAAGCATATAGTTTGTAGAGGTGTATGTTCTGTACAACATAAGTAGGAAAATAAATATATGTAATACCATGTTTGAGACTATATCTTTGTTTTCCGAGTACTTAGCTATAAATACGAGTATGAAGGGTTGCTAAAGAATATAACTTAGGTTTTGTATCCCTATATTCTCAAAATATATTGGTGGTACGATAAAAGGCATAAATCCAAGTAGGAACGACTATTAAAATTTTGATATTGTGCATTATATGGGGATTAAATGCAACTGAAGTAATATATAGTGTGTAACAAACTAATTTAATTTGTGAGTCTTGAATAAGAATCAGATGAACAATTCATAAGCATTGGTTTTTGTACAAACTCTTAGTGCCTCAATTTCAGATTGTATGGCATATTTAGTTTTATTAAGAGAGAGGCAAGACCAAAGAAACCATCTATAACAAGGAAGAATTATCTACTCCATCCGCTAGTTCCAGGTTCGAGTCCCTGGCAACCCACATGGAAAATAAAAAGACCAATCTTAGTTTTTAAGTTGGACCGACTTCATTTACAATTTTCTACTTTTTGGAAAGGGGTGATGTGGGCTTCTAGAGCTGTGGAAGTAGGTTATAAGTGGCAAGTAGGTAATGGTAAATCTATCAAATTTTGGGAGGATGTGTGGTTTGGTAACTCTACTCTGGCTACTCAATATTGGGAAGTTTATTTAGTTTCCAATCAACAAACCAAAACTATAGCTGATCTTTGGGATGGTAGTGATCTTAGATGTGACTTTAGAAGAACTTTTACTGACCAGATGATGGTCCAGTGGCAGGAAATTTTAGGCATTGCCCAATCGGTTTCTCTGACAGAGGATGAGGATCAACTTATTTGGCAGTATGAGTCTAAGGGAGTTTATTCTTCTAGCTCCATGTATGCTCTGGTAAACTTTAGAGGGGTGACTCCTCTTTATTTGCCTGCAGTTTGGAAGCTCAAAGTTCCCCCTAGGATTCAGATTTTTCTTTGGCTTTTTTCTCAGAACAAAATTCTTACTAGAGATAATCTTAGAGCCAGAGGTGTTCCAAAACCGATGGAATGTACTCTATGTAAAGAGTTTGAATCTGTTAAACATTTATTTTTTGATTGTGTGGTTTCCAGGATGATCTAGACTGATGTTCAGGACATCTTTGGAATTTTAGTTGTTGATTTCGAATCTATTGCTTCGAGATGGCTTGCTAGTAAGAACATTTACAGTTTAATGTGGTTTCTGCTGCAGTTCTTTGGGGCATCTGGAATAATAGAAATAATATAGTCTTTAATCATGCCCCCTAGATTAACATGAAACAGGTCTGGCGTCTCGTCCTTTCGTATCTAAGGAATTGGAAGGTCCCATTCAAAGAGTTGGAGGAAGGGAGGATCATTCTGTTCATGGAACGGATGATAAGCAGGCAGAGGAACCCACTGGAGCTCATGGCAACCTGATCTGCAATGGCTTTGAGTGGATCTCTACTTGGAAAACCACTGCTTCGTTGAGCTATGGGGGGCGTGCTTCTCTGACGTTCCTGGAGACACACCCTGAGGCTGCTGATGAGGTTCATGTGGTTATTTGAGGCAGAGTTTTTGTTTGCTTAGCCTGTTTCCTCTCCTGTCTCCCTCTGTTCTGAATGTAATCCTATCAATTTCTGAAACTAGCTTCTCTGCTCGCTTTTGTGCTTTTCTGGGCTTCCCCTTAAGGGTCCTGGAAAATTAGTAGCTACCGTTTAGCTTTTAGTCGTTTTGCTTGTATCAGAACCTGAAGTACTGGCTGATGTTTGGTTTCATTTCCTGAAATGGAACCGGGGATGAATCCCTGTTGATCTAAAAAATTTACAATTTTCTGCTTTGGTTATTTTAGCCCTACTAGTACATAAATTATGTGTCATAAAATTAATTCAGTTGGATTCGTATTCAAAAGTGCTTATTTATGAATATGGTGTTGTTGTTGTATAAAAAATGTACTGGTAGAGCAAATATTGCTCAAAACCTTATTCTTTTAAATACGCTTTATATTTTGAAGTGGACGGGAGCGGAGTACCAAAAATTCTTATAGATTATGATAACACTTTCAAACCCACTAACAGTTTGTATTGCTTGAATCATGATCTAGATAGAACGGTGAGGAACCAAACTGTTTTTTTCCTTTTCAACATGTTTTCCTTTTTTTTTATAATGTCACTGTAATTAAATTCTGCACATTTAGAGGTTTGGCGTTGGCTCATGTTAATTGTGCTATAGACCACTGGTTGCCAAAGGTAGCGTAAGGAATTAATAGTCAAACGACACAAAGTCACTGATTGCTCTTGAAAAAGCTGTGACAGTAGCAGCTCCCACTGTCGGTGAACACGAAATAACTCAGTCATCAAAGCAGCCAAAGCCAAAAGAAAATTACGAGGCGGAAGAAAATTCAGAAAGAGAGGACCAACGGAAACAACAGAGTTTAGCATGAACCACGATTAGTGTATATAGTTTTATTAAGGAAGCAGTTTTTTTCAAATATGAGAACTGCAGGTCACTGGTATCTCCTAAATCATTTTTACAACTTGTGATGATGATCGTTTCATTTGTGATGAACGCCACGAGCAGCTGTAGTAGTACTAGCTAGCACTAAATTAAGAACTCATGCTCGAAGATCTTGACCTGGCCATTCCAACGAATGTACGAATACTTAACGAGCCGTGTGTGCACGCAAAAGTTCCCTCACGGAATTTTCTCAAGCAAACTAACCCGAGATATTGGAACTTTCCAGATTATCCAGACTCGGGCTCAGAATATCCTTGATGTCTCTCTTTCCTAGTTGTGTGCATGCAATTGATCCGAGCTGCACAGGAGAGATCATGCATGCCATCCCTAGATGATCAGTATGCAGTTGTGTATGAGAAAGGTTTTGCAACAATTTATAGCGTAGATGGAGCTTAATTGGTTGAATCCGGAAATTCCCATCCATTAAATTAATAAAACTAACAAAAGTGTATACATAAATAAATGGCAGACCATGGCCTCTCGCTCGGCGGGAGGTTTCTGTTCGTTGGTTAGACTGGTTTTTCGTCTCTTTTTAGGGATGGTGAGGCGAGCTTAAGTCATAATAAGATTCTCCCTGTCGTATTCTCGCTCTGGTGGTGCATCTAGCGCCAGCCGAGGGCGCGTGGAGTCGTGTGTTCGGCAGACTCCTGGGATCCGTTTAATTTTCTTGTTTGTTGGTGTGTTTTTAAGTCAGTCTCTTCCGATCTACGTATATCATTATTGGCGATGGTTGTTTTTTTAGTGTGTTGGTCCTTTGGGGCTGACTTCACATCGGTATACTACACCAAGATCTACTATGATAAGTTTTGCCCGGCTCCGGTGTTAGAGGGCAAGAACGGCAGCACGCCTTCGGCTTGCGCTAGTGTTTGTATTCATTACTAGGTGGTCATTTGATCTATTTATAATTTTTATATATTCTTAAGATCTTTTTGTACTACTGTAGATGATTATAAATAGATCGATGAAATTTTCGCAAAAAAAATACATTTACTTTGTAGAATCAACCTATAGTGTTCGATCACCTTTAAAATGTAGAGTCGTGTATACAATGCAATTATGGACGAGCGTAGTTCAATGGTAAAACATCTCCTTGACAATTCTCGCCTCCTTAATTTAGTAAAGTAGTATGATTAAAAAGTTTAGTCTAGTTGACAATTTAACTGATTATATTAAATTAACTAGTACGTGTTAGTCTAGTATTGCATCCCTTACTATTTTATCATTCCTTTGCATCCCACTCGGGGTTGGAGGGGGAAGGGAGACGAAAAAGGCTCCGCGCTCCTTTTACAAAATGTGTTGGTCCATGCATGATAACAAGACGTCAGTTAGACAAGTACCTAAACATGCGCGCATAATGGGTGAGTTCATGTTTGTCGGCTGGCCTGAAAACCGGATCATGTGACGGTCTCCCTCAGGGAAGGTGTTGCTCGCTTGCACTGTAATCACTAATGGTAAGTCTTCAACAATTGTTGACGGTTTGAGACCGTTCGTCATTCTTTTTTTGGGTTGGGTGGCCCTAAGCTAGTTTTATGACGCGTGAGTGTCAAACCATCATGTACTGTTGCGATCGCTGATGGATTTGCAAACCGGGTTACAAGCACACCGTCATGTATTCATAGATGTGTTGTTGTGTTTAAATCTATAGCAAGTACAATAACGTGATGTGATTTTGCTGAGTTGAAAAAGAGAGAAGAGAAGCGGCTTATAAGAGCCAGCTGCAGCACATGCTCTAGAACACTGTGAGAGTATAAGGTGGGTAATGTATTAATAAAATAGTGCATATTTATATCATACTACTATACTTGTTGGCTATTGGACTA
Organism: Avena sativa; assembly: GCA_916181665.1. Lineage (NCBI taxonomy): Eukaryota > Viridiplantae > Streptophyta > Magnoliopsida > Poales > Poaceae > Avena > Avena sativa. Next base: position 496,974,681 of record OV702299.1, on the reverse strand, counting down.
ATTGTAGATTATATGCATGTCAACTACATATATTAAGCCAGTTGTTGGTTCTACTATTACCTTTGCTCTTTGAGTTTGTATACTCATGAAGAAACATTCCCCATTGATCCAAGCTACACTCCTCGAGTAGCTCAAACGATATAGTACTAGTTAGGTAGTGGCGAATCTAGAGGAGAAAATCAATGGTTTCACTAATCGTGCTTTATACCTCACATCATCACTTGGAGAAACACCCTTACTTATTTTGAAACTCCACTTTGCAATGAAGAGGCTTCTTCTTGGGCATAACAAATTAGTGCAATTTTATACCAATAGACGGTGATAAGAACTATATTAGAAAAGAGTTTGTTGAATTTCATTGGAGTTAGATGATAGTAATGCTTGTATATGAACCCTGTTGTTAGGATATTCAAAATATGTAATTTGTTAGTGTCCTCTCAAATCGTGTTACATTGCTCAAGATATTCTTGACACCTCCCATTCATAGCTATATGTGTGTAACTAATTTATGAACTATATACGGAGGAAGGGGAGGAGAGAGACATCTATAACAATCCTAGAACGATATGTTGTGTTGTCCGATGAAGGTTTTGTGGAAATATATTAAAATAGAGTAAAAGGTGGTGGGTGAGACGCAATCCGAAATGATATACATCAATAAAAGCTCCTCAAGATTAGAAATTATACCAAGTTACTAGTACCAATATGCTCACATTTGCGAAGAACATCGAAAAACTCAACATTAATTGGCTTGAGATCAAAGAAAAACTCTACCATTAGGTACTTATTTGTTGGATTCAAATTATGGTCCATACACTTCATGAAAATAATAAATGGTATGTGTAATGCATGCATTCACAATAATATATTTAATCGTCATGTGATAGTCGAAACCATATGTACAATACAATATTCTGGATGTGAGGCCGCCAATAGCCAACAGGAGTAACTTAAGTTGAGATGTGAGGCAACCTGAGCTATCCAGGGGTTTATGTAGGTTTTGGTCCTAGTTGGTGGATGAAATCCCTACTCCTTTTTATGTCGACTATGGGGTCTTGGGAGATCTAGGGTTTATGTACAGAGAGTTACGACATAGTCGGGTTTGGGTTTACATGATGTGTTCAAGTTGGATTGGACGAGTTCTACTATGACCCGAACCAAGATGATGTGTTGTGTACTTGGAGTCATTGTACGTCGCGTGGACTCTCGTCAGGTCCGGATTGGGTTACCGGGTTGTCCAGCTAGGTGTTATATCTTCTCTCGAAAGAGGCATATGCCTAGCTATATTAATATAGCAACCACGATTGATATCGCTGCTGGGCCAGACAGCACAACGCCCAAAAGACAAAAATAAAGAAAACGAAGAAGAAGAAAAGAGAAAACAAAGCCGACGACAGTGGCTCGACGAAAACGGGGGTGACCCGCCACCGCTGCGCCCTCCAGAGAAGTATCACCCCGCTCCTCGCGCTCCGAAGCATCGCGTATCAAGCAACACCTCCAAGAAGGAAAGCGACGACAACGACGCTGCTGCCCAGACATGTCCTAGGGTTTCCCCTGATACGCTCCGGGAGGTGGGGAAGAGATACACCCAACGTCCTTCAGGAAGGACGGCGACACCCGCGGGCATCACCACGTCGGTGTCAAGACGACAAGGATTTCTCCCGACCCCTCAAAAAACCACACTCTCGGACGCTTCGGATTGCTCCACCAAACTTGCCGTCCACGAGCACGCGCCACCACGGTCTTGAAGCCACCACCGCCGTCTCACCGTGCCTCCGATGCGAGGCTAAGAGGACTGAAGAGGAGGAACCTTCGACGAGGTGTGGCATGACATCAGCATGCGGGAGGGAACTACCTCCACCACCTGAAGGCAGTAGCCGACCGGATACAGCAGCAGGGCAAACCAGGCCCTCTCTAGCCTAGCCGAGCCCGAAAAAGGCTCGTGAAGCCCCGCCGCCGCACTGCAGCAAGGGTACCCCCGTACATGCCAACCCAGCACTAGGCCCTACTCCTTTTCACCCCCAAGAGATCCGCCACCACTGGAGAACCCAACCGCCAAGTAGCAGCTCCGTCGTCACCGAGCACACCCGGACCTGTCGAACCATCGTCGGTCTGAGGAACACTCCCGCCCAGACAGGCCTAGCATTGACCACCTCGGCCTCACTTAGACAGACAAAAGCTTCAGCGCCGATTCCAGACCCCCCAGGTCCGGATCCGGGCCGTACAGACAAGACAGGGAGCGAGCATTGCGGGTGCCACTACACGCAACCACAGGGCCAGATCGTCAGCAGGAGCGGTCTGACCTAGGCCCATCTGGCCCGGGTTAGACTAACATCCATTGCAGATCTATTGGGCAAGCACCCGACCTAGGCCCGCCTGGCCCGGGTCGAGCTGCCACTGCCGCGCCGCCCTCAGGGAGGGGCGCCACCCACGCCTGGTCACACGCCGCAGGCCTGCAGTCGAGCAGTTACACCCGCGCCGCCCCGCTCAAGGCCCAGCCGGCCCAGATCTAGCCCGATTGGGGCTCAAATCGGGCCAACAACTCCCCGTCGCCACACCGTCACGAGGCCCTGGCGTGGACCTCGCAGACCACCGCTGCTTCTGCCGTCCGGTGAGGCCCTCCGCGGCCGCCGCCAACGCCCCACCGAGGCGAGCTCCTGCCGCCATCTTGGGCGACCTCTGGTAGCCGGAACGTCCCGCGCCAGACCTCTACCACGCGAGGAGAAGCAGGCCACGCCGCCGGCACCGCGCAGGCTTCGCCCGGCGGCTCACGCCGGCGGCGGCGGCGGAGGGGAGGGAGGAGAGGGAGGCACTACGAGGCGGACGCGGTCGCCTGCTCGGTCGCCCGCGGGGGCGACGCGAGACAGGCCCAAACGTTTTTTTCGATGTCGTGATACTCGGTGTTATATCTTCTACCCATGCAACAATCTTGGTCCAACTGGTGGCGGCTTATGAGTTGGCATACCCATGGTCTGTCGGTATATCTCCATCACTTGGGATCACCTTGTTGGTATTTCCACCTCACTATATCTTGGTATGCAGAGTATTTAGCTATAAATATGAGTATGAAGGGTTACTAAAGAATATAACCGAGTTTTTCTTTGTTTTTCATTCATATATTAATAGAATATTTGGTGGACCAAATGAAGGAATACATGTGGGTATAAAGGACTACTACTAAAATGTTGATATTGTGTCGTTAGACGGGAGTAAATGCAACCGAAGAGTAATGCAGATTATTTAACGTACTAATTTAATTTGTGAGACTCTAATAAGGATGCATAAGGTTTTCATACACACTCTTAGAAAATCTCTAGCAGATCCCACAGATTGGAGAAAACCGCAAAATAAACGATTTTATGGTTTTCATAAAAATGCTCTGAGTAAATCCCGTAAAATGGCGGCGCATACCGCAATTTTTTTACAAGATCCGTAAATCGAGCCAAGAACAGTTGGCAGGAGGGAACTTTCAGGTCGCGCGCTGTCGGACCCACATTCTTGCTAAATTCTCAACGAGGTGGTTTCATTCCCTCACAGAAAATCCAATTCCCAGCAAGGAGGGATTACCAGCGTGGAATGGCAGCCGGAGATCGCACTCCAGATAGGATAAATTGTGGTCAGGACTCGTCCGGACGGGACAACGCAACTCAGAGCATACGGAGCAAGGTCAGCGCGGCAGCGCTGGAGCAAGGACGCCGCGGGCGGCATTGGAGCAGGGGCTTGGTCGGTTGGGGTTGGTTCTGGGAGTCAATGTGCGTGGAATCGTAGTGAAGATGGGAAGAGAAAAAAAAAAGAGGAAAAAAATAAGGATTGTCCAATTATGAGAGTTTTTTTTTTGTGAACGCCCAATTATGTGAGTTCATCACAAATATTTTAGGGTATCTATTTCGTGAAATCTATTTCTTGCCTGGGCACGTGTTTGTGTTCCACGGTGCTCACATCTCACGGGCGTCCGATCGCGATCGAGTGGCAAGGACGTGAAGCGGCGCAACCAGAAAAAAACTTGATAGTTCCTTGATTGTTCAGTGCCCCTCGATAGTTGCTTTTCCTCTCTCCACGTTGCCCTGCACCCTCTCTCCCTCGTCGAGCTATACTCGATCTCCACCTATAAATTGGCCTCATCGGCGGCGAGCGGTCCGGTGGGAAGCCCTGGGGGCGGATGCCCGGGAGAATCCTAGCTACGCCTTCGTTCAGGTCTGCCTCGACGTACGCGAATCAGGGCTCCATCATCATCACCGAAGGGGCGATGCAGTCGGTTGGGCCGGCCTGAGAGCAGAGGATGTCAGGAACATCGTCAGCGAGGTCTTGATTACTCAATACTATGCGGTGAGCACCTTGTTCTCCATCTCCTATCTACTTTTACCAGCGCATGTAGTCACGTCGGCGTTATCACAGCGGAGCTGCCTAGCCGTACCATCTTTGGTTCTGCTGTAGTGTCCATGTGCATCCCTAGATGCTCATGTGTACAGCGGGGGCCATGGATATGTAGATCCCTTAAAATCCCAGTGAAATTTCTTTTCCACTAATTTTTGCTCATGTACAGCAGGGCTACGGTGTAGATCCCCTGAGATTGAACTCATTTTTTTGCGGGTACTCATGTACAACAAGTGGGCATGGATGTGTTGATACCATTGAAATCAAAAATTTGGAAGTACTAGGTTGCTCGTGTACATCAGGGGTCATGGGAGTGTAGATCGTTTGAAATCAATTTTATCAGCAATAAGTTGCTTACTCATGTACATCAGAAGCCATAGTTACATGTACATAAAGCGTTGTTAGATTTTTAGTCAGCAGTCATTTGTTCCATGTATGGAGTTTTTGCTCTCCATTTTTTGTTCTCTGAAGTTCTTGTCTTAGGGGATGGTGTTATTTGTGTTTTGTGTCATAGGAATGTAAATACCATGTTCCAATTAGCATTAATACCGGCACTATTTCATATTTTAGCATGTACTATCATGTTCAAATTAGCACTATTTTGTGGCATTTTCAGATGAAGGGGCAGTAGTACATCTTAGCATGTAATTTCTGTGTATAGACTATTACATTCTTTTACACCTAGGCTGTTACTTTTTAAGCATGTGGACTGTAACTTTTTATATAGAGCCAGGACCGGCTCTATGTTTTATGAGGCCCTAGTGCAAAGTTGATAGTATAGGGCTCTAAGCCTAATATATATGTAAGCATATCTAAAAATATAGACATATATGTATCTATTACACTTATAAAATAATATTAAAAATTAAGTCAAACCACACGTAACACATTCTTAATCTCAAAACGTTTGGTAATTTACCATAATCCAAGGATTGTTCATCGACCTTATGATCGACATTTGAGTTATGATCATCGTCTTGTCTGGTGCTGAATTTCTAATCAAGAATTAGGAAGGTCGGAGATCGAATGAGAATTGGGTTAAGTTAGGACGGTCGGAGATCGAGGATCGAGCGAATCGTGGCAGAGCAGAGGGGTTGAGCCATCGAGGTGTATCCGTGTATGCCGCAGAGATCAAGGTGTCCTGGGCTCCTGGCGTCGCGTTCGCGTCAGATGCGTCGAGGAGATCGACCGTCCAAGCGAGGCTCCTGCATGTCTAGATTTGTATGTATCTAGTTAATTATTTAGACTAGATATATTCATATCTAGACAAAGTTAAAACCATTTATATGAACTGAAAAAAATAATCAGGTTCTCTCATGTCTATGGGATTTTTTTAGAGATATGTAGGGTCTAAAATATAGTAGGAAAATATATTATGGCCCCCCACCAGCATGGGCCCTTGGCCTTTGCCAAGGTCACCATAGCCTAGAGCCGGCCCTGTATAGAGCATGTAACTTTTTTCAGAGTATGTACAGTAACTTATCTTTAATCTGTATATATTTTATTTTTCAGAGCCTGTAGCAGAAGTGGAACCAAACCAAACGCAGAGCTAAAAAAAAAACCTCACCCCCTTGCGTCCGAGGGGACACCCTAGTGCCGCCGCCTAGCTCCCCTCCTCCTCCTCCCTCCTCCATTCCCGCAGCCGCCAGAGGGTGCAGCTGCGCAAAGCCTAGCCGGCATCGGCGGTGGCGGGGACTCCCTCGCCTCCTTGCCTCTCTATCGGAGCGGGCCGACTAATGAGCAGGGACGTGGCACTGCCAGGTATCGGTGCGGCCGCTCCGACAACGGCGCGGCGGAAGGCGGACTCTTCTTTAGGCAGATCGAAGGCGGATGGAGGTGGTGGCTTTCCTCTCCCGCAGCTCGGCCCTTGGCTGCGGCGGGCGGATTGGAGGCGAGGCGAGGCGGTTGGCCGGTGAAAGCCGGGATTTGGGCCAGAGCCGACGATGGCGGCGTTCTCGGACGTCGTTTTCCTTGGTGAAGACGTCGTTTCTGCGAATTCTGACTCATGCCTAAGGCTCCAGGGAAAACCTTAGATCTGTGATGTCCTGGATCGGACGATGACAACACTTTCGGTGTCATTCACCCTCTTCAGGGCATTGTTTTGGAGCTTGAGATGCCTGGAGGAGGTCTTTTGGTGGTGCGGTGTCTATTCTTCTGCGCCGATGGTGGTGAGTCTCAGTTGCGTGGTGCAGCGGGGTCTCGGCGGCGGGAGTGATGATGTCCCCGTGCAGGGTGGAGGCGCGGTTTGGCGTCTTGGTGGCGTCGGCAGAAGGACCAGGAAAGTTCATGCAGATCTTAACCGTAAAGACTGTTCAAAGGTTCGATGGCGGTGATGGCTATTGTGAAATGCACACAAGGTGCTCGCTAAGAGTCAACTAATCCGGATGTATGCTCGCCTCAGGGTAGCAATTGGTCCCGGTTCCTAGCTGGTGGAGTGTCTTTGTTGTCTTTCCGGGCACAGAGCGGCCCCGTTTTCACGATTTTCCTCCATTGTCGAATTTGTAGGCATTGTGTGGTGGCTTCGCGTTTGGTGATATATGTTCTTTGTTGATCGTTCAATAATAAAGCAATAAAGGCCGTATGCATCTTTTCGATGCAGAGGCCGGGGTCGCACCCTCCATTTTTAAAAAATTGCTTTAATCAATATAGCCTGTAATTTTTGTGAGTATGTACTGTAACTTTTTATATATAGTCTATAACTTAATATGTATATATATATGCATGAAACTTTTTATATATAGTCGTAACTTTTAATATTCTAGCGTGTAACTATTTGCATGTATGTACTGGAACTTTTGAATTCATAGAATATGTGTTAGGATTTTTTACCCTTCATATATTGTTTTTGTCACTTCTTTTGCCATATGCATGTATCTTTTTCTTTAATCTGTATATTATGCATGTAACCTTTTTAATCAAAATGAATGCATTAAGTACCCTAGTTCTAGACTGTAACTTTTTGCATGTGGATAGTAATATAGTGTAAATGTTTGCAAATGAATAGTATCTATTTTTTGTGTTTCTATATATATGCATGTAAGTTTAATCAATTTTAAGGGGTTTCTACAACCTTTACAGGGTTTTTTACATGTGGAGCTGCTCTTCATCTTTAGCCGATGGTGGATGGTCATCCAGAAGATTCTTTTTAAGATATTTGCATCATTGTCAGCCGGTTGATTCAGGTCAAAACCTCCCAAAGGATGACTAGTATCCATATATGCATCATAAGAACCCCACTACATACTTGCAGTTTATAACTACCAAGAATCATTCTTTTTTCCTTTCCACATACTTGCAGTTTATGTCTATTTTCTTATTTTCATTCACATAAACAGTACTCCCTCTGACCCATATTAGTTGACTTAGATTTGTCAAAATTTAGATGAACCTATATTTAGTGTCTAGATTCGTCCAAATCTAGACAAATGTGCGTCAACTAATATGGGTCGGAGGGAGTAGTATAAAACTTTTGTTTGTTTCATTTTCTTGCATGCAGTTATTTCCAATAGGATGTCCCATTTTGCACTACAAACAACAAAAGGAAACACAAGTACTAATTCCAGTATCTCGTTACAATCTCTGTAAATGCTGCTGTTTTGCTAAATAGAACTATTGGCTGTGACTTGTGGGTGTCAAGGTACTTGGGGGTAGTGAAAGCTGTGACTTTTCAAGATGCAAATTCTAGCATTCTATTTGCAACTTCTAGTTGCGAGTTAAGAAATATTGAGTTGTTACATCCTGATTGTGTAAGACCATGTTGTGCATGAGTTCTAAAACTACAAGAGAATGCTCTGTTTTTCTTAGACTATTATCTTGTAAACTTAGAATCTAGTCCAGATTTATTATGCCAATTGCCAATACATCTTCTTTATCTGGGGCATGATCCCTATGGTTTTCCCCATGTTTGCATAATCTGCTCAAGATTCTATACAAGATTTGCATGTAATTTTGAATATGGGCATGATTTGGACTAACATATATACCGGGGTTTATGCTTCTTCTGTAAATACAACAGGTGAATTTACATGTAATTATCGAATTGGGTCTGGGAAACAACAATACGAAGGGGTGGGGAGGGCCGGAGGGGGATTGTTTCCAGCATGAATTGGGTCTATGAAACAACAATGTGAATTCGGTTGTGGTAATCTATTCTCTTACCTTGAATTTATAGTTATAAAGTTACATTTTGTATAGTTATGATTGGTTATAATGTTTTGGTATTTGTATAATGATTCGTTGTGAACTGAATTGAGTGGTATTAGTTTTTTGGATATGGTTTTAGTTGTACTGGAGCTATTTTTACATCAATGGTATGTACAACAACTCTATAGGATGTAAGTTTCCCAGTTAGTGTGTATTCTCCACATAAACCTGATGCAGCAATACCATGTGTCTCTTGGATGTATTTTTAGTTATACTAGGCTATTTTATTACATCCTTAGCCTATATGATCTTGCATACGATGTAAATTTTTGAAAGTTTTACCAGGATTTTTACATCCACTTCTTTGTTTTCATTCTTATCTCATGCTTTTATTTTCCTCACTACAGATGTATTAATGGTGATATTTTACATGTACCATCCGTGGAGAGAGGTCCGGGGAAGGGTATCTTTCATCGATCAGCCGCGGCCAAATTTTATTTTCATCTATGGGGCCATGGGGGTGCAAAGCGGACGATAATTTCCTACTAAAGTACATGTGATTTTTTTTTCTTGGCTTTTGCCAACCATGGATGTGGGTTACATTATTTTTCTGCCATAAACTATGGGAGAGGCTGTTGAGTCTTTTTTGTTTCCTCGCATGTCGTGAGGAAACTGAGGTCTGCGCGCTCTGGCGGGAAGGACGGGACGTGAGTGGACCAGGGGACCAGAGTTTCCTATTTTGGTAACGCGCTGGGAGAGACATCTTTTTCTTTCTACTTTCGAGAGGGGCACTGTGGAAAATGAAATAGTGCCTGCGCACTGTGTAGCCATGTCCTATCTATTTTAGAAGTTAGACACATCTGGTACCGTAAAAGTTTTCTTGTATCAACTTTTGCGGGATCTTGAGATGCTCTAAGTGCCTCAATTTCATGAAGACAAGGGCTAGACCAAAACTCCACTCTACTAGTTCATAGTTTATAAGTCACAGCATTGGTTCAATTCGATTCATATCCAAAAGGACTTGCTTAGGAATATGATCTTTTGTCATAAAAACCATCTATTGGTAGATTTATTAATATTGGTTTTTTTATTCCAATTTATTAATATTGGTTGAAACCTTATTCTTTTGAATACGCCTTATATTTCTAAATGGACGGGAGTCCCTAATAATTCTTATAGATTTTTGGTAAAACTTTCAAAGGGCAGCAACAGTTTATGTTGCTTCGATCGTGATCTTAAAAATAAGTACAAAAAAATAGACTATTTGTTTCCTTTTTCCGGTTCAGGTCTCTGTAGACTCCTTGGCGGTGCGGCCTGATCTGGCTAGGGCCTAGAAGCCAGGGCAGCGATTTTGTGGTGACGCGATGCTTCCATCGGCGGCGCATCAGTGCCATGGATCTTGGCCTTAGGGTCATATATTTGGCTTACCAACGGTCATGGATGAACTTCGTGTGTGACTGCCTCCTTCTTTTCTGCACCTTTCAACGGCGTGGGGGCCTGCTTGTGTGCTCGAATAATGGAGCAGGTCCTAGGATTATTGTCGTGCTAAGATGAAGATCTTTCAGATGCTAGTCCCCATCAATATGGTGGGAATGTCGTGTTCCGTAAGGCTCCTCCGGTAAACTCCCATGGGTGCCTATTGTTTGGAGATTACTGGATCGGATGGAATTTGGTTGTGCACACCTATTTTTTTTGTCTAACCATTTGGTTTTAGAGGGAGTGTTGCGAAGCTCTGCTGACTGCTACCATCATGTGCATGCTTTCTTGTTCCACGGTGAAGTCTGCTGGTGGAGAAGGTCATGGAAGTCGAGATCTGAGGACTAGCAATGGTGATTCGGCTCTTTGTTGCAATGATAAATTAGCTTGGATATTTCTGACTTGGAACAACGGCATCATAAGTCGGGCGACAACTTAGGAGAAGTTCAAAGTTTTACCTTGCAGGGTGAAAATCCATGGTCCGGCCTTAATTGGTTGTGCCTAACAATAGCCTTATTGAGGGTATCGTTTTGGGAAACGGGGACTTTCTTCGGGGTGAAAACCTAAGATCTATGATCGGGCGATGATGACGCTTGTGGATTGTTCTCCTCTTGGAGGCGTCGCCTTTGGAGAAAGCTGGACTTTTGGTGTTGTCTTGGTGATATTAGTACTGCTGTTATAAGGAATAAATCTCTATAACGGGACTTTTTTTCTAGGTTGTGTGCATCTGTAATGCCGCTAGGGCAATGCGTTACTGCAGAAACTGGGTGTAATTAGTATCTTCGTGATATTTATATATGCTCTTTGTCAAAAAGAAAAGTTATGAGGTTGGCCTTGGCTCAAGTTACTTGCACGAGCCAATCCACTGGTTACCACATATAGCCTAAGGAATTAAGAGTCAAATGACACATACACCGACTGCTCTCTGAAAAAACTGTGAGGGAGAAGCTTCCAATGTCTCTGTACACAAAACAACACGCTCAGTAAAACAACTAAGCCAATAAAATACAAGACGGTGAAAATTCAGAAAGAAAGTAACAAACATCACTTGAAAAGATAGAGTTTAGCATGAATAAAAAATAATCTACTAATACTCTCTCCGCTATACATTCGTATCTAGACAAACTCAAGTCAGTTATTTCTGGACAAAAAGAGTATATAAAATGTGCAGTATGAGAACGGCTACTCGGTGGTGTCTTTGAGCCTTTTTACATACATGGCACTCGGAGGAACCGGTGTCCTAGCACCGGCGATCAGAGGGAAGTGGACAGCAGCTAGTAGTACTTGCTGCCACTGAACTCTAAACTCATGCTAAAATATTTGGATGAGGAAAATGAGCCATGCATGCACGAAGATTTAATGAGCCATGCATGCACGAAAATGATCCTTGATGGAGTACCATTGCACATCAAACCAAACTTCAAAACTGCACTCTTGGCCTCAACATATTCTTGATGCCTCTTATTCCTAGCTACACGTCTGCATAAAATATGCCATGTATCACGCTCCCAGTTCAATGTGCATTTGTGAAGGAGAAAGGTTTGTGACAATATGTAAGGTAGAGTTGAAGATGGTAGGTGACATGCAATATGGAACGAAATCACCAATAAAAGCTACAGTTCACATGCATGGTAGGATGATATATACCTTTTATTTTTTGGAAATAGACGTTTTATTATTTAAAAATAAGTTTACATCCGGCCTCTGCATTGCTAGGATGCACACTGCCAATCAACCACACAACTCGAGTCCAAAGAAAAAATACCAGAATTATAAATAATGATAAAAAATGAAGTCCTCTAAACACGTTGTGGCAAATAATGGTAGGATGGTACCTAGAAGTGTGGACAACTAAAATCGTCACACGGTAATGGGTGTCCTAGGTTGTGGGACGAGTCCCTCCTAGTGTCAGCTGGGGTATGTGGTCGGAGTGCTCCGTTACTTCATCTCCAGTGTGTGCAAAGAGTTGTGTCCTCCTTTGAATATGATCTTTTGTCATATAAACCATCTATTGGTAGATTAAATATTGGTTGAAACCTTATTCTTTTAAATACGCCTTGTATTTTTAAATGGACTATAACTAATAATTCTTATAGATTTTGGTAAAACTTTCAAAGGGCACCAACCGTTATCTTGCTTCGATCGTGATCTACAAAAAATGATGAGGAACCAGACTATTTGTTTTCTTTTTTTGGTAGGTTGAGGTCTCTCTAGTTGAATTGGGTTATGAGGTTGGCATTGGCTCAAGTTACCTTGCACGAGCCAAGCCACCGGTTGCCACATGTAGCATAAGTAATTAAGAGTCAAACGACACGAATCCACTGATCGCTCTCTGTAAAAGTTGTGACGGAAGTAGCTCCTAATGTCTCTATACACAAAACAACACGCCCAACGAAATAGCTAAGCCAGTAAAATACAAGATGGCAGAAATTCAGAAAGAAAGGAGCAAACATCACTTGGAAGGATAGAAAAGGTTGTGCAGTATGATAATGGCTACTTAATTGTCTCCTTTAGCTTTTTTACATACATGGCGCTCGGAGGAACCAGTGTCCTAGCGCCGACGATCAAATGGAACTAAAGAGTATCTAGTAGTACTTGATGGCACTGAACTCTGAACTCATGCTAGAATATTTGGATGAGGTCCTTCTGGCGATTTAATGAGCCATGTGTGCTCGAAATGCTCCTTGATGGAGTACCATTGCACATCGAACCAAGCTTCAAAGGTGTATTCTTGGCCTCTATGTATTCTTGATGCCTCTTATTCTTAGCAATAAGTCTGTGCACTTGATCGAGAAACATAAGATATGCCATGTATCACGCTCCTAGTTCGATGTGCATTTGTGAAGGAGAAAGGTTTTGTGATAATATATAAGGTAGAGTTGAAGATGGTAGGTGAGATGCAATGTGGAATGCAAATCACCAATAACAACTACACTTCACATGGTAGGATAACCTAGGACTGTGGATGACTAAAATCGTCACATGGTAATGGGTGTCCTAGGTTGGGGGACGAGTCCCTCTAGGTGACACCTTAGGTACTGTTGGGCCATGTCCCTCCATATGGAGCTGTGTTGGCAGGCCCACTACAGCTCGTGAAGTCCAACACGTTTCAAAGTTGATCAAGGTTCGCATCCAATGGCTGAGGTGCTCCTTATGAGAGGAGTAGAAAAGAAAATCCTAGCCACCCTTGGTGGTTGGGTGTGTATGAGTGCAAGAGATAAAGTGAGAGAAGCAAGCCCTTGGTGGCTGCTGCTAAGAGAGGGTGATAAAACACACAAGAACACCACAACCTAGTGAGAAGAGATGATGATGCAGAAGATGTGCAAGATGATGCATATAGTGGTACATGTGAGGAAGCTCCCCAGCAGCAAGAGTATGATGCTAAAGAACATGATCATGATCAACAAGCATCTGATCCAGATAGTTCACCAGCCTTTCCACTCAGATGGTCCAGCAGAGGCCGTGTTCCTTCCACCTGGTACGATTCATACCAATATGTGGTTTTATTGTATTATGGTTCATAACCTGAGTGCTTTCAAGATGCAATGAAAGATGACAACAAGAAGTAGTGGAATAAGGCAATGCAAGAAGAGATGAATTCCTTGCATAAGAATCATACTTATGAATTCGTGAAGTTTCCCAAGGACAAGAAAGTTCTAAATAATAAGTGGGTTTATAGAATCAAGCAAGAAGATCACACGTCACATCCAAGTACAAGGCTAGGCTAGTTGTAAAAGGATTCAACCATAGAAAATGTATTGATTTTGATGAAATATTTTCTCCGGTGGTGAAGATGACATCTATCCAAATGATCATTGGCATTCCAGCAAGTCTCAACTTGGAGGTTGAGCAAATGGATGTGAAGCCAACTTTCCTACATGGAGAGTTGGAGGAAGAAATCTACATGGAGCAGTCTGAGGGGTTTCTTGTTAATAGCAAAGAATACTATGTGTGCAAGCTGAATAAAAGTCACTATGGCCTGAAACAATTGAAGGGTTTCGCAGCATAGTAAATCAAAATTTTCTACGGAAGCGAACAGAGGGAAAGCCAAGATCTAATCTAGGAGATGCAAACAACGAGAGAGATTGGATTAGATCTTCATACCCTTGAAGATTCGCACAGCGGAACGTTCGTCGGAACGTGGGTGATGTAGTCGTACTCGCTTCTCCTCCTCGCGATCCAATCCGATCTAGCACCACAAGTGGCGGTGCCTCCGTGAGATGTACACGTGCAGCACCTCGACGTCTCCTCCTTCCTCGGACCAGCAAGTATGGTGGAGAGATGGATTGGATCTACAACACGACGGCGTGGTGTATATGGTGGAGAATTTCTGCAGCAGGGCTTCGCCTACAAACAGTCGGGAGGGAGAGAGGAAGGGCAGCAGGGCGGCTAGGGTTGGAGGGGAAGGTGTAGGTTGGAGGGAGGGGGCGCACCAGCCCTCTCTATATAGAGGGGGTGCGGCCAGCCCTTGCCCATCCTCCAAGCCTATCTCTAGTTTAAACAATTTAAACTCTCCCTTATCTAGAAACCCTATCTTATCTCTAGTTTAAACGATTTAAACTTATCTAGGATCGGTTGGGCCCTATGGGGCCTTGTGCCCCTGGCCCAATGCGGCCAGAACACTCCCTCATAGGCCCATGCCCCCTCCCGGAAGGTGGGGCCACGTTGGTCCCCTTCCGGAAGGTTCTAGAAGCTTCCAGTACAATACCGATTAATCCGGAACAATTCCGAACTCCAAAAACTGCACTGCCTTATATGAATCTTATTCTCCGGACCACTCCGGAACCTCTCGTGATGTCCCGGATCCCATCCGAGACTCCGAACAAAAATTCATAAACCAAGTATCCAATCTATCCTAGCATCGAGACACGTTAAGTGTGTGACCCTGCGGGTTCGAGAATATGCAGACATGATCTTCTATCAATAATCAACAGCGGGGTCTGGGCACCCATATTGACTCCCACACATTCATCGATGATCATATCGGATGAACCACGATGCCAGGATTCAATCAATCCCATATATATATTCCCTTCGTCTCGCGATATTTTACTTGCCCGATATTCGATCGTCGATACCGTCATACCTAGTTCAATCTCGTTCACAGCAAGTACTTTACTCGTTCCGTAATCCGATATCACTTTGTGATTAACTCCTTAACCACATGCTTGCAAGCGGTATTGATATCGATTACCGAGTGGGCCCGAAGTATATCTCTCCCACTTGGGAGGGACAAATCCCATCTCGATACATACAACCCAACAGATACTTTCCGATTACCTGAGAGACACCTTTATGATCACCCTCTCATAGGATGACGTTTGATGACCTCAAAGCTTTCTTCCGATACCAGGGAGTTGTATTATCTCATGGTCTAAGGAATACAATATTTGACATAAGAAAAACTTCGCAAAGACGAACACGATGACACGATCTAATTGCTTCGCTTAGTTTGGGTCTGTCCACCATATCATTCTCCCAATGATATGATCTCATTATTAATTGACAACTCATGTCCATGGTCAGGAAACCTTAACCATCATTAATCAATGAGCTAGTCCTTAGAGGCGTACTAGGGACACGGTGTTGTTCACAAACCACACAAGTATTAAAGTTTCCGCTTAATACAATTCTAGCATGAAATATAAACATTATCATGAACAAGAATTATAATAATAACATCTTTATTATTGCCTCTAGGGCATAATTCCAACAGTCTCCCACTTGCACTAGAGTCAATAATCTAGTTTACATTTGGCAACAATCTCACACCCATGGCACTGAGGTGCTGATCATGTTTTACACGTGGAAGAGGTTTAGTCAATGGATCTGCTACATTTAGATCTGTATGTACTTTGCTAATCTTCAGATCTCCATCTGCTATATAATCTCGGATTATATGAAACTTGCGGTTGATATGCTTGGTCTTTGGATGATATCTTGGTTCCTTAGCGAGTGCTATGGCGCCAGTGTTGTCACACAATATCTCCAGTGGGTCCAATGCACTTGGAACCACGCCAAGCTCAGTGATGAAGTTTCTGATCCAAACTCCTTCACTTGACGCTTCTGCAGCAGCCATGTATTCCGCTTCTACTGTAGATCCCGCGATCACACTTTGCTTGCAGCTTCTCCAGCTCACAGCTCCTCCATTCAAAATATAAACGTATCCTGTCTGAGATTTAGAATCATCCTTGTCGGTGTCGAAACTAGCATCGACGTAACCTTTTACGACAAGCTGTTCATCACCCCCATAGACTAAGAACATTTCTTTAGTCCTATTTAGGTACTTTAGGATGTTCTTCACGGCTGTCCAGTGTTCCACTCCTGGATCACTTTGATATCTGCTCGTCAAACTAAGAGCATTGGACACATCCGGTCTAGTACACAGCATGGCATACATGATAGAACCTATGTCCGAGGCATAAGGCACTTTGATCATAGCTTCCCTATCATTTACCGTAGCTGGACACTGAGCCTTGCTCAATATCTTACCTGACAACATAGGCACCGAACCTTTCTTTGCCTTATCCATTCTGAACCTTTTCAGAACTTTGTCTAGGTATGTACTCTGGCTTAAAGCTATCAGGCGTCTTTGTCTATCTCTATAGATCTTGATGCCCAATATATAAGCAACTTCACCTAGGTATTTCATTGAAAAACACTTGTTCAAATAACTCTTCACATCGTTAAGCATGTTGATGTCATTTCCGATAATCAATATGTCATCCACATATAGTACCAGAAACGTCACCGAGCTCCCACTCACTTTCTTGTAGATGCAAGCTTCGTAGCAATTTGGAACAAATCCAAAGCTCTTGATCACTTGATCAAAACGAAGGTTCCAACTCCGAGATGCTTGCTTCAGTCCATAAATGGAACGCTGAAGTTTGCATACTTTATCAGCATCCTTAGGATCGACAAAACCTTCGGGTTGCATCATATACAACTCTTCATCAATGTTGCCATTGAGGAAAGCAGTCTTGACATCCATCTGCCATATTTCATAATCATGAAACGCAGCAATTGCTAATAAAATCCGAATGGACTTAAACATCGCTACGGGAGAGAAAGTTTCATCGTAGTCAACACCTTGAACTTGTCGAAAACCTTTCGCCACAAGCCGTGCTTTATAGACGGTAACATTACCATCCGCGTCCGTTTTCTTCTTGAAGATCCATTTGCACTCAACAGCCTTTCGGTCGCTAGGAGGGTCCACCAAAGTCCATACTTGGTTTTCGCTCATGGATCCCAATTCGGATTTCATGGCTTCTAGCCATTTCTTAGAGTCTGGGCTCATCATCGCTTCCTCATAGTTCGTAGGTTCACTGTATTCTACTAACAAGACAGTCAAGACAGGGTTGCCGTACCACTCAGGAGGGGCACGCGACCTTGTCGACCTGCGACGTTCAGTAGCAGCATCGTCCGAAGCTTCATGATCCTTGTCATTAGCTTCCTCTATTGTTGGTGCAGGCGGCACTGGAACAATTTCAGGTGCTGCGCTACTCTCCAACTCAAGAGAAGGTTCAATAACCTCGTCTAGCTCTACTTTCCTCCCACTCACTTCTTTCGAGAGAAACTCCTTCTCAAGAAAGGAACCGTTCTTTGCGACAAACACTTTGCCTTCGGTTCTGTGATAGAAGGTATACCCAATAGTTTCCTTAGGATATCCTATGAAGACGCATTTCTCCGCTTTGGGTTCGAGCTTGTCCGGCATCAACTTCTTGACGTAAGCTTCGCATCCCCAAACTTTAAGAAACGACAACTTAGGTTTAGCACCAAACCACAGTTCATACGATGTCGTTTCAACGGATTTAGATGGTGCCCTATTTAAAGTGAATGCAGCGGTTTCTAATGCATAACCCCAAAATGATAACGGCAAATCAGTAAGAGACATCATTGATCGGACCATATCTAATAAGGTTCGATTCTGGCGTTCAGACACACCATTGCGTTGTGGTGTTCCGGGTGGCGTGAGTTGCGAAACAATTCCGCTTGCTTTAAGATGCGTGAGAAAATCATAACTCAAATATTCGCCCCCACGATCGGATCGTAGAAACTTAATCTTTCTATTACGATGGTTCTCCACTTCATTCTGAAATTCTTTGAACTTTTCAAACGTTTCAGATTTATGTTTCATTAAATAGATATACCCATATCTACTTAAGTCATCGGTAAAAGTGAGAAAATAGCGATATCCACAGCGCGTCGAAACACTCATCGGTCCGCATACATCGGTATGTATGATTTCCAACAAGTCCGTTGCTCGCTCCATCATACCGGAGAACGGGGTTTTGATCATCTTTCCCATGAGGCATGGTTCGCATGTGTCAAATGATTCAAAATCAAGAGACTCCAAAAGTCCATCAGAATGGAGTTTCTTCATGCGCTTTACACCAATATGACCTAGACGAAAGTGCCACAAATAAGTAGTATTATCACTATCTACTTTGCATCTCTTAGCCTCAATGTTATGGATGTGTGTTTCATCCCTTTCGAGATTTAGAAGAAATAAACCATTCACAAGAGGTGCATGACCATAAAAGATGTTACTCATATAAATAGAACAACCATTATTCTCCGATTTAAATGAATAACCGTCTTGCAATAAACACGATCCAGAAATAATGTTCATGCTCAACGCAGGCACATAATAACATTTATTAAGGTTTAAAACTAATCCCGAAGGTAAAACTAAGGAGAGCGTGCCGACGGCCATCACATCAACTCTTGATCCGTTGCCAACGCGCATCGTCACCTCATCCCTCGCAAGCCGTCATCTATTCCGTAGCTCCTGTTTCGAGTTACAAATATTAGCAACTGAACCGGTATCAAATACCCAGGCACTACAACGAGGGCTAGTAAGGAAAACATCAATAACATGTATATCAAATATACCTTTGATGGTGCCAGCCTTCTTGTCCGCTAAGTACTTCGGACAGTTGCGCTTCCAGTGACCCTTGTCCTTGCAATAGAAGCACTCAGTGTCCGGCTTAGGTCCAGACTTGAGCTTCTTCTCAGCAGGGGCAACGCGCTTGCCACCGCTTTTCTTCAAGGGCTTCTTTGCACCTTTACCTTTCTTAAAGGAGGGCTTGTTGACCATCAACACATGATTATCCTTCTTGATGTCCACCTCGGCAGCCTTCAGCTTTGCGAAGAGCTCGGTGATCGTATCAGTGGAACCAATCTGATTATGAGTCACTACAAAACTTTTGTAGCTGGGAGGGAGTGATTGCAGAACCCTGTCAATCTTGGGCTCCTCTGGAATCTTGCAGTCTAGTTGCTCAAGGCGTTGAGTGTAGCCCGACATCTTAATGGCGTGCTCACTAACGGAACTCCCTTCCTCCATCTTGCAGTTAAAGAACTTCTCGGAGATCTCATATCTCTCAGAACGGGCCTGGGTCTGAAACATGGTTTTCAGCTCCTCGAGAATCTCAAAGGGCCCGGGATAGTTTTCAAAACGATTTTGAAGTTCCGGTTCCATAGCAAACAACATGGTGCTCTTAATCACACCATAATCATCTTTGCGCGACTGATAGACAGCTTTCTCATCAGCCGGCGCAGTTGCAGCAGGGGGTCACCTAACGCTTTCCCAAGGACATAGTCCTTTTGTCCGCCAGACAGAATGATATTTAGATTGCGGAACCAGTTGGTGAAGTTAGACCCATTGTTTCTAAGCTTTTCTTTCTCAGCAAAAACGTTGAAGTTGAAGTTGGACTTGGCCATGTGATCTACAGTATTTGCAAGTACAATTTAGACTATGTTCATGATAAATAGTTCAACTTAATCAAATTACTAGATGAACTCCCACTAAATTCAACATCCCTCAAGTTGTTTAGTGAACACGATCCAAATTCACCACACCTAATCCGATCATCACGAGAAGAGATGTGGTTTCAATGGTGGACAACGAAGTGTCGATCATATCATTCATATGACTCGTGCTTAACCTTTCGGTTCTTGTGTTCTGAGGCCATGTCTGTACATGCTAGGCTCGTCAAGTTATACCCAAGTATTTCCGCGTGTGCAAAACTAGCTTGCACCCGTTGTATGTGAGCGTAGAGTCTATAGCACCCGATCATCACGAGATGCTTGGACACGACGAACTTTCGCAACGGTGCATACTTGGGGAGAACACAGTTTTTATCTTGATCTTTAAGTGAGGAATCATCTTATAATGCTACCGTCGCGATCTAAGCATAATAAGATACATAAAAGGATAAACATCACATGCATATAACTTTATGTGACATGGTATAGCCAATCTTCGCGCAATGATCTCCATCTTGTGCGTTCCGGCATGATCTCCATCACTCCACCATGATTTCCTCCACCACGAATAGCAACTACAACTATTGCTAACTACTTAGCGATAAAGTAAAGCTATTACATGGCGTATAAGAAGTTGACTCGCAGGTCATACACAATTATAAAGACAACCATATGGCTCCTGCCGGTTGTGTACTCATCGACATGCAAGTCGTGAAACATTACAAAACATGATCATCGCATACAATATACACATCACATCTTGGGCCATACCATATCACAGAAAACACTCCCTGCAAAAACAAGTTAGACGCCTCTACTTTGTTGTTGCATGTTTTACGTGGCTTATGGGAGTAGATGCTAAGAACGATTCTTACCTACGGAAAGCCACAACGGTGATATTATAGTTGCCAAACTCCGGTGTTAATCCCATGACAACTATAGTGAGAGAAACTGACATCCACCAGCCGCATGTGTGGTACAAGCCACACGTCAAGTGCGGAGCCGGTCTCGCGAACGACGTCGCGTAAGGTTGGCCTGGACCGCTTCAATCTCACTATGCCGCGTCATAAGAAGAACACAAACAAGAGGCTTTCAACAGAAAACATCAACGCCCGCAACAACCATGTTGCGTTCTACTCGTGAATCACATCTACGCATAGATCTAGCTCTGATACCACTGAAGGGTTTCGCAGCATAGTAAATCAAAATTTTCTACGGAAGCGAACAGAGGGAAAGCCAAGATCTAATCTAGGAGATGCAAACAACGAGAGAGATTGGATTAGATCTTCATACCCTTGAAGATTCGCACAGCGGAACATTCGTCGGAACGTGGGTGATGTAGTCGTACTCGCTTCTCCTCCTCGCGATCCGATCCGATCTAGCACCACAAGTGGTGGTGCCTCCGTGAGATGCACACGTGCAGCACCTTGACGTCTCCTCCTTCCTCGGACCAGCAAGTATGGTGGAGAGATGGATTGGATCTACAACACGACGGCGTGGTGTATATGGTGGAGAATTTCTGCAGCAGGGCTTCGCCTACAAACAGTCGGGAGGGAGAGAGGAAGGGCAGCAGGGCGGCTAGGGTTGGAGGGGAAGGTGTAGGTTGGAGGGATGGGGCGCACCAGCCCTCTATATATAGAGGGGGGTGCGGACAGCCCTTGCCCATCCTCCAAGCCTATCTCTAGTTTAAACAATTTAAACTCTCCCTTATCTAGAAACCCTATCTTATCTCTAGTTTAAACGATTTAAACTTATCTAGGATCGGCTGGGCCCTATGGGGCCTTGTGCCCCTGGCCCAATGCGGCCAGGACACTCCCTCATAGGCCCATGCCCCCTCCCGGAAGGTGGGGCCACGTTAGTCCCCTTCCGGAAGGTTCTAGAAGCTTCCGGTACAATACCGATTAATCCGGAACAATTCCGAACTCCAAAAACTGCACTGCCTTATATGAATCTTATTCTCCGGACCACTCCGGAACCTCTCGTGATGTCCCGGATCCCATCCGAGACTCCGAACAAAAATTCATAAACCAAGTATCCAATCTATCCTAGCGTCGAGACACGTTAAGTGTGTGACCCTGCGGGTTCGAGAATATGCAGACATGATCTTCTATCAATAATCAACAGCGGGGTCTGGGCACCCATATTGACTCCCACACATTCATCGATGATCATATCGGATGAACCACGATGCCAGGATTCAATCAATCCCATATATATATTCCCTTCGTCTCGCGATATTTTACTTGCCCGAGATTCGATCGTCGGTATCGTCATACCTAGTTCAATCTCGTTCACAGCAAGTACTTTACTCGTTCCGTAATCCGATATCACTTTGTGATTAACTCCTTAACCACATGCTTGCAAGCGGTGTTGATATCGATTACCGAGTGGGCCCGAAGTATATCTCTCCGACTTGGGAGGGACAAATCCCATCTCGATACATACAACCCAACAGATACTTTCCGATTACCTGAGAGACACCTTTATGATCACCCTCTCATAGGATGACGTTTGATGACCTCAAAGCTTTCTTCCGATACCAGGGAGTTGTATTATCTCATGGTCTAAGGAATACAATATTTGACATAAGAAAAACTTCGCAAAGACGAACACGATGACATGATCTAATTGCTTCGCTTAGTTTGGGTCTGTCCACCATATCATTCTCCCAATGATATGGTCTCATTATCAATTGACAACTCATGTCTATGGTTAGGAAACCTTAACCATCATTGATCAATGAGCTAGTCCATAGAGGCGTACTAGGGACACGGTGTTGTTCACAAACCACACAAGTATTAAAGTTTCCGCTTAATACAATTCTAGCATGGAATATAAACTTTATCATGAACAAGAATTATAATAATAACATCTTTATTATTGCCTCTAGGGCATAATTCCAACAACAATCACCAAGACAATGGTGGTACATGAAGTTTGAATATATCATGGGGGAGAAAGGATATAAGAGGTGTAGCTCTAACCATTTTGTATTTATTCAGAGGCTCTCATCTGATTATTTTATCATGTTATTGTTCTATGTTGATGATATCTTGATTGTTGGCAAGAATGTATCAAGGATTGCTAGACTAAAGAAAGAGTTGAGGAAAAGTTTTGCCATGAAATATTTGGCTCCGGCAAAGTGTATTCTTGGCATGAGAATTGAGATAGATAGAAAATCCAACAATTTTACTTGTCTCAAGAGAAATATATTGAGAAGGCACTTCACAAGTTCAAGATGAACAGGGCAAGTGAAGTGAGATGTCCACTCGCAGCTCATTTCAAGTTGAGTAAAAAGCAATGTCCCTCTACTGAAGAGATGGAAAAGGAAATGCAGAAAGTTCCTTATGCTTAAGCTATTGGAAGTTTGATGTATTCTATGGTGTGCACACGGCCTGACATTTCTCAAGTGGTTAGTATTGTGAGCATATTTATGTCCAATCAAGGAAGACCACATCAGGAAACCGTGAGCTGGATTTTCAGGTATCTCCGGTGCAGCACTAATATGAAGCTATGCTTTGGTGGTAGTGAGCCCAAGCTGATTGCAAATTCATATTCAAATTTGGTTGGATATGTCGATGAAAGGAAGTCTACTTCAGGTTATTTGACTAGTTATTCGGGGGAAGCAATGGAATGGCAAAAGCAGGTTGCAAAAGCATGTTAGCGTTGAACACAACTGATGCCGAGTTCATCGTAGTACCTTAGGCGAGTGATACGTCGGAAACGTATTTATAATTTTTTATGTTCCATGCTTGTTAGTAACTACTTTGCTTTGCTTTGTCTACACTTTGAGGTGATTTTTACATGTTTTCTAGTACTAACCTATTAACAAGTTGCCACAGTGTCAGTTACCTGTTTTTTGTTGTGGTTCCAGAAAAGCTAGTAAGGAAATATTCTCGGAATTGGACAAACGTAAAAGTCAATAACTTTCCATGGGGAAAAAGAAGACCAGAGGGGATATGGAGAGGCGTGCCAAGGCGGCCACCTCCTCGGCCTCCCTCTTCGCCCATAAGAAGCCCCCGATGCCTAAACCCTAAGCACCCGATCAAATCTCCACGAAACCGTCTATAGCCTCCGCCACCATCGTCCCTAGATCTGAAGGATATGAAGTTCTTCCCGGCACCCTGCCGAAGGGGAGATCATCCCGGAGGCCTTCTTATCCGGTATGATGCGTGAGTAGTTCCACCTTGGACTATGGTTCCATATAGTAGCTAGATGGTTGTATCTCCTCCTTTGTGCTTTCATGTATAGATCTTGTGAGCCCAGTTCATGATCAAGATCTAATCTATTTGTAATCATGCATGTTGTGTTTGTGGGGATTCGATGGATATTGATTATTATGTTGGTTTGATTAATGGTTTTGTCTTTATGATTCTATCATGTCTGTGTTGTTTGTGGTTTTGCATGCTCTCTGTTGTTAGTGGCTATCTTGGCCAAGTAGTTGCTAGTGACTCCAAGAGGGAGTATTTATGCTCGATAGTGGGTTCATGTCTCTAGTTTCCAAGGAAAGTGACAGAAATCTCTTCGTTTGTAGATGTGATATTGCTACTAGGGAGAAAACAATGGTCTCTTGTTCATGGAACATGTGGACTGTTTACATTACACACTTTGCTTAAAGCAGTTGTCTGTTGCTTGCAACTTAATACTGGAGGAGGTTCGGATGATAACCTGAAGGTAGATGTAACATCCCAAAAATACTAAGCTTGGATCATCAAACTCTAATCATCAAAATTAGGGTTAACAAAAACTTTTCTAAATAAAATTATGAATGCATGCATATGTGTATGCATGGATTTTGAATTCTTTTAAAACCACCTTGTTTGTTTGTTTCATTGCTTGTAAAATGTTTCTTAGGTGAAATAAGCATCATCTAAAACATTTCCCACACTTTTCCTAAAGACAAGTAAATCAGAACACATATATTAAATGAATGGTCACTTTGACCAATTTAACTCTCATGCCTACTTTGGCTGTCTCAAACTTTCAGAACCTAACAGAAACTTTTATGGATCTTTGCACCCCTTGAATGTACTCATAACAAAGTATCAAGGGCCACTTTGTGATCATCCAGAAACTTTCAAATGCATAGTTTAAATGACAATTCAAAATTGAATCTTTATCATATGGGAAGATCCCACTTTTTCAAAAACCACTCAAACAAGCTCAACTTTCAAAACCCAAGCATCTGCAGACTCACCAGCACCAATCTAGCAAACCCACCAAAAATGTTTTCAAAATTCAAAACTTGATTTCATGCGGCCATTTCATCAAACAGGTTGCAGACACAAATCAAACAAACATCAAACACTATTGTGAGCAGTGATTCTTGCCTAACTTGTTCCCTAGTTAGCTCACAACCAGCTCAGTAGATCATCTAGGAAGATTAGCCAAGCACTAGCACCACTGTGAGCTTGCCATTGCCATCAATGGTGAACAGCCGAGCACACCCTTGCCACCCCATAGTCGACAGCAAGCTAGGAACAGCAGCAAGCCTAGCCAGCATGTCTGGGAGGCAGCCCACCGTCCACCGCCACTCACTATCCCAGCCGCGAGCGTTGCCAAGCCCTGGACCACGCGCACGAACCGCGCCCAGACCGCCAGAGACCATGCCGAGCGTGCGCCAGAGACCAGCGCCCACAGACTGCGCACCGCCCTCACCGCGTGCACACACGATCGCCACCGACCCAGGAGACCGCCAGACATCCCCGTTTGCCGCCCCGTGCCGCACAGCCACCGCCCGCCGTCGAAGACGCCGCCTCTGCCGCGCAGAGCATCACCCATTCCAGACCAAGCCGCACCGCCCCATGCCTCGAAACCATGTCGTTGTGCATCGCCAGGAGACACCGCACCGTCCCCTACCCTTGCCCATGCCATTAGCCGCTTGTAACATCGCCCCCGACGAGCTCACCGTGCGCCCCGACGGTCCCCTCGCTCGATTATAAATAGAGGACACCCCCGCTCAATTTCTTCATACCATCTCACTCCCCTCTCCTCACTGATCGTTCCACACCGTTCTCAGAGAAAGGCGAGCACCACCCCGCCGGAATTTCACCGGAGCCCGCCGCCTCTGGAGAAGAAGGGAGCCATCGATTTCGTCCACCCCAGGAGCTGCCGCGACCACCCCTGAGTTCGCCGTCATCGACTTCGTCGTTCGCCCGCCTCGCCGACCCTCGCCCATACCTGGTGAGCCCCTAGCACCCCTCACTGGCCGCGCTAGGTTTCGTTCTCGCCGGCGTTGTCTCGCGTCGACGATGACTCCCAGCCGTTGGATTAGAACTAGATCAAACGATCCACGTTTCCCCATACCGCTTTGCCTAGCCCCGTGTCACTGACGAGTGGGGACACCCACTTAAGCAGCCCGCGGGAGCACTGCGCTTCGCAGGCCGGCCCGTTAACTTTTCCCGCGCAGCCCAGTTATTCAAATTAAACTTTTTCCATTTCAATTCAAACTCACTTATGTACCCAACTTCAAAAATCAACCCAGATCGATTCAGTGCACCAAATTGAATGAAACCAATTTTGTTGGAAAGGTCTGTGAATGCTGAATCCAAGACCGTTGGATTCAAGTCATTTGGATCTATAGATCACCCATGGTAAAAATAACAAGGCAGAAGCTTGTGTGTGATGATTGCAAGTAGTTAAGTATTGTTTGGTGATTGTGTACCTCGTATTTATTCATAGACGCTAGTACCGACCAAGGATATGAGGAGGAAGGAGGATACTACGAAGAAGAAGCCGAGGAGAACTTCAACCACTGCTCTGCACAAGGCAAGCTGATACTATACCAATGCAAGCTAAAACTTGCAAGACATTCTACTTTAGCAAGCCTAATACTACTAGTGAATGTGCAAGCTAACACTTGCAAGATACCCTACTGATGCAACAAACCCCTACTTGTTACTATGCCTACTATATGCCTTAAGCAATGTGATCACCCCCACTTGATAAACCAATCCTAGTTTTATTTGCAAGCTTCTTACTTTATTTCTTTATCAAACCTATTACTTAGAGTTTACTTAAGTGAATTATAGATATTAGAAAGATATTTGAAGGTTGCATGAAGAGCATAAAATTTGGCCTAAGCTAGATAATCTTGATGTCATCTTAAGGCATGAGATTGAACTTAGTTAGAACTCCCCTAGTTTACCACCCCTCATCAGTACTACCCCCACCTGTAGATGCTAGTGCTAAGCATAAAACTTGATCAACTTTAGATGGGAATACTTGGTGTAAAAATGGTTATGAAAACCTTGGAATGATGGATCATTCTATTGAAATGTTTTGGACATGTGTTTCCGAACACCTGATGATTTTGGTGATTAAAATGTTGAGGCATGAGCCTTAGCCCTTTATAAAACTGATGGTTGTCTGGATGCGATACCATTCCAATTTTATCGTACAACCACAATGCCCGAAGATTGGGTAGGGCTTGACTGGAAACTTATATCCCTTAGTATTAGTTACCTCACGGCTAAGGTCTGAGCTGAGGCTACCTTGTGAAGATTGTCCACCTGTGCAGTACCCAAGATGACAGTTGGTCATGGTTGGGAGGCCAAACTCACAGGAGAGGTGCTTATACTAGGGCGTGTAATTGAAAGGTTAGGATTAATTATCCGCATACTGAGTATGGTGAATTCATGATTTGTTCCTGATGGATGTATCGAATGTTGTGGTGAAAGTGTATAATCTCTGCAGAGTGTCAAACTATTCGAATAGCCGCGCCCGCGGTTATGGACAGTTGGAGTGGCCATACTGTTCCCCCGTCAGACTCTGTTTTTTTAAAATGACTTGTGAAATGAATTGAGACTTTGACTTGACCACAATAGAGTTGTGATAATAAATATAAAGTTCCCACTTAGGAGTTATAAAATTGTGACTAGCTTTGGAACCTAGTAGACATAAATCTGGCTTTTGCAAAACAACCCTAGAGCCTAGTGTCCTATTATCCAAAAACCCCCTTTACCTGTTAGTATTAGTTGGCGAGTACTTAAAGAGTACTCATGGCTTTGTCCCCGGCTATTCCCATGGCCAGACTATGAAGAGGAGTACCTGGAAGATGGACCCCAGGAAGGTTACGACAACGAGGATCATCTCCCATCGTCAGCATTGCCTGTGACCCCGAAGATGGAGCTTCGCCTACGCTACCGTTATTATTACGTATTTCGCTGCTTGATGTTGTATTAAGAACTGGATCATGAGATCCCTATTTGTGTAAGAAATTATGTATCGTTTGTAATGGATGATGTACTATGGTATCCAATTCTGTTATGTCTCGCAAAAATGGTAATCCTGGGATTGCGATGTATGGCATAACAGGCATCTAGGATTGAAAAATCCGGGTGTTGACAAGTTGGTATCAGCGCCATCCTGACCATAGGAGACCCTAGTTAGACTGGACGTTTCAACCAAAAACTTAGTTTCAAAACCAAAGAAAACAAATATTTTCAAAAACTTATTCTCATTCTTATCCCTTTGATTCTTTCATGAAAATTCATATTCCTCAAAAACTCTTACAAAATACATAAAATTTTGACACACTGGATCATCCTGCTAATCTACGCATCCTCTATTTTTATAGATGGATGTGAAGTACAGCAAGTTTTACCAACTTGGGAATGGAGGAGACCTTATCTTTGAGAGGGATCTGGATCAGCTTTCAGAACTTCTGGAGCGTCCGCACCCCGAGTTCTTCGGAGCTCAGCTCAATGATCAAGGAGGAGAAGATCTGCTGTGGCTAATTGTTGCAAGTCTCCGAGGAAAGATTGAACCTCCCACTGCGGAGGGAATTCAGTTTACCTTGAGGGAAAACAACTGCCTCGATGGACTTGCCAGAGCAATGCAGGAAGCTCTTTCTCGTCTGTGTGGGCAGAGCATCAATCAGATCAAGGGTACTCGCTTTGAGTTTTGCCCAAGGCGTGATGCAAATGGACAACCACTGGAAGCCCCATACCACCCTGACCTGAAGACTCAATTGGACCACCTTAGCTTCATGATGTATGATCGTCAGCAGGAGTTGGACAACTCCGTGACTACTGCAACCACAAATCTGCCATCATCAAGACAAAGGACCAGACCATCGCCATGCTAGCAAGGGATCGCAACTCTCGCCGCTGTCAGCTCGACAAGAAGGAGCGCATTATTGCCCGTCTTCGCCACCGCATCTCATCTTTGGAGGAGACCATCCACGAGAGAGACATGCAGTTGGAGGAAAGGGATAATGCCGGAGAGGATCTTCGTGGAGACCCTTACTCCTATCTCAGCGATGACGATGATTTTCTGGAGGATCAGGCCATGGACTTCTTCACCGATGAGGATGATTTCGCCTTCATCGATGATGATGAAGATGATGAAACCACAGACTCCGAGGAGTAGTAGCACTTGAGCACTAGCGTAGTGAGTAGTATTCAGTCCCACTGTATCGCAGTTTCCAGAATGGTTCTTAAAACCATCTTTTTTTTGTTGTGGTGTGTGTTGTACTGTGTGCTATGAATGAATGAATGAAAAAGCAAGTTGCTAGAAAAACCTGAGTCAAACTTTAAAAACTTTTCAAAGACCCAAAATCTTAGAAATTTCCCTCTTTTCTCATTATCGATCTAAATCTTCAGATCCCACGTGGAGGAAGTGGTTCAGCCCCGGACCCGATGTTGCAGATCCTGCAACTGTTGACTTCTGACCGCGAAGCTGAAAGAGCGGAACGTCAAGCCAACCTAGCCACTCTGCAACAGATAGCCCAGCTAGCCCACAACAACCAAGGCCACGGAAATCAGGACCACCATGGATCTAAGCTCAAGAATTTCCAGAACACCAACCCACCTGTTTTCACTAAGTCAGAAGAGCCCCTAGACGCCGATGATTGGCTGCAAACCATGGAAAATAACCTAGAAGTCGCCGGAGTGGAAGCCAACGAGAAAGTCCTGTTCGCCACCCATTATCTAGCCGGAGATGCCAGGGCATGGTGGAACAGTGTTCACGCAATGACCGGAGGCCAGATGATGACCTGGGAGGAATTCAAGGTCAAGTTTAGCCGAACCCATGTGCCACCAGGTTTGATCAAGAGAATGAGAGACGAGTTCAGAGAGCTGAAGCAAGGAAGAATGACTGTAGTGGAATACCGTGACAATTTTTTGTCATTAGCTAGGTATGCCCCGGACGAGATAGACACCGAAGCCAAGAAGAAAGAAAGATTCCTGAATGGTCTGCATGACGAGATGAAGACGGTGTTAGTCAATGTCCCCTTTGCAGATATTGAAGCCCTTGTCGACTCTGCCATCCAGATGGAAGGAAGGATCAACCAAGCCAATGAGAACCGCAAGCGTCGTATGATGCATCAGCTAGGAACCCATCAGACCCCAAAGTACCGCCCCAACCCATCTCCAGGATTTTCCCCAAGAACCAACAGACCCCCGATGAACCGTCCGACCTATCCCAACCGTGGAAACCCTAGACCCGGAAGAAATCACAACAACCCCGGCAACTCTAGCAATTTCACCCATGCCCCACCCAAGTTCAACACCAACAATGCTACCACCAACACCAACCCTGCCCCGAGGACTGGAAGCAATGCTGTGCCTGTAGCAGCCAAGGACAAGTCGCAAGTGACTTGTTATGACTGTGGAAATAAAGGCCACTATTCTAACGAGTGCCCCAACAAGAAGAATTCTATAGCCCCCAATGCCAATGTCCCAGCTCAGCAGCAGCGTCGTGTTCAGCCCGGAAGAAGATTTGCCCCAGGGAATTCACTCAACCTCAATGGCCGTCTTTTTCTCATGCATGCTGAAGAAGCTCAGGAAGCGCCAGACGTCGTGCTGGGTATGTTTTCTGTTAATTCAGTACTTGCAAGAGTGTTGTTTGATTCTGGAGCATCGCATTCATTTGTCACCGAAGAATTTGCATGCATTAGTAAAATTCAACCAACCAAATTGAAGCATGTGATGATTGTGCAAATTCCCGGATCAACCACCAAGGCTAGGCAAATTTGCAAAGCCGTCCCTATCTGAATCCATGGCATAGACTTTTATGCTAATCTGATAGTACTCGGAACTAAAGGTTTGGAAGTAGTACTAGGAATGGATTGGATGTCCAAACATAAAGGATTGATTGATTGTGCCAAGAAAGCCATCACCATGACCAGTACAGCCGGAATATCAGTCGAGCATATATCTGAGACCTTACCTCGTCAATTTAAATGCAACAAGAGTATAGCCCAACCTACCATTGACCAAGTCCGTATAGTCTGTGAATACCCCGATGTATTTCCAGATGTTTTGCCCGGTATGCCCCCAGATCGGGATATCGAGTTTATCATTGAACTAATCCCCGGAACTGGACCCATAGCCCAGAGACCCTATAGTATGAACCCGTCGGAACTAGAAGAACTGAAGAAGCAACTGGATTCCATGCTAGAAATTGGATTGATTCAACCAAGTGCGTCACCATGGAGATCACCTGTCTTGTTTGTGGACAAGAAGGATGGAGATAACCGTTTGTGTACGGATTATCGGAAGTTGAATGATGTCACCATCAAGAACAAGTACCCCTTGCCCAAGATAGAAGATTTGTTTGATCACTTGACCGGTGCCAAAGTGTTTTCTAAGATTGATCTTAGAACTGGCTATCATCAACTCAAAATTCGTGCTGAGGATATTCCAAAGACTGCGTTTACCACCAGATATGGATTGTATGAGTATACGGTCATGTCTTTCGGATTAACCAATGCCCCCGCTTATTTCATGAACCTCGTGAATAAGATTTTTATGGACTTCCTGGATAAGTTTGTCGTTGTTTTCATTGATGACATTCTGATTTATTCCAAATCAGAAGAAGAACATGAGCTACACCTAAGGACCATTCTTGGAACCCTTAGAGAGCATCAGCTGTATGCAAAGTTTAGCAAATGTGAATTCTGGTTACAGGAGGTAGGATTCCTCGGTCACATTGTATCCGCCGGAGGAATTGCCGTTGACCCTGCCAAAGTGAAAGATGTAGAAGATTGGCAAGCCCCAGCCTCTCAAACCCAAGTTCATGCTTTTCTCGGATTGACAGGATATTACCGCAAATTCGTAGAAGGATTCTCGAGTATCGCCAGACCCATGACCCAATTGCTGAAGAAGGACAAGAAGTTTGAATGGACAGACAAGTGTGAAGCAAGTTTTAAAGAACTCAAAAGGAGATTGATTTCAGCCCCAATCTTGATCATGCCGGATATCACGAAGCCCTTCGATGTGTATTGTGACGCATCCAAGATTGGTCTCGGATGTGTGTTAATGCAAGAAGGCAAAGTTATATCTTATCTATCTCGACAATTGAAGCAACATGAGCAAAACTATCCAACCCATGACCTCGAACTCGCAGCCATAGTTCTAGCCCTGAAGACATGGAGACATTACCTGATGGGAAATCATTGTGAGATTTATTCGGATCACAAGAGCCTAAAGTATATATTCACTCAGAAGGAGCTGAATATGAGGCAGAGAAGATGGATTGAGCTAATCAAGGATTATGACCTGGACATTCACTATCACCCTGGTAAAGCCAACATGGTAGCCGATGCCCTTAGTAGATTGCCGTGCCGCTTGAACTCCATGATTTTGAAGGAGCAACCAAGTTTGCACAAGGAGATGGAAGATTTTCAAATGGAATTAGTAGGTGAAGGATTTTTGGCTAGCATAGAACTCTAGCCCACTTTGATCAGTCAGATTAAAGAGGCGCAGAAGGAAAATGCTAGTATCGACGGAATCAAGTGTCGTATTGGTACAGGCAAAGTACCCGGATTCACCGAGGACGAAGAAGGAGTGTTGTGGTACAAAGGACGCCTTTGTGTACCAGCAGATTCTGAGTTGAAAGAAGTTATTTCGAAGGAGGCTCATGATACTCTTTATTCTATCCATCCCGGAGGAACTAAGATGTATCAAGATTTGAAAGAGCAATTTTGGTGACATAAGATGAAGAGAGAAATAGGAAGCTATATCGCCAAGTGTGATATATGTCAACGAGTCAAGGCAGGACATCAAAGACCTGCTGGATTGTTGCAACCTTTGCAGATTCCGGAATGGAAATGGGATTCTGTAGGAATGGACTTTATCACTGGACTACCTACTTCTAGTAGGGGAAATGACTCTATCTGGATCATAGTGGACAAATTGTCCAAAGTCGCCCATTTCTTGCCCATCAAGACCACATATCAGAGTTCGAAGCTAGCGGAGTTGTACATCACTAGAATCGTCAGTTTGCATGGAGTCCCCAAGAACATAGTATCGGATCGAGGAACTCAGTTTACCTCGAGATTCTAGAAGAAAGTCCAAGAAGGTTTAGGAACCCGCCTAGATTTCAGTACTGCGTATCACCCTCAGACCGATGGACAAACGGAGCGAGTAAATCAAATACTCGAAGATATGCCGAGAGCATGCGTGTTAGAATATGGATCCAAGTGGGAAGACTGTCTGCCGTTCGCAAAATTTTCTTACAACAATAGTTATCAAGCCAGTCTGCAAATGGCCCCATTTGAATTCATGTACGGAAGAAAGTGTCGCACCCCTTTGAATTGGTCGAAAGTAGGAGAGAGATAGATTTTCGGACCCGACATCCTACGAGAAGCAGAAGAGAAGGTTCACAAGATTCGTGAGCACCTCAAGACCGCCCAATCCCGACAGAAGAGTTACGCCGACAAGAGACGTAGAGACCTCGCCTTCAATATAGGAGATTTTGTTTATCTGAAAGTGTCGCCATTGAAGGGATGCAGCATTTCCAACTCAAAGGAAAGTTAGCCCCCAGATATATCGGACCTTTCAAAATTCTGAACCGTCGAGGAGAAGTATCGTATCAATTGGAGCTACCCGAAGAGATGTCAGCAGTACACAATGTGTTCCATATCTCGTTACATCGGAAGTGTCTCGAAGTCCCCGAGAAGACCGAAGTGTTCAAGAATATCGACCATCGGACCATAGAGATAAAAGATGACCTGACCTATCCCGAAGTACCCATCCGCATTTTGGAAGAAGCTTTTCAAACTACCCGAACCCGAAGCATCAAGTTTCTCAAGATTCAGTGGAGCAACCACACAGAAGAGGAAGCTACCTGGGAGCGCGAAGATCACATCAGGACGGAGTTTCCCGATCTCTTCAAATCCTAGGTAATCTTTTCGTCCTTTTCAAATCTCGGGACGAGATTTTGTTTAAGGGGGGAAGGTTTGTAACATCCCAAAAATACTAAGCTTGGATCATCAAACTCTAATCATCAAAATTAGGGTTAACAAACACTTTTCTAAATAAATTTATGAATGCATGCATATGTGTATGCATGGATTTTGAATTCTTTTAAAACCACCTTGTTTGTTTGTTTGTTTCATTGCTTGTAAAATGTTTCTTAGGTGAAATAAGCATAATCTAAAACATTTCCCACACTTTTCCTAAAGACAAGTAAATCAAAACACATATATTAAATGAATGGTCACTTTGACCAATTTAACTCTCATGCCTACTTTGGCTGTCTCAAACTTTCAGAACCTAACAGAAAAATTTCTGGATCTTTGCACCCTTGAATGTACTCATAACAAAGTATCAAGGCCCACTTTGTGATCATCCAGAAACTTTCAAATGCATAGTTTAAATGACAATTCAAAATTGAATCTTTATCATATGGGAGATCCCACTTTTTCAAAAACCACTCAAACAAGCTCAACTTTCAAAACCCAAGCATCTGCAGACTCACTAGCACCAATCTAGCAAACCCATCAAAAATCTTTTCAAAATTCAAAACTTGATTTCATGCGGCCATTTCATCAAACAGGTTGCAGACATAAATCAAACAAACATCAAACACTATTGTGAGCAGCGATTCTTGCCTAACTTGTTCCCTAGTTAGCTCACAACCAGCTCAGTAGATCATCTAGGAAGATTAGCCAAGCACTAGCACCACTGTGAGCTTGCCATTGCCATCAATGGTGAACAGCCGAGCACACCCTTGCCACCCCATAGTCGACAGCAAGCTAGGAGCAGCAGCAAGCCTAGCCAGCATGTCTGGGAGGCAGCCCACCGTCCACCGCCACTCACTGTCCCAGCCACGAGCGCTGCCAAGCCCTGGACCACGCGCACGAACCGCGCCCAGACCGCCAGAGACCACCGCGAGCGTGCGCCAGAGCACCACCCTCGACCAGCGCCCACAGACCGCGCGCCGCCCTCACCGCGTGCACACACGATCGCCACCGACCCACGAGACTGCCAGACATCCCCGTTTGCCGCCCTGTGCCGCACAGCCACCGCCCGCCGTCGAAGACGCCGCCTCCGCCACGCAGAGCATCACCCGTTCCAGACCAAGCCGCACCGCCCCATGCCTCGAAACCATGTCGTTGAGCATCGCCAGGAGACACCGCACCGTCTCCTACCCTTGCCCATGCCATTAGCTGCCTGTAACATCGCCCCGACGAGCTCACTGTGCGCCCTGATGGTCCCCTCGCTCGACTATAAATAGAGGCCACCCCCGCTTGATTTCTTCACACCATCTCACTCCCCTCTCCTCACTGATCGTGCCACACCGTTCTCAGAGCAAGGCGAGCACCACCCCGTCGGAATTTCACCGGAGCCCGCCGCCTCTGGAGAAGAAGGGAGCCATCGATTTCGTCCACCCAGGAGCTGCCGCGACCACCCCTAAGTTCGCCGTCGTCGACTTCGTCGTTCGCCCGCCTCGCCGACCCTCGCCCATACCCCGGTGAGCCCCCAGCACCCCTCACTGGCCGCGCTAGGTTTCGTTCTCGCCGGCGTTGTCTCGCGTCGACGATGACTCCCAGCCGTTGGATTAGAACTAGATCGAACGATCCACGTTTCCCCATACCGCTTCGCCCAGCCCCGTGTCACTGACGAGTGGGGACACCCTCTTAAGCAGCCCGCGGGAGCACTGCGCTTAGCCGGCCCGTTAACTTTTCCCGCGCAGCCCAGTTATTCAAATTAAACTTTTTCCATTTCAATTCAAACTCACTTATGTACCCAACTTCAAAAATCAACCCAGATCGATTCAGTGCACCAAATTGAATGAAACCAATTTTGTTGGAAAGGTCTGTGAATGCTGAATCCAAGCCCGTTGGATTCAAGTCATTTGGATCTATAGATCACCCATGGTAAAAATAACAAGGCAGAAGCTTTTCTGCATTCAAACATTTTTCAAATTTAAACCATAATAGCTTTTGAGTTGATTCCAACTCTCAAAAATCACATTTAACCATACCTTTCAGAATATATAAAAATATATAGGTTTACTTGCAGAAATAATGTTCAAATAATAAAAGAATGTCCCATAGGCATTACTAGCCACTTTAATTAATTAAAATAAAAGGGTAAAACCTTATTAAATTGTGACACCACTTAAAATCACATTCCCATGGACTACAATATGTGGTGATGACATGTGTCAACATGATCCCATGTTTTGTTTGGAGAATATTAAATCTTAAGTAGTTTTTCAATGAGTAGAAATTACTTTTCTAAAAATAAAAGGAATTAAATCAAGCCTTAACCTTGTAATGTTAGAGATGATGCTAGATCATCTATAGGACCCTTGTGTGTGATGATTGCAAGTAGTTAAGTATTGTTTGGTGATTGTGTACCTCGTATTTATTCATAGACGCTAGTACCGACCAAGGATACGAGGAGGAAGGAGGATACTACGAAGAAGAAGCCGAGGAGAACTTCAACCACTGCTCTGCACAAGGCAAGCTGATACTATACCAATGCAAGCTAAAACTTGCAAGAAATTCTACTTTAGCAAGCCTAATACTACTAGTGAATGTGCAAGCTAACACTTGCAAGATACCCTACTGATGCAACAAACCCCTACTTGTTACTATGCCTACTATATGCCTTAAGCATATGTGATCACCCCCACTTGATAAACCAATCCTAGTTTTATTTGCAAGCTTCTTACTTTATTTCTTTATCAAAGCTATTACTTAGAGTTTACTTAAGTGAATTATAGATATTAGAAAGATATTTGAAGGTTGCATGAAGAGCATAAAATTTGGCCTAAGCTAGATAATCTTGATGTCATCTTAAGGCATGAGATTGAACTTAGTTAGAACTCCCCTAGTTTACCACCCCTCATCAGTACTACCCCCACCTGTAGATGCTAGTGCTAAGCATAAAACTTGATCAACTTTAGATGGGAATACTTGGTGTAAAAATGGTTATGAAAACCTTGGAATGATGGATCATTCTATTGAAATGTTTTGGACATGTGTTTCCGAAAACCTGATGATTTTGGTGATGAAAATGTTAAGGCATGAGCCTTAGCCCTTTATAAAACTGATGGTTGTCTGGATGCGATACCATTCCAATTTTATCGTACAACCACAATACCCGAAGATTGGGTAGGGATTGACTGGAAACTTATATCCCTTAGTATTAGTTACCTCACGGCCAAGGTCTGAGCTGAGGCTACCTTGTGAAGATTGTCCACCTCCCAAGATGACAGTTGGTCATGGTTGGGAGGCCAAACTCACAGGAGAGGTGCTTATACTAGGGCGTGTAATTGAAAGGTTAGGATTGATTATCCGCATACTGAGTATGGTGAATTCAGGATTTGTTCCTGACGGATGTATCGAATGTTCTGGTGAAAGTGTACAATCTCTGCAGAGTGTCAAACTATTCGAATAGCCGCGTCCGCGGTTATGGACAGTTGGAGTGGCCATACTGTTCCCCCGTCAGACTTTTTTTTTTAAAAATGACTTGTGAAATGAATTGAGACTTTGACTTGACCACAACAGAGTTGTGATATGAAATACAAGTTCCCACTTAGGAGTTATAAAATTGTGACTAGCTTTGGAACCTAGTAGAGATAAATCTGGCTTTTGCAAAACAACCCTAGAGCCTAGTGTCCTATTATCCAAAAAACCCCTTTACATGTTAGTATTAGTTTGCGAGTACTTAAAGAGTACTCATGGCTTTGTCCCTGGTTATTCCCATGGCCAGACTATGAAGAGGAGTACCTGGAAGATGGACCCCGGGAAGGTTACGACAACTAGGATCATCTCCCATCGTCAGCATTGCATGTGACCCCGAAGATGGAGCTTCGCCTACGCTACCGTTATTATTACGTATTCCGCTGCTTGATGTTGTATTAAGAACTGGATCATGAGATCCCTATTTGTGTAAGAAATTATGTATCATTTGTAATGGATGATGTACTATGGTATCCAATTCTGTTATGTCTCGCAAAAATGGTAATCCTGGGATTGCGATGTATGGCATCACAGGCATCTAGGATTGAAAAATCCGGGTGTTTACAGTAGACTTCTAGTCATAGATGCAGTTGGATGGCGGTCTATGTATATTGTTGTATTATCCAATCGAATCTCATAGGATCTTTCTGACTAGTATTGCATTGTTATTCCTTGCTCAGTTCCTATCAATTGTCCTACTGTAATTTGTTTACCCTTCATGCTGTAACATCCCAAAAATACTAAACTTGGATCATCAAACTCTAATCATCAAATTTAGGGTTAACAAAAACTTTTCTAAATAAAAATATGAAAGCATGCATGTGTGTATGCATCCCATTTTGAATTCTTTTGAATTGCCATGTTTATGTGTTTCTTTGCTTGTAAAATGTTTCTTAGGTGAAATAAACATCATCTAAACAATTCCCAAACTTTACTTAAAGACAAATAAATCAAAACAAAGCTAAATGAGTGAATGGTCATTTTGACCAATTTAACTCCCATGCCTACTTTGGTTGTCTCAAACTTTCAGAACTTAACATAAACATTTCTGGATCTTTGCACCCCTTGATTTTACTCATAACAAAGTATCAAGGCCCACTTTGTGATCATCTAGAAACTTTCAAATGCATAGTTTAAATGACAATTCAAAATTGAATCTTTATCATATGGGAAGATCCCACTTTTTCAAAAACCACTCAAACAAGCTCAACTTTCAAAACCCAAGCATCTGCAGACTCACCAGCACCAACCTAGCACACCCACCAAAAATATTTTCAAAATTCAAAACTTGAGTTCTTGCGGCCATTTCATCAAACACTTGGCAGACACAAATCAAACAAAATCCAAACACTACTGTGAACAGTGATTTAAGCCTAACTTGTTCCCTCTCTGGTTACAACTAGGTTGTAGTAGATCATCTAGCTCAATTGCACACCCTTAGCATCACTGTAAGCTTGGCATTGCCATCAATGGTGAGCAGGCCGAATGCACACTTGTCACCCTCATGTCGACAGCGAGGTAGGAGGAGAAACAAGCCTAGCCAGCATGTCTGGGAGCAAGCCAACATCCCACCGCCACTCCCTGTCCAGCGCTTGAACGTTTCCATCCACTGGACCACGCGCACGAACCATGCCAACCTCGCCAGCAACCATGCCGATAGCACGCCCCGTGCGCCACGCTCGACCGATGCCCACAGACCGTGCGCCGCCCTCGCCGCGTGCATATGTGATCATCACTGTCCCAGCAACCCCACAGACACGCTCGTTCGCCGCCGCGCGGACCACGCGCGCTGCGCGCCATTAAATTCTCTGTTGGGCACGCGCAGAGCACCGTCGCGTTCCGACCAAACCGCACCGCCCCACGTCTCGCCACCGTGCCGTTGAGCATCGCCAGGGAGCACCGCACCGCCCCCTACCGTCTCCCATGCCGATAGCCATCTGTACCGTCGACCACGACGAGCTCACCTTGCGCACCGTCGGTCCCCTCGCTCCACTATAAATAGAGGCCACCCCAGCCGAATTGAGCACACCATCTCACTCCCCTCTCCTCACTGATCGTGCCACACCGTTCCCGGAGCAAGGCGAGCAGCGCATCGCCGGAATTTCACCGGAGCCCGCCGCTACTGGAGAAGAAGGGAGCCAGCGATTGGAGCCGCCCCAGGAGAAGCTGCCGGTACCAGGAGGATCGCTGTCGTCGACTTTGTCGTTTGCCCGCCTCGCCGACCCTCGCCCGAACCCCGGTGAGCCCCCAACGACCCCCACTGGTCGCGCTAGGTTTCTCTCTCGCCGGCGTTGCCCAACGTCGACGATGACCCTCAGCCGTTGGATTAGAACCAGATCGAACGCACCACATCGCTCAATACCGCTTCGCACCCCCTGTCTTACTGACGCGTGGGGACAGCCACTTACGTAGCCCGCGGAAGCGCTGTGCGTAGCAGGCCGGCCCGTTAACCTTTCCCGCGCAGCCCAGTTATTTGAATTAAACCTTTTCCATTTTATTTCAAACACACTTCTATACCCAATTTCAAAAATCAACCTAGATCGATTCATTGCACCAAATTGAATGAAACTAATTTTTTTAGAAAGGTCTTGAAATGCTGAATCCAAGCCCATTGGATGCAAGTCATTTGGATCTATAGATCACCCTTGGTAAAAATAACAAGGCAGAAGCTTTTCTGCATTAAAACATTTTTCAAATTAAAACCATAATAGCTTTTGAGTTGATTCTAGCTCTCAAAAATCACATTTAACCATACCTTTCAGAATATATAAAAATATATAGGTTTACTTACAGAAATAATGTTCAAGTAATAAAAGAATGCTACATAGGCATTTCTAGCCACTTTAATTAATTAAAATAAAAAGGTAAAACCTTATTAAATTGTGAGACCACTTTAAATCACATTCTCATGGACTAAAATATGTGGTGATGACATGTGTCAACATGATCCCATGTTTGGTTTGGAGAATATTAAATCTTAAGTAATTTTTCAATGAGTAGAAATTACTTTTCTAAAAATAAAAGGAATTAAACCAAGCTTTAATCTTGTAATGTTAGTGATGATGCTAGATCATCTATAGGACCCTTTGGTGTGATGATTGCAAGTAGTTAAGTATTGTTTGGTGATTGAGTACATCGTATTTATTTATAGACGCTAGTACCAACCAAGGATATGAGGTGGAAGGAGGATACTACGAAGAAGAAGCCGAGGAGAACTTCA
This sequence comes from Avena sativa, assembly GCA_916181665.1. Taxonomy (NCBI): domain Eukaryota; kingdom Viridiplantae; phylum Streptophyta; class Magnoliopsida; order Poales; family Poaceae; genus Avena; species Avena sativa. The sequence goes on along the minus strand of OV702299.1, from coordinate 496,933,996 downwards.
ACCACTGCTCTGCACAAGGCAAGCTTTACTAATCAAGTTGACCTATGCAAGCTAACACTTGCAAGATACTCTACCTTAGCAAGCCATACTATACAAGTTAACCTTGCAAGCCAATACTTGCTACCATGCCCACTATATGCCTTAAAGCATATATGATCATAACCCCTTGATAAACCAATCCTAGTTTTACTTGCAAGTTTACTACTTTATTTCTTTATCAAAGCTCTTACTTAGAGTTTACTGGAATAAATGGTAGATACTAGAAGGATAATTGAAGGTTGCATAAAGAGCATAAAATTTGGCCTAAGCTAGATAATCTCGATGTCATCCTAAGGCATGAGATTAAACTCAGCTACACTCCAATAGTTTACCACCCTCATTAGTGCTTACCCCCACTTGTAGATGCTAGTGCTAAGCATAAAACTTGATCAACATTAGGTGGGAATACTTGGTGAAAATGGTTATAAAAACCTTAGAATGATGGATCATTCTACTGAGATATTTTGACATGTGTTTCCGAACACCTGATGATTTTGGTGATGAAAATGTCAAGGCAGGAGCCTTAGCCCTTTATAAAACTGATGGTTGTCTGGATGCGATACCATTCCAATTTTATCGTACAACCACAATACCCGAAGATTGGGTAGGGCTTGACTGGAAACTTATATACCTTAGTATTGGTTCCCTCACGGCCAAGGTCTAAGCTAAGGCTACCTTGTGAAGATTGTCCACCTGTGCAGTACCCAAGATGACAGTTGGTCATGGTTGGGAGGCCAAACTCACAGGAGAGGTGCTTATACTAGGGCGTGTAATTGAAAGGTTAGGATTGATTATCCGCATACTGAGTATGGTGAATTCAGGATTTATTCCTGACGGATGTATCGAATGTTGTGGTGAAAGTGTACAATCTCTGCAGAGTGTCAAACTATTCGAATAGCCGCGTCCGCGGTTATGGACAGTTGGAGTGGCCATACTGTTCCCCCGTCAGATGTTTTCAAAAGACTTGTGAAATGAATTGAGACTTTGACTTGACCACAACAGGGTTGTGGCATGAGATACAAGTTCCCACTTAGGCGTTATAAGACCTTAACTAGCATTCGTGGTTTCCAAACTTGGTAGAGATAAATCTGGCTTTTATAAAACAACCCTAGAGCCTAGTGTCCTATTATCAAAAACCCCTTTCACTTGTTAGTATTAGTTTGCGAGTACTTAAAGAGTACTCATGGCTTTGTCCCTGGCTATTCCCGTGGCTAGACTATGAAGAGGAGTACCTGGAGGATGGACCCCAGGAAGGTTACGACAACTAGGATCATCACCCATCGTCAGCATTGCCTGTGACCCCGAAGGTGGAGCTTCGCCTACGCTGCCGCTGCTTGATGTTGTATTAAGAACTGGATCATGAGATCCCTATTTGTGTAAGAACTTATGTACGGTTTGTAATGGATGATGTACTATGGTATCCAATTCTGTTATGTCTCGCAAAAATGGTAATCCTGGGATTGCGATGTATGGCATAACAGGCATCTAGGATTAAAAATCTGGGTGTTGACAAGTTGATATCAGAGCCATCCTGACGCTAGGAGACCCTAGTTAGACTGGACGTTTGAATCAAAAACTTAGTTTCAAAACCAAAGAAAACAAATATTTACAAAAACTTATTCTCATTCTTATCCCTTTGATTCTTTCATGAAAATTCATGTTCCTCAAAAACTCTTGCAAAATACATAAAATTTTGACACACTTGATCACTCTACTAACTTACTCATCTTATATTATTCTAGATGGACATGAAGTACAGCAAGTTTTATCAGTTGGGGAATGGAGGAGACCTTATCTTTGAGAGGGATTTGGACCAGCTTTCGGAACTTCTGGAGCGTCCGCACCCCGAGTTCTTCGGAGCTCAGCTCAATGATCAAGGAGGAGAAGATCTGCAGTGGCTAATTGTTGCAAGTCTCCGAGGAAAGATTGAACCTCCCACTGCTAAGGGAATTCAGATTACCTTAAGAGAGAACAACTGGCTCGATGGACTTGCCAGGGCCATGCAGGAAGCTCTTTCCCGTCTGTGTGGGCAGAGCATCAATCATATCAAGGGAACCCGCTTTGAGTTTTGCCCAAGGCGTGATGCAAATGGACAACCACTGGAAGCACCATACCACCCCGAGCTGAAGACTCAATTGGACCACCTTAGCTTCATGATGTACGATCGTCAGCAAGAGTTGGACAACTGACGTGACTACTCCAACCACAAGTCTACCATCATCAAGACGAAGGATCAAACCATCGCCATGCTAGCAAAGGATCGCAAGTCTCGCCGCCGTCAACTCGACAAGAAGGAGCGTATCATTGCCCGTCTTTGCCACCGCATCTCATCTTTGGAGGAGACCATCCACGAGAGAGACATGCAGTTGGAAGAAAGGGAGAATGCAGGAGAGGATCTTCGTGGAGACCCCTACTCCTATCTCAGCGATGACGATGATTTTCTGGAGGATCAGGCTATGGACTTCTTCATCGATGAGGATGATTTCGCCTTCATCGATGATGATGATGAGGATGATGAAGCCACAGATTCCGAGGAGTAGTAGCACTTGAGCACTAGCGTAGTGAGTAGTATTCGGTCCCACTGTATCGTAGTTTTCTGAATGGTTCTTAAAACCATCTGTTTTTCTTTGTTGTGGTGTGTGTTGTATCGTGTGCTATGAATGAATGAAAAAGCAAGTTCCTAGAAAAATCTGAGTCAAACTTTAAAAACTTTTCAAAGACCCAAAACCTTAGAAATTACCCTCTTTTCTCATGATCTATCTCAATCTTTAGATGCCACGTGGAGGAAATGGTTCATCCCCGGACCCGATGTTGCAGATTCTGCAAATGTTGACTTCTGACCGCGAAGCTGAAAGAGCGGAACATCAAGCCAACCTAGCCACCCTGCAGCAGATAGCCCAGCTAGCCCACAACAACCAAGGCCACGAAAATCAGGACTACCATGTATCTAAGCTCAAGAATTTCCAGAATACCAACCCACCTGTTTTCACTAAGTCAGAAGAGCCCCTAGACGCCGATGATTGGTTGCAGACCATGGAAAATAACCTAGAAGTCGCCGGAGTGGAAGCCAACGAGAAAGTTTTGTTCGCCACCCACTATCTAGTCGGAGATGCCAGGGCATGGTGGAACAGTGTTCCCGCAATGACCGGAGGCCAAATGATGACCTGGGAGGAATTCAAGGTCAAGTTTAGCAGAACCCATGTGCCACCAGGTTTGATCAAGAGAATGAGAGACGAGTTCAGGGAACTGAAGCAAGGAAGGATGACTGTAGTGGAATACCGTGACAAATTCTTGTCATTAGCTAGGTATGCCCCGGATGAGATTGACACCGAAGCCAAGAAGAAAGAGAGATTCTTGAATGGTCTGCATGATGAGATGCAGACAGTGTTAGTCAATATCCCCTTTGCTGATATTGAAGCCCTTGTCGACTCTGCTATCCAGATGGAAGGAAAGATCAACCAAGCCAATGAGAACCGCAAGCGTCGTATGATGCATCAGCCAGGAACCCATCAGACCCCAAAGTATCTCCCTAACCCATCTCCCGGATTTGCCCCAAGAACCAACAGACCCCCGATGAACTGTCTGACCTATCCCAACCGTGGAAACCCTAGACCCGGAGGAAATCACAACAACCCCGGCAACGCTAGCAATTTCAATCGTGCCCAACCCAAGTTCAACAACAACAATGCTGCCACCAACACCAACACTGCCCCTAGGACTGGAAGCAATGCTGTGCCTATAGCGGCAAAGGACAAGTCGCAAGTGACTTGTTATGACTGTGGAAATAAGGGTCACTACTCCAACGAGTGCCCCAACAAGAAGAATGCCGCAGCACCCAATGCCAATGTCCCAGCTCAGCAGCAGCGTCATGTTCAGCCCGGAAGAAGGTTTGCCCTAGGGAATTCGCTAAACCGCAACGACTGTCTTTTCTCATGCATGCTGAAGAAGCTCAGGAAGCGCCAGACGTCGTGCTGGGTATGTTTTCTGTTAATTCAGTACTTGCAAGATTATCGTTTGATTCTGGTGCATCGCACTCATTTTTCACCGAAGAATTTGCATGCACTAGTAAAATTCAACCAACCAAACTGAAGCATGTCATGATTGTTCAAATTCCCGGATCAACCACCAAGGCTAGGAAAATTTGCAAAGCCGTCCCTATCCGAATCCATGGCATAGTTTTTTATGCTAATCTGATAGTACTCGGAACTAAAGGTTTGGAAGTAGTACTAGGAATGGATTGGATGTCCAAACATAAAGGATTGATTGTCTGTGCCAAGAAAGCCATAACCATGACCAGTACAGCCGGAATATCAGTCGAGCATATATCTGAAACCTTACCTCGTCAATTCAAGTGCAACAAGAGTATAGCCCAACCTACCATTGACCAAGTCCGGATAGTCTGTGAATACCCCGATGTATTTCTAGATGTTTTTCCCGGTATGCCCCCAGATTGGGATATCGAGTTTATCATTGAACTAATCCCCGGAACCCGACCCATAGCCCAGAGACCATATAGTATGAACCCGTCTGAGCTAGTAGAACTGAAGAAGCAACTGGATGCCATGCTGGAAATTGGATTGATTCAACCAAGTGCGTCACCATGGAGATCACCTGTCTTGTTTGTGGACAAGAAGGATGGAGGTAATTGTTTGTGTACGGATTATCGGAAGTTTAATGATGTCACCATCAAGAACAAGTACCCCTTGCCCAAGATAGAAGATTTGTTTGATCAGTTGACCGGTGCCAAAATGTTTTCTAAGATTGATCTTTGGACTGGTTATCATCAACTCAAAATCCGTGCAGAGGATATTCCAAAGACTGCCTTTACCACCAGATATGGATTGTATGAGTATACAGTCATGTCTTTTGGATTAACCAATGCCCCCGCTTATTTCATGAATCTCATGAATAAGATTTTATGGACTTCCTGGATAAGTTTGTCGTTGTTTTCATTGATGACATTCTGATTTATTCCAAATCAGAAGAATAACATGAGCTACACCTAAGGACCATTATTGGAACCCTTAGAGAGCATCAGTTGTATGCAAAGTTTAGCAAATGTGAATTCTGGTTACAGGAGGTAGGATTCCTCGGTCACATTGTATCAGCCGGAGGAATTGTCGTTGATCCTGCCAAAGTGAAATATGTAGAAGATTGGCAAGCCCCAACCACTCAAACCCAAGTTCGTGCATTTCTCGGATTGGCGGGATACTACCGCAAATTCGTAGAAAGATTCTCGAGTATCGCCAGACCTATGACCCAATTGATGAAGAAGGACAAGAAGTTTGAATGGACCGCCAAATGTGAAGCGAGTTTTCAAGAACTCAAGAGGAGATTGATTTCAGCCCCAATCTTGATCATTCCAGATATCGCGAAGCCCTTCGATGTGTATTGTGATGCATCCAAGATCGGTCTCGGATGTGTGCTAATGCAAGAAGGCAAAGTTATATCTTATCTATCTCGACAATTGAAGCAACATGAGCGAAATTGCCCAACCCATGACCTCCAACTCACAGTCGTAGTTCTAGCCCTGAAGACATGGAGGCATTACCTGATGGGAAACCGTTGTGAGATCTATACGGATCACAAGAGTCTGAAGTATATATTCACTCAGAAGGAGCTGAATATGAGACAGAGAAGGTGGATTGAGCTAATCAAGGATTACAATCTGGACATTCACTATCACCCTAGTAAAGCCAACGTGGTAGCAGATGCCCTTAGCAGATTGTCGTGCCGCTTGAACTCCATGATTTTGAAGGAGCAACCAAGCCTGCACAAAGTGATGGAAGATTTTCGAATAGAATTAGTAAGTGAAGGATTTTTGGCTAGCATAGAACTTCAACCCACTTTGATCAGTCAGATTAAAGAGGCGCAGAAGGGAAATGCTAGTATCGACGGAATCAAGCGTCGTATCGGTACAGGCAAAGTACCTGGATTCACCGAAGACGAAGAAGGAGTTCTGTGGTACAAAGGACGCCTTTGTGTACCAGCAGATTCTGAGTTGAAAGAAGTGATTCTGAAGGAGGCTCATGATACTCTTTATTCTATCCATCCCAGAGGAACTAAGATGTATCAAGATTTAAAAGAGCAATTTTGGTGGCATAAGATGAAGACAGAAATCGGAAGCTATATCGCCAAGTGTGATATTTGTCAGCGAGTCAAGGCAGGACATCAAAGACCCGCTGGATTGTTGCAACCCTTGCAGATTCTGGAATGGAAATGGGATTCCGTTGGAATGGACTTTATCACCGGACTGCCTACTTCTAGTAGGGGAAATGACTCTATCTAGGTCATAGTGGACAGATTGTCCAAAGTCGCCCATTTCTTGCCCGTCAAGACCACATATCAGAGTTCGAAGCTAGCGGAGTTGTACATCGCTAGAATAGTAAGTTTGCATGGAGTCCCCAAGAACATCGTATCGGATCGAGGAACTCAGTTTACCTCGAGATTCTGGAAGAAAGTCCAAGAAGGTTTAGGAACCCGACTAGATTTCAGCACCGCATATCACCCTCCGACCGATGGACAAACGGAGCGAGTAAATCAAATACTCGAAGATATGTTGAGAGCATGTGTGTTAGAATATGGATCCAAGAGGGAAGACTGGCTGCCATTTGCAGAATTTTCATACAACAACAGTTATCAAGCCAGTTTGCAAATGGCCCCATTTGAATTCATGTACAGAAGGAAGTCTCGCACCCCTTTGAACTGGTCAGAAGTAGGAGAGAGTCAGATTTTCGGACCCGACATCCTACGAGAAGCAGAAGAGAAGGTTCAAAAGATTCGTGAGCACCTCAAGACTGCCCAATCGAGACAGAAGAGCTACGCCGACAAGAGACGTCGAGACCTCGCCTTCAACATAGGAGATTTTGTTTATTTGAAAGTGTCGCCATTGAAGGGAATGCAGCGTTTCCAACTCAAAGGAAAGTTAGCCCCCAGATATATCGGACCTTTCAAGATTTTGAACCGTCGAGGAGAAGTATCATATCAATTGGAACTACCCGAAGAGATGTCCGCAGTGCACAATGTGTTCCATATCTCTTTACTTCGCAAGTGTCTCGAAGTCCCCGAGAAGACCGAAGTGTTCAAAAATATCGATCACCGGACCATAGAGATCAACGATGACCTGACCTATCCCGAAGTACCCATCCGTATTTTGGAAGAAGCTTTCAGAACTACCCGAACCCGAAGCATCAAGTTTCTCAAGATTCAGTGGAGCAACCACACAGAAGAGGAAGCTACAGCGCGAAGATCATATCAGGACGGAGTTTCCCGATCTCTTCAAATCCTAGGTAATATTTTTCGTCCTTTTTTCCAATCTCGGGACGAGATTTTGTTTAAGGGGGGAAGGTTTGTAACATCCCAAAAATACTAAACTTGGATCATCAAATTTAGGGTTAACAAAAACTTTTCTAAATAAAAATATGAAAGCATGCATGTGTGTATGCATCCCATTTTGAATTCTTTTGAATTGCCATGTTTATGTGTTTCTTTGCTTGTAAAATGTTTCTTAGGTGAAATAAACATCATCTAAACAATTCCCAAACTTTTTTTAAAGACAAATAAATCAAAACAAAGCTAAATGAGTGAATGGTCATTTTGACCAATTTAACTCCCATGCCTAGTTTGGTTGTCTCAAACTTTCAGAACTTAACAAAAACTTTTCTGGATCTTTGCACCCCTTGATTTTACTCATAACAAAGTATCAAGGCCACTTTGTGATCATCCAGAAACTTTCAAATGCATAGTTTAAATGACAATTCAAAATTGAATCTTTATCATATGGGAAGATCCCACTTTTTCAAAAACCACTCAAACAAGCTCAACTTTCAAAACCCAAGCATCTGCAGACTCACCAGCACCAACCTAGCACACCCACCAAAAATATTTTCAAAATTCAAAACTTGAGTTCTTGCGGCCATTTCATCAAACACTTGGCAGACACAAATCAAACAAAATCCAAACACTATTGTGAGCAGTGATTGAAGCCTAACTTGTTCCCTCTCTGGTTACAACTAGGTTGTAGTAGATCATCTAGCTCAATTGCACACCCTTAGCATCACTGTAAGCTTGGCATTGCCATCAATGGTGAGCAGGCCGAATGCACACTTGTCACCCCCATGTCGACAGCAAGCTAGGAGGAGAAACAAGCCTAGCCAGCATGTCTGGGAGCAAGCCAACATCCCACCGCCACTCCCTGTCCAGCGCTCGAATGTTGCCAGCCACTGGACCACGCGCATGAACCATGCCAACCTCACCAGCAACCATGCCGAGAGCACGCCCCGTGCGCCATGCTCGACCGACGCCCACAGACCGCGCGCCGCCCTTGCTGTGTGCATACGTGATCACCACTGTCCCAGCAACCCCGCAGACACGCTCGTTCGCCGCTGCGCGGACCATGCGCGTTGTGCGCCATTAAATTCTCCATCGGGCACGCGCAGAGCACCGTCGCGTTCCGACCAAACCGCACCGCTCCACGTCTCGCCACCGTGTCGTTGAGCATCACCAGGGAGCACTGCACCGCCCCCTACCATCACCCACGTCGATAGCCGTCTGTACCGTCGACCACAACAAGCTCACCTTGCGCCCCGTCGGTCCCCTCGCTCCACTATAAATAGAGGCCACCCCCAGCCGAATTGAGCACACCATCTCACTCCCCTCTCCTCACTGATAGTGCCACACCATTCCCGGAGCAAGGCGAGCAGCGCATCGCCGGAATTTCACCGGAGCCCGCCGCTACTGGAGAAGAAGGGGGCCAGCAATTGGATCCGCCCCAGGAGAAGTTGCTGGTACCAGGAGGATCACCGTCATCTACTTCGTCGTTCGCCCGCCTCGCCGACCCTCGCCCGAAAACCGGTGAGCCCCCAACGACCCCCACTGGCCGCGCTAGGTTTCTGTCTCGCCGGCGTTGCCCAACGTCGACGATGACCCTCAGCCGTTGGATTAGAACCAGATCGAACGCACCACATCGCTCCATACCGCTTCGCACCCCCTGTCTCACTGACGCGTGGAGAAAGCCACTTACGCAGCCCGCGGAAGCGCTGTGCGTAGCAGGCCGGCCCGTTAACCTTTCTCGCGCAGCCTAGTTATTTGAATTAAACCTTTTCCATTTTATTTCAAACACACTTCTGTATCCAGTTTCAAAAATCAACCCAGATCAATTCAGTGCACCAAATTGAATGAAACTAATTTTATTAGAAAGGTCTTGAAATGTTGAATCCAAGCCCGTTGGATGCAAGTCATTTGGATCTATAGATCACCCTTGGTAAAAATAATAAGGCAGAAGCTTTTCTGCATTAAAACATTTTTCAAATTAAAACCATAATAGATTTTGAGTTGATTCCAACTCTCAAAAATCACATTTAACCATACCTTTCAGAATATATAAAAATATATAGGTTTACTTACAGAAATAATGTTCATGTAATAAAAGAATGCTACATAGGCATTTCTAGCCACGTTAATTAATTAAAATAAAAAGGTAAAACCTTATTAAATTGTGACACCACTTTAAGTCACATTCTCATGGACTAAAATATGTGGTGATGACATGTGTCAACATGATCCCATGTTTGGTTTGGAGAATATTAAATCTTAAGTAAATTTTCAATGAGTAGAAATTACTTTTCTAAAAATAAAAGGAATTAAACCAAGCTTTAATCTTGTAATGTTAGTGATGATGCTAGATCATCTATAGGACCCTTTGGTGTGATGATTGCAAGTAGTTAAGTATTGTTTGGTGATTGAGTACATCGTATTTATTTATAGACGCTAGTACCGACCAAGGATACGAGGAGGAAGGAGGATACTACGAAGAAGCCGAGGAGAACTTCAACCACTGCTCTGCACAAGGCAAGCTTTACTAATCAAGTTGACCTATGCAAGCTAACACTTGCAAGGTACTCTACCTTAGCAAGCCTTACTATACAAGTTAACCTTGCAAGCCAATACTTGCTATCATGCCCACTATATGCCTTAAAGCATATATGATCATAACCCCTTGATAAACCAATCCTAGTTTTACTTGCAAGTTTATTTCTTTATCAAAGCTCTTACTTAGAGTTTACTGGAATAAATGGTAAATACTAGAAGGATAATTGAAGGTTGCATAAAGAGCATAAAATTTGGCCTAAGCTAGATAATCTCGATGTCATCCTAAGGCATGAGATTAAACTCAGCTACACTCCAATAGTTTACCACCCCTCATTAGTGCTTACCCCCACTTGTAGATGCTAGTGCTAAGCATAAAACTTGATCAACATTAGGTGGGAATACTTGGTGAAAATGGTTATAAAAACCTTAGAATGATGGATCATTCTACTGAGATATTTTGACATGTGTTTCCGAACACCTGATGATTTTGGTGATGAAAATGTCAAGGCAGGAGCCTTAGCCCTTTATAAAACTGATGGTTGTCTGGATGCGATACCATTCCAATTTTATCGTACAACCACAATACCCGAAGATTGGGTAGGGCTTGACTGGAAACTTACATACCTTAGTATTGGTTCCCTCACGGCCAAGGTCTGAGCTGAGGCTATCTTGTGAAGATTGTCCACCTGTGCAGTACCCAAGATGACAGTTGGTCATGGTTGGGAGGCCAAACTCACAGGAGAGGTGCTTATACTAGGGCGTGCAATTGAAAGGTTAGGATTGATTATCCGCATACTGAGTATGGTGAATTCAGGATTTATTCCTGACGGATGTATCGAATGTTGTGGTGAAAGTGTACAATCTCTGCAGAGTGTCAAACTATTCGAATAGCCGCGCCCGCGGTTATGGACAGTTGGAGTGGCCATACTGTTCCCCCTTCAGATGTTTTCAAAATACTTGTGAAATGAATTGAGACTTTGACTTGACCACAACAGGGTTGTGGCATGAGATACAAGTTCCCACTTAGGTGTTATAAGACCTTAACTAGCATTCGTGGTTTCCAAAATTGGTAGAGTTAAATCTGGCTTTTGCAAAACAACCCTAGAGCCTAGTGTCCTATTATCAAAAACCCCTTTCACTTGTTAGTATTAGTTTGTGAGTACTTAAAGAGTACTCATGGCTTTGTCCCTGGCTATTCCCGTGGCCATACTATGAAGAGGAGTACCTGGAGGATAGACCCCAGGAAGGTTACGACAACTAGGATCATCTCCCATCGTCAGTATTGCCTGTGACCCCGAAGATGGAGCTTCACCTACGCTACCGTTATTATTACGTATTCTGCTGCTTGATGTTGTATTAAGAACTGGATCATGAGATCCCTATTTGTGTAAGAACTTATGTACGGTTTGTAATGGATGATGTACTATGGTATCCAATTCTGTTATGTCTCGCAAAAATGGTAATCCTGGGATTGCAATGTATGGCATAACAGGCATCTAGGATTAAAAATCCGGGTGTTGACACATGCCATGTTGTTTATCTAAGGAGAGCACCTCTAGTGAACTATGGACCCCGGTCCAATCTTTACCATTGATACATCTTCCACTATTACTTGTTTACTTGCTGCAAACCATTACCTTCCACACCATACGCTTAATCCTTTGTTATAGCAAACCGGTGATCTTGACAACCTCACTGATTCGTTGGGGCAAAGTCTTGAGTTTGTGTTGTGCAGGTCTCTGTGTTTCTTACAACACCTGTGTGATGTTTCCTTCCTCCTACTGGTTCGATAACCTTGGTTTCTTAACTGAGAGAAAACTTGTTGTTGTGCTGCTTCACACCTTGCTCTTGGGGTTTCCCAACGAAGCGCTCCCACTTGGACTAGCGCTACATCAAGCTTTTTCTGGCGCCGTTGCCGGGGAGGCTAAGGATGTATTCACAAGGGGAGTCCTCCACTTCCTTTCTCTTTACTTTGTTTTAGTTTGCTTTGTTTCTTTAGCTTGGTTTTGTTTGCCTCTTTCCAAAAAACCCAAAAAAATTAGTCCAGTTTGGTTTGCTTTCTTTATTCGAAAACACAAAAAAATTAGTCCCTACTCTAGTTGCCACCTTGCTCTAGCTCACCATGTTACTCCCCAAGTTTGCCCTAAAAGATCTTGCAATAGGTAGTGGCTCCATAATTGGGAAAGATAATATTGAAGAATTCTTTAATCATGTTAGCAAGCATGAAGATATTGAGGAAAAATCTATAGCTGAACTTGCTCCTAATTATGAGATTGCTGCAGATTGTTTAGTTCATATGTTGGAGGCTAGGTTTGTTAGCCTTAACCCCTTCATACAATTCTTGTTCCTAAAACTAAAAGAAGAAAAGAATGCTGAAAAGAGGGAATTCATCCTTGAAACTTTACTAAAAGAATTCCATGATGTTGCTAGGGAATCCAAAAAGGTCTTTGAGTGTTTCAATATGCTAGGCTCAAGCGTAGATGTTGTGGGTATTTCTAATAATACTAAGCCTACAGAGGAATTTAAGATACACATACCCTTTAAGCTTGTTGGAATGTATGAAGCCTTTAAAAAGAATTTTGATTGGATTGCTCCTGAAAATCTTTTTGATGAAAGTAGTAGACCAAAGAGAGATGATAAGGGATCCTCCAAAACCCATTTGGATGAGATACCTTTCATAGTTGAAGATTTTGCAAGTATTAATGTTAATGCTTCTTCATTTAAAAATACTTACTTCTTTTTGCTTCTTGTGCCTAACTTAAAGGCGTTAAAGAAAAGTACTTGTTGGGAGATAACCCAAGAGTTTCCTTGAGTCTTGGAAGTTATTAATTCAGTAATGACCTCTCCTTACCCTTTTTGTTTGCTTTTCGTGCCAAGGAATGACCTCTAATAAGAGGGAAGTAAGATTTGGGGAGTTCCTGTCCCGAAACAGATTTATGTCCTCCACCATAAAAATTCGTGAGGAGTCTCTGTAACTCGGATTGAGCTGATAATTTACAAATAAAACCCCCAGTATGTTCGATACTTTCATTAGTTCAACACTTTTTGATTTGAGCAACAGAAGATTTTTGAAAAAATTGGTTTCTGCCTGCTAGTCTGTTTTGACAGATTTCTGCCATTATTTGCATTTGCTTCTTATTGATTCCTTTTTGAGTTCTCTTTTGGGGAATTGAGATTTTTGAAGGAGTTACTACAGTAGCTTGTGTTTTTAGTGAAAAATCTTGCTGTTCCAAAGCTTTGCCAGAGGTCTGAATAAACTAATGTTGCTAATGAAGATTGTGTGAAGTTTTGTATGAAGGAAAAATTTTAGGTGTAGAGAGAGAATGATGCAATGAGATGAATGGACAAAAGATCAAGCTTGGGGATGCCACCATGGTTTCACCCCAAGAAATATCCAATAGGTACAAGCGTCAAAGCTTGGGGCTGCCCAAGGCATCCCCTTCTTCATCAATAAAAATCTCAGGTCTGTCTAGACACTTCGTTTTTATTGTTTCATGCACAATTGTGTTGTTCTTTGAGCGTCTTAGTTTTTGTTTGCTTTGCTTAGTTTGTTTAGTTTGCTTGAGTAGTTTGGACCCTGATACGTCGGAAATGTATCTATAATTTTTTATGCTCCATGCTTGTTTAGTATCTACTTTGCTTTACTTGTCTACACTTTGAGGTGCCTTTTACATGTTTTTTGGTACTAACCTATTAACAAGTTGCAACAGTGCCAAATGCCTGTTTTCTGCTGTTTTTGGTTTCAGAAAAGTTAGTAAAGAAATATTCCCGGAATTGGACGAGACGAAGGACAAAGTCAATAACTTTCTGTGGGGAACAAGAAGTCCAGAGGGGAGCCGGAGAGGCAAGCCAGAGGGGCCACCCCCCCCCCCTCCCAGGGGCGGCCATAGGTGGGCCCGCGCCTGGATACGGTTTGGTGGCCCTGGCCGCCTCCCGGTCTCTCCCCTTCGCCTATAAGAAGCCCCCGATACAAAAACTCTCAGTACCCAATCAGAAATCCACGAAACCGTCTATAGCCTCTGCCACCATCGTCCCTATATCGGGGGGGTCTAAAGCTCTTCCCTGCACCCTACCAAATGGGAGATCATACCGGAGGCCTTCTCTCCAGTATGATTCGTGAGTAGTTCCACCTTGGACTATGGGTCCATGTAGTAGCTAGATGGTTGTATCTCCTCCTTTGTGCTTTCATGTATAGATCTTGTGAGCTTCGTTCATGATCAAGATCTAATCTATTTGTAATCATGCATGTTGTGTTTGCGGGGATCCGATGGATATTGAAATTATTATGTTGGTTTTATTAATGTTGCTATCTTTATGATTCTATCATGTCTGTGTTGTTTGTGATCTTGCATGCTCTCCGTTGCTAGTGGTTATCTTGGCCAAGTAGTTGCAAGTGACTCCAAGAGGGAGTATTTATGCTCAATGGTGGGTTCATGCCTCTGGTTCCCAAGGGAAGTGACAATAATCTCTTTGGTTGTAGATGTGTTGTTGCTACTAGGGATAAAACAACGGTCTCTTGTTCATGGAACATGTGGACTGTTTACCTTACACACTTTGCTTAAAGCAGTAGTCTTCTTCTTGCAACTTAATACTGGAGGGGATTCGGATGATAACCTGAAGGTGGACTTCTAGTCATAGATGCAGTTGGATGGCGGTCTATGTATATTGTTGTATTGCCCAATCAACCTCATAGGATCTTTCTGACTAGTAATTGCATTATTATGCCTTGCTCAGTTCCTGTCAATTGCCCTGCTGTAATTTGTTTACCCTTCATGCCATGTTGTTTATCTAAGGAGAGTACCTCTAGTGAACTATGGACCCCGGCCCAATCTTTACCATCAATACATCTTCCATTGTTACTTGTTACTTTCTGCAAACCATTACCTTCCACACCATACGTTTAATCCTTTGTTACAGCAAACCGGTGAGCTTGACAACCTCACTGATTCGTTGGGACAAAGTCTTGAGTTTGTGTTGTGCAGGTCTCCACGTTGCTTCCAACACCTATGTGACGTTTCCTTCCTCCTTCTAGTTCGATAACCTCGGTATCTACTAAGGGAAGACTTGTTGCCGTGCTGCTTCACACCTGGCTCTTGGGGTTTCCAACGAAGCGCTTCCACGTCAAACACCGGGCGCCATCAAGTTTTCTGGCGCCGTTACCGGGGAATCTACTTCAACCTCTTCCTCTCGTGAAGCGCCATCAACAGGTTTTCTGGCGCCGTTGCCGGGGAGGCCAAGGACGTCTTCACAAGGGGAGTCCTTCACTTCCTTTCTCTTTACTTTGTTTTTAGTTTGCTTTGTTTCTTTTGCTTGGTTTTGTTTGCCTCTTTCCAAAACCCCCCAAAAAAAGTCTAGTTTGGTTTGCTTTCTTTATTCAAAAACACAAAAAATTAGTTCCTACTTTAGTTGCAACCATGTCTGGTTTTGGATCAACCTCTATTTCTCCTATGATAGAAATCTCCACTTTTAAGCAAAAAAGTGAAGAAAGTTTTAAGGAGGCTTGGTCTAGAATCTCTGCTCTCCAGAGGGAAACTGAGCCTAAGGCAAGCCTTAGCTTGGTTATCGATAGTTTCTACCGCGGTATTGCTCTTCGTTATAGATATGCTTTAGATGCTGTGGTTGAGAAAGATTTTTTGCTATGTACTGAGGATGAAGCTTATGATGCTATAAGTAAATTAATCATGATTTATGGTACACCTGGCAAGTCTGATTCATCTTTCACAAGTATTTTTCCTAGGTTGAACAAACTTGAAACCGGTATTGCTGCTATGAATAGTCGCTATCACATGCTTAGGGCTTACCATGAGTATGTTTCCATAAATTCTGAGCCTTCAAAGTGGTTCCCCACAATCAAAGTCTCAATAAACACTACACTTTTTGATGCTCGATGTGATATCATATCTGAATTTTGTCTCATGCCTAAAGATATTTATGATTCCTTGAGTCTTTAGGGGATTATTGAAGGAGGAGAGGAAATCTCTCTTACCAACAATACCACTATATCATCCATTTGGATAGCTGAAGGTGTGTTTACAAAAATATCAGGAAAAATGGTGACTACTGATTATCTTGTTATTGAATGTGTAGGCAAGGGACAGATCACACTTGGAAGGTCTCTACTGAAACACCTTGGGGAAGTGATAGATGTGGGAAAAGGCTCATGCATCTTTCTCCTCCGGTAAGTAATCATATCTTCCCTAAATAAAAGAAGAAAGGAAAGAGAGGTAAGAACAAGAATAATGCTTCTTCATTTGAAAATACTTGATTCTTCTGGCTTCTTGTGCCTAACTTAAAGGCGTTAAAGAAAAGTACTTGTTGGGAGATAACCCAGAGTTTCCTTGAGTCTTGGAAGTTACTACTTCAGTAATAACCTCTACTTATCCTTTTTGTTTGCTTTTTGTGCCAAGAATGACCTCTAATGAGAGGGAAGTAAGATTTGGGGAGTTGCTGTACCGAAACATATGTCTATCCTCCACCAAACAAAATCGTGAGGAGTCTCTGTAACTCAGATTGAGCTCAAAATTTATGAATAAATCCCCCAGTATGTTATCTAACTTTCATTAGTTATACACTTTTTGATTTGAGCAACAGAAGATTTTCGAAAAAATTGGTTTCTGCATGTTGTCTATTTTGACAAATTTCTGTCATTATTTGCATTTGCTTCTTATTAATTCCTTTTTGAGTTCTCTTTTGGGTAATTGAGATTTTTGAAGGAGTTACTACAGTAGCTTGTGTTTTTAGTGAAAAATCTTGTTGTTCCAAAGCTTTGCCAGAGGTCTGAATAAACTAATGTTGCTAATGAAGATTGTGTGAAGTTTTGTATGAAGGAAAAAATTTAGGTGTGGAGAGAGAATGATGCAATGAGATGAAGAATGGACAAAAGATCAAGCTTGGGGATTCCACCATGGTTTCACCCCAAGAAATATCCAAGAGGTACAAGCGTCAAATCTTGGGGATGCCCAAGGCATCCCCTTCTTCATCAATAAAAAGCTCAGGTCTGTCTAGACACTTCATTTTTTATTGTTTCATGCACAGTTGTGTTGTTCTTTGAGCATCTTAGTTTTTGTTTGCTTTGCTTAGTTTGTTTGGTTTGATTGAATAGTTTGGACCCCCGCTTTCGTTGTGTTGTTACAAATAAGTTTGTTTGGTGTTGGAAAGGAGTAGAAAGTTCTTGCTTGGAAGTGCAAGAGGAGCTTGCATTGACTGTGACTTAGACTTTATCATGCCATGTTAGGTGTTGTTTTGACCTTATGCTTAGTAGTTATTTTTGTAGCATGGATCGCTCCACCTCATTGGGATTGCTTAGTGTACCTTGAAGAAATTATGCGTTGTTTTAGCATGCAAAAGCATAGTATTGTGGTATTCTCCTTTGATGCTTTGTTTGGGTTGACTTGGCACATGATCACACCATGTTATGACTCTCACAAGTCACCATTAGCCTCTATGATCATTTAGTCCTTGACTTGTAGTACCACTCTATGCTTTGATTAGTAATGTTTTGTCGCTCTGCATGATTATGGCCACTATTGCTCTCTTATTTGGTTGCTCTCAGTCTTTTGCTAGCCTCCACTTGTATGAGTAAGCTCTACTCATGCTTCCAACTCCCAAGAAACCAAGTTATTCCAAAGTGTCCACTATAAACTCCTATTCATGGTGTGTTACACCATTCCAAGTATATTCTTGTTTTCAGCTATCTTCCAATTAAAAACTATTTTTTATGTGAAAACTTAGTGATTAAAGCCCTCACGAACTTGATGGCACACTTTATATTATTTGCTCCTAATAAACTTGAACCATTGTGTCTCTATGTTATATATGCTTGCACTTATACGTTGGAATTAGCAGAACCATGTTGTCATGGGGAACATTTTCAACATTTCACTTGTACTCTGTACTCAGTTGATATCATGCTCTTTTGTCTGTGGATGTCACCGGTGTGAAATAAAAAGGAAACTTGTAAGTCCATGGAGTTTGTATTCTGTGTTAGAGAAACGCATGGGCCGCTAGCCTAAGCCATGCCTAATCATGGTGGAAACTTGTAGCATCACCATAGTGAGCTATCTATGAAGCATCCTCAATAAACAAACTATGCATATAGTAAATAAAAAGATCGCTGAGATGCTCATTGTCTGCTTGCATTGTCATTTTGGTTATGGGAAAGCTCATGTACCATGTGCAAGGGGTACCCCGTTGGCGGTTCTCAATGATATGCAAATACTTACAATGACAAGAACTTACATGTGACTGAAGTTGAGTAGCATGAGGTGTGGCCCTCATATTCAAGGGACTTGAGATTTCCAACTTATACTTTATCAAGCATATACTCCATAGTTTGTTCACTTTAACCTTAATCACTTCAAGATGCTTATGATAGGGGCAATGAGGGCTGAAAGCTAACAAGTACCATAATTTTTGGAAGCTCTTTTTGAAACTTGAAATCTCTGCTTCTTTTATAAAAGGCCTTTCTTTCACCACTATTGAGTCTCCACCTTCTACCTTTAGGAACCATTAAGAGAGCATAGTTGCCATTCTTAGTTTTATGTGCAGTGTCCCAAAGCTTATTGATTGATGCATATTGTGATATTACTTGTTCTTGTGCTACTTGTTTCTAGTTTTACCACTATGCTATGTTTTCTGTATGTGAAACAAACAAACGTTTTTCAATGCATGTTATCCATGATCTTTGTTTATATCTTGTCTTGTTGCAATAATAGTTGCTCTGTGTTACTGTTAGAACTCCATCTCTCATGTTCATGTTTAGAGTTCTTTGATCCCAGCTTTCAATGCTTGCAAATGGTTAGATCTTTATTGTGAGGGTGCATGTCATCTCAAAAATTATTCTTTTTATCACTTACCTACTCGAAGACGAGCAGGAGTTAAGCTTGGGGATGCTTACGTCGGAGACGTATCTATAATTTTTGATGTTCCATGCTTGTTAGTATCTACTTTGCTTTGCTTTGTCTACACTTTGAGGTGCTTTTTACATGTTTTCTGGTACTAACCTATTAACCAGTGGCCACGGTGCCAGTTGCCTATTTTATGTTGTTGTTGGTTCTAGAAAAGCTAGTAAGGAAATATTCTCAGAATTGGACGGGACAAACGTCAAAGTCAATAACTTTCCGTGGGGAACAAGAAGTCCAGAGGGGAGACGGAGAGGCGTGCCAGGGCGGCCACACCCCCTAGGCGCGGCAAGGGGTGGGGCCACGCCTAGGCAGGGTGTGGGCCCCCTGGCCACCTCCTCGGCCTCCCCCTTCGCCTATAAGAAGCCCCCGATGCCTAAACCCTAAGCATCCGATCAAATCTCCACGAAACCGTCTGTAGCCGCCACCACCATCGTCCCTAGATCAGGGGGTCTGAAGTTCTTACCGGCACCCTGCCGGAGGGGAGATCATCCCGGAGGCCTTCTTCTCTGGCATGATGCGTGAGTAGTTCCACCTTGGACTATGGGTCCATGTAGTAGCTAGATGGTTGTATCTCCTCCTTTGTGCTTTCATGTATAGAACTTGTGAGCCCCATCCGTGATCAAGATCTAATCTATTTGTAATCATGCATGTTGTGTTTGTGGGGATCCGATGGATATGGAGATTATTATGTTGGTTTGATTAATGGTTTTGTCTTTATGATTCTATCATGTCTGTGTTGTTTGTGATCTTGCATGCTCTCCGTTGTTAGTAGCTCTCTTGGCCAAGTAGTTGCTAGTGACTCCAAGAGGGAGTATTTATGCTCGATAGTGGGTTCATGCCTCTAGTTTTTAAGGGAAGTGACAATAATCTCTTCGGTTGTAGATGTGTTGTTGCTACTAGGGAGAAAACAATGGTCTCTTGTTCATGGAACAAGTGGACTGTTTACCTTACACACTTTGCTTAAAGCAGTTGTCTGTTGCTTGCAACTTAATACTGGAGGGGGTTCAGATGATAACCTGAAGATGGACTTCTAGTCATAGATGCAGTTGGATGGCGGTCTATGTATCGTGTTGTATTGCCCAATCGAATCTCATAGGATCTTTCTGACTAGTAATTGCATTGTTATGCCTTGCTCAATTCCTGTCAATTGCCCTGCTATAATTTGTTTACCCTTCATGCCATGTTGTTTATCTAAGGAGAGCGCCTCTAGTGAACTATGGACCCCGGCCCAATCTTTACCATTGATACATCTTCCACCGTTACCTGTTTACTTGTTGAAAACCATTACCTTCCACACCATATGTTTAATCCTTTGTTACACTAAACCGGTGAGCTTGACAACCTCACTGATTCGTTGGGGCAAAGTCTTAAGTTTGTGTTGTGCAGGTCTCCGTGTTGCTTGCAACACATGTGTGACGTTTCCTTCCTCCTACTGGTTCGATAACCTCGGTTTCTTAACTGACGGAAAACTTGATGTTGTGTTGCTTCACACCTTGGTCTTGGGGTTTCCCAACGAAGCACTCCCACTTGGACTAGCGCTGCATTAGCGAGCAAAGATCTATTGTGGATGAAATGATTTGCATATTAGCTTGGTTGTGAGCAAGACAAGTATGTGTTATTTTGTGCTAACCAAAGTGCCATTCACCTGAGTAAGAATGCAAGTTTTCATTCGAGGTCGAAGCATAATGATGTTCGCTATCATTGGATTCGAGATGTGCAGAATTTTGAGCAAAGGAACATTGAGAAAGTGCACACAGATGACAATGGGTCTGATGTGTTGACCAAGGTGGTGGAAAGGGGCAAGGTGGAGGTATGTCATCGGCTCGCCAACATAACTGCCGGTAGGAAGTGAGAACCTCCATGATGTCAGGAGGGGGAGTTTGTTGGGCTATGTTTCTCCACATGGAGGTGTGTTGGAAGCCAAACTACAACCCATGAAGTCCAACAAATTTCAACCGTTCATCGAGGTTTGCATCCAACGGTTGAGGTTCTCCTTGTGAGAGGAGTAGAAAAGAAAACCATACCCACCCTTGGTGGCTGGGTTTATATGACTGCAAGAGAGCAAGTGAGAGAATCAAGCCCTTGGTGGCTGCTGTTGAGAGTGAGAGAACCCGACAACTTAGTGAGAAAAGAGGAAGAAGAAGGAGAGGTGATTTTTTGTCCAGATTTCTGAGATTTGACCAGGTTTTTTACAAGCTGATGTTTGGAGGCTCAAACATGTTTGGATTGGCTCCAAACTTGATGAGCTTGTTCCTTGCTTTGAGTACTTCGATCCGGTTAGTTGATTTGAGATTGGGTCAGTATAGCATCAGATTTGGAAGCGGTTTAGCCAGTTTGGACTAATGTCCGATTGAGCTAAAATTTGGTGTGTATGTTGGGAACTCATATGTCAGCTTGTATACAAAGTTTCGTGCCGATTGGATCTATTGTTTAAGAGAAATTTTTTGATTATCGAAAAGGATAGAGACTGAGATAGTCTTCTTTGATGTAATCTTTCTTTGAAGTGTTTGTTATTGTTGTTGTTGCCGGTTGTCAACGTGTCGAGTGTGTTCTACATCTTTAGATGTTCTAGAGAAGACTCCGTACCCAGGTTTCTCATAGTGAAACTTGCGTGGACCGGTTGGTCCACACCCGTGGTTTTTTCCTCCTCACCTTGAGGAGATTTTTTCACGTAAATTCTTGTGTCACATGTGCATGTGTTTGTTGTTTTATTTCCGCTGCATATCTGTTGCTTGAAGCTATCCTCGGAGTTCATTGTAAACAGTGGGGGTTGTGTATCCTCCCCCTAACAGGTACGGGTCCGAAGTGCTCCTTTACTTCGTCTCCCGTGTGTGCAAAGAGTTTCACTCTCGGGCGTGATGGGGATAGGTTCTCGCATGGCGTCCAGAGAGCATACGGAAAGCCGGTGTTCTAGCTAGTGGGATGGTTCACGGACCGGGTGAGTAGCGACTTGCCTCCTCAGGGTGGCACGTCTTGCTTGGGGAAAAGTACAAAACAAACCTTGAACTTATAGATGAAAGATAAATCAAACCTTAAACTCTCAATCCCTGAAATTGGCACTCCGAACTTCTAAATCCCGGTCTACTTTAAACCTTAGGTCGTTTGAGTTGAAATTTCGCTGACGTGGCAAGTCAAACCCGGGATTGTTGACTTGGACCCACCTGACAGATCAATATGTGTCATATCCATCGGCCGGTACCACCTGTTAGCGACATCGCGTCGTCCAGCGTGATTAGGGGATGCGGCGGGTTGGTCCGTCGGCGAACGGCGGCGCACTGCCCTTGCTGACCGCCACCTCAGGAAATTTCCTTAGCCCAGGAGAGCTTGAAGGCCTTCCACTCGAAGTACCTCATCAGGGATGGCAGCAGGCAGCAACAGCGCAACAACAACTCGTATCCTTTAAGCATCACCAGTAGCCCAACGTCCTTTCAGAATTCAGCAAGCACACATGCAATTACGTGAGCTAAGCAAAGGCTGGATGGATGTAGTGTTGTGCGCAGCTAGCTAGCAGGCACTGGAGAAATAAAGGCGGGGCGCGCACTCGTGCGCAGGCTCTTCCTGGATACGAACACCAGCATAGCATAATATCGAGCAGCTTGCAGGCAGGGAGGCGGAGCTCGCCGGCTCTTCGTACGCATGTGCTACAAGCCGGCCAGCACACCAGCGCGGGCAGGAGGACGCGACGTGGTGGATGGTGGAGCACAAACGCAGCTCAACGTCACACCTAGATCATGCCTCTCCGTCGTGCGAGGACATGTTCCCGAGCGCTGCCGTCGGTGTGTACATCGTCCTGGACGCCGCGAGCGCTCCCCATAGTGGAATCAAGCTGCTCTCCTTTGCTGGTTCTGGAGCGGCATCCGCCGCCGTCTGCCGCCGCTTAACTTGTCGCCGGCCGCCACTCAGGCGACCATCAGTCCTTGCAACACCTCCATTTGGCACACTTGACCTGGGAACTGAGAGCCAGACCCCATGTTGGCTCGTCGTCACGTTCCGGCATGCAGAGGATTCAAGGATGGAGGCAGTTGCAGGGCGTTGTGGCTGCGGCGAGTTCGTCGGGAACGGAAGAGATGAAGCCATCGAGTACTGTCACAGAGGTCAACGCGGTGATGAAGTCGGGAAAAGGAAGACGTTAGCCTGACAAATGGGACCTATTTTCAACTCAGTGAATCAACCTTATCCCGGCCGGGATTGTTGCTTTCTCGGTGTGACAAACAGATCCAGGGTTGAGATTGACCGGGAATTTAGAGTTCAGCGTACCAATTTCAAGGAATACGAGTTGGAGGTTCGATTTATCTTTCGTGTACGAGTTTAGGGTTTGTTTTGGACTTTTTCCTCTTGCTTGTATAGGGGGAATTGGCAAGGAGCGGACGCGGGGAGCTAATGGTAAATCGGCTAATTGCTCCGGGGCGTCTCAAAGCATACCAAAGAGGAGGAGGCTATCCCTTTTCAGGCAGGCACTAGTGGATTTGGGGATTTGATGTATTTCTCCTACTCCCACAACTAGGTTCTACGTCCCAGCCGCGAGAGCGCACGCCTCGATGGCGTTTTGGTGTGTCGTTGCCTACTGATAACGAAAAGACCGCCGTTGCCTATAGACAGTAAAAATACCGGTGTGGCAGTGTGCGGAGGCGCCGCCTACTTGCTCGCCTCGGAGTGCCATTCTCATCGCGAGAGGAGAGGGGCGAGAATGCAACGGTCATGTTTTTTCATAAAACATTGCTTTCCTAATCCTGCAATTTGGATTCAACAGCATCTGTGATGTGACACTGAGGCAGAAAACCTAACCGGCGCCGGAGGATTCACTTATAACTCGTTAATCTTGGATTGCTTTCTGCTGCGTTGGTTCAGCAAGTGCCCGTCTGAGCAGGATCCTAATTTATTACTACAACTGTTCATGCATGCGATGTAGAGGCTCGAAAACGTTAACAATTGTGTTGGTACTCTAGATCTAGGCGGCCCTGCGTGTGTGCGTAATCAGCTCAAGGTCCTGAGACATTGTAGTTTTAGAGTAGATGGGGTACAGAGCTGACACGCCTGAGTAATTTAGACTTATATATCCTGCAGCTGTAACGGAATCTTGATATTGATCTTGATCTTGATCTGTGCGTGCGTGCGTAATCGATCAGCTACAGAGAGACTGCTAGCTGTGTAATTTAGACTTATCCTGCAACGGTAACGTGATCTTGATCTTCCCTCCCTCCAAGATCAGATTCAAATCAGAGAGACGGCTGAGCATATTCTACTCCATATAGCCGTTTAATCTCAACAAGCTCGATCTCAAACAAAACAATGTGCTTAGTAGATAATGTTGTCTAGAGCGAGGGTTTAAGTAGCACATGTGTCGTAGAGTTTGCAATGCTTAATTCTGAGTATAAATAGAAGTTCATTCTGAAAAACAAAATGTCGATAAAATGCTATTCGTCGTTGTCGATGCTTCGTTTTGGAAAACAAGAAGCTACTACTAGAATCGTAATGTAGCTTAAGCTGATGGATCTTGATTGTATCGCCGGACGGACCTCCGCAGCGGCCCGTCTGCAGCCATTGCCTCCTGCGCTTTGGCCTTGAGAAGACGAGCATTTGCCTGCTTCATCGCGGCGTCATCGTCACCGGCCATGACCAGCTCCACGCACCTCGCCAGCTCGTCCCCGCGCAGCACCCCGTCGGCGTCCCGCTCCGCGCGA
The DNA here is from genome assembly GCA_916181665.1 of Avena sativa. NCBI lineage: Eukaryota > Viridiplantae > Streptophyta > Magnoliopsida > Poales > Poaceae > Avena > Avena sativa. The sequence goes on along the minus strand of OV702299.1, from coordinate 496,909,503 downwards.
ACGCCCACGCCCCACTCCTCCTCCATGAGGCGCGCGTTCATGGACTGGTCCGACCAGCCGGGCACCGCGACGGCCGGCACGCCGTCTGCCACGGCCTCCAGCGTCGAGTTCCACCCGCAGTGCGTGACGAAGCACGCCACCGACGCGTGGGACAGTACCCGCAGCTGGTCGCACCACTCCACCACCATCCCCGTGCCCGCGCCTCTCCCGGCCGCCGCCGTCTGCAGGACACGGTCCACCTCCTCCGTTCGCCCCTCGCCGCGCACCACCCACAGGTACGGTCGCCCGCCGCGCCGCAGGCCGTGCAGGATCTCCTCCGCCTGCCGCCCGCTGTAGGTCGCCAGGCTCCCGAACGAGATGTACACCACGGACTTGGCCGCCTGCGCGTCCAGCCACTCCATGTACTTGCCGTCCAGCCTGAACAGATGCATAGACTCTAGCTCATCCCCATGGCCATGGGGAGCAGGGGCAGGAGGAAGCATGGGCCCCACGGCGACGACGTCGAGGTACGGCTGGATGGCTCTGAGCGCCGTCTCCTCCAGGGCCCCGAACGTGTTGACCAGCAACAGGGGCCTCTTCTCGTCAATCGTCTGGAACAGCTCACGGAACCCTCGGAGGATCATCTGGGACAGCAGGTTGGCCTTGTCGGTGAAGAAGGACGGCATGTCGCGGATCCTCACGGGGCGCAGGCCGCCCGGCAGCCTCGCCTCGTACGACGGGTCGGCGGCGTGGGAGACCACCGCCTCCTCGAACCCGTGGAAATAGTGGTAGTACGTGGCCAGCATCGTGGCCGGCTGGGTCCAGAAGACGGCGAGCGGTATCCCGCGCTCGCGCGCCACGTCGATCGCCGGCGGCATGTTGAGCGTGGACACCACGCACGTCACGGGCCGGCCGCTGGCGGCGAGGCGGTCGACCACGGCCAGCAGGTTCTTGAAGCACTCCCCGCGCATCCACGCCCTCTCCTCCGGGTCCTTGGCCCAGCTGCCGTCGTCCTTGCCGTCCGAGAAGGGGACGTAGGAGACGGCCCCGTCGTCCGCCTCCTCGTCGGACCCGAATATGCAGCGGTACCCACACGCGGGTATTGCCATGGTCACCGCCGTCGTTGGGCCGCCAATGCTGGCGAGACGCCGGGCCAGGCAGCGAGCAGGGTTGATGTGGCCTTGCATGCTGTACGCCGCCACAAAGAAGTGGCCCTTGACTCCAACGTGCGCCTCGCCCATCACGCTCTATCCTCGTGTTAGCTAGACACTGCGACGATGGGAAGATTTGGTACCGCGCGCCCCGTTTTTATAGGGGCGCTGCAAGTCGTCCGCTAGGGGAATCGGTGGATTCCATCTCCCCGTCCAAAATGTCTTTTTTCTTTTGCTACATGTAAAAAAAATGGTTTGGCACAAAAATAGAATAAAAGATAGCCTCGTCAAAAACCTCGACGGAGACTTTGTAGCAAAGACTTGAGCTAACGTAGCAAATCCGACTTCGCGGGTAACTCGCCGGAGATTTTCACCGAGAAAACTCGCCGGAGATCTTGTAGCAAAAGAATTACGATATTGTAGCAAAAATACAAAGCGGTGGTAGCAAAAAATCTTTGATACTGTAGCAAACCGGACTTCGCCAGAGACCTCGTTGGGAGAACTTGCGGCTGACCTTATAGCAAAAAAATTATAATATTGTAGCAAAAAAAATTAGATTGCAGTAGAAATGTGTTTATATTATATAAGTCCACATAAACTCGTATGTAGCAAAACAATTTCTTCTATGTTGCAAATTTTCACAACCATTGTAGCAAAAAAATCTTGATGCTAAATTTGGCGTTTGGCGGACGGCCAAAGGAGGTCGTCAGGAAGGAACTAGCGGCACCGGCATTGGGAAACTCACCGCAACAAGGGGCAAGCGGGGGCGAGACCCGCGTCGGGCAGCAGCAGGGGCCTATGGGCGCGCATGGCGGCCGCTGCAGCAGCCACATAAAAGTGGAGGCGGGAGTCGGGCCAGTGGTGGCTAAGCGTAGTAGTAGGAAAGTCTACGGCGACATGGGCGGTGAGGGATGTGATCCCGCAGCGGCTGCAGCTGCCTACTCCGATAGGCCTGGGGAGCAGCACGGCGCGAGTTGCATGGTTCATGCCGGCGCTTCAGGTCGAGGTCTAAGGTGGAGTTGGGGACAAGGGCGCCAGATGTGGGAAGGGCGGAGACGGGGAGATCTTGGTGCAGGAGGTGGATCACAGTCTCAGAGTACTAATGATGCGAGGAAGAAGTCATCCCAAGGAGATAAGGTTGGGTCTGGGTCCCATGTAGGGCTTGCAGGTGTGGTGAGAAGGAGCAACCCAGGGGATGGATTTGTTTGATCGTCCCAGGGAAATTGTATTGTTTTCCTTTTTATAGTGGTAATTTAAGGAGAATATTCGGAACCAGAACCCAATTCCCCGACCAATAAGAATGGAGGATGTTGGACCTATAAGGAAAAGTACATTTTCTTGGTGCAGCTTTTTTATTGTATTGGTAGTCCCAAGTAAACCCTCATGGGTCGCTCCGGAGACCCCCAACTCCGATCCCGCCAGCCACCCCTCCCCGGTTTCTGCTCCCGAGCGTTGTTGCCACCAGTGGTGGTGGCTGGGACTTTCCCATCTAAGATGGAGGGCAGGGGAGGGCATCGTTGCGGCACTACTTAGGCGACGACAGGGCAGCGGTGGTGCAAGATGGCGTGGCCCTAATGGCTGGGGTCTGGAGTGAGATGGAAAGGCGAAGTGGAGGCGGCTGGCGCAACATGCACCCACGCGGCATTGAAGCTCCGGCGGTGACGGTAGGTCTGATCTAGGCCTCGGGGCTTGATCTGGTCTTCTGGGCCTGTACTAGGTGGACTACGGTGCAAGATGACATGGCCATAGTGGCCCGATCCTGCAATGAGCCAGAAAAGCGAGGCAGAAGTAGGTGGTGTGATGCCGATACAACATTGAAACTCCACTGGCAGCGGTGGGTCCAGTTTAGGCCTCAGGGCCCGATCTGGGCCTCTAAGCATGTTCTAGGTGGACTGTCGCGGGCGTCTGGCATTGTGGCCTCCTTCTCCGTTGATCTGACCGACAACATGGGAGCATGCTAGTTTTGCTTGTATAAGGAGGCGGTCCTAGGGTTCTTCTCGCGCAAAGTAGGTGATCTTCTTGTTGCCATTCCTCCTTGAGCTGGTCGTTGACGAGTTCTGGAATGCTCTGGCGAAGATCTCCACTGGACACATGACGCCTCTAGATTGCTAGATCGGATGAGTTCCGATCATGTGTGTCCTTATTGTCATCTTGTGCGGATTCATGGGGCGTGGCGTGAAGATCCCTGTTGACATCATGGGACATATCCGTGTTCCGATTTCCATGGTGTAGACAGTTGCGAAGAATACCATGGTGGCTAAGATTTGAGGACTAGTAATGGTGGACCGAGTCTTGGAGGCGATGAAGACTTTACTCTTGGTGATTGGTGGCTTGCAGCAGTGGTCTAGGATGTGGGGCAGGCAACACTTGAGGAGTACGGAATCTTATCTTTTAGGGTGAAAACCAAAGGTGCGACACTAATTGGTTGTACCTGACAATGGTCTTGTTAAAGGCATTGTTTTGTGAGCGCGTACTTTTTCCAGAGTGGAAACCTAAAAAAAATTGTTTGGGCGACGATGATACTTGTGCATTGTCTTCTTCTTGGAGGTGTTACTTTTTTAGGATATGGACTCCAGGTGTTGTCTTTGGTGGTGCAGCTGCAAGGAACTGATCACTGTGGCGGACCTTTCTTTTTTCTTTTTTCTTTTTTTCTTTTTTTCTTAGTTGTATGCATTAATGATGTCTTGGAATTTTAGTTGGTGTAGAGGCTAAGTGTGATTGGTATCTTGCAATATTAATGTATTCTCTTTGTCAAAAAATCATATTTTCAAGATTAAGAAATATCAAAAAAATCATGAACGATCATAATGAGTACACGTATGCTTGAGAAGTTGGAAACTTAAATATCACCATTTGTCATATATACAAAAATAACAAAATATTTTGGTACGCGCTCTATGTTTCAAATTTTGTAACTTAAGCCGCATACTTGGTCAGGATCTGCGGATCTGACTTTGTTATTTAACAGTAGTTGAATGTTGTCCAAAAAAATTTAACGTATCAGGAAAATTATTGATCGTTTGTTCCATATATCATATATTGTTGTTGCTTCTAGAGAACCAGCTGCACTCACCCTACTCCTGTGCATGCAGTCCCTCCCGCATGTGTTTCTATTCATGCAAGAACTCAGTGTGTACCTCTCTCCACTGCTTTTCATGGTTCTGTTACATTTCTCCAACTATAAACTCATGCGTAGTTCTCATCTAGTACCTGCAACCCTAACGTGAATGGTTCCAACGTGAATAGTGAAAGAGGGATAGGCAACACCGGAAATTCAGTTGCGCTCTCCTATGTAGTAAAAGTAGAATTTATGCATAGATAAAAAATATCATAATTTAGTTAAGATGAATTTTATCAAATTTATAGAATAAAATTCCATACATACACTTGAATGGTTGTTCACTGTTGCTTCAATTATGTAACTACATTCTCAAGTAGAACACTGAAAAAAATGTGCTACGTATTGACATGTAAATGACAATTTTTGGAAGGGTTTTCTAGGATAAATAAAATTTATATTATCTGTTACATATATAAATGACATGGAGCGATGCTCTAAGATTAAGCACATATAAAGTATTGATGCAAAATATTTTGGGTAAAGGATGTTCCATTCCAAAAAAAAACTCCTTAGTAATCGACGATATGTCATTTCTACACATCAATTCAAATAACACAACCCAAGCTTTGCGGTTACTCATCTCAGCACACAAAATGACCGATCAAACATATGGATTCACCTAGTAGAGAAACAAACACAATTATTTCCTCCTCCTTGATAAAGAAAAATATGAACATTCAAAGACCTTAAAAACTCCTGTAGCATTACGTCCTGTTCAACCCCATGAACTGATCACCATGTATTACACATTTATCTTCACTACAGGAAACGCTGACTACGCCGAGGGCCGGAAGCCATCGGCACAGCCCGACATTTCCGTCGGCACAGGCTATGCCGACGGTGACCATCGGCGTACTTCCCTCGGCGTACGTCCTGGTTGGCACAGGACCGTGGTCGTCGGCACTGGCCCTCCCCCTCGGCATAGCATCTCCCAGCGGGCCCCCGCGTGTCAGGCAACGGTCGTCTACGATAACGGCTGCGTGAGATAGCTACGCCGACGTCGGCACAGGCCCAGCCCAGGAATCATCGGAGTCCGCCACGTCGCCCTCTACGCCGACGGCCGGGCCATCTGCACAGGCCCTCCCCAACGCTGCCACGTGCACGTCTACGTCGACGGCCGGGCCATCAGCATAGGTCCTCCCCAGAGCTGCCACGTCGCCCGCTACGCCGACGATATTGCCGTCGGCACAGCCTTGCCATATGGCACATGGACGCTTTGGGGCATCAGGCTGTGCCGACGACAATGTCGTCGGCGTAGATGCTGTCATTTTTTTTGCTGTTTTCATTTCTAAATCGATTTTAGCATCCAAAATATCAGCAAAATAATTTCAAATAAAATATCAAACCAATCAACATGACATTGCAATATCCATCATTATCCAAACAACAACATGATCATCCACAAAACATATTCGATATCCATACAACATCATCACAAGTGCATACACATAGAAGATATGACAAGTGCATACACAAGATCTAGTTCTAGCTCTAGCTCTAACCATGTCCATGATCATGGTCCCAAACTCGGTGTATGTGTCGGTGTGTCAAGGAGCCCGAGGCTTCCCGTTCCGAGCTCAGGAGACGCTTGGGCCAAAGTCAAAATTGTGCACCGACTAAGACCAGTTTTAATGTTGATCATGTATCTTTCATTTTCCTAACACTAATTGCATCTACTAGGGAAGATCCTTCAATTTCTTTTACAAATCCATAGAGAGAAACGGAGAAAGGAAGGCCACAAAGATGATTTACCTGAGTCCGGCGATATCCTTCTCGCGTCTTTTCTTTCCCCTCGGCTTCTTGCACTTTTTTGTGTTATATGGCTCCTTTTTTGCAGCCGGGGCGTGCCATTTTCTGTCTCCCTCTCATTGAACTAGGATCACACGGTTCCTCGAAACAGGCATACGCCCAACTATATAAATATAGTAACCAGTTGAGACCGCTGCTGGGCCAGACAGCACATCGCCCAAGAGAAAACAAAAAGAAAACACAAAAGAAAAAGAAAAGAAAGCAAAGTCGATAACAGCGGCTTGACGAAAACGAGGACGACCCGCAACCGTTGCGCCCTCCAACTAAGTTCCACCGCAAGCCTAGCACTACGAAGCGCCACGCACCAAGCAAAACCTCCAAGAAGGAAAACGACGATGACGACGCTGCTGCCCGGACAGGTCCTAAGGTTTCCCCCGGTGCGCACCGGGAGGTAGAGAAGAGGTACACCCGACGCCTTTCAAGAAGGACGGTGGCGCCCGCAGGCGTCACCGCGTCGGTGTCAAGAAGACAAGGATTTCTCCCAACCCCTCACAAAAAACACACTCCTGGACGCAATCGTAGTGCTCCACCAAGCTCGTCGCCAACCAGTGCACGCCACCACGGTCTTGCAGCCTCCACCGCCGTCACACCGAGACCCGCTAAGTAAGGTCGGTAGGACAGAAAAGAGCAGGCTTCGGCAGGGTTGCCAGAACAACAATACGTGGGAGGGAACTACCTCCACCACCAGAATGTGGTAGCCGACCGGATACAGCCGCAGGGCAAACCAGGCCCACCTGGCCTGGCCGAGCCCCCAAAGGCCCGTGAAGCCCCGCCGCCACACTGCAGTAAGGGGACCGTCGTCCACGCCAACCCCACACTAGCCCCTACTGACCCGTCCACCAGGGGAACAACTACCATCGTCGAACCCTGCCACCAAATGGCAGCACCGTCACCACCGCGCTCACCCGGGACTTCCGGACCACCATCGGTCTGAGAGGCACCATCTAGGCCCGCAAGGGCTCGGAGAGACGAGCGTGGCGGACACAGCCGCTTCGTGCTGCCCATGAGACCCCGCGAGCACGGAAAAAACAGGAGACCACCAGATCCAGGCCCGCCTGGCCCAGATCACGCAGTTCCCAATCTCATGTTCATTGGGCTGGGCTTTGGTCTGACACCACGTCACGTTCCCGGTGTGTTCGAGCTGCTGCCATCGGGTGGGCATCGAGTGATCCAAAATCAGCAATGGGCCCCTGCAGTAGTTTGTTCTTTTTTAGGACAGGGGATCGGTCCGAAAGGACCAATAGTGCCATTCATATTTTAGCGGTGGAGTAACATTTTACAAAGAGGGCTCTAAGAAGATAGAAAATTACAACCTAACCCTTACAATTTGTCAAGGGGACCTCACAAGAGCAACAAGAAAAGCAATCTGGTCCTGCTCCTTCTCCATCGCAGTTGGGCTCGACGCAATCAACCTCCACTTCACCGGGGACACGACCACATGGGAAGAGGAGACGGGATCATACTACGCCGATACAAAAGGGCCTCAACGATGGCATGAACGCTTGGAGGTTGTTGAGGGCCTATGCATTAGTTTATTCTAAGTCAGAGGATCTCGTTCCTCCAGTTGCAGGCCATGGCAGGGGGCAGTACGCAAGCACGCTTAGGGAACCCACAATGTATAGCCAAAAGTGGCTTCATTTTTGCTTTTTGGCTTTTGGAACTAGTTACCTACATTGTGGAGGTGGTTCTAAATGGGAGAAAACTGGGAACCGGAGCAAGTAGTTGCTCCGATGCTAAATTTCTCTTTTGGCTTTTGGAACTAGTTCTCTACACTGTGAGGGTAGTTCTATATTTGTTTCTTGTGTTGTTTTAGCTTGATGGTGGGACCCACGTTATAAATATTTTGGAACCACTACATTGTAGAGCTGTTGCTATATTTCATACCATAGCTAAATTTACCTTTATGTCAGATTTGGCAATGGCAACATTGTGGGTGCCCTTATGGGAATGGTAAGCACGAGCATACACAATGCTCAGATTCAGTCATGTCACCAAGATATGAGAGGCATGCGATATTAGGACCCTATAAGGACCCATTCAGCAAGAATATGGACTGCTGGCGCAATTCCTGAATTTGAGGACCGTTTTAAACTTCGCCAACAAGTTAGAGGTTGTAGATGCATTTCAATCAAACAAAAAAAAGCAAAGTATGCGAGGTCCAAACAAACTCAAACAAAGCGTTTGGGGATGAGGAGCAGCCGTTGAGTAGCTACCTAGCACTGAACTCAGAACCCGTGCTGAACCATTCTACCAAAGTCTTTGTAGTGGTCGCTAGGCGATCCAAATACTTATTTGTAATTTTTTATTAATTTTAAGAGTCTTTGTGCTATTAATGATTATTAATAGTTCGATGAATTATTTTGCAAAACATATCTTGATAAGCGTTGTTGTGCACACCCAAATGTTCCTTGTCCTTGACTACCCGTGTTTGGTCAAATGTTAAAGATTATCTTGGGATAGATGCTCAACCCCAAGCTTGGCAAACAATGATATCCGTCAACGAATGGTAGAATGAAGCCATCCATAAGCGAGGAGACCAAAGTAAAGTTATGGCTTCGTTGGCCATGTTGATATCATGGGATATATGGAAGGAGCACAAATCGAGGGTGTTCCAAAATCAATCAATTACTTGCATGACGCTCACGTCCAAGATTAAAGAGGAGGCGGTAATGTGGGGTCTCACTGGGGCTAAAGCGCTTAGTAGTTTGATGCCGCGAGAGTAGCCTTTTGTGGTGTGTGGCCTTTGTCCAGGCTTTGGTTTGTAACGACCTCTCTTACACTTCTTCATTATCAGTGAAAATAGCAAGTCTTTTGCCTTGTTTAAAAAAACAATATTAATACCGTATAAGGATCCATTTAGCAAGAATATGGACTATGTTGGTACAATTCCTGAATTTGAGAACCGTTTTAGATAAACTTTTTCGACAACTTTGTCGACGAGTTTAAACAAACTCAAACAAATCGCTTGGGGACGAGGAGGGGCCGTTGAGCAGCTGAGATAGCACTGAACTTAGAACCCATACTAACCATTCTAGCGAAGTTTTTGTCATGGTCCCTAGGTGGTCCAAATACCTATTTGTAATTTTATTATTTTTGAGGCTCTTCGTATTGTTGTTAATTATTATTAATAGATCAGTAAAATTTTAAAAAAAAACTTATAATAAGCATTGTGCACACACAAATGTTCCTTGTCTCGTCCTTAACAGAGTAGCGCAGCTACCGACGTAGCTACTACGAGATATTTGAATTGCTTGCACATATGTAATTTCTAGTGTGCTTGAAGGCAGACTTATGGGGCTCAAAATATTCTTGACGTCTCCCAATCCTATATACTAGTATATGTATGTGCAATTGATGAGTGGCACAAGAAAAATCAATAGACCTCATTCCTAATCCTAGCTCCATGCGTAATTGCGTACTCCCTCAGTTTCAAAATATAAGATGTTTTAGGTTTGTAAAAAAAATGAATCTAGACTTCTTTTAGTATATAGATTCATTCTAAAGTTGAGTGAACCTACATACTAAAATAAATCTAGATTCATTTTTTTCACAAAACTAAAACATCTTATATTTTAAAACGGAGGGAATGCGAGATAAAGGTTCATAGCAAAATATATGGCGTAGAGTCGAAGATGTGGTATATACCGTAGAATCGAAAGTGTGGTTGGTGAGATGCAATGTGCAATTGAACTCAACAATAAATCTACGCTTTACACGACATTTGACGTCGTCGTCCGGAGGAGTATACCGGGACAATCATGTTTTCATGCATAATAAAGAATAGAGGCCCCGACAGATTTATTTTGCTCATTTGTAATCACTTCAAGAGAAGTTTTACATTACCCTGAAATGAATGTGGCCGTTCATTTCATCCGATGGTTGATCTTAGTTAGAGCATCACTTCATCCCTGGTACTAAAAAACGCGGATACGATATACTGCAAAACATTTATTTTACTAGAAAATAAGCCCGTGCGTTTGCAACGGAAAATAAATCATCACAATCAAGCAACTCCACTCGCACCCATCTCCCTTCTCTGTTCTTTGTCCTTGTGCCTCTCGCTGCCGTCCATAGGCTCACCGGAGACCCTCAGTCTCCACTCACCGCCAAACTCTAGTGACCAACGTGGCACCCTCTCATTGATCTCTTTCATCCATGTCATCATCGTGTCAGCATTATCCACATAAAAAATTGTCACCAGATCACGGTTGATGTTTGATCTGCATCGAGATGATGGTTCCCGATTGAATCTATATGACAAATTCCCTTGTGCCTCTTCCTGCCGTCCATAGCTCACCGGAGACCCTCGGTCTCTGCTCACCACCAAACTCCGGTGACCGATCGTGGCGCCCTCCCATTCATCTCTTTCGTCCACGTCATCATTGTGTCAACGTGCTCTGTAAATTCAAAAACAATCTGCATCGACATGATAGTTCTCGGTTGAATCTATATAACAAATACCACAAATTTGTTAGCCTGTACATGATGTAAACAAGTCTAGAAAATTCATCACTATACATCGCACCCAAAAGAATGCAATTAAACCTACAACTACCATGTTTTCTAGCTAGCTAATTCAACAACAATAGCTAATTCAGGTCACTAATTAATTATTTAGCCGCAAGGAGATTAAAAAGGCAGAACGATATATCGTTTGTAATTGCTGCATGCTACTTGTGCCTACTAATTCAGAAGGAAGTTCGTGCATGCTTGTGTGTACTAATTCATGGACAGGCAATGGATGTCCTGCAGCGAGAGCATACCCGCCGCCTACCACCATCAGCGGCTTCTCCTCCACATTCTTCGCACGTTGCAGGCAGGAGCATCGAGTTGGGCAGAAGAGATGCCAGTCGGAGATCATAAGCATGCAGTTTGTTTGTTTATGAAATCAACGATCATCTTCATAAATATCTCCGTGCTCGGCCTACAGCTAGATGGCCACCGGCAGGCTGCCGTCGCGATTGGCGCTAGGGAGCAAACGACAATCATCACCACAGAACATGCAGCGGACGAGGTTGCCGTCGTCGGCGGACGGTGTCAGCAGCGCCGGCGCTAGCCTCCGTGGCGATGCGACTTCCTCCTGCCGATCGACAACGATCCACGGTATCAGAGAAGAGGAAATCGGGCTTCGATTACATCAAATGAGTTTCCTGGTTAAGATCTTGAAGAAGATATGCAACATGGAAGATACCAACCGCTATTGATGTTCATGGGTTAGGGCTTTCATCGTGGTTGCCTATATATGGAATAGGGTGGGAGTTTGAAACATGCACGCTACGATCAAGGTGGCCGCAAAAATCTCTCGCGGTGGGATCTTTAAGGCGACCGAACGGAGCATGCCTTGATGAGCAAATCTGTTTTTTACTTTCTGGTGGTGTTTTGATGGGAGGGTAAAATCGTCTAAATAAGTGTTGGACCGGAAGAAACACTTCGTCCTTTATTATTACTAGGAAACAAGCCCGTGCGTTGCTACGGAAAGAAAAATCTACTTAATTGAGCTACAGATAAAACAGTAAATTGATATAAAATAAGTGCACAACTTATTAAAAATTATTATAAGTCTAGCCATCACAGCAGCATTGATACGTTCTTTGTATGGTGAAAGACACGGATACCATGCAGATAATCAGAGAGTTTGGATGTATCCGATTAAAAACAACATTTAGCTTTTGAAAAATAAAATAAAATAAACTTTGTTAGGCTAATATGGTGTAATAATAAAAAACGTATGTAAATTAATTCACCTGTAAAATCAATGTGAACTTGGTGTCGTACCGTATGGACTCTTTGGTGTTGCTTGAGGCCACTGCAAAAACTTGCCTCTCTCTGAAAAACAGATAATCGAGTCTGAGTTACACATGTATTGCAAAGACCTACATGTGAGAAAAAGATCAGAACCCTCCCGTCTCGCGTCGTCCCCGCGAGGGCGACCGAGGCGCGCCCCTGGCCGGCCGCCTCCTCCCCCTCCCTCCCTGTTCCCTCCCCTGCCGCCGCCGGCGAGCTCTGCCCGGCAAAGACCGCACGGGGCCGGCGGCGGCAGGCCCTCCATTACCCGACGCGGTGGCTCCCTCGCGGGCGGCGGCCCCTGGCGGCGGTGAGGACTGGCGGGGCGTCGAGCTCGACCGGCGGGCGGCGCATCTGTGGAGAGTTGTCCCCGGGCGTTGCGGCCGCAGCCCCTCCCCCGGCGGCGCGTCGGGTTCAGCCGGCACCCAGCTCGGCGGCGGGAGCTTCAGCAGCAGCGTAGCGGAGGATCCGGCAGCGAGACATGGCGGTCTAGATCGTTCATCGGCGGCGCTGGTAGATCAGCACGGGTTGCACTGGACGGCGGCGCTGACGGCCTAGCTGCAGCAGCGCGGCGGCGGCGCTAAGAGGGCCCAATCTGGGCTTGGCCGGTTTGGCCGGGCCTGATCTGGGCCTGATCTAGGCCTAGTCGGTACTGCTGCTGTGCCCGGACGGCAATTACCGTGGGTGATGGAGGGTTGTTCCCCTCCCCTAGGCTGTCGGGTGGCTCGGTTCTGGCAGGTCTGTGCCTGATCTACCCCGCCCTCCTTGGCGTCGGCGCGATGTGATGTTGGTTGGAGACTTGGCTCGAGTTCGTGGACGTCGGGGCGGCGGCCCCGGAAGGTGGACTGCGCGGGCAGCTCTTCGGCGAGCGTCGTGGCGGTGGTGATGGTCCTCCTCTTTGGTCATGTGGGTGGCGAGGAGCGGACGTTGGGGAACTTCGGTGTTGGCGATGTTTCGGCTTCGGCAGCCCCCAGATCGTGTGTCGGAGGCCAGACTCGAGGACATCGAGCGTGAGCGGGTGTCGGGGAGCGGCTTGAAGGTTTTTCCGAGCGAAAGCTCAGTGCTTCGGCACCAGCGACGGCGATGCCTGCGGGTATCGTGACCCTCTTGGGGGCGCCGCTGCGGCTACCTTTTCCGTGTTTAGGCTCCGGGTGAAAACCCTTGACTTTCGGTCTCGGCGGCGGCGTTGTGCGTCGTTACTCTCTTGGGGGCGTCGTTGTGGAGCGCCGGTTCTCCCCGCTCTCGGGTGGTTGTCTTCGGTGGCAAGTTGTGGTCTTTCGTGTGTTTCTTGTCTATCTTCGGTGGCAAGTTGTGGTCTTTCACATGAAAAAAGATGCTGCAACGCACTATACTTGGAACGCAGTATAGTATAATTGGAGAATAAGAGGATAAGCTTTTAAGAGCATCACAAATCCTTCTGTTCATTCAGACGAGAGCTAAAGGGCCGTGGATGACAAAAAATAATCCGTCTTTTATTTCACAAAAAAATAATGTCTAAGCGTTGCTAGCTATTCCTTTACTCGGAGAGTAGTTGTGCATGCAAAGCTAGCGCCGGTGAACAAATTCAGATGTGTATCTACAATGCTGCAGACCGAACAAATGCCATCAGCCATGTTGTTTCGTTTTTCGTACCTATTTCAGCAGTGGCATCACGTACTAACTCGGACAATACCCCTGGGGCAACGTGTCTCCTCGAGCATCTTTGGCTCCAATCCTTCGTCCACCTAGAAAACACATTTGCCGCGTACGTATGATTCAAGGATTTGACGTCATGTTCAGTGGGAGCTGCAGCATAGTTGTGAAGCATCAAATTCGGTTTGAAATTCAGAACTAGATGCCACAAGCAACAGAGCAAATAAATAAGAAACCACAAACAACTTAGATCAAAATAATCTTTTATCTGTCATATGCATCAAGCAACTTGGCAAATAAGTTACTCCTTGTCCTCATGCTTGAAATAAGAAAGAGGGAACATGGCTAGTACCATTTACAGTTTCATGAACTTGATTCTATGGTTTAGTTTACCTCCTACCAACACTCCTAGATTATATAAGCAAACAAGCATTATGGTACAGTACTACTTACTCTGTTGTAAATTATACTTTGTTACTCCAACCAAAATACTCTGTTGCAAACAAGCATTATGGCACTGGTATTTTGTGAATCTATCCTGCTACTGGACTGTAGGCTTGTAATCTGAGGTTTTCTTATGCTTGTATGTGAAACTAATCAGCAGGGATTCTATCTAAACTCAATCTGGTCACACTCTCAATCCTATCTAAACTCTCACCAGGGATTCTTTCTTTCATCTACTATCTGGTCACACTGAAGAAAGATCGCTTCAAACAACTATTACAGTATCCCCAGAAGGGACCGATCGAAGTATAATCAATGACGCGTCCTTGGTTAGACTTGAAGTGGCATATACAAACCTCATGTTCTTTAATCTTCTTGCCTAGCTCCATGAAATCTGCCTCTGAATCGTATTGGCCTGACTGGTAGAAGCATCGTTTTAGAAACTCTGAAAAATAGCAGTTTAGCACCATTAACAGAAATTCGGTAGGATACTATACATGACTGTCATAGCACTTCCCCTTAGGGGTACTCCCTTTGCTCAGGCCAAAGAGCAAAAGAAAAAGAGCAGTTTAGCCCATTAACTCCCTTTGCTCAGGCCATCTAGCACTTCCCCTAAGGGGTACTCTGTATAATCTGTTCTTAACAAATCCATCCAACTATATTTCCTTCCAATACCAGCCTAGAGAACACTGAGAAATCAATGCCAAATCAATACCAGCCTAGAGTACTAGTGTCAATTGTGTAGCTACTGACTGCATATTACATAATACTGTAAATAAGATCAGTTTATCAAGTGAAGAAAATATTCTAGATAACTTGTTTCTTTTGTTACTCACCTAGTGGTTAGTATGGAATGGTAAGCAATGCATTATCCGGTAGACCGTGTAATCTATTTCTTTGTATGGAATGGTAAGCTCACGAAAGGAAATTTCAGTAAAGGAACACTAGCATACTATGATTATATCCTTTGTTCTAGGACATGGTACTAAGAATACTCATTCTACCACTGAAATTTCAGTAAAGGAACACTATCATACTAAGATGAGTCCATGGCAAATGCAAACATATGATTGTATTTAATTGACAAAAAAAATGGAGTCCTCTATATAAAAACCATTTGGAGTAATGTAATTGACAAAAGTGGACAGAGTAACGCCTAATGTAAGACAGTTATCTTGATGGAAATTTGCAATAATGGAAAAGGTGAATTCATGTTTGAGATTTTCTTGTCATGAATAAGAATAAGAGGATTTCCATCTCCTGCAAACATATAAATAAAGGATAATTCAAAACATGTACTCCCTCCTTTTTAAAATATAAGATGTTTTAGCTTTATGAAGTAAATGTATCTAGACTTGTTTTAGTATATAGGTTCACTCAACTTTGGGGTGAACCTATACACTAAAAGAAGTCTAGATTCATTTTTTTCACAAACCTAAAACATCTTATATTTTGAAATGGAGGGAGTAGTCATCAAGTTCCTACAAGTTAACTAACTAATATGTGGGCATCTCATCATCTTTCAGGGTACTAATGCAGCTCAGATACAATGAATTTGTCAATAGAAAACATCTCAATATAAACGATTCATAGGAGTACATGAGTGCTTCGGCATAAGTATAATAAGAACATCAGTAGGTCTGTCAGTTCAGTAGGTGTGTACAGTAAGAAACATCCAGTTTCAGTAAACTGTTACTCCATGTTTCAGAAGCATAAGTAGTTCTTTTTCAAATAAAAATAAAACCATGTCGTAAACAAAAAATCTGAAGTCATGTTTGAGATTATTTTACTATGAATTTATTAATTCTAAATTGATCAAACATGGCTGATGGATAGAAAAATATCTGGAGTATTAAGTCAACATACAAACAGTACATATACACTATAAATATAACTTGATAGTCTGAAGTACAAAAAGTACATATACACTGTATGTGTACAATTTCCTTCCTAACCATGAACTTGTATGTTGCTGACAGCACAAATCTTGCCACCGTCAATTTGCAACCAATTTGCTCAATTTCTGAATTGCATCCCGATTATAAGAAAGGCCTCAACTACTAACGGACATGATGTGAGATAAGAGCATCAGTAAATTGGGACATTTATAGGAGCACCGTCAAAGACAAAACAAGCAAACATGTTGGCCTAGCTGAGACATTTAGTAAAGAAGCAACCATAGACAGATGCGGTGGGGGTCACGAACCTGTGGGAGAGACTGCTTGAGCTTTTTGTCCTTGTAGGTGTCGAAGACGCAGAGGCTGTAGAGGTGCCTGGAGCAATGCACCTTGAACTTGACGGCGTCCTTGGTCCTCATCCGCTCCGCCCGTCGAAATTCTGGCTGGCCGTCATCGCCGACAATCCTCGAGGTACCTCTACATCCTATGGATTCGAACCTCCGCTGCTATTCTCTGGATTCGCCCCACCGGCGACGAGCACCGCCGCGGGAGCCGGCAAAGTCAGAATCTTGGGGGGAAAGGGATCCCTTTCATCTTTGATCTCCCTCCTCGTTGGATTCTGATTGGTGGAAGGAGGAGGAAGGAGGCCGGGGAGACGAGGAGGAAGGAAGGTGGCCGGCGAGGAAGGGGCGGAGTAGGCGGCGCGGGCGAGAGGGTGGTGGCCGGCGGGGGAGCGGCGGAAGAGAGGAGTGAGAGAGACAGACGGCGTACTGCGTGGCTTGTCGGAGATTTCACGAGGACTGTTTTGCAAAAGGTACACCGCGGTCGTTAATTCGGGCCGGAGGGAGTAATATAGAATTTGGTAGAAGACTAAATTGGTCTTTAAAAAAGAGTTGGACCGAAAGAAACACTTCGTCTTTTATTATTAGGTATAGATTAAAAACATTGGCATGGCTGTAAAACAAAATATACTAACGAATATTCTATTGTCTTTTTCGTAGACACACGGATCTGAATGAGGCATGTCCCGCTGCTCCGAGCAGACGCTCGATTTACGCCGCCGGCGACCGGAATCGCTTCGCCTCTGCCTGGAGTTACGCCGCTCGCCTGGATTCGTCCGTTCCCGCCACCTGGAGTCGCCTCCGCTGTTGCTTGAGTGGTCTGCGCGCGTGCTTGCTGCTCGCCGCTCTACTTGCGCGTGCTTGCTGCTTGCTCTGCTCGTTGCTCTGCTTGCGCGCGTGCTTGCTGCTTGCTCCGCTTGCTTCCTAGCTCCGGCGGATGACTTTCGGCGGTGGCGGCGATGGTGGGATGGCCGGAATCTATCTTCGGCGGCAACGAGTACGGAGTCACTGTAGTTGAATATTTTTTTTTCTGTAACCGTCTTTTCGTTTGCAGCAAACCGCATCGAAAGCTCTCTATACGGAAAATATGCAGCACGGAAGCGTACATTTGCAATGAACCATAATTTTTTTCGATGTGGAATGGTTTACGTTATTAGAAAAGACACTTTTTCTCCCTTGTACCTGGTGGTTATTTTGCGGAACGCCTGATACAATATTTGCTAAAGATGCTCTTAGTACAACAAAAATATAAAGGAGTATCACGCCAAAAACATGGGATTACTTTGAGTTTAGAGATAAAATCATAATCATGACAGTTTTATAGGGATATACGAATAATTTTATTCGTATCACATCTGAGGGCGTTGTGAGATTATGCTAATCGTTGTTAATTCACCGGCGGTAGCCGGCAGCCGACCTGATGTGCCAGCACTGGAGGAGAAACAGGCGGCCGCCAAGGCATGGTTGCCACTGGCCAGGTCAGGACGCCTAGGAGTGTCTTCAGGTCACGGTGAAGAGGCGATGAGCATCACAGGCGAATCGGCAGGAGTAGGTTGGAGTGCTGAGGTTCCCGTATTTTCTTTAACAGATTTGGTTTATAGGCCACTTATTTGGGGACAGATGAGCAGATGACAGTGGGTCGGAAGACTCAAACTACACATTCGGTGGACACAAAAGACAAAACCGGGACATTGAAGCAAATACAACTGTACAAGAGGGAAATTTACTAAAATGGGATCAACCATCAATCGGAAAGACATTGATCGCCCATACCCAGCAGAAATGGGTTAAAGAACTAACAATTGCTTAATATGTTAATGGCTAGTAATTTAGGTCCTGAAGCAATTTTACAACATTAATCTGACTTCACATGACATGCATTAAATAAAATAAGGTGATTGCAGAGGCTCAGGCTTAGTTAGCTATGCGTGTAAACAAAAAACATTACATGCAAGGTTCCAAAAACTCAAATAAAGCAGCTTGTAGAGTTTCTCGTCAAGGGAGTGAGAATACGGTTCTACAGATTTTACCATCACAAGTTCATCACCATGTCTCCAAGGTGGTAGTCCACGGATGAATGAGTTGCACAAACCAACAGAAAGCTATACAAAATTACGGACCCACAAACTTTTATTGGACTCTTTACTGTCAAAGTTGCATCAGGGGCAAGGCCATCACCGCGCCAAAAACAGAGACGATAACCACCATCAGCCAAAAGGGCACCCGTGTCTTCTGCTTTTTGTCGCCACGGACCTCTGCAACTGGTCTTCCTACATCGTTCACCATAGCTGCGGCCTGCTGGACAGCCGGAGGAGCTGGAGCAGGGTTTTCATGTGGCTCTGGTTCCGCAACAGTTTGCTCCATTTCTTGTTGTTGGTTGTACTTCTCAACATACTCAGGAAATAATTTCCTGAAGTGCGGGCAATTTTTGCTGTGGAACAAGAACAGTGTTTATGTAAGCTTCGTGGTTTGAAACTGGTAGTAGTGCAAACATAAAGACCATCTCAGCAATAGCACAAATGCCAGTCATATGAAGTTCACTGTAACAATAACATGCAGTGATTTAGCACCAAGTGCCATGAGCTCGTTGCATTTAGGAAATACTCCCTCCGTTCCAAATTAACTAACAGCAGCTTTGGTCTAGAAACGCATGTATCTAGACATCTAGACGCATTTCAATGTGTACGCTCATTTTGGAAAAAAGACGCGGGAATTAATTTGGAACAGAGGGAATAGAACATAATGAATGAATGACAGAACTCCTCTAGGAAGATTGACTGAGATATAACTATCGCAGAAACACATAACAAGGCTAATGAAGTGTGATAGTGGAGGTGTTTCAGCATAAGCCAGAAGCATCTCTGTTTCTTCTGAAGAGTTAAAAACTAAACATTTTTCTCAGTCATACGCAAGAGTATGATCAGATCAAAATTATCTTGCTCAGAAATGTATTTACCTCTCACAATTGTAAGAAAGGGAAGCCTTTGCTAAACGCTTCTTCTCTCCGTCGGTACTCCTGATGCTTCCGGTTGTCAAAGCATCATCCATCTGTAGATACAACAATGATTTTGTAGTTTATACAACAGCAAGGCATTGAATTGATCATTTTATTTGGTGAAACAACCAAATAGTAGCAAGAGACAGAAAATAGAAAGCTGTAACAGATAAATCTTTTGTCATTTAAGCACCAGAATACTAGATTTGGGTGAGTAGCACCAGAATACTAGATTATCAGTAGAACAGAAAGATAGATCACAGTACCGCATCCATGCAAGTGAAATGCCAATGTTGGTTATCTAAACACTCAGAAGACTTTTTTGCAGTAGTAGTGTAGTGCTTAGTAAGTTGTTACTGCCTCCGTTCCTAAACATAAGAAGTTTTGGCAGCTTAAGTTGAACTGCCAAAACGTCTTATATTTAGGAACAGATGAAGTACTTGTTAAGAGTACAAATTGCTAGGCTTGAATAGCAGTTCATCTCCTAATCAAATGTCAATAACTATAGCGGATGTAGAAGTAACTCACCATAAATGATAGGAGCCCTGTTAGAATGCTGCAGCACAAAGGCATATATGTCAGAACAATGATAGAAAAACAAGAATTCTCTATGAAAAAATACATTCACAAGTTGACAATGAAAGATCACTTCTATCGCTGGAAAAGTGAAGGTGCACTTTGATGTTCTTGCAAGTTCCACCGTCTTATTGTTAAATATAAAGTTATTTTTTTAAGGATTGTTAAATATAAAGTTAGGTTCACTTCCAAGCAACTAGAAAAGAATGATTCATGAATGCTCATATAGGATGACAATACTTGCTAGTGAGAGCAATGATGTGAAGGCAAGTAATGAAGACTGTAAGCTGAAGTAGCTGAAAATGAAACAGGAAATATTGTATGGGTGCAAATCCACATTCAAACACTAGAGCTGAAAGGGCATGGATTGGTTTAGACAAACCCATTTTAAAAAATCTCAATTAACAAAAATATTCCACTGGGAAAGAGAAAAACACATTATACTCACTGATCAAGCTATATATAGTTTGTATGCATACCTTGCTACAGACCACATTGGATTCCAAGATTCTGGGTGAACTGCAAAAGGTAATATGGGACTCGTTTCAAACCCCAGTTGAATATAAAGGAAATCGATAAGATGCTATTACGTCATGATGCTTACAGTCACTCATTGATAGGCATATCCTTTTGTGTGGGGCAAACCTTCCACTGGGGGTGGTCATGCTGAACAATAAAGACAAACTATAAGTAAAAAAAATCAAAGTTACCAGGAATTCATTACTTCCATATCTGCGTATATTCCTAATGTGTTACACTCTTTACACCCTAATAAGGAACAGCACACAATAAGAACACAACCAATGCTCATATGTTTCAGTACCTAATACTTGGAGGTTTGAAAGGGTAATCAGATGGAAATTTGAGCTTCCCATAGTAATATCCACCTTCAAGAGAAAAAGTGTGATTATGTTAGATATTACTCCCTCCATCCCAAAATGTAAGGCGTTTAAGATTAGTCAAAAGTCAACATTTTGTAAGTTTGACCAAGTTTATACACAAAAATATGAACATCTACAATAGTGAATCAATATCAATAGATTGACCGTAAATTATATTTTATCAATGTGTCTATTCAATATTGTAGATGTAGATTTTTTGGGTCAAAGTTAGTATAATTTGACTTTTCACTAATCTTAGACTCCTTGTATTTTGGTACGGAGGGAGTAACTAATACAGTAATACTGACTGGAGTACGGCAGTACACAAGGATAGTAGTTTAAAATATGTATTATAGTTACCTTCAAAGGGTGTGCCTACACTTCCTTCAAGTACAAAATCTGGCATAAGAAGACAAAAATAAGTAACTGATACAGGCTTAAATGAGAGTAAAAAGATATACAGCATTGCAGACAAGCATACAAACACAACATATAATCGAAAGACCAACAAGAATTTGACTTGCAGCAAAGCTTAATGTAAAAAACATCTGGCAGCATGGCATTCACGTGCCAGAAATCCAGAATACAAAACAAAACCAAGGATACTGTTTTGCCACTGATAGTCACTTACTAAAATAAGAGTAGCTTAAATTTACAGCAGCAGGAGAAGTTTTCAAAATGAAAAACATATTGAGCAAATCTAACAAGCCCGCATTTTTATTTTGCCCAAGTTTACCTAACGTCCAAATGTCAAAAGTTGCAACTAAAACCTACACTTCAACATCACCGTCGGCATGAAACAAGTCAATGTTTTAGGCAATTAACCAAAGAAAAACGCTTTGTTTCCTTTGGAGGATCGCACGTGGCTCATCCTCCGGACCGAGCGAAGGCCACGCGTCCTGGTGAAAAGGAGACAGTGAGTGGGCCCCATTTTCTATCTTATCTTCTCCCTGATTTCTCTCCTACGTTGGATATTCCCCTTCTCTCGCACTTCTCTGCCGCAACCGCGGCCGAGAAGCTTATCGCCACCACATGCTGCCACTGCCCCGCCCACTCGCCCGCTCGCGCACATGTCCCTTTGTGAAGGGCGCTGCCATGGGAGGCCGGCGGAGGTTCGATGTCAGGGAAGGTGCTGTGAAGGGCGCTGCCAGGGGAGGGCAGCGGTGCTGCAAGCGGTTGTTGGCGGTGCTGCCAAAGGGGGTCGGCTTAGCTGCGACCAGAAGGTGCTGCCAAGCGACAGTGACATGCTACCATAGGTGTACAGACCCAAGCTCGCCCTCAACATCCTTCACCACCGTTTTTCTGCTACATACGTTTTGTATATTTGTATTGTACGAACAATTCTTTTGCTACAACGATTCTTTGGATTTGCATCTAGGAAGAAAATTTCTGCTACATATGTTTTGTGGGTTTGTATTATATGAATATTTTTTTGCTACAACGATCATGTGGATTTTGCCCCAAGGCGGTCAGTATTGCTACCACCATTATGTCGATTTTCTTTATAGAAAAAAAAATTATTTGCTACAATCATTCGATGGTTTTGCATCTTAGGTTCCGTGGATTTGCATGATATGAACATTTTTTTGCTAGATCATTTCGTGGATTTGCACTATACGAACAATTTTTTTGGTACGACGATTCTGTGAATTTGCATCTTGGATAATTTTTTTGCTAGAAGCGTTTTGTGAATTTGCATTATAGTGAGGATTTTTTTGCTACAAATCTTTCGATTTTTTGGCACCATCTGAATCACCACCTCCCCATGACGGGTCATGTCTTCTCCGATGAAAAAAGCGGTGAGGGTGGCGAGGTGCTTCCAAGGGGAAGTGCTGCCAGGGACGGGTGGAGGTGCTATGGAAGTTGAGGCCGGAGTTGCTTTCAATGGAGTTCTCCGGCGGTGTTTCCGGTGAGTTCTCTCACCGAACTTTTTTTGTGCGGCGAGGGGTGTGCTTTGGTGGGACCGGGGCAGTCTATAGTTGTGGCGGCGCGGGCTGTGGAATAGATGCTTCCTGGTGTGGGGTATTTTTGTTTAGTATTTTTTTGGAGGGGAAAGGACACATGGCGTCCTCTGGACCCGGAGGATGGGATGATTTTTATCTTCCGGAGGACGCTCAGCAGCGTCCAAAGTTTCATTTCATTTGAAGTTACCAAGAACCCACAATATGTATTAAACTATTAGGCAGCTTGATACACAAGACAAGCAGAAGGCCTCAGTCACTATTGTACAAGTATAAAGCCTAAACCATTCTAAACCAATGCAATATGTGGTGGCAAACAACATGTATACTAAACAGATGGGATGTGATGATACAAGAAAGTGGCGCAACTGCATGAGTTTGTGATGATTGTCGAATAAATTTCTAATAAAGCATTAAAACTGAACTTGCTATATGCTAATAAACAACCCTCCATCAACTTGGGCAAATGTATACTGTCAGGAGCTAGCTCATAACAAACAGAAGAAGTGTGGAAGCTAATAAGCTGTTCTAACAAGCTATCGTCTCTATGACCTGTGTGCCGGAGCTTTTTCTTCTGGGAGCTAATGAAAGCTCAAAACCTACCCAACTCGTAACCAAATTTACAGCACAGTTTCACAAAAAAGAAGAGCAGGATAATTTGTGTTTCAGCAATCACAATTGGTGGCCACAGAGACGCATTAAGCAGATTAGCCCAGTAGTTTAAACCTTGTATTTCTATGCTACAGCTGGGAGAACATAAGCATGATAATATCACAACCATACTATAACTTCGTATCTTACACAACATAGGTCAACGATTAGCACAGCAAGAAAATCGTCAATCGCAGTCATCACTCCCAAACTCAAAAACATTTTCCATTAAATTAAACGGCGGTAAATATACAGGTGAAATCAGTGAGCGGGAGCTACTTACGCCACTCCAATATGTCGTTGGGCAGCGGGCGAGCCACGATCTGCGGCGGCGGCTCCTGCAACCCAACCAATCGCATCATACACCCGCCAAAACCGGAACGAACCCAGTCAATCGAGCCGAATCGAAACCGAACCGAGGCAGGGAAGGTCGAGCTCACCTTGCAGAGCGCGTGGTACTCCTTCTGGAGGCGCTTCAGGCAGCCCTTGTCGGCCATGGCAAAACCCTAGGCGGCCCCGCCAGCAAACCGAACCCCTAGCTGCTTGAATCCCGCGCGCGAGCCCCTCGATCGAAAACCCAATCCGGCAGAGGCGCCCGAGCCGACGCGAGCCCGGAAGCAGCTAATCGGGAGCGGGAGCTTCGGGATCGAATTCCGCGGGGGAGCAATTTGGGCGGGCGAATTGGGGATTTGGGTGAATCGGGCGGCGCGGGGGTGAGGGGGTGGGGTGAGAGGAACGGGTTGGGGATCGGCGGCCGCGTTCCCCGGTGGGAGGGGGTAGAGGGGGCCGAGGGGAAGCGACAGCGTACGGAGGAATAGAGGGGGAAATCGACTCGGGATTTTATCGATGGTGCCTGCCTGATTTGCTTTGAGATACGCGTGGGCGGTGATGTGGTCTGGCTGGCCGGTCAGGGCGGCTGGGCGGGCGTGCGAGACGACGCACGGGACGTTGGGTCGCACGCGTTTTCTTTCTGCATCGTTTTCCAGTCCACGTGTTTCGTGGTTCTATGGGCTTCTTTTTTTTCATTTTTTTTACTAACCGAGCTTGAGCTTCTATACTCTCTTGGTTTCAAAATATTCCATTGTTCTAATTTTGTTCTAAGTAAACTAATCAAATCTGACCAAGTTTATAGAAAAATATATTAATATTGAAACACAAATATAGTTACATTCATTAATTATATAATAAATTTTCGTATAATATAGATTTGACTTTGTGGATATTAAACTTTTTTATAGTATAACTTTGGAAAAACTTACATAAGTTTGATTTTGAATAAACCTTGAACTTCGATTATTTGCTCTTGTCCCTCACTTGGATTAAGTGATTCCTCTTTCTTCTTGAAATTAATATCCGTACAAGATCTAACAAAACCCATCAGAAACACAATTTCTGCGTTCAATTTGTTGCATGACGGGTCGGATTAGACACACATGCTACTTAATACACTATTCAACCCGTTTCTCTGGCATGCTCAATTCGCTTGCCTCCCTAGGTGTAATGGTGGTTGAAGAGAGAGATAAGAAAGATGTTGAAAGCTCGAGAGATGCATGTGTGGGCACACAGAAGAAATATGGTTGCAGTGTAAGCCTTTATCTACACCATGTGCGGCCATGCACAGGGAACTCTTACGTTTTTTTTAAGAACGCTACAACTTTATTAACTTAGCACACACTCATTGCAATCAGCATTAAGGTTGTTCTGTAGAAAAACTGGACTAACGTCGATTCACTCATCAGCCATATTATTCATGCATGCATAACGAGCACATGCATGTGCTGAGTTGTTGGTCGAACGCCTAGCAAAACAAACAGAAAACCTAAACTTAAAATACTAACTTCTTCCAGTATAGAAGTTATCAATGGCTTAATCGTCCTCCTGGAATCCCACAGCCTCACCAATTCCGAGCAGTCTGTTTCCAAGACAACTTGGCGGAAGTTGCGAGCTTTAGCAAACACAACACCATCCTGAAGTGCTAAGGCTTCTGTTGTCAAAGGGTCGATGATGCCAGAGTAAGGCCTGCACCAAGCACCTCTCAAAATTCCCGCATCATCTCTAGCCACACCACCACTTTCGGCCACAATCTCTCGGCTGTTTATAGCACCATCCACATTGAGTTTAACCACCCCTTTGTATGGTCTGTGCCATGAGATTTTTGGTTGATCCCCAACCTGGGTAACATTTCCTTGAGGAAGTTCCAGTTCCAACAATGTGTCTCGTACCATTGCAACTGCAAACGCTGGATCAAAACCCTTCTTTTCATGCGTCCACCTGTTCCTTGAAGACCAGATAAACCACATCACCGTGATCACCTTTGCTCTCTCCTCAGGTGACCACCAGGATTCCGTCAAGATATCTGCCGCCCATGTCACCGGGTGCAGTTTGGGTAACTTGATGTTTAGAATATCTCGTGCCTCTGTCCAAAACAGTCTAGCATGATGACATTCAGATAGAGCATGGAGTAGTGTTTCTGAGGTAGTTTTGCACACCGAGCAAGTGCTATTATCTCTGACATGCCGCCTAGTGAGGGTTGAGTACTCCGACACAATGCCTCGCATAACCCGCCACCAAAAAACTCGCACTTTCGGTACTACCTTTAAACTCCATAAGCTCTTCCACAGGTCTCCTTGACCCTGTGATCATGATGAACCTCCTCTTGTTTGTTCCTCACCAGACCGAGATACAAGCATACGGTAGGCAGATTTCACTGTGTACATTCCAGACTTTTCATAGGCCCACGCCAGCCAATCCTCCTCAGCCCTAGAGCTTAGCGGAATTTGAACAATCTGATCAATATCAAGCTGACAGAAGTTGGCAGCAAGCTTCTCCATATCCCACTGCTTGGTATCCTGGTTTATCAACTCAATCACCATTTCAGCTGGGGCATCATTTGGACGAAAAAGAGGACGTAGAGTACCTGAACTTGGGATCCAGTTATGATCCTAGATGGATATACTTTCTCCAGTACCTATTCTTCTTATTATACCTTGCGACAGCGCCTCACGACCTACTAAAATTGCTCGCCAGGTGCGCGACGCCATACGTAGCGCCGTTGCATTCATGAAGTCACCATTGTGGTAATATCGACCCCTCAACACCTGGGCCAACAGTGAATCAGGAGATGAAAGTAAGCTCCACCCCTGCTTTCCGAGAAGGGCTATGTTGAAGACAACCATATCTCTAAAGCCCATCCCTCCATTATTCTTTGGAATTGCAATTTTATCCCATGCAAGCCAGTGCATGGACTTTTTATCCAAGCACCCACTCCACCAGAACTTGTCCATAATTGAGACCATCTTGCTACACGTTCCTTTTGACATATTAAAGCAGATCATGCTATAAGTCGATTTAGCTTGGAGAACGGATTTAATCAGGTTTTCCTTCACAGCGAAGGACATCAGCTTCTCCGCCCACCCGTTCACATTCCCTTTCATGCTATCTGCGATATACTCAAATACCTCACTTGACAAGCTTCTCGCAGTTGTCGGAAGCCCAAGACACTTCTCGTTGAAGGCCTCGACATCTACATTTAATTCCGTATTGATGGCCTCTCGCATCACATCCTCTATGCCTGGTTATAAATGTGCAGAATAGCATTCAGCCTACTCGCACTTTGAGTTGTCGCGCTAATGAAAATGAGACTATCATCCGCGAATAGAAGATGTGTTATCGAGGGGGAGCGATGGCACACCCTAATCCCCCGATCCACAAACCCTGGGTTGTAGTATTTTAGAAGAGCAAAGAAGCCTTCCGAACACAGTAAGAATAAGTATCGTGACATAGGGTCACCTTGTCGCATCCCTCGGGTCGGCATGAATTGTTCTTGAAGTTCTCCATTAACTTTCACCGAGAACCGAACTGATCTGACATAGGGAACTCTTACGTTGGATATGTCAGGCGTGCATGCCTGCTTATGTAGTACACCTGCACACCGATGCATCTGTAGGTGTTTGATGTGTATGTTGATGATGCTTTGACATTTGTGTGCACTCTCGCGTGGTGGATCTATACATCGATGATGTTTGTGAGATGCATATTTATTTGTTTGCTTTTAAATTAGGCATGTTGTATAACTGGATAGTAACTAATGAGCTTGATTACCTACTTAACTTCAAATTTTGGTCCACCGGCATGTCTTAAAGGATGATGATGACTAACCCTGAGTGGTAGAAATAGGGTTCATTACCACAAAGATAACGTTGGACTAAGCATCTCATCGTTGTCTTTTGCGGTACTGGATCCCTTTTCTATCACGGTGAGGACATATGGTAGACATATTACTTAAGAATGAGTATGTAGGGTAGATGGGTGAAATATGTATAACGTACAATCTATGTATAAGGGTGATTATTGTAGGAGGGCCAGATCTACACACACGCGACTTTCTCTGTGGCACAAAGATATGTTGTTTTGGATACGTTTGAAGTCAAACTTTAATTAACACAATAAACATCAATTCTTAAGGACTTGCAAATCATATGTTTAGGTTTGTCTCGAAAATCATATTCATATTCTTGTTGTGTTTTGTATGCATACTACAGTAAAAAAAAGTAGTGATCAAAGGTGAAGATTTTATCTCCAAAGACATATATATTTGTGATATGGAGTGAGTAGTTCCTGTCTTTTGAATAAGTTTACACATGAAAAATGGTGTATGGTTAAAAGTTATATCTGTAACATAAAATATTTGATGATTACGAGTTCTATAAATGCAATGATTACGAGTTCCACAAATGCGATGATGTTTTATATTTTTGACTTGCACATGAATGGTGAGGATGCTAGTTTATGATATAAGACATGAGCCATGATTAGTTTAGTCTGCCTTAGTGGAATCAAATATTTCATTTAGTGAATCTCAACCATGTTTATGAATGCTAAGGTCAGGCATAAGGTTGATCATAAAGAAGTTTAGGATGTGCGGTACCCAACTTGGTTCACGTGGTGCTCTATAAATATGGACAAAGTTATAGGATACAATATGTAGACGAGAGAACTACTGCTACATTACATTATAATGTTTAACAAATCATTTGAACAAGGCGGGACAAATAAAGTTTGTGATGAAATGGACATCCATTATTTTCACTTTCCTCCTAAAAATATGCATGTGATCATTGCAATTGTGGTATGGGGTTAGAGCTGACAAGAGATTCAACATGGTTCATCGTGCCCAAGGTGCCCAATGTAACACCTATTTAGGTTTTATGCAAATGGTTGATAAATAGGTTCTATACACATTGGACGTGGAGTGCGGCTGTAATGAAGGTTCCACTTTCTAGAAAACAAACTTCTCTAGTTTTTGTATACACCAAATGACAAATATTGCAAACCGCATTCCTAAGATGCCACATTTTTTAGAATGCAGCCCTAGGTTAATTTTGAGATGTATAATAACTTTAAGTTACTGAAGGATGTAACAATTTCACCAACTAAAACTTCATAAATCATAGAATTTTTCTTCCTAAGTTATTTTGAAGAATAGTTATTTGTAAGTCATATGAGATACAGTTATGTATTCTCATGTTAATCTAAAGTTGTGTATATAGAAACTTTTTGTGAATGTATATATACAAACTTAAAAGGTGGAACTGCTCAATTTCTAGATTGTCCACTTACAAACAGACACTCCTAGAATCTCTAAAAAAGGACACTCCTAGAAAAAAAACAAAAAACTCGGAAGAAACCCATCATTTTCTTATTTTTTGGAGCCTGCACAAAACAAACAAATTAACATTGAGACAACTCCGGAAAAGAAAATGACAAAACACTACCTCCGTTTCAACGAATAAGACACATAAATTTAGTCAAAAGACAAACCTTACCAAATTGACCTAATATTGATAATAAAAATATCATCATCTACAATATTTAAAGAATATATTGTAAATATATATATCTTATGGTGAATATATTGATGTTGATTTCATATCATAAATATTCATATTTTTGTTTAGGGTTTTGCCAATTCTTAGTCAACTGATAATTAAGTTAGAACTCGGGTAGGGTACTAATCCACTGGATTATATATCACGATCCATGCATCCTGTATGTTCTTTTAGTTCTAAAAAGAGTAGCAAGTGAGATATTTCTAGTTACAAGTGAACTTGCAACCTTACTCAGAATTAAGTGATGTCACCAAATTTTAACTAAATTTATAGGCCTGATTCATTGTGACGGAGAAGGAAGAAAGGATTAACATTCCCAAAAGCAGAGCTAAAAACCCATAGGAGTTAAATACAGTAGAAGTCCTTGTACTTGCACAGCTGACTCTATTTAGTCCTGCCACTCGCGAATTGCAGAATCGTAGCCCTGAACTTGTCAATTTGACTCAATTTCGTCCTAATCGAGCTTTGCCCTCGAAATCGTCGTGATGTGGACGACACGTGGACATGTGGACATGCGCAGGAGGCCAACTCGGTCGTTAGCATATGAAATTATGGGGAAAAACCCGTTCTTTCTGAGCTACTATTTTCTAACCCCAAATTCCCCTGTCAATCCCTAACCCTAGTTCTTCTCCAGCCAGCGCCACTCGTGGTTCCCCTGATTCTTCTCCGGCGCCGCCCGTGGTTCTCCCGATTCTTCTCCTGCGCCGCCCGTGGTTCCCCCGAGCATGGCGAGCGGCTCCCGTGGTTCCAGCGCGAGCACCAAAAGATACCGTGAGACGACGAGGGAGCTCCCCATCGTGAAGTGTGATTGTTGCAAGCTCCGGAACGTGGAGAAATGGACGACCCAGACCGACATCCATGGCAACAGGGACTTCTACAAGTGTCCAAATCATATGGTAAGTTGGAATGAGCTGATATGAATTTCGATCCAAAACTCTCTCTGTTTTTTTTCAATTTGAGCTGAATTTCGTTCCTTTGGGTAATGTAGCCCGGTGGATGTGATTTTTGGAAGTGGGCAGATGTTTATGAAGAATTCCTAGTGCACGATGGGGTTTTGCCTCCTTTGAAAGAGGATTTCAACATGCAGCAGCAAAATGTGAAGCAAAATGTGAACTTTGAAGCCAAAAGGGAAGATACAGAAGCTGAATTGATTCAAGCAAATTCAAGGGAAGCTGCACAGAAGATGTATCTGTTGATGTTGGCATTGTTTGATGTAGGCAAGGATATTTTAGCAGTACTGAAGATGATCTGTGCTATTGTAGGCCTTGTTCTTGTAGTTCAGATGATAGGCCTGTGTGTTAGGAATTAGTGAATGTGTAGGCCTTGTGCTTTTATCTGGGAAAGAACCTTTGTATCTGTGATGATGGCAATGAATAAAATTCAGTTTAAAATGATAGTTTTGTGCAGTGCAAACTTAGTTGACAATTATGTGTAAAATTTCAATGTAAATGCAGTAGAGATAACATATGCACCAAAAGGACAAATCATCTCAGTGGTCTGATCCAGTTCTTAAGTTGCATTACACTGACAAATACAGTAGAGATAACATGGTCACTACATCATGTTTAGATACCAAAAGGACACATCATGTTTAGATACCAAGGGGCTGTTTGGTTTAGGGGATATCCTTCAGGGGATGGGGATATCCACAACCACCTGGTTAGGGATAACCATATTTTTTGTTTGGTTGAGATTTTGGGATGAGCCAATTTTTTGTTTGGTTGGCAAGATAAAATATGGTTGGGGATAACCATATGCATGTAACGATGACCTCTTTGCTAGTATGGTGAGATTACCCCCACAACACGTACTATATTCAGCAAATAAATGATATGTTAACCTCTAACATTATTTCAATAACATCAACAACAAAAATTCTGAAATAAGATATATTTCTAGCAATTTTAAAGTCGGATATCATCATTCAACAACATACATAACAGTACTTAGCATAGATGCAACTATTACATGACATATTTGAACAAGTTCATACAACACTCAATATTTGGTTGTATCAAAATACACAAGTGCATACAACCCATAGTCCAATATTTGGTTGTCAACAAAAGCATAAGTTAGATACCATAGGTAAGCAGCCTTCAACTCCCGGATCCTCCATCACTTGAATCAACATTTGGAACATAATCTGGGAAGGTATTTTTCACATACCTAGCAACCCAAATCATCTTTTGTTCATTCTCCAGCACTTGAAATGCTGTTGCGGTACGAGGATTCTCAACCAAGTAGGCATAGTAATGAGCAAGGAAATCCAAACCAAAACCCGGGAGTGTTTTCATGTTCTCCCAAAGCTGAATTGGTGAGTTGTTGTCGGTGCTAGCAGTCTTCTCTATAGCAACAGCAAGCCTTTCACTACAAGCCAATAGAGTTGCTTGCAACCCTTCTTCTATAGAAGGGTTAGTTTTTGCCTTCTTCGGTTTAGGAGCCGAGGACTCACCAACATTCTGTGATTGGCCAACTTCATCAGGCATGGCAGAAACCTCTTCATCAAGATGAACCACATTATTTGATGCTAGAGGCTCATTTGAACCTCTAGCAAATTGCCCTGTGGCCATGCTTCCTCCATGAATTATAGCCATCTCTTCAAAATGCTCAATAGGCTTGTTAAGAAAAGGTTCATCCTCTTTGTGATCCTACAAAGAAATTACATCAGTATATAGGCATAGAAAGATTAATTCCAGCAAGTAGTAAGACAGAAAACTATGTTATTTCAGCAACTATTATGCACTATAAAAACATTCCAGCAACATATACACATAAACAAACAAGTTTCAGCAATATATATACATAGAAGGATTAATTCCAGCACGTATTAAGACAAAAAATAGCTTATTTCAGCAACATACATGCATGTAGGGAGAAATGGCAGCAAATATATAGGCACATAAGGCATACCAGAATATGGCTAGTGTAATGCTCATGATCAAGAACAATCATAAACTTGTCTTCATCCCATCCGGCACCACTTAATTGCTTTAGTTTCACTATCTTCTGGTATTTCCTCCTCCATGTCCTATTATGATTGTTGATCTGTATATCAGTCAAGCTAAGATGAAAACGATCATTCAAATCTTTCGCACAAGCAACATAGTAACACTTCTTGAAACCAGAAGAAGTTCTAGTGCCCTTTGCCACAATGTCACATAGGTTAGCAAGCATGTATGAGGACATGGTAGGTGTCCATGCAACTTGCTTAGTTTCCATTTCCTACAATGTTACAAATGAGATTGTTAATTTCATCAACTAATTGAACATAGAGAGAGCATTTCAACATTATAGGATATAAAGAAAAACAATCAGCAAATAAAATGCCATTACATGTCATTTCAGCAAATAAAATGTCATTACATATGTCATTTCATCAGACAAAATAGTTCAACACAACATACTAAATTATACAAATTACACATCTTCTTGATGCATATAGTTTTCTCGGTCTTGCCACATCTGATCTGCAAGTTCTTGCCTAAAATTTCTCATGTATGCAAGTTCTTGTGCTTGGCCATATGATGTTGCGGCATGAGTAATGTTTGGTGTCCATTCAGCCTCAGGTATGATAAATTCATCTATCCCATCATTTATGACCCAATTGTGAATAATGCAACAAGCCACTACAATGTCTACTTGAGTTGGATAGCGAAAAAAAGGTGTGGCATCATCAAGAATTTTGAATCTTCCTTTGAGTGACCCAAATGCACGCTCTACACCCACAAGTAGAGAAGAATGCCTAAGGTTGAACAACTCCTTCTCATCTTGCACGGGATTGCTTCCCCACTCATTCAAATGGTATCTCACACGTCGAAAAGGAGGCAAGAACCCAGGTTTAGCACCATATCCAGCATCAACTAGATAATATTTTCCTAAAATAGGAGGGGCAATTGGGTTATTGGGCTGTATAGAAATTGATCTACTTACATAATTGATTTACTTACATAATCTATTACCTTGTGGGACACGTAGACCATTCTCACATTCTAAAGCATCACGCAATACAAGTGCATCATGTGTTGTTCTCTCCCAACCAGCCAATACATATGTGAACCGAAGATCAAAATCAACAGCTGCCATCACATTTTGAGTAGTATTGGTCTTCCTACCACGAAAGGAGGCTTCCAAATCCTTTGTAACAGAGGCTCGCACATGTGTACCATCAATAGCTCCAATACAATCCTATTTTGTGGAAAAATATAAACCAAAAGTTTATGGTCTAGACATATCCATGTTCTATTAAAATTTGTTGACACACAATTTCATACCTTAAAGTATGGATCCCACCGAAAGTTCCCTTCTATTTTCGCAGGGGTCTCCAATGATGGATTCCTAATAAGCTCATCTTGCAGCTCACCGATGGCATGGAGGACTCTTTTAAAGTAACGACTAACAACTTCACCGGATCTACCAAAGTTCAAGCCAATCACCCTATTCCTAACATTATGGCCAACGGTGTGGAGGAACATAGCTACTTGTAGTTCAATTGATGTATGTATGGTGTCTTTCAACAAATTGCGATCCCTAAAGAGTTGGCAAAAATGGAAAAAGGATCTTTTCTCATCCTAAGCATGTTTAAACAAGTTGTGTCATTCTTTCATACTTTATTATCTAGATACTCTTTTCTCATCCTATCAGTTTCATCTATTGGACCATATTTAATACTTTCTCTCCTTTTTCTTTTTCTAGAATTGACAACCAAAGTGAACATTGAGACAAGCAAATATGCCACTGTTGTATGAACCAACATCCTTTTTTGTTGTCCATCTACAATGAGAAGTAACATAGAAAAGTGCTTCAAAAATTTAGCAAACAGTAGACACATTATACATGTTGGATTATAACAAGAAGAGTTTATACCGCTGGTTGAATTGACAACCTTGTATCCCTCCACCTTGTATCCCTGTGCAAACCAAAGATCAATGTTAATAATCTGATATAAATATACAGAGAGAGAGGAGGCCTGCCCCATCGCCAATCCCCTCCCAGGCAGCACTGCCCGTCGCTCCTCTCTCCTAGGCAGCGCAGCCCCGTCGTTCCTCTCCTCCCAGGCAGACACAGCCCCGTCGCTCCTCTCCTCCCAGCAGACGCAACCGCCCCGTCGCTACTCTCCTCCCAGGCAGACGCATCCCGTCGCTCCTCTCCTCCCAGCAGACGCGGCCGCGTCGCTCCTCTCCCAGGAAGGCACGGCTCCATCGTCCCTCCCCTCCCTAGCTGGCATAGCCTCGTCGGTCCTCCCCTCTCGAGCAGGCACAGCCTCGTCGCCCCTCCCCTCCCGACCTCGTCCAGGCCCCATCGCCCTTCTCGACCTCCGCCGCCCGCCGTTCGCCGCCGTCCAGAGAAATAGCTAGGGGAGAGATGGTACCTGTAGCCAACGCCGTAGTCCAGAGAAATCCAGTCGTCTCCGTCCACAAAAATCCCACCGCCGGCCCTCGATTTCTTGCAGCCACCGTGCGTGTTTCACCAGAGGGAGAGTGGGGAATGGATAGGGTTAGGCATATTCTTTCTCTATCGCGGACGGTGAGAGAGCAAAACGGCGCGAAAAACTGTTTTCGGGGTGAGGCTAGCGCGGGAGCCAGAAGTGGCTGAGCACATCCGACCGATTTCACGGGATGAGGTCAACCAGCATTTCGCCCAATATTCCTGCAAATATGGATACCTCTATCCCTCTAACCCCCTAAACCAAACGTGTGGCAACCAATTTTCTAGTGGCTGCCCCTAACCACTTTGGGATATCCCCTGAACCAAACAGCGCCCAAAAGGACACAACTGGTCACTACATCATACATAACATGGTCACTACATCATACATAAACACTGATCTGATCTGATCTGATCTATTCATCTGCTTGCAAGTTAGATGACCTTGGAGGATCTCTAAACTCATCAAACATAGAAACTTTCTTTACGGGCCTTGTTGTGAAATCATCCCCTGTCCTCTTATGTTGTTGCTGTGATTTTACGTTCTTCCTAGCCTGCTCTGCCTGGGACTTCTTCTCTGCCAAAGCTTGTTTCTTTGCATGCTCTGCTTGGGCTTTCTTCTCAGCAGCAGCTAGCCTTTTCTGTTCTGCAGCCACCTTTCTAGCTTCATTTGCTTGTGCTCTTTTCTGTGCCAGTGCAATCTACCTCTGTTCTGCTTCTTGTGCTCTCTGTTGTGCTAGTGCCTGCTCTTCTCTTCTGCTGCTTTTGCTCTCTGTTCAGCAGCTTGCAGCTTCTTAATCTGTTTAGCTTCTTTCTTTTCTGTAGCAGCCTTCATCTTTGCAAGCCTCTTCTCTTCTGCCACATGTGCTTGTGTAGGTGGCATGGGCCTTTGTGTGGTCAAGTCCACTTGACTTGCAATGAACTAGCAATCTGGAAGAGGAGGCTGAGCTTGCACTCTCTTTGATTGATGAGCTTGTGACTGCAATGAAGCAATTAAAGTAAGAAAGCAATTAAAGCAATCATGAGCTTGTGACTGCAATGAAGCAATTAAAATAAGATTGTAACTTTACCTCATTAATCAAACTTGAGATAACACTATCTGATGGCATTGTGGTAGGCTCAAATATGTTGTGATCTTGTATGATCACTGGATCATCTTCAACTTCAACCACAGGTTGTTGAATACCAATCCTTGTTCCTTCTTTCATCTTTGGATCAATCCCATTTTTGTAGTAATAACAACCATTTTTGTTATGATTGCTACCTCCACAATGGCTGCAATGCATAATCCTGCCATGCCTTGACATTATTTTTTCACCATTTGGACCTTCTTTCTCCTCAGGCTGCTTCCTTCTATTCTTTGTTGGCCTACCAACTTTTTTCTCATACATTGGTGGCAAAACTGATCTTGCATTCACCTTTGGCCACTCAGTTCTATCTCTACAAGGATATATGATGTGGCTATATGCTTCTCTGAACTGGGCAATGGAGTAGCAAGCATGAACCCTATCTTCTGGCAAGATGTTCTCATGTCTCATACATGCAATTGCATGGTTACATGGGATACCACTCATGTCCCATCTTCTGCAAGCACATGTATTGGTAAGCAAGTTAACCAAGTAGTGCTTGCCTCTAAATTCCACATCAAAGATCCCTACATCTGATGGAACAACTTGGCAGCTGGCAGAAAATTCTACATTCTTTGAAAGCTTCTTCATTATCTTAGGACAGAGGCCAGATTCCCACTTCAGTTCTTCTTGCCTCTTATTGTACTTCCTCACAGTTAGTTGTTGTTTCAACTTCTCAATCATGCTAATCACAGGTAGTTCCCTAGCTTCTAGGATGTATCTACAAAAACAAGTGCAATATTGAGCAACCATAACCAAGTGCAAGATTGAGTACAAAAAATAAAGTGCAAGATTGAGTACAAAAAACAAAGTGCAAGATTGAGTACAAGAAACTCACTTGTTGAAAACCTCACAACTATTATTTAGGAGAATATCACATTTAGGAAGCTCTAATTGAAAGGCTCTGGTCCATGTCCTAGGGTCTAGTTCTTCTAACCATGCATGTGCCTCACTATTCAACACTCTCATCTCTTCCATTGCTTCCTGCCATTGAACAACTTGTGTGCTTCTTGCACATTTCCACAATTGCTTCTTCATAATTTCTCCTTTGAACTTCTCTCTAAAGTTTTGATACATGTGCCTGACACAGAATCTATGTTCTGAGTCAGGAAATAATGTTGTAACAACATTTATTAATCCCTACAATAGTAAATCATCCACATTAGGTGTCAATAGCTAGCATTAATGTAGTAATGTAATAATGGACAAGCAATGTTGAAACAAGATACTTACTTTCTGTTTATCAGACATGATTGTCCAAGATGATGTGTTGACAATGGACAAATCTTCTTTTAGAGTAGATAAGAACCATTTCCAGGTATTTGTGTCCTCCACTTCAACAATTGCAAAAGACACAGGGAAGATGCAATCATTAGGATCTATACCTATTGCAGTGAGAAGAACTCCACCAAATTTGGTTTTCAAATGTGCTCCATCTAGACAGATAACTGGCCTGCAACCACCTAAAAATCCTCTTTTGCATGCATCAAAAGAAAAGTAGCAACTACTGAATTTGCCACTGTCATCAACATTCAGAAAGAAGGAACTGTCTGGGTTTGATCTTCTCAGCTCAGCTGCATAGGACCAGAGAAGATTATACTGCTCTACCTCATCACCATGTATGATCCTCATTGCTGCTCTCTTAGCCCTTCCTAGCTGGGATCTTGTTGGAGTCATGTTCCATTCTTTTTGCACAATTCTAGAAAAATTCTTCAAAGACATTTTATCATCTGCTCTAAAGTGCTCAAGATATTTTCCAGCAAGAAAGGTAGATGTGAATGCATTTACTTTCCATTTCCTAGAGCAAGTATGCTTAGTGCATAACTTCTTCACAGCTATACACTTGGCTCTGCCATCATAAGAAGCTTGCAGTAACCATGTGCAAGGAGGCTTTGTCTTGTCATCAGCATTTCCCATACAAATAGCAGATATCCTTGTCCTGTCATTTTTATGGCCTGCCTCAATATGTCAATGCTTGCAAATTTCTGGCTAGCTTTAAATGTTGGATTTGCCATGTCTTCTTCACCAAATTCAGCAAATTTGTACTTTACTGCTTCATCATCTGAATCTGGTTCTTGTAGGTGCTCCTCTTCATCTGAATCTTCAGCAAGTTGTTTGCCCTTATCTTTCAAAGCAATGTCAGCACTCTTGCATTTCTTTTTGACTTCTGCCATCAGCTGGTCCTCAAGAAGATCATCATCATCTCCTGAAATATCATTGTCACTATCAACCAAAACTGGCACATAATCTGCATCTTCCTTATCTGACTCCTCAGCACCACTACTATCATCCACTTCATCAAGTACAACTCTGCATCTACTAGATCTTCTCCCTAGAGCAGCATCAATAATTGGCACATCAATTACATTACCAGTATGCTTCTTCTCCTGCCGTGGTTGCACTTTAGGTGGACTCATGATCACTGAAGGGAGATGTGTAGGTGCATAAGCTGCTACATCATCAAGATCAAAAGATCCTAGAGTTTCATCATGATCAATGTAAATGACAACAAACTTATTGCCAGACTTGACACTTTGAACTATAGCTGCAATGTCATGCTCCTGCCATATGCATCTAAGAGCACCACTATCACCTATCATCTTCCCAGGCAAACACCAGTACAGCTTCACCCTGCCAACTGCTTCATAACCCAGTTCTTCTACAATATCATTAACCTTAGCAACTGACAATGATTCAGCATCACAGTAGTCAAACCAGGCAGTTTTCCCATCCACATAAACTTGGTTCTGTTGATCCCCAACAAAGAATCCCCCATGAAAGAACATAACAGTGAACAGACTCAAATTTCCCCCTAAATTAATCAATCAAAAACCCTCGATTAGTGGGGATCGAAAAAACCCTACTTTTTTCATCAGAGATCACCAACAAGGCTACAATCAGGCACACGTCGTTTCTAATCGAAGAAAAGTAAAGTACCCTACAGTAGATTACAGCTAGGGCGGATGACTCGAGGTGGGGGCGTACCAAAACAGGGCGGGGGTTCCCCTTCATGGCGACGGATGGGGGCCATCGCCGCCACGATCAATGTGGCTGCCGGTGTCGCCTCGCCAGTGTCTCCTCTCCACGAACAGTCGGTCCTCGTCGGGGTCCAGCGATCACCGGAACCGTCGCCTCCTTTCTCTCCCTCTCCAGCGCCCCCCTCGAACAGTACAGAGTGGCTCCCTCGAACAAAACGGAGTGGAGTATGGAACGACAGGGGGCCGATTGTTTAGAAGAAACTGCATAAGGGGCTACAAGCAAAAACCACACCGTGGTGGCCTCCTGCGCATGTCCACGTGTCCACGTGTCGTCCACGTCACGACGATTTCGAGGACAAAGCTCGATTAGGACGAAATTGAGTCAAATTGACAAGTTCAGTGTTTTCACGATTCTGCAACTCGCGAGTGGAAGGACTAAATCGAGTCAGCTGTGCAAGTATAAGGACTTCTACTGTATTTAACTAACCCATAGCGACCTATACTGATAGTGGGGGTTCTCCCTCACTGTTCAACCCTCAAAAAACCTATACTGTACATACAACTTGCGTATATGTATGCCCCGTGCTCACTTGCCACGCACACACTCTCTTCCCGGCCGCGCGCCATGGCGGCTCTCTCGCTACCTCTCCTCATCTCCTTCCTGCTGGTCGTCCTCCTCGCCACCGCCTCCACAACCCAATGCCACCCTCACAAACACCACGGCCACGCCGCCAAGCCAGCCACCGCGACGCCGGACACCGCCCACGCCATCTGCCACACGACCCCGCACCCGGCATCCTGCGTCGCGTCGGCAGCCGCGCACCTCGACGCCGCGCATATCGCGTCGTCGTCAGTCGCCGTCGCGCTCCTCCCCGCGAACATCCTCTCCGTCGCGCTGGCGTCCCTCCGCGGAGCGCTAGCCGCCGTCTCCTCCCTCTCCCCGGTCCTCTCCTCCACGCTGTCGGCGCCGTCCTCGACGCCGCTCCGGCGCGGGGCCGCGCAGGACTGCCTCGAGCTCCACGCCGCCACGCTCGAGTCGCTCTCGCGGTCGGCCTCGCTGCTTACGAGCCCCGGCGAGGGCCTCCCCGCCGTGCGCGCGCACCTGTCGGCCGCGCTCACCAACAAGGCCACCTGCCTCGACGGCCTCGCGGGCGCGTCCGGCCGGGGGATGGACGGCCTGCTATCTTCTCTTGACGACGCCTACGAGCACGTCTCCAACTCGCTCTCCCTCGTCGCCCGGCGCGGTGGTGCCGGCGGGCCGGCCTCCAGCAGCTTCCAAGCCACGGTGGCCAAGATCATCCATCACAACCGGCGCCTGCTCCAGGACGACGACGACGATGACGAGGACAGCGACGACAATGGCGGGAACGACGACGGCAACAACAGCGGGGACGACAACGGCAACGGCGAGGGCAATGGAAGTGGCGAGACGGTGATCACGGTGGCGAAGGACGGGACGGGGAACTTCCGGACGGTGGGGGAGGCTGTGGCGGCGGCGCCGGACAGGAGCGAGGCGAGGACGGTGATCCGGGTGAAGGCCGGGACGTACGAGGAGAACGTGGAGGTTCCCGCGTCCAAGACTAACATCGCCCTTGTCGGCGAGGGCCGCGACGTTACGGTCATCACCGGCAGCCGCAGCGCCGCCGACGGCTGGACCACCTTCCGCACCGCTACCGTCGGTAAGCCTTACTTCAGAACTAGTTAACTCAACTTGCACAGTACCAGAGGGGCCGGCCAGGTCACATTGCTGTGTCTCCCAATGCATGCATGGGTGCAGAGCCCACTGACATGTGTGCATTGTATCCGCATGTACGTACGTAGGTAACCTCAGTGACTCCGATCAGAATAGTATTTTTTTTAGATTGATCAGAATATCAGATAGACAGAGTAGTCAAGTCTAGTACTAGCTGATTAGGAATCTTGGTGTGTGCAGATCTATCTAATTTATGTTTTTGGGCGCATGCATGGACGGGCAGAGGTCCAGACCCAGAGCCAGAGAGGAGTGCGATCGAGGAGTCGGATGCTATTGATTCCATCACGTGCACTAAAATCCGAAACATCGCCATATGGACCTGCATAGATGCCTGTCACCTGCTTGAGCGTCTGGCTGTTCTTAACCCACTGCTAGCTTCTCCCGACAACGAGCCACCGAGCAAGAGACCATTCTCTTGGCACTGATGAGCACGATCGAGTAGGAGTGTAGGACCAACAATCAATCAAATTGGGTTCATTAATTCTCTGATCATGTCGTGCATGATGCCGTTCTTGCGGGGTCAATATATACCCCAAATAAAACAATCTTTTCTTAATAATTAGAGTGTAACTAGACGGCTGAGGTTACCGTGTGTACACTGTGCAGGGGTGGCCGGCGAGGGGTTCCTGGCGCGGGACATCGCGTTCCGCAACACAGCGGGGGCGGCGAGGGGCCAGGCGGTGGCGCTGCGGGTGAGCGCGGACAAGGCGGCGCTGTACCGGTGCGCGGTCTCCGGACACCAGGACGCCCTCTACGCGCACTCCTTCCGACAGTTCTACCGCGACTGCGCCGTCTCCGGCACCGTGGACCTCGTCTTCGGCAACGCCGCCGCGGTGCTCCAGGCGTGCTCGCTCCTCGCGCGCGCCCCGCTGCCCGGCCAGTCCAACGTGCTCACCGCGCACGCCAGGTCCGGACCGGACCAGGACACCGGGTTCGCCGTGCACGGCTGCGTCGTGGAGGCCTCCCCCGAGCTGCACCGTGGCACGCGCACCTTCCTCGGCCGGCCATGGGGCGCGTACGCGCGGGCCGTGGTCATGGAGTCGCACCTCGGCGCGCACGTCGACAGGGACGGGTGGACGGGCTGGCCTGGCGCCGAGGAGGGCCGCGCCGACATGGTCTACTTCGGGGAGTACGGGAATGATGGGCCGGGCGCTGCCACGGATGGCCGCGTGGGCTGGGCTGGGTTCCACGAGATGGAGTACGACGAGGCCGCCCAGTTCGCAGTGGACAGGTTCATCTACGGCGACGACTGGCTCGCCGCCACGTCCTTCCCCTACGACGCCGGCATCTGAACCTGTGATCCCACGAACTAAACTACTCCGTACGTGCAAGTCTCAAGAAGAATGCAGCGGTTAATTTCTAGTAAAAGTTACCGCGTTGGTTTATGTGCGGCCGGCGTTCGGTAAGTTTTATTTGGGATGACAGGATCTGATGGAAGGAGTTGTGAAGCGTACAAGCAAAGCAGTCTGTATGTAATGTTTTTTCCGATGCAAATCATTTTGGATTTTCAGACAGGACATTCCCATTTTCTGAGTGATTCCTGGTTCCAAATGGGAACCAAGTCTGAAAGAATTCTGTTGCTGGAGCTAGCCGATAATTGGCGATGACGCGGCATGCAGAAGAGAGGTTAAGGAGTGTGAGTGTCCACAACGATCGATCGCGACGTGCACACAACCCCTCCACCTCGAGACGCACGACAGAGTTCTACAAGTTCAGTTCTCTATATATTAGTACCTGCCTGTCGGGGCCAATCTGTCGACGATTGATTTGTTCTTCAGAACTAAATACATTTTATTTTCCTTTTATTACCATCAACGACAGAACTCTGATCAGACACCCACATCTCTTATCTCTCTTTTCGTCGATGCAACCAGTGTCACCATTTCACGCTTTTAGAAACCTTTCTGAACCGTATCTAAATAACAATAGTATCGTCTCACAAGTGATTTCTAGCAGAGTGCTACTGCAAAGAAAACAGAAGGTATTTTGGCTATTTGCTGCAGAATACAGTACTGTGCTAGATACCTTACGCAGGGCGTTTCACACACAAGCGCCGTGGTTCCGGTTACTATTATTTTCCCCACTTATTGCTGTTACATGATCCACTAGAATACCCCCCCCCCCCCCCCCCCCCCCCTTGACAAATTCAGAGCTGCCATTTCTGATCATCCTTGGGC
This sequence comes from Avena sativa, assembly GCA_916181665.1. Lineage (NCBI taxonomy): Eukaryota > Viridiplantae > Streptophyta > Magnoliopsida > Poales > Poaceae > Avena > Avena sativa. The sequence goes on along the minus strand of OV702299.1, from coordinate 496,866,930 downwards.
CGAAGAAGAACGTCGGCGGCGCCGGCGCCGTCTTCGAACACCGGGAGCGTCGCGAGGAGGATGAAGTCGGTGACCTGAACCCCCACCGGCCTGTACTCGCAACACAGAACCAAAAGGTAGTTTCAGGCTTGATCAGACTCCATCAGGCAACAATTAACCTTCTTCTTTCCTCTACATACTCACTACTAAGCAGCAGCACACACAGGGGAGAAACAATGAAAACAGTTCAGATGATCTGCTTAACTGACCATGGGAAGCACGCCTTCTCCGGCAGCCGCATTCCGAGCCTGGGGCCTTCGTCGTAGCCCTCGCAGACGAGCTCCCCGTCGTCATCCCTGTAGCACACGATCCCTCGCACCTGGTCCTCGAACACCTGCCCGTCAGAACAGATCATCCTCAGTTCTGCGAGGCTCTCATCAAGATACCTTCTTGGATCGTGCATGCACAGGCATGGATGACGCATCGGTCGATGCAGTAACTCGTAGTACATACCTTGTTGCTGGCTTGTGCAGCAAAGGAGAGGCGGCGTGACGACGACGACGACGATGATGATGGGTTGCTGCAGCCATGGGCCGCAGAGGCTCTGAAGCTCAACGATGCTGCGGGCTTCCTTGCGCCGAATCTCGGTCCGGCGCTGGCCATGGAGGAGGAAGAAGCTGGGTGGGCATGGCAGATGGAGCCTCTGAACGCCATTTTTTTTTCTGGATGGTTCCTGGCGAGGAGTCTGGGGTATATGCTAACTTCCGAATGAATTTCTTGGGAAGGGGAGAGGGGGTCATGGGACTTTTAAAGGTGTTGGTACTTGGCTGTATAGGTTGCTGGGACACCAATCATGGGAACTTTTGAAGGAAGGGGCAGCAAGGATTGAAATATGTACTACTACGGTACTACTATACTCCAAGTTAGTAGACTTATTGCAGGTTAGACTTCGCGCATCATGGACTCTCATTAAGGCGTTTGATTAGCTCTACCTGCATGTTACTAGTACTTTGTTGCCATCGTTACGCTGTACATACATGCAAACTATGGCCTTGGAGAAATCAGGAAACTGGAGGAGGCATTTCTTGACATAAAACACCCAGGAGCCTTTTTATCCACTGTTGTTTCTAAAGGTTATTAGTTGCATCGCATATGCAGAAGCAGAACAAAAATGCTACTAGTAAATGTTTCTACTCGTTTTACCTCGCTGTAACCGCTCACAGCTTGCCTCACACGAGACAGTGGAACACAAAATCTGGAAAGAGACAGCCACAAATGCAGTTAATCAGCCATCTCTTCCTAATCTGAAATTAATCACCCCATCTGTTGGTAGTACAGTTAGCAGTGTCCGATCGACAGGAGAAAAATAACAAATCCTACGCACCTCATCGTGGTTTTGTCGCCGCGGCTTTCGTCTTTGCCTCGTTGGGGTCGGGTGGGCGCGCGTGGGCCCGGACCATCACCTCACCAACGTTATCATCAGAGTTTGTTAACAATATTCCTCAACTTGGATTGAAAATAAATAATCGCTAATAAGCTGCTTGACAGCAAAAGCTAGCCTTATCCGGTGATGTGTGCAAAGAATTGGTGCCAAAATAAGTATACTTTGCCATCTGACCATCTCACTATCAACGGGGCAATGATCTTATAGTAAGAAATTAATAGGGGAGGGGTAGTCATCTCATCTTGTGCTTTAGCGCCCGTGCAATCTAATGGACGGTCATAACATGGAAAAAAAAAATATATTCCATTCTTCCAAAAATAAGTGAATCAACTTTATCTAGATACACATGTAGACATATTGTAAAGTTTAGATATACATGTATCTAAAAAATATTGAGTCACTTAGTTTGGGATGGAGGGATTTTTTTCATACTAGCCATCAACTGAAAACGGACACGGCACGTTTGAGTGATATGGTCGAATATAGCCACAAAACGACCAAAATAAGCCAAAGTGCAACATAGACACACATAACAAACAACAGAAAAACACAACCGCGACCACACCGCAAAAGTTCATCAGTACTAGAGAAAATACGATACACACATGCCCAATGACAACCCTATATTTTTTTCGACCACAAACTAGTTAACATTAAGAATGAAACGCCCATGACTCGCCAATACCCACATTTTCGCGCCTTCTTTAATTTGATCGATAACTTTATTGATTGGCATGAATAACATATATGATTATTCATTGTTTTGAACAATAAAACTGCCTATTTAAAACCTTTTATATAATTGTTTGACTATCCTAACCTACCTCTAGATGGTTATTTTGTATCTATTATCTTTCAGAGAGATAAGAGAATTCGTGAACATAAGGAATGCCGAAAGGATAACATGGAATAAATAAATAAAGTATGTTTAATTGTATCATGTGAAGATAAGACAAGTGAAATTCATTCACATTTTATGTATTTTTGTAGAAGATTGTCAAATACATACGGCCTACACATTGTATATGAGACCAAACTGATGACATAGCGAATACATACCTCTTGCCGTGTCTCAAGTGGCGTGTCGACCAAAAACATATTTTTCTCACTGTTTCTGGGGTTTTAACCAAAAAGTAGCTGTTCACTTTTCAGGCGTGTCGTTATCACTGCTACCAATCATGGACCTACCTGCAGGCGTTGCTAAATAGTACTCCCTCAGTTTAAAAATATAAGACGTTTTAGCTTTATGAATCGAATGTATCTAGACGTCTTTTAATGTATAAAGTCATAGAGGTTTGTAGTGAACTTTTATATTAAAAATAGTCTAGATTTTTTTTTACAAAGCTAAAATATTTTATATTTATAAACGAAGGGAGTAGATGCTATAAGTAGGCATGGCACCGAGATAGATTTGAGTAGAAGCAAATGGGCAGCGTACATATATGGATCAACTGATCGGAAAATGTTGGGTGACGAGTCACGTATCACATCATGCTTGTTGTTGATTCGCCGTGTGTCATCCCCACTTCAGTCTCGCATCGCATCGATGATTGGATTTTTGCTTTCCTGTCGACGAGAGACCGGTGTCGTGCTTACTAGACTAGTGACATCTCCTAGAATTTGTAGCCCGTGCACTGACAGGCGCCTTGGGAGAACACAGGTGGACGGCTATGAACTGACATGGGAGTAGATTAGCTGCAGAATTCTTTTTCCTCCTACATTGGGTTTGACTGTACAAGACATCGATCCAAATTAAGGCCGAGTTGCAGGGAGCCCCGCAGTTCCAATTATTTTTCAAAATCGTATTTTGAAGTTCCGAAAAAAAAATCTGAAACGTATTCGGCTATTTATAATACAACCGTGAAATTTGACAAAATTTAGACTTCTGAAAATGTGCGCACCGGGCCTATACGCAGACCACGCTTTTATCATATATTTTGTGCAGCATAGTATGCAAAGTATTTCACAATGAGGGTTTGCGTGTTTGTAGGATACAACATTAACTACATAGGACCATTCTACACAACTTCTTGAATCTTGTAAATAGGGTTTTTCAACTTGTGTATATAAAGGGCTTCCTAGAGTTGAAGCTCAGCCTCCATTTTCTTGATGGCTTTTTTAAAAAGTGCCCCAACTAGATCGACCAAGGCTCCTATCTAATTTATTCCTCGGTAACACCTTGTAAAATCAGTTCAATATACGAAAAGTGACTTTGTCTCCCGTGCTCTCTTCATTAAAATAAAAATAAAAATGCTATTTATAAGTTTTAGAAAAATAAAAAGATAACACTGGGCAGTCGAAGATGTAGCTTACAATCATGTAAAATCTCAATGAGAAATTCTATGTATTGTGGGTTACACAAAAAATGAAAAATTTTGGAGATTTGAAGATATATGCATACTAAGATCCACACTTTTGCCATTTTTGTGTAGCTTAGAATACAAAGTATTTGAGATTGATATTTTAATTACATCCATATTTTTAGTTTTTAATTATTTTAAATAACAAATCTCCACTCAGACGCTAACTGGGTCGTTCTAGGGCGTTTGAGCCTGGCCCTATGATTACCCAGGTCGATTTATATAGAATATAATTAAATCGTGTATGATTGCCATTGTCATCGCACCATTCACCACCAACATGATTGAAAGAGCTACATGACTCAAACAGCTCGCAGATGGTTACATCTAATACCGACAGCAGACCAATCAACGGAGAGGCGAACAAGTACCGTCACTTCAGTTCACCAACTTGTCTCACTGGTTTGCATGATTGGGTTCATGCTGATGCTGCACCAGCAGCACAGTGGATAGCACAAACTGAACCTGTATATTTGTGCTCTTTATGCACGGCAAGGACTAAACCCCATGATCCATGTACAGAACACTTGCACCCAGTTAGCAAGCTGACGCAGTCCAAAAAACAAAAGAATACACAACAACCGATGTGCAACAGAAAGCTATAGATTTCTTAGAAGTAAACAACTGGTAGCTCGGCTTAGTCAGAAACTTCCTATATTTCGATCCCAACTTTTCAGTTCTCCGATAACATCTATGGAGTCTTGCACATCCCTGCACTTGATTACACATGCAGATGACGGTGGGAGGATCGGAGCATGACGAGTCTTGGATTTTTCATCACCTCTTAGGAGGAGGAACTGCAGCACCGGACATGCCTTTCTGGTGGGTTATGGCTGAAGCAAGAGCGATAGGCATCAGGCAGAGCCCCTTGTTCTGAAGGTACTGCATTGCGCTGGTGATGCTTGTTTCCATCAGCTTTATGACCTCTTGCTCAAATACCAGGCTATCCTCTGGGTCTGCTACGTCCAGTAGCCCTTGTGAAATGGTTTGATCTGATGGTGGCGAGTTGCTACGGCCCTGCGGAAAGCATGACAGTGTAATAGTTGAGCACATGGGCAAGCAGAAACTTGCATGAAGCATTGATTCATCGTTTGTGAGTATAAATAAATTGGATTTGACTGCACACAACCACACACAGCTAAATGGAAGACACCGGAGAAATACAGGAAAACAATATGAATTGTCACTACAGTGCAAGTGATTTGGGGTATTGGACTAGATTTGTTTATGTGCTACTGAAAAACAAAAGTATTCTTTTTTTTGAAACAGTACTGAAAAACAAAGTAGCTACAGCAGAGTGAAGAACCAAGAAAACACCAGTTTCAGATAGCATTACTTTGAACTAATCATAATCTCCATAAATTTTCATAAAAACTTGTATGGAATAGTACAAGGAAAACTGAGAAGCATATTATTAGCATAAAAGTAATGTTCCCAACATTAGAAGTGCAAAAAGTATGCCATTGTCCCATGTTCTTGATGCCAACAGTCACAACAATAAGCTATCCACTTTATGGAATTATCAGAAAGTTTGGTACCTCAGTTTGAGAATCTGCAAGGAGGGGAAGAACTGCCCCAGGAGCTCCTAACCTACTCATACTCAAGACCTGCAATGAAGAAACCACGACCATTTGTTTCAAAGAAAAAAAAGAGGAAAAATAACAACTGAGGAAACTTGTTTTTGTCCATACCTTCACTTGAAGCTGAAGAAATTTCACATAATCAATTATTTCATCGAGCATTGATGACTTATCTGCCTGTTCACATCAAAAGATGGCTATTCATAAGGATTTTCAAATGTATACCATTTTATTCAATAGCTAAGAAAAGAAACGTCGATTATCTGAATTTTGGCTATTTTGTAAGATCAATCCACTATAGGTAGGTGCACCACACATTTTTTTTGCCTGAAACCGTCCTACCACAACATATGTTAATTCCGCACAAGTTTATGTGTATTATATGTGAGCATGGTACATTGGTGCTGCTAGAAAACTGTGACCCCTCACAAGTATGGAACTAGCCAAACAATGGTCAGAGAAGTTGCAAATTGCTTGTTTGGCACACAGAATTTTAAGCAGATCCAACAAGAACTGAACCAGTGAGACAATGTGTGATCCCTAACTGATAATTACTTGGGACCAATGTTAGTTAAATCTTAAGACCCATATAATTGCTTGCTTCAGTTGTTTCAGTGGGCAAAACAATACTTCAGTACATATGTTCCCCTCAAATGTTATTGCTTATTAACATATCTCAGTCCTTTCTGGCTTCATTATAAACAAGTAATGAAGATCAAAGCTTCCAACATTTTATTAAATATATTTTGATGGACAACCAATTCAATAATTGTGAATTATGATGGTGATAACAACTGCATGCTGAATAGGAGAATATTTTTGCACTTTTTGTAGTAACACATATACACAAAAAATACCTTATTGGAGTTCGGTACAAGATCTTGCAGATTTTTCATCCTCTCTGAAATTTTCTCTCTGCGAAGCTGCAGTATAAGGCAAAATTCAGTCAAGACTATCCTAGGGCATGCACACACACGCGCACATAGACAGACAAGAGAATCATCCAATTCAAACAAATTGTGCAATGTTTTTACTTGTGTAATGTGGATGCCTAAAAAGAACTCACCCGTTCAGCAATACTATGAGGGTCAGTTGCCTGTCCACGACGAGCCCTTGCACGTGGCTTCGCGCTGGCACTATTTCCATGAGCTGAATTTGCTTGGTGTTGTGCATCAGAAGAACGGCTGATAGGGACAGAGTGCTCACTTTTGTTGTTATGAATCATTGATGTTATCTGAACATTTACAAACAGTGTCCAACTCAGTTAGATATGAATGCAAAGAAAGAATAAGAAGAACACTTATATAATAACAAATGCTAAAGAGAACCTTTGGAGGAATCAGTGCCTCTTGTGGTTCAGTAACTGCCACTGAACTACCAGAAACGAAAGAAGGAAGAGGAATATTACACATTGTATATTGCTCCTGCAATATAATGGAAGTTAATCTACCGATATAGTCTTTTGAGTTAAGAATAAGTTCAAGTCTTCCAGTTAGTCTTAAAGAAATTGATGTTCAGTAGAAGAGTTCTAAAATTAAAACCTGTTGTTCAGCCTTCAAACCACCAGTAGCTAGATGTGGTTGCTGGGCGGTAGCAAAAGATGAGATGCTACCATTGGCAAACTCTTTGTTATCCTGCATTAATACAAGAACCAATATTTCATTAAATAAATAGATAGTCTCACCAATATGGTTATAGTAGTATCTTTGTCATGAGCATTACATGTAGCGATGCCATGGTAGCCTTATCAAATACTGAGAGGTTCCCATTTGAACAGCTTGTATTGAACATAGCAGCATTTTGTGCCCTTTGGAAACTGAAAGCTTCTAGGCTTACTGGTTCCATGTAGGAAGGAACATTTTGGTATGTGGAACACAGAGTCGAGGCTGAAGAAACAGCTTGTACATCAGCAAGAAAAGCTGAAATTTCACTATCATTGCTTTCAATTGAACTGGACAAGGCATGAGGCAGTTCAAGAAGTCCAGGGGTATCCAACTGCGGGTCAAATGTTCCAGGCATTGAATTGCACTGAAGAACTCTTGGAGTCATTAAATTACTTTGCAGACTGCCATTGTTCTGATGTTGTTGAAGCTCCACAAGGTTGTTCGAAGGCTTATCCTCTGACAGATTTTCGCCAGGTAATAGACCAGTCTGGGTGTTGTACTGTAAACATTCATTTGTAAGTATAGTAGTGTTCTTTTCATGCTCATCAAAATTTAGATTGTGATCTGATGTAGCTCTGAAAAAGCCTGTAGGTGGCATACTTCCTTCTCCTGCATATGATTCCACAGAGCCATCAACAAAACTATAATTCTCGGAAGCAGAATTGCTAGGCCATGATGAAAAGAAGGAACCAGCCGAGTAGTCCATCTTTACACCCTTACAAAATGACTTCACAGCCTCTGACCAGAAATATTCTGAAAAGAGAGGCTTCTAGGTACTGAAAGAGCCCACAACTAATGATTCTGTCATTCTTCAGCGAAAATAGAATATAATGGTCTTTGGAGGTCTAAAAGCTTCCTATTGTACAAAGCTGAAAGAACTTCGGAAACACTCTTCAGAAGAAACCCTACGCAGCAAAGTAAACAGTTGTCAAATATTCACAAATTGCATGGATATGCCCACATGAACCCAAAAATGTGAAGATACAATTAAATAAAGAAATAATATATAATATAAGATCTTGTTACAAGGGTAAGGATCTTTAAGTAGTATATTTTGCAGAGACGCGTTAACCACTTAAGTAAGCAAGTATTAACTAGTAGAATTTTTTTCGCGGCATACAGTTGACAAAATCTCCTGATCTCAAATACATCGCTGTCATGTTCATTTTGGTTTAGTAAAGACATTTTCTACAGAAGGGATAGCTGAACTGTTACAACCTTTTGCAGTCTGTTTCCCTTACAGACTGCAAAGATATGACAAACAGTTGAATCAAGTGTATACTCTATTACCTGCTGATGGCAAAACTGTGCATGCTATACTTTTGAAAAGCAGAGGGGCAGGTATGCAAGGAAGTATATGATTCTCCTTTGATGATGCTTTCAGGTGAGCAACGACTTTCCTGCTTTATTCTATATACAGTCAATTTGGCAACTGATTCTCGTACGAAAATGCGGTAACTGATTCAGACATTCAGCAATGACAAAACAGGACACCTAACATACTATCTAGTACCATTTTCCCCATATAGGCTGAGGCCTTAAATTGTTATGCGTCGAAAGGACAACCAGCTCAATATCTCTCTCTCACCAAAGCTGGCAAATGCCATAGGTCAACATATGCTTCCTCCAGTTGTTCACAACACTACTACAACTTATAGCTGGCTCTTTTCCTTGTCTACTAGGCAGTTACAGGAAAAGTAAATGCTCATACAACAGTTACTACAAGTAAATGTCCATTAAGTCTAACTTTCACTGTCATAGAATCTCTGACGCTACAGCAGAACATCAAAATTCCAAAACTTTACATTACGGAACTCAGAACAAAGCTATGAAGAACAAGGAAAATCAAAGGGAGAGGCATAAAACCTCACCTGTACGCATTTGTGACTAGCGAGAATATTAAAACGGTTTCCGCCAATACAAAATTATACCACACGAAAATAAGAGCTTCTGATCATATGCACTCTGTGCATAAATATCACCCGTCCGGATCCTGACATCACTGTACTTGTTGAACATATAACAGTCATAATGACAGACCAATAAATTGGCCTTTTGCAATCTATTTCTACCCACTAGGATTCAGTACAGGAAACAAAACAGATTCTATGACAATCAGGAACAAGAGGTAAAACATAAAACCGGAACATCGCACACACACATCCAAATCAATGGAAGCCGCACGACCATCCATCTCTGACATTACGCACGTTCCCTTCCCGTCCCGCACATGTGCTTGCACAACTAAACCAAAACCCCGCCTAGGCCTAGAAACGTCAGTCAGCTCGTACACCGCGGCGGGGGAAACGGACCGAATCAAGAACACCCCAACCTCCCAAGGGATATAGGCATGATGAAAAAGATCATCCAACGCCAACACGGCGCAGACGCAACGCGTGCACCAGGGTCGTACGCACACCTTGTACCGAAAGGTAAGGGGGGCAGGTGGAAACAAAGATTCCGAGTACTCACCGGGAACGGAGAGAGGCGGCGACCGGACACGGCGGTGACGGCGAGCGAGAGGTCGGGCGGACGGGCGGGCGCGCGTGGTCGAAGCTGGTGGCGGATGGATACTACCGGAGAAGGAGCAGGGGAGAGCGGTGCGGAGGTGAATGGGACGGGAGGGCAGTAGGAGGGGAGGGGACGGTTTGGGCGGAAAAGAAGGAGGAAGGCGAGGCTTTGGCTTGCTGGGGGCGAGGACTGAAGACGCGTTGGACTGATGAGGCTGACGCCGCTGCCTGTGGCACAGCTGTTCGGGCTGCCCTTTTTGTCCATTAGCACACCTCTTTTCTGTTTATTCTTTTGTAGGGACTCTTCTGGTTTTTGGATTAGATGGGGTGGATTCGGTGGAACCAAACATAGGCTTCCTTCCTATGAAAAAAAGGATCAGCAATCTTCTCTACTTTTGCACAATAATTTTTTTTGCGGGTTGTTAGGACAAACCTAACATGGTTAGGTTGGTCATCTTGTTCATGTTTGCCCTTTTTTTTGCTGGAACATGTTTTGGAATTGTGCGCCTGCGTGAGCAACATATCATCGGACTTGCTTCGGTCGCCACATTGTCCTACTTGAAGTTGTGTCGTGCCGAGTTGATTCAATTGTAATTATGTTTTTTCCACAATGGAAAGACATTATAAAATAATATCATGACGCCGCCTCCATTATGGCATATTACATCCAATAGATATACAATCTTGGCATATTGGGACGACCTTGCGACGGACAATAGATATGATCACACAGCCATAGCCACGGGCAATGGATATGATCATACAAGCACAGCTACGCGCAAACAGATATGATCACACACGCATAGCCATGGACATCACACTTGCTATGTTTTTTATAGTACAACAAATGCTGGATTAGGTGCTTCAAACTACATTTTATTTCCGCTTCACAATCTCCATTTTGTGTTAAAATAATCTTCGCTATATCTTCAAGTCCCACACGTCTATCCAGTAGATATACAATCTTGGCACGTTGAGGCGACCTTATAAGACTGATAAGAGATATGATGCCAAAAGCATAGACATGGATATATCACTCTACATGCGTTGAAGATGTGCTATCGGCAAAACAACAAATGCATGATTAACTTGTCTTATTTTCGCTTCACATTATTCATTTTTGTGTCCTCGCTATATCTTCAAGTCTCACACGTCTATCCAGTAGATATATAATCTTGACACGTTGAGGCGACCTTATAAAACTGATAATAGATATGATGACACAAGCGTAGCCATGGATATCACTCTACATACATTTAAGATGCATGCTATCAGTAATACCACAAATGCATGATTAACTCGTCTTATGTTCACTCAACATTATTCATTTCTATGTTAAAATAATCCTCGTTATCTCTTCAAGTCTCACACGTCTATCCAGCAGATATACAATCTTGACATGTCGAGGCGACCTGGCAACGTGCAATGCATATCCATGAACATGGCGGTATAATTGATTAAGATGTAAATCAATAAACTCAAGATTAAATACTTGAAACCCATCTTACTTCCGCATCACAATTCTTGATTTCGTGACAAAAAAATCTTGATATATATTGAAGTCTCGCATGTCTATTCTTCGTCAACAAAACTTCCATACCGTACACCTGCGAACTAACATATCTGTGTAAATTTTAGAACTTATGTCTATATTCCATTTATAGTTATCTATGCAACTTGTGGAACTAGCTAGCGGCTTTTTGGTGTACAGTTATCTATGCGAGTTCTCAAATGAATACTCCATGTGTTTCAAAATACTCCGCCCGCACTCTTATCTAGGTGACCTAGTACTCCATCATTTTTTATCCAAAAAAATCCTAGAATTTTTGAACTAGATAGTATGAAATGTGTACTAGCTATCTCAAAAATCTCGGGAATTTTTTGAACAAAAAATAAGAGAATACTAGCCCACCTAGATAAGCGTGCGTGCGGAGTAATTTGAAATAGAGGGAGTATAAGACATAAAAAGGTAAATATAAAATCTAATTGAAGTTTTAGGTCTATTCTAAGTTTATATTTTAGAGGGATTATCCAATCGGCCATTGTGAAAACACAACCACCACTGGCAGATTTGGGGATGAGAAATTTTGCAAAACCTCGAGGGCTACAGTGAGACAACATTCTATTATAGTATGGATGAAACAACCCTGGCGGAAACCAGTTCACGTCACGGCGCGGGTGTGTGTGTGTGACCAGGTTGGGCTGTGACGTCGCTCTGAGGTGGGCCCGATCTAGAAGTATTTTGTTTGATTGTTTCCGTGGGACCCATATTTGGCAGCACCTGGGGAGGGAGAAGGATGTCGTGTTCTCGGTCAGGCCATGATTCGATACGATGAGGAGCCGACGACTTTTTTAAGTGCATCTTTATTGATCTCTTCGATCCATATTAATTAACTAGATTTAAATAAATCTAAACACTATTTAGTATATATGTTTATTCAAATTTTAACAAATTAAAGTCAAATAATATAGATCAGAGGGAGTAGGGTCCTCTAAATTGTATGTTTATATTCGTTTGGATCGAGCTATGGTTGTTTTGGGGTCATATCTGGTTTGTTTGACTGACCGCGTCCAGCGGTGCGATCCATCTATCCGCGTTTGGCCATAGTCAACGTCGACGTATTTTCAGTGTCTTTCCGCCACCACGCTGTCTCTCGCCTTTCTTTTTCCCGTCGCTTCCCGTCAATTCTGTGTGTTTCCCGCCGCGTCCAGTCGCAGCCATAAAAGGAGAGGTTACCGAGATATCTTTGACCAGACCCGTGCCATCCCAAGCACAAAACCAGCATGTCTGGCTGTCGTCATCGTCGTCCCGACGAGGTCCGTGGCAACCCCGACGCCGGTAGAGAAGAGGTGCCCGAGTGCCCGCTGCCCTCGTGGAATCCGCCGGAGTTACCGGACGTACTGCCTCCTCCGATACCGGGGTGCCCGCGGATTTACAGGATGTGCACCCCGCCACTTCGCCCTTTCTACAACCGTCACGTGACCACCGTCGAGCCTTTCACGCTGGCGGTGGGGAACGCGTCTTTCTGCCAGAGTACGGGCGATGGGACCAGCTCACGTTGGTGCGCGCCGACCTCCGGGAAGCAGTGCGGGCCAATCCCGACAACGATTCCCTATGTGCCCGCCTCAGCCGAGTTGAAGAGGAGGTGCAGACGCAGGGAGCGATCATCAATTCTCTCAATGACGAATAGTGTATCTGACCCGTCGCCGCTGCCCCCAGCGCTGGTGGCCACGCGTAATTTTTGTAGGGTTTCGTAGCATGGAAAACAAAAAATTTCTACCGCATACAAACAAACAAGCCAAGATCTATCTACTAGATTGTAGCAACGAGTCGATGGAATAACTCACCCTCGAAGATTCCAAAGTGTTTAACGAGAGCGGATTCTCGTGGGTGATGTAGTCGTACTCTTTCCGATCTCAAGATCGCGTAGACGATCCTTCCGGCGCTGCGTTCCGGCAGCGCTCCCGCAGTCGGTCACACGTTCGGTACTCGATGACAACCTTCCTCTCCCTTGTTCCAGCAGGCAGCGGAGGTTGTAGCACTCTCCTCGCGATTCCGGCAGCACAACGGCGTGGTACCGGAAGTAGAGGGGAGATCTCGCAGGGCTTCGCCTTAAGCCAGAGCGAGTATGGTGGACTATGAGAGAGCCCTCGACGATCTAGGGTTTAGACACGTCGAGGAGGGGCTAGGCCGGCGGCTAGGGTTTGACCTAGGCGGCGGCGGCGAGTTCCCTAGGGCCGGTGGCGGCTATGGAGGCGGTGGCGGCTTGGGGCTTGGGTTTAGAGGTAGGAACTTGTGTGTCTAGGAGGGGAGCCCTGCCCCTCCTTATATAGGTGGAGGGAGGCACGCCAGGGGAGAGGAGTCCCTCCCCAACTCGGACCCAAGGTGGGCCGGCGGTGGAGGTGGAGGGACTCCTCCCCAACTCGGATTCCACCTCCCCTCCACTTCCCAAAATAGCCGTTTGACTTTCAAATTTGGCGTTTGACTTTTTCAAACTAGGATTTGATTAAACCCTTTATTTTGTTCAGCGATGACACCTAGTACATGATGCAATCATACCAACTTGATATAACACATTCATGTACCCTTCCCCTCCGGAGTGCCGGACATTCCGGAACCTTCTAGAACATTCCCGATGAAAACACCGGAATCATTCCCTAACTCTGAAACAGGACTTTCCTTATATGAATCTTATTCTCCGGACCATTCCGGATCTCCTCGTGATATCCCGGATCACATCCGAGACTCCGAACAACATTCGGTCTCTTTCTCATCATTCCATAACTACTCAAACAACGTCGAATCCTTAAGTGTGTCTCCCTACGGTTCGTGAATTATGCGGACATGATCGAGACACTTCTCCGAACAATAACCAATAGAGGAATCTGGAAATTCATATGGCTCCCACATATTTCTATGATTACTTTGCGATCAAATGAACCATTTACATACGATACCAATTTCCCTTTGTCTCACGATAGTTTACTTATCCGAGGTTATGATCGTCGGTATCTCTGCATACCTAGTTCAACCTCGTTACTGATAAGTACTCTTTTCTCGTTCCCGTGATATGTGATCCCTTGTGAGCCAGTCACATGCTTGCAAGTTAATTGGATGACATTTCACCGAGAGGGCCCAGAGTATATCTATCAGTCATATGGATGGACAAATCCCACTCTTGATCCATGTGTCTCAACCAATACTTTCCGAACACTCAATGCCACCTTTATAGCCACCCAGTTACGGTGTGGTGTTTGATGTCATCAAAGCATCCTTCCGGTGAAGGTGATATGCATGATCTCATGGTCGAAGGAATTAGGTTACTATGTATCAAAAAGCATATAGCAATTGAACTATTAAAATGACTTGATCTTTATGCTACGCTTATCTATAGGAGTATGTCCACCATATCATTCTCCTAACGATATGATCTTGTTGTTAATAACATCTCAATGTTCATGATATGGAAACCACAATCATTTATTAACCAACAAGCTAGTATTATAAAGAGGCTTTACTAGGGACTTCAATTTAAGTTTACAAATCACACAAGTATTAATGTTTCCTTGTTAATACTATTATAGCATGAATGTAAACATTTATCATAAACACAAAGATATAATAATAACCATATTTATTATTGCCTCTAGGGCATATCTCCAACAGTCTCCCACTTGCACTAGTGTCATCTAATCTAGATTACATGGTAATATACCGAACACCCATGGCAGTTTGGTGTTGGTCATGTTTTGCCCTCGGGAGAGGTTTAGTCAACGGATCCGCCACATTCAGATCTGTGTGTACTTTGCAAATCTTTATGTCCCTATCTTGGACATGTTCTCGAATAGCGTGAAAACGTAGCTTGATATGCTTCGGATTCTTGTGTGACCTTGGTTCTTGCGCATTGACTATGGCGCCCATGTTATCACAGTAGATAGACATTGGGTCCAGCGCACTAGGAACCACACCCAGCTCTGTAATGAACTCTTTCATCCATATCGCTTCTTGCGAAGCCTCCGAAGCAGCCATGTATTCCGATTCAGTTGAAGATCTCGCCACAACGCTTTGCTTTGCACTCCTCCAGCTAACTGCTGCACCATTCAAAGTAAATACGTATCCAGATTGTGATTTAGAATCATCCGGATCGGTGTTCCAACTAGCATCGGTGTAACCATTAACAACGAGCTGTTCATCACCTCCATAAGAAAGAACCATATCCTTAGTTCTTCTCAAGTACTTAAGGATGTTTTTGACCGCTGTCCAATGATCCACTCCTGGATCACTTTGATATCTGCTAGTTAAACTAACAGCATATGCAATGTCGGGTCTAGTACATAGCATGGCATACATTAGAGATCCTATGGCTGAGGCATAGGGAGTCTTACTCATCCTTTCTCTATCTTCTGCCGTTGTCGGACTTTGAGTTTTACTCAAGGTCGTATTGGTCAACATGGGCAAGAACCCTTTCTTGCTATCTTCCATTCCAAACCTCTTTAGAACTTTGTCCAAATATGTACTTTGTGACAATGATATTAGGCGTCTCGATCTATCTCTATAAATATTTATGCCTAATATGTAAGCTGCTTCGCCAAGATCCTTCATTGAAAAACTATTATTCAAATATTCCTTGACACTATTAAGAAGGTCTACATCATTCCCAATCAACAATATGTCATCTACATATAGTATTAAGAATGCTACAGAGCTCCCACTCACTTTCTTGTAAATAGAAGCTTCTCCATAAGTTTGTATAAAACCAAAACTTTTGATCACCTTATCAAAACGTTGATTCCATCTTCGGGATGCTTGCTTCAATCCATAGATGGATCGTTGAAGTTTGCATACCTTGTTAGCATCTTTAGGATCGACAAAACCTTTGGGTTGCATCATATACAACTCTTCATCAATGTCTCTATTGAGGAATGCTGTTTTGACATCCATCTGCCATATCTCATAATCATAATATGCAGCGATTGCTAACATAATCCTCACAGACTTTAGTTTCGCTACTGGTGAGAAAGTCTCATCGTAGTCAACTCCTTGAATTTGTCGAAACCCCTTTGCGACAAGTCGAGCTTTATAGACAGTAACATTACCATCAGCATCTGTTTTCTTCTTGAAAATCCATTTGTTCTCGACAGCCTTCCGGCCATCCGGTAAGTCCACCAAAGTCCATACTTGGTTTTCGTACATGGATCCAATCTCGGATTTCATGGCTTCTTGCCATTTATTGGAATCTGGGCTCATCATCGCTTCTTCATCTGTCGCAGGGTCATCAGTGTTGTCCACCAACATGACACTCATAACAGGATCATACCAATCTGGGGTGGTACGAGTTCTCGTTGACCTGCGAGGCTCTGTAGCAACTTCAACGAAGTTTCATGATCATCATCATTAGCTTCCTCTCTTATTGGTGCAGGCACCATAGGAACTTCTTCCGGTGCTGTGCTACTCGCAATTTCGAGAGAAGGTTCGACAACCTCGTCGAGTTCTACTTTCCTTCCAGTCACTTCTTTCGAGAGAAATTCCTTCTCTAGAAAGGATCCATTCTTGGCAACGAAGATTTTGCCTTCGGATCTATGATAGAAGGTATACCCAATAGTTTCCTTCGGGTATCCTATGAAGACGCATTTTCCGCTTTGGGTTCAAGCTTGTCCGGCTGTAACTTCTTTACATAGGCTTCGCATCCCCAAACTTTAAGGAACGACAATCTAGGTTTCTTCCCAAACCATAATTCATACGGTGTCGTTTTAACGGATTTAGATGGTGCCCTATTTAAAGTGAATGCGGATGTTTCTAATACATAACCCCAAAATGATAGCGGTAAATCTGTAAGTGACATCATAGAACGAACCATATCTAAGAGAGTTCGATTACGACGTTCAGACACACCATTACGCTGTGGTGTTCCCGGCGGTGTCAATTGTGAAAGTATTCCGCATTTCTTCAAATGCTCGCCAAACTCGTAACTTAGATATTCACCTCCACGATCAGAACGTAGAAATTTAATCTTCTTGTTACGTTGATTCTCTACCTCACATTGAAATTCCTTAAACTTCTCGAAAGTTTCGGACTTATGTTTCATGATATAGATATACCCATATCTACTCAACTCATCCGTGAAGGTAAGAACATAACGATAACCACTGCGCGATGCTACACTCATTGGACCACACACATCGGTATGTATGATTTCCAATAAGTCCGTAGCTCGCTCCATCATACCAGAAAATGGAGTCTTAGTCATTTTACCCATCAGACATGCTTCGCATCTTTCAAGTGATTCAAAATCAAGTGATTCAAGAAGTCCATCGGAATGGAGTTTCTTCATACGCTTCACTCCAATGTGACCAAGACGACAGTGCCACATGTAGGTCGAGTTATCGCTCGATTTCAAACGTTTAGCCTCAATGTTATTAATATGTGTATTTCCACTATCGAGATTCAATAAGAATAGACCATCTATCAAAGGTGCATGTGCATAAAACATATTACTCATATTAATCGAACAACCATTATTCT
This sequence comes from Avena sativa, assembly GCA_916181665.1. Lineage (NCBI taxonomy): Eukaryota > Viridiplantae > Streptophyta > Magnoliopsida > Poales > Poaceae > Avena > Avena sativa. Next base: position 496,849,370 of record OV702299.1, on the reverse strand, counting down.
CGGACTTAAACAAGTAACCGTCTCGCAATAAACAAGATCCCGATATAATGTTCATTCTTAACGCAGGCACCAAATAACAATTATTTAAGTATAAAACTAATCCCGATGGTAGATGAAGGGGTAGCGTGCCGACCGCGATCACATCAACCTTTGATCCGTTTCCCACGCGCATCGTCACCTCGTTCTTCGCTAGCTTCCATTTATTCTGCAGCACCTGTTTCGAGTTACAAATATGAGCAACCGAACCAGTATCAAATACCCAGGCACTACTACGAGTACTAGTGAGATACACATCAATAACATGTATATCGGATATACCTTTCTTCTTGATAGTGCCGTTCTTCAAATCCGCCAAGTACTTTGGGCAATTCCGCTTCCAGTGACCTTTTCCCTTGCAGTAAAAGCACTCAGTATCAGGCTTAGGTCCAGCCTTGGTCTTTTTCGTTGGCGTGGTAACTTTCTTACCACCATTCTTGAAGTGTCCCTTTTGCTTAGACTTGCCTTTCTTGAATTTGGTGGTCTTATTGACCAACAACACTTGGTGCTCTTTCTTGATCTCCACTTCTGCAGATTTCAACATGGCAAAGAGTTCTGGCAACGTCTTGTTCATGTTCTGCATGTTGTAGTTCATCACAAAGTTCTTGTAACTTGGTGGTAGTGATTGGAGGACACGATAAATCCTCAAAGCATTAGGAATCACTATACCCAAGCTTTGAAGTTTGTTTGCGTGCCCAGACATCTTAAGCACATACTCACTGACGGAGCTGCCCTCTTCCATCTTGTAGTTAAAGAACTTTTCAGAAGCCTCATAGCTTTCAATTGCTGCATGAGTCTCAAAGATCAATTTGAGATCCTCGACAATATCATATGGGTCTGAATTCTCAAACCTTTTCTGAAGCTCCGATTCTAAACCATACAAGATAGCACACTTAACTGTGGAGTACTGAGTCTTCCGAGTGAGGTAAACATTCTTTACTTCATCGGCAGCATCAGCTGCAGGTGGGTCACCCAGCGGTGCATCCAGCACATAGGTCAAATTACCAGTTGTGAGGACAATCCTCAAATTGCGGAACCAATCCGCGAAGTTGCTTCCATTGTTTTTCAACTTTTCTTTCTCTAGGAATGCATTAAAATTGATGGTAGGGGCTGCCATTGATCTACAACATATTTGCAATAGTTTAGACTAAGTTTATGACAATTTGAGTTCAAATTAATAATAAAATTAATCTAGGTGAACTCCCACTCAAAACAATATCCCTCACATTGTTTTAGTGATCACACGAACCAAATCCACCACATCAACACCGATCATCACGAGAGTTGATATAGTTTCAATGGCGAACAATCGACATGTTCATCATATCTACTATATGATTCATGCTTTACCTTTCGGTGATCCGTGTTCCGAGACCATGTCTGTACATGCTAGGCTCGTCAAGATCAAACTTAGTTTCCGCATGAGAAAATCTGGCTTGCTCACGTTGTATACACTTGCGGAGTCTAACACACCCGATCATCACATGGTGCTTCGAAACAACAAGCTTTAGCAACGGTGCTAACTAAGGGTGAACACTTTATGATTTGAAATTCATGTGCATGAGGGATCATCTTATAATGCTACCGTCGTCTACTAAGCAATACAAGATGCATAAAGGATTAACATCACATGCAATTCATAATATGTGATATGATATGGCCTTTCTTCTTTGTGCTTCCGATCTCCATCTTCCAGCACGAACATGATCTCCATCATCACTGGCATTGCATCAAGGTCAATGACGCTTCTCCATGGTTGTCGTCCACCGGCTTCAACTATTACAACTACTTTGAATAGTCACGCGGGTCTTAACATAAATTAAAGACAACCATATGACTCCTGCCGGTTGCCAACTTACAATAAGGAACATTGCATACATCAAATATAATCACAATCATGGCCATATCACATCACTGCACACCCCTGCAAAACAAAGTTAGACGCCTCTACTTTCTTTGCATGTTTTACGTGGTTTGGGGCTTTTAATAAGTGTCGTTCTAACTTACGAACATGAACCACAACATTGATACTAGTATTGTTAATCACCCGTTGTAAATTGGATCTTTAACTATGCTAGGAGAAACAGGCACCCGCAAAGCCACTTATGCAATACAAGTTGCATGTCAAGCGTGGAGCAAGTCTCATGAACGATGTCATGTAAGGTTAGCCCGGGCCGCTTCATCCCAACATCCCGCAAGATACAAAGCACACAAGAAGCAATCGACAATAAAAGCATCAACGCCCACAATGACCATTGTGTTCTACTCGTGCAACAGATCTACATATAGACACGGCTCTGATACCACTGTAGGGTTTCGTAGCATGGAAAACAAAAATTTTCTACCGCATACAAACAAACAAGCCAAGATCTATCTACTAGATTGTAGCAACGAGTCGATGGAATAACTCACCCTCGAAGATTCCAAAGTGTTTAACGAGAGCGGATTCTCGTGAGTGATGTAGTCGTACTCTTCCCGATCTCAAGATTGCGTAGACGATCCTTCCGGCGCTGTGTTCCGGCAGCGCTCCCGCAATCGGTCACACGTTCGGTACTCGACGACAACCTTCCTCTCCCTTGTTCCAGCAGGCAGTGGAGGTTGTAGCACTCTCCTCGCGATTCCGGCAGCACAACGACGTGGTACTGGAAGTAGAGGGGAGATCTCGCAGCGCTTCGCCTTAAGCCGGAGCGAGTATGATGGACTATGAGAGAGCCCTCGATGATCTAGGGTTTAGACACGTCGAGGAGGGGGCTAGGCCGGCGGCTAGGGTTTGACCTAGGCGGCGGCGAGTGCCTTAGGGCCGGTGGCGGCTATGGAGGCGGCGGCGGCTTGGGGCTTGGGTTAGAGGTAGGAACTTGTGTGTCTAGGAGGGGAGCCCTGCCCCTCCTTATATAGGTGGAGGGAGGCGCGCCAGAGGAGGGGAGTCCCTCCCAAACTCGGACCCAAGGTGGGCCGGCGGTGGAGGTGGAGGGACTCCTCCCCAACTCGGATTCCACCTCCCTTCCACTTCCCAAAATAGCCGTTTGACTTTCAAATTTGGCGTTTGACTTTTTCAAACTAGGATTTGATTAAACCCTTTATTTTGTTCAGCGATGACACCTAGTACATGATGCAACCATACCAACTTGATATAACACATTCATATACCCTTCCCCTCCGGAGTGCCGGACATTCTGGAACCTTCTAGAACATTCCCGATGAAAACACCGGAATCATTCCCCAACTCTGAAGCAGGACTTTCCTTATATGAATCTTATTCTCCGGACCATTCCGGATCTCCTCGTGATATCCCGGATCCCATCCGAGACTCCGAACAACATTCGGTCTCTTGCTCATCATTCCATAACTACTCAAACAATGTCGAATCCTTAAGTGTGTCTCCCTACGGTTCGTGAATTATGCAGACATGATCAAGACACTTCTCCGAACAATAACCAATAGAGGAATCTGGAAATTCATATGGCTCCCACATATTTCTATGATTACTTTGCGATCGAATGAACCATTTACATACCATACCAATTTCCCTTTGTCTCACGATAGTTTACTTATCCGAGGTTATGATCGTCGGTATCTCTGCATACCTAGTTCAACCTCGTTACTGATAAGTACTCTTTTCTCATTCCCGTGATATGTGATCCCTTGTGAGCCAGTCACATGCTTGCAAGCTAATTGGATGACATTTCACCGAGAGGGCCCAGAGTATATCTATCAGTCATATGGATGGACAAATCCCACTCTTGATCCATGTGTCTCAACCAATACTTTCCGAACACCCAATGCCACCTTTATAGCCACCCAGTTATGGTGTGGTGTTTGATGTCATCAAAGCATCCTTCCGGTGAAGGTGATATGCATGATCTCATGGTCGAAGGAATTAGGTTACTATGTATCAGAAAGCATATAGCAATTGAACTATTAAAATGACTTGATCTTTATGCTATGCTTATCTATAGGAGTATGTCCACCATATCATTCTCCTAACGATATGATCTTGTTGTTAATAACATCTCAATGTTCATGATATGGAAACCACAATCATTTATTAACCAACAAGCTAGTATTATAAAGAGGCTTTACTAGGGACTTCAATTTAAGTCTACAAATCACACAAGTATTAATGTTTCCTTGTTAATACTATTATAGCATGAATGTAAATATTTATCATAAACACAAAGATATAATAATAACCATATTTATTATTGCCTCTAGGGCATATCTCCAACAATTTTAGGGTGTGTGGTGTGCTTGTAACAAATGTTTTAGGGCTTGAATAAAGATTTTCATTGCAAATGGCCAATGACTACATGATACATCGTACATGGCGCGCATATAGCCAAGCCTACTCGTCGGAGTCGGAGGAGTAGTCAGAGTGGTAGCAGCGGAGGCACATGGTGTCGTCGAAGACGCTAACGCCGACCTTTCCTTCGCCATCGTATTTGAAGACGATGATGTTGCCCGCTTTGATCTGGTGTGAGCGGGCGAAGTACTCCTAGCCGTTGCCGAGGTACAACTGACCGAGGTGGTCGAACTACATATCGACCAGGTACCTGGTGGTCCTAAATCCTTTCGCCCGCAACATGACAAGCGGGGGACGGCGCATCGCCAATCAGTGTCACGAATCTGCGGGGCAGGAGCAGCCTATCACGCGGCATGTTGAGTTGGATGGCCACGGAGAACTGGATGTCTGGGTCGAAATCTTCGGGGGATGACGGCGTTGAGGGAGAGTGTGGTGGCGCGCTGATTTGTCCGCGTCCTCCGCTCCTCCCTCAACGTATGCGGCCGTCACGCCCTCCCCTCGATCCATCGCCGTCGGCCATGGCTAGCTATAGGTGGTGGAGAACAGAAAAGAAGAAGGAGGAGAGTATGGTGTGGTGTGGGAGAAGATGGCCGCGAGCGGGTCAGTTAAAAAGGATCAACATCGAATGCCGGCGCGGAGGCCGAAGGGACGACATTGAAGTGTCCAGTCAGGAAGGAAGGCAGGCAGGCATCGGGCAGCGCATGCAGCGCGGCGTCCAGTCAATCGATGTGCCGTCACGGCGCTATTGATGGCACAGGCTGCCGCCGGTCAGCCTTCTGCCCGCGCCTCTGAATCGGTGCAGTGGTTGTGTCTGAATCGGTGCCGCTGTGCGTGTCTAAGTCAACGCCGTGATGGCTGGCGGGTGGGCCAGCTGACGAGGTTTGATCTCATCAATGCCCATTGTTATGGACTTGGGTTTTGGAGAAGATGGGGATGCTGGAGATCACGGAACGGTTAGCAAACAAGCAATACGGGACACGAGGTTTACCCAGGTTCAGGCCCCCGGAGGGAAAACCCTACTCCTGCTTGTCTGCTCTTGATTACGGCGAAATCGAAGGTTACAGGGGTGCACAGATGCAATCTGGCGTGGAGGTGTGTATGCGAAAGTATGAGATGCAGATCTGTAGATCTGTTGTGGTCTAGTCTATCGAGGGGTTATGGCGTCTGTAGGTCGTGCCCTCCTCGTTGGACCCTCCTAGCCTTTATATATGGGGAGGCTAGGTCTCAGGTACCGATACGAGTTGGTTACAAGTTGTATTCAAACTCTATTCTTGAGGTTTCCTTGTCTTGTGCGCTTGGGAGTCCGTGTCCATATGAGCTTCGTTCCAGCTGAACCGTCATAGACGTCCTGGACCTTGACAGGTCGTCGAGTGGGCCTTCTGTCAGGCTGGACCAGGTATGCTAAGGTCATGTACCCGTTGGGTATAACCATATCAGTAGCCCCCGAGTGTTCAATCGAATCGTAGATTCGGCTGAGGACTCTTCAATCTTTCGGGTGCAGCTATCTCTCTTTGCTAGAGAATGATTTTAGTGTGTAGGGATTATTGATGTGTGTGCCTGACTCTCCCGACGGATCAGGGTCAGTTAACTGTCTTAGGACAAAACAACACGATCTTCTTCAGGTTCGAGTCCCTCGACTCAAACCCGGAACATATGCTGGCGTAATTCGACTCAGGCCACGGAGGACTTACAGGAGTGGAATTCCAGTGATTTTTAAACGATGTACCCAACGCGTCCGTCGGGATTTTTCATCGCGCCTGTTGGCACGGATTCTCACTAGCATAGCGCAGTCGTGTGCGTTGCCAGACCATCAGATGGTATCTGTAGGTCTTATCTTTGTGTCGCAGACACAACATCCGAATGTTTATCACCCGCGGAGGTGTTTCGGGTGGCCAGGAAGGATGTTGCTCACTTAGCGTTTAATTGGGGCAGAGTTGCCGAAAAAACTTTTGCATGCTGATCCGTAGGATCGCAGTCGAAGAATTCATAGGGTGCGCGACCAACGCTCCATATGGGAGTAGCCCCCGAGTGTCTGTTCGAGTCGTAGACTCGAGCAGAGACTTTAATTCAGCCATTGTTTGACTCCAGGTCCATAGGACACAAATTTTTCGGATGCTTGAATCCATCCACCCTATGGGAGTAGCCCCCCCGAGTCCGTAGTGGAGTCGCAGACTCGACGTAGGACTCGAAGAATAGCTTTGAAGTGTGATATCTTGATTATGCTTCGGGTGCGCGGCCAGCGCTCCTGATAGGAGTAGCCCCGAGTGTCTAGTCGAGTCGCAGACTCGAGTGGAGACTCATGCGAGGAGAAGCCACTGACCCGGAAGTGTATCGAGTCAGCGTCTCACGCATAAGGATCCGAGAGTCAACGTAGCGGAGTTGATGTAGCGGAGTCGTGCGGCGTTTAGCCAGAAGGACTCGATGTTGCGGGTGAAGTGGACGTTGTTGCTTCTGTCGGGTGCGCAACCACCGCTGCGCCTTTGTAGCATCAAGCGATGCAACCATCTGAGGAGGGACTCGACTCGGGTCTTGATTTTATGGCGTAGCCAGTTGCTTTGTCGACTCCTGTTGGAGGACCCGATACAATAGCGAGATGTAATTCGACGTTCCTGTAGGCTGCAGAAAACATAAAAAATTGTGAAGTACTTGTATCTTGTGAAGAAATATTTGCCTGTCAGCTTGCATAGTAAGATTCTGGTGCCGATCGAGTCGACACTTTTGCACTGTATGCTAGGCCTTTTCGTTAGCCTGATTACCCTTAGTCTCAGTACCTTGCCGAGGCACTCGGAGTTCAAGGATTCGACGATCAGGCAGAATCAGCTACTCGGGCTGTCGCGTTCGAGGTGCTCGAGTGCGTGGAGCCGATGACACATTAGGTTACTCGAAGAGGGCACAGCCCCCGAGTGTTTCGAGTGCGAGTTAAAAAAGAAAATCAGATCTAGATAGAGGGAAACTTAGCTCTGTTGGTAGTTGTCGTGGACGGAGTCGACGCGGTAGCGGGTTGCACGCGGACGTGGTCAACGTGGCGAACCACAATCATAGCGACGACGGGTTTCCGAAGTTGATGGTGGTAGCGAGCTCCGCATCCGAAGATTGTCGCGGTCGAAGACCGCACCGGGTCGCCACATCCGAAGGATGTATCGGATCATCGCAGCCGAAAGCCGCATTGGGTCGCCGATGTCGAGGGAGCCCCCGAGTCGTGGTTGCTGAAGCCGATGCGGACAGTTGCGGCAATCAAAGATCGCGTAGGGTCGCCGCATCCGAAAGATATAGCGGGTCAACGATGCCGAGGACCGCAGCGGGTTGCTAGAGCCGAAGGCCATGGCTGGTCGCCGAAGCGGAGGGAGCCCCCGAGCCATTGGAGTCGAAGATCGTAGAGGATCGCCGGAGTCAAAAAGTACAGCAGGTCGCCAGATCGACGTCAGATGAGTAGTCAACATAGCGGTCGAGAGTTGCGCAGCGGATATGTAGTTAACCTGGCAGCGGGTCACGCGGCGGACGTGGTCGACGCGGCGGACCGGAGTCACATGGTGATGATGAGTTGCCACATCCGGAGACCGTAATGGGCCAGAGCAGTCGAAGACTTCATCGGGTTGCCACATCAATAGACTGCACCGGCTCGCCGCATCCGAAGACCGAGCAGGTTGCCGGAGCGGAAGAATCCCCCGGGTCGCTACAGCCGAAGACCGTAGCAGGTCGCGCCATGGAGTTGGCAGCGGAGTCGTTGGATTTTTGTCATCCGAAGGTGCCGCGAGTTGAGACAATGCGGCGAGTAGAACGAGTTGAGCGTGCGCCGTATTGTTGTTCTGTGGATCGCCAGGTTCCCATCGTATGATAAAATATAATAATTGGAATTATCTAAAGTGGACAGAGATTCCCTTGTATCAATCAGACACATGTAGTGGATTGCTCACGGCTTCTTTGTTTTCCTTGATCAGCTAGTGCGCATGTCCGACAGCGATCAGACGACAACTGCCGCAGTGGCCACATGATTTATGCCAGATCGATTTTCCTTGTGTACGTGCCTCATTAGGACATGGTCCGCCAGTAGCCTGATTTCTCGTTACTTCCATGAAGATTTATGCAGCGCTTCACTTTTGGCATATGATAATCTGCTGAGAAAACTTAGATCCCATAGATCCAATCAGCAGATCGAGAGGGCAGAGCTGACTTAGAGCCCTCGAGCCCATGCATAGTCGATGGTGAAGGATCCGACGCAGATCTGTTTCTCCGATACTGACGAATCAAAGATTGCAGGCGATGGGACCGTCACGATCGCACAATCAGCGCCCCCAATTCCCACAGACGGCGCCAATCGACGAGGCTTGATCTCATCAATGTCCATTGTTATGGACTTGAGTTTTGAAGAAGATGAGGATGCTGGAGATCGCGGAACGGTTAGCAAACAAGCAATACGGGACACGAGGTTTACCCAGGTTCAGCCCCCCGGAGGGAAAACCCTATTCCTGCTTGTCTACTCTTGATTACGGCGAAACCGAAGGTTACAGGGGTGCGCAGATGCAATCTGGCATGGAGGTGTGTATGCGAAAGTATGAGATGCGGATCTGTAGATCTGTTGTGGTCTAGTCTATCGGGGGGTTATGGCATCTGTAGGTCGTGTCCTCCTCATTGGACCCTCCTAGCCTTTATATATGGGGAGGCTAGGTCTCAGGTACCGATACGAGTTGGTTATAAGTTGTATTTAAACTCTATTCTTGAGGTTTCCTTGTCTTGTGCGCTTGGGAGTCCGTGTCCATATGGGCTTCGTTCTAGCCGAACCGTCATAGGCGTCCTGGACCTTGACAGGTCGTCGAGTGGGCCTTCCGTCAGGCTGGACCAGGTATGCTAAGGTCATGTACCCGTTGGGTATAACCATGTCACCAGCTGCGCCAACGGGCATGACACGACATCTGTCCACGCGCGTCCGGCCGACGCAATAGTTGCCCGGATTTGGTGCGCAGATGGATCGAACCGGGTGTGTTTGTTCGGATAGGTCGCCAAGCTGGGGCACTCTACGAACTTGTTCGGATATGTCCGGACAAGATAGGTCGGCCTAATAAAGATGCCTCAACAAAACAAAACAAAACAAAACAAAAGGTGGCACCGTGTACCGAATGCTGGCTGGCTGCCTCGTCGTCGTCATCGAGCTTTAATCCCCCTTTTAGCTAGACGGCTGATTGAGCAGAATTCTCGGAGGAAACGTAGGGGAATCGTGTAGCTACTAGGAAGGGAAGTAATAATATTCTGATTGTGTTACACAGTTTGCATGACTGAACGCACACACTCCACAGCCCGAGTCCATACTTCCGCGAGATGTTGAGTTGAAACGGTAAACTCGGTCGGGACGGGGTAGCCGTAGCAGTAGCAGGAAACGCGCGGCTCGTGGCCGCGAATCGGGGCACGGGATCAGCTTTGGCTGCATACTGCAACTGCCGCGCGCTGCTTAACCACTACGCCTAACTAAACGGAAGCTTTGACAAAACCTCCTGCCTGCCTCCATCGTGGTTTGGTTGACTCACTCTTCGTCAACAGCCTCACATGGTCCATTGCGATCGTATTAATTAATTATTGTTTCTGGAAACAACAATGGAGTAAGAGTTTTAGGTTGGTCAGCTAATCATGCAGGCAGGCAAGGATTTTAGAGTAGTAGCCAGTCAGTCACGGCGCTTAGAGGCCAAGCATTGCACTTTGCATTGTTTTTGGCTGATTACTCAATTGCATCAGTTTTTTTTATGATTTCTTCTCGGGAAATCCAGTAAAGACGCATACACTCTTTTTATTTTTGCGAACTGGATTGTATTACTCAAAACACAGGATTCACTCATCCGTATCAACGAACGATATTCTGTCTTTTAACGAGACATCAAACCGTCCAACCACGGGTTGGTTAAATCTGTCGTAGCATAGCCCATCTTTGTCCGGATATGGTGGGCGCATGTGAACCACGACATAATTCACACCTAGTAATACTCCCTCCATATGGGAAAATATGCCGTGGATTTAAACATTAAAACATGTCTAAATATATCCATGTCTAGTTAAATTTACGACATCTTTTTTTTACGGAGATAGTACTCCCTCCATCCCAAAATAGATGTCTTAAATTTATTAAATTTTGAATGAATCTAGACCCTATTTAGTACACATGCTCATCTAAGTTTTGACAAATCTAAGACATCTATTTTAGGACGGAGGGAATACATGATTTCACAACCGCATACACAGAACCATAATGTTGAGGAGGTGACCCCGGATAGGGTAAGGACGGAGAAAGATGAAAGGAAGTTCCCCGTCCAGTTTCCGAGTTACAGTCTAAATCGGTCGAATCCTGTAAAGGTCGGCCGAGGTATGCAAGAGCAGGACCCTTATGAGAAGAGCAAGGCGTTATCCGGTCGACATACTGTGTAAGTCGGCCGGGTCAGCCCGAATAATCTGAATTCAGGTGAAGGCCAAGCCGAGTTAAGCGAGACAGGGCCAAATGATATGAAGCTTGCAGGAGAAGGAGATGCCTATAGTCAAACTCTAGTCACGGGCTAGGAAGAATCTGAGCAGAGCCAAACACAAAGGACAAGACGCAGAGCGACAGAAGGGCAGAAGGAAGTCACGGAGGTGACAGTCCTGAAGCCCGAGGCGTGCAGGTGGGGTCCTCTGGAACCTTGCCGTCATTAGAAGGGCGACACGGAAAGGAGGCCGCCGAGTTACTATATTGGGACAGAATATGCTTGCCACATCAGCCCTAGAGGAGCCCAGGGCTCCCCTTTATAAGGAGAGGCTTGGACTCTGAGAAGGGCATCGAGTCATTTGGTACCGTTAGGCTAGTAAAGTTCTTCTCCACTTGTATACAGCTCAAGGAGCGCTTGTAGCCCAAGAAAGGAGAAATAAAGATCTTTACGTTAGTCTTCTCTGTGTAGAATCAACTACATCTTCCCTCCCCAGATCCCTCTAGCATCCATTGGCCCCATACTTTAGCCTACCCATGGCATCTGCCGTGCCACCACCACGACAGTTGGCGCCCACAATGGGGCAAGCAGCGGTGCTAGCTGGAGTCATGATCCGGACGGAAACTTCATCCACACTGGCGAGCGCGTTGTCTCTGGCTTAGTCCGGAGATTTGATCTCTGTGACTATGTTAGCGATAACGCGGGCAGCTTCAGGGGAAAAACTCCTCCGCGCAACGGCGTCTTCATCAATTTGGGCATGCACCAGATCTACATCGGCGTCGACACCACCGGCGTTTATCCTCACCAAGTTGTTATTGCAGGAGAGCCTCCCCTTAGCGCCGCAAGCGTTCCGCATGGAGTGCGCCCCGTCAGCAGCGTCGAGGTAATGGTCGCAGCCGGGGTGCAGGCGGGAACAGCGGGCGCCGGATCAAGCAAAGATCCGACGACGGGTGTGCAGGTGGCCACCAGCAGGCAGCTCCACAGCCCACCGAGGTAATTCCTTCAGCGGCCAACCTAGACGAGGTGCAGGAGACAACCCCAAAGGCACCAAGGGTAAGAGGGCCACCTCTGGAAAGACCAGAAAACATTCTTCAGGCAACTATAGATAATCTGACTACACCTGTAGCGCCGATACTTGATCCGGCTAATGCTCAGGCAGAGTTAGAAGAGACCAGGCAAAAAGTGCTGGTAGAGGAAAAAAAGGTGTCAGCATTGCGGGAGTCCTTAAACAGGACCCTGCGAGAATATGCTAGGGCAAACAAGCTTGACGTCGCCCCCGAGCGGGTTGACGAATTAAGATTAAGAGGGAAGAACCTCATAGATGATATCAACAAAGAGCATGATGCTCATAAGGCAGAATCAGTTGATCTAGGCTTGCCGAGGTATAGTACCCCGGCAAAGAACCTGAGGGCGGCAAATGCCGCTGCACTAGAGTTAGAAGGATTGACCGGCGAAGCCCGGTAAAAACAGCAAGAGAGAGTGAATGAGCTGGTGTGCATTGCGAACCAGCAGAATGAAGAAATGCTCAGGGCAGACCCGGCAAGGCCTGGTGCCTCGCGAATGGTTCACGCGGCTGGTGCAGCACCTGCCTTATCTGTGGCAGCAGCATCCTCGCCTGGAAACAATGCGCGGAAAGACAGAGCGGTAACTTCGGGAAAAAGAAATAAGCAAATTGTTCCATATGATCCGGCGATAGCCGGAAAAGCAAATGAAAACAGAGGCAATGGAAGCCAAGGTAACAGTGGCGAGAGAAACCCCGGTCGTGCCGAGAAAGGCAACGGAAGCCGAGGTAATGGAGATCTCGGAAGAGGAGATCTCGGAAGAGGAAATCACGAGAATAATATCCCGGCTGAAGGAAGGAGAGAACCGCCACCCAATCCACAACCGAGATATGAACCTCGGCAGGAAAGAGAAGTGAGACCAGCTCGCCACAATCCGGTGAATGAGAGGTATAATGATGGTTATTCCAAGATGGAATATGCGGTTCATGGTGGAAATAACCACTATGGAATGCAGGAGAGAATTCTGTACAAAGATTTGCCGTCAAGTGATGCGAGAGTAAAGCTGGACCGGCTATACCGGTCCGAGTTGTTAGAAGAGCAGGGTCCACCGGGCCCGGCATGTTTCGGACCACGGATCATGGGCGAGACGCCAGTGCCGAACTTTCAGCTGGCAAGAGGCACGAAAACATACAACGGGAGCACCAAACCACAGGATTGGTTGATTGATTATGCCACTGCTGTAAAAATAGCAAGTGGAAACTTGCGATGGGCAGTAAGATATGTCCCGCAAATGCTGGAAGGACCAGCCAGAGTATGGCTGAATAATCTGCCTCCAGGCAGCATCAACTGTTGGTTGGATTTTGAAGAAATGTTTGTTAGCAACTTCACCAGTACTTACAAAAGGCCAAACAGGCCGCAGCAGCTAGCAATCTGCAAGCAAAGGCCGAATGAGACAGACAGAGAATTCTTAACTCAGTGGTGTAATCTTAGGAATTCATGCGAGGGAGTTATAGAATCACAAGCAATAGCTTGGTTCGCTCAAGGGTGTCATTATGGCAGTGTATTGTGGTAGCGATTGCAAAGAGATATGCCAACCACTTTGGCAGAAACTATCAGGATAGCGGATTCGTATGCATTGGGGGATCTGACACAACCAGAACTAATGTCAGCAGATCACCGGGAACATCAAGATCAATATGCAAGAGATGCGGCCGGGTTATTGAGGCGCAATGAGTTCAGAGGAAGAAGAAGAGAGGAAAGACCGGATTATAGATATGGCTCAAATCAGGTGGCAGCGGTAGTACAAGATCAACCGAGTCACGGGAACAATCAGCGGCAAAAGAATGGTCCTCAGCAATGGACACCAAGGAATGAAGGGAAGAGACAGTGGACACCAGGACAAAAGAAGCAATGGCAGGAAAAGCCGAAGTACACGTTTGAATCTATGTTAGATCAACCATGTAAGTTTCATACTTCAAACCCGGCCAAGCCGGCCAATCATACAACTCGGCAGTGCGCCTGGATGAAAAATGCAATGGGTAACCCGGCGAGCATGCAAGCAACTTCCCACCAGGCGCATCAGCAGCATCAGCCGCAGTTGACTGGAGCAAATGCACAGCAACTAATGTTACCACCTCCTCCCCCGAGGTATGATAACTCGGACCGGAGGGATGCAGTGCATCAAGTGATAAATCAGGGTCCGGATGGAAGGACGAACCCAGGAAATAATGGACGCAATGATTACAGGGAACATCATCAGTCATATTGCGTATTCACAACAGAACAACAGGACCGGCAAAGTGTATAGCGCCAGCATATGGAAGTAAATGCCGTTATGCCGGCAGTACCAAGATATGTGCCTTGGTCAGATCAAGAAGTAACTTAGAGCATAAAGGATCACCCCAAAATAATGCCGAATCCAGGGTCGTACGCACTCGTACTAGATCCGACATTTGTCGGACCGAGCATCAATGTGAAATTTTCAAAAGTACTCATTGACAATTGGAGCAGTATCAATATCATGTACAAGGATACAATGCATAAACTCGGAATATTGCAGAATATGCTGCAATCCACGAGAACCACATTCCATGGAATAGTACCAGGGCTTTCATGCGAACCCATTGGAAAGGTTCGAGTGGATGTGTTATTCAACACAAGAGACAACCGCAGAGAAGAAAATTTGGAGTTTTAAGTGGTGGATCTAGAGAGTTGTTATCATGCACTACTCGGGCGGCCGGCATTGGCCAAATTCATGAGCAGTTGCCACATAACTTACTTGAAAATGAAGTTACCCGGACCACAAGGGGTGATAACAGTAGCAGGAGATTACAGGAAGTCAATGGAATGTGCTTCAGCCGGATCAAATCTGGCCGAGTCAATAGTAATAGCAAGAGAAAAAAGAAGGATTCAGGAGGTAGCGGCCCTCGCTCAGTCGGCACAACTGAATATGCCGGCATTGGCCAATCCGCATGGAAGTGTCTCTTTCTAGCCGACTAAAGAAACAAAAAAGTTCCAGATAGATGAGCAGTTCCCAGAGCGCACCGTCACCATTGGTGCCGGCCTAGATGCTAAATAGGAAAGCAAGCTCACCAACTTCCTCCGTGAGAATCGGGATATCTTTGCATGGTCAACTCAGGATCTGCAAGGTGTGCCGAGGGACTTGGCTGAGCACTCTATGAATGTAAGGCCAGGAGCAAGGCCGGTGAAGCAACCTCTCCGCCGCTTCGCCGAAGACAGGAGAAAAATAATAGGGGATAAAATAGCTCGGCTCCTTGTGGCCGGGTTCATCATGGAGGTGCTGTATCCGGATTGGCTATCGAACCCGGTGCTAGTGGAAAAGAATAAGGATGATCCAAATGTAGCCATTGTATGGCGAATGTGTATTGATTACATGAACCTGAACAAGGCGTGTCCAAAAGATCCTTTTCCTTTATCTAGAATAGACCAGGTCATTGATTCGACCGCTGGTTGTGAACTGTTATCATTTGTAGACGCGTATTCTGGTTTTCACCAAATACCGTTAAATCCAGCTGATCAAATAAAGACTGCGTTTATCACCCCGTACGGGGCTTATTGCTATCACACCATGCCATTCGGCCTGCGTAACGCAGGGGCAACGTACCAGAGATGTATGCAGAAATGTCTGCATGACCAGATAGGAAAAACGTACAAGTATATGTAGATGATGTGGTTATCAAAACCAAAGAAAGAAAAACGCTACTGGATGATATTCGTCAGACTTTCGCGAACTTGAGAAGGTTCCGAATGAAGCTTAACCCAGAAAAATGCACCTTCGGTGTACCGGCTGGAAAACTACTCGGTTTTCTCGTATCTAGCCGAGGTATAGAGGCCAACCTAACCAAGATAAGAGCGGTGGAAAGGATGGAATTGCCGAGATGTCTAAATGACGTACAGAAGTTCACAGGTTGCCTGGCCTCGCTTAGCCGATTTGTATGTCGGCTGGGAGAGAAAGCATTACCACTTTATCAACTGATAAAAAAATCTGATAAGTTCATTTGGACACCACAAGCAGACAATGAGTTCTACGAATTAAAGAAGATGCTGATCATAGCGCCAATCCTGTCCTCTCCATTGTCAAAAGAGCCCATGTTACTTTACATAGCCGCCACGAACAGAGTAGTAAGTGCTGTGATTGTGGTAGAGCGAATTGAAGATGACAAATCAGTACAAAGGCCGGTATATTACCTAAGCGAGGTACTATCAGCATCAAAGCAAAATTACTCACATTATCAGAAGATGGCATATGGGGTATACATGTCAGCGAAGAAACTTAAACATTACTTCGAAGAGCACCCCATCAAAGTGATCTGTGAAGCACCCATAGCCGACATATTGAGCAACAAGGATGCAAGCGTCCGAATAGCAAAATGGGCAATTGAATTGTCACCTTATGCTCCGCAATTCGATAGGTGAGATGCAATCAAATCTCAGGCTGTGGCCGATTTCTTCGTGGATTGGGCCAAGGTACAATATGAGCCACCATTACCAGATCCGAGTTACTGGACGATGCACTTTGACGGTTCCAAACTGAGAAACGGTTTGGGAGCAGGAATAGTGTTAACATCGCCAAAAAGAGATCAGCTGAAATATGTGCTGCAAATACATTTTGCCGCATCAAACAATTAGCCGAATATGAAGCACTCGTCCATGGATTGAAGGTGGCAAAAGAGATTGGGATACGCCGAATCTTATGCTACAGAGATTCGGATCTAGTAGTACAACAAGTCTCAGGAAATTGGGATGCGCTAGATGCTAATATGGCCTTATATAGGTTTCATGTGCAAAAACTCAGCGGATACTTCGATGGATGTGAATTTCATCATATACCTCGGGTAGAAAATGACGCCGCAGACACATTGTCAAAACTCGGATTAACCAGGCAATCAATTCCCCCAGGTATCGCCTTAGAACACCTGAGAAAACCATCGATAACACCATCACCAGAGTCCGAATCCATCTTTATGCCGGCACAATCAAGAGAGGATAGTATGCCGATGGAAATTGACAAAGAATATAACGTGGAATTTCCAAAAATGAACCCGGCCGAGGCACATATGGATATGGAAAAATCCGAGGTAGTTATGTCGGCGGAAAATATGGAAATAGATAGTGAGATTACCCCAGAAAAAATCATACCAACATGGGCGCAACCCATATTTTCTTTCCTTAAAGATGCGATTTTGCCGAATAACGAGGTATTGGCTAGACAGATAGTGAGAAGAGCTAAAACTTATACAATCATAAACAATGAGCTGTATAAAAGGAGCGTCACAAGCGTGTTGCAAAGACGTGTGAGTTCGGCGGAAGGCCAGGAGATCCTCCTAGATATACATCAAGGAGAGTGCGGGCATCACGCCTCGTCTAGAGCTTTAGTGGCCAAAGCATTCATGCATGGATTTTATTGGCCAATAGCATTGAAAGAGGCCAAAGAACTGGTGGAGAAGTGTAATGGCTGCCAGAGATATGCCAGCAAGATACATATGCCATCGTCCGAGTTAAAAACAATACCAATTACTTGGCCATTTTCTGTATGGTGCTTAGATATGGTGGGACCATTCAAGCCGGCCCGGGGCGGGATGACCCACATCCTAGTCATGGTCGACAAATTCATAAAATGGATTGAAGTAAAACCAATAAAGAAGTGCGATGGGCCCACAGCAGTAAAATTCCTCAAAGATATTATCTTGAGATATGGTTACCCACATAGTGTTATTACAGACAATGGTACAAACTTTGCTAAAGGAGCCTTCGCTAGATTCTGTCAAGAAAAACACATAAGACTAGATGTCGCCTCGGTGGCTCACCTAGCATCTAATGGGCAAGTAGAAAGATCTAATGGACTAGTATTGTCCGGAATAAAACCACGACTCGTCGAACCACTGCAAAGGTCGGCAGGGAGTTGGATTGAGGAACTACCAGCAGTACTATGGAGCCTTAGAACTACCCCAAACAGATCAACAGGGTATACACCATTTTTTCTAGTGTACGGGGCAGAAGCTGTGCTTCCAGCCGACATAGTACATGACTCGCCAAGGGTTACCCAGTATACAACCACTGAGGCAAATGAGATAGCTCAGCAAGATGATGTCGATCTGCTAGAAGAAGCCAGGAGTTGGCACTATCAAGATCAGCTATTTATCAGCAGGACTTGCAACGATATCACAACAAGAAAGTAAATCCAAGAGTGTTTAAAGAAGGAGATTTGGTTCTTCGGTTAGTGCAACGCACGGCCGGCATGCACAAACTATCACCCCCATGGGAAGGACCGTTCATCGTGAGCAAAGTATTACACAATGATGCGTATTACCTAATTGATGCTCAGTCACCAGAAAAGAACAACGCAGACAAAGCCGGCGAAGAATCGAAAAGACCATAGAACGTAGCTTTACTTCGTCCATTTGACTCGTAGGAGTCATCTATGACACGTTGTAAAGTAACGCTTCAGGACGAGGTATCAACTATGTATTAAACCTCGGCATCTTGAGCAGTGACTCAGGGACTGTCCTATATTGCTTCTGAATTTGGGGTATGTACTAAACCTCGGCACCTTGAGCAATGACTCGGGGACTGCCATATTTTGTTTTTGAGTTCGAGTTATGTATTAAACCTCGGCACCTCAAGCAATGACTCGAGGACTGCACAATATTATTTCACATTTGTAGTGATGTGTTAAGTCTCGGTTTTTAGAGCAGTGATTAGGGAATTGCCCCACAATTGTCCCTTGTTACAAAAATGGATATCAAACTTCGGCACCCAGAGTGATATTATTTCGCTCTCCCAAAATATGGGCTTCGAGATCTACAACTTGGATAAAATTCAAGAGCACAATGGTTGAATTGTCAAATTTATCAAGGTCAAGCAATATTATACGCCGAACTATCGTACGACAAAGGCAAACACGTAATCCGAACTCAAGAAATTAAAGGCCACCAAAGCAAAGATTTAGACAAACAGGATCAGTTTAAACAACATAATAACGATCACAACCATGTGTACCTCAGCGGCAAAAGGCAAAAGAGGTTCATACCACGCAGAAAGTAGGACAATTGTTTCACACACCATACGCCCGTCATACCAGGGATAAGAAACGAATTAGAGTTTTTTAAACCTAAGGGGCGACGAATTGGTCAGATACTGGGCGCTCCGAGGTAGACGGCACCTCGGCCGAAGTTGCTTTGCCCTCCACAGAACCAGGAGCGACTTCGGGGGGAGCCCGGGGCTGTTGAGAAACATCGGCTTGAGCTTGGGAATGCCCAGTGCCTTTTGAGGAGGATCGCGCGTCGCCATTGCCACCCGGGCTTGAGCTGGAATCACCAGAAGTATCCGAGTCGCCCTCAGCCTCATCTTGGTCGGCTGAATTATCATCAGAGGCATCTTCAACTTCGACCTCATCTGCCGGGTTCGAAAGGAAACTCGGCCCTTCAATCCAGTTATGCACATCCGCATACTCAACAAGCTGGAAGGCACGAGCTTGTCGGCGAGCGACAAATGCTGGATCCTCAACCCAACGGGAGCCAATGCGCAAATTTATCAAGGTATCGAGGGAAATATCCTCGTACCATGACATAACGACTGTGAGCGCCATATCAGCACCAGCTCGTCCAGCGGATTCCCTCCAGAGATTCAACTGGTTCTGGGATGCCATCAATCTTTCCACCAGTAGCTTGATCTCATCAATATCAGGAGTTCCAAAAGTATTCGGCCAGAGAACATGGTAGGCCCGAATGGCTGCCTGCACCAAGTCTCTGCCCATAATCTTCATCGGACCAACGGCAGCGCCAACGACAACCAAGTAGTCTTCCATTGAGTATTCTGGGCTCGCATCTGTGGGGACACCTCGGCGTACACGAGCATTAACCACCGCTCTAGAGCTCACGGGCTTAGCTTCTGGAAAATGGTCTACAAAAAATAAACATACATCGGTCAACACTAAAAAAGAGAAAAAGATGACTCGGCCACGGTCAGAGGCTTACGATGAATATAGTTAAGCATTCTCTGAAGATCTTGAGCCCAATCACCCTTGGTTTTCTCAAAGAGAGTGATCTCCTCGCTCATCGCCCGTGTCTTCAGTTCGGCAGCCTCGAGGAGCTCTTTATTTTTCTGCAATTGCAGAGCTAGACAATTCTTCTCCTCGGAGAACTCCTGGTCAACTTTTTCTAACTTAGATTTCTGAGAAAGCTTGAGGGACTCCACCTCGGCGCGCAAGCGAGTTATCTCGTCGTATTTATCTTTCAGCTGCGCCGAGTGAGTGGCGGCTTGTTCTAAAAAATGCAACATCATATCAGGCATGGGTATGCATTCTTGATGTGACGCTGCAAAAGTTTGTAACTCGGCTATACCGAAGCCAAAAGGGTTAAAAGAAACCCGGTGCACATTTCAAATAGATATCTGTAAAAGAAAAAAGAGTAACTAACCTTCCAGGGCCTTGACTTTTTTTTCAAGACGGATATTAAGATTATTGATATTACCTATTCACCAGCAAAATGAGCTAACACCTCACCTCCAAAACAATAAGAACTTTAGGGATAATGCGAAAGTTTGTTAACTTACCAGCTTTCTTCACCACGGGAATGACCGTCTCATACTTATCTTGCAATTTTTTATGTGCGAAGAGCAGCCTTTGGAATTCGGCGGTCCGCCGGTCATGCGCAACCTAAGCAACAAAACTGTAGGGTTCGCAGCATAGAAAACAAAAAATTTCCTATGATGGGAACTATGTACCAAGATCTATCTACTAGATACAAACAACGGGCGGATGTATATCCGTAGAGAACATACCCTTGAAGACCGACAAAGCTTAACGAGTTCAACTCGTGGTTGATGTAGACGATCTCTTGCCGATCTCAAGATCGAGAGGAAGTCCTAGCGCCGCAAAGCAGCAGCACATCCGTGCTCGCACACACGTACAAGACACCGGGCAACCTCCGCCTCCTCGCTCCAGTGATGCAGCAGAAGCACAACCCTTTCTTGCCGAATAGCCACCGGGAACATGTATCTCGCTAGTCCGAGACCATGGGGGATAAATTCTAGAGGGGGAGAGAGATCCTTCACGAGGAGGTATGAGAGACAAGTGATGAGGGGGGCTCCTTTTATAGGAGGAGGGGGAACCCCAAGGGGGTGGCCGGCGCATGGGGGCTGCCCCCTTGCCCTCCCCTCTTCATGTGGGTGGACACTCCACTCACAAAATTCCTTTAAATTCCCTCCACTCAAAAGTCCACTCAAATTCCCATTAAATTTCCACTAAATTTAATGCAAACTCTCATTAAATAAAACTCTTTTATTTTATTCAGAATTTTTTCAATTACTTTAATGACAAACATTCAAAAATAACCCCTTGCTAGAATTCCATTTCACATGCATAACCACTTTATGCAATTTCACCCGAAAACCTGTTTCGGTATCTAGTGAAATAAATTCCTGCGCTTGTTTATTCTTTCGGCATGAAACATTTGCTCCAACTGGATGCCAGTGTCCCTTAAGTGTGTCACACTATGGTTCGCGAATAATGCAGACATGATCGAGACCCTTCTCCGATCAATAATCAGTAGCGGGACCTGGAGATCCATACTGACTCCCACACATTCAACGATGACTTTTCCTGTGATCGTCGGAACCTTTTACGCTTGTATCTTAATCCCTTTGTTTCACGATATATTACATGTCTGAGATTCGATCATCGGTATCTCCATACCTAGTTTGATCTCGTTACTGACATGCACTCTTTTCTCGTTCCCGTGATATAACATTCTAGTGATCAAATCACTTGCTTGCAAGCTAACCAATGTGATATCACCGAGAGGTACCAGAGCATATCTATCCGTCATCGGGATGAACAAATTCCACTCTTGATCCATGATTCTCAACATAACACTTTAGTAGCTTTGAAGCCATCTTTATAATCACCCAGTTACGGAGTGACGTTTGATGTCAACAATAAACTCTTCCGGTGTTAGTGATTGGCATGATCTCATGGTCTAAGGATTAGGACTACTTGGTAGTTTGTTTATAGCAATATAAACTCAATGACTTTGATCGTAATGCTATACTTCGGATGAATGTTCATCACACCATTACACTAATGTTGTGATCTCGTTATTAACAACATCCAATGTCTATGATCAGGAAACCATGATCATCTTGTTAATCAACGAACTAGTTTATGAGAGAGGCATAACTAGGAACTTTCTGTTTGTTTATTAAACACACATGTATTAACGTTTCCGTATTAATACAATTATAGCATGCAAAATAAACATCTATCATATACTTGGAATACACATAATAAACATTTTATTATTGCCTCTCAGGGCATATTCCCTTCAGTCTCCCACTTGCACTAGAGACAATAATCTAGTTACATTGTGATGTATCTAACACCCATGGAGTTCTGGTGTAGATCATGTTTTGCTCTAGGGAGAGTTTTAGTCAACGGATCAGCTACATTGAGATCCGTATGTACTTTACAAATCTTTATATCTCCATCCTTGACATGCTCGCGGATGGAGTGAAACCGGCGCTTAATATGCTTGGAATGCTTGTGAGACCTTGGCTCTTTGGCATTGACAATGGCACCATTGTTGTCACAATAGATCACCATTGGGTCCAACACGTTTGCAACCACACCTAGTTCGGATATGAACTCCTTCATCCAAACTGCTTCCTGAGCCGCTTCTGAAGCAGCAACATATTCGGCCTCCGTTGTTGATCCCGCCACCACAGGTTGTTTGGAGCTCCTCCAACTAACCGCTCCGCCATTCATGAGAAATACGTATCCGGATTGAGACTTAGAGTCATCCGGATCGGTGTCAAAGCTAGCGTCGACATAACACTTAGCGACGAGCTCTTCTTCACCTCCGTATACAAGAAACATATCCTTAGTTCTTCGCAAGTACTTAAGGATATTCTTGACCGCTTTCCAGTGTTTTGAACCTGAATCTGATTGGTACCTACTAGTCAAACTAATAGCATGTGCCACATCTGGTCTTGTACATAGCATGGCGTACATTATAGAGCCTATGGCTGAAGCATAGGGGACCTTGTCCATTATCTCTCTTTCTTCCACCGAAGCCGGACTTTGAGTCTTACTCAATGTCGTGCCTTGTGTCATAGGTAAGAACCCCTTCTTACTATTTTCCATTTTAAACTTCTTTAAAATCTTATCAAGGTATGTACTTTGCGATAGCCCTATTAGGCGCCTAGATCTATCTCTATAGATCTTTATGCCTAATATGTATGACACTTCACCTAGGTCCTTCATTGAAAATTTGCTGTTTAGATAACTTTTAACACTGTTTAAATGATCTATATCATTTCCGATCAATAATATGTCATCCACATATAATATCAGAAATGCCACATTGCTCCCACTCACTTTCTTGTAAATACAAGCTTCTCCATAAGTTTGGACAAATCCAAACTCTTTGATCACCTCATCAAAGCGGAAATTCCAACTTCGTGATGCTTGCTTCAATCCATAGATGGATCGTTGAAGCTTGCACACCTTGTTAGCATTCTTAGGATCGACAAAACCATTTGGTTGTATCATATACAACTCTTCTTCAATATTACCATTGAGAAACGCGGTTTTGACATCCATCTGCCATATCTCATAATCGAAATATACAGCAATTGCTAACATAATCCTAACTGACTTTAGCATTGCTACGGGAGAGAATGTCTCATTGTAGTCAAATCCTTGAATTTGTCGAAACCCCTTTGTGACAAGTCGAGCTTTATAGACGGTTACATTACCATCAGCATCAATTTTTCTTTTTTGTTCTCCACGGCCTTTCGGTCGTGAGGTAAGTCCATCAAGTTCCGAACTTGATTTTCATACATGGATTCCATCTCGGATTTCATGGCTTCTAACCATTTGTTGGAATCCGGGCTCATCATCGCTTCTTCATACGTCGCAGGGTCATCATTTTCATCAACCATGAAATTCATGACAGGATTTCCGTACAGCTCAAGAGCTGCACGCGTCCTGCTTGACCTGCGAGGTTCGGTAGTACTCTCT
Organism: Avena sativa; assembly: GCA_916181665.1. Lineage (NCBI taxonomy): Eukaryota > Viridiplantae > Streptophyta > Magnoliopsida > Poales > Poaceae > Avena > Avena sativa. The sequence goes on along the minus strand of OV702299.1, from coordinate 496,825,553 downwards.
TTCGGAGTTTCATGATCATTATCATTAGTTCCCTCTTCAACAGGTGGAGCCAACTCCGGAACAACTTCCGGCGCTGCGCTACTCGCCATACTTTGAAGAGAAGGTTCAATAACCTCTTCGAGTTCTACCTTCCGACTACTCACACCTTACGCGAGAAACTCTTTCTCTAGAAAGGATCCATTCTTGGCAACAAAAACCTTGCCCTCGGATCTGTGATAGAAGGAATACCCAATAGTTTCCTTAGGGTATCCTATGAACACGCATTTTTCCGCTTTGGGTTCGAGTTTATCCGGTTGAAGTTTCTTCACATAAACATCGCATCCCCAAACTTTAAGAAATGATAGCTTTGGTTTGTTTCCAAACCACAATTCATACGATGTCTTTTCAACGGATTTAGATGGTGCCCGATTTAAATTGAATGCAGCAGTTTCTAGTGCATATCCCCAAAATGACAATGGCAAGTCCGTCAGAGACATCATAGATCGAACCATATCTAATAAAGTACGATTACGACGTTCCGACACACCATTTTGCTGTGGTGTTCCGGCAGGTGTGAGTTGTGAAACAATTCCACACTCTTTCATGTGAGTGCTAAACTCGTAACTTAGATACTCACCTCCACGGTCGGACCGTAGAAATTTGATATTTCTATTACGATGATTTTCCACTTCATTCTGAAATTCCTTGAACTTTTCAAAGGTTTCGGACTTGTGTTTCATCAAGTAGATATAACCGTATCTACTCAAATCATCTGTGAAAGTAACAAAATAACGATATCCGCCTCGCGCCGACACACTCATTGGACCGCATACATCAGAATGTATGATTTCCAATAAATCTGTCGCCCGTTCCATTGAACCGGAAAACGGCGTTCTAGTCATCTTTCCCATAAGGCATGGCTCACATGTATCAAATAATTCATAATCAAGTGATTCCAAAAGTCCATTCGAATGGAGCTTCTTCATGCGTTTAACGCCAATATGACCTAGACGGCAGTGCCACATATATGCGGATATATCATCATTTAGTTTAATCCTTTTAGCATCAACATTATGAATATGTGTAACATTATTATTGAGATCTAAAAGAAATAAACCATTCATCATCGGTGCATGACCATAAAATATTTCATTCATATAAATGGAACAACCATTGTTCTCGGATTTAAATGAATAACCACTTCGCATCAAACACGATACAGATACAATGTTCATGCTTAGTGCAGGCACCAGATAACAATTATTCAAGTTTATAACTAATCCCGACGGCAAGTGGAGAGGCAGCCTTCCGACGGCGATCACATCAACGCTTGATCCATTGCCGACACGCATCTTGACCTCACCCCTTGCTAGCGGTCACTTGTTCCGCAGCCCCTGATTCGAGTTACAAATATTAGCAACTGAACCGGTATCAAATACCCAGGTGCTACTGCGAGCACTAGTCAAGTACACATCAATAACATGTATATCATATATACCTTTGTTTGCCTTGCCGGCTTTCTTGTCTGCCAAATACTTGGGGCAGTTGCGCTTCCAGTGGCCAGTCCCCTTACAATAGTAGCACTCAGTATTAGACTTAGGTCAACTCGGGGTTTCTTTTCAGGCACGGCAACAGGCTTGCCACCCTTACTTCCCTTCCGTTTTCCCTTCTTGTCTTTCTTGAAACCAGTGTTCCTATTGATCATCAACACTTGATGTTCCTTTTTGATTTCCACTTCTGCAGTTTTAAGCATTGACAGAAGCTCGGGGAGAGACTTCTTCATGCCTTGCATATTATAGTTCATCACGAAGCTCTTATAGCTAGGTGGCAGAGACTGCAGAACACGATGGATGCCTAAGTCAATGGGAATCGATATTCCCAAGGACACAAGCTTATCGGCGTAACCCGACATCTTGAGTACATGCTCACTAACGGAGCTATGCTCTTCCATCATGCAGCTAAAGAACTTTTCTGAAGCGTTGTAGCTCTCTACAGCAGCATGTGTGTCGAAATTCATTTTCAACTCACCCATTGTATCAAAAGCATTGCCATTTTCGAAATGCTTTCGAAGTTCTGGCTCTAGCCCATACAATATGCCGCAATGAACTAAGTTGTGGTCCTCCTGACGAGTCTGATAGATATTCTTCTCCTCGTCAGGGGCATCATCTAAAGGTGGGGGGCCTAACGGCGCTTCTAGCACATATTGCTTTTGTGCAGCAGAGAGGAGAATCCTCAAATTCATGGCCCATTCGGTAAAGTTGCTACCGTTCGTTGCAAGTTTCTCTTTCTCCATGAACACATTGAAATTAAAAGCAGGTGGTGCCATCTACAATAGAATTTGTAAAGTTTAGACTAAGTGTATGATAGATTGAGTTCAACTAATCCATATTATGAATGAACTCCCACTCAAAAACGACATCCCTCGTGCCTTTTTGGTGATTACATGAACCAAATCCACTACACCAAGTCCGATCATCATGTGAGTCGGTGTAGCTTCAAAGGCGAGCATCAAATGGGCATCATATCAACTATATGACTCATGCTTAAACTTTCGGTCCGTGTTCCGAGGCCATGTCTATACATGCTAGGCTCGCCAAGTTAGAACCTTAGTATTCGCGTGTGTAACTGTTTTACACCCGAAATATGGTCGTGGATCCAAGAACACCCGATCATCACGTGATGTCTTGGAGCGACGAAAACATAATCGGTGCATACTAAAGGAAGAACACATTCTTATCTTGATATTTAAATGAGGGATCATCTTATTATGCTAACAAAGCGCTAAACAAGCAATATAAGATGCTATCAAACATCACATGTTTATTAGTGAAATGATATGGTTCCCGCATATGATCTCTGTCATGTGCACCGTGGTATGATTACTATCATACCTATATGTGTAAGTCCAAGGTCTATGGAGATTACACGCTATGTGTGTTGTAAGAGTATCATCTCATACTTCTACTTACAACACTACCATATCATAACACTAGCCCACCAACAATCTAAACTAGACGCCTCTAATTTATCCATTGCAAGTTTTACGTGGCTTAGGGCTTTCGAGATAGAACCGTTCTTACCTACGAACATGAACCACAACGAGGATAACCAAATTGTTGACAATTCGTTGCAAAATATATATTGACTATAGTAGGAGAGACAGACACCCGCTAGCCACTTATGCAAACTAGTTGCATGTCAAGCGTGGAACAGGTCTCATGTGCGAGGACATGTAAAGTTTGTCCGGGCCGCTTCATCCCACTATGCCACCAATATCCAAAATTACAACAAAGGAGCAACAACATGATCATCATCGCCCACATACTCATATGTGTACTACCCGTGTAAAGTATCTACGCATAGATCCGGCTCTGATACCACTGTAGGGTTCGCAGCATAGAAAACAAAAATTTTCCTACGATGGGAACTATGTACCAAGATCTATCTACTAGATACAAACAACGGGCGGATGTATATCCGTAGAGAACATACCCTTGAAGGACAAAGCTTAACGAGTTCAACTCGTGGTTGATGTAGACGATCTCTTGCCGATCTCAAGATCGAGAGGAAGTCCTAGCGCCGCAAAGCAGCAGCGCATCCGTGCTCGCACACACGTACAAGACACCGTGCAACCTCCGCCTCCTCGCTCCAGCGATGCAGCGGAAGCACAACCCTTTCTTGCCGAATAGCCACCGGGAACATGTATCTCGCTAGTCCGAGACCATGGGGGATAAATTCTAGAGGGGGAGAGAGATCCTTCACGAGGAGGTGTGAGAGACAAGTGAGGAGGGGGCTCCTTTTATAGGAGGAGGGGGGAACCCCAAGGGGGTGGCCGGCGCATGGGGGCTGCCCCTTGCCCTCCCCTCTTCATGTGGGTGGACACTCCACTCACAAAATTCCTTTAAATTCCCTCCACTCAAAAGTCCACTCAAATTCCCATTAAATTTCCACTAAATTTAATGCAAACTCTCATTAAATAAAACTCTTTTATTTTATTCAGAATTTTGTCAATTACTTTAATGACAAACATTCACAAATAACCCCTTGCTAGAATTCCATTTCACATGCATAACCACTTTATGCAATTTCGCCTGAAAACCTGTTTCAGTATCTAGTGAAATAAATTCCTGCGCTTGTTTATTCTTTCGGCATGAAACATTTGCTCCAACTAGATGCCAATGTCCCTTAAGTGTGTCACCCTACAGTTCGCGAATAATGTGGACATGATCGAGACCCTTCTCTGATCAATAATTAGTAGCGGGACCTGGAGATCCATACTGACTCCCACACATTCAACGATGACTTTTCCTGTGATCGTCGGAACCTTTTACGCTTGTATCTTAATCCCTTTGTTTCACGATATATTACATGTCCGAGATTCGATCATCGGTATCTCCATACCTAGTTTGATCTCGTTACTGACATGCACTCTTTTCTCGTTCCCGTGATATAACATTCTAGTGATCAAATCACTTGCTTGCAAGCTAACCAATGTGATATCACCGAGAGGGCCCAGAGCATATCTATCCGTCATCGGGATGAACAAATTCCACTCTTGATCCATGATTATCAACATAACACTTTAGTAGCTTTGAAGCCATCTTTATAATCACCCAGTTACGGAGTGACGTTTGATGTCAACAAGAAACTCTTCCGGTGTTAGTGATTGGCATGATCTCATGGTCTAAGGATTAGGACTACTTGGTAGTTTGTTTATAGCAATATAAAATCAATGACTTTAATCGTAATGCTATACTTCGGATGAATGTTCATCACATCATTACACTAATGTTGTGATCTCGTTATTAACAACATCCAATGTCTATGATCAGGAAACCATGATCATCTTGTTAATCAACGAACTAGTTTATGAGAGAGGCATAACTAGGAACTTTCTGTTTGTTTATTAAACACACATGTATTAACGTTTCCGTATTAATACAATTATAGCATGCAAAATAAACATCTATCATATACTTGGAATACACATAATAAACATTTTATTATTGCCTCTCAGGGCATATTCCCTTCAAAAACAAATAGCAATAAGATATTCGAGCCTAAGACAGATCTGAGTCAAGCAAAACTTAATTCGGATCTAGGTGGCTGGATATTCGAAGCTAAGACAGATCCGAGTAAAGCAAAATTTAACTCGGATCTAGGTGGCTGGATATTCGAACCTAAGACATATCCGAATCAAGCAAAGCTTAACTCGGATCTAGGTGGCTGGATAATCGAAGCTCAGACAGATCCAAATCAAGCAAAACTTAACTCGGATCTATGTGGCTGGATATTCGAACCTAAGACAGATCCGAATCAAGCAAAGCTTAACTCGGATCTAGGTGGCTGGATATTCGAAGCTTAGACAGATCCAAATCAAGCAAAGCTTAATTCAGATCTAGGTGGCTGGATATTCGAACCTAAGACAGATCCGAATCAAGCAAAGCTTAACTCGGATCTAGGTGGCTAGATATTCGAAGCTCAGACAGATCCAAATCAAGCAAAGCTTAATTCGGATCTAGGTGGCTGGATATTCGAACCTAAGACATATCCGAATCAAGCAAATCTTAACTCGGATCTAGGTGGCTGGATATTCGAAGCTCAGACAGATCCAAATCAAGCAAAGCTTAATTCGGATCTAGGTGGATGGATATTCGAACACTAACGCAAAACTGAACCAGGTAAAGCCTAATAAAACTTCCAAATGAATAAAAAATTATTCGGTTGCAAGTTTCGGGGACTAGAGTATATATAATATCATTTGAATGACTAATCAAACGTCCATAAAAACAATTACCTCATTCATCTTGTCGCTATCTTGGCAGCCAAATGTAAGCGACTGCTGATGTCGGAGAGTTGAAATGGCTGGCTGCTTGGATTGCCCTCGAGCTGATCAGCAGCGTTCCAATTGTTGGCATACTCAACCAACGAGCCGAGGATGTTCCCACTCTCCGTACGAGTCAGGACTTTACCTCGGACGTGTTGGGTAGCCACCGCCGCCGCGGGACTCTTGTGAAGAGCGAGCTGTGTATCAGCAGCCGGGGTAACAATACTCTTGGCAGAAGAAACCCCCTTGCGCAGCGCATCAGCAATTGTAGGCTGAGAAGAGCTGGCAAGTCCTTTATGAGATGAGGGAGGCTTGGTGACAACGACCTTTCTTGCCTTAGAAGAGGCGTCGGCAGGAGCCGTTACCTCGGCACTTGGAATGGCATCTTTGGGGGCCGGAGGGATTACGGTTTCTGAGGGCGCCGAGATATTGGTATCCTCGGCTGGAATCGAAGTCACAGTAAAGGTTGTGGGGTTCGGGATCTCAGGGGAAACTTCGGGATTCACGGAGGAGGCAGCAGGCTCAGTGGAAATATCTACGGGCCGAGTTGTATCGGCATCAATAGGAGAGACCTCAGGCGCATCCTGGCGAGATGGCATCTGATTCGGAGCGGGAGGAGAGTCAACACGAGCAGGACTAGGAGCTCTAGTATCTTCAGGAGGCGGAGGAGAAGGCGGCCGAGTCGTGTGACTCGTCATGCTAGGACCACTGGGCTTAACAGAAAGAGGAGCTCTGCAAAGGCAAAAAAGGTCAGGTCGAAAGGCAGAAAGAGAGAAACAAGAAATAGAAAGCAACTCACCCAGTAACCTCGGGCATAGTTTTACGCTTCATAGGGTGATGGGCTGACTTCTTCATTCGTTTCTTGGGAATGGCTTCCGAGGCACCAGCTGGAGCACTACGTTTCCCCGAGGTAACATGAGGTCGGGAGGCGAGAGGCTCGGCGTTGTGAACCTGACCGACGGGATTAGCTGAGAAAGTAGAGGCCGGAAATGCATAAGAAATTGGCATTGCGACAACTACCTCAAGAACTTGGACCTCGTCCGAATCACCTTCCTCCTCGTGAGCCGGGGTCTTGCCACGCGCACGAGCCGAAGCAAGGTCCGACTTGGGAACAAACTCCTCCGTGTCAAGCTCCCCGCTATCCGAGGTGTTCCGATCTGTGGGCCACGGGAGGGAAAAACCTCGGCATCCTCGACCTTCTGCTCCTCAAACCTCTGCAGGAAAAGAAAGAAAGAAAGTAACAAGAGAAATCACAGATGCGATTAAAAGGCAAAACACGACTGCGAGAACTTACTCTGGGAGGGGGATGCTCGCGGGTGAACGGCTTCAATCCCTAGGCCCAGTCCTCCGACATCTCCGTCTTAAAGATAGCCCAGACGTGCTTGAAGATAAGATAATTATCGAGCTCCACCGTGGAGACTCGATTGGGATCAAGGGGACCGCTCATATAGCAGAGCTTATGCGTGCGTTTCTGGAATGGGCAGATCCGGCTGCTGACGAAGGTGGTCATCAGATCCTCGCCGCGTAGCCCGGAGCGAATCAGTTCCTTCAGCCGAATCTCGAAGGCCTCGGCCAGAGCATGACTTATCTTTGGATTATAAGTCCAATTCTTCTTGGAGGGGGGCCAATGGAAAAAGCAGGAAGCCGAATCCTGTCTTCCTTCCCAGAATTCTTGACATAAAAGAACGATTTATGCCATTTCTTACATGACTCTAGACCAGCAACGCGAGGAAACTCGGATTTCCTCCGAGGTGTGATTGACGCAGCTCCACACTGGGTGAGCAATTTCTCGGAAGGTTGAAGGGATTTGTCTGGGACGACATTGGATCGGATCTGAAAGAACTTCGACCAAACGTGCACAGACGGCCATAGGCCGAAGTACCCTTCCGAGGCAGAGATAAAGGCGGAAAGAGAAGTAATGGCATTAGCCGGAAGATGATGCGGCTGCAGGCCGAAGTAATCAAGGAACTCACAAGCGAAATCGCTAAGGGGGAGACCAAACCCGCGAGCAAAGTGGGACATGAAGACAACGTACTCGCCCTCGTTAAGAACGGGAGAAGATTCACTGCCGGGTAAGCGACATGCTACCTCGGCAGGAATCCGGCGAGTTCGGATTAACCACTCAACCTCTCGGCGGGTAACGGAAGAACCCTGCCAGGAGCCCCGCTCAGGCCCAGACGCTGCATCGTCATCCTCAATGAGCGCGCCGCTAACGGAGCTCGACATAGGGTCGCCGGAAGAATCTACGGAAGATGAACTAGCGGCGGAGCAAAGCCTAGAACTGCAAGGCCCCGTCGTGATCCTAGGCGAAAACAGCGGCGGAGCGGAAAAGGAACCGCCGCAGGAAATCTGAAGAGAAGCAGACGCGTCTAGAGGATAAACTAGGTAGTGAAGCCAGATAAACTCACCGGCGACGACGCCGGAGCAAGTATACGGGGACGAGGTCGACGGAGCAGAACGATTGGGGCCTCGCCGTCGAAGATTCCAATGAGCGCACGGCGGCGGGAGCACGAACAGGCACAGAAGGGAGAGGAGGAAGAAGGGCAACGGTAAGCTGAGGAGGAAAGTAATTCTCCCAGCCCCACGCCCCTCTTTATAACCACGCGGCCTGAGTGGTAGTGGGATCGTGCGTGCGGATGTTAACTGTGTAGATCGTGTGTGCGGCACAACCGCACGCCGCTGAGTGGAACCACACCAACGACCACACGATGCAAGAAAGGATCACGATCCCTGACGGAAACGGTGCGCGAGGCGTTGCAGCGCCGACGCGACAGGCGCAGTGATTACTGTAGCCTGTCAGTGGATACTGTAGAGGAACAAAAAACTAGAGAAACAATAAAGAGCATGACACGTAGAACGAGGCGTACACGAGAAGATGCGCAGATACCTCGGACGAGGGAAAAATAACTCGGAAGCAAGGAGAAACGAACATTGTGAAACTGATATGGCCCGGCCAAGGTTATAGGCAGGACCATACCAGCTTCGGGGACTAATGTTGAGGAGGTGACCCCGGATAGGGTAAGGTCGGGGAAAGACGAAAGGAAGTTCCCCGTCCAGTTTCCGAGTTACAGTCTAAATCGGCCGAATCCTGTAAAGGTCGGCTGAGGTATGCAAGAGCAGGACCCTTATGAGAAGAGCAAGGCGTTACCCGGCCGACATACTGTGTAAGTCGGCCGGGTCAGCCCGAATAATCTGAATGCAGGTGAAGTCCAAGCCGAGTTAAGCGAGACAGGGCCAAATGATATGAAGCTTGCAGGAGAAGGAGATGACTATAGTCAAACTCTAGTCACGGGTTAGGAAGAATCTGAGCAGAGCCAAGCATAAAGGACAAGGCGCAGAGCGACAGAAGGACAGAAGGAAGTCACGGAGGTGACAGTTCTGAAGCCTGAGGCGTGCAGGTGGGGTCTTCTGGAACCTTGCCATTATTAGAAGGGCGACACGGAAAGGAGGCCGCCGAGTTACTATATTGGGACAAGTATATTCCTCGAATATGCTTGCCACGTCAGCCCTAGAGGAGCCCAGGGTCCCCTTTACAAGGAGAGGTTTGGACTCTAAGAAGGGCATCGAGTCATTTGGTACCGTTAGGCTAGTAAAGTTCTTCTTCTCCACTTGTATACAGCTCAAGGAGCGCTTGTAGCCCAAGAAAGGAGAAATAAAGATCTTTACGTTAGTCTTCTGTGTGTAGAATCAACTACATCTTCCCTCCCCAGATCCCTCTAGCATCCATTGACCACATACTTTAGCCTATCCATGGCATCTGCCGTGCCACCACCACGACATATAACAAGGGAAGACATTAAACTAGCTACTCTGAGTCTCTGCCTACCATATTTATATTTGTTTTCCTAGTTGCGTTTCGAATTCATATTAATTGCAGTTTTTTAGACGGTGTGTTATGCAGTAAACAATAATTAAGCTCGATCCAGCCTGAGTAAACAATAATTAAGCTCCAGCTGAAAGAAACGTTTGCCTAAACTTCATTATTTATCAAAGCATTGTCCACCTAGTACAACAATAGGATCCTAGTACAGCCATGGTGGTTGCACTTGCACCACATGGGATCTTATAAATCTAGGTGAAGGGACTCGTTGTGCCATATGCCTGGAAAACCACACTAGCCTTGAGGAAAGTAAAAAATAGGATATATTAGTGTGGTACAAGGTTTCTTCAAAACACTACCATGCGAATTTTGAAATCGTTACCTTCTAGCGTAGGTAATTTGGCTTGGGAGGCACCCAGGAATACAACATCAACAACGTGAACCTACAGCTTGCTGAGTATCGTTTACCTTCAGCAACGACAGCGGGCACACATTGATGCTTGAAAATATTTTGGGAGAACTCTTCTAAAAACTGTATTGTGATCATTCAGGTGGATATCTGGTTCCCTGGGTATGGAGCTATTGGTGAATTAGATACTGCATGGTTTCAGCTGAAAGGTATCCCCCTGAATAATAGGAATTGTCCTACATATACTGTTGCTTTTGCTGGAAGTCTGGTGGGGAAAACTCTAGCTCTGGATAAGCAGTGTCAACAATGTTGATTATGTTAGGCTGCAAATTGGGAACATGGATGTTTCTCTTGTGACTCATGTGGTGTCTAATGTTAATATTGGTATAATTTTCTATGATCTTGAGTTCACAAGAGAAATCCCAAGAGGGAAGAATTCTGGAGATAGAGTCATGGTGACAAATGATCAGCTGAACTCCAACAAACCTCCTTCAAACTCTTGTAATATCCATCGACACAACGCGACAGTTGATTATAAGATGTAAAACAATGAATGCAGGATTAAATGCCTGGAACCCATCTTATTTTCGCGTCACATTCTTGATTTCGTGACAAAAAAAATTCTTGATACTATATCTTAAAGTCTCGCATGTCTATTCTTCGTCAACAGAACTTCCATACCATGCCTGCTATCTAACATATCAGTGTAAATTTTAAAATTTATGTGTATATTCCATTTACAGTTATCTATGCAACTTTTAGAACTAGCTAGTCGAGCGGCTTTTTGGTGTACAGTTATCTATGCGAGTTGACGAATGAATACAAGGCATAAAAGCTATGTAAAAAAACTAATTGAAGGTTTACGTATATATTGTAAGTTTATTTTAGCAAAGGGAAGGGATTATCCAACCGGGCATCGTTCAACTTATTGTGAAAACACAGCCAGGACTGGCAGATTTTGGGGACGGCAAATTCTGCGAAACCCCGAGGGCTAAAGTGAGGCAACAGTTCTATTGTTATGGATGGATAAAACAACTCACGGAAACCAGTTCACGTCACGGCGCGCGGGTGTGTATGTGTGACCAGGTTAGGATGTGACGTCGCTATGAGGTGGGAGTATTTTATTTGGTTGTTTTCCGTGGGACCCGCATTTGGCAGCACCTGGGGAGGGAGAAGGATGTCCGTCGTGATCTCGGCGGGCCATGATTCGATACGATGAGAAGTTGATGACCTTTTTGTAAGAGAAAACAAAACAAAAAAGGCGGCACCGTGTACCAAATAACAGGTGCCTCCTCGTCATCATGATCAAGCTTTAATCCCCCTTTTGGCGAGACGCGCTGATTGAGCAGAATTCTCCGAGGAAACGTTAGGGGAATCATGCATGTAGCTAGGCAGGGAAGTGGTCTGATTGTGCTTAGGGCATGTACAATGTTAGAAAAGGCATGCCTTCTCTTAGCTCTCCACATCATTTAGAAAAGACACAATATATAACTTGTACAATGCATTATCTCTTATTGCTATCTCTAGCAATTAATAGAATTAACTATTTTTAGTAAAAAATTGGTTATCTAAGAGAAGGCATATGGTACAATGGAGAAAAATAGTCTTCTCTTATTGCTAAGAGATTATCCCTTAGCTAAGGGAAGACAACCCCCTCTCTCCTGTTTCTCTCTCCTCCAACTAAGCAAAAATCCAATATGGCGAGCATAAGGGAAGGCTGACGTCACCGCATTGTACGTGCCCTTACACCACGCGGCTTCTTCGGAGTCCACGTTTTAGATTACTACTACTAGTAGATTAGATTATACTTCCGCGAGATTTCGAATTGAAACGGTAAACTCGGCTGGGATATGGGAGCATGAAACGCGCGGCTCGTGGCCGCGAATCGTGCCATGGGATCAGGTACTCTTTGGATACAGGGTCGTACTGTCTTCCTGCCTAATGATCCGCAAACCTGCGAGTAGATATGCAACGACGCGTTGCACAAAAGCCGGGTTCTCCATTGTGGTTTGGTTGACTCACTCTTCGATCGTCAACAGCCTGACATGCATGGCCCGCTAAGATTTTTGGGTAGGTCAGCTAATCTCGTAGGGCAGGCAGGGATCTGAGAGTAGCTGGTCAAGGCGTTTAGGGCATATATAATGCGATGATGTCAGCCTTTTTTTACGGTTGCCATATCGGATTTTTGCTTAGTTGAAGGAGAGAGAATAAAGAAAGAGAAGGTTGTCTTCCCTTAGCTAAATGATGATCCCTTAAAAATAAGAGAAGACTATTTTTCTCCATTGTATCTTATGTTTTCTCTTATCAACACAGTTTCTTATTATAATTAGTCAATTCAAATTAATTCTTAGAGATAACAATAAGAGATAACTTATTGTATAACTTATTTTTATTACCTTCTCTAGATTACGTGGATGGCTAAGAGAAGACCTGCCTTCTCTAGCATTGTATGTGCCCTTAGAGGCAAAGCATTGCACTTTGCATCAGCATCCATCAGTCGGTGTGTGTGTGTGTGTTTGGCTGCTTACTCAATTGCATCAGGTTCTTTTCTTCTTTTGCTGATTAACAAATTGCATCAGGTTGTATGCATGCACATCTGGCGTAGCAAAGCATAGCCCATCTTTGCCCGGATATATATGCATGGTGGGTGGCTGTGAACCGCAACACATCCATCGCTATTCCGTGTTCCCACTAGGTTTGCAAAAGCGGCATCCGATCTGTTCTCTTCCTAAGCAAAATTTGTCTAGTCTAATTCAAACCGTTTCAGCAAAACTAGTCTAGTTTCAGCTAAAGTTAGCTTTGCTTATGCGGATTGCCGCTTGCAACCCTAGTTCCCCACGTACGTGCCGGGTCTCCATACACTGCTCTACTTAAGTTAAAAGTTCATATTGTGATGAAATAAATTCACACATGGTAATTAAGCATTGCCTGTTTCACCTCCGTACGGAAAAAATACGTTGCACCACATGGGATAAAATAAATTCACACATGGTAATAAGCCATGGTGGTTGCATCACAAAATGGGATCTTATAAATCAGGGTGAAGGAACTCGTTGTGCCATATGCTTGGCTCTAGGTTCTAGGAAATTCATATACTGGCCTCGAGGGAAGCAAAAAAAAAAGGATATACTGGATGCTACGCAAATACTACCTCCGTTTCAAGGCTTAAGGCGCACACGCTTTCTAAAGTAAAGTTTAATCAAAAGAATTGAACAACAAAATCTTGATTATATTATACATAATTAGTACCGTTGGATTCGTATTGAAAAATACTTTCCAATGATACTAGTTTTATACCAAAACTCTTTACCTATTTAAAGTAATTTTTGATAAAAAAAAACACGCAAAACGAGGACGCCTTAAGCCCTGAAACGGAGGGAGTATCCAGCATCCATCAAATTAGCTAGTGTGGTACTGTACAATGTTTTTCGAAACACTACCATGCGAATCTCTTGCAATCTTACCTTGTAGCCGTAGGTGATTTGGCTTGGGATTGGAAGGCACCCAGGAATATGACATCGACAACGTGAACCTACAACTTGCCGAGCATCAATTGCCTTCAGCAACGGCGCCATGCACACGAGCCTAGAACTTGCTGAGACGTGGTCGGGAATGTCATCGGGAAGACAACGTAAAACTTGCTGTTGAGTATCATTAACCTTCAGCAGATGCTGCGATGATTCACTCGCCTCATCTTTACCATGCACCAGGGAGATTTTTCTGTTGCCATGTTGTAGAGGAGGCATAGAGCTTCTATTATCATCGCTGCATCTTTCTTTAGCTTTCTTTTGTAATGTTGGTGCTATGAAATCTTTAGTGGAACCAGATATAACTGAACACTTTGTGTTAAAAAGCCATCGTTGTCTCTTCAATCCTCACACGTCTATCCAATAGATATACTATCTTGGCATATTGGTTATTTCACATATAAACGGTGTCAATTTATAAATGCACAGATAATTGGATTGAGTTAGTAGAAGTGTGATGTCTGCAAAGTTAAGAAGTCATTTACATCTCTTGAGACTCACACGTCTATGTAATTGTAAACCCCAGCCTATTTGTAAGTGTCTAATTTGATATTTGAGGGGTGGTTATCGTTTTAAAGTCAGAATAAGTTCTTCCTGCTCTATCTTCGCTCTGGTAGACCCGGTTGGTTTTCGTTTTTGTTGGCGTGATTTATGTCTGCCTCTTCCCATCTAGAGTTTCCATCAATGACATGGTTATTGCTCTAGCGCGATGGTCTTTGGTGATCTTGGCTCGACGACTTACAACAAGCTCTATTGTGACAAGTTTTGACTGTCTCCCGTGATGAAGGGAGTAGGAAGGCGAACACTCGAGATAGTGATGTAGTAGCCGCTAGGTGGTCAAACGTTCTCCCTTGTCTTATCCCTCACGCACAACCGCCGTCTCCTGCCGCGGGTAGCTGCCGCCCAGTGTCGTGGTTTTGTCGACACGTACGCCATAGGGGTATCCCAACGGCGAGTTTAGAGACGTGGGGGGAAGATGGAGAGCGTCCGGGTCGGCGTGACACAGTTTACCCAGGTTCAGATCTCACGACGGTGGCGAGATCCTACTCCTGCTATAAATCACTATAATAGCAATACGCCGAGTTACAGGATTGGGGGTTCACTGTGTGCAGGTAGTGCTATGCACTTGATGTTCTATTGTGTGTTGCCCTAAAGGCTCCCGTAGGCCGGCTTATAAGGACGCCAGGACCTAGGGTTACAAGGAGAGTCCCAGCCGGATACGGTTACAGAGTCCTAGACTAACACTAACTAGTCTTCGTGACCTCCAAGGCTCCGGCTTTCATCTTAGACGGTGGCATGTCGCCTTCCTCTATCCCTACTGGACCTCCGTCTTGTCTATCAGCAACTGGGCCGCCCGGTTATGCCATAGGCCTAACCACCAACTGTGGGCCACCCGGGCTTGCCGGTATGAGACTATGCCGTAGGTATATCCATTTAGTATATCCACAACAGCAGCCCCCGGAGTTCTTCAAGATCCTCGCGTTTCTCCGTCTAGCTTTGAGTGTAAGTATCACGTCGTCTTCAGTTTGTAGGCGTGCTTCACGAAGAATCTTGGAGAGCTCCCATATCATATTCTCATCCAACTAAGCCTAGCCAGAGAGTTGCTTGTATGCTTCTGTGAACGAGTCCAAGGCGGAGAATTATCTAACGAATCGTTAGTGATTCTTCTAAGCTCTAGAAACGTCTTCAATATCATCATCCATGCAGGACGATAGGTAAGTCGGAAAAAATCACGGCTACTGGGCCACGGTCGTAAAGGCTACCAAACTACCGACTTAGAGCCAGCAAAGCCACAGACATAAGAGCTTGCTGAATTAAGGTCTTAGAGCCTCTCAAGTCATGGATGTTTAGGCCATCGAGCTGTGTAACCCAGGAAACTTCCATGAAGACAAAGTTAATCTCAAGCCCCCAAGTTTCGCTAGCCGGATTCTTCACCGTCTTGAAAGTTTCTTGACATAACCATATGTAGCCCCCGAGCATTGAGTCGGCTTCGTCGAAGGCGGCTTGATGCTCAAAAGAACATGCATAATTGTACATCAAACGATTATAGCCCCCGAGCGCCAAGTCGGAGTTTCAAAAGAAATTCGTCTTGGTGCTCTCAGAGTAGCTTTAGAGAAAATGTAAATAATGTAGCCCCTCAGCGCCAAGTCGGAAATAATTTTGGCTTGGTACTCCAAAGAGAACTTCACAAAAAATTCAGCATCGGTGTATCCCTCGAGCGTCAAGGTGGAATTCACATGAATTTTCCGGCTTGATGCTCAAAGAGAACTAAACCATGTCTTGGAGATCATCGTACTGTAGCCCCCCAAGGATTGTTCCGACTTGATGCTCAAAGAGGGACAAAGCTCCTAAGTTAGAGATGTCAAGCCCCCGAGCATCGATCCGACATCCTCAAAGGTGGCTCAAGTCTTGGTCAAAAATTGCAATTGCAGCCCCCGAGGTGTCAAGCCTAGTGAAAATCCGGCTCAAAACACCTTAATCCGAGGAACGCGGCAATGTCCAAGCGTCATGTACCTGATATATAAACATAAAACAGACAATTATATTAAATTGTTTCTTTGATAGTGTCCAACGAACAAATGTAAGACGGAACAAACATGGTCTTTGAACAAATGCTCTAAAGCTGAAACAATGCAGCAATTGAACACATAAAACTGTTTAGGAGAAAAAAACTCAACTAACTTTAAACAGTTTATGTAAAATTTTGTTTAAGCAAGTGCTGGCTTATCCATTATTCTGGTTTTTATGCTTGGCCTTTCGTGAGACGGAATACTCGCAGCACAGAACTATGTCCTTAGGTGATGATGCCTAATGGCACCGTCCAGAACCCAAGGCCAAAACGCCGGCTTTGAGTGCCGAGAAGTCACTACTCTGGAATCCACATAAAAACAACAGAAAACGTGTATCCAGAAAACTTAAGCTAACGCCGAAAGGCGGGTTTTTGCATGGTACTGGGGCCTTAAAACGGCAAGCCAGTAAAAAATTTATACTCACGAGCGTAAGGCAAATCGTGGAAAATATATGATAAAAAACGAAAGCGGTAAAAGCCCCAGGATATGAGTGAACCAATTTTAATCTCATGATCATAAATAATTAAAATAATAAATATAAATAGGTACTTAGCTGTTTGAGCGAAGTCGGTGTCATTCCGGCAAAGACGAATCTTAAGTCGCGAAGTAGTACGTAACGATGATGAAGCCGGACGAAACTAGAGTTCAATGCGGCGACGAAGCCGGACATCGAAACCAATTGCAACAGAGACGAAGCCGGACATAGTGAAGATTCTGTGCACGTGCTCACGACGTGCGTGCATGTGTAATTAGCATCCATGCATACATGCAACGTGTTTGAATAGGTCTCTTCAAACATGAACTATCGGCAGCGTCTCAAATCACGCCAAACTTTGGTTGAGTCGGACCTTGCCGCAGGTTGCGTTTAATGTAACGCCACTGAAACAACGCCAAACAGGAATTCTTAACGAGCCCGACCAAGACCAGTAGCAAGGAAACAGATTTCGGCAGATCGCAATGAAGACAATCCATGACGGCGAATATCCGTCTACAGTGAAGAATCTGCAGTTGCTATAAAACTGTACATGGCTGAGTTGGAGTAAAGCTGGCGTTAATTGTACAAAGTCGGAGACAAATTCGATAAAGGCAAATACCGACTACGGGTGCTGGCCGGAAACATGCCAAGACGCGCACACGCAGTACAAGGCAATAGGCCTGATCGATTTTATCTACCAAGACTTGCAGTACGAGGTTGATTGGAGAGACTATTTTTACGTGTAGTTAAAAACTAGTCAAATCCTGCTCCATTGCTTTATTTGGAATAGTTCTTGATGCGAGCCTCCACCGATCAATTTGTTGCTAGGTGCGTACGCACACACAGCATGCCCATGAGTAAATCGATCGGGATTGGTTATAGTACACGCATGCTCTGGCTTGAGGATCGTAGATCAAACTCAAATCGGTTGTTCAAATCGGTTGTTGCCTCGTGCGACGAAACTGTCATCACGCTGAGTTTTTCTCGCGCAAACTGAACAACACCATCAGCAAATTTAATCGCGATGGTTCGGTAACAGCTCGCGAGAAAAACGTTTCCGCCGGCTTAACCTGTAGACGTAGAATCCACCGGCTCGGTCAGCCTTACGACGAGAAAGAAACCAAGGAGGATTCTCACCCTTTTTTGACGAAGATTCCGCGATGCCGTCGACTCGCCGTACGCCCGAGAGGAGAGAAAATAAATTCTCTTCATACTCTCAAGAGCGATGACAAAGTCGGCGCGTCGGCAGAGATGCGATTTGTCCATCTTCAAAGATGGCGAGGGATCCCGCCCGGATCCGGGTTGTAAGCGTCTCTTGCCCCACGGTGGACGCCAACTGTCATGGTTTTGTCGACACGTACGTCATAGGAGTATCCCAACGGCGAGTTTAGAGACGTGGGGGGGAAGACGGAGAGCGTCCGGGTCGGCGTGACACAGTTTACCCAGGTTTAGATCTCACGACGGTGACGAGATCCTACTCCTGCTATAAATCACTATAATGGCAATACGCCGAGTTACAGGATTGGGTGTTCGCTGTGTGCGGGTAGTGCTATGCACTTGATGTTCTATTGTGTGTTGTCCTAAAGGCTCCCGTAGACCGGCTTATAAGGACGCCAAGACCTAGGGTTACAAGGAGAGTCCTAGTCGGATACGGTTACAGAGTCCTAGACTAACACTAACTAGTCTTCGTGACCTCCAAGGCTCCGGCTTCCATCTTAGGCGGTGGCACGTCGCCTTCCTCTATCCCTGCTGGACCTCCGTCTTGTCTATCAGCAACTGGGCCGCCCGGTTATGCCATAGGCCTAACCACCAACTGTGGGCCACCCGGGCTTGCCGGTATGAGACTATGCCGTAGGTATACCCATTTGGTATATCCACAACACCTAGCTCCGCCCTTCGCCGCGCGCAGCCGCCGCTCAGCTCCACCCTCCGCCACGCGCAACCACCGCCCAGCTCCACTCTTTGCCACCACCGCGACTGGAGTAGGCCGCCGACTCTTGTAGCCACGCGCCGCCGCCAAGCTCCATCATCCGCCACTACCACCGCGGCTAGAGTAGGCTGCCGCCTCCCGCCGCCATGCACCGTCGCCGAACTCCGCCCTCCACCACCACTGCGGCCGGAGTAGGCCGTCAGAGCCCACCCTCCGCCTCCACTCATCTAGGACTTGCGTGCTGCTGCGCTGACAGGGAGGCCACAACGGTGGTGCTCCCGTTTGTCGCCGGAGATGGACTTCAACTGTGGAGATGCTTCCCTCTCTCCCAACTCCGGTGGGACCGGCGATTCGAGATGGCGCATCCTATGCATGCTACCTACGAAGGATGGATTTTGCTACCGAAGGTCGGCACTATTGCTACCCATGGCCGGCAACGTTGCTACCGATGGTGGGTGGCTTTTGCTACCCTGGGTATAAAAGTTGCTACTGACGGCATACGGCTCTGCTACCTTGGGTCTACGATGTTGCTACTATGAGTGCATGCCCCTAACATATGGGGAAACTATAATATACAAATATATACATCTAACACCCCCTCAAACTCATGGTGGATCCACAACACTGAGTTTGGAGAGTAAGAAATCATGCTGCGCTCTAGTCTGTGCCTTTTGTAAAGAAGTCCGCCAACTGTAACTCGGAAGGCACATACTGAAGCGTAATAACCTGAGCCTGCATCTGAGCATGTGTATAAAAAGCATCAACACCAATATGCTTGGTAAGCTCATGCTTTACCGAATCACGTGTAATACTGATAGCACATGTACTGTCAGACAAAACTGGAGTGGGTGTCGTAACAGAGACCCCAAAATCCACAAGCAACCACCGTAACCAAGTCACCTCAGCAGTCAACAAGGCCATAGCTCGCAACTTAGCCTCAACACTCGAATGATAAACCGCTGTCTGTTTCTTCGTCTTTCAAGCAATGAGCGAACCACCAAGAAACACACAGTAAGCAGAAAGGGAACGACGATCCGTAGGATCACTCGCCCACGTGGCATCCGAGTAGCACTGAAGCTGGAGGGAGCTGGAACAAGGAAAGAAAAGACGACGAGTGATTGTACCACGAAGATAGCGAAGAACACGAAGGAGATGACTATAGTGAATAGTGGTAGGAGCTGAGACAAACTGACTCAGAATATGAACAGGATAAGATATGTCAGGACGAGTGACAGCAAGATAAACAAGACTCCCAACAAGATGGCGATAACGCGTCGGGTCAGGAAGAGGATCACCATCAGTAGGACGAAGCTTAACATTAAGCTCCATAGGAGTCTCAATAGTGCGCTCATCCCCAAGAGCAGGACGAGCAAGAAGATCCTGAATATACTTTTCCTGAGAGATAGAAAAGCCATCAGAAGTGGAGGAGACTTCAATCCCAAGAAAGTAGCGGAGAGGACCAAGATCAGTCATAAGAAACTGATCACGAAGACGAGCCTTAACTGAAGGGTTTCGCGGCATAGTAAATCAAAATTTTCTACGGATGCGAACAGAGGGAAAGCCAAGATCTAATCTAGGAGATGCAAACAACGAGAGAGATTGGATTAGATCTTCATACCCTTGAAGATTCGCACAGCGGAACGTTCGTCGGAACGTGGGTGATGTAGTCGTACTCGCTTCTCCTCCTCGCGATCCGATCCGATCCAGCACCACAAGTGGCGATGCCTCCGTGAGATGCACACGTGCGGCACCTCGACGTCTCCTCCTTCCTTGGTCCAGCAAGTATGGTGGAGAGATGGGTTGGATCTACAACGCGACGACGCGGTGCAATTGGTGGAGAATTTCTGCAGCAGGGCTTCGCCTACAAGCAGTCGGGAGGGAGAGAGGAGGGGCAGCAGGGCGGCTAGGGTTGGAGGGGAAGGTGTAGGGGGTTGGTGCCCCCCCAGCCCTCTATATATAGAGGGGTGGGCGCAGCCCTAGCACCTCCCCCAAGCCAAACCGGCGGCCCCAAGGAGGAGGAGTGGGGGGCAAGGAAACCCCCCCTTCTAGAAACTCTATCTAGAGTTTAAACCTCTCTAGGACGGCTGGGCCCTATGGGGCCTTGTGCCCCTGGCCCAATGCGGCCAGGGCACTCCCTCATAGGCCCATGCCCCCTCCCGGAAGGTGGGGCCACGTTGGTCCCCTTCCGGAAGGTTCTAGAAGCTTCCGGTACAATACCGATTAACCCGGAAAAATTCCGAACTCCAAAAACTGCACTGCCTTATATGAATCTTATTCTCCGGACCACTCCGAAACCTCTCGTGATGTTCCGGATCCCATCCGAGACTCCGAACAAAAACTCATAAACCAATTATCCAATCTATCCTAGCGTCGAGACACGTTAAGTGTGTGACCCTGCGGGTTCGAGAATATGCAGACATGATCTTCTATCAATAATCGACAGCGGGGTCTGGAAACCCATATCGACTCCCACACATTCATCGATGATCATATCGGATGAACCACGATGCCAGGATTCAATCAATCCCATATATATATTCCATTCGTCTCGCGATATTTTACTTGCCCGATATTCGATCGTCGATACCGTCATACCTAGTTCAATCTCGTTCACAGCAAGTACTTTACTCGTTCCGTAATCCGATATCACTTTGTGATTAACTCCTTAACCACATGCTTGCAAGCGGTGTTGATATCGATTACCGAGTGGGCCCGAAGTATATCTCTCCCACTTGGGAGGGACAAATCCCATCTCGAGACATACAACCCAACAGATACTTTCCGATTACCTGAGAGACACCTTTATGATCACCCTCTCATAGGATGACGTTTGATGACCTCAAAGCTTTCTTCCGATACCAGGGAGTTGTATTATCTCATGGTCTAAGGAATACAATATTTGACATAAGAAAAGCTTCGCAAAGACGAACACGATGACACGATCTAATTGCTTCGCTTAGTTTGGGTCTGTCCACCATATCATTCTCCCAATGATATGATCTCATTATTAATTGACAACTCATGTCCATGGTCAGGAAACCTTAACCATCATTAATCAATGAGCTAGTCCTTAGAGGCGTACTAGGGACACGGTGTTGTTCACAAACTACACAAGTATTAAAGTTTCCGCTTAATACAATTCTAGCATGAAATATAAACATTATCATGAACAAGAATTATAATAATAACATCTTTATTATTGCCTCTAGGGCATAATTCCAACAGTCTCCCACTTGCACTAGAGTCAATAATCTAGTTTACATTTGGCAACAATCTCACACCCATGGCACTGAGGTGCTGATCATGTTTTACACGTGGAAGAGGTTTAGTCAATGGATCTGCGACATTTAGATCTGTATGTACTTTGCTAATCTTCAGATCTCCATCTGCTATATAATCTCGGATTATATGAAACTTGCGGTTGATATGCTTGGTCTTTGGATGATATCTTGGTTCCTTAGCGAGTGCTATGGCGCCAGTGTTGTCACACAATATCTCCAGTGGGTCCAATGCACTTGGAACCACGCCAAGCTCAGTGATGAAGTTTCTGATCCAAACTCCTTCACTTGACGCTTCTGCAGCAGCCATGTATTCCGCTTCTACTGTAGATCCCGCGATCACACTTTGCTTGCAGCTTCTCCAGCTCACAGCTCCTCCATTCAAAATATAAACGTATCCTGTCTGAGATTTAGAATCATCCTTGTCGGTGTCGAAACTAGCATCGACGTAACCTTTTACGACAAGCTGTTCATCACCCCCATAGACTAAGAACATTTCTTTAGTCCTATTTAGGTACTTTAGGATGTTCTTCACGGCTGTCCAGTGTTCCACTCCTGGATCACTTTGATATCTGCTCGTCAAACTAAGAGCATTGGACACATCCGGTCTAGTACACAGCATGGCATACATGATAGAACCTATGTCCGAGGCATAAGGCACTTTGATCATAGCTTCCCTATCATTTACCGTAGCTGGACACTGAGCCTTGCTCAATATCTTACCTGACAACATAGGCACCGAACCTTTCTTTGCCTTATCCATTCTGAACCTTTTCAGAACTTTGTCTAGGTATGTACTCTGGCTTAAAGCTATCAGGCGTCTTTGTCTATCTCTATAGATCTTGATGCCCAATATATAAGCAGCTTCACCTAGGTATTTCATTGAAAAACACTTGTTCAAATAACTCTTCACATCGTTAAGCATGTTAATGTCATTTCCGATAATCAATATGTCATCCACATATAGTACCAGAAATGTCACCGAGCTCCCACTCACTTTCTTGTAGATGCAAGCTTCGTAGCAATTTGGAACAAATCCAAAGCTCTTGATCACTTGATCAAAACGAAGGTTCCAACTCCGAGATGCTTGCTTCAGTCCATAAATGGAACGCTGAAGTTTGCATACTTTATCAGCATCCTTAGGATCGACAAAACCTTCGGGTTGCATCATATACAACTCTTCATCAATGTTGCCATTGAGGAAAGCAGTCTTGACATCCATCTGCCATATTTCATAATCATGAAACGCAGCAATTGCTAATAAAATCCGAATGGACTTAAACATCGCTACGGGAGAGAAAGTTTCATCGTAGTCAACACCTTGAACTTGTCGAAAACCTTTCGCAACAAGCCGTGCTTTATAGACGGTAACATTACCATCCGCGTCCGTTTTCTTCTTGAAGATCCATTTGCACTCAACGGCCTTTCGGTCGCTAGGAGGGTCCACCAAAGTCCATACTTGGTTTTCGCTCATGGATCCCAATTCGGATTTCATGGCTTCTAGCCATTTCTTAGAGTCTGGGCTCATCATCGCTTCCTCATAGTTCGTAGGTTCACTGTATTCTACTAACAAGACAGTCAAGACAGGGTTGCCGTACCACTCAGGAGGGGCACGCGACCTTGTCGACCTGCGACGTTCAGTAGCAGCATCGTCCGAAGCTTCATGATCCTTGTCATTAGCTTCCTCTATTGTTGGTGCAGGCGGCACTGGAACAATTTCAGGTGCTGCGCTACTCTCCAACTCAAGAGAAGGTTCAATAACCTCGTCTAGCTCTACTTTCCTCCCACTCACTTCTTTCGAGAGAAACTCCTTCTCAAGAAAGGAACCGTTCTTTGCGACAAACACTTTGCCTTCGGTTCTGTGATAGAAGGTATACCCAATAGTTTCCTTAGGATATCCTATGAAGACGCATTTCTCCGCTTTGGGTTCGAGCTTGTCCGGCATCAACTTCTTGACGTAAGCTTCGCATCCCCAAACTTTAAGAAACGACAACTTAGGTTTAGCACCAAACCACAGTTCATACGATGTCGTTTCAACGGATTTAGATGGTGCCCTATTTAAAGTGAATGCAGCGGTTTCTAATGCATAACCCCAAAATGATAACGGCAAATCAGTAAGAGACATCATTGATCGGACCATATCTAATAAGGTTCGATTCTGGCGTTCAGACACACCATTGCGTTGTGGTGTTCCGGGTGGCGTGAGTTGCGAAACAATTCCGCTTGCTTTAAGATGCGTGAGAAAATCATAACTCAAATATTCGCCCCCACGATCGGATCGTAGAAACTTAATCTTTCTATTACGATGGTTCTCCACTTCATTCTGAAATTCTTTGAACTTTTCAAACGTTTCAGATTTATGTTTCATTAAATAGATATACCCATATCTACTTAAGTCATCGGTAAAAGTGAGAAAATAGCGATATCCACAGCGCGTCGAAACACTCATCGGTCCGCATACATCGGTATGTATGATTTCCAACAAGTCCGTTGCTCGCTCCATCATACCGGAGAACGGGGTTTTGATCATCTTTCCCATGAGGCATGGTTCGCATGTGTCAAATGATTCAAAATCAAGAGACTCCAAAAGTCCATCAGAATGGAGTTTCTTCATGCGCTTTACACCAATATGACCTAGACGAAAGTGCCACAAATAAGTAGTATTATCACTATCTACTTTGCATCTCTTAGCCTCAATGTTATGGATGTGTGTTTCATCCCTTTCGAGATTTAGAAGAAATAAACCATTCACAAGAGGTGCATGACCATAAAAGATGTTACTCATATAAATAGAACAACCATTATTCTCCGATTTAAATGAATAACCGTCTTGCAATAAACACGATCCAGAAATAATGTTCATGCTCAACGCAGGCACATAATAACATTTATTAAGGTTTAAAACTAATCCCGAAGGTAAAACTAAGGAGAGCGTGCCGACGGCCATCACATCAACTCTTGATCCGTTGCCAACGCGCATCGTCACCTCATCCCTCGCAAGCCGCCGTCTATTCCATAGCTCCTGTTTCGAGTTACAAATATTAGCAACTGAACCGGTATCAAATACCCAGGCACTACAACGAGGGCTAGTAAGGAAAACATCAATAACATGTATATCAAATATACCTTTGATGGTGCCAGCCTTCTTGTCCGCTAAGTACTTCGGACAGTTGCGCTTCCAGTGACCCTTGTCCTTGCAATAGAAGCACTCAGTGTCCGGCTTAGGACCAGACTTGAGCTTCTTCTCAGCAGGGGCAACGCGCTTGCCGCCGCCTTTCTTGAAGGGCTTCTTTGCACCCTTACCTTTCTTAAAGGAGGGCTTGTTGACCATCAACACATGATTATTCTTTTTGATGTCCACCTCCGCGGCCTTCAGCTTTGCGAAGAGCTCGGTGATCGTATCAGTGGAACCAATCTGATTATGAGTCACTACAAAACTTTTGTAGCTGGGAGGGAGTGATTGCAGAACCCTGTCAATCTTGAGCTCTTCTGGAATCGTGCATTCCAGTTGCTCAAGGCGTTGAGTGTAGCCCGTCATCTTAATGGCGTGCTCACTAACGGAACTCCCTTCCTCCATCTTGCAGTTAAAGAACTTCTCAGAGATCTCATATCTCTCAGAACGGGCCTGAGTCCGAAACATGGTTTTCAGCTCTTCGAGAATCTCAAAGGGCCCGGGATAGTCTTCAAAACGATTTTGAAGTTCTGGTTCCATAGCAAACAACATGGTGCTCTTAATCACACCATAATCATCTTTGCACGACTGATAGACGGCTTTCTCATCAGCCGTCGCAGTTGCAGCAGGGGGGTCACCTAACGCTTTCCCAAGGACATAGTCCTTTTGACCGCCAGAGAGAATGATTCTTAGATTGCGGAACCAATTGGTGAAGTTAGAGCCATTGTTTCTAAGCTTTTCCTTCTCAGCAAAAACGTTGAAGTTGAAGTTGGACTTAGCCATGTGATCTACAGTATTTGCAAGTACAACTTTAGACTATGTTCATGATAAATAGTTCAACTTAATCAAATTACTAGATGAACTCCCACTAAATTCAACATCCCTCAAGTTGTTTAGTGAACACGATCCAAATTCACCACACCTAATCCGATCATCATGAGAAGAGATGTGGTTTCAATGGTGGACAACGAAGTGTCGATCATATCATTCATATGACTCATGCTTAACCTTTCGGTTCTTGTGTTCCGAGGCCATGTTTGTACATGCTAGGATCGTCAAGTTAGACCCAAGTATTTCCGCGTGTGCAAAACTGGCTTGCACCCGTTGTATGTGAGCGTAGAGTCTATAGCACCCGATCATCACGTGATGCTTGGACACGACGAACTTTCGCAACGGTGCATACTTGGGGAGAACACAGTTTTTATCTTGATCTTTAAGTGAGGAATCATCTTATAATGCTACCATCGCGATCTAAGCATAATAAGATACATAAAAGGATAAACATCACATGCATATAACTTTAATGTGACATGGTATAGCCAATCTTCGCGCAATGATCTCCATCTTGTGCGTTCCGGCATGATCTCCATCACTCCACCATGATTGCCTCCACCACGAATAGCAACTACAACTATTGCTAACTACTTAGCGATAAAGTGAAACTATTACATGGCGCATAAGAAGTTGACACACAGGTCATACACAATTATAAAGACAACCATATGGCTCCTGCCGGTTGTGTACTCATCGACATGCAAGTCGTGAAACATTACAAAACATGATCATCGCATACATTATACACATCACATCTTGGGCCATACCATATCACAGAAAACACTCCCTGCAAAAACAAGTTAGACGCCTCTACTTTGTTGTTGCATGTTTTACGTGGCTTATGGGAGTAGATGCTAAGAACGATTCTTACCTACGGAAAGCCACAACGGTGATATTATGGTTGCCAAACTCCGGTGTTAATCCCATGACAACTATAGTGAGAGAAACTGACATCCACCAGCCGCATGTGTGGAACAAGCCACACGTCAAGTGCGGAGCCGGTCTCGCGAACGACGTCGCGTAAGGTTGGCCTGGACCGCTTCTATCTCACTATCCCGCATCATAAGAAGTACACAAACAAGAGGCTTGCAACAGAAAACATCAACGCCCGCAACAACCATGTTGCGTTCTACTCGTGAAACACATCTACGCATAGATCTAGCTCTGATACCACTGAAGGGTTTCGCGGCATAGTAAATCAAAATTTTCTATGGATGCGAACAAAGGGAAAGCCAAGATCTAATCTAGGAGATGCAAACAACGAGAGAGATTGTATTAGATCTTCATACCCTTGAAGATTCGCACAGCGGAACGTTCGTCGGAACGTGGGTGATGTAGTCGTACTCGCTTCTCCTCCTCGCGATCCGATCCGATCCAGCACCACAAGTGGCGATGCCTCCGTGAGATGCACACGTGCGGCACCTCGACGTCTCCTCCTTCCTTGGTCCAGCAAGTATGGTGGAGAGATGGGTTGGATCTACAACGCGACGGCGCGGTGCAATTGGTGGAGAATTTCTGCAGCAGGGCTTCGCCTACAAGCAGTCGGGAGGGAGAGAGGAGGGGCAGCAGGGCGGCTAGGGTTGGAGGGGAAGGTGTAGGGGGTTGGTGCGCCCCCAGCCCTCTATATATAGAGGGGTGGGCGCAGCCCTAGCCCCTCCCCCAAGCCAAACCGGCGGCCCCAAGGAGGAGGAGTGGGGGGCAAGGAAACCCCCCTTCTAGAAACTCTATCTAGAGTTTAAACCTCTCTAGGCCGGCTGGGCCCTATGGGGCCTTGTGCCCCTGGCCCAATGTGGCCAGGGCACTCCCTCATAGGCCCATGCCCCCTCCCGGAAGGTGGGGCCACGTTGGTCCCCTTCCGGAAGGTTCTAGAAGCTTCCGGTACAATACCGATTAACCCGGAACAATTCCGAACTCCAAAAACTGCACTGCCTTATATGAATCTTATTCTCCGGACCACTCCGGAACCTCTCGTGATGTCCCGGATCCCATCCGAGACTCTGAACAAAAACTCATAAACCAATTATCCAATCTAGCCTAGCGTCGAGACACGTTAAGTGTGTGACCCTACGGGTTCGAGAATATGCAGACATGATCCTCGTGCCTGGCGAGCGCCCTCTCACGCCGATCCACGAAGAAGGCTTCCCAAGTCGGTCTAGTATTTTAGGAAAATGGGACGGTAGCATTCTGAAACGGCATTTTGGTGGTTACTTCACAAAACGACCCGTTTTTTGCGCTCAGAAAATGGAAAAGGGCTTTTCCGTGCGACAAAAAGGAAAACTTCCTCATGCAACATTGTTCTCCATACCAATGTACACACACATGCATAATATGGGCACAACATCACAAACTATACCGTGATTCAGCACATAACATCGGTCATTTGGACCGAAAGCCATGAAACCTCGAACATGATAGGTCATTTTGTGAAGGTTTTTTCGAAACATAATCCATATACCAAGTCTGGTATTTTTCCTTTCAACTATGTAACATAACATGACACCACGCGAAGGATTTTCATTGTTCGGATTTTTTTGAATTTATTATGCCCGTTTTGAATTATCTGAATTTCTAACTATGGTAGAAACGGTGTGCATGAAGATAGGGGACGAGCATCGTTAAAACTTGCATTGGATCTCTGAAAAAACCACATATTGCGAGTCTAAAAATGGTTTTTTTCAAAAAATCACGAGCGATAGATCATGTACCTGTAGTACAAACCGGACCCACTTCCTGCCGATTCGGCAGACATTTGTCCTTTTTACCCGGGTTGGACGAAAAGGTTTGAGATGTCCCGGTTGGGAGATAGTCCATGTAAGGTGGTCTAGTATTTTAGGAAAATGGGACGGTAGCATTCTGAAACGGCATTTTGGTGGTTACTTCACAAAACGACCCGTTTTTTGCGCTCGGAAAATGGAAAAGGGCTTTTTCGTGCGACAAAAAGGAAAACTTCCTCCTGCAACATTGTTCGCCATACCAATGTCCACACACATGCATAATATGGGCACAACATCACAAACTATGCCGTGATTCAGCATATAACATTGATGGTTACGAGTAACAACCCTCGTAGATCAAATGACTCCTGTTTGTTCTCATCCCACGCACGTACACCTGGTTTGCCCCACAACTGTAAGAGTTCTTCAACTAATGGCCTAAGGTACACATCAATTTCGTTGTCCGGTTGCTTCGGGCCTTGGATGAGTACTGGCATCATAATGAACTTACGCTTCATGCACAACCAAGGAGGCAGGTTGTAGATACATAGAGTCACGGGCCAGGTGCTGTGACTGCAGCTCTGCTCCCCAAAAGGATTCATGCCATCCATACTTAGACCAAAACATAAGTTCCTTGCGTCACCTGCAAAGTCTGGGAAGTCTCTCTCGATTTTTCTCCACTATGACCCATCAGCAGGGTGTCTCAACTTCCCGTCTTTCTTACGGTCTTCTTTGTGACATCGCAACAATCTGGTATGCTGTTTGTTTCTGAACATACGTTTCAACCTTGGTATTATAGGAGCATACCACATAACCTTAGCAGGAACCCTCTTTCGGAGGGGCTCTCCCTCAACATCACCAGGGCCATCTCGTCTAATCTTATACCACAACGCATTGCATACCGCACATTTATCTAAATTCTCATACTCCTTACCGCGGTAGAGGATGCAGTCATTAATGCGTGCATGTATCTTTTGCACATCTAATCCTAGAGGACAGAGAGTCTTCTTTGCTTCGTAGGTACTCTCGGAAAGTTCGTTATGTTTTGGAAACTTCGGCTTCATTATTTTCAGCATCTTTTCAAATGAGGAGTCAGTTAGACAACACTCTGCCTTCCATCGCAACAATTCCAGTGTGGTACCGAGCTTTGTGCTGCCATCTTCACAATTTGGGTACAACAATTTCTTGTGATCTTCTAACATGCCCTCTAACTTCAACTTCTCAGTTTCTATTTCACAGTCTCGCTTTGCATCAGAAATGACCCTACCAAGTTCATCAGCCGGCTCATCTGATGCCCGTTCTTCACCTATTTCCTCTCCATTGTCTTCCATTGCAGTATCACTGTATTCAGGAAACATATGATGATAGTTGTTATCATCATCTTCTTCTTCACCATCTTCCATCATAACCCCTCTTTCCCCGTGCTTGGTCCAGCAATTATAGTTGGGCATGAAACCTTTCATAATCAGGTGGCCGCGAATGATTTTCGAAGAAGAGTACTCTTTGTTGTTCCGACATTGAACACATGGCAACGTATAAAACCATTCTCTTTGTTTGCCGTAGCCACATCGATAAATTTATCCACGCCTTTCATATACCCGGCTACGCGCCGGTCACCGTACATCCATTCCCGACCGTTCATCTGCATCATATAAGTAAGTTTATTAAAAAACAGGACATCATAAATAGTGAAATGACCAATTCACATCGACACATGCATTGTATCAATGACAGAGAAAAGATAAGATTGCTAACCTCGATCGAGGGAAATAAAGAGGAGAAAGCTCAAGTGCGTATCGGACACCTTCTATATTTTTGTTCTATGAGAAATTGAACGGGATTATTCACTCAAACATTTCATCAAACACCTTGAATGCATGCATAGGGAGAAAAAACTAGCACACCCCTCACACCTTCCACCAAGAGAAAAAACAGAGTGGAGGCAGAGGGGGCTAGGGCGTTGCATTTATAGAGGGCGGGAGCATACGTCCCGGTTGGAGCCACCAACCGGGACTAAAGGTGTGTGCCACGCCACGTGGCTGTGGCCAAACCTTTAGTCCCGGTTGCTGGCTCCAACCGGGACGTATGCCCCGTTACCAACCAGGACGCATGCCTCTGGACCCCGTGCCCGCTCGAACCGGGACGCGAGCCAGCATTAGTCCCGGTTGGTGGCGCAACCGGGACTAATGCTCTGAGGGGGCGCGAACGGATGACCTGTTTTCTACTAGTGATGTGTTAAGCAGCAGTAAAATAGGTTCACCCTTAAAATGAGAAACTATTTGACTTCAACAATCACTTGTAGTAGAAACATTCATGATTCATTAGTATAAATATTCATCAGGATATCTAGCAATATTATTACCACCAAATGCAAGGTAAAAAATGGAAGGCCTTTTATGGAACAATGGAAGTTTTGGTATGCATGAACTTAGAGTCTCGGATCTAGACCCCTCCCACCCGGGCAGCCACCTAGGCTTGCCAGCAGCTCAATCTTGCATTTTTTTTATTTTCTATAGCAATTTTGTGTGAAAATTTAGCATCTCAAGCTTGTCCCCCATGGGCTCTAGAACTTTCTCAGGCCACCACTGCATAAATGTGCACACATTATATGAAAAAAAAGTCAAACAAAAGCGTTTAAATCTTGACAAGAGTTTGTTTTCTCTTGATATGTCATTACAAACATTTTATTGGAGGGATATAACAAATTTATTAGGAGTTAGGAACATCATAAATATAGATGTTTGACAATCGTGCCCCATGGCGCTCGGTTACTCACATGCGGTCTCCGATTAGCATGTGTTTACTTTTAGAGCATGTAATTGCTAGAGCCTGAAGAATGGTTTCCTTTCCTTGCTATTCCTAACTCTTGAGAGTGCTAAAGCACTGCACAAAACATGGCAGGATGTTATAACCTGGCATTGTGCTGCTGCAGACGGAACAAATGAGACGAAGGGAAAATAGAGCGACACAAAGGGAGACTGTTGTTGTGCCCCTGTGCAAGATCCTCAAAGGCTCGCCGTGGGCGCCGCCCGATGGTGTGCCGTGGTCGAGCGCTGCTCCCAGATCATCTCTTACGTGGCCGCATGTATATTTTTTTTATAAAGAGGATATAATAATATGAAAATTATACCAACAAACCTAGCCTCTGCAACAACATAATGATCAGAGCTAATCTTAACATTAAGGATACACACAACCAAAAAGAGGTATATCTAATTAATTTTTTGACAGAGTTCATTTTGTTTTGAAGTTTCTAAAAGAGATCAGATTTTTCAAAATGACCTACAATGTGCAACTTGTTTGACTAAGTCTAATTGGGGTTGGAAGTAAGGAAAATGAGGTGTCGCGTCAACTTTGAGTCGGGCCAGCCCAAGCACGGCAGAACTATATTCACCTCGGGCCGTGCTGCTACCGGGTTACTTGATTTCAAGGCCTGACAGGGCATGGTGTGTCGTGCTAGCCCGGCAAAAAAAATTCAAGCCGTGCATTTGTCCTGCTTTATTTTGGGCCTTGGGAAAACAAATCTGGACTAAACCCAAACACTATATGAGCCTTTAGAAAAAAGTTTTGTCCTGGCAACGGGACCTCTTGCTAGCCCGTTATACAGAATAGGAGGTGTTGGAAGAGGCGAACATGAGAGGTTGAACAAATTCATTGGATTTGAATAGCATTCTTGAAAGGCTGAAAGCTCAAGCTACTTTTAGTAGGAACCCAACGAATACATGTGAGTCATATTAGAGGTAGATGGATTAATATGATCGGTAAATTCCCCCTAACTAGTATGTTCTATGTTGATGTATAAAAATATAGAAAGGATAAAGTACAACAAAACTAATAAGCAGCAATTGTGGCAGCCCAATGGAAAAGATTACCAAGAAGAGAATTGTCATTTTTCAGAAAACATTGTACACTTCATTACAATTGTGTGTCAATGACCGAAGAGAAGAGAGTTGGGAAAATAGCACAAAGGCTCTGCTCAGGGGAAAACACAAAATTTTCGCCTGATTGTGATTGCGGGAATAATCGCACTTGTTTGATTCCCACCAATCATCACAAACATTTTGAGAAAAAGGGCTTCTGAGTAAAAAAATCATGTGTGATATTGTTTCTCATAAATGCTCATAGTTCATAGTATGGAACAGTGTGTGATATGTCACACATATTTTGTTAGTGAAAAGCTTGTGGGATGTGTTTGCCATCGAGCACAACTAGAGCACGACCACGTACATGGTTATATCTTATCATAAGCGATCCTTCGCGGCGCACATGGATTCTTTCCTTCCATGCGCAATTGGGGGCATAAATTGCCCACCGTGTACTAGTGCAAGTAGAAACTACAAAAGTGCCCAGATGATGTATGCCACTTTCCTCCCAGGTAGAAACTAAGAAAGCACATAGATGGGCAGGTAATGAACAATTTTTGGTACATTAATCTACAATAAAAGCATCAAGAATAAAAAAAGATTGTACTTAGTCGGTTTGCTAAGGACATGTTGGTATAAACGTTATTACAGAATGAAGCAGCCACGCAGGTTATATGATGTGCTAGCGAGATGAGAACCACATTTGATAAATTGGGACCAGAACTCTGTGAAGGAACCATGGCAACATCACCGCACGTGTCTCCATGCCTGTATGCCATTGCTTTTTACCATCTGATTTCCTCAGATGTTGATGTTGTTAATGTCCCGGCCAACTCTGCCACATAGAAATTTTAGACCGTCCTATCCCAACAGATGTGGTACTGTACTCTCCGATGCCTCCCACTCCTAGTCCTACTATACGTACTATTTGAGTATAAGACAGTGTCTGCAAGGTTTAGAAATCATCCATGTAATGCCGGAAGGCAGCCTCTCTCTCTCTCTCTCTCTCTCTCTCTCTCTCTCTCTCTCTCTCTCTCTCTCTCTCTCTCTCTCTCTCTCTCTCTCTCTCTCTCTCTCTCTCTCTCTCTCTCTCTCTCTCTCTCTCTCTCTCTCTCTCTCTCGTTATAAAGAGAGCAACCAACTGGATTTGGTTTAATGTGTACTGCCATGACAATATATGAGGGCACATGGCCATTGTGTCACAATGGTACTTAAGCGTACAATGCCCCCCACCCGCCGTAGTGTAGTGACAAAATCTGACAAGGAAAAGAAATCTCCCACCGTGTTACTCCATGTGTAACCCTAGGACGAAGTCGACGACATGGGCTCCGAAGACTATTATATATGTACAAGTTAACATCCAACCACATATTTTTGGCATGAGATGTCTATATAACTGTTAAACAAGCAATGTCATATTACAGCAGAAAGACTAAAATAGTAGCAAAATATAATAAGTATTAATTCATGCTAGTTTGATTACCTTAAATAAGAACAAAATTCTAATTATTCATGGTTCCGGTTCATCGTTTTTACATTTCGCCAATTATTTACTTACTATCATCCAAAGACTATTTGTTGACCTCAAGATCTGCATTTGAATTCTGATAGTCATCTTATCCGGGTCTAGGATCTTGGGCTTGATTATTGTTGTTGACATCAGCACTACCTGCTGACGGGAAGTACCTATTCAAAGACCTTTTGGGGATTTAATAAGCTAATTCTATCACTTTATTTTATTCCTTCTCGAAGCATCAGACTTATGATTTAGCATTGTAACACTTATAATTATGAAGGAATTAAGTACATCAAATTAGAACTTTATACATGGGATTAAAAAATTAGAACTTTGTATATTAAAATCTAATATCATGCTTGCTAAAGAGATGAGAAATTGAGGATTAAATAATGGATTAAATGAGAGAGTATACAATGAATTAACTCGCGGATTCTTGACCTGAGGGCATGGGCGGGCAGCCGAGCAGGGGCATGATGTCCCGTGAGGAGCACCCGAGTGACCTACCGAGCAAGCATGATAGTGGCCGAGTGGGCGACAGAGGAGCCATAGATAGCGATTAGAATAGTCAAAGACAAACATACTTACCACATGGCTAACGTTTGAAGGTCTGGTGTTTCAACCGTGCATCCTTGATCGACAAGAATACATAGTTTAGGTTTTACGATCACAATAGCCCTTAATTGCTAGTCTTGTGCTGCTGTGGAGTATTTATTTTAGCCCAAACATCAATATTGTTGGGCAGGGGTACGTGGGAGGATGGAATCATGGGCCCCTGACTAGCATGGTCCCTAGGGCGTCGCCCATGTTTGCCATGGGTCAGAGTCGGGCCTGACCAAAATGCAGGTAGCTTAAGCTTCTCTTGGCATGAGAACTATGGATTGAGTCAACTAAAAGAATTAAAAAGTTACTACTCTCTCACTTTTGAATAATAAGACGTTTTAGCTTTACGAATAGAATATATCTAGACATCTTTTAGTGTATAGGTTCATAGAGTTTTGGAGTGAACATATATACTAAAAGGCATTTAGATACATTCATTTAACAAAGATAAAATGTCTTATTTCCAACGACGATATAAAGTGGTACCGAATTCTCTGATGCTTCCCAGCCCTAGTCCTTCTGTGTGCACTGGAAGATAACGGTTGTGAAGCTTTAATGACATAAGAAAATGAACCACGTATTCTCAATTCTCATGCATGGATTTGGATCGACAACATATGAGAACACAACTAAATTAGGTGTCTCTCGCTCCCATGTTTATAAGGAGGGCAACAGAAGTGTGTTTGGTTTGATATGTTACAGCTACCATACGAGGGCACATGGCCGCTGACTCAGAATTGTACTTAAGCGTACAATCACCCTCGTGTTATAGTTTACCTTTCATGTAGTAGCTCGGTGTAGTGTAGTAGCAAAATAACTGTCCCTGCCGTGTTACTCCCTATAATCCTAAATGTGGGTACGTAGTTTTAATAGCTCTCAGCATGGGTACTAAGGAGTTGAAAAAAGTTACTCTGTATTACTTTGCGGTCAGTCTAAGCAAACAATTGAAATGTACCGACCTAGTATCATCAATTTCCAACTGCATACTGCGATCCGCAACACTGCTATATATAGCTTGGGTTGTGGAATTGTGGCACCCCAAGACTCAACCCACGAGGACTCAAATGCTAGTGCTCTACGCCGTCTCAATTTTTTTGCTAGCGCCCTTACACAAAAGTTGTTTATCAATCCGACGTAGTATGTGTTAATCGCGTCGATGTGTATGTATATGGCATACTTCATGCAACTACAAATTTCCTTTGTAATTGAAAATTTAAGGGCAAAACACTACGGGAATGGAGCTAGATGCGCGCCGACGGTCAAAAGTCGGGACCGTTGGCGTAGGCCATGAGCTAGGCGCCCCACAAAGCTGGTCGTCGGCGTAGAATTGCCTTCGGCATAGGAGAACCTACACCGACAGCTGCCCTCGGCATAGCCTACGCCGACGGCTGCCCTCGGTATAACTATTTTCTCTTTTACCTCATTAATCTTAGAAAAATCATAACTAAATCATTCTAACTCAGAAAAATACAAATAATATCTCAAAAATTGCAGAAAAATAAGATCTATCTATCTACACCCAGATATTAGATATTTATGTTGAATAAGAATCTCCATGCTCGTTGTTTTGACGATAGTTTAAAACGGGTATAAAATTTTTAAAAACGATCGAAACAATGTGAAACCTTCGCGTGGTGTCATATTATGTGACATAGTTGGAAGAAAAAAATATAAAACTTGGTATATTGATTATGTCTCAAAAAAAACTTCACAAAATAACCTATCTCATTCGAGGTTTCCTGGCTTCCGGGTCAAATAACTAATATTATGGCTAGAATCAAGACATAGTTTGTGATAATGTGCCCATATAAGAGGCAGTTTATGGACAATGTTATAGGAGGAAGTTTTTCTTTTTGTCGCACCAAAAAGCCATATTTCATTTTTCGAGCGCAAAAAACAGGGGGATTTATGAAGCAACCACCAAATGGCTAATTCAAAATGCCACCACCCTGTTTTTAAAAATACTAGACCACCTTATATGGACAATGTCCCAACAGGGGGATCTCAAACCTTTTCGTCCATCCCTGGTGAAAAATACAAATTCCTGCCGAATCAGTTGGAAGTGGTCGGATATGAACTACAGGTACATTATCTGATGGTCATGATTTTTTACAAAAATAATTTTTAGATTCACAATATGCTATTTATAAGAGATACAAAGCAAGTTTAGCGAGGATCAACCCCGAGCTAAGAATCTTCATGTCAGCCATTCGACAAAGTTTGTCGATAGATTAAAATGGGCATAAAATTTTAAAAAATGATCGAGACAATGTAAAACCTTCGCGTGGTGTCATATTATGTGACATAATTGGAAGGAAAAACATTAAACTTGGTATATTGATTATGTCTCAAAAAATCCTTCACACAATGACCTATCTCATTCGAGGTTTCCTGGCTTTCGGGTCAAATGATCAATGTTATTGCTAGAATCAAGACATAGTTTGTGATAATGTGTCCATATTATGCATGCATATGCATCATCGGATGGCGAACAATGTTGCAGAAGGAAGTTTTCTTTTTCGTCGCACCAAAAAGCCATTTTCTATTTTCTAAGCGCAAAAAACGGGAGAGGGAGGGGGTTGTGAAGTAACCACCAAATGGATAATTCAAAATGCTACCACCCATTTTTCAAAAATACTAGACCACCTTATATGGACAATGACCCAACAGGGGGATCTCAAACCTTTTCGTCCACTCCCGATGAAAAAGACAAATTCCTGCTGAATCGGTAGGAAGTGGGTCAGATATGAACTACATGTACATAATCTGATGCTCATGATTTTTTACAAAAATAATTTTAGGTTCACGATATGATATTTTATCAGTGATCCAATGCAAATTTAGCGAGGTTTAGACCCGAGCTAAGAATCTCCATGCCCGCTGACGAGGTTTCGACTCGTCAATGCCCATTGTTATGGACTTGGGTTTTGGAGAAGATGGGGATGCTGGAGATCACGGAACGGTTAGCAAACAAGCAACACGGGGACACGAGGTTTACCCAGGTTCAGGCCCCCGGAGGGAAAACCCTACTACTGCTTGTCTGCTCTTGATTACGACGGAACCGAAGGTTACAGGGGTGCGCAGATGCAATCTGGCGTGGGGGTGTGTATGCGAAAGTATGAGAGAGAGAGAGATCTAGGTCGTGCCCTCCTAGCCTTTATATAGACTTAGGCAGGTCCCGGGCATAGACCTAGTCGGTTACAGGTTCTAGGGTTTTACCCCTTTGAATTTCCTATCTACTCTAGTCTTGCTCTCCAAGGATCCGAAAGCGTCATGGGCCTTGGCCACCCGAAAATCTTCATGGGCCGGCGTATAGTTGTCGTGGGCCTTCCTTGGGCTGGACCAGGTATGCTAAGATCATGTACCCGTGGGGTATAACCATGTCAGTAGCCCCCGAGTGTTCAGTCGAATCGTAGATTCGGCTGAGGACTCTTCAATCTTTCTGGTGCAACTATGTATTTCAATAGTTCATGTGTAGGGATTGTTGATGCGTGTGCCTGACTCACCCGACGGATCAGGGTCAGTTAACTGTCTTAGGACGAAACAACACGATCTTCTTCAGGTTCGAATCCCTCAATTCGAACCTGGAACATATGCTGGCGTAATTCGACTCAGGCCGCGGAGGACTTACAGGTATAGAATTCCAGTGAATTTAACTGATGTACCCAACGCGTCCGTCAGGATTTTTAATCGCACCTATTAGAACGGGTTTTTACTAGCAGAGCGCAATCGTGTACGTTGTCAGGCCATCAGATGGTATCTGTAGGTCTTATCTTTGTGTCGCAGATACATCATCCGAATGTTTATCACCGCGGAGGTGTTTCGGGTGGCTAAGGAGGATGTTTACTCACTTAGCGTTCAATTGGGGCAGAGTTGCCG
The DNA here is from genome assembly GCA_916181665.1 of Avena sativa. Lineage (NCBI taxonomy): Eukaryota > Viridiplantae > Streptophyta > Magnoliopsida > Poales > Poaceae > Avena > Avena sativa. Next base: position 496,787,157 of record OV702299.1, on the reverse strand, counting down.
AAAAGTCTTGCATGCTGATCCGAAGGATCGCAGTCGAAGAATTCATAGGGTGCGCGATCAGCGCTCCCTATGGGAGTAGCCCCCAAGTGTCTGTTCGAGTCGTAGACTCGAGCTGAGACTTTTATTCAGCCGTTGTTCCTCTTTAGGTTCGTAGGACACAAAAAAAATTTGGATGATTAAATCCGTTCTCCCTATGGGAGTAGCCTCCAAGTCCATAGTGGAGTCATAGACTCGACGAGGGACTCGAAGTAACAGTTCACTTCCGTTCATCTTTCGGGTGCGCGGCCAGCGCTCCTGATAGGAGTAGCCCCCGAGTAATTGGTCGAATCATAGATTCGAGTGAGTACTCTTAGCTTTGAAGCCGAAGAAATTGTAGTTGTTGCTAGTGTAGCTTTTGATTATGTCAGTGCTGACGATTGATGACCTCAAGCGTATGCTGCGCCAGAGATGACTTGACTAGACGAACATGGGTCCCACTGTCTGACCTTGAATTGACAGGTCACGCGCGTCGTGGAGATTATTACGGCGTCGCCTCGATTTCCACGCGTAGTGGACGGCGTGTTAGCGATGGCTCGTTGTGATGCTGAAACGTGTATGGCCAGATCCTGCCGTTGGCGTTAGGTCTTCTCGATGAACGGTTGTCGTGCATCGTCTTCGTCTTTATAATCATTGGGGAAAACTTCAGTTTGTTTTCACCGCATCGATTCTTGCTTTCACTGCTTCCTTGTGTTCTGAGAGCTCTTGCTGCGCGCTGGAATATTCTTTCACATTTCCTTCTTCCATCGTGCACTCTCGCCGCTGGCGCCGCCGTACCACGATGGGGAAGCCGAAGAAGTCGTTTGCGGTTGGCCCCAACGTCGCCGGAGGGAAGAAAAGTGCTGCCGCTACCCGTGTCACCAACGGTGGCTGGCGGCGATCGGAGACGCGGGAGAGTGATCTCCGCAGGCTTCACGAACGGGGCCTGATCCCACAGGATAGGGAGGCTGTTAAACTTCTAGGCAATGAGGTAATCCCCCGTCCCCCCGTTGGGTATCGGGTTATGTTCCTTGCCTTTGTCTTGCGCGGATTTTCCTTCCCAGTCCATGACTTCCTTCGTGGACTGCTTTTTCTATACGGTGTCCAATTGCACCATCTTTCCCCCAATTCTCTTCTTCACATTGCTTGTTTTATCACTTTCTGCGAGTGCTGGCTCAGTATTGAGCCGCATTTTGGCTCTTCCGGAAACTTTATTCCGTGAAGAGGCAATCTGGTTCGGATGGTGTTTATCCCATTGGGGGTTGCATCATCTCCCTCAGGCCCAATATGTTTTTCTTTTCTTTTTCCATGTCCGAATCTGTCCAGTACTGGCGGAGGCGGTGGTTTTATATCCGTGACTCCGTAGTTCCTGGGCAAGATTTTGGTCTTGTTCCTTTCGACCCCTCCCAGGAGATTGAGCCGAAAAGGTCTTGGAAAAACAAGATCTTGGATGGCGAGGTGGCAGAGATAGAGGCTCTATATCGTCGAGTGGAGGATCTCCAATTGATTCCGGAGAAGGAAGTGAACAGTGTGGATATCATTCACACCTTTCTCGAGCGTCGGGTGCGGCCACTCTAGGCTAGGGTGCACCCAATGTTCCTTTATGCTGGCCGGCATGATCCGACGAGGGTTTCGGCTGAGAAAATCTCCCAGGGAGATCTTGACATGGCCATTCGCTTGCTGCTGAAGTTCAAGGCCGGAGAGGAAATCCCGGGGAAGTCGCTGACTCCTCCGTTTTCTTCTTCGCTTCCTGTTCCACAGGTGTAGATCCATGCGCGTAGCGCTATTTTTCGACTGCATTGTTTTGTGTTTGTTTGCTAACAAATTGTTCTTCTCCTGTGCAGAGCTTCAAAGTGCCGGGTATGTCGCCTCCATTACCCGAAGTATATCCGGATGCTCCGGACAATGATTTGGTGGATTCCATGTCCGAGCTGCCATCGGCACGATCTCCGGCTGAAGATGCCAACGAGTCGAGCAAGGACCACACTCGCAAACGATCGTGGAGCTCCAGCCAGTCTTCGAATGCTTCGACGCCTCCGACTCCTAGGAATCCTCTGTGTCTGGAGCGCCCTAGTGATGGGCATGGAGGCTCTTCCTCCCCTATTCCTGCTCTTCCTGTGCGGGCTGTAGCGCCGCACCTGCCAGCGAAGCGGAAGAAGGAAGGAAAGAAGGAAGAGAAGAAAGAGGAGAAGAGGGTCCGAAGGACCCCTCCTGTCTTCAACCTTAGCGAGCTTGACTCGTAAGTTTCCTCTGTACTGCCCTTTCTTTTCTTTTTACTTTGTTCTTGTACTAATTTGTTCATGTGCAGGCACTCTTCCAATGACTCCTCTAGCGACGGTGCTCGGGAGATGATGGGGGAGTCGAAAGTCGCGTCTCCTCCTCCTTAGACGGTGGCAACTTCTGAGGGCGCTGCTCTGAACCCTCCTCCGCCGGAGGTGCAGGTGGTTGCGCCTTAGAATTTCGTCGGCGGACCTTCGACGTCGCCATTGGATCATGTAAGTCTCCTACCACGGGGAAAGCCCCCGCGCGTTTGTAAAAAAAAATTCTTGTTTTGTTCTTCGAGTCTCGGGGGGAGCCCCCAAGCGTTTTCGTGTGCATCTTTTGCTGCTGTTCTTTTTCTGTTGGGCGTAGCCCCCGAGTCCTTTTTCTGACTGGTAGGTTTTCTTCCTGCAGGCTTTTGTACAGGATGCCAGGCGACTGGTGCAGGAGCACCTGGTGCTGGAGGCCAGCCTCAAACAACTTCAAGGTATTGTCATGCCTTTGATATTTGCTTCTTCGTGCATTCTTGTCCTATTATCTGACACTTGTATTTTTTGGATGCAGAGGAGCATAACACCTCCCTTCGTGAGATCGATGCTCTCAAAAAGAGCCTTGGTCAAGCGGAGAAGAAAGCCGAGGTCGCCCTTGGTGCGAAGGAGCGCCTCGAGGTGGAACTGGCTACTGCGGCCGAGGCTAAGGAGCGCCTACAGCAGGAGGCCACAGACCGCGAGGAGCAGCTTGCCACTGCTGCGGCTGCTCGTGAAAGAGAAGTGGCTGGCAAGCTCATGGCTGCTGCCAAGGCTGTTTTTGGTGAGTATCTTCTTTTACCCCTATTTCTTTTCTTGTCTTTCTTCTGGGTGCTTTCTTCATTCCTTTTCTTTATTGTCTCAGATGCCGCAGGCATCGAGTTTGACCGCAGCGCTCTGGAGCACGGGAGTGCTCTAGATGATGCTACTGCAGCAGTCGAAGATCGCTGCAGCACCATCGTCAGCTCACTTGGCAAGGCCAAGGAGGTCCTTAGCCGCTTCTACAAGGAGCTTGTCTCCAATGGCGCGGCTCTTGATGATGTTGACGCATTGGCGGAGGCATTGTCAGCCGAAGTGCCTGTGGCGTACAAGCGCAAGCAGAAGGGCATCGGCGCGTCCGTCGGGCTGGCGATGGCCTTGGCGGCTGGAGCGGAGCTGGACCTTCCCCAGATCACCTCCCGGATGCCGACGACCGCGGATGGATCCGAGGTAGCCTTCGCTACCTATTCTGCTCGCTGCAAGCGATATGGGCCCAAGCTGATTGATCTGCTGGCCGAGTACGCGCTACGGCAGCAGGGGAAGCCAAGGCGAGGCAATCCGGCCCCGAGGCGACTCAGGGCGCCACGTCTCAGGCGATGTAGCTGTAGGATAGTTTGTAATTTTCTTTTGTTGTAATTATGTTGAGGAAACAAAAAATCCCTGTGCCACGTAGTGGCATTTATCCACTTAATGAATTTTGCTGAGTTGTGTTCTTTGCTTCCTGAGTGTTTATGTCCTTTTCTTTTCTGCTGCTCTAGGTTCCTTCGGGTGCTGATCCCGTTGACACCTCGCCTGCAGCGCGGCTACGGCCATCTTTGGATGATTCATCACAACTTGCTTTTCTTCGAGACCGTGTTCGTAGTCTTGAGAAGGAGTTGCTTGGGGTGCGTGGTCACGCCGATGTTTGGAAGTCCAAGGAAGATCGTGGTGCAGCCAGGGAGGAGTATTTGATGGCGGAGCTGCTTCGACTGTCTGAGCAGCTGCAATGTAAGTTGTTCTTTATTTCGAGCTGCAGCTCGGTTCTTCGGATGCGTATGCTTGGCTTGCTTCTTAATTTTGTGCGAGTATCGTAGGTGCTAACCTTGCTCCAAGGGAGGAGAAAGAGCGTGTTGCTGTTCGGGTCAATTGTTTGAACAGGACATGGAAGCTGGCGGGTTCTTCTGGATGGATCGCGACCATGCCATGGCTCTGACAACGGTGCAGGATCGCGTTCACCAAGTATCGTGGGTGCTTCGTCAAGTGCAGACTTCGCTCTCGTCGGTTCTGCATGTGATGTTTCCTCTGGATGCTGTGCCAACAACCCTGTTCGGTCTTCTGTCTAGATTTCGGAGCGTGACTCGTGTCCAGGAATTGGTGAGGCAGCAGCTCGTCGCAGGGGTGAAGGCTGCGCTGTCCCTTGTTAGGCTACATCGTCCTGATGTAGATTTGCCTGCTGTGGCGTCTGGGCGACCTCTTCGACCGGACGGTGGCGAGTGGGATATGCGTCCGCATTATGCGGCTGTAAGGCAGTATGCCGAACAGGTCGTAGATTTGTTTGAGCAGCGTGCTCAAGTTATTCTTCAGAATAGGTAGTACCTGTAAAAGAGATAGATGTAAATTTTTTATATTTTGACTGGGCATGTTGTGCCCTTTGTTATAAAGGTTTGTGTGTTGTTTGAGCACGCAGTGATTTATTTAAGTATGTGTACTTTTCGTTTGCCTGACGTTGTCAGCTACTCAGGTGTACACGTGTGATCCTTGGTCGATGAAATCGTGAGGTAGGGGGAGCCCCCGAGTGCGTTTGTAGCATAAAGTAAAGTTGCAAATAGCGAACGGAATTTTTTGGGGCGAGACACTTAGCTTTATTTATATCGTAATAGAGGAAGTACATTGTTCGGCTGAATAGCCTTGGCTGAAAAGCCTTATTGAAAGTAAAGGGGTAGGTAGCTAGGGGTAGAATCGTCGCAAGTGTGCGTTGTTCCATGGATTGGAGTATGCGACTCCAGACTCCGTGTGCTTGAGGCGATAGGCGCCACCTGGGATGACTTCGGTGATGATGTAGGGCCCTTCCCATGGTGACTCGAATTTCTTCGGTCGCTCTTGCTTGAGTCGTAAGACGAGGTCTCCTTCGACGAAGGACCTCGGGCGCAGCCGGCGGCTGTGGTAGTTGCGGAGACTCTGCTGGTACACCGCTGATCGAGCTGCTGCTACGTCTCTTTCCTCGTCGAGTGTGTCGACGGCATCTTAGAGTGCAGCCGTGGATTCGGCTTCGCTGTAAGCGACGACCCGGGGGGGCTGGTGGCATACTTCGGCTGGTAGTACGGCTTCGGCTCCATGCACCATGAAGAATGGTGTGTAGCCGGTGGAGCTGTTTGGCGTGGTACGCAAACTCCATAGTACGGATGGCAGCTCTTTCGTCCAGGCTCCGGCCTTTCGTTCGAGTGGGCTCATGAGGCGCTTCTTGATGCCATCGCCGATGAGGCCGTTGGCCTTTTCGACCTGCCCATTCGTTTGCGGGTGAGCCACTGAGGCGTATGTGATGTTGATCCCGAGGCCTTCACAGAAGTCTTGGAATTCTTTGGAGATGAAGTTCGATCCATTGTCGATAATGATGTTGTGCAGTACGCCGAACCTGTAGACAATGGATTCGAAGAATTTGATGGCGGTCTTGCCCTTTTGGTTGGTAACCGGCATGGCTTCGATCCACTTGGTGAATTTATCGACGGCGACCAGGAGGTAAACGTGCCCCCCTTTCGAGGACTTTGGCAGTTTGCCGATCATGTCGAGGCCCCATTGAGCAAAGGGCCAGGCTATAGGTATGGGTCTGAGCTCTGACCCGGGTGCGTACGGTTTGTCGGCGAACCTTTGGCACCCGTTGCATCTTCGGACGATGTCTTTTGTGTCGCTCATGGCCGTTGGCCAGTAGAATCCAGCTCGTAGAGCTTTGGCAACAAGGGAGCGGTTGCCTGCGTGATGGCCGCAGATGCCCTCGTGGATGTCTTGGAGGATGGCTTTACCGTCACCGATGGTGACGCACCTTTGTAGTACACCCGTAATAATGCGCTTGTACAGCTCGCCATTGATGATGGTGAAGGCTTTTGACCGGCGAGATATGCGCCGGGCATCCGTCGGGCTGTCAGGCAGTTCTCCGTTTAGCAAGAACTGGAGGTATGGTCTCGTCCAAGTTTCTTCGACTGATATGACCTGCATCAGGTTGACCATAGCGACCTCTGTGTCCAGTTTCTCGGGTCCTTCGTGTCCTTCGGGAAGCGTAGCCCCTGAGTGTTCTGCTTCTTCGGGTGATCCCTTGGGGAATTTCCGCTTGATGGATGGCACGCAGATCTGTTCCAGGAACACACCCGGTGGCACCTTTGCGCAGGTGGAGCCGATGTTGGCGAGTCTATCGGCTTCCTCGTTGCTTTCTCTTCCAACGTGCCGAAGCTTGCAGCCGTCGAATTCTCCTTCGAGTGCGTTGTAGAGTGTGCGGTACGCGATCATGTTTTCGATGTGCGTCGCACTCGTTCATCGTCTGCTGGACGACGAGGTTGGAGTCACCGTAGATGACCAGGCGCGTTGCGCCGCAAATCTTTGCCATCCTCATACCGTGGATGAGGGCTTTGTATTCGGCCTCGTTGTTGGAAGCTCGAAATTTCATCCGGAGGACATACTTCATCTGGTCGCCCTGCGGAGAGGTCAGTATGACTCCGGATCCTGCTCCAGCTTCACGCTTGGAGCCGTCGAAGTGCATCGTCCATGACTGCGACATGTCTGGGGTGTCTGCCAGCTGCAGCTCCATCCAATGTACAAGGAAGTCCGGGAGGACTTGAGATTTGATTGCGAGTCGCTTCTCGTAGATGATGTCCAGGGTGACAGCTCGATACCCTACAGGGCCACGCGTCCTGTGGCTTCTGGGTTGTTCAGGATGCTGTTCAGGGGTGCCTCGTTGACGACCATCACCTAGTGCTCCTGGAAGTAATGGCTCAGCCGTCGAGCCGTCATGAACACGTCGTAGGAGAGTTTCTGGTAGTGAGGGTACCTCTGCTTTGTTGGCGTCAGTACCTCGCTGAGGTAGTAGATTGGGCGTTGGACCCCGTGGGTCTTGCCTTCTTCAGGTCGTTCGACCACTAGCATGGTGTTGACCACCTGGTGTGTGGCTGCTATGTACAGCACCATAGGCTCGCGCTCCTTTGGCGTGACCAGGACGGGCGAGGTGGAGAGAAGCCGTTTGAGGCTTTCGAACGCATCGTCGGCTTCTGGCGTCCACTCGAATTTATCTGCCTTGCGTACCAGCTGGTAGAATGGTAGGGCCTTCTCGCCCATGCGGCTGATGAATCTGCTCAACGCCGCTATTCGTCCTGCGAGCTGCTGGACGCCCTTGAGATTTTTCGGCTTCTCCATCGCCATGATGGCTCTGATTTTCTTCGGGTTCACCTCAATCCCTCACTGAGAGATGAAGTACCCAAGCAGCTGGCCCGATGGGACGCCGAAGGCACACTTTTTGGGGTTGAGCTTGATCCTGTAGCGATCGAGGTTGTCGAACGTCTCGCGGAGATCGTTGATGAGTGTTCTTGCCTCCCTGGTTTTGATGACTATGTCGTCGACATAGACTTGGACGTTGCGACTGATCTGGTCCTTGAGGCATGCCTGCATGCATCGCTGGTACGTGGCACCTGCGTTCTTTAGCCCGAAGGGCATTGTGTTGTAGCAGAACACTCCGAACGGTGTGATAAACGCCGTTTTCTCTTGATCTTCAACCTTGAGTCGAATCTGGTTGTAGCCTGAGTAGGCATCGAGGAAGGAGAGTATCTCACATCCTGCGATCGAATCGATGATCTGGTCGATCCGAGGAAGAGGGAAGTGGTCCTTAGGGCAGTGCTTGTTCAGCGATGTGAAGTCTACGCACATCCGCAGGATATCCGTGTCCTTCTTGGGGACCATCACTGTATTTGCGAGCCACTCGCTTTCTTTGATCTCCCTGATGAAGTCTGCGGTGAGTAACCTGTTTATTTCCTTCCCGATGGCTTCGGCCCGTGGCTCGGACAGTCTCCGGATGGACTGCTTGACGGGCTTGGTGTCTGGAAAGACGTTGAGTGCATGCTCGGCGAATTCCCTAGGAACTCCTGGCATGTCCGCAGGACACCAGGCGAAGATTTCCCAGTGCTCATGGAGGAATTCGACGAGCGCGCTTTCCTATGCGGGGCTGAGGTCGTTGGCGATCAGCGCCGTCTTGGAGGCATCCGTTGGATGGACCTGCACCTTCTTTGTGTTGATGGTGGAGTCGAAAGACATGTCGGGTGCGTTTTGTCGTGCGACTAGGGGTGCCCCATTGTCCATCACCTCGCGGAGCCTTACGAGTTCCTCCTGCATGCCGAATGATTGGGAGATTCTGTTGAAATCCCTGTCGCGTTGGTCCGATCGGGTGAAGCTCCCGTGGATTGTGATGACGCCCTTTGGCCCTGGCATCTTGAGTAGCAGGTATGCATAGTGTGGGACAGCCAAGAACCTTGCGAATGCTACACGCCCGAGGATGGCGTGGTACTGTGATGGCCAGTCCACTACTTCGAATTCGAGCCGTTCCAGTCGGAAATTGTCCGGCTTGCCGAAGATGACGTCGAGCCATATTTTGCCCAGGGGAAATATGCCCTTTCCTGGGATAATGTCGTGGAACGTTGTATCTGATTGTTCCAGGCTGCATTGCGGGATCCGCATTGCTGCCAAAGTACTTGCGAACATCAGATTGATGCTGCTGCCGCCGTCCATGAAGACGCGACTCATCTCGAAACCTCCGATCTGCGCCTCCAGCACCAGGGCAGCATGACCTAGGCGAGGGATCTGGCAAGGGTGATCCGAACGACCGAACGTGATGCAGGACTCCGATCCGCTGAGGTACTCAGGGATGGCGGGTGGAGTTGCCACGACCAGGTTGATCTGTCAGGTTATTTTCTTCTGCACCCTATTCGTGGGGCGCCCCTTCTGGATCATCAGGGCTCCTTTCGGCGGGGGATACCCGTTCCCAGCGTTGTTCTGTGCTGGTGCGACTGGTTGGTTCGGGCCTCCTATAGGTGGCGGTGGAGGAGCTCCATGCGCTATCTCACCCGGCGCGGGTGCGTTTCCGAATCCAGGAAGTGGAGCTTGCTGCCTCATCTGGACCATGCTTTCGCTAAGTTTCTGGAACTCGCGGCAGTCCTTGAGCATGTGTCTTGCCTTCTTCTTGCCATCCTGCTTGTCAATGTAGAAGTGGATGGTGCATGGACCCGAAATTTTTTCGTATGCTGAGGGTCCGTTATCGCGGTCGCGGCGCTGTCACGACTGTGCTGGGCGTCCTCCATCGCGGAAGTTTCCTCCGCGGTATCCTCCGCTGTTGCGGTTGGCGTCGTTGCGGCGATCGGCGTAGCCGGCCGCGACCATGTCGGGTCCGTCGCGATCGTCGTAGACGCGTGATCTTCTCTTGCTACGGCGCTCTCGCTGTCGGCCGTAGTCATCCTCTTCCTCGGATTGTGCTCGGTGGATGGAATCTTCGCCGTCAGCCCACCTGTTGGCAATGTCCATGAGGTGGTCGAGTGTCTTGGGCTTGACGCGCCCGAGTTCCTCCTTAAAGTCTTGGCGCTTGACGCCGTCCCTGAAGGCGTCGATGGCCCTCTCTTCGGAGATGTGCGCTGCGGAGTTCTTGGTGTTGGACCAGCGTAGTATGTATGAGCGAATGGATTCGCCCGTTTGTTGAGTGCAGGCTCGCAACTCTTCTATTGAGGCAGGCCTCTTGCTGGTGCCCTTGAAGTTTCGGATGAAGCTGTAAGCTAGCTCATCCCAGCTTTGGATGGACCCTGAAGATAGGCTGCTGAGCCAGATCCGGGCTGCGCCTGTCAGCTGCAGCTGAAGGCATTGCATGGCAGTCTCTTTGTTTCCACCGTGCAGTTTGACGGATGATAAGTGGTCGCTGAGCCAAGCCTTTGGGTCTTGAGTGCCATCGAACTTTGGAGTATCCGAAGGAATCTTGAAATTTCGTGGCATCTGTGTCCGTCGGACAGATCTGCTGAAGCACCGGGCTTCGCAGAGTTCTCCTTCGTCTTCGTCCATCTCAGATTCAGACGAGCATGCGCGCTTTGTCGATTTTGCGCTGCGTGAGCGCGTCTCTGGCGTCGTAGTTGCGGTGATGGCACGAGCTCTTCTTCCTTCGAGGAAGGTCATGTTCCTCTTCTTCGGATGAAGGGGTGGAGCTGCGGTCGAACCTGACCGGAGCTTTCTTCTTCGGCTCCGTAGGGGCTTCCTGGTGGAGCGCGGCACCGACGAGTCCGAGTCCGGTAAGTGCGGACTTGTGCATGGCTCTTTTCGGGTCCCCTTCCGGAGGTGGGTGGGCCGCGAGGTACGCAGTGGCTGCCATGATCGCAGCCTGCGGCGTTTTCGGGATGACGTTGCCGTCAGCGTCCATCTCCATGAAGGATGTGTGGAGGGTTCGGGTCACCTCACGGTGCTCCTGGGGATCCATGTTCTCCATTCGAGAGCGGTGCTTGTTGCCTTGGTTTCCGTTCGAGCTGGAGCCGATGCCCATGGCGGAGAGCGCGGCTCGTCACGCGCTGGACTCTGAGGCTGCTTGCTTGTGTTTGTCAAGCACCTCCTGCATCTTGACCTGCTTTTTGTGCTCCTCGATCAGGAGCAGATGGTAGGCCATCAGCAGATCCCGGGAGGAGTCTGCAGGCAGGACTATGTTGCCCGCCACGGCGTTGCGGGCCTGGGCCCATCCTTCTTTGCTAAGGCGGATGACGTGGCCGTTGTTTTCCCCTTCGGGTGGGGGAGACTGGCTTCTTCTATTCCCGTTGTTTCGATCTGGCGGGTTAGGTGGTGGGTTGGGTGGCGGGTTGGGTGTTTGCTGATCCCCGTCAGCCTGTATGACTACGGCGCATTGGTAGCGCTCGTAGATTGGCCCGTTGCTACCGCAGCTTTTAGATCCGGAACCGTAGGTCCCTTCATCCGACGGCGGATCGCACAGATCGGAGTTGCAGCTGCTGCTGTCGTAGGAATCATCTGCTGATGATGTTGTGCGTAGCACGGGGTGTGGGGTCCATGAAGCGGGCATGATTGATGGTAGGGGCACCCGCTCAGGGAGGCGGAGAGTGCCAGTTTGCCCCACCTGGATGCAGAAGCTCCCGAACAGGATTTCGAGTCCGTCGCCTACGGGCTCGAAGTCCTTCATGGTGGCCGGTGAGTGGGCGGTGAAGTCGAAAGCGCCGAAGAGGAGGTGACTCTCCGTCGCCGCAGAGTTGTAGATCGATCGGGTTGGGACCGTCACGATCGCACAATCAGCGTCCCCGGTTCCCACAGACGGCGCCAATTGACAAGGTTTCGACTCGTCAATGCCCATTGTTATGGACTTGGGTTTTGGAGAAGATGGGGATGCTGGAGATCGCGGAACGGTTAGCAAACAAGCAACACGGGGACACGAGGTTTACCCAGGTTCAGGCCCCCGGAGGGAAAACCCTACTACTACTTGTCTGCTCTTGATTACGACGGAACCGAAGGTTACAGGGGTGCGCAGATGCAATCTGGCGTGGGGGTGTGTATGTGAAAGTATGAGAGAGAGATCTAGGTAGTGCCCTCCTAGCCTTTATATAGACTTAGGCAGGTCCCGGGCATAGACCTAGTCGGTTACAGGTTCTAGGGTTTTACCCCTTTGAATTTCCTATCTACTCTAGTCTTACTCTCCAAGGATCCGAAAGCGTCATGGGCCTTGGCCACCCGAAAATCTTCATGGGCCAGCGTATAGTTGCCGTGGGCCTTTCTTGGGCTGGACCAGGTATGCTAAGATCGTGTACCCGTGGGGTATAACCATGTCACCTGCCATTCGATAAAGTTTGACGATAGTTTAAAATGGTTCGTAGTAGTATCTGTCACGGTATTTAACTTTGGAACTCGTCCAAATATAACATGGAATTAACTTTCATCCCACTGCTCCACCTTCTATAATTCACATAGCCTAATTGAGATAAAAATTATTTTTATATGTAACAAGTCGAGCATCAATGTAACACCTTACAACGAACCGTTTGTCACTTATGCATACAAAACATCTTCTTTGTTCTTCTAAAGTACATAAGAATATACTTACTATTGTCACATGATCATCATATGTATCACTCTGGTATATGTTCATAATATTTTATAGCATAAGACATATCTGGTTATGTATATATCATGGTGTACATGATTGATATAATCGTTCATGTGGTTTTACTCATCAAGTGTCAAAACACTTAATTTTCGATTCAACCTCTTCCATGCAAATAAGAAATCTTTCTTGTCGTCTCCATATTGGATCAATTCAATATTTTATCTATGTACTTTGGTATAACTATATTAGTCGCCTCAATCTATCTATATAGATATATACAAATCTAATTCTAGTGAAATATTTCTCGTGTCAAGAAATGATACATCATTTTCAATCAACGATATGTCGTCCACATAAAGTATTAAAAATATGTATTAGCCCTCACACTTAATTTCTTGTAAACATATAAGCATCTTCATAGTTTCTGATGAAATCAAATCTTTCAGTTTTATCAAAGTAAAGATTCCAACTCCGTGATACCAACTTCTACCAATGAGGTGGTGAAGGCTCCAAGAACTAGATTTCTTTTAAAATTTTCTCTTAGGAGTCCTTTGTGTAAAGAGTGTAGGTCCTAGTTGTATTATGTTTATCGTTTTGGACCTTCCTGCAAGTTGTAATCCCACCCGCATCCAAAGGTGTAATTGATGCGACCCCATGGGACTCCTAGGCTGGTTATATGTTGTGGACCGTCCGATCAGGCCTTCAGAGGACATCTGAGTCACTATTTTTTTCACCTCTGCAGTAAAAACTTGGTCTGTTGCGTGCACCCGAATTTCCTACCCAGCTTCGTGCTGCTCTCTACCCAATATCATTTGGTTCCCGCTCTGGAACGGGTGGTCCCGCATGTTGGACTCGCTGGTGTGATTTTTGTTGGCCCATGGTCGGGTGTTGCTCGCCTGGCGGGGGCAGCGGCCCAGGCCCCGCATGTCCGGGTGGGTCGTCGTTAGTTACGATGCAGCCCACCGCGTAGACTAGCCGATTTGTACCCTCCCCCCTCTCTGCTCCGCTTGCTGGTCGTGGCCCTGCTTCTCTTTTTGTTCGGCCGTCAGCGACCTAGTGCAGGAGGAGGTAACGTTGCTCTTGTCGCTTTGACGGTAGAAATATCTGCTCACTCCGGGGCAAGATTGGGTTTCCTCCTCTACCGTTTCGATCGCATGGTGTGCCAGTGCCTATTGCTCCTCCCTAGAGGCTGGCCGGTTATACATCCCCCGCTTCCTCTCCCTCACTCGCTCGTCCTGCTTGACTCCCTCGGCTCCTCCGGTTCTTCATCTTCGCGCTGGACCGATCGCCGGCTGTCTTCCCCATTTCAACCACCCTCGCCATGGATGCTCTCTGTGGAGATTTTGGTTAGGGTGCATCGCTCTTTGGTTTTTTGGGGCTAGATTTGTTTGGTTCTTTATCGCGTATCCATTTTCCGCATTCCTTAGGCCGGGCGGCCGACGCGTTCGTGCTCCTTTTTTTTGGATTGGTTGCTTTCGTCTCGATGGGAATCCAGGGTTTGGATGTACTGTATTCCCAATTTGTTTTCCCCCTCTTCTTCCTTCCTTTTTCGCGGAGGAGCGACTCCTGCTTGCTACTTCCTTTTTTGGTTAATCGCTTTCACCACTGTTGGGATCTAGGGTTTGACTGTGCATTCTTCATCACGGGTGGCTTACCTAGCTTCTTTCCCACTTTTATTTTGTAGGTGGTTCGCTCACTGATGGTTGCTAGGTTGGCTCGTCGCCTCTTCTCTCCTGTGATTTCTGGTAAGTTACGATTTTTTGTTCCTCGCGCCTAGGATTTAGTCGGGCTGGCTGCTGCGGAGTTGGTTGTCTCAGGGATGGTGCTGGGAGGGGTTCGTCGGGGCCTAGGTGAAAGATCACAGATGCCTCCCCCGTGAGAAAGATGAACAGATCAGAGAGATCACTAGGTACTTTCATGACTTTGTGACAAACTGTGTCCAATGTAAATGATAAAGTACATCAGATCGCTGAAGCATGATATTCTACTGGAACTTCTCAGCTGGACAATGACATCAACTCTACTCTCTAGTATATCCAGCAAGTCACAAAGCATCTTCAAGCATCTCCTCCGGCTAGCCGTTGCTTCTCGGTCTTTTAGAAACAAGTGCTCTTTCTGTAGATGGATTTCAGTCATGAAGTCACACCTGCTTTTTATAGTTCTATATGTACATCAGCACTTGTTGTGCCGCCTAAGGTTTGCTCTACTGGAAACGTCTAAGAAACTCAGTTATGCTTTTGCTCCTTGCATGTGCGCAATTATGTAATCATATGAATCATCCATCCTTGTTAGGACAGATGTGTTATCCTGTTAAGTTCGCAATATGTGTTGCTTAGCTTTTATCTTGCTTGTACATTTTTTAGCTCCTACTGATTAATAAGTTTATAGATTTACCTAACTGACCTTTTTGGATGTCCAAAAATATTGCCATTCACTGCTCAAGATTTTAACTATATATAGTGATCGAGTATACCGAAACGGCAAGAAGCGTCTCTAAATCTAGTAAATATAAGCAGCCTGGGTCCGTTGGACCCGATCCTTCTTTTAAAAAAAGGGGGCAAACCCGGTGCCATTGCCAGGATCAAGGTTTATTACTGACCGAATTGGTTGCGATCCACAGGCGTCGCCAGCGGCACATTGGAGGGTCGTCCATCCATCCATCCATCCAACGATCACGATGCAGACAAACTAGCTCAACTGATTTTTAGCGATCGATGCAGCGTTAATGGGTCTGTCCTTTGCTTGCTAAATTCGCCTACGTATTTTCGAAAAAATAAAAATCGCCTATGTACCTTCGCTGAGACAAATAAATATTTCAGCGCCGTACCACAATTTAATGACCGACCGAATGTCGTTTCCCAGCGAAATGCCGACATGCGCGCACGGCGATCTGTCCCTGCATCCCCACATCCGTTCCCGTTCAATTATTGTGAAACGCTTTCCGCAAAGCGGTTGCCATCTGTACGCGCGTGTCACGGCCGCGCGATGTCGGCATCGGGGAACAGTAGCGTTCTGTCCGACAGGCGGACGGCTGTCACGGCACGTACTGAGACAGATGGTGGGGGTGTGTGTGTGGGTGTGGGGGGGGGGGGGGGGGGGGGGAGGCTGCGATGATCGTCGTCGTGGCACCATGTGGGATCACCGCCCGCGAGTTTGTTCTTGGCTTTTTTTTGGCCTGATGACAAACTCGTTTTCTTCTGAAATTGATTTTAGTAAGTACCACTAGTAATTGCTGCCCGCTTTGACGATGACGAGATCTGAGCCCGGACTGTGATGCGTCGACGACGATGTCTCTCCCTAGATGGATCGATGGTCAGTTGGTTGCTGCCTCACTGCGTCGATCGTGACAAGCAGGGTGTTTCTTTTGCACGGCAGGGCTAGCTCTCAGTTGGTGATCCAGCCAGCTGCTAAAGGATCTAGACCGATCTTCAGAGTAACTTCACCGGGCCGACCCATTCGGTCGCTTTAAGCGGTCCGTTTGGGTCGGGTCATGGTTGGTCCGGCCTGTCCGGCCGATCGCGCCTAGCGGTACGATCCATTTGTTCGTGTCTGGCCAACCAATCTGTCCGTGTCTGGACATCGTCAACGTCGGCATATTTTTAGTGTCTTTCCGCTGCCACGTCGTCTCCGTCTTTTTTTCCTACCGCTTCCCGCAAGTTCTGGGCGTTTCCCGCCGCGTCCAGCCACAGCCATAAAAAGGGGAGGTCGCCGAGCTATCTTCGGCCAGACATGCACCACCCGCAGCACAAAAAGCCACCATGCCTAGCCACCGGCGTCGATCCAACGAGCTCCGTGGCAACCCCGACGCCGGCATAGAAGAGGTTTTTCAGCGGCCGCTGCCCCCGTAAAACCCGCCGGACTTACCGGGTGTGCTTCCTCTTCCAATTCTGGGGCGCCTGCGGATTTACAGGATGCACACCGCGCCGTGTCGCCCTTTCTACAACCGTCACGTGGACACCGCCCGCGAGTTTGTTCTTGGCTTTTTTGGCCTGATGACAAACTCGTTTTCTTCTGAAATTGATTTTGGTACCACTAGTAATTGTTGCCCGCTTTGACGATGACGAGATTTGAGCCCGGACTGTGATGCGTCGACGACGATGCTGTCTCTCCCTAGATGGATGGATGGTCAGTTGGTTGCTGCCTCACTCCGTCGATCGTGACAAGCAGGGTGTTTCTTTTGCACGGCAGGGCTAGCTCTCGGTTGGTGACCCAGCCAGCTGGTAAAGGATCTAGACCGATCTTCAGGGCAACTTCACCGTGCCGATCCATTCGGTCGCTTTAAGCGGGTCCGTTTGGGTCGGATCATGTTCGATTTGGACTGTGATCCGGCCTGTCTGGCCGATCGCGCCCAGCGGTATGACCCATTTGTTCGTGTCTGGCCAACCAATCTGTCCGTGTCTGGCCATCGCCAACGTCGGCGTATTTCCACTGTCTTTCCGCTGTCATGTCGTCTGCGTCTTTCTTTTCTGCCGCTTCCCGCTGTTAGATGTATATATTTGGGAGGCTACCAACGAAGCTACAACCTCGCGTCTCTCGTCCCCCCGAGGGCGACGAGACGCCGCCGCCTCCTCCGGCCGTCTCCCTCCCCCCTCACCGCCCCTCCTATTCGCCGCCGCCGGCCCAGGTCGCAGGGCAAAGCCCTGGCGGCACCGGCGGTGGCGGACTGCCCTCCCCCCGCGCCCAGGAGCTTCAGGTCGGGGCCCAAGGCTCGGCGGCGTTGGTGTTCTTCGGGAGGTCTGGATCCGGCGTTTCCGGGTGTCCCTGGCGGTGGAGCTTCCTTCGGTAGCAGGGCCATGGCGGGGAGAGCCTCCGGCGGCTGCCCCTGGCCGGACCTGGGCGCCTCGGCCCTAGATGGGCTTGGGAGGGCCCAGATGGGCTTCGGTGGGCTGGGCTCTGCCTTGATGGTCTCTCTGCAGGCGGTGGCGATGGCTCGCTGAGCTTGGTTGCAGCGCTGCGGCTCGCCCATTGCAGCAGCGGTGGCTTGGGTTTTACGGGTCCATCTGGGCCTGGCCGAGCCTATCTGGGCCTGGTGTGCCCGGGCTACTCTGCCCGGTCTTTGACTGCCTCCCGGCAGTGGGGGTGGGTTCCTCCCGCGGGCTGCGGTGCTGCTATTCTCGTTCCGGCGTCGTCATGTATCTATGTCTTGCAGGCCACGTGCTAGTGTACACGAAGCGACGGTGTTGGTGAGTCCAAGGTCGTGGTGGCGCATGCTGGTTGGTGGCGAAGCTGGGTAGTGGTGCTCTGTTGCGCTAGGGTTCTGTGTGGGCGGAGGTCGGGAGAAATCCCTGTTGGCTTGTCCGACCCTGATGCGGTGCCGCCGCCGGGTGGCACCATTCCCTCCTGGGGGGCATTGTGGGAATCCCTGCCCCTACTCTACCCGGAGTGCCGGGGGAAACCCTTGGACCTTGGTCCAGGCAGCAATGCCGTGTCGATGGTGCTTCTCTCGGGAAGGGGCTGCTAGGGACTCGGCGTTTTGGTGCACTTGGAGTGTGGTGGAAAAAGTTGGAGGGCGCAGCGACTACGGGTCATCTCCATCTAGTCAACTCGTCCTGCTCTTCATTTCTTTTCTTTTGGGCATGTCGGGCGTGTGTGTGCTGTTGCCCCAGCATCGTGTATCGTGTTGTGTTTTCCTTTGGGCGTTGTGCTGTCTGGCCCAGCAGCGGTCTTATCTGTGTGCTTTATTTATAAAGCGGGGCGAAAGCCTATTTCGAGATGTATATATTTGTATTGTAGTTTTCCCCATATGTTAGGGAGTTTCCTGCATATTCACACTTGTACCTGTATTATATATTGTGGCCTTTGGCCCCTAGAGGAATACAAGTTGCATATTCCTGACATGGTATCAGAGCTAGGTTAGCCTCCTCCTACTCGCAACATCATCGCTTTAGCCGCCACCGTCCCTGTCGCCGACGGCCTTGCCGTTGTCGCCGCCGCCGGTTGCCGCCTGTCCACGTCCAATTTTCTGGCCATCTGCTGTCGTCGCCTGTTCGTCTTCGGATCCAGATTCGTTTCTCGTCCACAAGTAGGGTCACGCGCGGTGTCCTTCGTTCACGCGAGATCGATCTGTTCTTCGTTCACGCGGGATCGATCTGATCCGCTACCTCCCCGCCTCCTGACGCGTCCTGCCTCTATCTGCTCTCCGACTGCCCGCCTCGATCTGCTCCCTGGCGGGTCCTACGGGGGGCACCTCGTCTGCTCCTGACATCGCGCCAGGCCAGGCACTCCGCCTGCTCGCGTGACACCAGGCGGGACCCGTCTCCCGTCTGCTCCCTGCAACCGCCCACGCGGGACACTGCCCACGCCGCCTCGTCTGCTCCCTGACACCGCGCCAGGACACTGCCCACGTGCGGCCAGGCACTCTGCCCCACCTTCTGAGCCGACGCGGCGGGTCCTCCTACTCCTTGACACCGCCCACGCGCGGCCCCGCCTCCTGACGCTTCGTCCGTGTGGCCCCGCCCCTGAAGCTCCGCCCCCCTCCTGCCTGGCCCGCCGCCGGCTGGCTCTGATTTCGTCTGCTTGCGTCAGATCTAGATCTGATCTGTGTTAAAAGAGAGAGAGAGAGAGAGAGAGAGAGAGAGAGAGAGAGAGAGAGATGTCTTCTTCATCGGGTTATGTTGCGATTCCTCGCTGCCCGGTGGTCTTTGATGGCGAATTACCCTGGTTTCGCTGCCTTTATGCGCGTTCACATGCGTGGTCTCCGTCTTTGGGGTGTGCTCTCTGGCGAGGTCTCTTGTCCGTTGTGCCCCCCTGCTCCTGTGGCTCCTCTTCCGCCGACGCCGATTGTTCTCGGTGCTGATGCTTCTCAAGAGGCCAAGGATGCTGCTCAGAGTGCTGATGATAGTGTTGTTGCTGCTTATGACCTGAAGTTCAAGCAGTACTCTTCTGATCTTGAGGCCTATCGACACGCTCTGACTGCTTACACTCAGTGGGTTGATGAGTATGCTCGTGCTGCTGCTGTTCTCACCTCCAGTGTTCTGCCCCAGCATGCTGCTGAGTTCATGAGTCTCCCTACTGTTGCCGCTCAGTGTGCTCATCTTCGTCAGCGCTATCAGCCGTCTGGGGATGCTATTTACATGTCTGTGGTTCGCCAGGAGCATGCTCTCCAGCAGGG
This sequence comes from Avena sativa, assembly GCA_916181665.1. Classification (NCBI taxonomy): domain Eukaryota; kingdom Viridiplantae; phylum Streptophyta; class Magnoliopsida; order Poales; family Poaceae; genus Avena; species Avena sativa. Next base: position 496,767,905 of record OV702299.1, on the reverse strand, counting down.
TGATTCTACTATTGATGAGTTCTATACTCAGAGTGCTGCTATCTAGCGTCAGCTTGATTCTCTTCGTACTGCTGTTTGTGGCACATGCTCGTGTTGCCAGATTGTGCGCTCGGACTTGGAGTTTCACCGCATATATGAGTTTCTGTCTCGGCTCCGCCAGGAGTTTGAGCCCCGGCGTGCTCAGCTGAATGCTCGTGGTCGCGTTCCGCTCTCTAAGGTGTTGTCTGAGCTTCGGGCTGAGGAGACCCGTCTCCGTGGTGTTGGTCTTCTTGTGGTTCCATCTGTGCTTGCTACCCGTGGTCCTCCTATGTCGTCTGTTCCTTTGACTCAGCCGCGGTCCTCTGTGCCGCCGCCGATACTACCCACTCCTCCAGTTCAGGGTCAGAGTCAGCACCAGCAGTTTCAGGGTCAGAGTCAGCAGTTTCAGGGTCAGAGTCAGCACCAGCAGTTTCAGGCCAGAGTCAGCACCAGCAGGCTCGTGGTCAGGGTCGCCGTGGTTCTCTTCGTCACTTCTCTTACTGTAACAAGGATGGCCACACTTGGGCCACCTGTTATACACGGGATCCCAGTTTACGTCAGCAGCACCAGGCTCGTGGGCAGTCGGCTCCTTCTGGATCTTCAGCAGTTGCTCTCCCTCCGATCAGGACATTATCAGGAGTCTTCGCGGTCTGCTTGCTGCTACAGGCTCTTCTTCGACAGGCACTGCTGGTTCTGTGACTGATTCTTCAGGCCCTGTGCGACCACCACCTCCTACACAGTCAGGTACGTCACCATGGTATCTGGATTCTGGAGCTTCTTTTCCTATGACCTCTGAGTCTTCTTTTCTGTCCGCTCTTCGTTCTCTCCCTTCTCTTGTCCGTGTTTTCACAGTTGATGGTACCTCTCTCCCTGTTTCTAGTCGGGGCACCCTCTCTACTTCTTCTTTTTCTGTTCCTGATATTTCTCATGTCCCTCTTCTTAAGATGAATCTATTTTCTGCTAGCCAGCTTACTGACTCTGGTTGTCGCGTCATGCTTGATGTTGATTCTTGTGTTGTCCAGGACCGTCGCACGCAGGCCCTAGTTGGAGCTGGCCCTCGCAGCCGTGACTCTTCAGGACTTTGGGAGTTAGACTGGCTTCGTGTTCCTTCCGCTTCCACTTCATCTTCTAGTTCTTATCCGATCTTCGCCTCTGCTACCAGCTTCTTTCAGCAGTGGCATCATCGTCTTGGCCACCTTTGTGACTCTCGCCTGTCGTCATTAGTTCATCGTGGTGTTCTGGGGTCTGTCTCAGGAGATGGGTCTTTACATTGTCAGGGCTGTAGGTTGGGTAAACAGATTCAACTTCCCTATCCTACTAGCGCGTCTGTATCTCAGCGACCTTTTGATTTAGTTCATTCCGATGTTTGGGGTCCGGCTCCTTTCGCTTCGAAAGGGGGCCATCGCTACTATATTTTATTCATCGATGATTTTTCTCGGTACACTTGGTTGTATTTTATGTGCTCTCGTAGTGAGGTGCTCTCCATATATCAGCGTTTTGCGGCCATGGTTCGTACTCAATATTCTACCCCCATTCGTGTGTTTCGTGTTGATTCTGCTGGTGAGTATATCTCCCAGATGTTGCGAGGTGTCCTTGCTGAGCAGGGCACTCTTGCTCAGTTTTCCTGTCCTGGTGCCCATGCCCAGAATGGCATTACTGAGCATAAGCATCATCATCTTCTTGAGACCACCCGTGCCATGATGATTGCTTCCTCTCTTCCGCCGCATTTCTGGGCTGAGGCTGTTGCTACGTCCGCTTACCTCATCAATATTCAGCCTTCTGCTGCTCTGCAGGGTGGTATCCCTCTTGAGAGCCTATCTGGACAGTCTCCAGACTACTCCATGCTTCACTCATTTGGTTGTGTTTGCTATGTTCTTCTTGCTCCTCGCGAACACACCAAACTGACTGCTTAGTCTATTGAGTGTGTTTTTCTTGGATACAGTAATGAGCATAAGGGCTTTCGCTGTTGGGACCCCGTTGGTCGTTGGATGCGTATCTCTCGTGATGTTACTTTTGATGAGATGCGCCCTTTCTATCCTCGTCCCACCGCTGGTACCTACCCTGTGGAAGATATCTCTTTTCTTCTTTTTCCTGACACACCTCCTTCTACTCTCATTGTGTCTTCTTCAGGATCTCCTACCCCTGATGTCTCTTCTTCTACACTGTCCTCCTCTGCTCCGTCTAGTTCTCCTAGTTCTCCTCGTTCTCCGGAGTTTTCCTCTGCTATTCCTTCTTCTCCATCGTCGTCTCCTGAGTCGTCTTCTTCTGATGAGCTTCCCTCTACTTGTCCTGTTCGTCAGCGTCGTGCCCCCAACTGCTACTCTCCTAGTCAGTATGGTCTTTCTGTTGCCTCCGAGCCGACTTCTTATCGGGATGCTGAGCATCATCCTGAATGGCAGCTGGCCATGGCTGAGGAGATTGCTGCGCTTGAGCGCACTGGCACCTGGGATCTTGTTTCTCCCCCTCCCGGTGTTCGTCCTATCACGTGTAAGTGGGTCTATATGTAGGGGTTCGTAGCATGGAAAACAAAAAAATTCTATCGCATACAAACAAACAAGCCAAGATCTATCTACTAGATTGTAGCAACGAGTCGATGGAATAACTCACCCTCGAAGATTCCAAAGTGTTTAACGAGAGCGGATTCCCGTGGGTGATGTAGTCGTACTCTTTCCGATCTCAAGATCGCGTAGACGATCCTTCCGGCGCTGCGTTCCGGCAACGCTTCCGCAGTCGGTCACACGTTCGGTACTCAATGAAGACCTTCCTCTCCCTTGTTCCAGCAGGCAGCGGAGGTTGTAGCACTCCTCGCGATTCCGGCAGCACGACGTCGTGGTACCGGAAGTAGAGGGGAGATCTCGCAGGGCTTCGCCTTAAGCCGGAGCGAGTATGGTGGACTATGAGAGAGCCTCGGTGATCTAGGGTTTAGACACACCAAGGAGGAGGTGCTAGGGCCGGCGGCTAGGGCTTAGGGCAGCCCAAGTCGGCGGCTAGGGGAGAAACCCTAGGCGGCGGCTTTGGTGGGCGGCGGCTAGGGTTTAGGTTTAGAGGGGCGTGGTGTTGTGTCTTGGAGGGGCAGCCCTGCCCCTCCTTATATAGGTGGAGGGGGCGCGCCAAGGGGAGGGGAGCCCCTCCCCAACTCGGTCTCCAAGTGGGCCGGCGGTGGAGGGAGGGAACTCCTCCCCAAGTAGGTTTCCTACTCTCCCTCCACCAAACAAAAATAGCCGTTTGACTTTTCAAATTGGCGTTTGACTTTTCAAACTAGGATTTGATTTAACCCTTTATTTTGTTCAGCGATGACACCTAGTACATGATGCAACCATTACAACTTGTTATGACACATTCATGTACCCTTCCCCTCCAGAGTGCCGGACATTCCGGAACCTTCTAGAACATTCCCGATGAAAACACTGGAACCATTCTCCAACCCCGAAACAGGACTTTCCTTATATGAATCTTATTCTCCGGACCATTCCGGATCTCCTCGTGATATCCCGGATCCCATCCGAGACTCCGAATAACATTCGGTCTCTTACTCATCATTCCATAACTACTCAACAACGTCGAATCCTTAAGTGTGTCTCCCTACGGTTCGTGAATTATGCGGACATGATCGAGACACATCTCCGATCAATAACCAATAGAGGAATCTGGAAATTCATATGGCTCCCACATATTTCTACGATTACTTTGTGATCGAATGAACCACTTACATATGATACCAATTTCCCTTTGTCTCACGATAGCTTACTTATCCGAGGTTTATGATCGTCGGTATCTCTGCATACCTAGTTCAACCTCGTTACTGATAAGTACTTTTTCTCGTTCCCGTGATTTTTGAACCAGTCACATGCTTGCAAGCCAATTGGATGATATTCCACCGAGAGGGCCCAGAGTATATCTATCCGTCATATGGATGGACAAATCCCACTCTTGATCCATGTGTCTCAACCAATACTTTCCTAACACTCAATGCCACCTTTATAGCCACCCAATTACGGTGTGGTGTTTGATGTCATCAAAGCATCCTTCCGGTGAAGGTGATATGCATGATCTCATGGTCGAAGGAATTAAGTTACTATGTATCAGAAAGCATATAGCAATTGAACTATTAAAATGACTTGATCTTTATGCTACGCTTATCTATAGGAGTATGTCCATCATATCATTCTCCTAACGATATGACCTTGTTGTTAATAACATCTCAATGTTCATGATAGGGAAACCACAATCATTTATTAACCAACAAGCTAGTATTATATAGAGGCTTTACTAGGGACTTCAATTTAAGTTTACAAATCACACAAGTATTAATGTTTCCTTGTTAATATTATTATAGCATGAATATAAACATTTATCATAAACACAAAGATATAATAATAACTATATGTATTATTGCCTCTAGGGCATATCTCCAACACTATAAGATTAAGACCCGCTCCGATGGATCTCTTGAGCGCTACAAAGCGCGTCTTGTGGCTCGTGGTTTTCAGCACGAGCATGGTCGTGACTATGATGAGACCTTTGCTCCTTTGGCTCATATGACCACTATGCGTACTCTTCTTGTTGTTGCTTCTGTTCGTCACTGGTCTATGTCCCAGCTTGATGTTCAGAATGCCTTTCTCAATGGTGAGTTGAGTGAGGAGGTCTATATGCAGCCTCCTCCTGGGTATTCTGTTCCTGAGGGGATGGTTTGTCGTCTTTGACGTTCTCTTTATGGCCTCAAACAGGCTCCTCGTGCCTGGTTTGAACGCTTTGCTTCTGTAGTGACTGCTGCTGGTTTCTCCCCTAGTGCTCATGATCTAGCGCTGTTTGTTCACACTTCTCCTCGTGGACGCACTCTTCTTCTTCTCTATGTTGATGATATGATCATTACTGGTGATGATCCTAAGTATATCGCCTTTGTTAAGGCTCGTCTTCGTGAGCAGTTTCTTATGACTGATCTTGGTCCTCTTTGATACTTTCTTGGGATTGAGGTTTCCTCCACTTCTGATGGCTTTTACATCTCTCAGGAAAAGTATATTCAGGATCTTCTTGCTCGTGCTGCTCTTGGGGATGAGCGCACTGTTGAGACCCCTATGGAGCTTAATGTTAAGCTTCAACCTACTGATGGTGATCCTCTTTCTAGTCCGACGCGTTATCGTCATCTTGTTGGAAGTCTTGTTTATCTTGCTGTCACTCGTCCTTACATTTCTTATCCTGTTCATATTCTGAGTCAGTTTGTTTCTGCCCCTACCACTGTTCACTATAGTCATCTTCTCCGTGTTCTTCGTTATCTTCGTGGTACGATCACTCGTCGCCTTTTCTTTCCTCGGTCCAGCTCCCTCCAGCTCCAGTGCTATTCGGACGCTACGTCGGCGAGTGATCCATCGGATCGTCGTTCACTTTCTGCTTACTGTGTGTTTCTTGGTGGTTCGCTCATTGCTTGGAAGACGAAGAAACAGACAGCGGTTTCCCGTTCGAGTGTTGAGGCTGAGTTGCGTGCTATGGCCTTGTTGACTGCTGAGGTGACCTGGTTACGGTGGTTACTTGCGGATTTTGGGGTATCTATTACCACACCCACTATGGTTTTGTCTGACAGTACAGGTGCTATTAGTGTTGCACGTGATCCGGTCAAGCATGAGCTTACCAAGCATATTGGTGTTGATGCTTTCGATACACGTGCTCAGGTGCAGGCTCAGGTTGTTGCACTTCAGTATGTGCCTTCAGATTTATAGTTGGCGGATTTCTTCACGAAGGCACAGACCAGAGCGCAGCATGATTTCTTACTCTCCAAACTCAGTGATATGGATCCACCATGAGTTTGAGGGGGGGTGTTAGATGTATATATTTGTATTGTAGTTTTCCCCATATGTTAGGGGGCTTCCTGCATATTCACACCTGTACCTGTATTATATATTGTGGCCTTTGGCCCCCAGAGGAATACAAGTTGCATATTCCTGACACCCGCAAGTTCTGGGCGTTTTCCGCCACGTCCAGGCACAGCCATAAAAAGGGGAGGTCGCCTACTATCTTCGACCAGACCTGCACCACCCGCAGCACAAAAAGCCACCATGACTAGCCACCGACGTCGACCCGACGAGCTCCGTGGCAACCCCGACACCGGCATAGAAGAGGTTTCCCAGTGGCCGCTGCCCCCGTGGAACCCGCCGGACTTACCGGACGTGCTTCCTCTTCCAATTCTGGGGCGCCTGCGGATTTACAGGATGCACACCCCGCCGCATCGCCCTTTCTACAACCGTCACGTGGACACCGACGAGCTTCACGATGGCGGTGGCGGAACGCGTCTTTCTATCGGAATACCGGTGATGGGACTAGCTCATATTGGTGCGTGGCGACCCCCGGGAAGCGGTGATGGCCAATCCCGATGATGCTTCCCTGCGTGCCCACCTTGACCGAGCTGAAGAGGAGACACATATGTAGGAGGCGATCATCCGCTCTCTCAATGACGAATGGTGTATATGACCCATCGTAGCCGCCGCCCCCAGGGCCGGCTGCTGCGCGTAGGGTGTGTGGTGTGCTTGTAACAAATGTTTTAAGGCTTGAATAAAGATTTTCATTGCAAATGGCCAATGCCTACATTCATACATTATACATGGCGCGTGCACAACCTAGCTTACTCGTCGGAGTCGGCGGAGGAGTCGGAGTGGTAGCAACGGCGGCACATGGTGTGGTCGAAGACGCTGACACCAGACTTTCCTTCACCGTTGTACTTGAAGACGAGGATGTTGCCCGCTTTGATCTGGTGCGAGCAGGTGAATCACTCCCAGCCGTTGTCGACCAAATCAACCGGGTACCTATCGGTCCTAAAGCCGTTTGCCCACAGCAAGGCCAGCAGGGGCGGCATGTCGCCGATCAGTGTCACGAACCCGCGGGGCATGAGCAGCCTGTCATGCGGCATGCCGAGGTGGATGGCCACGACAAACTGGGTGCCTTGGTCAAAATCTTTGGGCGAAGACGGCGTTGAGGGAGAGCGTGTTGGCGTGGTGATTTGGTCACGTCCTCCACACCTCCCTCGACCACCACGCCCTTCCCTCGATCCAACGCTGCCAGCCATGGCTAGCTATAGGTAGTGGAGAACGAAAAGGAGAAGGAGGAGATGATAGTGTTCTGGGTGGGAGAGGATGGCCGCGAACGGCCAGTTAAAAACGACCGGCATCGGATGCCGGCGCGGAGGCCGAAGAGAGGGGCATTGAAGTGTCCAGTCAGGAGGGCAGGTTGTCGCCGGTCAGCCTTCCGCCGGCGCCTCTGAATCGCTGCCGCTACGCGCGTCTGAATCAAAGTCGCGGTGGCTGATGATACGTCGGAAACGTATCTATAATTTTTTATGCTCCATGCTTGTTTAGTATCTACTTTGTTTTGCTTTGTCTACACTTTGAGGTGCTTTTTCCATGTTTTCTGGTACTAACCTATTAACAAGTTGCCACAGTGCCAGTTGCCTGTTTTCTGTTGTTTTTGGTTCCAGAAAAGCTAGTAAAGAAATATTCTCGGAATTGGACGGGACAAACGTCAAAGTCAATTAATTTCTGTGGGGAATAAGAAGTCCAAAGGAGAGACAGAGAGGCATGCCAGGGCGGCCACACACCCCTAGGCGCGAGTGGGCCCTGCCCCGCGCCTAGGCAGGGTGTGGGGCCCCTGGCCACCGCCCCGGCCTCCCCATTCGTCTATAAGAAGCCCCCGATGCAGAAACCCTAAGTACTCGATCAAATCTCCACGAAACCTTTTGTAACCACCGCCACCGTCGTCCCTAGATCGGTGGGGATCTGAGGTTCTTCCCGGCACCCTGTCGGAGGGGAGATCATCCCGGAGGCCTTCTCTCCGGTATGATGCGTGAGTAGTTCCACCTTGGACTATGGGTCCATGTAGTAGCTATATGGTTGTATCTCCTCCTTGTGCTTTCATGTATAGATCTTGTAAGCTTCGTTCATGATCAAGATCTAATCTATTCGTAATCATGCATGTTGTGTTTGCAGGGATCCGATGGATATTGAGATTATTATGTTGGTTTGATTAATGGTTTTGTCTTTATGATTCTATCATGTCTGTGTTGTTTGTCATCTTGCATGCTCTCTGTTGTTAGTAGCGATCTTATCCAAGTAGTTGCTAGTGACTCCAAGAGGGAGTATTTATGCTCGATAGTGGGTTCATGCCTCTAGTTTCCAAGGGAAGTGACAATAATCTCTTCGGTTGTAGATGTGTTGTTGCTACTAGGGAGAAAACAACGGTCGCTTGTTTATGGAACATGTGGACTGTTTACCTTACACACTTTTCTTAAAGCAGTTGTCTGTTGCTTGCAACTTAATACTGGAGGGGGTTCAGATGATAACCTGAAGGTGGACTTCTAGTCATAGATGCAGTTGGATGGCGGTCTATGTATCTTGTTGTATTGCCAATTAAATCTCATAGGATCTTTCTGACTAGTAATTGCATTGTTATGCCTTGCTCAGTTCCTGTCAATTGCCCTGCTGTAATTTGTTTACCCTTCATGCCATGTTGTTTATCTAAGGAGAGCACCTCTAGTGAACTATGGACCCCGGTCAAATCTTTACCATTGATACATCTTCCACTGTTACTTATTTACTTGTTGCAAACCATTACCTTCCACATCATACATTTAATCCTTTGATACAACAAACCGGTGAGCTTGACAACCTCACTGATTCGTTGGGGCAAAGTCTTGAGTTTGTGTTGTGCAGATCTCCGCATTGCTTGCAACACATGTGTGACGTTTCCTTCCTCCTTCTGGTTCGATAACCTCGGTCTCTACTGAGGGAAACTTGTTGTTGTGCTGCTGCACACCTTGCTCTTGGGGTTCCCAACAAGACTCCACCTCAAAGCACCAAGTTCTCTGGCGCCACCAAGGAGTCATCAACAAGTTTTCTGGCGCCGTTGCCGGGGAATCTAAGGACGTCTTCACTAGCGGAGTCCTCCACTTCCTTTCTCTTTACTTTGTTTTTAGTTTGCTTGGTTTTTTTTGCTTGGTTTTGTTTGCCTCTTTTCAAAAAAAACCAAAAAAAATTAGTCTAGTTTGGTTTGCTTGCTTTATTCAAAAACACAAAAAATTAGTTACTGCTCTAGTTGCCACCATGTCTGGTTTTGGACCAATATTTATTTCACCTATGGAAGAGATCTCCACTTTTAAGCAAAAAAGTGAAGAGAGTTTTAAAAAAGCTTTGTCTAGAATTTCCGCTTTACAAAGGGAAACTGAGCCTAAGATGAGTCTTAGCTTGATAGTTTCTACCACGGTATTGCTCTTCGTTATAGATATGCTTTGGATGTTGTGGCTGATACGTTGGAAACATATCTATAATTTTTTATGCTCCATGCTTGTTTTGTATCATTTGTCTTATGTTTTGTCTACATTTTGAGGTATTTTTATACACTTTTTGGAACTAACCTATTGACAAGATGCCACAGTCCCAGTTGCCAGTTTTCTTCTGTTTTTGGTTCTAGAAAGGCAGAAAATCAATATTCTCAGAATTGGACGGGACAAAAGTCAAAGTCATTATTTTTCCCGTAGCAACACGGAACCACGAAGCAGAGCCGGAGGGGGCCACAGGATGGCCGCACCCCCCTAGGCGCGGGCAAGCCCTGGAGGCGCCCACAGGGGGTGTGGGCCCCCTGGACCCCAACCGACCTTGATTCCTGCGCCTATAAGAATCCTCCGACCCAAAACCCCTAGGGTATCCAGAAGAAATCCATGAAAACCTCTGTAGCGCCGCTACCACCGAAGGGGAGATTCGGGGGACGGAAAGTCTCTGTTCTGGCACCCTACCGAGACGGGGAAGTCCCCCCAGAGCCATCTCCATCAATCTCCATCGCCATCTCCATCACCGTTGCTGATTCCCATGATGAGGAGGGAGTAGTTCTTCCTCGAGGCTAAGGGCTCTACTGGTAGCTATGTGTTCATCTCTCTCTCTATGCATGGTCATATTGTGATTATGAGCTTTGTAATCAAGTAGATCTACCTTGCTACTCAAGTGCTTTAATAGATCTCTGCTCTCCCCATGTGTGTGAAAGTGACAGCGTGCACGCCATGGTGGCACTTAGGTTTGAGTCTACATAAATACTCTTTGTGCTTTAATAGATCTATGATTTTCCCTATGTGTGTGAAAGTGACAGCGTGCATACCGTGTGTGGCACTTTGGCTAGATTGAATATTTGTTATGAGTTATATTTGGAGTTGGATGTCTCTATGAAATTGTGGTGTTTGTTGGAACCATCTAGCGCCCAAGGTGATAGTGTGGGGTTATCTAGATTGGGGAAGGCGGACTTTGAGGTGTGCTGTTATAGCCCTACCATGGATTAGAGTGTCCAACCGGAGAGTAGTTAAGAGTAGTATCATTAAGAAAAGATGTTTATATGAGAGAGTGTTCACTAGTGAAAGTATGATCCCTAGGCCTTGTTTCTAAACATTGAAACACCGTTTACATCTAGATCTATTGCATGTTTGCTTGCTTTAGTCTTTACCTCACTCACACACGTTACCCCACGTCAACAAGTCAGAAGCTATTTTCTAGCACTGTTACCACTTGTACTTCACTATCTCTTCGCCGAACTAGTGCACCTATACACCTGACAAGTGTATTGGGTGTGTTGGGGACACAAGAGAATTCTTGTATCTTGATTGCAGGATTGCTTGAGAGGGAATACCTTTGACCACTTCCTCCCTGAGTTCGATAAACCTTGGGTAATCCACTTAAGGGAAACTTGTTGCTGTTTTACAAACCTCTGCACTTGGAGGCTCAACAACTGTCTACAAGAATAGAAGTACGTAGACATCAAGCTCTTTTCTGGCGTCGTTGCCGGGGAGGTAAGGTAAAAGGTACTCACATCCTTCGGTGTGACTGCTCGAAGTTATTTCATTTAGATTCTGCAGTTTTGTCTTTTGTTTCTTGTTTTCACTAGTTAGGCTTAATGGAAAACAACAACAAAATTAGAGAGATTTATAGTGTTTAACTTGAGTTAGGAAATGAAGTGTTTGAAGAGAAAATTAAAAAACCTATGGAACATTCTTTTCATGCTAATAGCAATGTTATTAGTATGAACTTTTTGAACACCATTGTTACTAATGGTATGGAAACGTCTAAGCTTCGAGAAGCTAGTTTTTATGAGAAAGATCTTTTTAGTTCCCCAGCTTTAGGGAAGACAATTTGCTCTGATGATACTTTATCTCCCATATGTGGTAATTCTAATGATACTTGTGATATTTTAAATCCACATACTGAAAGTGTCCCTTTTAAAATACCTATTGAAATTGTTGAACGTGTTATGAATAACTGCTATTTTGGAGATGGAACTGTCCATCCTAGTGATCATTTACTCTTTATACATGAATTATGCGAGTTGTTCAAGTGTGCGGGTATTTCAATGGACCGAGTTAAGAGGAAGCTATTCCCCTTCTCACTTAGGGACAAAGCAAGGGAGTGGTATGAGCTACTAGATGATCCTCATCATTTGGCGTGGAAGGAACTTGAATCTCTTTTTTACTCTAAATTTTATCCTCCTCATGAAATTCATAAAGATAGGAATATTTATAATTTTCATCCTCATGAGGGAGAAAGTATTGCCCAAGCTTGGGGGAGATTGAAGTCACTAATGCTCAAATGTCCCATTCATGAGCTCCCCAGTAATGTTGTTATCAATAATTTTATGTAAGGCTTTCAGGACATTACAAGGACTATCTGGATACCTGTTTTGAGGGATCCTTCACAAGTAAGGAGGTCAAGGCTAAGTGAGATCTTCTTGAAACAATTCAAAGCAATACCGAAGGTTGGGATAACGACAAAGGTAAAAAAACCAGGTATAAACTATGAGTATGATTGCATTAAGTCTTTCACTGAAACTGCTAATTTTCAAGATCTTAGTGCTAGATATGGTATTGATCCTCAAATTCTTGTTAAATATTATAGAGCCTTTGCTTCCCATATTAATGCTCCTAAAGAAAAATGGGACATGTATCATGAACCTTTTAAAGACACTTGCATGGAAAATGAAAATGTTATTAATGATTGCAATAAACATGCTCAAACTTCTGAAAGTACTATTTCTTATAAGCATGTTAATTTTTGTGGTATGCATAGACCTTGTGAGAAGAATCAAATATAAGAAGAATATTGTATCACACACTGGAATAAAAAAAACCAGAACATGGTATAAGGCTCTTAATGATCTTGGTAAAAAAATTGTGCCCTCTATCCTTTTATTTGTGAACTCTGCTAAGTGGGTCATTTCAATTTTCAATGCTCAGGCCATACTAATGACCTGTCTAATCCAATGAGTACTACAAGTTTGTATTGTGATAACATGATCACTTATAATCAACATGATGAACTTACATTGTTTTTGGGGTGTGAAGAGTTATCTAGAAAAACTTCTTTGGTAGACATGAGTGCTTTTGGTATGAACTGCGTCCTGCATGGGTGTCATCTTTATTGTGTTCATAATTGCCACGCGAATACTTACATACAAAATCTTATAAAAGATGATATTTTACCAAAATATGACATGACTGATATGAGTTTTGTTCTTATTAATGAAAAGGAGGAATCTTCAAAGTTTCTTCTATTGTCTCTAACAATAAAACAGGGTATGTGGAGAAGCTTCCTTTCAAGCCTCTCCCTCCTAAAGAGGAGGAGAAGAAGAAGATGAGTAAAATGAGAGAGGAAACGGTATCTCCCTCTAAGCATGTTGCTCCTATCATAGTTTTTGCTGATGAGTCTGAACTAGATGATGTTCCTATGCATGTTACCTATATTAGTGATCATGATTGGGAAAAGTACACTACTTTTGATATTGAAAATATCTTTGGCACCAATTCTGAAAATGATAATATTAATAATTGTTGTGCTATCCATGTTCCTTCCAATGATGATATGTTTCCAAATGAACACACTTGGGAAGATAGCTATTTTGTTGAATTTGCTCCCACTACAATTAATAAGAATGGTTATTCTTATGTGGAGAGTAATAATCATTTTATGCATGTGGCTCATGATAATAATGTTTTATATGATAGTTATATTGTTAATTTTTTTCATGTTTCTACTAAAAGTTATTATGAGAGAGGGAAACATGGTTTTATGTATTTCAACAATATTAAGTTTCCCCTCTTTATGTTGAAATTTTTGAAGTTGCACTTGTTTTATTTTCCTATGCTTGTTGCTTTGTGTTTTCATGACTTGTTTCTTTACAAGATTCCTATGCATAGGAAGTGGGTTAGACTTAAATATGTTTTTAATTTGCTTCTTGATGCCATCTTTCACTTCAATTCATATTTCTTATGTGAGCATCTTCTCAAACTATCAAGCCTAAGGCATTAAAGAAAAGTACTTGTTGGGAGATAATCCAAGAGTTTTCTTGAGTCTTGGAAGTTATTACTTCTGTAATGACCTCTCCTTATCCTTTTTGTTTGCTTTTTGTGCCAAGAATGACCTCTAATGAGAGAGAAGTAAGATTTGGGAAGTTGCTGTCCCGAAACAGATTTCTGTCCTCCATCATAAAAATTCGTGAGGAGTCTATGTAAGTCGGATTGAGCTTCAAATTTACGAATAAATCCCCCATTATGTTATATAACTTTCGTTAGTTCAATACTTTTTGATTTGAGCAACAGAAGGTCTTCTAAAAAATCGGTTTCTACCTGCTGGTCTATTTTGACAGATTTCTGCCATTATTTGCATTTGCTTCTTATTGATTCCTTTTTCAGTTCTCTTTTGGGGATTTGAGCTTTTTTAAGGAGTTGATACAGTAAATTGTGTTTTTAGTGAAAAGTTTTGCTGTTCCAAAGCTTTGCCTAAGGGTCTAATATCTTTTGAATACACTAATGTTGCTAATGAAGATTGTGTGAAGTTTTGTATGAAGGAAAAATTTCAGGTGTAGAGAGAGAATGATGTAATGAGATGAAGAATGGTCTTTCTAGACACTTCGTTTTTTATTGTTCATGCATTGTTGTGTTGTTCTTGGAGGGTCTTAGTTTTTGTTTTTGGTTTTCGTTTGCTTAGTTTTCTTGAGTAAGTTGGTTGGTTACACCACACTTATTTTGGAGAGAGACACACTCTGTTTCCATTGCCTAGAACACTCTAGTTTTCACTCTTATTGTTTTGTGAGTGTTCACTTCTGCTAGCATTGCATTCAGCCTTAGTTTTCTTGTGCTTTCAGCTTAGAACTTTTTAGTTCTTCTTTGTAGATTTGTGAGACATGCTCACTGATATTTATTGAACATTATATTTGTGAGTTGTTTCAAATAAGTTGTTTGGTGTTGGAAAAGAGTAGGAAGCTTCATGCTTAAGTGGTACAAAAGGGAGTTTGTTCTGACTGTGGCTTAGACTTTATCATGTCACGCTAGGTATTGTTTGACCTTAATATTAGTGATTATTGATGTAGCATGACTTGTTCCAAACAATTAGGATTGCTTAATGTGCCTTGAAGAAATCATGCGTTATTTTAGCATACAAAAGCATAGTATTGTGGTATTCTCCTTTGATGCTTTGCTTGGGTTGACTTGGCACATGCTCACACCATGTTATGACTATGAACAAGTCACCATAGCCTCTATGATCATTTAGTACTTGACTTGTAGTACCACTCTATGCTTTGATTAGTAATGCTTTGTTGCACTGCATGATTATGGCCATTATTGCTCTCTTATTTGGTTGCTCCCAGTCCCTTGCTAGCCTCCACTTGTGTGAGTAAGCTCTACTCATGCTTCCAACTCCCAAAAAACCAAGTTATTCCAAAGTGTCCACTATAAACTCCTATGCATGGTGTGTTACACCATTCCAAGTATATATTCTTGTTTTCAGCTATCTTCCAATTAAAAACTATTTTGTTATGTGAAAACTTAGTGATTAAAGCCCTCACAAACTTGATGGCACACATTATATTCTTTGCCCCTAATAAACTTGAACTATTGTGTCATCTATGTTGTATATGCTTGCATTTACACGTTGGAATTAGCAGAACCATGCTGGCACGGGGAACATTTTCAATATTGCACTTGTACTTTGTACTCAGTTGATATCATGCTCTTTTGTCTATGGATGTCACCGGTGTGAAATAAAAAGGGAACTTGTAAGTCTATGGAGTTTGTATCCTGTGTTAGAGAAACGCCTGGGCCGCTAGCCTAAGCCATGCCTAATCATGGTGGAAACTTGCAGCATCACCATAGTGACATCTATGAAGCATTCTTCTTATAAAAAAGAGACACATTGAGAAAAGAGGAAAGAGAGAAAAAGCACCATATTCCCATGGTAAATAAGAAGATTGCTGAGATGCTTATTGTATGCTTGCCTTGTCATTTTGGTTATGGAAAAGCTCATGTACCATGTGCAAGGGGTACCCCGTTGGCGGTTCTCAGTGATATGCAAATACTTACAATGATAAGAACTTACAGGTGACTGAAGTTGAGTAGCATGAGGTCTGGCCCTCGTATTCAAGGGACTTGAGATTGCCAACTTGTACTTCGTCAAGCATATACTCCATCTTTGTTCACTTTAACCTTAATCACTTCAAGATGCTTATGATAGGGGCAATGAGGGCTGAAGCTAACAAGTACCATAATTTTTGGAAGCTCTTTTTGAAACTTGAAACCCCTGCTTCCTTTATGAAAGGCCTTTCTTCCACCATTATTTGAGTCTCCACTTTCTACCTTTAGGCACCATTAAGAGAGCATAGTTGTCATTCTTTGTGCAGTGTCCCAAAACTTATTGATTGATGCATATTGTGATATTACTTGTTCTTGTGCTATTTATATCTAGTCACCCTTGTGAACTTTGAAGGTGTCCTATGCATTTATTTGCTACTCTATGAGGGACAAGCTGATTGCCACTATGCCATGTTTTCTGTATGTGAAACAAACAAACGTTTTTCAATGCATGTTATTCATGATCTTTGTTTGTAACCTTTCAGGTTGCATGCATAGTTACTATGTCCTATTGTTAGAACTCCATCTTTCATGCACATGTTTAGAGTTCTTTGATCCCATCTTTCAATGCTTTAAAATGGTTTAATCTTGGTTTTGATGGTGCATGTCACCTCAAAAATTATTCTTTTTATCACTTACCTACTCGAGGACGAGCAGGAGTTAAGCTTGGGGATGCTTGATACGTCGGAAACGTATCTATAATTTTTGATGCTCCATGCTTGTTTTGTATCATTTGTCTTATGTTTTGTCTATACTTTGAGGTATTTTTATACACTTTCTGGAACTAACCTATTGACAAGATGCCACAGTGCCAGTTGCCTGTTTTCTTTTGTTTTTGTTTCTAGAAAGGCAGAAAATCAATATTCTCGGAATTGTATGGGACAAAAGCCAAAGTCATTATTTTTCCCGGAGCAACACGGAACCACGAAGCAGAGCTGGAGGGGGGCCACAGGGTGGCCGCACCCTCCTAGGCGCGGGCAAGCCCTGGAGGAGCCCACAGGGGGTGTGGGCCCCCTGGACCTCCACCGACCTTGATTCCTGCACCTATAAGAATCCTCCGACCCAAAACCCCTAGGGCATCCAGAAGAAATCCACGAAAACCTCTATAGCGCCACCGCCACCGAAGCGGAGATTCGGGGGGACAGAAAGTCTCTGTTCCGGCACCCTGCCGGGACGGGGAAGTGCCCCGGAGCCATCTCCATAGATCTCCATCGCCATCTCCATCACCGTTGCTGATTCCCATGATGAGGAGGAAGTAGTTCTTCCTCGAGGCTAAGGGCTCTACCGGTAGTCATATTGTGATCATGAGCTTTGTAATCAAGTAGATCTATCTTTCTACTCAAGTACTTTAATAGATCTCTGCTCTCCCCATGTGTGTGAAAGTGACAGCGTGCACGCCATGGTGGCACTAAGGTTTGAGTCTACATAAATACTCTTTGTGCTTTAATAGATCTATGATTTTCCCCATGCGTGTGAAAGTGACAGCGTGCATACCGTGTGTGGCACTTTGGCTAGATTGAATATTTGTTATGAGTTATATTTGGAGTTGGATGTCTCTATGAAATTGTGGTGTTTGTTGGAACCATCTAGCGCTCAAGGTGACAGTGCGGGGTTATCTAGATTGGGGAAGGCGGACTTTGAGGTGTGCTGTTATAGCCCTACCATGGATTAGAGTGTCCAACCGGAGAGTAGTTAAGAGTAGTATCATTAAGAGAAGATATTTATATGAGAGAGTGTTCACTAGTTAAAGTATGATCCCTAGGCCTTGTTTCTAAACATTGAAACATTGTTTGCATCTAGATCTGTTGCATGTTTTCTTGCTTTAGTCTTTACCTCACTCACACACGTTACCCCACGTCAACAACAAGTAAGAAGCTATTTTCTGGCACCATTACCACTTGTACTTCACTATCTCTTCGCCGAACTAGTGCACCTATACACCTGACAAGTGTATTGGGTGTGTTGGGGACACAAGAGACTTCTTGTATCTTGATTGCAGGATTTCTTAAGAGGGAATACCTTTGACCACTTCCTTCCTGAGTTCAATAAACCTTGGGTAATCCACTTAAGGGAAACTTGCTGTTGTTCTACATACCTCTACACTTGGAGGCCCAACAACCGTCTACAAGAATAGAAGTGCGTAGACATCAGTGGCTGAGAAAGATATTTTTCTATGTACTGAGGATGCAGCTTATGATGCCATAAAAAAGTTGATTGCAATTTATAATACACCTGCAAGTCTGATTCCTCTTTCACAAATATTTTTGCTAGGTTGAACACTCTTGAGACTAGTATAGCTGCTATGAATAGTTGCTATCACACGCTTAGGGCTTACCATGCTTATGTTCCCATAAATTCTGAGCCTTCAAAATGGTTTCCCACAATCAAAGTCTCGATAAAAACTACACTTTTTCATGCTCGTTGTGACATCATGTCTGAATTTTGCCTCATGCCTAAAGATATTTATGATTCCTTGAGTCTTTGGGGGATTACTGAAGGGAGAGAGGAAATCTCTCTTACCAACAATGCCACTTTATTGCCCATTGGACTAGCTGAAGGTGTGTTTACAAAAATCTCAGGGAAAATGGTGTCTACTGATTATCTTGTTATTGAATGTGTAGGCAAAGGACAGATCACACTTGGAAGATCCCTACTGAAACACCTTGGAGCGGTAATAGATGTGGGAAAAGGAATTATGCATTTTGCTCCTCTGGTAAGCAACCATATCTTCCCTAAGGAGAAGAATAAAGGTAAGAAAGGAAAGAACAAGAGAGTTAATGCTTCTTCATTTGAAAATACTTGATTCTTCTTGCTTCTTGTGCCTAACTTAAAGGCGTTAAAGAAAAGTACTTGTTGGGAGATAACTCAAGAGTTTCCTTGAGTCTTGGAAGTTATTACTTCAGTAATGACCTCTCCTTATCCTTTTTGTTTGTTTTTTGTGCCAAGAATGACCTCTAATGAGAGGGAAGTAAGATTTGGGGAGTTGCTGTCCCAAAACAGATTTCTGTCCTCCACCAAAAAACTTAGTGAGGAGTCTCTGTAACTCGGATTGAGATCAAAATTTACGAATAAATCCCCCAGTATGTTAGCTAACTTTCTTTAGTTCAACACTTTTTTATGTGAGCAACATAAGATGTTCAAAAAAATCGATTTCTACCTACTGGTCTGTTTTGACAGATTTCTGCCATTATTTGCATTTGCTTCTTATTGATTCCTTTTTGGGTTATTTTTGGGAAATTGAGCTTTTTGAAGGAGTTACTACAGTAAATTGTTTTTTTAGTAAAAAGCCTTGCTGTTCCAAAGCTTTGCCAGAGGTCTAATATATTTTGAATACACTAATGTTGCTAATGAAGATTGTGTGAAGGAAAAATTTCAGGTGTAGAGAGAGAATGATGCAATGAGATGAATAATGGACAAAAGATCAATCTTGGGGATGCCACCATGGTGTCACCCCAAGAAATATCCAAGAGGTACAAGCGTCAAAGCTTGGGTATGCCCAAGGCATCCCCTTCTTCATCAATAAAAAGCTCATGTCTATCTAGACACTTCGTTTTTATTGTTTCATGCACAGTTGTGTTGTTCTTGAAGCGTCTTAATTTTTGTTTGATTTGATTAGGTTGTTTATTTTGCTTAAATAAAGTAGTGTGGACCCCATTCTTGCCGTGTTGTTTTTCAAATAAGTTGCTTGGTGTTGGAAAGGAGTAGTAAGTTCTTGCTTGAAGTGCAAGAGGAGCTTGCATTGACTATGACTTAGACTTTAGCATGACATTCTAAGTGTTGTTTTGACCTTATGCTTAGTGATTATTGCTGTAGCATGTCTTGTTCCAAACAATTGAGATTGCTTAGTGTGCCTTAAAGAAATTATGTGTTGTTTTAGCATGCAAAAGCATAGTACTGTAGTATTCTCCTTTAATGCTTTGTTTGGGTTGACTTGGCACATGCTCACACCATGTTATGACTATGACAAGTCACCATTAGCCTCTATGATCATTTAGTCCTTGACTTGTAGTACCACTCTATGCTTTTATTAGTAATGTTTTTTTCCATTGCATGATTATGGCCATTATGCTCTCTTAGTTGGTTGCTCCCAGTCTTTTGCTAGCCTCCACTTGTATGAGAAATCTCTACTCATGCTTCCAACTCCCAAGAAACCAAGTTATTCCAAAGTATCCACTATAAACTCCTACGCATGGTGTGTTACACCATTCCAAGTATATTCTTGTTTTCAGCTATCTTCCAATTAAAAACTATTTTGTTATGTGAAAACTTAGTGATTAAAGCCCTCACAAACTTGATGGCACACTTCATATTCTTTGCCCCTAATAAAATTGAACCATTGTGTCATCTATGTTGTATATGCTTGCACTTATACGTTGGAATTAGCAGAATCGTACTGTCACGGGAAACGTTGTCAACATTGCACTTGTACTTTGTACTCAGTTGATATCATGCTCTTTTGTCTATGGATGTCACCGGTGTGAAATAAAGAGGGAACTTGTAAGTCCATGGAGTTTGTATCCCGTGTTAGAGAAACGCCTGGGCCGCTAGCCTAAGCCATGCCTAATCATGGTGGAAACTTGCAGCATCACCATAGTGACATCTATGAAGCATTCTTCTTATAAAAAAGAGACACATTGAGAAAAGAGGAAAGAGAGAAAAAGCACCATATTCCCATGGTAAATAACAAGATTGCTGAGATGCTCATTGTATGCTTGCCTTGTCATTTTGGTTATGGAAAAGCTCATGTACCATGTGCAAGGGGTACACCGTTGGCGGTTCTCAGTGATATGCAAATACTTACAATGACAAGAACTTACAGGTGACTGAAGTTGAGTAGCATGAGGTGTGGCCCTCGTATTCAAGGGACTTGAGATTTCCAACTTATGCTTCGTCAAGCATATACTCCATCTTTGTTCACTTTAACCTTAATCACTTCAAGATTCTTATGATAGGAACAATGAGGGCTGAAAGCTAACAAGTACCATAATTTTTGGAAGCTCTTTTTGAAACTTGAAATCCCTGCTTCCTTTACAAAAAGGTTTTTCTTCCACCATTACTTGAGTCTCCACCTTCTACCTTTAGGCACCATTAAGAGAACATAGTTGTCATTCTGTGTGCACTATTCCAAAGCTTATTGATTAATGCATATTGTGATATTACTTGTGCTATTTGTTTCTAGTCACCCTTGTGAACTTTGAAGGTGTCCTATGCATCTATTTGCTACTCTATGAGGGACAAGTTGATTGCCACTTTGCTATGTTTTCTGTATGTGAAACAAACAAACGTTTTTCAATGCATGTTATTTATGATCTTTGTTTGTAGCTTGTCATGTTGCATGCATAGTTGCTATGTCCTATTGTTAGAACTCCCTCTTTAATGCACATGTTTAGAGTTCTTTGATCCTAGCTTTCAATGTTTGCAAATGGTTGGATACTTATTGTGAGGGTGCATGTCACCTCAAAAAATATATTTTTATCACTTACCTACTCGAGAACGAGCAGGAGTTAAGTTTGGGGATGTTTGATACGTCGGAAATGTATCTATAATTTTTGATACTCCATGCTTGTTTAGTATCTATTTCGCTTTGCTTTGTCTACACTTTGAGGTGTGTTTTACATGTTTTTTGGTACTGGCCTATTAAAAAGTTGCCACAGTGCCAGTTGCCTGTTTTCTGCTGTTTTTGGTTCCAGAAAAGCTAGTAAAGAAATATTCTCGGAATTGGATGGGACAAACGTCAAAGTCAATTACTTTCCGTGGGGAACAAGAAGTCCAGAGGGGAGACGGAGAGGCGTGCCAGGGCGGCCACACCCCCCTAGGCGCGGGTGGGCCCTGCCCCGTGCCTAGGCAGGGTGTTGGGCCCCTGGCCACCGCCTCGGCCTCCCCTTTCGCCTATAAGAAGCCTCCGATGCAGAAACCCTAAGTACCCGATCAAATCTCCAAGAAACCTTCTGTAGCCGCCGCCGTCCCTAGATCGGGGGATCTGAAGTTCTTCCCGGCACCGTGCCGGAGGGGAGTTCATCCCGGAGGCCTTCTCTTCGGTATGATGCGTGAGTAGTTCCACCTTGGACTATGGGTCCATGTAGTAGCTAGATGGTTGTATCTCCTCCTTGTGCTTTCATGTATAAATCTTGTGAGCTCCGTTCATGATCAAGATCTAATCTATTTGTAATCATGCATGTTGTGTTTGCGGGGATCCGATGGATATTGAGATTATTATGTTGGTTTGATTAATGGTTTTGTCTTTATGATTCTATCATGTCTGTGTTGTTTGTGATATTGCATGCTCTCCGTTGTTAGTAGCTATCTTGGCCAAGTAGTTGCTAGTGACTCCAAGAGGGAGTATTTATGCTCGATAGTGGGTTCATGCCTCTAGTTTCCAAGGGAAGTGACAATAATCTCTTCGGCTGTAGATGTGTTGTTGCTACTAGGGAGAAAACAACGGTCTCTTGTTCATGGAACATGTGGACTGTTTACCTTACACACTTTGCTTAAAACAGTTATTTGTTGCTTGCAACTTAATACTGGAGGGGGTTCGGATGATAACCTGAAGGTGGACTTCTAGTCATAGATGCAGTTGGATGGCGGTCTATGTATCTTGTTGTATTGCTCAATCGAATCTCATAGAATCTTTCTGACTAGTAATTGCATTGTTATGCCTTGCTCAGTTCCTGTCAATTATCCTGCTGTAATTTGTTACCCTTCATGCCATGTTGTTTATATAAGAAGAGCACCTCTAGTGAACTATGGACCCTGGTCCAATCTTTACTATTGATACATCTTTCACTGTTACTTGTTTACTTGCTGCAAACCATTACCTTCCACACCATACGTTTAATCCTTTGTTACATCAAACCGGTGAGCTTGACAACCTCACTGATTCGTTGGGGCAAAGTCTTGAGTTTGTGTTGTGCAGATCTTCGTGTTGCTTGTAACACCTGTGTGACATTTCCTTCCTCCTTCTGGTTCGATAACCTCGATCTCTACTAAGGGAAAACTTGCTGCTGTGCTGCTTCACACCTTGCTCTTGGGGTTTCCAACAAGACTCCACATCAAACACCAAGTTCTCTGGCGTCGCCAAGGAGTTATCAGCTGACGGGTGGGCCAGTGGCGCCAACAGGCAGGACACACCCTCTGTCTACGCGCGTCTAGGTCTACGCAACCGTTGCTCGGATTAGATGCACGAATGGGTCAAGCCGGACGCGTTTATCCAGATGGTTCGGGCAGCTGAGAAAGATAGCACTTGAGGAGAGAAAAGCAAATGCCGATATCCTAGCCTAGAAGAATAGGATCATGATGATAGATCCGAGCTTGATGAATGCTATCACAAAAGAGTGGTGGGACATTCGTAGGGCCGAGATCCTAGCAAAGAGGAAGCAAGTCATGGAAGATGTTGTCGCTTCGATGCATGGTTCTTCTTTGGCTACGACGAGGGGGCAGGGGCGGACCTGGGCCCCACGCAGCCCGAACTACAGCCCGGGTCTTGGCCCATACTGTAAAAGTACCGCTCTTATTAATTTCGCATAAATTCTAGATCTCAAATAGCTCAGCCCGTACCATTGCAGCTGCATGACCAGGGCTCTAGAATTCAAAGCCCACCAAAGCATCCAGCCAAGGATCCACCAGCCCACGTCTGCGCGGCCGTAACTAGTCGTTCGTATTCCGCTGCTAAAAAAACTGTTATTTTCCGATCGACGATCGCCATCTAGGGCGCCCATCAAATCATGACCAGCGGCCAGGGCTTTCTTGTAGAATTGATCGCGCCGCCGCCTTACGTTCGAGGTCCGAACCTGCAGAACTGTGCCAAAGCGCTGATGTTGCCGCTGCCTCATGCATCGCCACACTGGCACTCAACGCCTCCAACTGGCCGCCTCCTTGCCCACTCTGCTAGGTAATTTCTTTGTTTCTCGTAGAAAGTCTGATCTTTGAAGAAGGGAAGCGTCTAGCTAGTCCTAAAATTCCTTTAATGCATGGTTCTTTCTTCGGCTACGGCGAGGGCTGCTGCTATCGGAGAGCCCATCGACGACGATACTGGGGCATGAGCTCGACCTGCGTATGTTGTTTGCCGTGTCTTTTTAGTTTAGATTTTATGCGATGACCGCCCTATAAACTGTTAGAATTGTTATTTTTGCTGTTGAGAGTGTCGAAACAATATTTACGGTTTTGTTTACAGTTCACTCCGCTGAGTAGTCTTTTAAAATCAAAACCGCAAAAGTAAATATATAAATATTCTATTTTACGGTTTCGGTTATGCTCGGTGCTGCGTCTGAAAAAGAGAAAAATCGCGGATTTAGCGTATATGTTTACGATTTTCTATTTATGCTATCGTCACCTCCCGCCGCACTGTCGTCGTGTCGTGGACGTGCAAGTTTACGGCTCTGCTCTCTTTACCGGTCCCATCATCACGAGGTTAATAATTGGGCCGTGAAAGTCGTCCTGGGCTGGGCGGCAGGCAGGCACGCACGTGGTGGCCACGCGACGCGCGCAACACCCGTGAACGTGCGGCTCTCCTCCTCCTCCCCCAAGCCCTCTGTCCCCTTCGACCGTGCGCCGGTGGCCCGGTGCATGCACCTTTTCCACGGCTCTGTATCTCGCACTGAGCATCAGCTATGGTGGCATACGGTTGGTAGTGCCTCGGTACCTACACGTAGGATTGAAAAATGAGGCTATCGGTTTGATTTGTCCAACCTCCTCTGATAATGTAAGAACTTGTGATCTTTTTTTTTCTATCTTTTTCTTTCTCTCCTCTCTTCCTCCTGCTTTTCCCCATGGAGCTGCTGCCTCCTCTGCAAGCAGCGCCTGGCATATCAGGACCACAATTTGATTCACAAGGTGGCATCCGAGCCTAGTTGGCAGCTGGGGCAGCGGGTCTGGAGCCACGCGTTGGCCATGCCCTTATCTTTTCCCGGCCAAGTGCGCGCCTGCTTTAATCTGTTCTCCAGGTCACCCCTGCCCTCCGTACGAAACAAGGGAGAAGAACCTATTAGGTGTAGGTCGGCTACATGGCTGATGGATCCTAGAGTTTGAGTTTTTTTTTTTGAATAATCCTAGAGTTTGAGAGTATCGCTTTGCCTACCCTGACAGTTCATTTCTTTAACGGGGGACGCGCGTGCCGTGGAGGCGTGTGGCATGGTCTAATCGGACATTTTGTCTGCACTCCCCGGAAGCTAGCTAGGTGCTACTCTTCCCTAACCTGTTTTCTTTTAAAATCGAAAAACTCATTTCGGACTCTTGAGCCATTTCAAAGTACTTTCCTCCTACCCATATTAGTTGACGTGGATTTGTCTAGATTTAGATAAATTTAGATATATTTAATACTTTCTCCGATCCATATTAATTGACTTGGATTTGTCAAAAATTAGATGAATCTAGACACTGTTTAGTATATAGGTTCATTCAAAATTTGACAAATCTAAGTCAGTTAATATAGGTTCATCCAAATTTTAATAAACTTAAGTTAACTAATATGGATCCTAGGGAGTAGCTAGATTCAAGCATGCATAGTAGCCAAATCAATCTTTTGACAATGGGCTCCGATCCGCCCAGGACAAACTGACTTCATGAAGTGATAGAAAATTCTTTAAAAAGATCAGGATGCAGAAAATGATGTATATATATCACCTATCATTGAAAATTAATACTGTATGTATTTTGAGCTACACCAAACAAAAAAAATCGTTATCTAAGTACTCAGCTCCGTTCGAAAAAGGATTTGTCTATATTCACACGTGTTTTACTGTATATAAACATGAATCTAGACAAATACGTAACATCTTCTTTTGGATCGAGAGGGTATCACGCCTTCAAATCTAAAAAAACAATACACTTTATCATTTTTGTGTAGCTCATAATAAAAAGAATTTCTTAATATGATTTTGCATGCTCGTTGGATATATCAATCGCGTACGATATCGTACTCGTCGAACTGGTACGTGAAGCCAACAAGAAGCGGGCAACAACGGAAGCCCATCTAGGATTTTGTCCCTCTTGTCGATGAGGATGCTTGTCCGCACCGTCTTTGATTGGCTTGGGGCATTGGAGGTGTGACTCACCACAGCCTCTTGCCGGCAGGAGGTTTTTCGTTCTTTGTTTAGCCTTTTAGAGTGTGTTTTTTCAAGATGTTAAGGTGTCAGGTACTTTCTAAAATAAGAATAAGGTCCTTCTTGTTCTATCCTTGTTCCGGTGGTACATCTAGCGCTAAGGGGATGCTTGGAGTCATGTGTCCGATGGATCTCCTGGGATACGATCGATTTTTGTGTCCGTTGTGTGTTTTTAAGTTAGTCTCTTCCGATATACGTTGTCACTAATGGCGATGGTTGCTGCTCTCGTGCCTTCGTGGTCTTAGCTTGTCGACTTCCCGTTTTCTATTGCAACAAGTTATACTACAGCAAGCGTTGTCCGAATCAGGTGATGGACGGACGAGGACGACGACGTGCCTTCGGCTCGCACTAGTGATTGTTATCGTCGCTAGGTGGTCCAAAGACATATTTTTATATTTTTTTTACTTTTCTGTTTTTTTATGTCTATTGATGATATTTTTTAATAATAGATACGTGAAATTTCGAAAAAAATACATTGGCAAAGCCCACAGTTGTTTTTAATTTTTTTGGAACTTACAAAAGATGGATCCTAGTTTAGTTGGTAGCCTTGCGCACCCTGACGGTTCATATTTTTATCGGGCCGCCCGTGTGGAGGCGTCTGGCATTGTCTGATCGGACATTTTGTCTACACACTCCCTTGGGCAGCTACGTGGTAGGTACGTACCCGGTGTGTCGTAGGAGTGTTTTCTATTTCGTGAGTGTCTAAGAGTTGAGACTTCGGAGAATTTCCGTGTATCCATTCTTCCAAAGCATGCTCACCTAATGCAGAAGGAATTTGGCATCGGTTGTGCCTATAAAGTTTGGTGTTTGGCGCAGGCGCTTTTTGCCCGTTTGACATCTCGTGGAAAGCTTGCCTTTCGACACATGGTCTATATCTCTAGACTCAAGGAGCCAAAAGCACAACTTTCTTAGTCTCGTCAGACTTTTAGTTTTTCTAAAACTGAATATGTTGACAATAGCTAAAGAGAACAACGTTTCCAAATAGATGACACGGCTAAAAGAACATGTGAGCGCCCATGTGTGGTTTTGGTAATTAATAACAATCTTTATGGACTAATGTGTGGATTAAATTGCACTTGTAGGATTTGTCCATTGTCATTGCTTGGAGCATGTGTTGGCGTCAAGGTCGATGAAATAAGAAGAAGATGTGTTGTACAAGCTCAAAATGCGCCACCTATAGTAGATCTCATGTTTGATATTTGCCATCCTCGATGATCATGGATCGATGAAGACAAGGTCAAAGTAAAGGTTTCTCCATGTTGTATGGGGGAGCAACTTGCAAATCTTCATCAAGCGAGTGCGTGCAAGAGCAATCAAGAAAGGTGTTCCATCTTGAGAAGGACAAGATCGTATACACCAAGATCAAGTGGAATATGCGCAAGGCAAAGGTATGATCTTGATAGGTTTTCCTTCTTACCGGTCTCGTGGTGTTAGTTGGGGAGACCGGTTTATAGGATAGATAACCGTACTATCAAGAGTGGCTCTCAAGTGAGTATCTCAATCATATCTTTCAGAGAGAGCTCAAACCTTTGCATACTTAGCATCATCCTTTCTTGGTTGTTATTTGGATCTTATCCATGTGAGGTTCTAGAGCTTGTGATAACATTTATAACAAGCTCTAGTTCATCAAAAACGGATTTCCATTCTATATAATATTGCGTTTTTGATATTTGAGGTTTTTCGGTTTCTCACCAAGGGAAGCTCTTGTTGTCCTCTTTCCAACAAAATTGGTTTCGGGTCAATCGGACCTTTCAAACTCTAGATATCGCCATTTGAAGTTTGCCTCTTATTTGGTCCAGACCGGAGTCTCCGGTCGGAGTGGACCGGAGTCTCCGGTGTGGTCCGGAGTTTCCCCAGGAATACCCGGAGGAGGCCACAGAAATGAGCCTGGGACAGACAGAAGGGTGGTCCGGAGCAAGGTCTGGAGACTGGTCCGCAGTCTCCGGTCTGAGCCTCAGACCGGAGTCTCCGGTGGGGCTGGACCGAAGTCTCCGGTCCACTCGGCTCATAGAAGGCATGGGACAACCAGAAGGCTGGTCCGGAGGTCGACTGGAGTCTCCGGTCTGCACACCGGAGTCTCTGGTCTGACTTTTCCCCAACGGGCAGAAAACGGCCAGAAATCTATGGGCCTATGTGACATTGCTTGAGTTTTACAGGCTTTCTACTCCATTCTTGACCCTCTTGAGCTTGCTCCCCCTTCAATCCCTCCCTTGATTCTTGCATATACTTTAGGAATTTGAAAGAGGAGATCTAGATCTATAATTCCACCAATCAATCTCTCCTCTAAGTGAGGGGAACATCTTAGGATCTAGATCTTGGAGTCTTGTGTGGATTTCCTCCATTGTTCTTTGTCTCTTATTCCCCTAAGCTTTTGTAGCTTTGGTGAAATTTGGGAGAAAAAGACTTGAGCACTTCTTGTGTTCTTGCCATTGCATTTGGTGCATAGGTTTGAGTTCTCGGTGAGGATTCGTTTGAGAGCAAGGTGAGAAGCTTTTTACTCTTGGGCTCTTGGAACCCTAGATGGTTTGGGTGGTTTTGCAGGTTCTTGGATTACTTGGGGCCTCTAATTAAGTTGTGGATCTTTCCCCAAGATTGTTTGTTGGGAGCCTCCAATTAAGTTGTGGAGAAGTGCCCCAACCTTGTGAGAGGTTCCGGATTACCACCGACAAGTGCACCGATAGTGGAAGCGTGGATCGATCCCATTGGGGTGAAATTCACAGGAGAATAAGGGAGGCCTTTTGTGGCGTTGGTGGTTTGATACCACCCCCTCTCCAAATGATATGTACTCCATGTTAGGAGGAACTCGGTAAAATATCATCGTCTCCGCGTGTCTCAGTTATCTCCATACCCGAGCTCTTTACTTATGCACTTTACATTGTTATAGCCTTCGTGCTTTAAGTAATCTATATCTTGCTATCACATTGTTGCTTGTATTGCTTAGCATAAGTTGTTTGGTGATCATAGGTGAACCCTAGTTGCTCTAGGTTTTGTGTTTGACAAAGTGAACGCTAGTTTAATTCCGCCTTTGTTGAGCAACTCTCGGAAAAGTTTTTAAACCATCTATTCACCCCCTATAGTGGGCATCTGTATCCTTTCAACAGTGAAAGAGAGAAACCCTATCTGCGGTCCATCTCTTCAGTCTACGTGCAGCCATCATTGGGCCTCTCTATCCTCTACTTACCACTCGGGTCACGGGAGAGGGTGGAGACCTTAGACCTACGCTCGACGCTCTAGTTAGGTCCTAATGTTAGCGTTTGGTGAACCAGCAACGATGTTATGGTGGTTATGGTGGCACTATGTGGACCTCGTCCACTTTGTCTGCAACAATCTTATCGGTAGCGTCGAGGAGGGCAGAAAACATTCGGTCTTTCCTTGGAGTGGTGGATCTCATTTTGTCTACGTGTGTTGCTGATTTGGTGTTAGCAGATTTAGATCGATTCAAAGGTTCAATGGCGACGATTCTATCTCCGATATGCTACATCGAGACCTTCCAGTTGTCATCAACAAAGTTAGGTTGGTCCCGGTAGGGGGGGGGGGAGCGACCATGCCAACGACTCATTCTTGTGACCGTAGTGGTTGTTAGTTAATCTAGGAATCTTAATGCAATCACTGCTATATTTTGCGTACTTTATACTTCTAGTGAATGTTTATAACATGTACTACAGAGTATTAGTTTTTCTAAAAAAGTTCCATAACCAGATAATGTGGTAATCAAACTACGAACACATAAAAACTTTCAAGAAAAGAGACATACCTCGGTTGTTAATCCACCGACTAGGGATGAAATTGGAGTGAAAACATACATAATTGATTGGTGCCACATTTGTTTTTGCATATTTTTTCAGAAGAGGAAACGAATACAGAATCTCAAAAATAAACATAGAAGCATGAACTATCAGAAACAGATATGGGCAAGTAAGGTACGGACCGGACGAAAAGCTGACGATTGCCGGAACCAAGAGACCTCTTGAATGATGCATAAAAACTCAAGAAAACCGATAAGTTTGTTCCATATCCTAACATAATCATTCGATGTGATTGGTGGAGGGGATGAGTTCGTTTGATATATCTGTTTGACAAAATCACATATTGGACATGATAAATTGGGCACACAAAAAAAGCCTAAAACAGAAATTATATATTACGCCAGTTTTGTGAAAAAACACTGTTCCATTTTTTTCTGTCTCCCAAAAAACCAACTTTCGTTTCTACTCCCTCCGTTTTAAAATATAAGATGTTTTAGGTTTGTAAAAAAATATATCTAAACTTTATTTAGTGTGTAGATTAATTCACTACAAATCCGAGTAAACGTACATACTAAAAAAAATTAGATACATTACAAAACTAAAACATCTGATATTTTAAACGCGCGAGTATTCCACAGAAATGCCATTTCTATTTTCGTATTTTCATTCGGTTTTTGCGTGAAAAGTCGGTATGTTTGCGCTTCATTTTCTTCCCATCGTCGACCACCTTCCTGCCACATGACCAATCGTCTACGCACACGTGTCAGTGCCGTCACCTCACTGGATCTCCTGACATGTACGTATATATGCGCTCTCCACCGGACCCATTTTACACAACCCAAGTGCGCAACAACACATCACACACCAACCCAGCCGTCTCGTCTCGTCTCCTTCCGCAGCGTTTCTTTCTTTCGCTCGCTCGCTTGCTTGCTCTAGCCGCGGTCCCACGTGCTCCCCGCGAATCTCCAGCCATGTGCG
This sequence comes from Avena sativa, assembly GCA_916181665.1. NCBI lineage: Eukaryota > Viridiplantae > Streptophyta > Magnoliopsida > Poales > Poaceae > Avena > Avena sativa. The sequence goes on along the minus strand of OV702299.1, from coordinate 496,737,648 downwards.
GCGGCGCCATCCTCTCCGACATCATCCCGCCGCCGCGGCGGGTCACCACCGACGGCCACCTCTGGAAGGCGGAGAAGAAGAAGAGGTCCTGGGGCGATGCCGGCGTGGGGAGGGTCGGCGGGAGGCCCCGCCGCGTGCCCGAGGAGGAGTTCGAGGCCGAGGGCGACGAGGACTTCGAGGCCGACTTCCAGGGGTTCGAGGAGGAGTTCGGGGAGGCGGAGGTGGGGTCCGACGACGAGGTGAAGCCCTTCGCCGCCCGCAAGAACGGCTTCCCCGGAGGTAATAGGACTTGGCTCCTCGTAGATTTCGCTTGTTTTTTTGCTCTGTTCGGGCGAGACCCTGGTGGGTTTCCTTTCGGGGTGACATGTTTGGGATCTGTGTTTGGAATTGCATGTTCTGTTGAGGATCTGGGAGGTAGATTTGAGTTAGTTGTACTTCGATCTGTTCCGGTTAGTTTCTGCAGATGTTAATCCCAAATCTTGGTTAATTCAGCGAGTCTCCATGTGGCCGTTTAGTCAGATCTCTGGTTATATGTCCATTCCTAGTTTATGATAATTTTCCTAATTATTATCCGTACGTCTGTAATCATGAATATGAAATGAGTTGGGTACTCCTAGTGATTCATAAGGCGCAGCTTCCTCGCAGGCATATGAGCTGAGCTTTTGCTGATAATCAGATTTTAATGTTAAAACTGGCTTACCTTGACGTCATTTGTTAACTTATACTCCCTCCGTTTTAAAATATAAGATGTTTTAGGTTTGTGAAGAAAATGAATCTAGACTTGTTTTAGTATGTAGATTCATAGATTCACTCAACTTTGGGATGAACCTATACGGTAAAAGAAGTCTAGATTCATTTACTTCACAAAGCTAAAACATCTTATATTTTGAAACAGAGGGAGTAGTTTGCCTTGTGGAAATTTATTTTGCTCTTGGATGCCACGCTGGATGTAGAGAAGGTTGATATTTTAGTATGAAGACTGGCGATATAGCAGTCATCTGTAGGTTTTTCTTTTTTTTCTCAGCCTTGGAATGGACTGAACATTAGTTCTCTGCTTTTTTCTAATGTTCATTTGGCAGCCAGTTCTTGTGCTAAAATATTATATTCCTTGATGCAACATAATCCTTATAGTCCAGGCCCATGCAAAATTATTCAAGGAAGGAACGCTACCATATAGTATAGCATACTTGTATGGAGTATTGGGTGTCATATTATCATGTTTTATAGATCAACAGTCTTATCTTTGATCTCACTGCTTCGTTCAGATGGTTTAACTGCAACTTCTGCTTGTGCTGATGACCGTGCATCAGGGTCTGCTAAAAGGGAGAGAAAGAACCAGTTCAGGGGCATCCGACGCCGCCCTTGGGGTAAATGGGCTGCTGAAATCAGAGATCCTCGCAAGGGTGTCCGTGTCTGGCTTGGCACTTACAACTCTGCTGAGGAAGCTGCCAGAGCTTATGATGCTGAAGCACGCAAGATTCGGGGCAAGAAGGCGAAGGTCAATTTCCCTGACGAGGTTCCTGTGGCTTGTCAACAGCGTTGCGCTGAGCCTACCTCTATGAAGGTGCCTGAATTCAACACCGAAAAAAAGCCAATAATCAACACCATGGTCAACACAAATGTGTGTTCCTATCCTCTTGTTGACAACACCTTATGTGAGCCATTCGTGCAGCCCCAAAACATGTCATTCGTGCCTACAATGAATGCAGTTGAGGCTCATTTCATTAATCTATCCTCTGACCAAGGGAGCAACTCCTTCGGTTGCTCAGATTTTAGCTGGGAGAATGATGTCAAGACCCCTGACATAACATCTATGCTTTCATCCATTCCCACCTTGACAGAGGTGGATGAATCCGCATTCCTCCAGAATAGTGCCAGTAATGCAGCAGCACCTCCTGTGATGGGTAATGCTAATGTTGATCTCACCGACTTGGAGCCATACATGAAGTTTCTGATGGATGGTGGTTCAGATGAGTCAGTTGAAAACATTCTAAGCAGTGACGAATCCCAGGACGTGGTCAGCAACATGGACCTTTGGACTTTCGATGACATGCCCATGTCTGCCGATTTCTACTGAGGGGCCTGAGGTCAATTGGTGCCTGTACATATAGACAACAAAGGGTAAGCATCTGCAATTGTGCAAAAAAGTTAATTGTTACACTTCAATTTCCATTTCCATAATTATTTCCCACTTCATTTTGCAGGAATAAGTATTCTGGACATGAAGAAGTGCTTGTGTCAGGCGCCTCTGTTGAGCAGTTGTTATGTATATATCTAGCTTAAATGTCAGGTTTCTTTCAAAAGTCTAAATTGCTCTGTGGCAGTGGATCTATATCCTTCATCCTACTTGTCTACTTGAGTATCTATCTGTGACACTATTGTCAGACTGGAATTTGCTATGTTGTATTTTTGTTTCTACCTTATTGTAATAGCTACAGAAGGCTGTAAAACTCCTAAATTTGTAGCCAACGGTTGCTATGTGATGCTTAGTTTTGATAATATGCTAGTTCCTCGTTTGCTGCAATCCTGGGAATTTGCTCGAGTAACATGCCGTGGTTGTTCAGCGTTATTGGCATCAATACTGACAATGCATCAGGCCAAACATGCTTCTTCTAATTTTCTCAAATTCTAAAAATGCCGCAGATACTAATCATGTTGTATTGGAGTATTGGACTAGTGTGCTGGTATGCAAGCGCAAAACTTGTGTCCCAGTGAAAATGGGGGAAAACCAACTTGGGTTGTAGCGAACTCTTGACATAACTACCCCAGTTGTAGAACATTTGGGGCTTCTGGATGGTAATCTTGGCCACTTTTAGATTTTTAACTAGTGAGTAGACAATAGAGACTCATTAGATCGTGCTTGCCTTTCTATTTCTTCATAATAGTAAAAAATGAAGATAACTGCATGTTTGACAAAGCTTGGAAAAAAAATCCCACAGCAAAGGCACCTGGAATAGTTAAACTGTGGTATGCAAACATAATGGGGACGGTGATGTTCTTTAAGACCTATTGTGCTTCGTTCATCAACCTTTCTCCGAAGTGGAATGACCTGAACGATACCCCCTGTTCCAATCATTCAACCGAAATCAGACGACCCGGTTCCATTCGTTCAAACGAAATCAGATGAGAAGGTTTGTTACAGCCGCATAAAAAATGTTCAGTTTTCAGCGACCAAAAGGAACAAAGCTAGGACAGAAGTTTCAGAGAAATTTTTGGCAGGAGTAAAAGGCTTATTCTACTATCTAGTTAGGAAGCCAAAGGATGCATGAAACGGCGGCTAGAACACAGAAACATGGCACTGGAAAGTAACATCCTCTTGGTTTCCGGAGAACTGGGTAAATCCTCCGCAGCTCTCATGGGTGAGCGATGAACAAGACCAACATGTTGGAGCCGAGGCGCTGGCAGTTGATCCCCCACAGGTGATTCGGTCAGTCCATTGGACTCGCAGCAAACTACAGTCATCAACTCTCATGTAGCATTTGTGCATGCAACACCCTGCTGATGTGATGAGATTGTGGCTTCAAGAACAGAATCACTAAGGGTGAGATTTCTTTTTCGCACAACTTCATTCTCCGATGCCTCCCATGTCTAGTCCTACTACGGGTACCAAAAGATAATGGTGGCAAAATAAACTTTAGGTCTACAAGCTTCTCTTAATTTCGAAGGCAGACGGTATCCCTTGTCACCTTTTATAGGAAACAATGGAACTGTACCGGTGTACCAGCCTTGGTCTTGTACCACAATGATAAAGAGCTTGATCATGTTGTACTCTCCATATGAAGGCCACATGTTCTTTGTTTCTGAATTGTACCGTGATGTACACCCACTACATATGGTACATGTAGGCTGCAAATTTCTCTATATTTTTTTTGAAAATAGGCGCTTTATTACGTAACAGTAATGTTTACATCCGGCCTCCGCATAGCTAGAATGCACACATGCGATCAACCACACACTCGTGACCAAAGCAAAAGTACAGTATATGAATGAAGCTCATTCATTCATTCATCGGCCTGAAATTCATGCTGGAAATCTTTGGAGCAAAATGGTATTGTGTTACTACCGACCTATGTCGATCTAATCTTGGAGGCGATCGGTCTTGGTACCAGCCCACCGTCACCAGGAGAAAGCGCCGTCGATCTAATCTTGGAGATGATCGTTCTGGAGGCACCTCTCCCACCCTAGAGAGCTGCAGCTTGAACTGCAGTTTCCTAAGCGTGAGGCGGGCTATCACCGGGGCAGCATATGTGGAACACGGGTGGTGGCGGAGGTCTTCAATGGAAGTGCATTGACTTGGAGCAGCGACATCATAAGTGGGGGAGACATCACAGGAGAAGTTCAAAGTCTTATCTTTCAGTGTGAAAATCCAAGGTCTGGTGTTAGTTGGTTGTGCGTGGCTATGGTCTTGTTGAAGGCATTATTTTGTGAGCGTGTACTTCCTCCAGGGTGAAAATCTAAGATATATGATCGGGGTATGACGACGCTTGTGCACTGTTACCTTCTTGGAGGCGTCATTTTTGGAGAAGCTGGACTTCTGGTGCTGACTTGGTGGTGTCAGTACTGTTGCTACAAACAATAGATCACCGTAGTGAGACTTCTCTTTTATTGTACTTCTTTTTTTAGGTCATCTGCCTCCATAAGGACACTAGGGCAATGCGTTGTTGCATAGGTTTGGTGTAATTAGTATCTTCTGGATATTAATATATGCTCTTTGTCGAAAAATGGCATTCCAATAATTTATTAGAGGGGTTAATACATAGTTTTGCTATACAATTAATGTGTTAAGTGAAGATGACCCTTATTTTTAGGTGTGGAAGGTACTTGTGTTTACTGGAGAAAATAATGAGCCTCAAGACTTACTGAGATCAATTATTTGTAGGCGGTGGATAAGCGCTTTGTGTTGGCTAACGTCGAAATGTTGATATCTCTAGCTGAGCAGTAGCTTTGCTAATTAGTATGCTACTGAACCAACATGCATATTCCTAATACTTGCATTGTTGTACATCACAAGATACAAGATCGGCTCGACAAAATTTCTAGACAATTTGTTCTGGACTATGTTTTTTAATTCGTTTTTTCAAAATGGGGGAAGATTCTCTGCATCCAAGAGATGCACACATCCTGCTTTATTAGATTATTCTCGATACCTTACAAGAGTGATTACAAAGATAAAAATGAAACCCACCAAAACAATACGTTTTTCAATCCGTAGCTTCTCAATCATATAGCTGGTTAGTCAACAAAATTTTACCTAGAACACATGCTTAATTGTAGGAAAAAACATCATTAGTTTGTTTGGAGCACATGATTACAGAATAGAGGAGTATAAAACCACAGGAAATTGATAGAGTTGCAAGTGTAAGACCGAGGATTGTGAAACAAAGAAAACCTATAAGAATAGCCATTTGGATGGAACATGGGAATAGTGCATCGATTCAATGCGAATGAGAGTAAAAAAAGAGTTTAGAGCGGATGTTGAAGTTCCTATGGGATTGACGTGTAGAGGTGAATCCGTAGGAATTTTGGAGGTGTCATTCCTTTGATCCAAAGGGCTTTCTTAGAAAAAACACATATGTATTGAATTCTTCCAAAATTCTATTGAAAATCCTTCAATCCAAAGGGACCCTAAGTGTTACAAGTTTCTTAGCTCTGTTCCTATGTCATATAGTCATTTGATTAGTTGAATACATAGACAAGCTATCATGCAAGCAGGGACGGAGCCAGGATTTCAGTATAGGGGAGGGAGGGGGGGGGCGAAGTCGATCTTATCATATCTTAGTATATACTTTTCTACAACATATTTTTTTATGCTTTTCTGTTCTATTAATAACTAGCATGGAATCCCTCGCAAATGCGAGGGAATCACCTATCATCATATTTAGTGTGTCTAAATTGAATGAAAATACCTTCACAAATACTATTGAAAATAATAAATTATATAGCCAATATCTATGGATGTTAAATATATGCCACTCATAGAATACATCTTTAATCTATTTTAATTTAGGGGTGCGAGATGAATAAGGTAATTCTAAAACACTACATTAATCAATATGTCAAGTTTTTTCTTGAATTTTAATTGGAATATTCTATTAAATTTTAGAACCTAAGTTAGCTGGTAGTTTTATGTGTGTGTGAGGCTAAACCTCGTATTGTAAATAATTAGGATTTGCTTGAGCAATATTCCTACAATGTTTAGACCATTCTAATGGAAGAGAAACATTATTTAGTACAATGTAAAACAAAAATAATATATTCTCAAAAATATATAGTTCAACAAAAAAGTAATAAAAAAATCTCTTTTATATGATCTTCTTACCTCTTGTTTCATTCATTTGTTGTATTAATATGTGATACTCTCATGTTGTGAAATACATAACCTCTTAGATATGGTCATGGATGGTCTAAATTATACTATTTATATATGGTAATATCTTCTTTTGTCATGTTACAATTACCAATTTATTGATATTACTTTCTTTTGCATGTTTCAGTAATATATTTTACATATCAATAACAGTAGCATATTATTTATTTATATTGGATGGTATGTTTTAACTCGGTCAATGCAAACACTAATACTGTTCAATCTAGTCTTTCAGCTATCCTGCTCACTTGTATTTATCGTGTGATGTAACATGCATACACGGTCATGGACGACATAGTTTTGGCATATATTTTTCAATCTGCCACCATTCATACATATATATATATATATATACTCCTATGTCGTGACACATGCGAGTTCTCGCATCAGCTAAACTTGGAACTATTGCATAAGCTAAAATCGGATCGCATCGATTTGCTTTCGAGATTTTTCTATCTTCACCAAGTATATGTTGTGAGACTCATGTGCGTGTACAATTGGAATTTGTTTCCCATCGTCGACCAATTTGAGAGTTGGCTTCTCGTGCACATCGATCCGTTTTAGAGGATTTTCAATGACCGATTATTTTTAGAGTTAGCTTCTTTTTACGTCTCTACCCAACACAGGTCGCATCGGCAGAAATCTTGTCGATCCAAACAACGTGGCTGCTCCTGATTTCTAATTAATCAAGGCTATAGATTTGCGGTTTTGCTATTTCTCAGGCGCCTGAGATTCGTGCATTCTGGTTGCAGTTTTTTGTTTGAGTAAACCATGCATGTTTCCATTCGATTGAGCCAGCCACATCAACCGACTGAGAAATAGTTATTTTTCAGTCGCCTGAGACGTAGACGTTCCCATAGATTTGATGTGGAGTATATTTTATATATAATCCAAATCATACTGTATTAGAAGTCCTAGAGGTGCAAAATTAGCCCATATAGTTTTGCAATCAAGCAAGATAAGCACATAGAGACTATAAAAAAGGATGACCACATAGATACTCCGGATTAGACAAAATAATTGTGTTGGGCTAATTAATTTGACGGATATGTATATGCTAATCAGAGTCACAAATCAAGCATGCAATCATCTGATCTAACATGCACCCAACTTGCTTTTTTGTGTTCGAGTAGGTCCGTTTCATATCAATACCTTTACCAATTAAAAATCACTTGATGACAATAGCAAAGTACTCTTATATGTTAAACCTGTGTTAACAATAGAAACTAATGATGCTCATTTAAAATTAGACGTACAAATATATGTATGGGCACGAAAAAAATCCATACAATCTCGCGTGCCCGTCAAAAACCATGCGCTAGCTGGTATGACCGCTTGACAGGCTCCGGAAGCCGTACGTTTAATCCTGTAATGTTCGGTCTAATAGCTACAGTAAAACACATATGATGTCACTGTCGATGTCATCAAGTGGATTTCAGTCGGACTATGGCATTAGCACGTCTTGTCATTTGGTGGCCCTGTGCAACGGAACGTAACTTTATGTTTCTATGTGACATTGTGTCGTGTCATTTTATTTGTACGTATTAAATCTGGTCCTTTATAATTATGGCCCACCACATGATTAATGGAGGAGATTATTTTGCATATGTTGATTAACGTGGTCCCTCGAAACAACCCCTTATATTGCTTTTAGTATATAATAGATTTCTTTTAGGGAACAACAATTGATAATCTTACAAATGCAGTAGGCATAGATATTATACAAATCGCTTCGATTGCCAGTGTTGGATTAGATCTGATGGCCGATTCAAGACAATCGCCATAGTCAGAACCCCAAAATAGACAACCATACAATACAATGGGAGTAATCAATTAATTAAGTAATCATGAAAAACTAGAAAGGGGATGGAGGGGGTAAGAGAGATTGGTCAAGGACAAACCTGAGGATTGCATTGGCGTCTCCCAACAGCAGCCGTCCGGCCGATGGAACCAACCGAACTAACCCTAGCTGGAGAACATATGAACAACGAGAGAAGTATTTGCCAGTAGCTCTAAGCACGCTGCTGAGTTCTCAATTCTCGATGAGCTAGGATTTTAGTTCTCTAGATTGGAACTCTTGGCGGCGGCCGGCAAGCAGGCGTCGAATACACACGCACCAGATAGACAGAAACGAAACGATCTTTTTTGATCGTTCGTGGCTGCGTGCTAATACCTTGTCAATTATTTCTTATGGGCTCGGCTTCTAGTTGCTGGGTCTAGTTAAATTGTCATATACGTGGACTCATAGTCCTAGATGGGCTTAGACAGGGGATTTGGGGCTGTTTCACGTGTGTTAGACATGGACAGGGAGCAGAATGGACGAAAATAACCTATAAAAATAACATATTCACGGAATGAACTCTGGACAAAAAAAATTCACTGCACTAACCCTTTTTGCAACGCCATACGAGCTGGCGCCGCACCCTGAAGAGCGGCGCCGTTACGCCTGGCGCCGCGCACATGCCAGCGTGGCTCCCCCGTAGCCTCGTGGGCCCCGGTCCCGCTAGTGTGGCACCTTTCTGTGTGGCGCCGCATTGTGTAGTGCAGCGCCATCGCGCCTGGTGCCGTACTTTAGGTCTTGTACCAGCGCGGCGCCAGCCCCAACCTCCGACCCTCATTCCTCTCCCAGCCCACGAACAAAGAAGGATGCATGGCGGCTAGGGTTCGACGCTCCCCCACTCAAATCGACTAGATCCGAAGCAATACCCCAAGAAACTTCCTTCCCAATCTCTCCCCAGGTATTCTCTCACATATCCTAGCAAATTCATCCGCAAATTTCTTCCAATTTATCCTCTATTTGTAAAATCGGGTGAAACCCTAGATTCTCTTGGATTTTGAAATTTATATGAATCATTGCAATGCTTATTTGAGATGTAGGTTTAGATATGGCATAGTACTCTTTGGTAGAACTCTAGTTGGTTGATTTAGCTTACAAGTATATGTTAGGTGTTTTGTTCATATTTGCAATTCCATATGGCTAGAGTAAGATGGACATATGGTAGAACTCTAGTTGATGTTTTGATTTATCTTACAATTATATGGTAGAACTCTAGTTGGTTGATTTAGCTTGCAATTCTAGATGCTAGAACTATAGGTAGAGTAGGATGAATATGTAGGATGTCTCTATAAGATGGACATATGCTAGAACTATAAGATGGTTGATTTAGCTTGCAATTCTAGATGCTAGAACTATAGGATAGACATTTTGTAATTGTTCTTAATCTCTCTATTATTTTGAATATGTAGGATGTCTCTAAACCCCCTTCTAAACAATGCTCACTATGATGTTCAACACCGTGCCTACAAGATGTCGGAGAAGAGACAGGTACTAAAAACTTCAATTCAAGTCGAATAAGATGCCATGTTTGTTTAGATGGAAATCTAACATTTTGCCATTGTATGTTTGCAGGAGCTTCAACCCCTTCGACTTAGGTACCACGAGGTCTCGTCCGGCAAGATGCCTTACTGGAAATGACGCGATGTCATTAGAAAGCCTATAAGCGAGGAACTCGGAGGTGAGTTGCCGGTGCTCGTGCTTTGCATCCTTGCCATCCACCACCGGGCCTCGGCACATGTGAGTTGATACACAACTAGATATGTGCCAATAGGGACCTCCCTTGAATGGTCTTGCACGCACAATCCAAGGACATCCTTCCTCCTCGCACTTCACCGTGTAACACTTCTTGATGTCCGAGTGCACGACCGTGTAAGGACGATGATGTTTCACCGATAAGTCCTTTATCCATTGCTTGAATTCCAACAAGGCCCTGAACCTTGATCCTTTGCAAAAGCCACTATTCACTTCATTGCCATCCCGGTAAGAACTTGTCCTTGGTCCAAGCACTATGCCTTTGCCACCATCAACCGTGGCTTCATCCGCGAGACTAAGATCATGAAACAAAGGCACCCGATGGTCCCGGCCCAATACAGTATCATGGATTTCGGCCTCTCTAGCCGTGAACCCCTCCTCGTCAACTTCTTCTTCGGGACCATCATCATCCGAGTCCGATGCATAGCCTCGATAATACGGGAGGTCATGGTCCATGTCATCTTGTGTGATATATTTGTCCAAATCTCCAACATTGTTGTCGTGGAGTTCAACATCATCATTGTCATCTTCATCTTCACCCCCACAATCACCATTGTCCTCTTCCATAACTTCATCTTGGTGTCTGAAATCAGGCTCAATGTTTGGGTCAAGGGAGGTTCACGGCTTAGCTCTTGGTCTACGGGTGGAGGACTCATAGTACGCAATGGGGATGCCATACGGTTCAAGTCCAAAGACAATGAATTACCACCTTTGTTGGTGGCAAATATCTCAATAGCCTTGTCTAGTGATTCGGCCACCACCTCCTTGTGTGCAAGCCAACGGGCCTCGGAGAAGATACGCATGGTCTTCCAACGAACATGCATTCCCAAGCCAACAGTATGTCTTCCCTCCAACTCAACATCATCCTTTGGGTCCATCCATTTCAATTCAATCCTCAATTTCTCCAAGACCTCGGCATAGGTTGGAGTACGCTCAAACACCAAATCGATCTCGTCCGGTTCCGGTTCTATGTTACCTCTCAAAAAAGCATTCTTGTATATATGGTGAACATGAACAATTCTTGCCATGCCTAAGATAATCACAACAACAATACCATGGTCAACATACTCAATAGATAACCATGCTAACATTAACACAATACCCAACCCCTATGCCAATGCAACACCATTCTACCATGCATCTTACAAAACAGCCTAGGGTTTGCAAGATATGGACCAAAACAAGAAATTAATGGGTGAAATCAAAGAAGAAGGGGAAGAATACCTCAAGGCACTTGGGGGATCGAATTCCACGGAGAGATGCTTCCGATTTGGCCACTAGGAGGGAGGAGGGTGGAGGGGGAAGCAAATTCATCGCCGCCGCTGCAACTTCCTGTGGGTGAGATAGAAAGAGGCTCGGTCTGGGGAGGGCTGGCGCCGCGCTGGTACAAGACCTAACGTGCGACGCCAGGCGCTGCACTACACAATGCGGCGCCACACAGAAAGGCGCCGCACTAGCGGGATCGGGGCCCACGAGGCCACGGGGGAGCCACGCTGGCAGGTGCGCGGCGCCAGGCGTAACGGCGCCGCTCTTCAGGGTGCGGCGCCAGCTGGTATGGCGTTGCAAAAAGGGTTAGTGCAGTGAAATTCTTTTGGCCAGAGTTCATTCCGTGAATTTGTTATTTTTATGGGTTATTTTCGTCCATTCTGCCGGACAGGGGGGGCGAGGTCGCGTGAAGGGCAAACAAAATTAACGATCTCGCTAGTGTTTTCAAGGCGTGAGCGAATGGTTGGCGGGGGTCTCGCTCCCGCTCGCCCCCCCTTCCCTCCGTCCCTGGCAAGAAGACTTCATTTGTATGTTCTTTGATAATGTAACTAATAAACACTAATTCTTAATACATCCACCAACATATTTCCATAATATGACGGAATATAAAGAATATATAACATGTGGGAAATTCTTCAGGTCGGCCTGTGGGCGGCGGCGTGGGGGCCTGTCGATCTACCCAATAAAGGAGGCGATCCTTCGAGTCTTCTCGCGTCAGGACGGTGATCTGCTTGTAATTTCTATAGAATGCTGTAAAACTCCTAAATTTGTAGCTAACGGTTACTATGTGATGTTTTGTTTTGCTAATACGCCAGTTCCTCGTTTGCTGCAATGCTGGGAGTTTGCTCGAGTATCTTGCCATGGTTGTTGGGCGTAACTGACATCAATAGTGACATTGCATTGGGGCAGCATTCTTCTTCTATTTTTCTCAAATTGTAAAAGAGTCGCAGATATTAATCATGTTGTATTGTACCAATTGGCTGGGTATGCAAACACAACATGTCTCCAAGTGAAAAAATGACAAAATTAATCAACCTTCTTCGGTTGTAGCAAACTCTTGAGATAACCACTATCCTTTGTCACTCATGCCTGCCCAAGTCGTAGTACATTTTGGGCTTTTGGCTGGTAACCTTGTCCACTTCTGGCCATTTAACTAGCGAGTAGACTGTAGAGCCTAATGAAATCATGCTTGCGTTTCTATTTCTTCATAATAATAGAAACTGAAGATAAGTGCATGTTTCAGAGAGTTCGAAAAAAAAATTCCACAGCAAACGCATCTGGACTTGTTTGCTGTGGTGTGCAAAGCGTAATGGGGGCGGTGATAATTGTTAAAGAACCTGTTGTGCTTCGTTTCATCTATGTTTCTCCAAGGTGGAAAGACCGGAATGATAAAGAATTTTTAGAGAAACAAGGGGCCCTACCCCTGGTTCCAGAACAACAGCTGAGAGAAGTTTTAAGCAGGAGTAAAACTAGTCTATCTGTCTTGTCACAAGCCCGGCCAGACCGCATCAAACGGCGGAAAAAACGCAGCATCGGGTTCATGGTCGTCCAGGTTCCAGCTCACCCATCCTTTCTGGTTTTTGAAGAACTAGGTAGATCCTCCGCAGCTCTGATGGGTCGGCGATGAACAAGAACAGATAGAAGTTGAGGCGCTGGCAGTTGATCCCCCCGAGGTGATTTGGTCAGTCCATCAGACTCGCAGTAGTGGTGCCTACAGCAGCCAGCACCCTGCTGGCGTGATGAGATTGTGGCTTCGAGACAAGAAAGACGAAGACGAGGTCTTACAGTTTGCACAGCTCCATTCTTCGATGCCTCCCATGTCTAGTCTACTAGGGGCACAAGGATAATTGGTGGGCAAATCAACTTCAGGTGAGCAAGCTTCTCTGAAATATCGATGCAGTTGGCATCCAATTCTCCCTTTTTATTGGAAGAGCAGTGAACTGTACCGGTGTACCCAAATTGATCTTATACGATAACCATAAAGAGCTTGATCATGTTGTACTCGCCGCATGAAGACCACATGTTCGCTGATTCTGAATTGTACTGAACTGTACAACCACCATGTTCATTGCTTGGTGAACTATCTTACTGGGTTGATAGAGGTAACTATAGGCTGCAGATTTCTCTATATGAATGTATCTCAGTCATCGAGCTGAAATTCACACTCAAAATATTTGGAGCAAAATGGTATAGGGTTAAGACATTAACACAGAAAAAGACATGTCTTCATTTGTCATTTCTTTAATTATACTACAGTACGGGTCTTCATCTCAATTACTATAGGTTCAACAAAAAAATGTTACTACATGCCTATTAATACTAGACGTCAAGTAAACATCACTAACCTAATTATGCCTCACACCGTAGAATGTCACTTCAAAAACTTCTGTACACAACAACTTAGATTCATGGATACAAAACTTGGGCAAAAAGTACAAAATGAAGTTAAATAGTAAGCATTTTTCATTGATTCTAATATTCTAGATTTTACAAACTTCACAAACTGTAGGTATTAACTTTTCATATAAAGGCATTATTTGTACATCTCCTGAGTGACGTTATGGAGCTCCAGAGTAGATAGGAAACTGCTATCAACAATTGTTATGACAGCTCCATCAGTCTGTTGAAAAAAAATCATTAGGAAACTATCATAAGTTGCCTCTGACGATGCAAAAATCAGCGGACACATGAATTCGACTTCCGTACTCTGATATCAATGATGGAGATCTCAACTGCATTAAAAACAAACGCCATCCAAACTGCAGACTCAGTCTCTGCAAGGTAGTACAAGAGAGGCATAAGGTACACAAGTCACAAACTGCGTAAATGCCAAACACCCTGGTTTCGTCGATCGAAAAGAATTCTTCATTAGCAGAAGTGCACAAGAACTATCAATTTACTGACAGTCATTCTTACACCCTTACTGCAACGATAGCGTTAACTTGCCAAATGGAAAGGGCATAAAACTCTGAGTAGCCTTACTCTTGAACTATGCTTCATCTATAGCAGGCTAGTACCTCACCTGTAAGTCACAATGCAACCATATATCAATGTAGACAAGGCAGTTATCTCTGCTTCTTCAAAATAATACTCTTATAATTGAGGATTCATAAAATCTGGGAAGTAACGGACGTATCAAAAGAAGAAAGTACTAATCATGAGCTAGATAAGACCTTTGTTTGGGGGTTGCTCCGGTACAACCCCTCCCTTCTAAACTCGTAGAAGCCCGTCTATGTATATATTCAAACCCGTATCTAAACAGAGTATATGTATACTCATATAGATGGCGACGTATTGGCATCCGGCCTGCGCACCACTGCCGCACAGGACTCTGACCCGCTTACACCTCCCGCGCCGATCATCGTCGTCCCGGCCATCATCGCCATCGCCGGCGACCATCGTCACAACCACCGTCGCCGTGATTCTTCTCCGCCGGACAGTATTGCACAATTTGCCGGACAATCTTGCATAATCTGCAACATGTCCGGCCACTGACGAGGTTTAATCTCGTCAATGCCCATTGTTATGGACTTGAGTTTTGGAGAAGAGGGGGATGCTGGAGATCGCGGAACGGTTAGCAAACAAGCAACACGGGGACACGAGGTTTACCCAGGTTCAGGTCCCCGGAGGGAAAACCCTACTCCTGCTTGTCTGCTCTTGATTACGGCAGAACCGAAGGTTACAGGGATGCGCAGATGCAATCTGGCGTGGAGGTGTGTATGCGGTGGTATGAAGTGTCCTCCTCGTCGTGCCCTCCTGGCCTTTATATAGAGATAGGCAGGTCCCAGGCACAGATCGAGTCGGTTACAGGTTTTAGGGTTTACCCCTTTAAAATTTCTATCTACTCTAGTCTTGCTCTCCAAGGATCCGAAGGCGTCATAGGCCCTGGCCACCCGAAAATCTTCATGGGCTGGCGCATATTTGTCGTGGTCCTTCCTTGGGCTGGACCAGGTATGCTGAGGTCGTGTACCCGTAGGGTATAACCATGTCAGTAGGATTCGGCTGAGGACTCTTTCATCTTTCGGGTGCAGCTATCTCTGTTTTTCTAGAGAATGATTTGAGTGTGTAGGGATTGTTGATGCGTGTGCCTGACTCTTCCGAAGGATCAGGGTCAGTTAACTGCACGATCTTCTTCAGATTCGAGTCCCTTGACTCGAACCCAGAACGTATGCTGGCGTAATTCGACTCAGGCCGTGGAGGACTTATAGGAGTGGAATTCCAGTGGATTTAAATGATGTACCCAACGCGTCTGTCGGGATTTTTCATCGCGCCTGCTGGCACGGATTTTTACTAGCAGAGCGCAGTCGTGTGCGTTACTAGGCCATCAGATGGTATCTGTAGGCCTTATCTTTGCGTCGTAGACGCAGCATCCGAATGTTTATCACCGCGGAGGTGTTTCGGGCGGCCAAGGAGAACGTTGCTCACTTAGCGTTAATTGGGGCAGAGTTGCCGAAAAGTTTTGCATGCTAATCCGAAGGATCACACTCGAAGAATTCATAGGGTGCGCGACCAGCGCTCCCTATGGGAGTAGCCCCCGAGTGTCTGTTCGAGTCGTAAACTCGAGCAGAGACTTTAATTCAGTCGTTGTTTGGCTTCAGGTCCGTAGGACACAAATTTTTTCGGATGCTTGAATCCATCCTTCCTATGGGAGTAGCCCTCGAGTCCGTAGTGGAGTCGCAGACTCGAAGAATAGTTCAATGGTGTAGTGCTTTATTTATTCTTCGGGTGCGCGGCCAGCGCTCCTGATAGGAGTAGCCCCCGAGTAGTTAGTCGAATCGTAGATTCGAGTGCGTACTCTAAGCTGTGTAGCCGAAGAATTGTAACTGTTGCTAGTATAGATTTTGATGACGTTAGTGCTGACGATCGGTGACCTCAAGCGTCTGCGGCGCCAGAGATGACGTGACTGGACGAACATGGGTCCCACCTTCTGACCTTGAGTTGACCGGTCATGCGCGGCGTGGAGATAATTACAGTGTCGCCTCGATTTTCGCGCGTAGTGGACGGCGTGTGAGCGACGGTTCGCTGCTGTACTGACACGTGGACGGTCAGATCTTGATGTTGTCTCTAGGTCTTCCCGATGGACGATCGTCGTGCATCGTCCTCGTCCTTATAATCATTGGGGAAAAGTTAGTTAGTTTTCACCGTAGCCATTCTTGTTTCACTGCTCCCATCTTCTCTGAGTTTTCTCACTGCGCGCTGGAATTTCCCCGAGCTTTTCCTTCCTTGATTCTGCGTGCTCACCGCCGGCGCCGCCGCACTGCGATGGGGAAGCCCAAGAAGTCCTCCTCTGCGGTTGGTACTAGTGCTGCAGCTGGTGGTAAGAAGGGTTCCGCCGTCACCCGTGTCACCGATGGTGGCTGGCAGCGATCGGAGGCGCATGAGGGTGATCTTCGCAAGCTCCGCGAACGGGGACTAATCCCGCAGGATAGGGGGGCCATCAAACTTCCCGGCGACGAGGTAATTCCCCGTCCTCCCGCTGGGTTTCGGGTTATGTTCGTCGCATTTGTCCTTCGGGGCCTCTCCTTCCCAATCCACGATTTCCTTCGCGAATTGCTTTTTCTTTATGGTATCCAGCTTCATCATCTTTCTCCCAACTCTCTTCTTCATGTCGCCTGTTTCATCACTTTCTGCGAGTGTTGGCTCGGTGTCGAGTCACACTTTTGTCTCTTCCGGAAACTCTATTCCGTGAAGAGGCAATCTGGCTCCGATGGTGTTTATCCCATTGGGGGCTGCATCATTTCCCTCAAACCCAATCTTCTTTTCTTCTCCTTTTCTATGTCCGAATCTGTCCAGTACTGGCGGAGGCGATGGTTTTACATCCGCGACTCCATGGTGGCTGGGCAGGAATTTGGCCTTACTCCTTTCGACCCCTCCCAGAAAATCGAGCCGAAAAGGTCCTGGAAGAACCAGATCTTGGATGGCGAGGTAGCGAAGATAGAGGCGCTCTATCATCGAGTGGAGGATCTTCAACTGATTCCGGATAAGGAGGTGAACGTTGTGGATATCATCCGTACCTTTCTCAAACGTCGGGTGCAGCCGCTCTAGGCTAGGGTGCACCCAATGTTCCTTTATTCTAGTCGCCGCGATCCGACTAGGGTTTCGGCTGAGGAATTCTCCAAGGGGGATCTCGACGGGATCCTTCGCCCGCTGCTGAAATACAAGGCTGGAGAGGATATCCCGAGGAAGTCGTTGACTTCTCCGTTCTCCGCTTCTCGTCCGGTTCCGCAGGTGTAGATCTGGGAGGTGCGCGTAGCGCTATTTTTCGACTGCGTTTTCCATGCACCTTTTTGTGCTGAAAATTTGTTTCCTTCGTGCGCAGGAATTCAAGGTGCCAGGCATGTCGCCTCCATTGCCCGAATTGTTCCCGGATGCACCGGACAATGAGGTAGTGGACTCCATGTCTGAACTTCCGTCGGCGCGATCGCCGGCCGAAGAGGCCATCGAATCGAGCGAGGATCACACTCGCAAGCGGACACGGAGCTCCAGCGAATTGTCAGATGCTTCGACTCCGCCGACGCCTAGGAACCCGCTGTGCCTTGAGCATCACAGTGGGGGTCATGGGGGCTCTTCCTCTACTATTCTGGCCGTGCCCGTGCGGGCTGTGGCACCGCACCCGCCGGCGAAGCGGAAGAAGGAAGAGAAGAAAGAGGAGAAGAAGGGCAGGAGAACCCCGCATGTCTTCGACTTGAGCGATCTCGACTCGTAAGTTTTCTTGGATTGCTTTTTGCTTTCTCTTGTCTGTTTGCTTTGTACTTGGCTGACTTTTTTTTGTAGCCACTCCACCGACGGCTCCTTCAGTGATGGCGCTCGGGAGATGGTGGGGGAGTAGAAGGTTGTTCCTCCTCCTCCTCAGACGGTGGCCACCTCTGAGGGCGCTGCTCCGAACCCTTCTCCGCTGGAGGTTCGGGTGGTTTTCCCCTAGAAGACTGCGGCTGGACCTTTGGAGTCGCCGTCTGATCACGTAAGTTTCTTTGTTCTTGCCACGGGAGGAGCCCCCGGGCATTTTTCGGGTGATCTGCTGATCACTTTTTGTTTTTTTGCTTCTGTCTCGGGGGAGCCCCCGAGCATCTGTAGGATGATCTGCTGATCGTTTTTCTTTGAGTCTCAGGGGGAGCCCCTGAGCGCTTTTCGTATGTGTAACTTGTTTTGCTTGTTCTTTGGGCGTAGCCCCCGAGCCTTTTGTTTGATGGGTAGTATCTTTTGCAGCCTTTTGTGCACGACGCCAACCAGTTGGTGCAGCAGCACCTGGCGTTGGAAGCCAGCTTCAAACAGCTTCAAGGTGCATACATGAGTTGGTATTTTTGATTCCTCTTGTATTTCTTGTCCTGCGGTCTGATAAGTGTTCTGCTGGTTGCAGAGGACAACAATACCACCCTCCGTGAGCTTGATGCTCTCAAAAAGAGCCTTGGGCGAGCGGAGAAGAAAGCCGAGGACGCCGTTGCTGCGAAAGGGCGCCTCGAGCAGGAGCTAATCAACGCGGCTGCGGCCAAGGAGCACCTGCAGCAGGAGGCGACGGACCGCGAGGAGCAACTCGCCACCGTCACGGCTTCACGCGAGAAGGAGGTGGTCGGCAAGCTGATGGCGGTTGCCAAGGCTATTTCAGGTGAGTTGCTTCGTCTTCCCTTTTCGGCTTCCTTGTCTTTCCTTGTTGTGCTTTTATTTATGTAGCTTATTTTGTTTCTTTAGATGCCGCGGGCATCGAGTTTGACCATGGTGCTCTAGAGCACGGAAGTGATCTGGATGATGCTGCTGCGGCGGTCGAAGACCTCTGCAGTACCGTGGTCGGCTCGCTTGCCAAAGCCAAGGAGGTTCTCGGGCGCTTCTACAAGGAGATCGTCCCCAAGGGCGTCGCCCTAGAGGATGTCGATGCCTTGACAGATGCGCTATCAGCCGAAGCGCCTGCGGCGTACAAGCGCAAGCAGAAAGGCATTGGCACATCCGTCGGGCTGGCGATGGCCTTGGCGTCTGGAGCGGAGCTGGATCTTCATCAGGTCACCTCCCAGATGTCGACGGCTGCTGACGGATCCGAGGTAGCCTTCGCCCTCTATGTTGCCCGCTGTAAACGTTATGGACCGAAGTTGATTGACTTGCTAGCTGAGTATGCGTTGAGGCAGCAGGGAGAGGCCAAGGGGAGGCAGTCCGGCTCCGAGGCTACTCAGGATGCAGCTTCTTAGGCCTTGTAGTCGTAGGATAGCTTTTGTTTCCTTTGTTGTAATTATATCTATGAACGGTCCTTGTGCCACGCAGTGGCTTTTTGCTGCACATAATGAATTTCCGAGTTCTGTGTTTATTCGTCCGCTTGTTCATGTCCTTGTCTTCTTTTACTCTAGGGGCCTTCGGGTGATGATCCCGTTGACACTTCGTCTGCCCCGCAGCTGCGGCCATCCCTGGATGGTGCGTCACAGCTTGTGTTTCTTCGAGACCGCATCAGTGGCCTTGAGAAAGAGTTGCTTGGGGTGCGTGGTCACGCTGATGTTTGGAAATCGAAGGTGGAGCGAGGCGCTGCTAGAGAGGAGTATTTGATGGCGGAGTTTAGTCGTTTGTCCAAACATCTTCAGTGTGAGTTTTTCGAGCTGCTGCTCATTGTTTCGGATGCGCCTGTTGGCCTTTAATCTTACTTTTTGCGAGTATTGCAGGTGCTAACCTTGCTCCGAGGGAGGAAAAGGAGCGTGTTGCTGTTCGGATCAACTGCTTGACCCAGCTGGACATGGAGGCCGGCGGGTTCTTCTGGATGGACCGTGATCGTGCCATGGTCCTTGCGACGGTGCAGGATCATGTCCACCAGGTATCGCGGGTGCTCCGTCAGGTGAAGTCTTCGTTGGCGTCGGTTCTGCATGTGATGTTTCCACTGGATGAGGCGCCGTCGACTCTCTCTGGCCTGCTAACGAAGTTTCGAAATGTGCATCGTGTCAGGGAACTGGTGCGACATCAGCTTGTCGCGGGGGTGAAGGCCGCACTCTCCCTTGTGCGGTTACATCGTCCTGATGTAGATCTGTCTGTTGTAGCGGCTGAGCCGCCTCCTCGGCCGGATGTTGGCGAGTGATATATGAATCCACATTATGCAGCTATAAGGCAGTATGCCGAACAAATTGTAGATCTATTTGAGCAGCGTGCGCAGGCTATTCTTCAGGATAGGTAGGACCTGAAAAAGAGATAAATGTAAAATTTGTATATGTTTTACTGGGCGTGTTGTGCCCTTTTATTGTAAAGGTTTTGTGTTGTTTAGCACGTAGTGCTTTGTTTGTATACGTGTTCTTTTCGTTAGCCTGACGTGGTCAGCTACTCAGGTGTACACGCGTTATCCTCAGTCGACGAAGTCGTGAGGTGGAGGGAGCCCCCGAGTGTGTTGTAACATGGAGTAAAATGCGGACAATAGACAAAATTTTGGGGCGAGACACTTAGCTTTATTCATATCATAATAGAGGAGGTACATTGTTCGGCTGAGTAGCCTTGGCTGAATAGCCTTATTGAAAGTAAAAGGAAGAGGGGTAGCTAGGGGTAGAAGCGTCGCAGTTGTGCGACGTTCCATGGGTTGGAGTATGCGACTCCAGACTCCACGTGCTTGAGGCGATAGGCGCCACCTGGGATGACTTCGGTGACGATGTAGGGTCCTTCCCATGGTGACTCTAATTTCTTTGGTTGTTCATGCTTGAGTCGCAAGACTAGGTCTCCTTCGACGAAGGACCTTGGGCGCAGCCGTCGGCTGTGGTAGTTGCGGAGGCTCTGTTGGTACGCCGCTGATCGAGCTGATGCTATATCACGCGCCTCATCGAGTGTATCGACGGTGTCTTAGAGTGCGGCCGTCGATTCGGCTTCGCTATAAGCGATGACCCGTGGGGCCTTGTGGCGTACCTCTACTGGTAGCACGGCTTCGGCTCCGTGCACCATGAAGAAAGGCGTGTAGCCAGTTGAGCTGTTTGGCATTTTGCGCAGGCTCCGGAGGACCGATTGTATATCTTGTGTCCATGCTCCTGCGAGTCGCTCAAGTGGGCTCATTAGGCGCTTCTTAATGCCGACGCTGACGAGGCCGTTGGCCTTTTCGACCTTCCCGTTCGTTTGGGGGTGCGCCATAGAGGCGTATGTGATGTTGATTCCGATGTCTTCGCAGAAGTCCTGGAATTCTTTGGAGATGAAGTTTAACCCATTGTCGGTGATGATGCTATGCGGCACGCCAAACCTGTAGACAATGGATTCGAAGAACTTGACGGCCGTTTTTCCTTTTTGGTTAGTAACGGGCATGGCCTCAATCCACTTGGTGAATTTGTCGACTACGACCAGGAGATAGACGTGACCTCCTTTCGAGGACCTTGGCAGTTTGCCGATCATGTCGAGTCCCTATTTTGCGAAGGGCCAGGCCAGAGGTATGGGCCTGAGCTCTGATCCGGGTGCGTGCGGTTTGTCGGCGAACCTTTGGCACCTGTTCCATCTTCGGACAATGTCCTTGGCATCGTTCATGGCCGTTGGCCAGTAGAATCCAGCTCGTAGAGCTTTGGCGACGAGGGAGCGGCTGCCCGCATGGTGGCCGCAGATGCCCTCGTGGATGTCTTGGAGTATAGTTTTGCCGTCACCGATGGTGACGCACCTTTGTAGTACACCCGAAATGCTGTGCTTGTACAGCTCGCCATTAATGATGGTGAAGGCCTTGGACCGGCGAGATATGCGCCGGGCATCTGTCGGGCTATCAGGCAGTTCCCCGTCTATCAAGTACATGAGGTATGACCGCATCCAAGTCTCTTCGACTTCCATGACCTGCATCAGGTTGACCACAACGACCTCTGTGTTGAGCTTTTCAGGTCCTTCCTGTCGTTCGGCTAGCGTAGCCCCCGAGTGTTCTGCTTCTTCGGGTGATCCCTTGGAGAATTTCCTTTGAATGGATGGTACGCAGATCTGTTTGAGGAACACACCTGGTGGCACCCGTGCGCAGGTGGAGCCGATGTTGGCGAGTCTGTCGGCCTCTTCGTTGCTTTCTCTCCCAACGTGCAGAAGCTCGTAGCCGTCAAAGTCTCCTTCGAGTGCGTTGTAGAGTGCGCGGTACGCAATCATGTTGGCGGCGTGCGCGTCTCACTCGTTCATCGTCTGCTGGACAACGAGGTTGGAGTCACCGTAGATGACAAGACGTGTTGCGTCGCAGAGCTTGGCCATCCGCATGCCGTGGATGAGGGCCTCGTATTCGGCTTCGTTGTTGGAAGCTCGAAACTTTATCCGGAGGACATACTTCATCTTGTCGCCCTGCGGGGAGGTTAGTATGACCCCGGCTCCTGCTCCGGCCTCGTGCTTGGAGCCGTCGAAGTGCATTGTCCATGACTGTGTCATGTCTGGGGTGTCTGGCAGCTGCAGTTCCATCCAGTGTACGAGGAAGTCCAGGAGGACCTGAGACTTGATCGTGTGGCACTTCTCATAGATGATGTCTAGAGGTGATAGCTCGATGCCCCACATGGCCACGCGTCCTGTGGCCTCCGGATTGTTTAGGATGCTCTACTTTGTCGGCGTCAATACCTCGCTGAGGTAGTAGATTGGGCGTTGGACCCCATGGGTCTTGCCTTCTTCAGGTCGCTCGACCACCAGTACAGTGCTTACCACCTGGTGTGTGGCTGCTATGTACAGCAGTAAAGGCTCGCGCTCCTTTGGCGTGACCAGGAACGGCGAGGTAGAGAGCAGCCACTTTAGGTCTTCGAATGCGTCGTCCGCCTCAGGCGTCCACTCGAATTTTTCTGCTTTGCGTAGCAGCTGGTAGAACGGCAGAGCCTTTTCGCCCATGCGGCTGATGAACCTGCTCAATGCCGCGATTCGCCCGGCAAGCTGCTGGACGCCCTTGAGGTTCTTCGATTTTTCCATGGCCATTATGGCCCGGATTTTCTTCGGGTTCGCCTCGATCCCTCGCTGGGAAATGAAGTAGCCGAGCAGCTGGCCAGATGGGACGCCGAAGGAGCACTTTTCAGGGTTGAGCTTGATCTTGTAGCGGTCAAGATTATCAAACGTCTCGCGGAGATTGTCGATGAGCGTCTTCACCTCCCTTGTTTTGACAGAACGCACCAGACATGTCCTTCGACTCCACCGTCAACACAAAGAAGGTGCAAGTCCACCCGACGGATACCTCCAAGACGGCGCTGATCGCCAACGATCTCAGCCCTGCATAGGAAAGCGCACTCGTTGAATTCCTTCGTGAGCGCTGGGAAATCTTCGCATGGTGTCCTGCGGACATGCCAGGAGTTCCCAGGGAATTCGCCTGTCGACATAGATTTGGATATTGCGGCCGAAGATTTCCCAGCGCTCACGAAGGAATTCGACGAGCGCGCTTTCCTATGCAGGGCTGAGATCGTTGGCGATCAGCGCCGTCTTGGAGGTATCCGTCGGGTGGACTTGCACCTTCTTTGTGTTGACGGTGGAGTCGAAGGACATGTCTGGTGCGTTCTGTCTTGCGACTGGGGGTACCCTGTTGTTCGTCACCTCGCGGAGCCTTACGAGCTCCTCCTGCATGCCGAATGACTGGGAGATTCTGTTGAAGTCCCTATCGCAGTGGTCTGATCCGGTGAAGCTCCCGTGGACCGTAATGATGCCCCTGGGTCCTGGCATCTTGAGTAGCAGGTACGCGTAGTGCGGTACTGGCATGGTATTGTGATGGCCAGTCCACCACTCCGAACTCGAGTCGCTCTCATCGGAAGTTATCCGGCTTGCCGAAGATGACGTCGAGCCATTTCTTTCCCAGGGGGAATATGCCCTTTCCTGGGACGATGCCATGGAACGTTGTGTCGGACTGTTCCAGGATGCATAGCAGGATCCGCATTGCTGCTAGGGTGCTAGCGAACATCAGATTGATGCCACTGCTGCCGTCCATGAAGACGTGGCTCATGTCGAACCCTCCGATCTGCGCCTCAAGCACCAGGGCAGCATGACCTGGGCGAGGGACCTGGCTAGGGTGATCCGAACGGCTAAACGTGATGCAGGACTCCGATCCATTAAGGTACTCAGGGATGGCGGGTGGTGCTGTCACAGCCAGATTGATCTGACGGGTGATTTTCTTCTGCACCCTGTTCGTTGGGCACCCTTTTTGGATCATCAGTGATCCTTTCGGCGCGGGGTACCCGTGCCCACCGTTATTCTGTGCGGGTGCTATTGGGTGATTCGGGCCTCCCGCAGGTGGTGGTGGAGGAGCTCCATGTGCGATCTCACCTGGTGCGGGTGCGTTCCCGTATCCAGGGTTCGGGGCTTGCTGCCTCAGCTGGGCCATGCTCTCGCTGAGTTTGTGGAACTCACGGTAGTCCTTGAGCATGTGACTTGCTTTCTTCTTACCATCCTGCTTGTCGATGTAGAAGTGGATGGTGCATGGACCCGACAGTTTCTCGTATGCTGAGGGTCCGTCGTTGCGGCCGCGACGCTACCATGAATGCATTGGGCGTCCTCCGTCGCGGAAGTTGCTTCCGTGGTACCCGCCGCTGTTGCGGTTGCCGTCGCTGCGGCGGTCGGCGTAGCCAGCCGCGACCATGTCGGGTCCATCGCGATCGTCGTAGACGCGCGATCTTCTCTTGCTACGGTGTTCACGTCGCCGGCCGTAGTCGTCTTCCTCCTCCGAGTGCGCTCGGTGGACGGAGTCCTCGCCATCGGCCCACCTGTTGGCGATGTCCATGAGGTGGTCAAGTGTCTTGGGCTTGACGCGCCCAAGTTCTTCCTTGAAGTCCTGGCGTTTGACGCCGTCTTTGAAGGCGTCGATAGCTCTCTCCTCGGAGATGTGCACCGCGGAATTCTTGGTGTTGGACCAACGCAGTATGTACGAGCGAATGGATTTGCCCGTTCGTTTGGTGCAGGCCCGCAACTCCTCGATTGAGGCTGGCCTGTTGCTGGTGCCCTTGAAGTTTTGGATAAAACTGTATGCCAGTTCCTCCCAACTTCGGATGGATCCCGACGATAGGCTGCTGAGCTAGATTCGGGCTGCGCCTGTCAGCTGCAGCTGGAGGCATTGCAGGGCGGTGTCCTTGTTCACGCCATGTAGCTTGACGGATGACAGGTGGTCGCTGAGCCATGCCTTGGGGTCCTGTGTCCCGTCGAACTTCGGAGTATCCGAAGGAAGCTTGAAATTCCACGGCATTCGTGTCCACCGAACAGATCTGCTGAAGCATCGGGCTCTGCAGAGTTCTCCTTCGTCTTCGTCCATCTCTGATTCAGACGAGCATGCGCGCTTGGCGCGCGCTTTGTCGATTTTGCGCTGGGTGAGCTCGCTTCGGGCGTCGTAATCGCGGCTGCGATGGCGCGAGCTCTTGTGCCTTCGAGGAAGGTCGTGCTCTTCATCTTCGGATGAAGCTGTGGGGCTACGGTTGAACTTGACCTTAGCCTTCTTCTTTGGCTCCACAGGAGCTTCTCCGTGGAGCGCAGCTCCAACGAGTCCGAGTCCGGTAAGTCCGGACTTGTGCATGGCCCTTTTCGGGTCCCCCTCCGGAGGTGGGTGGGACGCGAGGTACGCGGTGGCTGCCATGATCGCAGCTTGCGGCGTTTTCGGGATGACGTTGCCGTCGGCATCCATCTCCATGAAGGACGCGTTGAGGGCCCGGGTCACTTCACGACGCTCCTTGGGGTCCATGTTCTCCGTCCGAGAACGGTGCTTGTTTCCATGGTTGCCGTGCAAGCTGGAGCCAATGCCCATGCAGAGAGCGCAACTCGTCGCGCACTAGACTCCGAGGCTGCTTGCTTGCATTTGTCAAGCACCTCCTGCATCTTGACCTGCTTCTTGTGCTCCTCGATTAGGAGCATGTGGTATGCCATCAGCAGGTCCCGTGGGGCACCCACGGGCAGGATCTTGTTGCCTGCCACGGCTTCACGTGCTTGAGCCCATTCGTCCTCGCTGAGGTGGATGACCCGATCGGTGTCGTCCCCATGGGGCGGGGGGGGGGGGGGACTGGCTTCTTCTGTTTTCGCTGTTCCTACCCTGCGGGTTTGGTGGCGGATTGGGCGCGTGATATTTCCCGTCGCCCTGGATGACTATGGCGCATTGGTAGCGCTCGTAGATTGGATCGCTCCTGCCGCAGCTTTCGGATCCAGAACCGTAGGTCCCTTCCTCCGATGGTGGCTCGCACAAATCTGAGTTGCAGCTACTGCTGTCATAGGACTGATTTGTCGATGGCGATGTGCATAGCACGGGGTGTGGGGCCCATGAAGTGGGCCTGATTGATGGCAGGGGCACCCGCTCTGGGAGGCGGAGGGTGCCGGTTTGCCCCACCTGGAAGCAGAAGCTCCTGAACAGAATCTCGAGTCCATCGCCAAATGGGCTCAAAGTCCTTCATGGTGGCCGGTGAGTGGGCGGTGAAGTCGAAGGCGCCGAAGAGGAGAAGACTCTCCATCGCCGTGGAGTTGTAGATCGCTCGGGTTGGGACTGTCACGATCGCACAATCAGCGTCCCCGGTTCCCACAGACGGCGCCAATTGACGAGGTTTAATCTCGTCAATGTCCATTGTTATGGACTTGGGTTTTGGAGAAGAGGGGGATGCTGGAGATCGTGGAACGGTTAGAAAACAAGCAACACGGGGACACGAGGTTTACCCAGGTTCAGGCCCCCAGAGGGAAAACCCTACTCCTGCTTGTCTGCTCTTGATTACGGTGGAACCGAAGGTTACAGGGGTGCGCAGATGCAATCTGGCGTGGAGGTGTGTATGCGGTGGTATGAAGTGCCCTCCTCGTCGTGCCCTCCTGGCCTTTATATAGAGATAGGCAGGTCCCAGGCACAGATCGAGTCGGTTACAGGTTTTAGGGTTTACCCCTTTGAAATTTCTATCTACTCTAGTCTTGCTCTCCAAGGATCCGAAGGCGTCATGGGCCCTGGCCACCCGAAAATCTTCATGGGCTGGCGCATATTTGTCGTGGGCCTTCCTTGGGCTGGACCAGGTATGCTGAGGTCGTGTACCCACAAGGTATAACCATGTCAGCCACACCCAGTTGCTCATGTTAAAATTTTGTCGTTCGGAACTACTCGCCGGAAAATACACCAGACAGTCCGTCATGACACCGGACATGTCGATGGACCGTCCGGCCGATCAATGCGCCGCCACCATGCTTGCGCACCGCCTCCACGCAGCCACCAAGTCTGCATGACGCGTAGGCCGTGCCACCGCGTCGCCTCCACAAAGGCCTGGCCGAGTCACCGCCACCACCTTGACAGACCCAACTGCCACCACTCTTGCCGGCCATAGCCATCACCGACGATAATCCGGCGTGCAGCCGTATTCTAATAAGGGGTATCAAGCAATTTGGGCCGTCCTTATGTTTGAGATTATACAAATTTGATACGAATTTAGTGGAAGGGGTTTTTACTGGATCAGACGCCGGGCTGGTAATTTGGTCAGTTGATCATACTCGCAGCAATCTGGGCATGCATCATTCTTGCATGTAATACCCTGCTGATGTGATGAGATTGTGGCATCGAGAACAGAATCGTTAAGTACAAGGCTTCTGCTTCGCACAATTCCATTCTTCAATGCCTCCCATGCCTAGTCATACTATATACGGGCACCGAAAGATAATGGTGCTGAAATAAACTCCAGGTCTACAAGCTTCTCTTAATTTTCAAGGTTGTTGGTGTCCCTTCTCCATTTTTATAGGAAGAAACAAGGGAACTATACCGGTGTACCAGACTTGATCTTGTATCAAAATGATAGACAGTTTGATCATCTTGTACTCCCCATATATATGAAGACTGTTAGATAGATCTCAACGTGACTGGGCCCAACGGCCCAGCACGCCCCTAACTGCGCCCTGATCGGGGGCGCCCAACCCTATCTGGTTGGTGGGCCCCTGTCGCCGCGCTATATAAAGTGGTGGGGAGCTGGCAGCGCACGGTACGAGGTTCACCGCTGTGCCAACACCCCACCTACATCCCTACCGATCTAGGGTTAGCACGAGCCGACGGGAAGCACCGCCACCACCGCACACCCACGCCGTCGCCCCTCCCCTTTCTCCCCATGGCCAATGACGGCAGGTCCAGCTCCGGGACCAGTTCCGGCATCCCCTCTGGCTCATGTCTGTCGAGCCAGGGAGCAGGTGGTTATCTCTCTCTCTCTCTCCCTCTCTCTGTTTCAATCTAAGGAAGGTAAAGTACAGTGCTACTGATAAATCTAGACTAGATCCATTACAAAGTTGATTTAACATTGGTATCAGAGCAAGTTTTAGTTGCTAGATTTTTCGGTGCAAAAGTAGAAAGCAAAAGTCCAAAAGAAGAGAAAAGACCTAGATATAAAGTGCGCCTGCCCTAGGGCCGCGCCGTTCCTCTCGATCTAGATGAGCATCACTATGAGGCATCTAGACGAAGAACATACCCTTCGGGGCAAAGCAAAACCCTAGATATAAAGCCCCAAAAGAAACCCCAAAGTCCCTAGATCTCACCCCGAATCAAAACTTTCCCCAAAGCCCGCAAGAAAAGGCAAACAAACCCCTTGTTTCTCCCCAAGATCCGATTCAAACAAAGAAAAAGGAGGGCAACCACTGGCCACCGCCGGCAAAGGGCACCGCCGCCACTCCTCTTGATGGTGGTGCGCCCACCCTCGGGTGGACGCACCGCCGGCAAGGGGGGCAGGGGGTGCCAAGGCTCCGGCCGTCCTCCTCCTTTACTCGGAAGGAGAGAGAGCAAGATGGGGGGAGGGGCTAGCGACGCCAGAGAGGGAGGGGCCCGCCGGAGCGCCGGCCACCTCGCCTCGGCTGCTCGCACAAGTGGTACAGAGAGGGTGGAGTGGGGCAGAGGGAGGGGCACGCCGCCGCAGCCACCTCGCCTCGCCTCCACTAGCTGGCCCCAAGGCCGCAGCATGAGAGGCAGAGGGAGGGGCTCGCCGGCGGGACGGCCACCTCGCCTCGCCCGCCTCGCGGGCGTGCGTCGCCGGAGCAGGGGGAGAGGGAGGGGCGCGCCACAGGCGGCCACCTTGCCTCAAGCCTCGCGCGGGCTGCGCCGCCAGAGCAGGAGAGAGGGGGCTCGCGCGGGGGGGGGGGGGGGGGAAGTGATTAGGGTTTTCGGGGGGGGGGGGGGGACTGGGCATTTTATACGCCCGAAAGTGGCGCGCGACCGTCCGATCTAGGGCGACGCTAACGGACGGCTCAGATTGAGCGGCGCCGGCTGGCGGGTTGCACAGCTAGGCCACGGGCCGCGTGCGGTCTGCTGCTGGGCTGCGGACAGGCAGAGGCCACAGCGCGCGGGCGGTGGCTAGCGAGCGCGCGGGCGTTGAGTGGTTAACGGGCTCTAATGAGCGGCTGGAGCCTGGCGAGCGCGCGCGGGAGGCTGCTGCTGGGCCACTAGGCCGCGCTGGGCAGATGTTTTTTTTTTCTGTTTTTATTTTACAGAAGCTGTTTTAACTGTTTTTGCTTAGTTTTAAGCATTTTTTCAACATGGTTTTTTCTAGTCATTTTATTTCAAGTATATTTTGACTAGAGAATGTTTTAAAGAAGATTTTTTTTCTGTAAAGTTCAAAGTATCATGAAAGTCATTATTAAGTTTCCGCTGCAAATAGTTATTTTAAATTGCAATCATGCAATGAAAGTTTGTTTAAATTTTGTTATAAAGATGTGACAAAGTAACTAAAAATGATTGTGCCCCATGTTATTAATTGACCAACGTTATTAATAAACATGACCATGATCGTTTTAATTGAGTATTAAAGGTGCATTTAACTTTATTTCTACCCAACAGTGATGTAATTTTAAATAGCACAAACAATTGCATGCATAATTTATACCAACGTTGAATTAATGCATACAGTTGTTTTCCTTGGTGATCTCACATCTTTTGTGGTTTTCAGGAGGTCTCAACCTCATGAGCTGTTTGAAGGACATCCCGCTGCTAAGGGGGGACAACTACTCCGAATGGATGAAAAAGGTTGATTTGGCGTTTGTATGCACCGTAGTGGATTGGGTGGTTGACACCAAGCAACCAGTCAAGCCTGCTGACCCCGTCAGGGGAGATGCTGAGGAAAGTGCTGCATTTGAGAAAAGGAAGAGGGACCATGCTCCATTGGAGCTGGCCTACTCGATTGGTAATCAAAAGTGGGTGAACGCCAAGAAGAAATGTTTGGCTTTTGTAAAGAACACAATTGAGAACGCCATAGTGGGCTCAATTGGAGAGTGTGCCACCGTGGGCGAATACCTTGCCAAGATAAAGAGCCAGTTCACTGGCTCTTCAAAGATGTATGCGACCCAGCTGTTAAAACAGTTGGTGACTGAAAAGTACATGTGAGGGCCCCACGGAATAAGAGAGCACATCTTGAGGATGTCAAACATGGCAGCCAAGATGAAACCCATGGATGAGGACCTCGAGCTAAAGCCTGCACTTCTGGTGCACCTGGTGATGGACTCTCTTCCACAGCCATTCGAGAATTTTGTAATGAACTATAACATGTCCCCTGAAAAGTGGGACATAGAAAAGACCATTGGGATGTGCTCCAAGAGGAGGAAAGGCTGAAGGCCCTTCACGGTGGTTCCTTGAACTTCGTGAAGGACAATAGGAAGAGGAGCTTCACAAACGGTAACCATGGTGGCTCACCCTCCAAGCCACATGGCAAGGGCCCAATGCAGCACCAGTACCAGCACCAGCAGTCCACCCCTGGGGAAAAAGACCAGTGCCACCACTGTAAGAAGGTTGGCCACTACAAGAAGGATTGTCCAGTTTGGCTGAAGTACATCATGGCCAAAAACGGTAAAGATATAGTCTCTTTTGTTAATGAATCTCTGTATGAAAAGTTTTCTAGATCTACTTGGTGGATTGATTCTGGTGCAACTGTCCATGTTGCCAACTCTTTACAGGGGTTCCATTCGACAAGGATTTTGCCAAAAAGAGAAAGACTCATTGAAGTGGCAAATGGGATTGAAGCAGAAGTGGAGGCCATTGGTGACGTCCCTCTGGAGCTGGCTGATGGCTCTTCTCTTTTGCTTAAGGATGTTCTTTTTGTTCCTTCAATTCATAGAAATTTAATAAGTGTGTCGTTCTTGGACAAAGATTCTTATGAGTGTTATTTTGGAAATGGCAAATGTGCCATTTGGTTAAAAGATATTTGTGTGGGTGTTGCTACCTTACATGACAAGTTATATTTATTATCTTTGCATGAGAAAGTATTTTCTGTGTGTGATGTGAATGAAAAAGTTCCCTTGTCGAACAAAGAACAAAAGAAAAGAAAGCGAACTCTTGACTCATCGAAGTTATGGCACTGCAGACTAGGCCATATTTTGAGGGGAAGAATAGAAAGCCTCGTTAAAAATGACATTCTTCCTCCGTTAGAGTTCTCAGACATAGAACAATGCATAGATTGCATTAAAGGAAAGTATGTCAAACAAATTAAAAAGGGTGCAAACCGAAGTATAGCAACACTAGAAATAATCCACACGGATATTTGTGGACCGTTTCCGGTGAAAAGTGTGGATGGCTATGATTCATTCATAACATTCACGGATGATCACTCCCTATATGGTTATATTTATCCAATTAAAGAAAGATCTGAAGCATTGGATACATTTAAAATTTTCAAAGCTGAAGTAGAAAATCAGCATGATAAAAGAATTAAGATAGTTCGGTCTGATCGTGGGGGGGAGTACTACGGTCGGCATACTCCATATGGTCAAGTACCAGGACCCTTTGCAAGGTTCCTGCAGGAAAATGGAATAGTTGCCCAGTATTCTATGCCGGGCGAACCTCAGCAAAACGGAGTAGCTGAAAGGCGTAACCGTACCCTTATGGATATGGTGCGCAGCATGATGAGCTATTCCACCCTCCCATTGGGATTGTGGATGGAGGCGCTTAAAACCGCCATTCACATTCTCAATAGAGTACCAAGTAAGTCGGTGCCCAAAACGCCGTATGAATTGTGGACAGGCAGAGTTCCCTCTCTGCACCACTTGAGGGTCTAGGGGAGCCCAGCTATGGCAAAAGTTTTCAATCCAAACATTGCAAAGTTAAACCCAAAAACAGTATCTTGCCACTTCATTGGATATCCAGATAAGTCAAAAGGCTATCATTTCTACTGTCCCGACAGATACACAAAGTTTGTAAAAACGAGACATGCAATCTTTTGGAGGACGAACTGATGAGGGGGAGCATGGTAGCTAGGAAAATTGATCTTGAGGAGAAGAGGGTGCATGCACCTAATCCGATGACTCAGGAGCCATTTTTCTCGCTACCTGTTGTGCCACCATCTACAACCCCTGAGGTTGTGGTGTCGGCACCTATTGTGAGTCCACACATGACAACAATGGGCGAAAGTTCGGAACCTGTCCATCAGGAGCCACCTGAACCCACTGTTGATCACGAAAGGGAGCCAGAACAGCCACCTACTGTGAATCTGCCTGAACCCGAGGCAAGAAGTGAGCAAGAGTCTGATGAACTCAGAAGTTCTAAAAGAGAACGGAGACCAGCCATTTCCAAAGAAATTTACAAAGTCTACAATGTAGTTCATATGGAGGGCGATCCTACCTCATATGAAGAAGCCATGAGTAGCCCTCACTCAGCCAAGTGGGTGGAGGCAATGGAAGATGAAATGAAATCGATGAGTTCCAACAATGTTTGGGACTTAGAGGAAATTCCTGAAGGAGCCAAAACAGTAGGATGCAAATGGGTCTACAAAACAAAGTATGACTCCAATGGGAATGTAGAAAAGTACAAAGCTAGACTTGTGGCAAAAGGCTTTACGCAAAGAGAAGGCGTAGATTACAATGAGACTTTTTCTCCGGTCTCATGTAAGGACTCCTTCAGAATCATCATGGCACTAGTTGCACATTTTGATTTAGAGTTGCACCAAATGGATGTCAAGATGGCATTTCTAAATGGAGATTTAGAAGAAAATGTTTACATGAAACAACCCAAGGGTTTTTTTATGGAGGGGAAGGAACATATGGGATGCCGCCTAAAGAAATCCATTTATGGGTTAAAGCAAGCCTCTAGGTAGTGGTATTTAAAGTTTAATGATACCATTAAAAGATTTGGATTCAAAGAAAATGTTGAGGACAACTGCATTTATGCAAAGTTCAAAAGTGGGAAATATATTTTCCTAATTCTGTATGTGGATGACATTCTGCTTGCCAGCAGTGATGTTAGTCTACTACTAGAGACAAAGAAGTTCTTGTCATCAAATTTTGACATGAAAGACCTTGGTGAAGCTTCTTATGTTTTGGGCATAGAAATTCACCGAGATAGAAAGAATGGAGTGTTAGGACTGTCGCAGAAAGCATATTGTGAAAAGATCTTAAAGAAATACAATATGCATGCGAGTAATTCAACACCCACTTTTCAAAAAATAGGCCGAATCAACGATTACTAGGCCGATTAATCGCTACTAGGGACCTGACCGTGTCGATTACCATTAATCCTTTGTGTTAATCATTTAGCCCGATTAATAGGTCTGACACTCCGATTACTAGGTATGTTCCCGATTAACCACTACACTTGGTCAAAAAAGTTGCCAAATTATCAACACATATCGCCCATCCATTCTAGACCGCTCCAATGAAGTAGGTTTTGCGAAGCTCCTGTTCGATCCCTGCCTCTAGGAGCTTGATTTCAGCCATCACCAACTAGTTCCTTGTCGTTGTTGACCAGTTCCTCATAGTTGCCGACCAGACCTCAGATACAAGAGCTCGAGAGCCTTGAGGATCTCATCCGGGATCTTAAGGCCGAGGATTCATACGTGTTTTAGGTGCTAATTTTTGTAGGCTGCACCGATTAATAGCCGACCGATTAAATCACTTAATCGTCCGAATTCCGATTAATCGCTACTCCCAAGCCAACCGAGCAGCTAACGATTTCCGATTTCCTTAACATTGTCAACACCTGCTCCCATAGTCAAGGGCGATAGTTTTGGGAAATCCCAATGTCCAAAGAATCAATATGAGATCGATCAAATGAAGTCAGTACCATATGCTTCGGCTGTTGGAAGCTTACAGTATGCACAAGTGTGCACTCGCCCTGACTTAGCTTTTATCACCGGGGTACTCGGTAGATATCAAGAGAATCCAGGCATAGAGCACTGGAAGATGGTAAAGAAAGCTTTGCGTTATGTGCAAGGCACAAAAGGCCTCATGCTAACATATAGAAGATCTGATTCCCTAGAGATAAAAGGATATTCAGATGCGGATTTTGCGGGAGATAAAGACGACCGAAAGTCCACGACAGGGTATGTCTTTACTCTCGCAGGAGGTGCTATTTCGTGGAGAAGCGCCAAACAGTCGATAGTTGCATCATCTACGATGTATGCAGAATTTATAGCATGTTATGAGGCCATGGGACATGCGTTATGGTTAAAGAAATTTTTGCCCGACTTGAAAGTGGTTGACTGCATCAGCAGGCCACTAAAGATGTACTGTGACAACGAGCCCGCAGTATTCTATGCTCACAACAACAAGTCGAGTAATGCTACAAAGTCTATAGATATAAAGTATTATGTTGTGAAGGACAAAGTCCAGGATCAACTATAAGACTCGAGCATATAAGGACAAAGGATATGCTTGCGGATCCGCTAACGAAAGGCTTACCACCCAATGTGTTCAAGGAACACACAGACGGCATGGGTTTAACGGGAAGCCTATGATTCCTGGACCACAGAGGCCCAAAAGTAACAGGATTTGTTTCAAAACATGAAGGTATATAGTGGCTGTCTGATTCTATCGGCAATTGAGCTGAGACGATGAAACATGCTCTATGTATCGTTCTGTGATGAAATAAGTAAAGAACAAAGTTAAAAGTAAAGTCGAGATCTAGGGGGAGAATGTTAGATAGATCTCAACGTGACTGGGCCCAACGGCCCAGCACGCCCCTAACTGCGCCCTGATCGGGGGCGCCCAACCCTATCTGGTTGGTGGGCCCCTGTCGCCGCGCTATATAAAGTGGTGGGGAGATGGCAGCGCACGGTACGAGGTTCACCGCTGTGCCAACACCCCACCTACATCCCTACCGATCTAGAGTTAGTGCGAGCCGACGGGAAGCACCGCCACCACCACACACCCACGCCGTCGCCCCTCCCCTTTCTGCCCATGGCCAACGACGGCGGGTCCAGCTCCGGGACCAGTTCCGGCATCCCCTCTGGCTCATGTTTGTCGAGCCAGGGAGCAGGTCTCTCTCTCTCTCTCTCTCTCTCTCTCTCTCTCTCTCTCTCTCTCTCTCTCTCTCTCTCTCTCTCTCCCTCTCTCTGTTTCAATCTAAGGAAGGTAAAGTACAGTGCTACTGATAAATCTAGACTAGATCCATTACAAAGTTGATTTAACAAAGACTACATGTTCTTTGCTTCTGAATAGTACCATGCTATACAACCACTACATGTGGTAGGTGAACGTTCTAACCAGGTTTATACTGAGGTACATGTAGGCTGCAGATTTCTCTGTATGAATGGAGCTCATTTATGCGCCTGAATTCATGCTGAAAATCTTTGCAGCAAAATGGCATCGTGTTAACCACATTAACTCGGATAAATGACATTCCAATAATTTATTACAGGGGTGGTTATATGATTTTACTATACTACAATAATTTATTAGGGAAGTACAATTGCTGTGCTAAGTTAAGATGAGCCTTATTTTTTAGGTGTGGAAAATTAATTAGGTCGAAAACTTGGTGCTTGTGCTTAGGGAAAAAACAACGAGCCTCAAGAATTATCGAGATTGACTCTTTGTTGGCCGTTGAGAAGCTCTTGTGTCGGCTAACATGGAAGTGTGAACATCTCTAGCTGATCAGTAGCTTTGGTAATTAGTATGCCACTGAATCAACAAGGGTCTTCCGACTAGTTGCATCACTGTCTGTTTCTCTTCGTTAGTAGCACTACAAAAAAGCCAGAAAATCGTGACATTGGGTTGGGTTTTATGTCACTCCGAGCTTGGTACATGGAAACCACTAAGGCCTTGTTCAGTTTAGCAGGGATTTAAGAGGATTGGAAGAAATTAAGACAAATTAAATCCCAAACAAGTCAAAATCCTCCCAAATCTACCTCATTCCACTCCAATCCACTGGAGGAGAGGTTTAACCGAACATAGCCTAAGAGCAAGAAAATATATTCTAACATTTTTAAAAGTTAAATCATGTATCTAGCGGGTAATGTTGACAACTTTTGAACTGTAGAGACTTGTGAAATCAAGCTTACGTTTCTATTACTTCATAATAAAAATAGAAGATTTCTGCATGATCTACACATAGCTCCGCAAATTTCATTTCAATAACTATACTTCCATGGCTGAAATGATTAGGTTTCTTTTAGCAGGAGAACCACTAGTGGAAACGAGGCTTTTTGTTGATCTTGGAAAAGGGCTTTAACACCGGTTCTTCTATGTTAAAGGGGGGGCCGTACCAGCGTGGCCCCTGCGGCAAAAAAGGAGCCCCCCTTTAACACCGGTTCGTGCCACGAACCGGTGTTAAAGGACCCTGCAACAGTGGCCCGCGCAGCCCCCCCTTTAACACCGGTCCGTGGCATGAACCGGTGTTAAAGGGGGGGGGGGGCTATATAAGACACCACCGCAACCCACACACCCCACTCTTCCATTTTTTCACTATCTTATTTTGGAGCCTAGCAAGAGGGTGTGAAGAGTGCTAGTTTGTGTTTTTTTCATATGCACAAGAGGTGTTCGGTGAAATGCCCGAGAGCTCAAAATAAGTTCTCTCGTTGCTCTTTCCGTCTCGGTCGAGGTCGGCAACTATCCTTTCATGTGTCATTGATGTACTATATATATAAATGGTCATCTCCCTATTAATTTTTGATATATACTACATATTAATGTAGATGAACCGGCAATGGATGTACGGTGACCGCCGCACTTCCGAGTACATTACGGGCCTCCAAAATTTCATCGTTGTGGCTAATGCAAACCGTGGTCACAATGGTTTTATGTGCTGTCCGTGTGTTCACTGTCAGAACAAGAAAGACTACTCAAATACCAGAACCATTCACGCCCACCTGCTTCGATCCGGTTTCATGCCCAGCTATAATTGTTGGACCAAGCACGGAGAAAAAGGGGTTGTGATGGAAGACAACGAAGA
The DNA here is from genome assembly GCA_916181665.1 of Avena sativa. Classification (NCBI taxonomy): domain Eukaryota; kingdom Viridiplantae; phylum Streptophyta; class Magnoliopsida; order Poales; family Poaceae; genus Avena; species Avena sativa. The sequence continues at coordinate 496,700,460 of OV702299.1, read as the reverse complement.
AGAAGAGGATGATGACAACTATCATAATATGTATCCTGAATATGATGATACTGCAATGGGGGTAGATAATGAAGATCAAGAGGGAGCAGATGGGCCCGCTGATGACGATCTTGGTTGGGCCATTACTGATGCAAAGGAAGAATGTGAAACTGAAAAGGAGAAGGAGAAGCTGGAGCAGATGTTAAAGGATCACAAAACATTGTTGTATCCAACTTGCGAAGATGGCCACAAAAAGCTAGGTACCACACTGGATTTGCTGCAATGGAAGGCAGAGAACGGTGTGACTGACAGCGCATTTTCAAAGTTGTTGGTAAAAATGAAGAATCTTCTTCCAAGAAATAATGAGTTGCCCGACAGTACATACCAAGCAAAGAAGGTTGTCTGCCCTCTAGGATTAGACGTGCAGAAGATACATGCCTGCATTAATGACTGCATCCTCTACCGCGGTGAGAAGTACGAGAATTTGGATGCATGCCCGGTATGCACTGCACTGCGGTATAAGATCAGACGAGACGATCCTGGCGATGTTGAGGGCGAGGCCCCTAGGAAGAAGGTTCCCGCCAAGGTTATGTGGTATGCTCCTATAATACCACGGTTAAAACGTCTCTTCAGAAATAAAGAGCATGCCAAGTTGTTGCGATGGCACATGGAAGACCGTAAGAAAGACGCGATGTTGAGACACCCCGCTGATGGGTCACAGTGGATAAAAGTCGAGCGAGAGTACCCGGACTTCGCACGTGACGCAAGGAACTTAAGGTTTGGTCTAAGTACAGACAGCATGAATCCTTTTGGTGAGCAGAGCTGCAGTCACAGCACCTGGCCTGTGACTCTATGTATCTATAACCTTCCTCCTTGGTTGTGTATGAAGAGGAAGTTCATTATGATGCCAGTGCTCAGGCAACCCGGCAACGACATTGATATGTACCTAAGGCCATTAGTTGAAGAACTTTTACAGCTGTGGGCCAAATCAGGTGTACGTATGTGGGATGAGCACAAAGGGGAGCCATTTGACCTACGAGCATTGCTTTTCGTAACCATCAATGATTGGCCTGCTCTTAGTAACATTTCAGGGCAGACAAACAAGGGATACAATGCATGCACACACTGTTTAGATGAGACTGAAAGTGTATATTTGGATATGTAAGAAGGTTGTGTACCTAGGGTATCGCCGATTTCTTCCGAACCTGCATCCAGTAAGAAAGAAAGGCAAGCATTTCAAACGTCTGGCAGAACCCCGGAGGAAGCCTGTCCTCCGTACCGGTGAGGAGGTATTTGGTATGGTCAAGGACCTAGAAGTAATCTTTGGAAAAGGTCCTGGCAGTCTATCTGTTCCGAATGACGATGCCGGACACGCGCCCATGTGGAAGAAGCAATCTATATTTTGGGACCTACCCTATTGGAAAGTCTTAGAGGTCCGCTCTTCAATCGACGTGATGCACGTGATGAAGAATGTTTGCGTGAACCTGCTAGGCTTTCTAGGAGTGTATGGGAAGACAAAAGATACACCGGAAGCACGGCAGGACCAGCAACGTCTGAAAGCCTCTGAAGAGCCTATGCATCCTGAGAACGAGAAGGGTAAACAATGCCACTTAACTCCTGCCAGCTATGCTCTTACCAAAGCAGAGAAGGAAATATTTTTTGAATGTCTGAGCAGTATCAAGGTCCCGTCTGGCTTCTCGTCGAATATAAAGGGAATAATAAATATGGAAGAGAAAAAAAATTCCAAAACCCGAAGTCTCATGACTGCCACGTGATTATGACACAATTGCTTCCGATTGCATTGAGGGGGCTTCTACCTGAAAATGTTCGAGTACCCATTGTGAAGCTATGTGCATTCCTCAATGCAATATCTCAGAAGGTAATCGATCCAGAAAGCCTACCAGGGTTACAAACAGATGTGGCCCAATGTCTTGTCAGCTTTGAGTTGGTGTTCCTACCATCCTTCTTCAATATTATGACGCATCTCCTGGTTCACCTAGTAGAAGAGATTGCCATTCTCAGTCCTGTATTTCTACACAATATGTTCCCCTTTGAGAGGTACATGGGAGTCTTAAAGAAATATGTTCATAATCGTGCTAGGCCAGAAGGAAGCATCTCCAAGGGCTATGTAACAGAGGAGGTCATTGAGTTCTGTGTTGATTTTATTCCTGACCTTAAGACGATTGGTGTTCCAGAATCACGACATGAGGGGAGACTGCATGGAAAAGGCACCCTAGGATGTAAAGCAATGATATGTAGGGACGGGCATTCTCTCAATCAAGCACACTACACGGTTTTACAAAGATCTATCTTGGTTGCCCCGTATATCAATGAACACAAGAATTTAATACGCCTCAAACACCCGGGGCAGTCTGATGAATGGATTATAAGTGAACACATGGCGAGTTTTGGCGGCTGGCTGCAAAGACTTCTCACGAATAACACCACTGTTGGGGATCAACTGTACTTGTTGGCCAGGACACCATCTTCGACTGTATGTACTTTCCAAGGGTACGAGATAAATGGGAATACATTTTACACGATAGGCCACCAACCAAAATAGTGGTGTCCGCTTCGATGCAGCAGAAGACAATGGGCAGAAGACCACGTATTATGGGTTCATAGAGGAGATATGGAAACTTGAATATGGACCTAATTTTAAGGTCCCCTTGTTTCGATGCAAATGGGTCAAGCTAACAGGAGGAGGGGTTGAGGTAGACAAGAAGTACGAAATGACAACGGTGGATCTCAACAATCTTATGAAGGTTGACAAGAACTTAGACGAACCATTCGTCCTAGCCAATGATGTGGCTCAGGTTTTCTATGTGAAGGACATGTCCTCCAGACCAAAAAAAAGAAAAAATATGCAAACGAATACATCATATGATGAGCCAAAGCGTCACATAGTTCTTTCAGGGAAAAGAAACATCGTGGGAATCGAGGACAAGACAGACATGTCAGAAGATTATAATAAGTTTGATGAAATTCCGCCCTTCACAGTGAAAACTGACCCAAGCATTCCATTAAGTAAAGAAGATGCTCCATGGTTACGTCTGAAGCGATCATAAGGAAGGACATATGCCAAGAAGTTCATGCTCATATTATGTAACTCTAGTTCATGTTTTTAATATTAATACATGTCTTGAGTGTTAGTCTTGTTTTGTGGATGGACCGGGACTATGAGAAGAAATTGTCCCGATTCGTACTTACCATTAAGATCTGATCTCCAAACGCGCGCGGTCACATATTAGCGAGTGCCTCTATGACTAGTTTCTTGGAGATGCCGGAGGACTGGGCTCCGTCGGCATCTCCCTGAAACTGGCCGTAGTGGTGTCCCTGCTCTCGAAAACCATCTTGCAGCTTTGTAACTTCTCTAACTAGATCAATACACCTGGGAGCTAACTAATTTCACATATTAGGGAGTGCCTCTATGACCAGTTTCTCGAAGATGCCGGAGGACTGGGCTCCGTCGGCATCTCCCTGAAACTGGCCATAGTGGTGTCCCTGCTCTCGAAAACCATCTTGGAGATGCCTCAAACTGGCTGGAGGACTGGACTCACAAGGATGCCTATTTATAGTACAAGCAACTCGACATAGTGTCGACACTTACGAAATAATGTCGACACTCACCCCTATTATTAGTGCTGACTCATGTTTTGTCCCGGTTGGTGTCTCCAACCGGGACTAAAGGTTTAGTCCCGGTTGGTGACACCATCCGGGACAAGGTACACGCCGCACGGCATAATGTCGACAGTCACCCCTATTATTAGTGCTGACTCGTGTTTTGTCCCGGTTGGTGTCTCCAACCGGGACTAAAGGTTCATCTTTAGTCCCGGTTGGTGACACCATCCGGGACAAGGTACACGCCGCACGACATAATGTCGACACTCACCCCTATTATTAGTGCTGACTCGTGTTTTGTCCCGGTTGGTGTCTCCAACCGGGACTAAAGGTTCATCTTTAGTCCCAATTGGTGTCTCCAACCGGGACTAAAGGTTCATCTTTAGTCCCGGTTGGTGACACCATCCGGGACAAGGTACACGCCGCACGACATAATGTCGACACTCACCCCTATTATTAGTGCTGACTCGTGTTTTGTCCCGATTGGTGTCTCCAACCGGGACTAAAGGTTCATCTTTAGTCCAGGTTGGTGACACCATCCGGGACAAGGTACACGCCGCACGACATAATGTCGACACTCACCCCTATTATTAGTGCTGACTCGTGTTTTGTCCCGGTTGGTGTCTCCAACCGGGACTAAAGGTTCATCTTTAGTCCCGGTTGGTGACACCATCCGGGACAAGGTACATGCCGCACGACATAATGTCGACACTCACCCCTATTATTAGTGCTGACTCGTGTTTCGTCCCGGTTGGTGTCTCTAACCGGGACTAAAGGTTCATCTGTAGTCCCGGTTGGTGACACCATCCGGGACAAGGTACACGCCGCACGACATAATGTCGACACTCACCCCTATCATTAGTGCTGCCTGGCCCAGCCTGAAATCCCTCCAACCGTCCCATTTTTAGAACAATGTCCCGCCATTTTTTCCCGCCATTTTTCTTCCCGCCAGTTCTTCCCTCCAGTTCTTCCTGCCAGTTCACTATATATATATGTAGGGTTGGCCTCCATTGTCATTGCACATCTCTAGACTCATATCTGCAACCTCATCACTCTTTCCCATGGCTTCCACCGTAGCACTAACTCCCAGGGAGGCGGAGGCGCTTTGCGCCTCGAACTACCCCTGCCCGCCGGGCTACTGTGTCCCCGTCGGCTGGATGCTGAGCATCGGAGGCGTGCCGGTTCCTCCTGTCCCTCTAGGTGTGGCACGCCGGATGGCCATCACGAACCACTACTACTTCGAGCTCACGCCGGAGCAGCGGAGGAATCCCAGATGGCATCCCGACTATTTCCCTACTTGGGAAGCCTTCTTCGTGGATCGACGTGAGAGGGCGCTCGCCAGGCACGAGGAGGACGGCCAATGACCAATCTCATTCGAGATTTCTTGGCTTTCGGGTCAAATGACCAATGTTATGGCTAGAATCAAGGCATAGTTTGTGATAATATGGCCATATTGTGCATACATGTGCATCATGGCATGGCAAACAATGTTGCAAGAGGAAGTTTTCCTTTTTATCGCACCAAAAAGGCATTTTCCATCTTTCGAGCATAAAAAATGGACGGTTTTGTGAAGCAACCACCAAATGGCTAATTCAAAAAGCCACCAACACATTTTACAAAAATACTAGACCACCTTATATGGACAATGTACCAACAGGGGGATCTGAAACCTTTCCGTCCACCTCTGGTGAAAAAGACAAATTCCTGCCGAATCGGTAGGAAGTGGGTCAGATATGAACTACAGGTACATGATACGATGCTCATGATTTTTAAAAAAAATCATTTTTAGGTTCACAATATGCTATTTTATCAAAAAAAACAATGCAAGTTGAGCGAGGCTTGGTCAGATTCAAGTGTATATAAAAGATGCGGCATTTAAATATCCAATCAATTCAAAAATTTTAATACAAAAGATGCGGCATTAAAATATGATTTGCTCTAATAAAATAGGGTTAGATTCCTTTTTAGATGCTTAATATTTCTTATGTTCAAAGTTTTAGGATTTAACAATTTATTTTTGTTTGAATTGAATAATCAAAATTTATATGTAAGTGTTTTAATCATTTTGAAAATTTTCATGTAAAGTAAATATAAAATGTTTTTACATGAATGGATAGATATTATTTTTCTGAAAATTATGATATATTATTCATATTTTTCTGAGTTGAAATGAAAAAGATATGAATTTTCTAAATTCAGATCCTATTTTCTGAATTAAAAATGCCCCTTTAATGCATGAAATAAATGCCCCCTTTAACACCGGTTCCAGACACGAACCGGTGTTAAAGGGGGGCGCATTTATTTCGTTTCGCACGCGCACCCCCCTTTAACACCGGTTCGGGGCTGGAACCGGTGTTAAAGGGGGGAGGTGTTAAATGCGCGCGCGAATTCCCCCTCCCTTTAACACCGGTTCCAGCCCCGAACCGGTGTTAAAGGGGGGGGGGTATTAAATGCGCCTTCCCTTCCTTTATCCCCCAGAGCCAGATCGAACCGCCCGCCGCCACGCGCAGAGAGCAGAGAGCAGCCACGCTGGCGCCGCGTCCAGCCCTCGCCACCGGAGCCGCCGCCCTCGCCCTCGCCGTCAGAGCCGCCGTCGCCCTCGCGTGCGCTAAGACCGCTACCGCCACCGCGCGCGCCATCGGAGCAGAGAGAAGCCACCGCCCTCGCGCGCGCCAAGACCGCCACCGCCACCGCCCTCGCCGTCGGAGCAGAGAGAAGCCGCCGACGACGCCGGCGCCTACAAGAACCGCACCGACGCCGTCGTGCTCGTGGTGAGGAGCTCTGTTTCCTCTGTTTCCTCCCTCTCTGTTTCCTCCTTTGGCGGCGGTGTGGAGCTCGCACGCGCGGTGGCATCGCCGGCCGGCAGTCAGTGGAGCTCGCGGTGGCGCCACTCCGTCCACGCCTCTGCGTCCGGCAGTCGTCGTCGGCACTCAGTGGAAGCAGGCGGCCGGCAGTTCGAGGAATCAGGCGGCCGGCAGTCGGCGACGGCGCCCCGGTGCGGCCTGGCGCGGCCGCACGGGCGGGTCTCTCTGTTTTTTTACAGGTCTTTGTTACTTATTTATAGTGAAACTTTGTAGAAAGAAATGACATTAAAACAAGATGAATAGACTTTGAATCAATCCGATTAGAAATAGAGAAATAAACCATGGGCATATATTTATCTCAAATACTACATTTGTACTCCATCCGTCCACAAATATTGACCATCATTTCGTGAACAATGTGGGGAATATGTGTGATGTATAAAAAATATAGTCGTGTATTCATATTTGAGTAAAGTTTCTGATGTTGTAACATCGATAATATTGTTTACTTAGTGTTGGTGGTGAACTTGATGGTCAAAATCGGGAAACTCGAAACTAAGATGGCATGTAATTATGGAGGGAGTAGTAGTATAGATAGGGTGTCAAGCGGGGCGGGTTCACGGGCAACATAGTTTCACCGGCTAATATAAATTGTACTACATGCATAGATTAAAACTTGTATACAAATTGGACTGCGTGTAGGTGTAGCTGTCTGAGACTAAATAATTGTCCGCAAACCTGCCCCACTTGTATACAAACTTGCATCCTGCCAACGTTACCCTCTTGGGGGTGTCGTTGTGGAGCTCTGACTCATCCTGATTAGGGTTTGGACCCCTCGGAACTCGTTTAAAATGATCAAGCATCCTTAGGGTTTTAATTTCATTTGTGTATTTATTTGTGTATTTTTGTATGAATAATATGTATATTTGTGTATGAATCCAAGTCCACTTGAATGTTTACACTCTTACTCTAGATAATATTATTGTTTTAGAAACTATGGATCCACTTAGTAGAAACCTTGAAGAAGAAGAAATAATGGAGAACATTATTGATGATGACACCTCACAATATCTGAACTTGGAGGGACATGATGACAGCTCAAGTAGTCATGGAGAAGATGAAGACTCCGGTGAACGCAATTTAGTGATTACAAAGTCCGGCGAGGTATATGCATTGATTAAGCCTCTGCCGACTTCCACCAACAATCTTCTTCTACATGTATTAATTAACGCTTCTTTCTTCTTTTAGCCCTATGGATCGACCAGCCAGCAACCATCTTCTTCTACGAAAAAGAGCAAGCGAGGCGCGAGTCATCGGTTGAAAGATCGTGCAAAGTTCACGATCAAAGCAGTCCGTGTTGATGGCAGGCCGATGGAGCCCAAGAAGGCCGCAGACAAATTTGTACGTCAGGCTGGAGTTCTTGTTAGGGACCAAATCCCAATCATAATTGAAAATTGGAATAAGCCAAAGAAGGGCGATGGTACCTTTGTCGATGAAAGATCCAAAGAAATGCTTTGGAATTCGTTGTTGGTAAATTTCACCCTTCCGCCAAAGGAGGATGAAAACAACCCGGTTATAAAGGAAAAGGTCAAAGAGTGGACTCTAAAGAAGATGGTTGACGCTTTCCGCAACTGGAAGACAAAATTGAACAAATTTGTCAAAGCTCGCGAGACTCCAAATTTCGAAGACGCATATTTTGCGAAGATAAGACCTCACTGACCCGAATTTGTGACATATAAAAAAAGTGCTATAGCTAAAAAGAGGTCAAAAACCAATACGCTTAATGCCAAGAAGAAGGAATATCACCAGAGGACGGGGTCAGGTGGCTACATATCTCAGAGGCCTAAGTGGGAGCAAGTTGAGAAGGCCCTGCGCGCTAGAGGGATCACACCCCAGACAGATGGGTGGGACCTACGTGCAAAGACTTGGTTCTACGGAATCGAGGCAATGTTGGACCCAGAAACAGGATTGTGTATCTTCCCAACCCTCCTTGCCAAACCCATCACTGAACTCATCACGGCATACGAGGAAACATCCGCCAGGACCTTCCATCCCGACAGAGAGAATGACCAGCTCACACGCGCCATCGGTAAAAAAGAACACCCTGGACATGCACGAGGCACAGAGGGTATGACGTGGAAGGATGGTTTGTCGAGTGGAGCGACTCTTACAGATGGCGCGGCAAAAAAGAAAAAGAGCGTACAGAGCGGATGACACAGATAGAACATGCGCTTGCGGCGCTGCAGGCGCAAGTGAATGCACAACAGAGCCATCAAGCTACCGGCCCATCTCAGCGGCACGAAGATCCTGCATTGGAAGCTGCCGGCGGCCTAGACTCTACGCGGAAAAGCAGCGTGGCTTTCACGGAGAACGTGCAGCCCACGCTTGAAATGGCGGGTCCTCGATACCCCGTGGATGAGATCACGGAGAGCGAACACGCTGAGCTGCATGTGAGATTAATGGGCTTACCCATTAAGGTGGCTGTCGGCTATGCCTTACCTCCTGTAGCTGGTGGAACTTACCACTGCCGACCGATTCCAGATGGCTATGCTATTGTCGGGGTGGATGAGGTTGTGAAGGAATATGAGGAAGCACAACTTGACCATGCTACAGGTGAAGGGAAAACTCAACTCAAATTTGCAGTGAAAACAACCATTCTTTGGAAGAAGGAACACATCGTGCTTCCAAATTGGAGGCCACTGGAACCCCCGCCGTCTCCGCAGCGTCAGCAGTCTGAGCCGCTTCAGCTATCTCCTGCGCGGCAGCCATCTCTTGCGCGCTAGCTATCTCCGGCCCGTCAGCCATCTCCGGTGCTTCAGCCATCTCCTCAGCGTAAGCGGAAGAGCACTGCCACAAAGAGCATCACTAGCACTGCCACAAAGAAATCCGCAGGAAACCGTACGCCAAAGAGTTCAAAAAACTACGTCCCGCAGCCTTCCGCCAAGCCATTGCCGGTTTTACCGTGGAATCGCAACGACGAGGAGACCAATAGGATCTCAGAAGAAGAGGTTAAGAAATTCTTTGCACCTAGACGGGCCGAGCCAAAGGAGAAAATAGATCCGGCGGTGGTGGAGAAGTTTTACAAAAATCTTTTGAAACCTGAAACCCCACTTGTGCCGGACTACGAGCGCCAGATTTTGAAGGCAGATGCAAGGCGCCGTAGGGAGACTGAAAGTAGCAGTCGTGAGGCACCCCAGAAAACAGTTCCCATGCTCGGAGAGCAGGAAAACCAATCATGCGCCCCGCTCCAAATGTTCGACACACGAGACGCTCCTCCCGTAAATGATTACGAGGCAGAGCTACAAAAAAGGCCAATGAGATGGGGATGAGTTACATTGCATACTTGAACATCATGGGAGACAACTTGCCCAAATGCGATGCCAACCCCATACAGCCATGGAAGTATGGGAAGAATCTCGTCAAGAAAGAGGAGCTCAAGAATCTACCAACAAAGATGCGAAAATTGCACAAGTGGTACCTTGATTTCTGCAAGACGAGAAAGGAAGAATGGATCACGGCGCATATAAGAGATGAGATTTTCTTGTGCGGAGACGACGGGATCGACTTCAACATTCAAGACTTGCATTTTCTATTCAATCAGAAGGAACTCGACAAAGCTGCCATCAGCCTTTATTGTGTGTAAGTACTATTTCTGTAATTTATATCTCATCTCATTCACTTCATTAATTGCATGTATATATATGCTCACCATATATGTATATACTATTATGCAGGAAAAAGGTTATGGAATGCAGGAAAGGAGGCCCTTTTGACATTGGGTTCGTTGACCCAAATAGAGTTTATGAAGAAGTGGTAAGAACCAAACCCGGGCAAACAGAAGATTACTTGCTAAGGTCTTTACTGAGACAACAAACCAAAAGGGAAATACTATTGCCTTATAACTTCTCGTGAGTACTGTTACCCTCTCTCTTGTACACATTCTATTTCGGCTTACTCGATGTTAAGTGTAACTGATGATGAGTTATGCGTGCGTAAGTTCCACTTTATTCTGCTAGTCATTCAACCCGACTCAGAAAAAGTCCTTGTCATGGACTCGTTACGAAAAGAAAAAGAGATATGGGCAGACTTTAGAGAGATGCTCCAGAGGTAATTTCAATCATATTATCGCACTAGATCGGCAACTTTCGTGACAACAAGTAATTAATTACTCCTTTATCCATTTTCTTTGCCGGACAGGTTTTGAAAAAGGTTCACGGGCAGGACCGTGGGTGAATGGTCAGAAGAACTAAAATTTGTAGACCAAAATGTAAGTAATACTAGCTAGCTAGGTCTGCGTATCTCTTTGATTCTGCTTCCAATTCCATTATATCATGCTTTATTGATTATTATTTTGATTGAACTCTCTATTCTCGTAAAGTGCGCGCATCAGGGACACGGCAATAACTTATGTGGGTACTATGTTTGCGAGTTCATTCGCAACACGATATGTGCGACGGGCCAAGCCGCACTAGAACAACTTAGAGTAAGTAAACAAAGTCCACAACATTATTTTATTACCATCAATTGTGTTGAGTTTTATTCTTATATATATTGACGGCCCATTCTTCATATATATTCAGATCGAACGGATGCGGGACCAACTCCTACCATTTGAATGCATACGAGCCATTCAAGAGGGATTGGCGGGGTTCATACTTGATGAGGTCGTCACACCTGGCGGAGAACTCTTTAGATATCCACCAAAATGAACGATGACGATATATGTGTCGATGACGATGTTTGTGTATAATAATAGTTGCTTAATTATTCATGTACTCGTATGTACCGATGACGATGTATGTGTATACCACTCCCGATCGATTCCCCCTCCCCCCCTCCCGCAGAAATACGCCCAGAACGGGGCAGAGGCAGAACTCTGCCGTGGCAGAGATTTAGGCCGTTTTCCTGCCGCGACAGACTCTGCCACGGCAGGAAAACGGCCTAAATCTCTGCCGCGGCAGAAGAACCTTTAACACCGGTTCCAGTCCCGAACCGGTGTTAAAGGGGAGGGGGGGGGGGAGGGCTGAGGCCTGCGGCAGCCCCACGTGCGCCACCCTTTAACACCGGTTCGTATAAGAACCGGTGTTAAAGGGCCCCCCCTCTAACACCGAACCCTCAACAGCGGTTGTAGAACCGCTGTTAGAGGGCCCTCCCAACCGGAGTTAAAGGGGGGGGGGGGAGGGGTCTGCACTAGTGAACCCAAGTGGAAGTTCGTTCCGAGTGTGACCAAACGTCTAGATTAACAAAACCTCCGGCACCAAATACATCTGGATTTGTACAGCGTGGTATCCAAGCACACAATGGCCAATGGGGATGGTAATGTTGTTAACAAACTTTTATGTTTGCTTCCTCTAGGTCTCTCGTGGAAATAACGGAGGAATAAAGACTGCGGCTTGTAGACCAGAATGATAAAGAGTGTGACTTGGTGTTTGCAGAGCTCCATTCTCTGATGCCACCCATGTCTAGTACTACGTGCTCCGGAAGATGGTGGCGAAATGAAGTTAACCAGTTTCTCTGAGAATCACGAATAAATTGGCATTCCTTCTCCCTATTTATAGACAAGAGCAATATAACTGTTCGTGCATTGATCTTTTAGGACAACCATACTAAGTTTGATCAGTACTTAACACATGAAGAGTACATATTCGTTTATTTGCAATTGTACTGAACTATACAACGACTACACTTTTTTTAGTGAGCTTTGTGGCGAGGTTGATAGAAAGGTACCTGTTTTTTAAAATTGGGGAATGGAGCCCCGGCCTCTATACCGAGCCATGCACACAACCTTTATTTATTATTAAAAAAAAACAAAGGCTAGCAAAAGCCATACAAGAAATCATACAAGCCAAATCCACCAACATAATACCACCGAGCACAATGATAGCAATCCATCACCAGCTCCCTGGCAAGATCTGGAATCACCCAATCGCCTTGTGCAAGCCACGAGTCCAGATTCGCTCCAACATATCTGCGTAGCTGCGCCAACGTGTTCGCTTTGGATGTCACCGCCTCCACTACCTTCCACGGTCCCATATTGAGGGCCTAACTCTTGCCAGGCTAGCCACCGACACCAGCGAGATGCCAAGCAGCACCACCGCCATGCACGCGATCACCTACGTAGACGTGCTTTCCACTGATACATGGTGACACCATGCCGCCGAGTACCACCAGCCAATGCAGCTTGAAGCCTCCAGAAGATGCGTCGTGCATAGCACCTGCCAAACATGCATGACTTGAGTAGCACCTTCTGGCCAGGGATGACTTGACATCAGCAATGAAAACTCCATGCAAGATGAAGAAGCTCCACCGTTGTCACCAACATACCACATGAACCTACAACCGCGTCCGACTCCAAAAAAGATGCCCCTAAGAAGGTCATGGCATGGATATCACCATAGTCTGATTCAGGGCACTGGATCTAAGGTTCCCCCACATCAAAGACTGGAGGTAGGCGAGTAATCGATGCCCTGACAACACCTCAAGAGAAAATGATGCCCGCATACCTTGCCATTTCTAAATCCGGACAAAACCAGGAGCAAACTTTCGCTCGACACCAACTTGCCGACATCCTCCGGTCAGCTGGTCCACCTTTAGTATTGTTTTCGCCGTCCAATCCCAACTACCACGGGAGGATCCATCTTCGTCTCCGGCAAAGACCAATTGCGCATGGTGGTGCCCACCACGCGCCCGTCAGACGCCGAAAACGACGAATATCATGTATACCACCGTGCCGCGGAGGCAGCCACAGTGACCTGGCAACTACCATTTCGCCAGCCGCCAGCACCACCATATTGCCTAGCAACGAAAGGAAACGGGAGCCAACGCACACACCTGATGCCTAGGACGGGAACTACATACCCCCCTCCCCCAAGATAAGATGGGCCACGAGCGGGCTCGAGCTCACCACCGCAGCAGCAAGGTGCCTCCACCGTAGAGAGTCCACACACCCTCGGTCATCGCTGATCCGCGCTCACGACGAGCCTTCACAGAACCTCGCCGCCGAGCCCAGGCCGCATCATGCGCCACCACCGACCGAAGAAAACACAACCGCCGCGAGGGAGATGTCCCCGCCACTGAGGCTTTGCATGGCGGGTCCTCTAGCAGTGACGAGGGGGATGGGTGTCAGCTAGGGTTTGTGAGGGGTTGGGATAGAAATGTACCCGCAGGATGCTTATTCCTTTATATGAATGGATCTCATTTGTCGACCTGATATTAAAGCTCAAAATGTTTGCAGCAAAATGTTATCATGTTAACTCAGTAAGTCACATAAGTGCTTGTCTTTATTTGGTATTTTTGTATTAATATATTGGAGGTTTTCTATATGTTCTTGCTACAAAATTCATGGGTTCATTGGAGATGAGACATATTATTTGAGGTGAGGAAATTTAGGTGTAGCATCTTGTGCTTATTCTTAGGGAATAACAATGAGCCTCCAAACTTTCTGAGATCAACTCCCTCTAGGCGACCGAGAAGGGCTCGTGTCGGCTAACATGGAAAGTGGAGACATATCTCACTGAATTGTAGCTTTGTAAATTATTATGTTACTATGATCCTTCCTAGTACTTTGAAATGTCCATCACAAGTTACATATATATTGGCTATTCCTGATCAAATTGGCTAGTCTAGGTTGATGTTGAATGCAAGATCGCCCTATGATAAATTTTATGATTTTGTAGCTTCTTAGTTGCATAAGCTTTTCAATTGGTGGCTAGTATGGTACATATAGCCAAAGGGTATGCATCTCAAAATTGAGGAAGTAACTCATTGTTACACTTCAATTTCCATTTCCATAATTGGTTCCCACTTCATTCATGAATAAGTATTTTGGACATCAAGAAGTGCTTGTGTCAAGTCCTCTGTTGAACACTAGTGTTATTTTTGTATATGTTTATATCTAGCTTGAAAGTCAGACTTCCCTCAAAACTCTGAATTGCTCTGTGGCAATGGATCTATGTTTCGCGCCCTACTTGAGCATCTATATGTGAAACTAGTATGCGACCAGAATGTGCTATATTGTATTTTCTTCTACCTTATTGTAATTGCTACAACAAGTTTGTAAGACTCTAAACATTTGTAGCTAAGGGCTGCTATGTTTTTTGTTGAACGATAAGGGCTGCTATGTGATGCTTAGTTTTGCTATTACGTTAGTTGCTCGTTTGCTGCAATGGTTGTTGGTCGTAGTTGGTATCAATAGTAACATTGCATTGGGCCATCATTCTTCTAATTTTCTCCATGTTGTATCGTCCTCCTCCGTTTCAAAATATAAGATATTTTAGCCCTTTTCTGAAACACATGTACGTAGACGCTTTTTAGTTTCTTTTTTCCTTTTTTCGAAATGGGGATGACCTCGTCCTCTGTATCAATATATATATATATACACACACACACCTATTTACTACTTAATTCGGAAATATCAAGGTGTACAACTCATGGATCAGAGAGGGTCGATACATGAATTAACCAACGAAAAATAAGCAAAAAGCACAAAAATTTAAACACCGTGTATCCGCCAAGTAGCCAGGTAGAAAAAATCCGGAGCAACCAACAGCAGTCGGTTGCATCCAGTAACCATGTATTCCCGCTGATCCTCCGAAGGCATGAAACGCCATAGCTATATCCAGTAAAATAACCTGCAAAAAGTTGGTAAAACTTTCCTGTAAAAAATAGTGTTATTTCTATAATTTCATATCGACCAAACTAAAGAGGATACCCCAATGTGAATCAT
The DNA here is from genome assembly GCA_916181665.1 of Avena sativa. NCBI lineage: Eukaryota > Viridiplantae > Streptophyta > Magnoliopsida > Poales > Poaceae > Avena > Avena sativa. The sequence goes on along the minus strand of OV702299.1, from coordinate 496,685,331 downwards.
AGATTTAGTATCTTTGTCGATCCGTTGAACCAATTCCCGATAAATGGATGTTATATTGGTAGGTGGTTGCATGTTATATCTAGAAAAAAGAACTGTCGAGAGTATCCTCGCGAAAGGACAAGAGAGAACTGGATGTTCCACTATTTTTTCCGTGTCACAGAACAACATTTCTTACTCCCATTCCAGTTTCTTGTAGGCAGATTTTCTCGAGTTAATAAACCGTTTTTACTTAGGATCCAACACACTAAAAGGCATCTAGATATATGTGTTTTAGAAAAGACTAAAACATCTTATATTTTGTGATAGTGGAAGTACCAATTGGCTGGGTATGCAAACACAACTTGTCTCCAGGTGAATATGGGGTGATACTAGTCTGCCATTCCTTCGGTTGTACCAAACTATTTAGATAACTACTTCTCCATTATCACTCGCGCTCATACCTTTGGGGCTGGTAATCTTGGACACTTTTGGATTTGTAATTAGTGAGTAGACCGAGTCGACACTCATGAAATCATGCTTGTTGTTCTACTTCTTCGTAATAAAAAAAATCCGATGATAACTGCATTGTATGCATACATAATGGGGATGGTGATGTTCTTAAAGACCTGTTGTGCTTTGTTCATATAGATTTCTCGAAAGTGGAAAGACGGAATGACAAATTTTCTTGGAGGAACAAGGGCCCCTTACCCTTGATTCCATTAATCCATTTACATATGAAACCCTGTGAACGGGTTTGGTACACGTACGCCCACAATCAGTTGTCGGCCAAGGAACAAGCCAGAACAACAGAGTGGCAGAAGTTTTCGGGACGAGTAAAACATAGTCTACTGCCCTGTTACAAATTGCAAGACGCATCATGTTAAGACCCGACTTATATCTCGATTCCGAATCTCACGGTAGCTGGATTACAGGAGAAATATTCGGGAGAGAGAGAGAGATAGAGTTGGTAGCGAGGAAGGAAGGTTTGAGAGGAGAGTTTTCAGGAGAAGTCAAATATGATATTACATTCCATGCCCCAAAAGCCTCGGGGGGTCCAACCTGACACTAGGCTGGCGTACCCGAGTAGATCGCCTCGGCATTTCCTGGGTGGTTGTATCTGCATGTGTCTGTGTCACGTCTGTCTATCGTTGAAGCACGCTGGGCACGCCTGAGGTGTGGGGGCCTCAGTACAGGCGTGACACATCAAATGCCAGCTAAAATGCATAAGCAGGGAAGTCTAAAGTATCCCTCATCATCGACTTGAGGGCCATCTGTTGGTATCAGGAGTACTGGGTAGATCATCCAAAGCTTTCATGGGTCAGCGATGAACAGAAACAGGTAACTGTCCAGGCCCTGATTGTTGACCCCCCACAATTGACTTGGTAAGTCCTTGGGACTCCAATCAATCTCCAGCCAACTACTCTCTAGTAGCATTGCTGACCTGAGCACCCTGCTGAAATGATGAGATCGTGGCTTCGAGACTGCAATGGTAAAGGACATGGCTGACGGATTGCGCAGCTCCATTCTCCGATACCTCCCATGTCTAGTCCTACTACCGGCACCCACAGATAACTATGGCAAAATAAACTTTGGGTCTGCAAGCTTCTCTTAGTTTTGAAGGCCGTTGGTATCCCTTCTCCCTTTTTATAGGAAGAAACAATAGAAATATACCCGTGTACCAGACTTGATCTTGTACCACAACCATAAAGAGCTTGATCGTGTTGTACTCGCCATATGAAGACCACTGTACAACCACTGCATCTGTTTGGTGATCTTATGACCGGGTTGATAACTTGATATATAGGGGAGTATATGTTTTTGCTACACAATTGTTTGAGGTAAGGAATTGATTAGGACGGGCTGCCTTCCTGACAAACGCCGAGCCACAACACTTACTGAGATCAAGTCGTTGTGGGTAATGATGAAGCGCAAAGGCAGTATCTATAATAATCAGTATGTTCCTGAACCAACATGCGCCGTCATATAATACTGTCCATCACAGGTTACAAAGATAGGCTTGACAAGAATTTTCTGGTCAAGTAGTTCTGAACTAGGTTGCTACTGAACAAGTTCCTCACAATTTTTTCTGAATTCATAGCTTCTCAGTAATAGCATATTAGTCAACTGAATCTTAAGCAGAAAAAATTCTTAAATGTAAAAAGAATTCCACAAGACGTTATATTTTACTAAGATCAGAATGCTCCAGCACATTAGTTAGACATTAAAAGTTTATTAGCTCAGCTCCTGAGTTGATTACTCGAATACATCTGGAGGGTGTGATGCGATATGGCTTCATTTGTGTTCTTTGACATGGAATTAGTAAATAATACTACCTATGCTCCATATTATAGTATGTTTTTGCAAAATAACTTAATTTTTAAGAACATATTATAATGTGGAACAGATTTAGTAATTCATAATACATCCACCAACTTCTTGGCAGAATATCATGGAAAATAAAGGATGGAGGTACTCGGTTAAAATATGTAGGATGTTCACTTGTGTACCTAGTGAATGATGAAATATTGGCTGCTAAAAGCAAGGAATCCTTTTATTTAGAACGGTAAGTTATCCCTGAATAGTAGCGCTATGTATAAAAGCAGAAAAACGATACGTTGGTTGGGTTTTATGCCTCTCCGAGCTTGGGAAAGGGAAATCTTCTGGAGCAACAAAATATATGATAACAACTTCTTAAGTTAACTCGCATGATTTATTAAACACAACATCATTCCACCAGTAAAAAAACGTTAACTTCTTACGTTGGTTGGCTACCTTTATAGTAACTAGCATAGCATCCAGCCCATGTGTAGGCAATATTTTAATGTTCTATTGTTACTATTAGAATTATTTTTCAAATTTTGAGGTGACTGGGGTAGTACACATATTTCTTAAGTCATTATGCTTTTGTACTATCATTATTACTGTTTTAAATTATTATTACTAATTAATAACTCCCTCCGATCCAAATTACTTGACTTAGATTTCTCTAGATTCGGATGTATCTAGACATGTTTTAGTGCTAGATACATCCAAATCTACACAAAACCAAGTCAATTAATTTGGATCGGAGGGAGTATATAAAAGTCAAACAGTTCCTATATTTTTGTGGAGGAAACAATTCCTATATAATCCAATGAAAAGTAGGACATTCTAATTTAAGCATGCTAAGCCCATAAAAAGCATTCTAACTTATACTAAAGTTTAATGTAGTACATTCTTTGATTTAGTGTGAAAACTATTAAGCTTTAGAGCTCTATCTAATGGTAATATATCGAAAATGTATCCAAATCAACTTATATGTGTCAAATTGGTATACTAACAAAACTTTTACCTTTTATTATATTTAAATGTGGGATCATTGTTTTCAATTTTCACGGATGATGAAGTACAATTTTTCTTTGGAATTTCATGTGTTCCATTTACTCATATTATGACCGAACTTCTAAGATTGTAACCAAAATCTGGCATTTCCATTCCTTACTTTCAGTTCATAAATATTGTTGTATATTCACTTACCCTCGGTTTTTCTGCCATCATAGAATATAAGAAGATTTATAAATTTGATATATCACTATAATTTCTGTTTATGTCGAATGCAGACCACATTATATTTTTAGGAAAAATAATCTTCATTATTTCCTCAAAATTGGAAATATCACTACTAGAAAAACCATCTTCGGTTCGACGTGAACAAGGCCAGTAGTCCCAGCCTATCACAGCCCGCGACTAGTGGGAGCACTAGTCCCGGGCTGTGAGGCCTCTAACGGCTAGAAACGGCCATAGTCACTAGTCCCGGGCCAGACCAGATCTTTAGTCCCGATCCGTAATACGGACCGGGACTAATGACCTAGAGCAGGCCAACTGGTCTTTTCGTGGACTATTAGTCTCGGGTCGTATCACGGCCTGGGACTAGTTGTCCACCACTATATATTCTGCTTCGTATCCTGCTGCCCTAAAGCATATGGTGGCCATTTTTCTCAAAGAAGCAAGAGAGTCCATGCCATTTTTTTCTCAAGATTTGTCAAGATTTAGTTTGCAACACCTAAATCCAAAGTTTTAAAAGGTTAGAACTTCATTCTTTCATCTCTTATTGCTACTTTAGCTCTATAATGCTCTAGAAGTATAGAGATATGGATCAATGCATGCATGCTCTAGAAGTAGCTAGAAGAATTTTGATATATATGTGTAACAAATTTTGATTAGGCACATAGTTACTGAAAATTGAAATGTGTAATTTTAGAGTTTTAGAGCTTAGAATGGAATGAGATTTTCACTGATAGAACAATAATAAAAAACTCCACATTTATCATGTTGATTGTTTTCTCCAATTCACAAATTGGTGCATGTAAATTTTTCAAAATTCAAAATTAATGCTCTAGAAGCTCTCAATATAACTTGTAATAATTTTATCATGTTGTGTAATGGTTTTTGATATACTTTTACTATAATGCAGATGGTCCAGGAATGGATGTACGGTACTGACCGACGCTCTGGCGAGTTCATTAATGGCGTGCATGAATTCATCTGTGTTGCTGATGCAAACAAGCGCAATGGTTTTGTATTCTGTCCATGTAATGGATGTAGGAATCAGAAGGATTACTCTGACTCAAAAACCCTTCACAGCCACCTATTGATGTCCGGCTTCATGCCCAGTTATAATCGTTGGACCAAGCACGGAGAGAGAGGGGTTATAATGGAAGACAATAAAGAAGAGGAGGAGGATGACAACTATCATGATTTTCCTGAGTACGGAGATACTTCCATGGGGGATGCTGAAGGGGAGGATGAAGAAGAGACACATGATGAACCCGCTGATGATCTTGGTCGGACCATTGCCAATGCACGAAGAGATTGTGAAACTGAAAAAGATAGGGAGAAGTTCAATCACATGTTAGAGGATCACAAAAAGTTGTTGTACCCAAATTGCAAAAATGGTCTGAAAAAGCCAGGCAGCACACTGGAATTGCTGCGATGGAAGGCTGAGTGTGCTATACCTGACTCCTCATTTGAAAATTTGCTGAAAATGATGAAGAATATGCTTTCAAAAGATAACGTATTGCCTGCCAGTACGTACGAAGCAAAGAAGGTTGTCTGCCCTCTAGGTTTAGAGGTTCAAAAGATACATGCATTCTCTATTGACTGCATACTCTACCGTGGTGAGGAGTATGAGAATTTGGATGCATGCCCGATATGCACTTCACTTCGGTATAAGATTAGACGAGATGACCCTGGTGACGTTGAGGGCGAGACCCCCCCGGAAGAGGGTTCCTGCCAAGGTGATGTGGTATGCTCCTATAATACCACAGTTGAAACGCTTATTCAGAAACAAAGAGCACGCCAAGTTGTTACGATGGCATAAAGAGGAACGCAAGTCAGACGGGATGTTGAGACACCCCGCTGATGGGTCGCAATGGAGAAAAATCGATAGAAAGTACCCGAACTTTGCAGATGACGCAAGGAGTTTAAGGTTTGGTCTAAGTACAGATGGCATGAATCCCTTTGGGGAGCAGAGCTCCAGTCACAGCACCTGGCCCGTGACTCTATGCATCTATAACCTTGCTCCTTGGTTGTGCATGAAGCGGAAGTTCATTATGATGCCAGTGTTGATCCAAGGTCCGAAGCAACCCGGCAACGACATTGATGTGTACCTAAGGCCATTAGTGGAAGAACTTTTACAGTTGTGGCCGAACCCGAGATACGCGTGTGGGATGAGCACAAGCAGGAAGAATTTAACCTTCGAGCATTGCTTTTCGTAACAATCAATGATTGGCCTGCTCTTAGTAACCTTTCAGGACAGTCAAACAAGGGATACAATGCATGCACACACTGTTTAGATGAGACTGAAAGTATATATTTGGAACATTGTAAGAAGAATGTATACAATGAGCATCGTTGATTTCTTTTGGCCAAGCATCCCTTAAGAAAGAAAGGTAAGCATTTCAACGATCTGGCATGTCACCAGACGAAGCCTAAGGAGCGTACTGGTGCTGATATATTTGATATGGTCAAAGATTTGGATCAAATGGTAACCTTTGGAAAGGGTTCTGGTGGAAAATCTGTTCCGAAGGACGCTGAAGGACACGCACCCATGTGGAAGAAGAAATCTATATTTTGGGAGCTACCATATTGGAAATTCTTAGAGGTCCGCTCTGCAACCGATGTGATGCATGTGACGAAGAATCTTTGCATGAACCTGCTAGGCTTCTTGTGCGTGTATGGGAAGACAAAAGATACACCGGAAGCACGAAAGGACCATCAACGTATGAAAGACCCAGATGGCCTACATCCAGAATGGTTTTAAGGTCATGCCAGCTACGCTCTTACCAAACAAGAGAAGGAAATATTTTTTGAATGCCTAAGCAGTATTAAGGTCCCGTCTGGCTTCTCGTCGAATATGAAGGGAATAATAAATATGGCAGAAAAAAGTTCCAAAACCTAAAGTCTCATGACTGCCACGTGATTATGACGCAAATGCTTCCGATTGCATTGAGGGGGCTTCTACCAAATAATATCCGAGTACCCATTGTGAAGCTATGTGCATTTCTCAATGCAATCTCTCGGAAGATAATCAATCCTGAAGATCTACCACGGTTATAGAATGATGTGGTCCAATATCTTGTCAGTTTTGAGTTGGTGTTCCCACCATGCTTCTTCAATATTATGACGCACCTGCTGGTTCACCTAGTCGAAGAGATTTCCATTCTCGGTCGTGTATTTCTACATAATATGTTTCCCTTTGAGAGGTTCATGGGAATCTTAAAGAAATATGTTCGTAATCGTGCTAGGCCAGAAGGAAGCATCTCCAAGGGCTATGGAACAGAGGAGTTCATTGAATTTTGTGTTGACTTTGTTCCTGACCTTAGGCCGATTGGTCTTTGTAACATCCCAAAAATAATAAGCTTGGATCATCAAAAACTAATCATCAAAATTTAGAGTTATCAAAAACTTTGCTAAATAAAATTATGAAGGCATGCATATGTGTATGCATGGATTTTGAAATTCTTTTGAACCACCTTGTTTGTTTGTTTGTTTAATTGCTTGTAAAATGTTTCTTAGGTGAAATAAACATCATCTAAAACATTTCCCACACTTTTCATAAAGACAAGTAAATCAAAACAAATATATTAAGGGAATGGTCATTTTGACCAATTTAACTCCCATGCCTACTTTGGCTGTCTCAAACTTTCAAAACCTAACAGAAAATTTTATGGATCTTTGCACCCCTTGAATGTACTCATAACAAAGTATCAAGGCCCACTTTGTGATCATCCAGAAACTTTCAAATGCATAGTTTAAATGGCAATTCAAAATTGAATCTATATCATATGGGAGATCCCATTTTTTCAAAAACCACTCAAACAAGCTCAACTTTCAAAACCCAAGCATCTGCAAACTCACCAGCACCAACCTAGCACACCACCAAAAATCTTTTCAAAATTCAAAACTTGAGTTCTTGCGGCCATTTCATCAAACAGGTTGCATACACAAATCAAACAAAATCTAAACACTATAGTGAGCAGTGATTGGAGCCTAACTTGTTCCCTCTTTAGCTCACAACCATCTCAGTAGATCATCTAGAAAGCTAAACTAAGCACTAGCACCACTGTAAGCTTGGCATTGTCATCAATGGTGAACAGCCGAAGCTAACCATGCCACCCCAGTGGAGACAGCAAGCTAGGAAGAGAAACAAGCCTAGCCAGCATGTCTGGGAGCAAGCCAACACCCCACCGCCACTCCCTGTCCACCGCTCGAACGCTGCCAGCCACTGGACCACACGCATGGACCATGCCAACCTCGCCAGCAACCATGCCGAGAGCACGCCCCGTGCGCCACGCTCGACCGACGCCCACAGACCGCACGCGCCCTCGCCGCGTGCATACTTGATCACCACCGTCCCAGCAACCCCGCAGACACGCTCGTTTGCCGCCGCACGGACCACGCGTGCTGTGCGCCATTAAAATCTCCGTCGGGCATGCACAGGGCACCGCCGCGTTCCGACCAAGACACACCGCCCCACGCCTCGAAATCATGTCGTTGAGCATCACCAGGGAGCACCGCACCGTCCCCTACCTTCGCCCATGCCGATAGCCGTCTGTACCACCGCCCCCACGAGCTCACCATGCGCCCCGTCGGTCCCCTCGCTCGACTATAAATAGAGGCCACCCCCAGTCGAATTCTTCACACCATTCTACTCCCCTCTCCTCACTGATCATGCCACACCGTTCCCGGAGCAAGGCGAGCACCACCTCATCGGAATTTCACCGCAGCCCGCCGCCTTAGGAGAAGAAGGGAGCCAGCGATTGGAGCCGCCCCAGGAGAAGCCACCGGTACCAGGAGATTCGCCGTCGTCGACTTCATCGTTCGTCTGCCTCGCCGACCCTCGCTAGCACCCTTGTGAGCCCCCAGCGACCCCCATGTGTCGCGCTAGGTTTCTGTCTCGCCGGCGTTGCTCAACGTCGACGATGACTCCCACCCGTTGGATTAGAATCAGATCGAACGACCCACAGCGCCCCATACCGCTTCGCACCCCCCTGTGTCACTGACGAGTGGGGACACCCACTTAAACAGCCCGCGGGAGCACTTCGCTTAGCAGGCCGGTCCAGTAACTTTTCCCGCGCAACCCAGTTATTCAAATTAAACCTTTTTCTTTTTAATTCAAACACACTTCTGTACCCATTTTCAAAAATCAACCCAGGTCGATTTAGTGCACCAATTTGAATGAAACCAATTTTGTTGGAAAGGTCTGTGAATGCTGAATCCAAGCCCATTGGATTCAAGTCATTTGGATCTATAGATCATCCTTGGTAAAAATAACAAGGCAGAAGCTTTTCTGCATTCAAACATTTTTCAAAGTTAAACCATAATAGCTTTTGAGTTGATTCGAACTCTCAAAAATCACATTTAACCATACCTTTCAGAATATATAAAAATTTATAGGTTTACTTGCATAAATAATGTTCAAGTAATAAAAGAATACTACATAGGCATTTCTAGCCATTCTAATTAATTAAAATAAAAGGGTAAAACCTTATTAAATTGTGACACCATTTTAAATCACATTCCCATGAACTAAAATATGTGGTGATGACATGTTTCAACATGATCCCATGTTTGGTTTGGAGAATATTAAATCTTAAGTAGTTTTTCAATGAGTAGAAATTACTTTTCTAAAAATAAAAAGTATTAAACCAAACCCAAATCTTGTAATGTTAGTGATGATGCTAGATCATCTATAGGACCCTTGTGTGTGATGATTGCAAGTAGTTAAGTATTGCTTGGTGGTTATGTACATCGTATTTATTTATAGACGTTAGTACCGACCAAGGATACGAGGAGGAAGGAGGATTCTACGAAGAAGAAGCCGAGGAGAACTTCAACCACTACTCTGCACAAGGCAAGCTAACACTTGCAAGATACTCTACTTTAGCAAGCTAGTAACCTTGCAAGCTAACACTTGCAATTTAGCAAGCTTTATTAACTAAGTGAACCAATGCAAGCTAACACTTGCAAGATACTCTACTTTAGCAAGCTAGTAACCTTGCAAGCTAACACTTGCAATTTAGCAAGCTTTATTAACTAAGTGAACCAAGAGCATAAAATTTGGCCTAAACTAGATAATCTTGATGTCATCCCAAGGCATGAGATTGAGATTAGTTCAAACTCCACTAGTTTACCACCCCTCATTAGTACTCACCCCTACTTGTAGATGTTAGTGCTAAGCATAAAACTTGATAAACTTTAGATGGGAATACTTGGTGGAAAAATGGTTATGAAAACCTTGGAATGATGGATCATTCTATTAAAATGTTTTGGACATGTGTTTCCGAACACCGGATGATTTTGGTGATGAAAATGTTGAGGCATGAGCCTTAGCCCTTTATAAAACTGATGGTTGTCTGGATGCGATACCATTCCAATTTTATCGTACAACCACAATACCCGAAGATTGGGTAGGGCTTGACTGGAAACTTATATACCTTAGTATTAGTTCCCTCACGGCCAAGGTCTGAGCTAAGGCTACCTTGTGAAGATTGTCCACCTGTGCAGTACCCAAGATGACAGTTGGTCATGGTTGGGAGGCCAAACTCACAGGAGAGGTGCTTATACTAGGGCGTGTAATTGAAAGGTTAGGATTGATTATCCGCATACTAAGTATGGTGAATTCAGGATTTGTTCCTGACGGATGTATCGAATGTTGTGGTGAAAGTGTACAATCTCTGCAGAGTGTCAAACTATTCGAATAGCCGCATCCGCGGTTATGGACAGTTGGAGTGGCCATACTGTTCCCCCGTCAGACTTTTTCAAAATGACTTGTGAAATGAAGTGAGACTTTGACTTGACCACAACAGGGTTGTGATATGAAATACAAGTTCCCCTTTAGGTGTTATAAAACTTCAACTAGCATTAGTGCTTTCATAAAAAGTAGTAGAGATAAATCTGGACTTTGCAAAACAACCCTAGAGCCTAGTGTCCTATTATCCAAAAAACCCTTTACCTGCTAGTACTAGTTTGCGAGTACTTAAAGTGTACTCATGGCTTTGTCCCTGGCTATTCCCATGGCCAGACTATGAAGAGGAGTACCTGGAAGATGGACCCCAGGAAGGTTACGACAACTAGGATCATCTCCCATCGTCAGCATTGCCTGTGACCCCGAAGATGGAGCTTCGCCGACGCTACCGTTATTATTACGTATTCCGCTGCTTGATGTTGTATTAAGAACTGGATCATGAGATCCTTATTTGTGTAAGACCTTATGAACGGTTGTAATGGATGATGTACTGTGGTATCCAATTCTGTTATGTCTCGCAAAAATGGTAATCCTGGGATTGCGATGTATGGCATAACAGGCATCTGGGATTAAAAACCCGGGTGTTGACAAGTTGGTATCAGAGCCATCCTGACCATAGGAGACCCTAGTTAGACTTGACGTTTGAACCAAAAACTTAGTTTCAAAACCAAAGAAAAAACAAATATTTACAAAATCTTATTCTCATTCTTATATCTTTGATTCTTTCATGAAAATTCATGTTCCTCAAAAACTCTTGCAAAATACCTAAAATTTTGACACACTGGATCACTCTGCTAACCTACTCATCCTCTATTCTTATAGATGGACGTGAAGTACAGCAAGTTTTATCAGTTGGGGAATGGAGGAGACCTTATCTTTGAGAGGGATTTGGACCAGCTTTTGGAACTTCTGGAGGGTCCGCACCCCGAGTTCTTCGGAGCTCAGCTCAATGATCAAGGAGGAGAAGATCTGCACTGGCTAATTGTTGCAAATCTCAGAGGAAAGATTGAACCTCCCACTGCGGAAGGAATTCAGTTTACCTTAAGAGAGAACAACTGGCTCGATGGACTTGCTAGGGCCATGCAGGAAGCTCTTTCCCGTCTGTGTGGGCAGAGCATCAATCAGATCAAGGGTACTCGCTTTGAGTTTTGCCCAAGGCGTGATGCAAATGGACAACCACTGGAAGCCCCATACCACCCCGAGCTGAAGACTCAATTGGACCACCTTAGCTTCATGATGTATGATCGTCAGCAGGAGTTAGACAACTACCATGACTACTCCAACCACAAGTCTGCCATCATCAAGACGAAGGACCAGACCATCGCCATGCTAGCAAAGGATCGCAAGTCTCGCCTCCGTCAGCTCGACAAGAAGGAGCACATTATTGCCTGTCTCCGCCACCGCATCTCATCTTTGGAAGAGACCATCCACGAGAGAGACATGCAGTTGGAGGAAAGGGAGAATGCCGGAGAAGATCTTTGTGGAGACCCCTACTCCTATCTCAGCGATGATGATGATTTTCTGGAGGATCAGGCCATGGACTTCTTCACCGATGAGGATGATTTCGCCTTCATCGATGATGATGAGGATGATGAAGCCACAGATTCTGAGGAGTAGTAGCACTTGAGCACTAGCGTAGTGAGTAGTATTCGGTCCCACTGTATCGTAGATTCCAGAATGGTTCTTAAAACCATCTGTTTTTCCTTGTTGTGGTGTGTGTTGTATCGTGTGAATGAATGAATGAAGAGCAAGTTGCTGGAAAATTCTGTGTCAAACTTTAAAAACTTTTCAAAATCCCAGAACCTTAGAAATTTCCCTCTTATCTCATGATCTAGCTCAATCGTCAGATGCCACGTGGAGGAAGTGGTTCATCCCAGGACCCGATGTTGCAGATCCTGCAAATGTTGACTTCTGACCGTGAAGCTGAAAGAGCGAAACGTCAAGCCAACCTAGCCACTCTACAATAGATAGCCCAAATGGCCCACAACAACCAAGGCCACGGAAATCAGGACAACCATGGATCTAAGCTCAAGAATTTCCAGAATACCAACCCACCTGTTTTCACTAAGTCAGAAGAGCCCCTAGACGTCGATGATTGGCTGCAAACCATGGAAAATAACCTAGAAGTCGCCGGAGTGGAAGCTAACGAGAAAGTTCTGTTCGCCACCCACTATCTAGCCGGAGATGCCAGGGCATGGTGGAACAGTGTTCGTGCAATGACCGGAGGCCAGATGATGACCTGGGAGGAATTCAAGGTCAAGTTCAGTAGAACCCATGTGCCACCGGGTTTGATCAAGAGAATGAGAGATGAGTTCAGAGAGCTGAAGCAAGGAAGGATGACTGTAGTGGAATACCATGACAAATTTTTGTAATTAGCTAGGTATGCCCCGGATGAGATCGACACCGAAGCCAAGAAGAAGGAGAGATTCCTGAATGGTCTGCATGACGATATGCAGACAGTGTTAGTCAATATCCCCTTTGCGGATATTGAATCCCTTGTCGACTCTGCCATTCAGATGGAAGGAAAGATCAACCAAGCCAATGAGAACGGCAAGCGTCGTATGATGCATCAGCCAGGAACCCATCAGACCCCAAAGTATCACCCCAACCCATCTCCAGGATTTGCCTCAAGAATCAATAGACCCCCGATGACCCGTCCCACCTATCCCAACCGTGGAAACCCTAGACCCGGAGGAATTCACAACAACCCCGGCAACTCTAGCAATTTCACCCGTGCCCCACCCAAGTTCAACACCAACAATGCTACCACCAACCCCAACACTGCCCCGAGGACTGGAAGCAATGCTGTGCCTGTCGCAGCTAAGGACAAGTCACAAGTGACTTGTTATGACTGTGGAAATAAAGGCCACTATTCCAACGAGTGCCCAAACAAAAAGAATGCTACAGCACCCAATGCCAATGCCCTAGCTCAGCAGCAGCTTCATGTTCAGCCCGGAAGAAGGTTTGCCCCAGGGAATTCACTCAACCGCAATGGACGTCTTTTTCTCATGCATGCTGAAGAAGCTCAGGAAGCGCCAGACGTCGTGCTGGGTATGCTTTCTGTTAATTCAGTACTTGCAAGGGTGTTGTTTGATTCTGGTGCATCGCATTCATTTGTCACCGAAGAATTTGCATGCACTAGTAAAATTCAACCAACCAAACCGAAGCATGTTATGATTGTTCAAATTCCCGGATCAACCACCAAGGCTAGGCAAATTTGCAAAGCCGTCCCTATCTGAATCCATGTCATAGATTTTTATGCTAATCTGATAGTAGTCGGAACTAAAGGTTTGGAAGTAGTACTAGGAATGGATTGGATGTCCAAACATAAAGGATTGATTGACTGTGCCAAGGAAGCCATCACCATGACCAGTACAGCCGGAATATCAGTCGAGCATATATCTGAAACATTACCTCGTCAATTCAAGTGCAATAAGAGTATAGCCCAACCTACCATTGACCAATTCTGGATAGTCTGTGAATACCCCGACGTATTCCTGGATTTTTCCCGGTATGCCCCCAGATAGGGATATCGAGTTTATCATCGAACTAATCCCCGGAACAGGACCCATAGCCCAGAGACCCTATAGTATGAACCCATCGGAGTTAGAAGAACTGAAGAAGCAACTGGATGCCATGCTGGAAATCGGATTGATTCAACCAAGTGCGTCACCTTGGAGATCACCTGTCTTGTTTGTGGACAAGAAAGATGGAGGTAACCGTTTGTGTACGGATTATCGGAAATTGAATGATGTCACCATCAAGAACAAGTACCCCTTGCCCAAGATAGAAGATTTGTTTGATCGGTTGACCGGTGCCAAAGTGTTTTCTAAGATTGATCTTAGAACTGGTTATCATCAACTCAAGATTCGTGCAGAGGATATCCCAAAGACTGCCTTTACCACCAGATATGGATTATACGAGTATAACGTCATGTCTTTTGGATTAACCAATGCCCCTGCTTATTTCATGAACCTCATGAATAAGATTTTTATGGACTTCCTGGATAAGTTTGTCGTTGTTTTCATCAATGACATTCTGATTTATTCCAAATCAGAAGAAGAACATGAGCTTCACCTAAGGACCATTCTTGGAACCCTTAGAGAGCATAAGTTGTATGCCAAGTTTAGCAAATGTGAATTCTGGTTACAGGAGGTAGGATTCCTCGGTCACATTGTATCAGCCGGAGGAATTGCCGTTGACCCTGCCAAAGTGAAAGATATAGAAGATTGGCAAGCCCCGACCACTCAAACCCAAGTTCGTGCATTTCTCGGATTGGCGGGATATTACCGGAAGTTCGTAGAAGGATTCTCGAGTATCGCCAGACCCATGACCTAATTGCTGAAGAAGGACAAGAAGTTTGAATGGACCGACAAGTGTGAAGCGAGTTTTCAAGAACTCAAGAGGAGATTGATTTCAGCCCCAATCTTGATCTGAAGGGAATATGCCCTGAGAGGCAATAATAAAGTGTTTATTATGTGTATTCCAAGTATATGATAGATGTTTATTTTGCATGCTATAATTGTATTAATACAGAAACATTAATACATGTGTGTTTAATAAACAAACAGAAAGTTCCTAGTTATGCCTCTCTCATGAACTAGCTCGTTGATTAACAAGATGATCAAGGTTTCCTGATCATGGACATTGGATGTTGTTAATAACGGGATCACAACATTAGTGTAATGGTGTGATGAACATTTATCCGAAGTATAGCATTACGATCAAAGTCATTGAGTTTATATTGCTATAACAACTTACGAAGTGATCCTAATCCTTAGACCATGAGATCATGTCAATCACTAACACCGGAAGAGTTTCTTGATAACATCAAACGTCACACCGTAACAGGGTGATTATAAAGATGGATTCAGAACTAATAAAGTGTTATGTTGAGGCTCATGGATCGAGAGTGGAATTTGTTCATCCCGATGACGGATAGATATACTCTGGGCCCTCTCGGTGATATCACATTGATTAGCTTGCAAGCAAGTGATTTGATCACTAGAATGTTATATCATGGGAACGAGAAAAGAGTGCATGTCGGTAACGAGATCAAACTAGGTATGAAGATACCGATTATCGAATCTCGGACATGTAATATATCGTGAAACAAAGGGATTAAGATACTAGCGTAAAAGGTTCCGACGATCACAAGAAAGTCATCGTTGAATGTGTGGGAGTCAGTATGGGTCTCCAGATCCCGCTTCTGATTATTGATCCGAGAGGGGTCTCGATCATGTCCGCATTATTCACGAACCGTAGGGTGACACACTTAAGAGACACCGACATCCAATTGGAGCAAAAGTTTCATGCCGAAAGAATGAACAAGTGCAGGAATTTATTTCACTAGATACCGAAACAGTTTTTCAGGTGAAATTGCATAAAGTGGTTATGCATGTGAAATAGAATTCTAGCAAGGGGTTATTTGTGAATGTTTTTCATTAAAGTAATTGACAAAATTCTGAATAAAATAAAAGAGTTTTATTTAATGAGAGTTTGCATTAAATTTGGTGGAAATTTAATGGGAATTTGAGTGGATTTTTTAGTGGAGAAAATTGAAGGGCCATTTTGTGAGTGGAGTGTCCAGCCACATGAATGAAGGAGGGGAGGGGGCAGCCCCCATGGCCGGCGGCCACCCCCTTGGGTGCCCCCCTCCTCTCACTTGTCTCTCACACCTCCTCGTGAAGGATCTCTCTCCCCCTCTAGAATTTATTCCCCATGGTCTCGGACTAGCGAGATACATGTTCCCGGTGGCTATTCGGCAAGAAAGAGTTGTGCTTCCGCTGCATCGCTGGAGCAAGGAGGCGGAGGTTGCTCGGTGCCTCGAACGTGTGTGCGAGCACGGATGCACTGCTGATTTGCGGCGCTAGGACTTCCTCTCGATCTTGAGATCGGCAAGAGATCGTCTACATTAACCACGAGTTGAACTCGTTAAGCTTTGTCGGTCTTCAAGGGTATGTTCTCTACGGATATACATGCGCCCGTTGTTTGTATCTAATAGAAAGATCTTGGTACATAGTTCACATCGTAGGAAATTTTTTGTTTTCTATGCTGCGAACCCTATAGTGGTATCAGAGCCGGATCTATGCGTAGATGCTTTACACAGGTAGTACACATATGAGTATGTTGGCGATGATGATCATGTTGCTGCACCTTTGTTGTAATTTTGGATATTGGTGGCATAGTGGGATGAAGCGGCCCGGACAAACTTTACATGTCCTCGCACATGAGACTTGTTCCACGCTTGACATGCAACTAGTTTGCATAAGTGGCTAGCGGGTGTCTGTCTCTCCTACTATAGTCAATATCTATTTTGCAAACGAGTTGTCAACAATTTGGTTATCCTCGTTGTGGTTCATGTTCGTAGGTAAGAACGGTTCTATCTCGAAAGCCCTAAGCCACGTAAAACTTGCAATGGATAAATTAGAGGCGTCTAGTTTAGATTGTTGCTGGGCTAGTTTTATGATATGGTAGTGTTGTAAGTAGAAGTATGAGATGATACTCTTACAACAGACATAACGTGTAAACTCCATAGACCTTGGATTTACACATATAGGTATGATAGTGATCATACCACGATGCACATGATAGAGATCATCTGCGGGAACCATAACATTTCACTAATAAACATGTGATGTTTGATAGCATCTTATATTGCTTGTTTTGTGCTTTGTTAGCATAATAAGATGATGCCTCATTTAAATATCAAGATAAGAATGTGTTCTTCCTTTAGTATGCATTGATTATGTTTCGTTGCTCCAAGACATCACGTGATGATCGGGTGTTCTTGGATCCACGACCATATTTCGGGTGTAAAACAGTTACACACGCAAATACTAAGGTTCTAACTTGGCGAGCCTAGCATGTATAGACATGGCCTCGGAACACGGACCGAAAGGTTAAGCATGAGTCATATAGTTGATATGATGCCCATTTGATGCTCGCCTTTGAAGCTATACCGACTCACATGATGATCGGACTTGGTATAGTGGATTTGGTTCATGTAATCACCAAAAAGGCACGAGGGATGTCATTTTTGAGTGGGAGTTCATTCGTAATATGGATAAGTTGAACTCAATCTATCATACACTTAGTCTAAACTTTACAAATTCTGTTGTAGATGGCACCACCTGCTTTTAATTTCAATGTGTTCATGGAGAAAGAGAAACTAGCAACGAACGGTGGCAACTTTACCGAATGGGCCATGAATTTGAGGATTCTCCTCTCTGCTGCACAAAAGCAATACGTGCTAGAAGCGCCACTAGGCCCCCACCTTTTGATGATGCCCCTGACGAGGAGAAGAATGTCTATCAGACTCGTCAGGAGGACCACAACTTAGTTCATTGCGGCATATTGTATGGGCTAGAGCCGGAACTTCGAAAGCGTTTCGAAAACGGCAATGCATTTGATACAATGGGAGAGTTGAAAATGATTTTAGACACACATGCTGCTATAGAGAGCTACAACACTTCAGAAAAGTTCTTTAGCTGCATGATGGAAGAGCACAACTCCGTTAGTGAGCATGTACTCAAGATGTCGGGTTACGCCGATAAGCTTGTGTCCTTGGGAATAACGATTCCCATTGACTTAGGCATCCATCGTGTTCTGCAGTCTCTACCACCTAGCTATAAGAGCTTTGTGATGAACTATAATATGCAAGGCATGAAGAAGTCTCTCCTCGAGCTTCTGTCAATGCTTAAAACTGCAGAAGTGAAGATCAAAAAGGAACATCAAGTGTTGATGATCAATAGGAACACTGGTTTCAAGAAAGACAAGAAGGTAAAAAGGAAGGGTAGTAAGGGCGGCAAGCCTGTTGCCGTGCCTGAAAACAAACCCCGAGTTGGACCTAAGTCTGATACCGAGTGCTACTATTGTAAGGGGACTGGCCACTGGAAGCGCAACTGCCCCAAGTATTTGGCAGACAAGAAGGTCGGCAAGGCAAACAAAGGTATATATGATATACATGTTATTGATGTGTACTTGACTAGTGCTCGCAGTAGAACCTGGGTATTTGATACCGGTTCAGTTGCTAATATTTGTAACTCGAATCAGGGGCCGCGGAACAAGCGACCGCTAGCAAGGGTGAGGTCAAGATGCGTGTCAGCAATGGATCAAGCGTTGATGTGATCGCCGTCGGAACGCTGCCTCTCCACTTGCCGTCGGGATTAGTTATAAACTTGAATAATTTTTATCTGGTGCCTGCACTGAGCATGAACATTGTATCTGGATCGTGTTTAATGCGAAGTGGTTATTCATTTAAATCCGAGAACAATGGTTGTTCCATTTATATGAATGAAATCTTTTATGGTCATGCATCGATGATGAATGGTTTATTTCTATTAGATCTCGATGATAATGTTACACATATTCATAATGTTAATGCTAAAAGGATTAAACTTAATGATGATATATCCGCATATATGTGGCACTGCCGTCTAGGTCATATTGGCGTTAAACGCATGAAGAAGCTCCATTCGGATGGACTTTTGGAATCACTTGATTTTGAATCATTTGATACATGTGAGCCATGCCTTATGGGCAAGATGACTAGAACGCCGTTTTCCGGTTCAATAGAACGGGCGACAGATTTATTGGAAATCATACATTCTAATGTATGTGGTCCAATGAGTGTGTCGGCGCGAGGTGGATATCGTTATTTTGTTACTTTCACGAATGATTTGAGTAGGTATGGTTATATCTACTTGATGAAACACAAGTCTGAAACCTTTGAAAAGTTCAAGGAATTTCAGAATGAAGTGGAAAATCATCATAATAGAAAGATCAAATTTCTACGGTCCGACCGTGGAGGTGAGTATCTAAGTTACGAGTTTAGCACTCACATGAAAGAGTGTGGAATTGTTTCACAACTCACGCCTACCGGAACACCACAGCGAAATGGTGTGTCGGAACGTCGTAATCGTACTTTATTAGATATGGTTCGATCTATGATTTCTCTGACGGACTTGCCGTTGTCATTTTGGGGTTATGCACTAGAAACTGCTGCATTCACTTTAAATCGGGCACCATCTAAATCCGTTGAAAATACACCGTATGAATTGTGGTTTGGAAACAAACCTAAGCTGTCATTTCTTAAAGTTTGGGGATGCGATGTTTATGTGAATAAACTTCATCCGGATAAACTCGAACCCAAAGCGGAAAAATGCGTCTTCATAGGATACCCTAAGGAAACTATTGGGTATTCCTTCTATCACAAATCCGAGGGCAAGGTTTTTGTTGCCAAGAATGGATCCTGTCTAGAGAAAGAGTTTCTCGCGAAAGGTGTGTGTAGTCGAAAGGTAGAACTCAAAGAGGTTATTGAACCTTCTCTTCAAAGTATGGTGAGTAGCGCAGCGCCGGAAGTTGTTCCGGAGTTGGCTCCACCTGTTGAAGAGGGAATTAATGATAATGATCATGAAACTCCGAAAGAGAGTACTACCGAACCTCGCAGTTCAAGAAGGACGCGTGCAACTCCCGAGCTGTACGGAAATCCTGTCATGAATTTCATGGTTGATGAAAATGATGACCCTGCGACGTATGAAGAAGCGATGATGAGCCCGGATTCCAACAAATGGTTAGAATCCATGAAATCCGAGATGGAATACATGTATGAAAATCAAGTTTGGAACTTGGTGGAATTACCTCACGACCGAAAGGCCGTGGAGAACAAATGGATTTTCAAAAGGAAAACTGATGCTGATGGTAATGTGACCGTCTATAAAGCTCGACTTGTCGCAAAGGGGTTTCGACAAATTCAAGAAGTTGACTACGATGAGACATTCTCTCCCGTAGCGATGCTAAAGTCAGTTAGGATTATGTTAGCAATTGCTGCATATTTCGATTATGAGATATGGCAGATGGATGTCAAAACCGCGTTTCTCAATGGTAATATTGAAGAAGAGTTGTATATGATACAACCAAAGGGTTTTGTCGATCCTAAGGATGCTAACAAGGTGTGCAAGCTTCAGCGATCCATCTATGGATTGAAGCAAGCATCACGAAGTTGGAATCTCCGCTTTGATGAGGTGATCAAAGAGTTTGGATTTGTCCAAACTTATGGAGAAGCTTGTATTTACAAGAAAGTGAGTGGGAGCAATGTGGCATTTCTGATATTATATGTGGATGACATATTATTGATCGGAAATGATATAGATCTTTTAAACAGTGTTAAAAGTTATCTAAACAGCAAATTTTCAATGAAGGACCTAGGTGAAGCGTCATACATATTAGGCATAAAGATCTATAGAGATAGATCTAGGCGCCTAATAGGGCTATCGCAAAGTACATACCTTGATAAGATTTTAAAGAAGTTTAAAATGGACGGAAGTAAGAAGGGGTTCTTACCTATGCTGCAAGGCAAGACATTGAGTAAGACTCAAAGTACGGCTTCGGCGGAAGAAAGAGAGATAATGGACAAAGTCCCCTATGCTTCAGCCATAGGCTCTATAATGTACGCCATGCTATGTACAAGATCAGATGTGGCACATGCTATTAGTTTGACTAGTAGGTACCAATCGGATCCAGGTTCGGAACACTGGATAGCGGTCAAGAATATCCTTAAGTACTTATGAAGAACTAAGGATATGTTTCTTGTATACGGAGGTGAAGAAGAGCTCGTCGCTAAGTGTTATGTTAACGCTAGCTTTGACACCGATCCGGATGACTCTAAGTCTCAATCCGTATACGTAATTCTCATGAATGGCGGAGCGGTTAGTTGGAGGAGCTCCAAACAACCTGTGGTAGCGGGATCAACAACGGAGGCCGAATATGTTACTGCTTCAGAAGCGGCTCAGGAAGCAGTTTGGATGAAGGAGTTCATATCCGAACTAGGAGTGGTGGCAAACGCGTTGGACTCAATGGTGATCTATTGTGACAACAATGGTGCCATTGCCAATTCCAAAGAGCCAAGGTCTCACAAGCATTCCAAGCATATTAAGCGCCAGTTTCACTCCATCCGCGAGTATGTCAAGGATGGAGATATAAAGATTTGTAAAGTACATACGGATCTCAATGTAGAAGAACCGTTGATTAAACTCTCCCTAGAGCAAAACATGATCAACACCAGAACTTGATGGGTGTTAGATTTATCACTATGTAACTAGATTATTGTCTCTAGTGCAAGTGGGAGACTGAAGGGAATATGCCTTGAGAGGCAATAATAAAGTGTTTATTATGTGTATTCCAAGTATATGATAGATGTTTATTTTGCATGCTATAATTGTATTAATACGGAAACATTAATACATGTGTTTTTAATAAACAAACAGAAAGTTCCTAGTTATGCCTCTCTCATAAACTAGCTTGTTGATTAACAAGATAATCAAGGTTTCCTGATCATGGACATTGGATGTTGTTAATAACGGGATCACAACATTAGTGTAATGGTGTGATGAACATTTATCCGAAGTATAGCATTACGATCAAAGTCATTGAGTTTATATTGCTATAATAACTTACGAAGTGATCCTAATCCTTAGACCATGAGCTCATGTCAATCACTAACACCGGAAGAGTTCCTTGATAACATCAAACGTCACACCGTAACAGGGTGATTATAAAGATGGATTCAGAACTAATAAAGTGTTATGTTGAGGCTCATGGATCGAGAGTGGAATTTGTTCATCTCGATGACGGATAGATATACTCTGGTCCCTCTCGGTGATATCACATTGATTAGCTTGCAAGCAAGTGATTTGATCACTAGAATGTTATATCACGGGAACGAGAAAAGAGTGCATGTCGGTAACGAGATCAAACTAGGTATTGAGATACCGATGATCGAATCTCGGACATGTAATATATCGTGAAACAAAGGGATTAAGATACTAGCGTAAAAGGTTCCGACGATCACAAGAAAGTCATCGTTGAATGTGTGGGAGTTAGTATGGGTCTCCAGATCCCGCTTCTGATTATTGATCCGAGAGGGGTCTCGATCATGTCCGCATTATTCACGAACCGTAGGGTGACACACTTAAGAGACACTGACATCCAATTGGAGCAAAAGTTTCATGCCGAGAGAATGAACAAGCGCAGGAATTTATTTCACTAGATACCGAAACAGGTTTTCGGGTGAAGGTTATGCATGTGAAATAGAATTCTAGCAAGGGGTTATTTGTGAATGTTTGTCATTAAAGTAATTGACAAAATTCTGAATAAAATAAAAGAGTTTTATTTAATGAGAGTTTGCATTAAATTTGGTGGAAATTTAATGGGAATTTGAGTGGATTTTTGAGTGGAGAAAATTGAAGGGCCATTTTGTGAGTGGAGTGTCCACCCACATGAATGAAGGAGGGGAGGGGGCAGCCCCCATGGCCGGCGGCCACCCCCTTGGGTGCCCTCCCTCCTCCTATAAAAGGAGCCCCTCCTCTCACTTGTCTCTCACACCTCCTCGTGAAGGATCTCTCTCCCCTCTAGAATTTATCCCCTATGGTCTCGGACTAGCGAGATACATGTTCCCGGTGGCTATTCGGAAAGAAAGAGTTGTGCTTCCGCTGCATCGCTGGAGCGAGGAGGCGGAGGTTGCTCGGTGCCTCGAACATGTGTGCGAGCACGGATGCGCTGCTGATTTGCGGCGCTAGGACTTCCTCTCGATCTTGAGATCGCCAAGAGATCGTCTACATCAACCACGAGTTGAACTCGTTAAGCTTTGTCGGTCTTCAAGGGTATGTTCTCTATGGATATACATCCGCCCGTTGTTTGTATCTAATAGACAGAACTTGGTACATAGTCATCATAGGAAATTTTTTGTTTTCTATGCTACGAACCCTACATGATCATGCCGGATATCTCGAAGCCCTTCGATGTGTATTGTGACGCATCCAAGATCGGTCATGGATGTGTGCTAATGCAAGAAGGCAAAGTTATATCCTATCTATCTCGACAATTGAAACAACATGAGCAAAATTACCCAACCCATGACCGATCTTGGAGGGAGGGCACCCAAGGGGGTGGCCGCCGGCCATGGGGGCTGCCCCCTCCCCTCCTTCATTCATGTGGGTGGACACTCCACTCACAAAATGGCCCTTCAATTTTCTCCACTCAAAAATCCACTCAAATTCCCATTAAATTTCCACCAAATTTAATGCAAACTCTCATTAAATAAAACTCTTTTATTTTACTCAGAATTTTGTCAATTACTTTAATGACAAACATTCACAAATAACCCCTTGCTAGAATTCCATTTCACATGCATAACCACTTGATGCAATTTCACCTGAAAACCTATTTCGGTATCTAGTGAAATAAATCCCTGCGCTTGTTTGTTCTTTCGGCATAAAACTTTTGCTCCAATTGGATGTCGGTGTCTCTTAAGTGTGTCACCCTAAGGTTCGTGAATAATGCGGACATGATCGAGACCCCTCTCGGATCAATAATCAGAAGCGGGATCTGGAGACCCATACTGACTCCCACACATTCAACGATGACTTTCTTGTGATCGTCGGAACCTTTTACGCTAGTATCTTAATCCCTTTGTTTCACGATATATTACATGTCCGAGATTCGATCATCGGTATCTCCATACCTAGTTTGATCTCGTTACTGACATGCACTCTTTTCTCGTTTCCCATGATATAACATTCTAGTGATCAAATCACTTGCTTGCAAGCTAATCAATGTGATATAACCGAGAGGGCCCAGAGTATATCTATTCGTCATCGGGATGAACAAATTCCACTCTCGATCCATGAGCCTCAACATAACACTTTATTAGTTCTAAATCCATCTTTATAATCACCCTGTTACGGTGTGACGTTTGATGTTATCAAGAAACTCTTCCGGTGTTAGTGATTCACATGATCTCATGGTCTAAGGATTAGGATCACTTCGTAAGTTGTTATAGCAATATAAACTCAATGACTTTGATCGTAATGCTATACTCTGGATGAATATTCATCACACCATTACACTAATGTTGTGATCTCGTTATTAACAACATCCAATGTCCATGATCAGGAAACCTTGATCATCTTGTTAATCAACGAGCTAGTTTATGAGAGAGGCATAACTAGGAACTTTCTGTTTGTTTATTAAACACACATGTATTAATGTTTCCGTATTAATACAATTATAGCATGCAAAATAAACATCTATCATATACTTGTAATACACATAATAAACACTTTATTATTGCCTCTCAGGGCATATTCCCTTCACACGCGCGCTGTGCGCCATTAAAATCTCCGTCGGGGACGCGCAGGGCACCGCCGCGTTCCGACCAAGCCGCACCGCCCCACGCATCGAAACCATGTCGTTGAGCATCACCAGGGAGCACCGCACCGTCCCCTACCTTCGCCCATGCCGATAGCCGTCTGTACCACCGTCCCGTCTGTACCATGCGCCCCGTCGGTCCCCTCGCTCGACTATAAATAGAGGACACCCCCAGTCGAATTCTTCACACCATTCTACTCCCCTCTCCTCACTGATCGTGCCACACCGTTCCCGGAGCAAGGCGAGCACCACCTCATCGGAATTTCACCGCAGCCCGCCGCCTCTGGAGAAGAAGGGAGCCAGCGATTGGAGCCGCCCTAGGAGAAGCCACCGGTACCAGGAGATTCGCCGTCATCGACTTCATCGTTCGCCCGCCTCGCCGACCCTCGCCAGCACCCCTATGAGCCCCCAGCGACCCCCATGTGTCGCGCTAGGTTTCTGTCTCGCCGGCGTTGCTCAACGTCGACGATGACTCCCACCAGTTGGATTAGAATCAGATCGAACGACCCACAGCGCCCCATACCGCTTCGCACCCCCCTGTGTCACTGACGAGTGGGGACACCCACTTAAACAGCCCGCAGGAGCACTTCGCTTAGCAGGCCGGCCTAGTAACTTTTCCCGCGCAACCCAGTTATTCAAATTAAACCTTTTTCTTTTTAATTCAAACACACTTCTATACCCATTTTCAAAAATCAACCCAGGTCCATTCAGTGCACCAATTTGAATGAAACCAATTTTGTTGGAAAGGTCTGTGAATGCTGAATCCAAGCCCATTGGATTCAAGTCATTTGGATCTATAGATAATCCTTGGTAAAAATAACAAGGCAGAAGCTTTTCTGCATTCAAACATTTTTCAAAGTTAAACCATAATAGCTTTTGAGTTGATTCCAACTCTCAAAAATCACATTTAACCATACCTTTCAGAATATATAAAAATATATAGGTTTACTTGCATAAATAATGTTCAAGTAATAAAAGAATACTACATAGGCATTTCTAGCCATTCTAATTAATTAAAATAAAAGGGTAAAACCTTATTAAATTGTGACACCATTTTAAATCACATTCCCATGAACTAAAATATGTGGTGATGACATGTTTCAACATGATCCCATGTTTGGTTTGGAGAATATTAAATCTTAAGTAGTTTTTCAATGAGTAGAAATTACTTTTCTAAATATAAAAAGAATTAAACCAAACCCAAATCTTGTAATGTTAGTGATGATGCTAGATCATCTATAGGACCCTTGTGTGTGATGATTGCAAGTAGTTAAGTATTGCTTGGTGATTGTGTACATCGTATTTATTTATAGACGTTAGTACCGACCAAGGATATGAGGAGGAAGGAGGATTCTACGAAGAAGAAGCCGAGTAGAACTTCAACCACTGCTCTGCACAAGGCAAGCTAACACTTGCAAGATACTCTACTTTAGCAAGCTAGTAACCTTGCAAGCTAACACTTGCAATTTAGCAAGCTTTATTAACTAAGTGAACCAATGCAAGCTAACACTTGCAAGATACTCTACTTTAGCAAGCTAGTAACCTTGCAAGATAACACTTGCAATTTAGCAAGCTTTATTAACTAAGTGAACCAATGCAAGCTAACACTTGCAAGATACTATACTTTAGCAAGCCAGTAACCTTGCAAGCTGATACTATACCTAAGCAAGCTTATACTTGCATTTATGCAAGCAAATACTTGCTTGTTAGCATGCCAACTATATGCCTTAAGCATATGTTATCATACCCACTTGATAAACCAATCCTAGTTTTACTTACAAGCTTCTTACTTTATTTCTTTATGAAAGCTCTTACATAGATTTTACCTAAGTAAATTGTAAATACTAGAAAGATATGTGAAGGTTGCATAAAGAGCATAAAATTTGGCCTAAACTAGATAATCTTGATGTCATCCCAAGGCATGATATTGAGATTAGTTCAAACTCCACTAGTTTACCACCCCTCATTAGTACTCACCCCCACTTGTAGATGTTAGTGCTAAGCATAAAACTTGATAAACTTTAGATGGGAATACTTGGTGGAAAAATGGTTATGAAAACCTTGGAATGATGGATCATTCTATTAAAATGTTTTGGACATGTGTTTCCGAACACCGGATGATTTTGGTGATGAAAATGTTGAGGCATGAGCCTTAGCCCTTTATAAAACTGATGGTTCTCTGGATGCGATACCATTCCAATTTTATCGTACAACCACAATACCCAAAGATTGGGTAGGGCTTGACTGGAAACTTATATACCTTAGTATTAGTTCCCTCACGGCCAAGGTCTGAGCTAAGGCTACCTTGTGAAGATTGTCCACCTGTGCAGTACCCAAGATGACAGTTGGTCATGGTTGGGAGGCCAAACTCACAGGAGAGGTGCTTATACTAGGGCGTGTAATTGAAAGGTTAGGATTGATTATCCGCATACTGAGTATGGTGAATTCAGGATTTGTTCCTGACGGATGTATCGAATGTTGAGGTGAAAGTGTACAATCTCTGCAGAGTGTCAAACTATTCGAATAGCCGCGTCCGCGGTTATGGACAGTTGGAGTGGCCATACTGTTCCCCCGTCAGACTTTTTTCAAAATGACTTGTGAAAGGAAGTGAGACTTTGACTTGACCACAACAGGGTTGTGATATGAAATACAAGTTCCCCTTTAGGTGTTATAAAACTTCAGCTAGCATTAGTGCTTTCATAAAAAGTAGTAGAGATAAATCTGGCCTTTGCAAAACAACCCTAGAGCCTAGTGTCCTATTATCCAAAAAAAACCTTTACCTGCTAGTACTAGTTTGCGAGTACTTAAAGAGTACTCATGGTTTTGTCCCTGGCTATTCCCATGGCCAGACTATGAAGAGGAGTACCTGGAAGATGGACCCCAGGAAGGTTACGACAACTAGGATCATCTCCCATCGTCAGCATTGCCTGTGACCCCGAAGATGGAGCTTCGCCGATGCTACCGTTATTATTACATATTCTGCTGCTTGATGTTGTATTAAGAACTTGATCATGAGATCCTTATTTGTGTAAGACCTTGTGAACGGTTGTAATGGATGATGTACTGTGTTATCCAATTCTGTTATGTCTCGCAAAAATGGTAATCCTGGGATTGCGATGTATGGCATAACAGGCATCTGGGATTAAAAACCCGGGTGTTGACAGTCTTCCTCAATCGCGGTATGAGGGGAGACTGAGTGGAAAGGGTACTCTAGAAAGGAAATCAATAATATGTAGGGACGAACATTCTTACACCGAAGCACATTACACCGTTCTACAGAATTCTATCTTGGCAGCCCCATATATCGAGGAAGACAAGAAAATCTTACGCTCCAACAACCCTGGAAAGCATGTCTCTTGGATTAGAGATGAACACATGAAGAGTTTCGACGGTTGGTTGCAACATCTCATCAAAAACAACACTCTTGGAGATCAGCTATACTTGTTGTCTAGGTCACCATCTTCGACTATATCGACTTTCCAAGGGTACGTGATAAATGGGTATACATTTTACACGATAGCCCAAGATAAAAAGAGCACCAACCAAAACAGTGGTGTCCTCTTTGATGCAACATACAACAATGGGTCAAAGACCACATATTATGGTTACATAGAGGAGATATGGGAACTTGACTATGGACCTAATTTTAAGGTCCCGTTTTTTCGGTGCAAATGGGTCAAGATGACAGGAGGAGGGGTTGAGGTAGACAAGAAATACGGAATGACATCGTTGGATCTCAAAAATCTTGGGTACTTAGACGAACCATTCGTCCTAGCCAATGATGTGGCTCAGGTTTTCTATGTGAAGGACATGTCTACCAAACCTAGAAAAAGAAAAAAGAAGAAAAAGAATACATCAGACGATGAGCCAAAGCGCCACATAGTTCTTTCAGGAAAAAGAAACATCGTGGGAGTGGAGGACAAGACAGACATGTCAGAAGATTGTGATAAGTTTCATGAAATTCCGCCCTTCACGGTGAAGGATGACCCAAGCATCATGTTAATGAATGAAGATGCTCCATGGATACAGCGGTATCAGAAAGGAGCACACGCGAAGAAATGATGTGTAATAATTGTAACATTTTATGAGTGAAGATGCTCCATGTGTCCATTTTTATAGTGTTGTCTGCAAACAATCTTGAGTGTGTTAGTGCCGTATTAGGGGGCCTTTAGTCCCGATTCATACTTACCATTAAGATCTGATCTCCAAACGCGTGAGGTCACATATTAGGAAGTGCCTCTATGACCAGTTTCTTGGAGATATCGGAGGACTAAGCTCCGACGGCATCTCCCTAAAACTGGCCGTAGTGGTGTCCCTTCTCTCGAAAACCATCTTGCAGCTTGTAACTTCTCTAACTATATCAATACGCCTGGGAGCTAACTAATTTCACATATTAGGGAGTGCCTCTATGACCAGTTTCTTGGAGATGCCGGAGGACTGGGCTCTGACGGCATCTCCCTGAAACTGGCTGTAGTGGTGTCCCTGCTCTCAAAAACCATCTTGGAGATGCCTCAAACTGGCTGGAGGACTGGACTCAAAAGGATGCCTATTTATAGTACAAGCAGCTCGGCATAATGTCGACACTCACAGCATAATGTCGACACTCACCCCTATTATTAGTGCTGACTCATGTTTAGTCCCGGTTGGTGTCTCCAACCGGGACTAAAGGTTCATCTTTAGTCCCGGTTGGTGACACCATCCGAGACAAGGTACAAGCCGCACGACATAATGTCGACACTCACCCCTATTATTAGTGCTGCCTGGCCCAGTCTGCCGCAATCCCTTCAGTCGCGGTTGGTTTCTCCAACCGGTACTAAAGATGAACCCTCTCTTTATAGGCATTTCCCTCTATTTATAGGCTGCTCGATCCATAGGCTGCTCTATTTATAGGCTGCTCTATTTATAGGCCTTTTCCTCTAAATACAACATCTTCATATTTAGGTAACACTCAAGACATTTATTAATATGAAAAACCGGGACAAACCGGGACTAGCTAACACTCAGGACTAAAGCCGCCCCCTTTAGTCATAATCATGTCTAGTCCTATAGTACGCAGCTTCAGGGTCTTCTTCGTCATCGTCATCATCATCGTCATCGTCACCTGCCACTCCGGGGATCCTCAGCCCAGCCATGGCATATACCAAGGGCCACTCTGCCTCGGATTCACGGCGGGCGGGGGAGGGGTCTCCTGGAAGACGATGTCGCTACCACCAGGCGGGGGAAGGGCCTTCTTGTGGCTCTCTGGCGGGTGGACTTGTAGGCACCGCAGGCAAGGATGGTCTCCCCCGGCGATGTTGCGCATCACTCCGATGATAGTACGATTCGCCCACCACAGACGGTGGCCGGCTTCGTTGTGGTTCACCGGGGGCGGGCCATCACCCTCGTACCCGGCGAGCTCCCTTTCCCGCCTATTAGCGAAGAAGGCATTCCAGGTGTCGTAGTTGTCGGGATCCCACTAGGGATTCCATCCGCTGCTCCGGTATGAGCTCGTGGTAGAAGTGGTTCGTGATGGCCGCCTGGCGTGCGAAACCTTGAGGGACAGGAACCCCTCCAGCGCTCAGCATCCATCCGTCAGGCGGCTGGTAGCCCGGCGAACAAGGGTGCTGGAGGCGCATAGCGCCTCGGTCTCCTCGAGGGTCAGAATGGCCCAGTAGGCGTTGTCCATTGTTCTAAGAGAGGAAGGTGTGGATGTGTGGATATCCATGGCGCGATCGCCCTAGATATAGAGGGAAAGGGCGGGAAAACTTGGCGGGAAGCTTTGGAAAATGGCGGGAAATATCTTTAGTCCTAGTTATTGACTACAACAGGGACTAAAATCTCTCGTAAAAAGGAAAGGGCGGGAAAACTTGGCAGGAAGCGGTGGGAAATGGCGGGAAATATCTTTAGTCCCGGTTTGTGACTACAACCGGGACTAAATGGATATTATATTTGATTTTAATTAAAAAAGAAAATTTACAAATGAAATAATTTATAAATGATGCAAATAGATATATGGATATTATATTAAGATTCTTTATACTTTTCTTATAATAATAGACATATTACTTGTTTTATTTGGATTTTTACAATAAAAGATATGATTTTCCAAAGTTTAATATTTGATTTGAATTAAAAAAAGAAAATTTACAAATGAAATAATTTATAAATTACGCAAACAGATATATGGATATTATATTAAGATTCTTTATATTTTCTGATAATAATAGACATATTACTTGTTTTATTTGGATTTTTACAATAAAAGATATGACTTTCCAAAGATTTATATTTGATTTGAATTAAAAAAAGGAAATTTACAAATGAAATAATTTATAAATGATGCAAACAGATATATGGATATTATATTAAGATTCTTTATATTTTTCTAATAATAATAGACATATTATTTGTTTTATTTGGATTTTTACAATAAAATATATGATTTTCCAAAGTTTTATATTTGATTTGAATTAAAAAAATAAAATTTACAAAAAACAAACTAGTCGCGGGTCGTGGCTCGACCTGGGACTAGAGGGTTCCTGCGCGCGAGAAAACGAAGCGGCCAAAAGAACACACTAGTCCCAGGCCGTGGCTTAACCCGTGACTAAAGAGGGATCTTTAGTCACGGGTTAAGCCACGACCCGGGACTAAAGACCCTCTAGTCCTGGGCGGTGGCTTAGCTCGGGACTAAAGGGAGGGTCCGTATATATTCTGCACGCCAGGAGGTGCTGCCCCAACACTTAGTATTTCTCGACGAAGACGAAGCACGCGCGCATAGACGAAGACGAAGCACACGCAGGGGAGATGCTGTCCGATTCCGCCGCTGCTCCGTCGTGCGTGCTCCGTCGTGCCGCCGATCTACCGCGCGTCGCCTCGCCGCTAGCCGCTCCGACGCCGTGCTCTCCGCGCCTTGTCTCGTGCCGCCGCGCGCCTCGCCGCCTCGCCGGCGCTGCCTCGCCGTGCCGCCGCGCGTCGCCCCGCCTTGCCGTCACGTGCTATCGCCGATGTCGATCGGTGCTCTCGAGGGGAGGGGTACGGGCGGTTTTTTTTTTGTAATTATTAGTTAGCTAGGGTTGTTAATTAGAATTATAGTTTTTGTTATTATTAGGATTAGGATTATATTGTTAGCTAGGGTTATTTTAATGATAATTAGCTAGGGTTATTTTTTTAATTATAATTAGCTAGGATTAGGATTATATTGTTAGCTAGGGTTATTTTAATTATAATTAGCTAGAGTTAGGATTAATTATAATTATTTTGTTATAGTTTTTTCTATAGTTTTTTATAGTTAGGATTATTATAATTAGGATTATAATTAGGATTATTAGGATTATTATAATTAGGATTATTAGGGCTTTTTGTTATAGTTTTTTTCTATAGTTTTTTTATAGTTAGGATTATTATAATTAGGATTACAATTAGGATTATTATAATTAGGATTATTAGGGTTTTTTTATAGTTTTTTCTATAGTTTTTTATATTTTTTTATAGTTAGGATTATTATAATTAGGATTATTAGGGTTTTTTGTTATAGTTTTTTCTATAGTTTTTTATAGTTAGGATTATTATAGTTAGGATTATTATAATTAGGATTATTAGGGTTTTTGTTATAGTTTTCTCTATAGTTTTTTATATTAGGTTTTTTTGTTTTAGTTATTAAGATTGTTGTTTTACCGCAAATAATATTAGGGTTATTGTTTTTTTGTTTTAGTTATTAGGGTTATTGTTTTTTCTAACCTGTTTAACTCTCTTTTTGTTATAGTTAATTAAGTCATGGATCCATCCGAAGATCCTGGTTGCATCGGTGAAGGTTTTCTTCAGGGCATGATAAGAGGTGAAATTCCTCTTAATATTACTACCGTCGAAGATATTTTGCTCGAGGAAGAGATATCCTCATATATGAATCCATCCGGTGATGTACTAGAGGAAAACCTAATGTACCAAGGGGAAGACCAGATGGACGAAGGGCAAACAAATAACAACAATAATGATGGCCCCTCGACAGGATCCGGCGAGGTACATATATATATATAAAGCCTCGTGTTACCTCTATTCATTAACTGATCTAGATATATATTAATCACTCTCTCTTCTTCTTTTAGCCTACCGGATCGAAGCAATCGATAGCTCGAACGAAACGAGGGACGAACAAAAATTTGGATGGTAATCAGAGGTTCACCATCGAAGAAATAAATGATGATGGTGAACCGATTGCTCCAGAGAAGCACCGGAGGATGTTTATAAATCAATGCGGGGTGCTTATTAGGGACAACCTGCCGATCACCATCCAAGAATGGAATCAGTCAAAGAAACCCGGTGAAGAATCCAACAGCTATGTCACCGATGATGCCAAAGATGACCTTTGGCAGAAGCTCATAGCGCATTTCATACTACCTCCAGAGTATGAAGAATTTGAGGTAGATGGTATTACCCCAAGTCCGGGTGGGCTTGAAAATAGAGCAAAAGTGAAGGAGTGGGCTCTGAGCAAGATGGCTGAACTGTACCGGAACCACAAGAAAATTTTATACGCGAAATATGTCGCGAAAAAGAAAACTCTAGAATTCAAAGGAGTAAACGAGAAGTTGAGAGAACAGTGTCCCGATTTTGTACAGTACAAGCAATCTGATAAAGAAAGGCAAAGTTGGCAAAGAATGCGTTAAATGCTGCCCAAAAGAAATACCATCATAAAATGGGGATAGGTGGCTACAAGAGTGTCGTCCCTAAGTGGGAAACTATGGAGAAGAAAATGAGGGCTAGAGGCGTCACTCCTGGTACAGATGGATGGCCCGAGAGGTCAAAGCACTGGTGGTACGAGCATGGGGGATCCTTGGACCCATAAACAGGGAAGACATTATTTCATGAAAAAATTCTAAAACCCTCCCAAGACCTTATTCAAGCAATGAACAATGCTCAATTGGGATTGTTCCGTCCCGAGAGAGAGAACGACGAGCTGACACGCGCCCTAGGGAATCCTGAAAAGGGAGGACGAACACGAGGCAAAGGCGTCGGTGTCTCGTGGAAGAAAGGGTTTCCTCAGTACGATGCCAGTTACAGAAGCCGTCAGAGAAAGAAGGACCGGGAGGCAGACCGGATCTCCAGGGTAGATCAGGACCTAGCTGATCTGAAGAACCTCATGCATGAAATTAACCAAAGGCCGTCGTCGTCAACTCACCCGCGGGCTGTGATCAAGTACTGGATGATGCACCGGCTCCTCACTACCCCGTGGATGATGTCAGAGATATGGTGAAAGAACATGTTGGGCCCCCATGTGTGGTTTTGGTAATTAATGACAATCTTTATGGACTAATGTGTGTATTAAGTTGTACTTGTAGGAATTGTCCATTGGCATCGCTTGGAGCATGTGTTGGCTTCAAGGTCAATGAAATGCAAAGAAGATATGTTGTGCAAGCTCAATATGCGAGGTCGATGATGAGCAATTAAGAAAGGCGTTCCATCTTGAGAAGGGCAAGATCGTCTACATCGAGCTCAAGTGGAATGCTCAAGGCAAAGGTATAATCTTGATAGGTTTTCCCTTTTGCTGGTCTCTTGTTGTGTGTAGGAGACCGGGTTTAGGATAGATAACCGTACTATCAAGAGGGGCTCTCGTATGAGTAATTCGGTCACATTGTTCGGAGAGAGCTCAAACCCTTGCATACTTGCATCATCATATTTGGTTGCTATTTGGTCTTATCCATATGGGAATATAGAGCTTCTGGTAATCTCCATAACAAGCTCTTGTTCATCAAAATCGGATCTTCCGTTTGTATCTTGTTGCGATTTTGATCTTGGCGGTTTTTAGGTTTCTTACCAAGTGAGGTATCCCACATTATTCTACTTGATACTTTCTCACTTGGTGATAACTAATATTTTCACTTTTATAGGGTAGCACTTGTCGTCCTCTATCCAACGCAATTGGAATCGGGTCAATCGGAGATACCGTTTAAAAGTTATGACCGTTTGAATATTTGCCGTTTTAATTCTAAAAAGAAAAAGAAAAACAGTGTTACTGGGTCGTCCGGTACTACCGGGCCCAGTACCGGACGCGCCTGACCCAGCCTACTCGCTCTCAGTTTTGCCCGGCATCTGCTTCCGGTTCTACCGGACCGGTCCGGTAGTACCGCCCGGGTGGGCCGGTACTACCGGCTGGCCCATCCGGCTAGCCCAGCTTAGCAGGCCCCACACAGCTCCCTCCTGGGCTTCCTCGCCTCGCGCTGGCCCGCTCCCTCCTCTCGCATGCCGCCGCCAGATGCGCTCGCTCGCGCGCGCGTTGCTCGCAAAGCTGCTCGCGTTGACTCGTGCCCAGCTACATGAGGCCCACCTCGCCTCTCAGCCCCAGCTCGCATGCCCGCATGCGCGCCTGCTGCTGCACTGCTACTTGCGCTTGCTGCGTCGCGTGCTACCGCCGCCAGGCCCCGCGCTGGCCTGCTGGCCCCGCTACAGCTTCTGCTTCCCTGCACCTGACATGCGCCCGTTGACCCGCTGCCCCCTTTTCCTTGCTTGCACGCGCGTGGTTGTGCTGTTCTCGCTCGCTGTTGGGCTATCGAGTGGTAGTACCGGTCCAAACCGGTACTACCGGTCCAGACAGAAAAATAGCCCCAACGGCCAGATTTTTGGGGTCCCTATTTAAGGCTTTGCCCATTTTGAGTTTAGTTTGCTCCTCTCTTATCTATTAGACTAAACTTTGTCCATATTTGCTCTAGATTTTGAATCTTGCCTAATCTCTTTCCCTCCGATGATTCTTGCCCATATTTGAGTGGAAGAGAGAGGAGATCTAGACCCACGTTTTGACCTAACCGATTCATCTCTTTGTGAGTTCATCTTTGGGGATCTAGATTTTGGGGGATTTTGTGTCTCTCTTTGATTCCTCCTCTCTTGTTCCCCCAATAGATTTAGTAGCTTTGTTGGAACTTGAGAGTGAGGGATTTGAACACCTTTGTGGTGTTTTTGCCATTTGCATTTGGTGCCTCGGTTTGAGTTCTCTTTGGAGAATTTGATTTGAGTTACTCATTGGAGCTTGTCCCTCTTGGGTTCTTGGAACCCTAGACG
The DNA here is from genome assembly GCA_916181665.1 of Avena sativa. Taxonomy (NCBI): domain Eukaryota; kingdom Viridiplantae; phylum Streptophyta; class Magnoliopsida; order Poales; family Poaceae; genus Avena; species Avena sativa. The sequence goes on along the minus strand of OV702299.1, from coordinate 496,649,831 downwards.
GTTTGTGGCCTTGGTGGCATTGTGGCCTTGGTGACATTTGTTGGGAACCTCCAATTAAGTTGTGGAGAAGTGCCCCAACCTTGTGAGAGGTTCCGGTTGCCACCGACAAGTGCACCGATAGTGGAAGCATGGATCGATCCCGTTGGGGTGAGATTCACCAGAGAATAAGGGAGGCCTTTTGTGGCGTTGGTGGTTTGATACCACCCCCTCTCCAAACGAGACGTACTCCATGTTGGGAGGAAATCGATAAAATATCGGTGTCCCCGCGTGCCTCGGTTATCTCTATACCCGAGCTCTTTACTTATGTACGTTACATTGTGATAGCCTTCGTGCTTGAAGTAATATATATCTTGCTATCACTTTGTTGCTTGTATTGCTTAGCATAAGTTGTTGGTGCACATAGGTGAACCTTAGTTGTTCTAGGTTGTGCTTAACAAAGTAAACACTAGTTTTATTCCGCCTTTGTTGAGCCACTCTAGGAAAAGTTTTAATCGCCTATTCACCCCCCCTCTAGGCGACATCCGTATCCTTTCAATTGGTATCAGAGCCCGGTCTCTCATTTTACGCTTCACCGCCTTGAGAGTAAAGATGTCGGCTAGGGGATTAGTGCACAAGGACACACTCACATTCGATGGCACAAATTATGATGTTTGGAAAATTCGCATGCTTAATTTATTTCGGGAAATTCATCCAATTATTAAGGGATACGTATATGTAGGTCTCTCTTCTCCTATGGATACCCAAAACGAATCTTTAGAGGAGAAGTTGAACTCTCATATAGATGCTCTAGCTACTAAAATTCTTTTGCATGTTGTGAGCAATGTAGTTCTTTCTTCTATCATGCCTTATTCAAGCGCTCGTGAGATATGGACCAAGCTTCAAGATAAATATAGTAAGTCCAACACTATTGAGGATGATTGTGTTGCTTCCACTTCCAGTCGAGATGAGTTCTCATCGTCTACCACTTCACCAACATGTGATTCTTCACAAGGTAATGATATGGTGAGTGGTGATAGAAATTTCAATATTTATAGTGATATTACTATTTGTAATCCTTCATCCCTATCTAGTTGCAATGATCTATCTTTGGACCTTAACACTTCTAGCACTCAAAACTCCTTACATGCTTGTGTTAATAGTCCTTGCATATCATGTATAAATGACTTGAATAAATCTCATGATGATATGCTTGTCTTGTCTTGTTGCCATGATAAAAATGCTTCCATTTCCTCTAGTGCTTGTGTTGCTAACCATGTAGAGGAAAATGAAGATTCTATGGGCCAAGACAAGGTCTTGAAGAGAGCTACAAGTGCAATCTCATCATCACCTTCCTCCGGTTCTCACATGTGCCTTATGGCTAAGGGAACAAAGGTAACCTGTTTGAATCACATTGTATCTCATGATGATGATGACGAGGTTGAGAATGATAATGATGATTATAGAAGTAAGTATGATATTACCTCTATTAAGAAAATGGGAGAGGTTGTCTATAGCGCTCTCTTCAAAAATAAAATTGCTTCCTCCAACTTTCTTGAAATCTTGAATTGTGCCATAGAAGGCAATGATCTTATTGAGGAGCAAGAAAACTTAATTGATGAAAAGATTGCACTTGAGCGTGAGTATGCTAATGAAGTTGCACAACTAAAGGACTCCTTTGAAGAAGAACAAACCACCAAATAATATCTTGAGGAGACTTTTACTCTAGAATTATCTAGAGTAAAGGAATACCATGATAGAGAACTTGCGGTGGCTAACTCCTTCAAGATTAAAAATGATGAACTTGAAGTTGCTTATGCTAAACTTGTTGAGGATTTTAAGCACCTCGAAAATGGCTCTCAGGTCGTTAAGAGGGATCTCATCAAACTCACCGAGTCACATGAGCAACTTAAAGCTTCATATTTAAAAGAGCTTGACAAGTTGCCCTCACCTCTTGCTAATAATAATGATGCTTGTGCTACTAACTCTATTTCTTGTGAAGCATATATTTTAAAGGAGAATGTTGAGTTAAAGGCTCAACTTGCTTTGCTAACTAGCAACTATGGGAAAATTAGAAGAAAGTCAGCTCTCAAGCTCGTATGAGGATCTTCTAGTCTCCCATGGTAGGCTAAAATTAGCTCATGAGGCCATCGTGTCAAAGGTAACATCTAGTGGGCCTCATGTGGACATTATCACTATATCTACTCCAAATATTATATTGCCATGTGCTAGTCCATGTAATTCATCCTCTCACAACCATGCTATATCTCGTGATGAATTACATTCCGTGACTTGTTGCTCTAACAATGTGGCATCTACTTCCTCTAGTACATTTGTTGAAACTAACCATGTAGAGGAAATCAAATAGCTCAAGGCTCAAGTTACTTCTTTGAAGAATGACTTGAAAAGGGGTCATCAAGGGAAGGTCACACTCAACAAAATCTTGAGTGTGCAAAAATCTCCCAATGACAAGAGTGGGCTTGGATTCAACTCCAATGTCAAGAACAAGTCCACTATCAAGTTGAAGCACAAGGACAACAAGAAGAATGGCCAAGATCAAGTCAAGAATCCGGCCAACATTGTTTGCTTCAAGTGCAGGGAAGAAGGGCACCATGTTAGATCTTGCCCATTGAAGAAAAAGCCTCCTAGTGTGAAGCAACAAGGGAAGCGGCCTCAAGCTCCACCTCAAGTCATTAATGGGCCACTTCCTAAGAGGACTACTCGAGCTCTTCCTCGAGTTGTAGCTTTACCTAAGAATAAAGATGGCACGAGTAGAAGTTGCTACATATGCCATGAGAAGGGGCATATTTCTTCCTCATGCACTATCGGTATGTCCTCATCCAACCCTATCATTATTGATGATGCTTATTCTCTTTGTAAGGATGAGGTTGGCAATGTGTTTGCCAAATTTGTTGGTGCTCAATGTGGGTTCAAGAAAAGAATCATTTGGGTTGCCAAGCCTATTGTGACTAACCTCTTAGGACCCAACTTGGTTGGGGACCAACAAGCCAAAACTTGATCAATAGGTGTGTTGGAAGGCATTGGAGACTTGGCTACATCATGAAGAATTAAGGGATCTTCATTATTATATTTGTCAAGCCAAGTCATGTGGATTATATTGCTCCTATTATATTTCCAATGTTCCTCCTTGCGATAACATATGCTTAACTCATTTCATTGAAAGTTACTCGCCCCCTTGTGCATGTGTTGGTTTTGTATTCTCCATGCTTTTGTACATGTTGTGCCTTCCACTTAATTATCTTGAGGTATAAATCTTATTTGTGTATGATTAGGTGGCACACCATGTATGTGTGTTTCTTGTGTTTGAGCCTTACTTGGTTATATTTGATATAGTATTTGGCTCTTGTTAGAGATTAATGGATTATCCCATTTTGGGGGAGTGTTATGCTTGGGCATACCACAATCCTAAAAATGTGTATACATGAGGAATACCACCTAGTATTGATATTACAATATTATATATTCTCTATGTGGTACAATTCTCATGAGAAATTCAAGTTCTATAATGTCCATTAATTATCTCTATTTGGACCTTTTTGCCTCGTGTTGGTTTTATGGTAGTATCACATTATGGGGGAGTCATATGCTTAGTGCATATTACAATCCTAGAAAATGTGAATATTTGAGGTTGTGTCACTTAGAATTGATATTGATAATTATCTAGTGCCTATGTGACACATTTGCTCATACAAGTTCCAATCTGCTTGAATGCCTTTATTGATCATAATTTGGATCTTGTATGTGATAGTGTTTCTTGGTATGTGTTTCCTCATATTTAGATTTCTATATCATCATGGAAACCATTTGCTTCAAGTTACTCTAATCACTAGTGATTGTGTGACTATTGGAAGCTACCAAGAATCTTGTTCGAAGTATCATTCTTAATTCTTATATTTTGATTATATGCTTCTTGTTGTGACTATGATCTTGGATATCCATGCAAGCTACCTAGGGAAAATTATTCCCAATACTTCTTGTCCTTGGACAATGAGTACTCAATTTAAGGTATAATGTATTGATCATATTCACTTTGGCCGTTGCTTAATCTTGTCCTATCTTTGGCCAAGTAATTTTTTTGTGTGCTCCCATTCCTTCCTTGCCTCTTATGAATCTTCTTATTTCATTGGTATCCTCGTGTGTTTTATTTAATGTAGGTAGTGGTGATGATCTCATTTGTGTGCATTTTGCATTCAAAAGCAAAATTCTATATAATGTACTACTTATGGATGAGCTCTCCTATATTATCTAGAACAATCCTTTTATGCTTCCTTGTTTGATCCATATCGGGTTTTATGTGCTTGGAAGTTTGATCTTTTCGTTTTGGTATTTTGTGCCATCATGAAAAATTTGGAGAGTTTGGTTTACTTGTTCGAACCTTACTCTTTTTGGGAGTTGGTTTTGTCTCATTCCTTGTTTCACATTTTGACCATTTTAGAATGATATAAATCCTTGAGAATTTGTATTTTTATCTATCTTTTGCTCTTTGGCTTTTGCCTAGTTCATTTTTGAACTTATACTCTTTCATGTGTTAAATTGGTTCTCCGATACAATTTGGACACCACTTGTATTGTCACACTCTTGTGTGTGCCATCTCGGTTTACTTGGTGTTTTTGTTCAAATTGTATCTCATTTTTGGTTCTTGAAAGCTTTACACATGCATATTTACTATATGTTTATATTATGGCATGCTTGCTTTCTTTGATCCAATATATAGGGGAAACTCCACCAAATCCCATCGGCTAAGTTGTGCATGAAATTCAATTTCATATCAATATGCACATAATTATGTGGAGTCTCTCCTATGTATTGTAGTTGCACTAACTACATTGGACCCAATAAGTCTGGGGACCATTTTGTACTTAAATGTGTTTTAGGTACATTGGAGATAGATTGGATGCTTGTCTCTCAATTTTGAATAAATGATTCTTACATGAAAATTGGAGGCAAGCTATAGGATGATCAATGAATTCATATCCTCTACATCCTACCAATTATATCTCGGTAACAAGTATCTCTTGATCATGCATATTTATTTTTCTTCCAACCTTGTGTAGGTTGCATCTTGGCATGAATTTTTTGTTATTATATTTATTGTTGTATCTCTAGCCATGGTATTAAGAGAACTCTCTATTGAAAATGTGTAGAAGTTGAGATGAGTGCATATAATTGGGACTATAAAAAATCATGCATATGATTCATCAATCCCAAATATGACAATCTAGCAATTTTATTACCTATATTTTCCTCAACTTCTCTCATGTGCAATAGTGACATTTTGCTCGGTGTTTATTCCTTGTGATACTTGTTGCCTTTCTCCATATATTTCAACTTCCTCCTTTTCCCTTGGTGATAATTGTAATATATGTAGTGTGTTGGTATTTGAAGCTCATTAACGTACAATAAGATATATTTGAGCCTTTTGTTGTGCTTTGACGCAAAAATCTTATTGGTATATGTTAAGGCTTCATTTTTTGCTTTCATGTGATTTCTTGTATATCTTATTTATGTGTGCATATGTCTTTGTTGGCATATGTATTTGTTGGCATATGTCTTTGTGATGTTTTCCACTTAGAGACATATGCACATATGAGAAGATAATTTTAGTTGAATCTTATTCCTTGGATACCACCTTTTATCCCTTTTGATTTTTCGGTGGCTTCCAAATTTATTTGCATATGAGTGCTTGTTCCTCTTGTTTGCATCTTCGGGCACTCATACTTGTTCTCTCATGCCTTGTATTGTTAAATGAATTTGGATGAGTGAGGATTCCATGATTATGCACCTTGTTCCCAAATATAATTATCATAATTGGTGCATTATTTTTGGGGAGCTCATCTAGTTCACATAGTAATGCTCATTTGTCTTCTTTCTCATTTGTTGTGTTTTAAATGCTTATGGGGGAGCAAGGATTCCATATTTGTGCATTATGTATTCCAATGCATTTATTTTAAAATTATGCACAAATCTTGCGGAGCTTCTCTATTTGTTATTTCAAACACTCTTTTGCTCATATCATAATATCTCATAGTTTCCATTTGAACTCATTTGTTTTTTTCAATTGGTTTGTCGGACCTTGTAAATTGCTAGCATCATTTGACTTTATTTTGGCAATTTTAGGATCCTTGATATAGTTCTACTCCCTCCCAAGTATTCATCATTGGATATGTGAGAAGGCACACCTTTGGAGGAATTATTACTATATTTGCCTTCTAGAACTTGTCACCCATTTCGGCAATCGATGCCAATGGGGGAGAAGTTTTAGAGGGTTTAAGGGAAGTTGGTTCATGCATTGAGTTTGTTCTTGTGCATTTGCCTCTCATGCTCTTGCATCTTTGTTGTTGCTTAGCATGAGGTATATATAGAGGAAACTCCACCAATGATAATGATAAGCAATATATGCAATGAAAGTCAAGTTCATCACACATGCATAGATTGTGGGGGAGTTTGCTCTATATATGGTGGTGGTACCAATATCACATACTTTTGTAGTATTTGATATTGGTGTTACCATTTTATTCATTAATATTCCTTATATAAACCCTCTTAAAAGGATTGTCATCAATTACCAAAATGGGGGAGATTGAAAGAACATGTTGGGCCCCCATGTGTGGTTTTGGTAATTAATGACAATCTTTATGGACTAATGTGTGTATTAAGTTGTACTTGTAGGAATTGTCCATTGGCATCTCTTGGAGCATGTGTGGCTTCAAGGTCGATGAAATGCAAAGAAGATATGTTGTGCAAGCTCAATATGCGAGGTCGATGATGAGGAATTAAGAAAGGCGTTCCATCTTGAGAAGGGCAAGATCGTCTACATCGAGCTCAAGTGGAATGCTCAAGGCAAAGGTATAATGTTGATAGGTTTTCCCTTTTGCCGGTATCTTATTGTGTGTAGGATACCGGGTTTAGGATAGATAACCGTACTATCAAGAGGGGCTCTCGTATGAGTAATTCGGTCACATTGTTCGGAGAGAGCTCAAATCTTTGCATACTTGCATCATCATATTTGGTTGATATTTAGTCTTATCCATATGGGGATATAGAGCTTGTGGTAATCTCCATAACAAGCTCTTGTTCATCAAAATCGGATCTTCCGTTTGTATCTTGTTGCGATTTTGATCTTGGCTGTTTTTCGGTTTCTCACCAAGTAAGGTATCCCACATTATTCTACTTGATACTTTCTCACTTGGTGATAACTAATATTTTCACTTTTATAGGGTAGCACTTGTCGTCCTCTATCCAACGCAATTGGAATCAGGTCAATCGGAGCTACCGTTTAAAAGTTATGACCGTTTGAATATTTGTCGTTTTAATTCTAAAAAGAAAAAGGAAACAGTGTTATTGGGCTGTCCGGTACTACCGGGCCCAGTACCGTACGCGCCTGACCCAGCCCGCTCGCTCTCAGTCTGGCCCAGCATCTGCTTCCGGTTCTACCGGACCGGTCCGGTAGTACCGCCCGGGTGGGCCGGTACTACCGGCCGGCCCATCCGGCTCGCCCAACTTAGCTGGCCCCGCACAGCTCCCTCCTGGGCTGCCTCGCCTCGCGCTGGCCCACTCCCTCCTCTCGCATGCCGCCGCTGCTAGATGAGCTCGCTCGCGCGCGCATTGCTCGCAAAGCTACCCGCGTTAACTCGCGCCCAGCTGCATGCGCAACCGCGCCGCTCGCTCGCATGGACCACCTCGCCGCTCGGTCCCAGCTCGCATGCCCGCATGCGCGCCTGCCGCTGCCCTGCGCTTGCTGCGTCGCGTGCTGCTGCCGCCGCCAGGCCCCGCGCTGGCCTGCTAGCCCCGCTACAGCTGCTGCTTCCCTACACCTGACATGCGCCCGTTGACCCGCTGCCCCCTTTTCCTTGCTTGCACGCGCGTGGCTGTGCTGTTCTCGCTCGCTGCTGGGCTATCGAGCGGTAGTACCGGTCCAAACCGGTACTACCGGTCCAGACAGAAAAATAGCCCCAACGGCCAGATTTTTAGGGCCCCTATTTAAGGCTTTGCCCGTTTTGAGTTTAGTTTGCTCCTCTCTTATCTATTAGGCTAAGATTTGTCCACACTTGCTCTAGATTTTGAATCTTGCCTAATCTCTTTTCCTCCGATGATTCTTGCCCATATTTGAGTGGAAGAGAGAGGAGATCTAGACCCATGTTTTGACCTAACCGATTCATCTCTTTGTGAGTTCATCTTTGGGGATCTAGATTTTGGGGGATTTTGTGTCTCTCTTTGATTCCTCCTCTCTTGTTTCCCCAATAGCTTTAGTAGCTTTGTTGGAACTTGAGAGTGAGGGATTTGAACACCTTTGTGGTGTTTTTGCTATTTGCATTTGGTGCATCGGTTTGAGTTCTCTTTGGAGGATTTGATTTGAGTTACTCATTGGAGCTTGTCCCTCTTGGGTTCTTGGAACCCTAGACGGTTTGTGGCCTTGGTGGCATTGTGGCCTTGGTGGCGTTTGTTGGGAGCTTCCAATTAAGTTGTGGAGAAGTGCCCCAACCTTGTGAGAGGTTCCGGTTGCCACCGACAAGTGCATCGATAGTGGAAGCGTGGATCGATCCCGTTGGGGTAAGATTCACCGGAGAATAAGGGAGGCCTTTTGTGGCGTTGGTGGTTTGATACCACCCCCTCTCCAAACGATACGTACTCCATGTTGGGAGGAACTCGGTAAAATATCGGTGTCCCCGCGTGCCTCGGTTATCTCTATACCCGAGCTCTTTACTTATGTACGTTACATTGTGATAGCCTTCGTGCTTGAAGTAATATATATCTTGCTATCACTTTGTTGCTTGTATTGCTTAGCATAAGTTGTTGGTGCACATAGGTGAACCTTAGTTGTTCTAGGTTGTGCTTAACAAAGTAAGCACTAGTTTTATTCCGCCTTTGTTGAGCCACTCTAGGAAAAGTTTTAATCGTCTATTCACCCCCCCTCTAGGCGACATCCGTATCCTTTCAGATGGCACAATGTGATCTACATCAGCCAATGAACAACCTGTCCTTCAAGGTGGCGATCGGCACTGCTTTACCTTGTCTACCTGGAGCACTCCACCATTCACTTCTGATTCCACCAGGCTATGCTCGTGTCATGGTGGATGACATAGTGGAGGATTTTTCGGACCTAGAGATTGAAATCCCTACGCCTGAAGGCCTTACGAAACTAGGAGATGTCAAGCGCAACATCATTCTATGGAATAAGAAGTACACCAAGTTTCCAGGCTCGGCGCCAAGGCCACCGACTCCGAGGAATCCAAGTACACCCCGTATCGAATATCGTCAACCTCCAAGTCCACCCCAACCCGATTATCACCAACCTCCAAGTCCACCCCGCCCTGCCCCGCTGACGATCGCCGCAGCAGGAGTACATCAACTCGATCTCCGCCTCTGCGCAATACTCGATCTCCGCCTCAGCCTCCGTACAATACTACTACCTCGTCGAAGAAACGGAAGTTCGACGCTCCCCCGCGCCCCACATCGAAGAAAGGTCAAACAGCGAAGATAGTCAACATCCTGCCGGCTCTTCTAAAGAGACCTTATGACAAGACCGATGAGGAAACTAACGCGGATGTGGCTGCCCAAGTTAAGGCGCATTTTGCACCCAAAAATCCTGAGCCAAAGCCGGTATATGATGAAAAAATCAAAAAGTGAGCTAAGTCCTTTCTTGAGCAATCATCCCAGATATCGATGAATCTAGAATCAGACTATGACCGGGAGATTATTAAGCAAGCAGAGAAGAAAAAAATCACAAGTGCAAAAAGCGGGAAGCAAGTTGCCCAGCTCGGAGCACAGAAGAATCAATCGGTCGCCCTGCTCGAAGTCATTTCAGACCTCGACAAGGCCTTCAGAGCTGAAATGGATATGGACATGCAAATAATGGACCCCGGAGCCCGTAATAATGCTGCACTAATGGGAATCGCCGTATCGCAGGCAAAGCACTTGCTACCGAAGCAAAAATGTCTCTTGGTCAATATTTAGGCTATGAAGATACACCAGTGGGTCAGATAGTACGGAAGTATGTCCAAGGGGAGCCTCTAGTCAGTAATGAGGAGCTCGCGCGTCTATCCACACATATGCGAAATCTGCACGAATGGTACATGTCGCAAGCTGAAAAAGCATCAGAAAGATTGGTTTTCGGTGGACGTTAGAAAGGAGCATCACTTCAAACCATACTCGATACAGGTTCAAATGACCGAATTGTTTTAGTTATACAACCAGCGCGTCCTCGACAAATCTATGATTGGTTGCTACTGTCTGTAAGTGATCTATTTCTATAATTAAGTTTGTAGCTCAGCTTGTTCATTGCATTTAATATATTATCCTAACTATATATTCTTTTGTATGATGATATTATATTCTGTAGAATGAAGATGCTTGAATGCAAAAGAGCTAGAAGATACGACATTGGGTTCATTGACCCATATATCGTTAATGAATATACGTTAAAGAATCACCCCAAGGACGTGGAGGAAGACCTGTGCAGGTTCTTAAGCGAGAATAATTTTGTTAAGGCAATACTATTTCCTTACAACTTCAAGTGAGTGTTTATATCTTGTACATATTTTATTTTTGCTTACTCGATGAGATATGCATGTATGCTTATGTAAACATCCGCAGATTCTACTGGATCTTGCTAAACATTCAAGTTGACAACTCCCTAGTTGAAGTTCACGACTCATTAAGTTGGAACCAAGAGCAGTGGAGCGACATAAAAGCAATGCTCCATAAGTAATTTCAATCATTATCGCATTATATCGTACTCTTTCATTCATTTCCTCATATCAAGTAACTAATAACTCCTTTGTTCATTTTCTTTGCCGAGCAGGTGTTGGACACGGTTCAGACAGAAAATACCAGGTCCATTCAAAGAGGAGTTAACTTATAAAATGGTGAAGAGTTTATAGCAGCCATCAGATACTCATTTATGTGGATACTACGTCTGCGAGTACATCCGCGAGTTGACCAGTGAGCGGAAAGTTGACTCATATTATATTTATGATTTGCGGAAGAAACTAGAGCCAGACCAGCGCATAAGAGCAATTCAAGAGGAGATGGCGGAATTTATGATGAAAGAAGTCCTTGATGTACATGGAGAGCATTATGCGGATGACGTGGAACTCTATTTGCCTTAGTGATCTCCATGTAGCTGATATGATATATATATTCATCAATGACCATCAAATTTCAAAACATTTCTTCCTTTTGATATATATATCATCAATGTATGCTTGCAAGGAATCGATTAATTATATAGATGCATCAACGTGTACTGTGTATATAGTAGCATAGAATATGTGTACTTAAATATATGTTTGAAATTATAGTAAAACACAAAACTAAAAAGGAACGAAATGGCAAAAAAAGGAAATACACAATCTCTGCCGCGGCAGAGAAACACACAATTCTCTACCGCAGCAGGAAACCTTATAGTCCCGGGTGGTGTTACAGCCCGGGACTAGAGGGTTTCCGCCCCCCGCGGCGCTGAAAGAACCACGTGGCTATTATCAGTCGCGGGCCGTAGCGAGCCGGGACTAGTGTGTGTGTGTGGGGGGGGGGGGGGCTCTAGTCCCGTTTTCACAGTCCCGGGCCCAAAACCGGGACTAGAGCCCGTTGTGGCCCGGGACTAGAGGCCTGTTTTCCACCAGTGTATTCATATGTTAATTTTCCTTAGAAACATTATGATTGCTTTACAAAAAAAAATTAAATGGGAAACACCGCCCCGGTCTCTGCATCAAAAGATGCGGACAATCAAAATTTCATTGCAACAACTATACAGATGGTGAGGATAATAAGTCCACCATAGTGAAAATTTCAAGTTCCTCTTTTCTGGTTTCTTATAATAGAAGAGCCCTAGTAGATTTTTTCCCTGTCTAGCAAACGTCTAGATTTACAAAGCCCTGGCACCAACAACATTTGAACACGTTTGCAGTGGATTCCGAGGAGAATGGGGATGGTAATATTGTCAAATACGTTATTGGCATAGTTCATCTAGGTTTGTGGAGACTGGAAAGACCACTAGGATAAGTATTGCAGCTCTGAGACAAGAATGATAAAGAGTGTGGCTTTGACTTTGCCAAGCTCCATTCTCCGAGGCCTCCCATGTCTAGTCCTATACTAGGTTGCAATGGAAGACAAAGTCAGTCAAGTGAACTTCAGGTCAACCTCCATTCTCCTAAATATCGAGGCAGTTGGCCTTCCTCCCCCTATTTATAGCAAGAGAAATGGAACTGTAGGTGACTTGATCTTGTACGACAACCATAGAGATCTTGATTGTGCTGTATTTATCACATGAAGACTACATGTTCGTTTATTTTGAATTGTACCGAGTTGTACAGACAATACATAATCTTGGCGTGGTTGATAGAATGCTATTTGAAGTAGTATGCAGATTTCTTATATGAATGGATCTCATTAGTGGACCTGAAATTTGTGTTCAAACTATTTGGAGGAAAAATTTACTATCACATTAACTCATCAACTCGCATAAATACTTGTCAAGTCAGGTAGTTTCTACGAATTATCGAGCCTGCTGGCACTGCTTCTTCCGGCCTATTTATAGCAACATAGATTGAATTGTTTGGGACTTTATCTTGTATGACGACCATACAGAACTTGATCTTGTTGTACTCGCCATGTGAACACCATGTGTGATAGGGCAAAGGTGTCCAATCTTTCGATGAGATGAGGATAATCGATTTGGTGGAGTTCGGGCTTGACGATCCGACTACACGTGCGAGCACGAGCGCCAATGCAATCGCTAGGCCAATCTCCTGGAGGTTAGCGATCCTGCGGGAACACGATCAGCCTGACCAGCGAGGGTCTTAATTCCTACCTGAAATCGAGAACAAGTAAGAACCAATATTGCAATCAAGATATTGCGGATTAAGAGGAAAGCTTTATTGATAAGGTGGGATCCTGTATAGGTGCGAAGTATAAGAGGCCTCTGCGACGCTCGAGCCTTGGCGAAGTTGCTATGATGGCTAACTTAATGTCTAAACAAAATCCGAGTCTAGGGTGACGGCTATGGGAAGTATTTAAGGAGGAAAAGGTGGGGTTTCGGCCAGCCATGGAAGTGGTGGCCGAATCCAACCCTAGAAGTCATTTTCCCCTCAAATACGGGCTCTAAAAAGTGGCTATTTAAAATCCTGCGAAAATTACATGGGCCTGGCCCAAAATAAAGGTGTCGCGGCACCAAATGAAGCTATGGACGAATTCGTGAAGTATTAATCTTGAATATTTCGTCTAAGCCTTCTTCCTTCATTATGGTGGCCTCAAAGTTCTGAAATCTTCATCCGTGGCCTTATCTTGGATCATCACATGCTCGCTGCCACCTCCATGCATGGCCATGCTCCAATGCTTGTCCCTCTCATCCATGCTTGGTCCATCATTCCTAAGAGTAAGAAATACATCTGATTTAGGCAGCATCATATTCTCATGTATGTGAGGAATAGTTCCAAGAAACGAAAATACCTGATAATTAAGTTGTTTGGCACGAGATCTTGTGGTGGGTCCTTGTATGTGTGTAGCTGTAGGTACAACGGTTGTATCAATAGAAGGGATGTCCACATCAATGTGTTAATCGATTTTGGATTGAACATAACTGTACAACCACAACATTTGTTTGGTGAGATGTCTAATGGACGTTATATGGTGTGGTACATGTAGGCTCCTGATTTCTAAATATGTATGGAGCTCATTCATTGTCCTAAAATTCATGCTGAAAATAATTGGAGCAAATAGCGTCCCCACATTAACTGAGATAAATGTTTGTCTTCATTTGACATTTCTTTAATTATTTATTGAAGGGGTTACTATATGTTCTTTGCTAGTACACAATTGACGTGTTCGATGAAGATGGAGATTATCGTCTCAGGCGACGAATTGGTCTAGCACTTGGTTCCTTAAGGACACAAACGACGAGCCTCAAAACTTGGATAAATTATTTGTAGCTGATGGAGAAGTTCTTGTCTCGGCTATCATTGAAATGTCGTAAATCTCTAGCTAAGCAGTAGGTTTACTAGTCAATATGTTACTGAACTAACCTGCTCCCTCCTAATACCTATAATACTGTCCATGACAAGTTAGAAAGATTGACTTGACAAGAATTTTCTGGTCAACTAGTTCTGGAATAGTTCTTTTAATGATCAACTTTTAATGATAGTTCGTCTTATTGACCAAATCACACGGGGTCACTCCTCTCGTACGCTCCCGAGGGGCAACTAGGGGAACCCTAAACACCCATATGCCATCACCCCCTCCTCCTCTGCCTCCTCTCTGCCGTCGCAAGAGGGTGCGACTAGGCAATGGTGCTAGCCCAAGACGGCGCCCGACGACGATGTGTCACAATTCACGGCATCGTGACGTCGATTGATTCTGTAGCAGCATGACCGACGGCGTGAGGACCTTCTCTAGGCAGATGGATGTTGTTTGGCATGGTTCCCTCTCCTATGGCTTGGTCCCTTGGGCTGCAATGTGCGGGTTGCAGGCGAGGCGGTTAGCCGATGAGAGCCGGGCTACGATGCGGTCGGAGCTGACGATGGTGGCATCCTCGGGTGTCGTTACCTAGGCATCATTACTACGAAGCTACCGCAATCCTCCTTCATGTTCCATGGAAATCCTTGCTCTGAGTACCCTGGATTAGACGATGGCATCACTTACGGTGTCGCTCTCCTCTTGAGGGTATCGTTTTGGAGCACGAGATGTCCAGAGGGGCCTGCTGGTGGAGCTGTGTTTCATCTACCGCATCAACGGCAGCGTGTCTCAGCGGTGTGGTTTAGCGAGGTCTCGGCGGCGGGTGCGTGTTGTTGGACGCATCCGAAGCAGAGGCGTTGTCTGGCGCAGTGGAAGTGTCGACACCAAGCCTGGCAAGATCAGTTCATGGATCCCTGTTTGAAAACGGGTCATAGGAAGATGGTGACAACAACGTCTAGAGTGTGTGCGATGGTGTGCGCTGAGGGTCTGCTGCACCAGTTTGTGCTCCCGGCTTGCCATTTGATGATTTCGTGAAGCCTCCGATTTTATGATGATGTGTGTAGGTGTGAGGATAGGACGCTTGTCCGACATGGCCACCCCCTTCATCTTGGTTGTAGATTTTAGGACTATGGTCGTTAGAAATGTGACTTCGGATTGATTTATGTATTCTCTATGTAAGGTTCAATGAACCCTCTAGTTTTATCCCGCAATCCTTTGTAAATGATGCAACGTTGATTTCTTAGGCTGCAAGTTTTAGACGCAATTTTTTCCTTACCAGGATATCTAAGGGGACTGGAAGATTTTAATGAGACGGCTTATATGCTTAATATATGCGTTTCAAAAAAAAAGTCTGTGTGCATTATTTTGATGCATAGGCCGGGGGTATCACCTCCATTTAAAAAAAATAGTTGCAAAATAACGTGTGTACTTGACTACATGTGCTGAGGTAGCAAAACAAAACAACGTAGTTATTCACCAACAAGTAAAAAATCAGGCAACCTACAGTATTCAGATGTATATTTACTGGGATAATGGAGATCAAGGTCCTAATTTAAGGGTCTAGGGGATTGTGGTTCAGTAGTCTACCACTAATGATATGCTTTGGAACAAGTTCAGAGTCCTGATAGAGTAAGATCTGATTTTATTTTATTTTCCCAATAAAGGGAGTGCGATCTGTATGTAGCTGGTCTTCACAAAACACATATTGAGGCTCTTAGGATAAACATGTCCTTATTCGGATTACCATTTACAAACTGGCATATACTCCCTCTGTTTTAAAATATAAGACGTTTTAGGTTTGTGAAGAAAATGAATCTAGACTTGGTTTAGTATATAGGTTCATTCAACTTTGGAATGAATCTATACACTAAAAAAGTCTAGATTCATTTTCTTCACAAACCTAAAACATCTTATATTTTAAAACGGAGGGAGTATAAAGTAGTGCAGCGAGTTAAACTTAGTTACAACAATGGAAGTCAGCTTAGCCCCACACCTTCCGAACCTACAAGACTGAGCACGGTTTCCTTCTAAACATGCATGATTAAGTGTTCGCACTAAGGCAAAATTCTTGAAAATTTGTGCACTCCTTTGGTACCATATATGCGATGATCGAGGCGATGGTGAAAAACTCAGAAAACCTTGAACGCCAGTTTGGTTCCAACATTATGACCCAAGGAAGGAACTTAACCAGGATCTGACGTCTGTTGCAGAAACCAGGTTGTGATTGTACACATGACAATTTCTTCTGCCCCTGAAAAAGATCTATGCTCCAAGAAATGGCTAGCCTTGATCAAAATCTGTGTGATGCTGCCCTTCCCGATGCATCACAATCCTAATAATGCCCACTTGGATTGATGATTAGGTGCCTTCAGTTGCATAACCAAAGAAACTGTCACAAATTTGATAACTACATACATGAGGACCGAGGAGTGCCTTGATGAGGCTTGCTTCGGTATCCCCCCTGAGGGCAATCGAAGAGAAAAACCGGGTCTGGGTGGTTCGACGGTATGTCCCGGGTTAGTTTAGAAGCCGGTTTAGCGGTGTATGTTTTTTGTATCGGTGTACGTATCCGTTTTGTATAGGGTGTGTTTAGGGAAAAAAAAGTTTAGGTCCCACGTTCTAGAGGTGCTGTTACTCAGAACCTCTACGCAGCCGGTTTAGGTCCCACGTTCTACGTCCCACGTGAGATTCACGGCGATCCGACCGGCGGCGTAACCCTAGCAGCCGACGAGATCGCACCTCATTGCCGCTCCTCTCTCCTCTAGACACGGCGGCACCCTAAGACACGGGACAGACCTCATCGCCGCTTCTGTCCTCTAGAAAAAATCGAGATCGGAGCACCTCCAGATCGTACGAGTCTAGATCGCAGCACTTCCAGATCGGAGACGATCTGGACCTAGTACGCGTCAGAGGTGAGATATCGTCGCCTTCTAGGGTTTGGTGACGGCTCCTCCTCCTACTCCTCCGTGTTGTCGTAAGATAATTCCGACTCTCATGGTTTCTAGTGGTTGCAGATAATGGTGGATAGCAGTGGTTCAAGTATGATGGAAGAAGATGACGAGTACTTGGACAATGAGGCCGAGTCCTCTCACCACCATGGATCAGATTCCGAGTCCTCTGACCACCATGGATCAGATTCTCATGTAGATGGGCACGTCCATCCTGATGATGCATCAGACGAAAATGTGAGTGGCCTTAATTTTATGTGGTGTACTAGTAATTGCAATGAAGACAACAAAATAAAATTATGTTCATTTTCATTTGTGTTGTGTAGATTTAGTTAGAAGTTGCTAATGAGGAGAACGATTCTGAGGTATTGGACAGTGAGTACGTGAATAAGGTATGTGCATTATTGTAGGTATATACGTGGATGAAATTAGTTGCATGAAAATAGAACTTACTATTATTTTCGTATTGAATTGTTCAGTTAATAGTTGGGAGTGATAAAAGTTTTGACTACTATGGTGATTCAGACTTGGAGACATGTGATAATGTTGAGGTATGTGTTTCATATTTTATGTGATATATATACCCAAGTTGTACCATTGTACTAATAACTTATGTGTTATATGTTATGGATTTGTAGGTGTTTGGGAATGTTCTTAAAGAGAAAGAATATAAGGGGGAATGTGACAGGGATATTGGGCATCCAGGTGAAGAGCGGGAGAAGTATTGGAAAATAATGGATATGACTTTTGTTTCTGAACCTGTGGCTTATTATTTTTACAACAGCTATGCTAAAGACCATAGATTCAGCATAAGAAAGGGCAGGTATAAGGAAAACAAAAAGGCATCGCATGATATACGTAAGAGGCAGTTCGTATGCTCCAGGGAAGGGAAACGTAGTAGCAAATACTTGCCTTTGGAAGGCAGAAAATACAAGCCAAGAGCAGAATCTCGTTGTGGATGCACAACGCAACTGGTCGTGAAGCTAGATAAATCTAAAGGTGTTTGGTGTGTTGAGAAGTTTGATGACAAGCACAATCATATTTTAGCTAGACCTGATGAGGTGCCTTTTCTTTGGTCTCATAGGAAGATCAAAGATTTCCAAAGAGCAGAGATATTAGCAATGGCAGCTAGTGGGATTAGAAAGCATATGATCATGAGTTCTTTCATCAGCAAGTACGGTAGATACAATCAAGTTGGATTCACGAGGAAGGATTTGTATAACATGTGTGCCAGAGAGAAAAGGAAGCTACTTTCAAGCGGCGATGCGGCCACGGCCATCGACATTATGCAAAGCAGGAAGGAAAAGGACCCTGACTTTTTTTATGATCATCAGTTTGACGATAAGGGACGTTTGGAATGTCTCTTCTGGTGTGATTCTCAGTCACGTCAGGACTACCAAGATTATGGTGACGTTTTGGTGTTTGACAACACCTACAATATGAATCGATACGGTATGCCTTTTGTTCCGTTTGTCGGCCTGAACAATCACCGGAAGACTACCGTATTCGGATGTGCCATCATATCGAACGAGACCGAGGATACTTATGCTTGGCTCCTGAAAACATTTTTGAAAGCAATGTGTCAGAAGAGGCCATGGTCTATAATCACGGATGCGGATGCTGCGATGATGAGAGCGATACGAAGTGTATTACCAGACGTGTGGCACCGTATTTGTACATGGCACATTGAAAAGAACATGTGCAAGCACCTAAGTTCCAAATCATTGCCAGAGTTTTGGTCTCTATTATATTACTCCACCACGAAGGCCAAGTTTGAGGAAGGATGGCACGCATATGTGAGAAAATGGCATACAGATAAGACAAAACCGTGGCTAAATAGAATGTACAAGAAGAAGCACCTATGGGCGGCTGCTTACCTCGCAGATGGATTTTGGCTAGGGATGAAAAGCAACCAGCATAGTGAAAGTCTCAACTCGTCCCTTCATCTTCACCTCGATTATGGGATGACGCTTGTGGATTTAATTGTGCACTATGAGAATGCCATTGTACGTATCCGGGAAACAGAGGCGCGAGATGACTGCACGGCTTCACAGACTATGCCTGTGATTGTTACCAAATGGCAGCAAATTGAGTTAGCAATGGCCAGCACATTCACCCCAGCTAATTTTTATATCTTGCAGGATGATCTTCGTAAGATTGAAGGCATGACGACTGTAGAAAAAAGTGTGGGAATAGAAGATTCGGTAAGGTATCTTGTGGCATGGTCAAATAACCGACGCCATAATTTTTCTGTGGACTATACACCAAACAATCTAGCACAAAGTATAGATTGCAATTGCCGGAGGATGGTACGTAGAGGAATTCCTTGCAAGCATATTCTGTTTGTGTTGACGGAGCTGAAATTGGTTGAACTACCAAGGTGTATTGTTCTTGCACGATTCTCAAAAAATGCCAGAAGTGGGTTACCTTCGAGGCGCACGAGCGATATGTTTGGCTGGGGATTTGCTGGGGCAGAGGAGCGGAGTCGGTATTCCGAGCTCAGTGTGATGTCGTCTGAAGCATTACATGTAGCCTGCAATAATCCTGAGTTGTACAAACAAGTAAAGACCTTGTACCAGGAAATTATATCGAAAAAAGTGGCGTACGATGCAGGAGTACGTGGTCCAAGAAATTCCACTAATAATGATGGAGGACCTTCTGCAAGTGCAACTACTCCAATAGGTGATCCTGCTAAAGTCAACACAAAAGGTGCTCCGAAGGGAAAGAATAAAGGGAAGAGCAATGTTGTGAGTAAAAACGGTAGACCACTCGGGTATGATGAGAAAAAGCGGTTAAAGTTGTGTAGCGTTTGCAAAACGTCTGGACACAACAAAAATAGTGTGAAATGCAAACTCCATCACAGGTAACCACTATATTTAATTTTGGCATTAATTATTGTAATATAGTTATTTATGATTTTTGTGTTTGTAAACTACAGGTATCTTGCAGAAATGTTAGTTCGACGTGAGCAGCAGTAACAAAGTATGCTGACGAGAGGGAGCTCATCATCATGATTATCCAGAAGTGAAAAAGATCATAAACAGTAGTTGAGAATTTTATCTTGTTTATGAGAATGTTGTTTGGTTATCTTGATTGGTTGTAATGCTTGATTAGGGACATAATAGTGACATGTGGGTATTATGTTTATTTATCTTTATTGGTTATCATGAAATTAAGCTGGATTAATGTTGCAATCCGTTTTGAAGAAAACAATGGCTATGTATGAATGGTTGTTGCTAAAGTTTCCAAAAAAACAATGATGATAACTTGATGTGTAAAGTTGTCGTGGCAGAAAAAACAAGGCAAAATCGTGCCGCGGCAGAAATCTGGCAGCCATGTCGCGGCAGAAAAAACAGCCTTTTCTGTGTCGCAGCACCGCGGCAGATAGAATTTTCCGCGTCCCCCTCGTCTGCTGCGTCAGCCCACGCATGTGGCGACATACGGTGCGGGGACAGAGTGGACCCTAGCGGCCCTGGCGACGTACGGTGCGGGGACCGTGTGGAGAGGACTGGGCGGGAACTGGGGGGACCGAGGTGACGCGGGAGCAGACTCCCCCTCGTCCCAGCGTGGAGAGGAGGGAGGCGTCAGCACCGGGGACACCGAGTCGCGCGCAGAACTGGACGCGCGGAGGTGGCACCGCAGCACCTAAGACAGAGGGGGACCGGGCAGAGGACGACGGGCCCACAGAATCTGTCTCGATTGTTGCAGCGTTTTTACTTGTAGCAACTGTTTGTTTAGATGCAATATTTGATGTAGTATATGGGTTGTAGGCTCTCGATTCCGGTGCCGTTTGTTGAAACATGGACTAATAAACACAAAATATTGAATATGTTTATACCAGGAGTAATAAACACAAAATATTGAATATGTTCACACCAGGAGTAATAAACACAAAATATTGAGTATAAACCCAAAATATTCAGTATATTTTACAAGCATGTCATGGTAACATAGGAACAAAAAAACTTGTAGGGTGGGAAACCTTCTACGGGACTAAAACCCAACCTACAAGCCATAATTCGTTCCTCAGGTTTTCAAGTAGGTTTCATATTATTTTTTACTGTGTTATTAAATCCACTCAATTATAATTGTCTTGTTATTTAATATTTATCTATGATTAGGTATTTTCTCTTTTTTCAAGTTACATTTAAAATGATTCAAACCCATATAATTTTTTCCAAATAATCCTTTATGATCTACCAATAGATCCATGGTTAAACCACATCCTGTGGGCCTAAAAATGATTTTTCCCAAAATATTGCAGGTTCCAATTGTGTAGCTATAGTTCAAATTTTCCATGTTTTCTCATATTTGACCAAACTTTGACTTGTGGTACAAATTGACCAAGATAGAAATTAAAGACCACCAAAGTGGTTATGTTCCCACCAAATGTCCCCATCTACCTAAACATGCTGGTGAAACAAAGGTTTCAACTATAAATTTTGTACTTCCTTCACAAAATATAGCTGAATTTTGAATTTTAAAATGGAAAATGGTATTTAAAGGCATCCTTGCTGACAGACACCAAAAGATGAAATGTATGCCATGCCAAGACACACCTCCCTGCCAAGTTTGAGTCAATTCTGAGAAAGTATGACATGGAGCTGGCCATGTCCTATGAAATTTGGGTACACACCCATGAGACTCACGCTTGGAACCAAGAGTGAGCCAACAAACTCATCTTTGCTTCCACAAACTGAAGGTTTAATATTTTTCATTCTAACTAGGGTACAATCTAAGACCAATGGACAAGGTTTCACTATTTTTTGAATTTTTGTGATTTTATACTGCCAGGTCAAAGTCTGGTCAAATTTTGCGTCGAACACCGAGTAGCCATATGGATGAACCTAGCTGATCTACCAATAGATCCAGGGTTAAACCACATCCTGTGGGCCTAAAAATGATTTTTCCCAAAATATTACAGGTTCCAATTGTGTAGCTATAGTTCAAATTTTCCATGTTTTCTCATATTTGACCAAACTTTGACTTGTGGTACAAATTGACCAAGATAGAAATTAAAGACCACCAAAGTGGTTATGTTCCCACCAAATGTCCCCATCTACCTAAACATGCTGGTGAAACAAAGGTTTCAACTATAAATTTTGTACTTCCTTCACAAAATATAGCTGAATTTTGAATTTTAAAATGGAAAATGGTATTTATAGGCATCCTTGCTGACAGACACCAAAAGATGAAATGTATGCCATGCCAAGACACACCTCCCTGCCAAGTTTGAGTCAATTCTGAGAAAGTATGACATGGAGCTGGCCATGTCCTATGAAATTTGGGTACACACCCATGAGACTCACACTTGGAACTAAGAGTGAGACAACAAACTCATCTTTGCTTCCACAAACTCAAGGTTTAATATTTTTCATTCTAACTAGGGTACAATCTAAGACTAATGGACAAGGTTTCACTATTTTTTGAATTTTTGTGATTTTATACTGCCAAGTCAAACTCTGGTCAAATTTTGCGTCGAACACCGAGTAGCCATATGGATGAACCTAGCTGATCTACCAATAGATCCATGGTTAAACCACATCCTGTGGGCCTAAAAATGATTTTTCCCAAAATATTACAGGTTCCAATTGTGTAGCTATAGTTCAAATTTTCCATGTTTTCTCATATTTGACCAAACTTTGACTTGTGGTACAAATTGACCAAGATAGAAATTAAAGACCACCAAAGTGGTTATGTTCCCACCAAATGTCCCCATCTACCTAAACATGCTGGTGAAACAAAGGTTTCAACTATAAATTTTGTACTTCCTTCACAAAATATAGCTGAATTTTGAATTTTAAAATGGAAAATGGTATTTAAAGGCATCCTTGCTGACAGACACCAAAAGATGAAATGTATGCCATGCCAAGACACACCTCCCTGCCAAGTTTGAGTCAATTCTGAGAAAGTATGACATGGAGCTGGCCATGTCCTATGAAATTTGGGTACACACCCATGAGACTCACACTTGGAACCAAGAGTGAGACAACAAACTCATCTTTACTTCCACAAACTCAAGGTTTAATATTTTTCATTCTAAATAGGGTACAATCTAAGACCAATGGACAAGGTTTCACTATTTTTTGAATTTTTGTGATTTTATACTGCCAGGTCAAAGTCTGGTGAAATTTTGCGTCGAACACCGAGTAGCCATAGGGATGAACCTAGCTGATCTACCAATAGATCCATGGTTAAACCACATCCTATGGGCCTAAAAATGATTTTTCCCAAAATATTACAGGTTCCAATTGTGTAGCTATAGTTCAAATTTTCCATGTTTTCTCATATTTGATCAAACTTTGACTTGTGGTACAAATTGACCAAGATAGAAATTAAAGACCACCAAAGTGGTTATGTTCCCACCAAATGTCCCCATATACCTAAACATGCTGGTGAAACAAAGGTTTCAACTATAAATTTTGTACTTCCTTCACAAAATATAGCTGAATTTTGAATTTGGTATTTAAATGCATCCTTGCTGACAGACACGAAAAGATGAAATGTATGCCATGCCAAGATTTATAAGTTTGCTTGTTCAATTATGTAGCTCTAGTTCAAAATTTTGCTTGTTCAAAATTTATAAGTTTTCTTGTTCAAAATTCATATTTGACTATGATGGTGGTGTGGTATGTCGCTCGGAAGATAATATGCTACCTCATTCTGCTACTATGATGCAGCAAGGTCGCCATATGTGTTTCTCAAAAAACATTACATATTTTTCAAATAACAAATTCAAACATAATGGCAAAAGTGCAAACTAACAGGTATTTTCACACACATTTTAACAGCACAGATTCAGACCGTCATAGATAACTAAAACGTTAGATTGTTCACAACATCCAAAGCAAAAGAGCACCTTCATCACAGGAAAGTGCACCAAAAGATCATATCTACCATGTCCAGAACTAGCAAACATAGACTAGATGTTCTTATATACCATACATAACATTCCAAATAACTAACAACTACACCAAGTCTGCCTGGACAAGCACCTCCCACAGAGCCTTATGCTGAGCCTTCTCACGAGCATCCGAACTGTCCTTGGCGAGCTGCTGAACGTGCTGCAGCAGGTTCACAAGCATCCCACCCCTGGGCTTCCTAGGATGGTATGGGCACCTGTACCTGTTGTTCACCACATATGGGCCGCGGTTGTTCGCTTGCAGCTGGATCACTTCCTTCTGAATGAAGGAAATTTCATTCCTCTTGTCCACAGACTCAGCACTGTCCTGCGAGTCAAATTACAATGCACACAACAAACATTCAATCTTACAAAATGCAAAAAAAATATTACAAAATGAATGTGCAATGTAATATAATATGTAAAAAGTTGAATGTATCACCGAAAGTGGGCTTTCATCCTCCTGGAACTCATATGGATCAATGTACTGTACATCCATATTAAAACAAACAGATGCAAAGTTAATTGTTTCAGACTTTGTAATAAACTATATATATGAAAAAACAAATGGATAACACAAATATATATGGACATAATTGGTCAACAATATGCATTTCCTATCAAAGGATAATCTTGACAAGCCCATAGATAAAATCACAGGCTTTAAGCAATAAACCAATAACATATTCCACTTCAAAACCCACAAAATTTAGCTAAAGATGGATTAACATGCATCATATGAAACAAACCACTAGGAAAGAGTAAACTAGGACATGTTGTAACTTGCATCACAGGAGACCACGTGGTAGAAACACACAAGCACCATGCAACTTATCTAGGCATCAACCTAGAGAAAACATCATGAACAACATATAAGCAACACTGGCCATCATACAGGAGACTTTGAAAGCAAGGTTTCACATCTACACACAAACAAGGAATCTAGAAACACCCAAGAATTGATTTACAGCAAGATGGTGAGCTAGAGAAACTTGGAAACATGCCAAAGATCTAGGGGATGTACAATAACCTTACAAGGTAGGCTATTCAACATCCAAAAAAACAAGCTACAATTCAACAACATGGTTGATTAGCTATATCAAGTTTGTAGCAGCAGTTCATCTAACTTTACATAGACAGATCACAAGTATCTACACTAGATAGCTAGCAACATATGGAAATAGGATAATCAAAAAGTTTTTGTTTATCGGTAAATTGGAAAATTATGATTACTGAGGGTTCAACAGTGGGATTTGCTCCTCTGTGAATGCAGAGATAGCCGAAAATGGCCTTCAAACGCTATTTTTAAGAATAACTGTGAACTCCTAAATGATAAATATATCACATTACATCATTTAACAATATCTGGCTTTGATCCAATCCAACCAATTTCCTTACAACAGGAAATTCCATCATCTAACATATCATCGATTCCGGATCACGCGGCGAATAGATAAATACAAGATGAAGGGGAAAAACTATGGTTTCAATCAATCTAGAAAAATGATGCATAGCCGGTAGATTCGCCCCTGCCTAAGTACAAACCCTAACTACAAATCAAAACCCTAACCACAAACCCAAAGTACAAATCAAAACCATAAATACGAACCCTACAATCTAAAAGAGAGCGTCAAATTTAACTCACCTGAGGCTCGCCAACATGCACTGCAGGCTCCGCGATGCCAGGCTCCACGATGGCAGGCTCCACGACGCCAGGCACCGCCACGGCAGGAGCTGCCATGGCAGCCACCACCACGGAAGTGACCTCCACGTCCTGCACCGCCACCTGCTCCCCCACATCCGCCACAACGAGATCGCCGCCCGCCAGGATATCGTCGCCCACCACCAGATCCACGACCGCCCGGGCCTCCTCCGACACCACCTGATTCAGATCAACACCGAGAGCGGACTCGGCACCGCCCTCCTCCGGCACCACCTCCAGCTCGTCTCCCGCCTCCTTCTTCCTCTTGCAAGAAGAAGAGCCCCCCACATCCTCCTCCCTCGCCCGCTTCCGCTCCAGATCAGCAGCGGGCGCCATCACCTCCACCCCCGCCTCCTTCTCCTCCGCAACCACCACGGCCACCTCCACCTCGTGCACCACGGCCTCGCCCTTCTCCTCCCTCTTCTGCAGATCCGCGGCGGACACGGCACGGCCGCGGCCTTCCATCGTCGTAGTTGGAGAGAAGCCGATGCGGCGAGGCGACCCCGGTGGCTAGTGCTGGGTGTGGGCGGTGGGAGTGGGTAGGTGAGATCTTTTGCCAAATCAGATGGGGAATGAAACGTCGAAGGGGGGCGGACGGTTCGGCTGTTCCTTATATACGAAGGGGGAGGATGACGATCGCACATGGATACACTCGTGCGTACATCGATACACTCGTGCGTAGACGTCAAGTGGGTATATGGTCACGTATACGGACCGGCTAATACGACTTCCACCGGTCCGTGACGAACCAGCAACCACCATGAACCCCGCCCAGACCCGGTTTTTCTCTTCGATTGCCCTCAGGGGGATACCGAAGCACAGATGTGCCTTGATATATATACGTTGGCACCTGTCATTGCTCTCTTTGTTGGTGGGATTTGTGAGTTTGTCATAAAAACACACAATTTCCCCTCTCGGTCTTAAATTGAATAAGAACAGATCTGGTGAGACCACAGGGCGCAAAACTACTGGCTCTGGTTTCAGTATATATAGAGAGCTCAAGCATATTTGCTTTTGGCGCCGGTCGACACCGTGGCACACCGAAATCACCTTACTAGAAGTCGACGACGCGGTTAGGATATTCTATGAGGCGCGAGGTAGCTAAATGAGCAGCTTCAAGCACACCGAAATCACCTTACCATTCCCGCCCTTCCATTGCAGAGGAATCAATTTAGCTGCTCGTCCACAACTAGCCCCCCAATGCCTCATGTCCACTATGCTCTCCGAGGTACCGTCAGACGTGGAATTTGTCTCGCTCACTGCTAGTACTGCACCAGAACTTTAACTTCGTCAGTTCAGCATCCTAGAGTAGCTTTTGTCCGGCGTGAACAAGAAGGGCACTGAATACGCTCAGCAAGGCGGCCGCAACACAACACGCATGGAGGATTTGTCCACGTTCTGCTGAGCGGTCTTAAGAGCTACCTGAAGCACTTGCTGAAAAGGATAATATTCGAGTCAGTTCAGCATCAAATGCTTTCAGGCCATTTATTTCCACTGATCTAGGTCCAGTTTTATAATACTACACCAGATAAGCTGTATCCATTCTCCAATATGCCGATGGCACTGCCATTTTCATGGAACACAATCTAGAAAAGGCTCTTAATATGAAATTGATTTTGTGCATTTTTCAGCAATTGTCGGGCTTAAAAATAAACTTCCATAAGAGTGATCTCTTTTGTTTCGGTAAAGCAAAGGAAATGCAGGACCAATATATGAATCTATTTGGATGTGGAATAGGCTCATTTCCATTTAGATACCTAGGGATTCCTATTCATTACAGAAAACTAAAAAACGGTGAATGGAAACTAGTAGAAGATCGTTTTGAGAGAAAACTTGCAAGCTGGGTAGGAAAATTATTGTCCTATGAAGATAGGTTAGTGCTCGAATTTAGTCCTAACGAGCCTCCCAATGTTTATGCCATCTTTGTTTCAAATACCCAAAGGGGTAAGAAAACGATTGGATTTTTTCCGTTCACGTTTTTTCTGGCAGAGTGATGGTCATAAGAGAAAGTATAAACTTAATTGTTGTAACATCATCTGCCGACCTAAGGATCAAGGGGGGCTTGGAATAGAGGTTTTAGAGATTAAAAATAAATTTCTACACTTAGTAAATGGCTTTTCAAACTATTGTCAGAACATGGGGTCTGGCAGGAGTTAATTCAAAAGAAATACCTCCATTCCAAATCTTTTGTCTCAAGTGAAGGCAAAACCTAACAATTCCCTTTTTGGAAGAGCCTCATGAAAGTGAAAGAAGGTCTTTTTAAGCGTTGTTCCTTTAACATAGGTAATGGGGAAGCAACACGATTTTGGGAAGATACGTGGTTGGGAGATACTCCTTTAGCTCAACAATATCCATCACTCTATAACACAACGAAAACAAGTTTCGATTGATAATGTTATGTATCAAGTGCCACGGAATATTGGTTTTAGACAAGCACTAACGGGTAATAGAGATCATAGATTACTGCATCTTGTGAACGACCTAATGGATATTAATTTAACCATGACTCCTGATTTATTCAAATGAAATTTGACCAACTTTGGTTCTTTCATAGTCAAGTCTTTGTATTTAGATTACATGAATGACAATACGAGGTTCTTCCGTAAGTATATTTGGAAAATAAAAGTACCATTGAAGATTAGAATCTTCTTGTAATTCTTGTGTAAAATAGTACTCTTAAAAAAATATAATCTCTTAAAAAGAAACTGGCAGGGGAGTAAAAAATATTGCTTTTGTGAACAAGATGAAACAGTACAACATTTGTTTATAGCATGTCCTTTAGAAAAAGTTGTCTATCACATTGTTCTTATGGCTTTCAATATATCCCCTCCAAATAATATTACTATTATTTTGGAACTTGTTGTCTAGAGTTAAAAAAAAAGAAAAAATACAAATTCTCGAGTGGGTGCATGTGCTATGCTTTGGGACATCTGGTATGTCAGAAATTACTATATTTCTAACAATGCAAAAACAGCCTATTTTATATAGGTTATACCGCTAGCTACACACTGGATCCGTTTGTGGTCCTACCTATAACCAATAGAGCATCGATAAGATCTGGGTACTAGGTGCAACCATTTGGAGACGGTCGCCAGTAACTTATTCACTCGGTGCAACTGATATTTTGATCATAGAATAACATGTTAATGCAGAGTCATTTCATGTGTTCTTTTGTTTTTAGATGGTTGATTTGTATGTCCACCATGTGTCACCCATGATGTATCTTTTGTAAAACCTGAATTTTAATAAGTTAATAACGGCCGCATGCATCCTATCGATGCATGGGCCAGGGCATTTTGTCCCCATTTCGAAAAAGATAAGATGTAGTATACTTACGCATCAAGAACATTTTTGGCAGTTTAATATTATTAAAATACCGTGGTCAAGATCTCTCAAAACGAAGAAGTGTGGGGTTGGAATTTTATATTATCAATCTCCCCCCACCTTGTGCACAGTCACCGCGGAGCTAGGGTATCGGCCACCGTCGACCGTCGACTACCCTCAATGCCCCGTCACTTCTTCCCTCGGAAAACACCTTGACCTATACCTGTTTCCTGTCAATAAGTCCCTCCTGTTTTAGAGAACACACCCTAAATTTTGTTTCATACTACAGAAATTTAGGACAAAATCACTAAATTTATATGGTAGAGAAATTGCACCAATTAAGATCATAGGAAAAAACTAGAACAAGTTCGTATCATGAACAATGGAAACAAATTTCAACTATCCGGATTCGAGATTTGTCAGAAATATGTTCCAGCAATAGATTAACGGTATGAGCACTTAGTACTAAAATTAGTGTTACTGTGAACTTTAACTACTCATAAACATCTCAACATTTTTTGGAAGAATGGACCACAAGCAAAATTAGGAAAGTCACACCAGGAGGAAATAAGGAAAAAAAACTGATGAAAACGAGTAGTTTAATATTCGGATCTGTAATCTCAACAATTCTTGGAAGGAAAAAAGAGAGGAATGGAAACGGATCCGTCGGTGGCCGGATCAAGCGGTGGCCCGGGTCCTCGCATAAGAAAAGATCTAGAACTATTCCCCAATCCCCATCTTTGCAGATGGCAGTTGTATGGCTTGCCTCCGGGGATGAGCTGCTTCATCTGAGATCTTGAAGAAGAGATGGTTCGCTGCCGGCGATTTGCACGAAGATCTGGCCGCCGGAGTTGAAGGAGATGACAACAGGGACCACAAATTTCTCTACCCTCTTCTTCCCTCGAGCTCTCTCCTCGTGGTAGCAACGGTGAGTACCAGACTACCAGGTCTAGGAGGAGGAACGACAGCGGGTTGAGGGAGAGGAGGAATGGCAGCGCACAGGTCAGTACCGAGATGTACAGAAAAAGTCAGAAACATCCCGATACACTTTGAGTGCCATAGAGAGACGAGATGTGCAGTGTACAACTTGAGACCTATAGGGTGGTGTCTATAAAATAGACAACACAGATCTCCAACACAGGTTGGACACTGGAGATAAGCCCGGAACGTACTCATAGTTGTAGAATCGCTTCGTTCTTCCCTTCCCTAGCATGTCTCTTCCCACACCACAACATTTTCCAGCCCCGTTGCCATACATGTAGAGGACTAGAGGGATGTCGCGGGAGCCACGTCCGCGGTCCTCGCCAGCCTCTTCAGGTGGAGGTTGCAGATTAATTAATTGCACTTCGAATTGCAATCTAACGTGAACACCACCCTTGTACCAAATTACAAAGTAGTCCTTGGGATAAACTTTGCCCAATCAATTCAGCCATATACTACACGCTTAATGAGTAGTACAATGCACCGTAAAATCTCTCTTATATTATGGACAGAGGTAATAGCTTACCGGTGCAGCATCGCAGACAAGACGTTGATGACACTCCTAGCTTTTTTTTTTTTGAGGAATCAGTGGCCTTTTATTGCTCAATAATTAAAGGGATACAGACACCTTCAGGAGGCTGAAGTAGCCAAACCTGACGACCAGTCATACACGAAATAAAGCTACGAGCCACTGTGTAAGCTTCTGAATTTGAAGCTCGATTCTCATGTTTGAAGATGACATCACCAAACTCTGAAGATTTTGATTTGATCTCCCGAGTAACCATGCTGTAGCCTCCATCATACGTACCTTTCAGGTTATTAATAACTTGGAGGCAGTCTGACGCCACTGATACATGCTGGAGCTGGAGATCCTCCGCAAGCGCCAACGCCTCCCGGCACGCCAAAGCCTCTAGCATCGCTGGATCGGAGATGCCATCAACAGCTAGCGACGATGCTACGAGGAATCGCCCTTCTCCATCCCGGCCAACTGCACCAAGAGCTCCGTCCTTCCTTGTTTTTGACACAGCCGCATCGACGTTGATCTTGGCATACCCCGAGGCTGGGGGAATCCATCTAGGATGAGATATCTTTGTCGTCACTCTCTCCTTAGCATCCCTGGAGTTGGAGATCGAGAGGTCCCTCAAATAATTCTCAACAAACAAATGGGTTGAGAGCGGGCTCTGGAATTCTCCTTCAAAGATTATCTTCCTCCTTGCGTGCCATATAGCCCACATTGTTACAGCCATTGCTACAAAATCTTCACTAGACAAAGACTCCATCATCGTGAATAGCCACTGCCTTGCTGAGAGTTCTTCCGAATTGCTCATATGCTCAACTACCTCTTCATTAGCCAAGGCCCAAACACACCGAGCAATCGTACAATTTAGTAAAGAGTGCCTCCATGAGTCAGGGCGCTCCACAGATAGAGCACCCCGGGACTCGCGGCTAGTGTCCGCCTCCGTATCGGTCCCTGCCTCCCTGTCGGTCCTCGCCTCCCTCTCAGACTCTGCCTCCCTCTCAGACTCTGCCTCCCTCTCGGCCCTGAAAGGCTGCTCTGTCAGGAACAACTCAGGAGCCACGTCGCCAGAAGCAGAGGGTGGTGGGTTAAAGTCCACGCCTCCTCCCGTGGCACCTCGTCCTCGTCCTCCTCGACCTCGGCCTCGACCCCGTCCTCCGCAAGCAGGAGCAAGATCGGGGTAACGCGGATTGGGATTTGGTTGTCTCCCACTCCGTGTAACTCTTTTCTTGCGCTGCTTCAGCGCATTAAGCAAGGACGAACTGGTTGCCTTGCCGCTGCTCATATTGTTCAATCACCTGCATTCAGTAAGAGAAAATAGTTAACACAAAGACATAATAAAATGTATACACAAAGAATAAAGGCATAATGCAATTAAGAAAACAGTTAAGCACAAAGACAAAATAAAATGCATTAAAAAATAAATACTCACTATCATTTTCATTCTCATTCTCATTCTCACTATCACTATTTTTTGAGTAGAAATCTGGATTCTCATCGAAGGGTGTAGGCTCATCATCGTTGTCATTCTCGGTATGGAGCTTCTCGAGCATACTTATGTCATGTAGATTCACCACCGACTCACCCCGAGTTTCTACATCGTTCCCAAGGTCCTCAAGATCAACCGGTTCTAAATCAAAGTGTCCGAAGTCCTCTTGCTCTTGATAGAAAATTCCCTCGTACGTTACAGGGTTAATGTTGTTGTAATCGTCCTCGGAGGGAATCGGTAGGTTACCATGTGGCGATACCTGGAACATGACTTCCCAGCCCTGGAGTTCCACTTTCTGGCATGGGTAGGGAAAATAATAAACTTGGTTGGCTTGGTGAGCAACAACAAAGACGTCGGCTCCGCTATAGGTGGTTGAAGGCCTAACTTCAACTAACCCAATGGAAGGGGTACTTCTCAGTCCACCCCTTGGGTCAAACCAATGGCACTTGAACACAACAAGATTGAGTTCGACATTCGTACGATTGAAGGTCAGCTCCTATACATTCTCTAACCTTCCGTAGTAATCAAGGGAATCGGCTCCTTTGGTGAACACCCTAGTATTTACCGTTTTTACATTCGGTCGCCCTTTCTGGTGCGTCTCTGTATGGAAGCGAAACCCATTCACATCATACTTCTCATACTTAATGACGACACTGTTACAACCTTGGGAAACACATTTCAGCTCATCTGACATCTCAATGTTGGGATCAGCTCCCTACATGTACAAGAGGAATTTGTTGCGTTTAGTAGTTACGTGGAATAAGAGCGACAAGTCACATATTGCAAGGTAAGAGGGACAGGTTAGAAATTACTTTTTCCATAAACCATGACACAAAGTTTTTTTTATTTCCGGTAGCACCCTCTTTCAGTAGAGTGTCCAACTCCATGGGAGAGGGATCCGTCGGTCCCGGCCACTGTTCATCCGTGAAATCGCTAAGAAGGAGAAAATAAGCATTAGATGGAGACCGAGTTACTAGCTGCATAGAGAAATAGGGTGTTCACCATTTTACCTAATGAAATCGATCACTTCCTTCATGTTCATAAGCACATAGAGCATTATGCAATCCTTCTCTTCCTTCGGCAACCTATATTTTAGTCCTTTACCGGCCTTGCCACCGGGAAATTTGAATAGTTCGAGATTGGGGTCATTCTTGGGCAGGTCGACATTGTAACGAGAGACCGAGTTATGCA
Source organism: Avena sativa (assembly GCA_916181665.1). Lineage (NCBI taxonomy): Eukaryota > Viridiplantae > Streptophyta > Magnoliopsida > Poales > Poaceae > Avena > Avena sativa. The sequence continues at coordinate 496,616,834 of OV702299.1, read as the reverse complement.
TAGTGGGAACATCATCGGGCCAGTAGGTTGTCGCGGCGTCTGCCATCTCCCGAAGGCATGTTGCTTTAGCTATGCATGCTTCAATCTTGGCTTTGTTTCAGGTTATCTTTCGAATATACTTAAACTCTCTCTCAATACAAAATTGCCAACGAAATTGCACCGGCCCCCCCAAGAGTGCCTTGTTCGCGAGGTGCACAATGAGATGTGCCATCGGAGTAAAGAAGCCTATCGGAAAGATCATCTCCAAATTGCATAGCAACTCCGGCACCTGAACTTGCAGCTTCTCAATCACCAGAGGACATATCTGCTTAGCACAGAGGGTGCGGAAGAAATGGCTCAACTCCGCAAGCACTCGCCATACTTTCTCGGGGAGATACCCTCGAACCATCACCGGCATCAGCCGCTCAATCCATATATGATAGTCGTGACTCTTGAGCCCGTTGACTTGTCCTGTCAAAAGATTGACTCCCTTACTTATATTCGAACAATAACCGTCAGGGAACATCACGACATATTTGAGCCACCTAAATGACTCCTTCTTTTGGACATTATCAAGGCAGTAGTAGGCATGCGGCTTGAACCAATTCTTTCGACGGACAGTAGGAGGCTGCATGTGTAATCTCTTCCTATCACAAAGCTTCTCAACATCGACTCTAGCCTTGACATTATCCTTTGACTTCCCAGGAATGTTCAGGACTGTGTGAAAAAGGGACTCCCCGACATTCTTTTCGGTGTGCATCACATCGATGTTATGGGGAAGTTCGAGGTCCTTGTAATACACGAGATTCGTTAAGGCTGCCACGTGAGTCCAATTATGCGTTACACCATATCCCGCAAATTGAGGGCCAGTTCCCGGCGCCGCGGGCACGAGAGCACGTATCTCGGCATCAACAGCTGCACCCTCGAACTTTGGTACCTCTTTTACTTCATGCACAACTTTGCCCTTCTTGAAGTTCTTTCTATCTTCTCTGAACGAATGATTTCTTTTGAGGTACTGTCGATTCGTGTCAAACGCAACATATTTGCGACCCGACTTTAGCCAAAGGAACTCAAGTCCGTGCCTGCACACTGGGCATGGCCACTTACCAGATGTACACCATCCGCACATTAGGGCATACCCGGGCATGTCATGCATAGTATATTGTAACCAAACTTTCATCAAAAAGTTTCTCTTTGATGCTCGGTCGTATGTCAATGTCCCGTGTATCCAAGAGTGGTTCCAATCATCCACAATCGGCTGCATGTAGACACTCAAGTTCTTCCCCGGATACTCAGGTCCTGAAATTATCAGCGACAAAAACATGGTCTTCCGTTGCATTAATACTCCGGGAGGGAGATTGAGCGGAATAACATACACCGGCCAGCAGTTGTACGAGGCCGTCGACATACCATATGGGTTGAAGCCATCTGTTGCTATCGCAATTCTAACATTCCGAGCCTCTTCTGCAAACCGGGGGTATTTGTCATCGAAGTTCTTCCATGCCTTACCATCAGATGGATGTCCCATCTTCTTCCGTCAGTGCTCGTCCTCGTATCTTTTCCCCTTCTTGTGCCATGTCATCTGTTTGGCAGTCTCCTCGCTCAAGTAAAGCCGCTGGATTCTTTTTATGAATGGGAGATACCGAAGTATCTTCTTAGCGACCTTCGACTGCCTCACCTGACCATCCTTCCCCTTTATCTCTTCATATCTAGAGGCCTTACAAATGGAGCAGTACTTGTCACCCTCAAACTATTTCCAAAACAAAAGGCAGCCTTTTGGACAACAATCTATCTTTTCATAATCCATGTTGAGCTCCTTCATGAGTTTCTTCATTTCGTGAAAGGTTTTAGGCAGACAATGCCCTTCGGGCAACATGTTACCACATGTTCTCAGGTTAGCTTCAAAGTGAGAACGGGTGGCGGAGTACTGGCACTTGTCGGCTAGACACTGAGAGATGGCATCGAACTGAGAAATCTTTGCACCCTCGTACAGAGGCCTCTTAGCCACGGCCATCATATCAAGGAAGGCCTTCGCGGTTGGCTCCGGTTCCTCCGGTTCTAGCGGTTCCTCCGGTTCTGGTGATTCCTCCCGTGGAGGTGGCGAATTCGGCTGGTCGGCATCGATAAGATCATCTAGCATGTTTCTAATCCCATCGTGCTCATTGCCATTGAGCCGCTGACGCATCACCTCACCTCTGTCACGTTCGTACCGAGCAAAGTCGACTTGCGTGACATAGTTAGACATGTACCCATATTGCAGAAGGTGTTTGTACATGTCATCCTTTCCCTGACGATGACGCTTAGTGCAATGAGCGCAGGGACAAAGTGCCCGAACCATTGCCTTCGAACCACGCGCTAACTCATTCACTAACAAATGAGTGTTCCGTACCCAATCGTCTGTTTTATTAGTCGCACTAATACGACCACTGTACATCCACCCATTATCAGCCATCCTCTTCTGCTTTGTTGGGAGACAAACAACAAATATAACATTTTATATCAAACAGGAGATTAAATGTTTCATATTTTTACGCATTCATCAACCTACATGTCCAATAGGAAAAGAGGGTCCTAACCAGCCGCCGGATCCATAGATTGGGTAAGTTCGCCCTGGTTCTACCCTGATCCAAGCAGAATTTCGGCAGCACCTCCCCGCTTCTCTCCCGATACACGTCTCGACAAAAATCCAAGATGATGTGCATCCGGAGAACAACAAGGAGGCGCCACCGAAATCCTGTCTCGAATCGAGGTAGAGCCAGGGAGAACAAAACCCAACTACGAATCCGCCGACTGCCCGATAAAAGCCATAAGCGTTACGGTCCAAAATATGCGAGACCACTAATGCATATTAAGTCGCGTAACGCTTACGGTCGGGATGACGCCTAGGTGACGCGATAGACTTGGTGATCTAGACATGAAAATAAACCTAGGTACAAGAGAGGCGAACGGATTCTCACCCTCTAAGCGTGATCAAATCTTCGAAGATGATCCGGGACCCGCCGTCGAAACACCCCCCGCCCCCCCGCTCACCCTCCGGTAACTGCAAAAAACATGAGAAGATGGTTAAATATGCAACATCTATTTAGCAATTTCTAATTCTAATTCTAATTATATTTCTACTACTATTTCTAACATTTCTAATTCTACTCCTATTTCTAGCAATTCTAGTTCCATTCCTATTTCTACTCACATACTACAAACTACTTCTATTTAGGGTTTTCATTCTACTCCTACTTCTTATCCTACATACTACAACTACTCCTACTCCTATTTATCATCACATAAATATGCATACAAAGTAAAATAAAAAAATACTAACCTAAATTAACTACATCTACCAATACTAACAATACACCTAACTAACTACACCTAAATTACCAATACTAACCTAATGGGGGAGGGTGTGCTCGGTTGAGGGGTGGGCAGTGGGGGAGGGGCGGGGCAGTGGGGGAGGCGACGGGGTAGTGGGGGTGGCGGCGGGGTAGTGGGGGAGGGGTGGGGCAGTGGGGGCAGTGGGGGAGGGGTGGGGCAGTGGGGGTGGCTGGCGGGAGGGAGGGAGGGGGTGCTGGCTGGCGGCGGTGGCTTGGGGGAGGGAGGGGGTGCTGGCGGCGATGGCTTGGGGTAGGGAGGGGGTGCTGGCGGCGGTGGCTCGGGGGAGGCAGCGGGTGCTGGCGGCGGCGGCTCGGGGAGGCAGCGGCGGCATCCCGAGGAGGCTGAGGGGGCGGCGGCTCGGGGAGGCTGAGGGGGGGTGGCGGCTCGGGGAGGCTGAGGGGGCAGCGGCGGCAGGGACACGAGCAGAGGACCGGCGGCTGGCGGCGGGGTCGGGGGCGGGCGAGCGGGAGGTTGGGGATAGGATTGATTGGGAAGGAGTGGTCCGGGTGGGCCGCGGGCAGCCCTTAATGGATAGGGCTATGCCGACGGCCAGGCATACGCCGAGGGCAGCCGTCGGCGTAGCTAGGGCAATTTTTTTATTAATAAATTTTTTTACAAGAAACTTTATTTGATGTTTACTAATATAACAAATGAAAATATATTATTTGGTGTCTACTATTATAGAAGAAACATGCAAGTTTTCATCTGGTTCCGTTTCACCTAAACGGGGAGATTTCCCCCTTATACGGGTTCGGCGAAACCCTGATCTCTGTGCACACACGGATCGTCTACCACCCTAGACGTTCCTCTGACAGGGGTAGCCCGGCGTAGCTCTCTCTTGTTTTGTGTTTTTTTAGGTCATAGGGTGATGTAAAACCATGTTGGTTCACAAGTTGGGGCACTATCCTACCCGGTTTCACCTAAACGGGGAGATTCCCCTCTTATACGGGTCCGGAACCTTTGCCTCTAGGTTAGAGCGCATGCATGCGAGGGGGGACACATGCAAGCACCTATACAAACCTCTCACCACACTCACACACATATGCTAGGGACACATGCAAGTTTTCATCTGATTCCAATGTTCTCGTGGTCTTCCTCCGGCGAAACCCTGATCTATGTGCACACTCGGATCGTCTACCCCCCTAGACGTTCCTCTGACAGGGGTAGCCCGGCGTAGCTCTCTCTTGTTTTGTGTTTTTTTAGGTCATAGGGTGATGTAAAACCATGTTGGTTCACAAGTTGGGGCACTATCCTACCCGGTTTCACCTAAACGGGGAGATTCCCCTCTTATACGGGTCCGGAACCTTTGCCTCTAGGTTAGAGCGCATGCATGCGAGGGGGGACACATGCAAGCACCTATACCAACCTCTCACCACACTCACACACATATGCTAGGGACACATGCAAGTTTTCATCTGATTCCGATGTTCTCGTGGTCTTCCTCCGGTGAAACCCTGATCTCTGTGCACACTCGGATCGTCTACCCCCCTAGACGTTCCTCTGACAGGGGTAGCCCGGCGTAACTCTCTCTTGTTTTGTGTTTGTTTAGGTCATAGGGTGATGTAAAACCATGTTGGTTCACAAGTTGGGGCACTATCCTACCCGGTTTCACCTAAACGGGGAGATTCCCCCTTTATATGGGTCCGGAACCTTCGTTATATCTACAAGAGAAACTATCGTCCGCTCCTCATTAGGGTTGACAGAACCACTTGCGATAAAAGCATTCAATCTTTGAACAGCTTCTCCAAAATGTGTGATACATAAAATTCACACACACTTCATGTGGGCGTGGTGAGTGCTATTCAGAACCACATGCGATAATAACACTTACAAACATATAGAAATTTTCTCGGGGTGTGAGAAGATTCGCAACGACATTTCATGTGGACGTGTAGACTTACGAAATTATCCAATTAATAAAAAAATATAAATAATTGATACAAATATAAAATAAATGAAAAATACAGAAGGCTACGCCGAGGGTGACCGTCGGCGTACGTTGCTGGTACGCCGAGGGTCGCCGTCGGCGTATACTATACCGAGGGTCGCCGTCGGCCTAACGGATGGCACCGTTAGCGCGCCGTCCGTGCTGGCCGGTATGTGCCACGCGTCCGCTTGCTACGCCGAGGGCCGCCACTACGCCGAGGGTGACCGTCGGCGTAGAGTATACTACGCCGACGGCTTGGCTACGCCGAGGGCTGGCCAGTTGGGCTGGCCTGGTCCGGTGCTACGCCGACGACCCCGACGTTTGGCCGGCGTAGCAAACGGCCGTCGGCGCATCTGGCCATTCCTGTAGTAAAGCTTTCGACTCAGTCAACCGGAGGAGCCCCATTTGCCTTCCCAGAGTTACCATCAGACAGTTAGATTTAATACGAGCACTATAATATAGTACACCACGTGTTCGTATCTCTGTGTAAATGCCACCATAAGGGCTTTTCCTATGTCTATTTAACGCGTATCCCGAGCCCCCAAAAGGGCATCGGTTTCTCTCAATCAACATGGTATCGAGCTAGCCTCTTCCTCTCCTGGCGCTGCCGATTCCGATCCAAATCAAATCGCCGATCTCCAGCGATCGGCCTCTACCAAAATTCACCAAGCCAATAACCAATTCCCTCCCTCCCCACTCCCCCATGGCGAGCTCGTCGTCCCCATCGGTGGCGTAACTTGTGGCCGCCCTTGGCGCCCCGCCGACGGAGAAACGGACGGGAGAAAATCATCTGTTCTGGCAGGCGTAGGTTCTTCCTGCCCTCCGCGGCGCGATGGTCATGGAACTGCTAGACGGTTCCGACGCATGCCCGCCAAAAATTCTGGAGGTTGAAGGAGAAAACAATGTCAGGCAAACTATCCCCAATCCAGCCTATGCGTCGTGGATTTCTCGGAATCCGTTTGTTCTTGGGTGGTTACTGAAATCTCTGTCCCAGGAGGTTCTTGCACATGTTCTTATGCTTGAACATGCCGCTGATGTGTGGGCTGCTATAGAGGATATGTTTTCTGCACGATCCAAGTCCAGGGTATCTATGCTCCGTGGAGCCCTCGCAAACACAAAGAAGCATGATCTTACTGCTGCTACATACATCTCTAAGATGAAAGGTATTGCATCAGAACTTGTTGCTGCAGGTCGCATGATCGATGATGAGGAACTAAAGGAATATATTCTTAATGGTCTCGATGGCGAATACAATGCCCTTGTTGCCTCGGTGAATGCTAATCCAAGCACTACTCTCAGCGACTTGAGTTCGCAACTCACAACCTATGACTACCGTCAAAAAATGCTTTCTGAAACTGGTCAAGGAGTTGGTTCATTTTCTTCCTCAGCCAATGCAGCAACTCGCCAGGAACTATCGCCGTCAAGGCTCTGGTGGTGGCTATAGTAATCAGCGTGGGCGTGCAAATCAGCGTTCTGATGGTCATAATCAAGGGCGTCAACATTCTTCCAACACTAATCGTGGTCGTGGTCGTGGTCGGACGTCATCTCCCTATCAAGATGTTACATGTCAAATTTGCAAGAAGCATGGTCACCCGGCGAGCGAGTGTTGGCAGCATTATTCAGACAACAACGATGATGATGATGATTCCTTCAATGATCACAAAAGTGCAAATGTCGTATATTATGGTGTTGACACTAATTGGTATATGGATAGTGGTTCTACTAACCATGTTGCCAGCGAATTAAGCAAGCTCTCCACTCATGATACCTACAAAGGGTGTGATCAAGTTCATACCACAAGTGTTAAAGGTATGGCAATTCGGCATATTGGTCATTCAACATTGCACACCCCTCATAGTTCCATCGAACTTCGAAATATCTAACATGTTCCTAGTGCGTCCAAAAATTTATTGTCCGCACTTAAAATTGCTCTTGACAATAATGCTTTTGTTGAAATTCACCCATCTTTGTTTTTGATTAAGGATCAAGCCACGAAGAAAATCATGTTTAAAGGTCCTTGTCATGGCGGTCTCTATCCTCTTGTGCCCATTTTAACGGAGCCTCATAAGCATGCCTTCATCACCATCAAGCCGTGTTCATCCACATGGCATCGCCGTCTTGGGCACCCCTCGTCTTTTATTGTTCAACAAGTGCTTATGAAAAATAATCTTCCCTATTCACCTGAAATAAATCCTTATGTTTGTGATCCTTGCCAACAAGCCAAAAGTCATCAATTACCATATCATACTTCTACAAGTGTATCCACTGGTCCTTTGGATCAAATATTTTCTGATGTATGAGGTCCTGCTCCTCTTTCTATTGGAAAACATTCATATTATGTGAGTTTTATTGATGATTATAGCAAATTTACTTGGATATATTTGCTTAAACAGCGTTCTGATGTTTATCAAGCTTTTCTTGTTGGACAGCGTTCTGATAACTTTCAACAACTTGTTGGACGAAAATTTAGTCGCAAGATAATCACCATGCAAACTGATTGGGGTGGCGAGTATGAAAAACTTAATTCCTTCGTTCAAAAAGTGGGTATCACACATCATGTTTCTTGTCCACATGCTCACCAACAAAATGGTTCTGCCGAGCGTAAACATCGACATATTGTTGAAGTTGGACTTGCCTTGCTCGCTAATGCATCCATGCCATTAAAATTTTGGGATGAAGCTTTTCTTACCGCAACATTTCTTATCAATTTGTTACCCACTAAAGTTCTCAATTTTGAAACTCCTACATCAAAACTCCTGAATGTCACTCCCAACTATGACTCTCTTCGGGTTTTTGGTTGTTCATGTTGGCCAAACCTTCGCCCCTACAACACACGGAAACTTTCTTTTCGTTCAAAATGGTGTATCTTTTTGGGATATAGTCCACTTCATAAAGGAGTGAAATGTCTAGATGTATCCACTGGGCGTGTCTATATCTCTCGTGACGTTGTGTTTGATGAGAATATTTTTCCCTTCAATTCCCTTCAACCTAATGCAGGTGCTCAACTTCGAAACGAAATTCTTTTGTTACCACCAAATTTATCTCATACATCTTCACATAATGAGGGGTTGCATGCTAATGATCATATGCATATTATTCCTATTGTACATGTTGCTGAACGTGTGCAGGTCCCTGAAGGAAATGCTCCAATGAGCAGTACAAATCTCAGTCCTAATACACATGAAATGTCAAGAACAGAAGAAGAATCAGACGGAAATCATCAGGGCACTAATTCTGATAATGATTCTCTCCAGAATTGCGTGCATACAGGCTCACCCGGTCGAGAAATAGCCTCGAACAGCTTGCCTCCGTCCCGCATGCGCACGTCTGCCCATTCAGGCGATGACACACCAGCTAGGAACAACACGAACCGGCCGGCTGGCCCGTGTCTGTCGCCTGGCCCGCGTCTGTCGTCACGCGCCGAAAGTGACAGCTCCACGAACGAGCGGCTCTTCCGGTCTCCTAGCTCTAGCAGCGATTCTGCTACCAACAGTACTCTGATGACCGAACAGTGGATGGGGACAATTCCTCGTTGGGATTTTCTGCATCATATTCTCCAGCGTCTACTCCTTCTGGATCTATTATGCATAGTCCTGTACAGCCTCTTGTTCAGCCTCCGCCTATACATGAACCACGTACTCGTTTGCAGAAGGGTATTCGACAACCAAAAATTTATACAGATGGTACAATTTGCTATGGAATGCTAACTTCAACGGGAGAACCTCATAGTACTCGTGAGGCACTTGAAAATAACAACCGGAAAAAGGCAATGGAAGATGAATATAATGCATTGATACAAAACAAGACGTGGCATCTTGTTCGTCCCAACTCTACACTCAATGTAATTGACAGTAAGTGGGTATATCGTATTAAAAGAAACGGCAATAGCACTATTGATAGGTATAAAGCTCGTCTTGTTGCAAAAGGATTTAAACAAAGATATGGTATTGATTATGAAGATACCTTCAGTCCTGTTGTAAAAGCAGCTACTATCCGACTTGTGTTAGCCATATCAGTGTCTAGGGGCTGGAGTTTGCGGCAGCTAGATGTTAAGAACGTGTTTCTACATGACGTTCTTGAAGAGGATGTTTATATAAGACAACCACCTGGGTTTGAGGATCCTTCTGCTCCATATCATATTTGCAAACTTGACAAGGCTCTATATGGCTTGAAACAAGCCCCTCGAGCTTGGTACTCTCGTCTAAGCACCAAGTTACATATGCTTGGTTTTGTTCCTTCCAAGGCCGATACCTCCTTATTTCTTTAAAACAAGGCAGGTATATCTATATATGTTCTCATCTATGTTGATGACATTATTGTGACAAGCTCGTCCGATCAAGCAATCTCTGCTCTTCTCTGTGATCTAAGTGACAATTTTGCTCTGAAAGATCTGGGCGACTTGCACTATTTCCTTGGTATTGAGGTTAAAAAAACACGCAATGATTTGATTTTGACTCAACAAAAATATGTTGCTGATCTTCTTACAAGAGTTGTTATGAGTAAGTGCACACCATGTCCAACACCGTTGTCTACTAACGAGAATGTGTCACTTCATGATGGAACACCTCTTGGTCCAGAGGAGAGTACTCAATATCGCAACATCATTGGCACATTTCAGTATCTCACATTAACTCGACCTGACCTATCCTTTTCAGTCAACAAAGTGTGTCAATTCATGCACCCACAACTACCCATTGGACAACAGTAAAAAGAATTTTACGATATGTGAAAGGTACAATGGGTCTTGGACTCACGTTCCAAAAATCCTCCTCCACTATTCTTAGTGCATTCCCAGATGCATATTGGGCAGGCAATCTTGATGATAGACGTTTTACTGGTGGATTTGCTATCTTTTTTTGGGCCTAATTTGATATCTTGGAGTGCACGCATACAAGCCACTGTCTCTCGTTTAAGCACTGGAGCAGAGTACAAAGCATTAGCAAATGCTACTGCTGAAATTGTTTGGGTTGAAGCATTACTTCGTGAACTTGGGATCTCTCTCAACAAAAAACCTTGTCTTTGGTGTGATAATATTGGTGCTACTTTTCTCTCCGCAAATCCAGTATTTCACGCTCACACAAAACATATTGAGATTGATTATTATTTTGTTCGAGAACGTGTTGCGAACAAGATGTTGGATATTAAGTTTATCTCAAGTGCCGATCAAGTTGCAGATGGTTTCACAAAAACTTTATCTATAAAGAAATGACGTAATCTAAACATCTCCTCAGGCTTAGACTAAGGGGGTGTTAGATTTAATACGAGCACTATGGTGTAGTATACCACCTGTTCGTATCTCTGTGTAAATGCCACCATAGGGGCTTTTCCTATGTCTATTTAACGCGTATCCCGAGCCCCCAAAAGGGCATCGGTTTCTCTCAATCAACACATACACCACCTCCTTCTCAGCATTTTGTTTTTTCCCTTCAGCACCGCTGGACTAAGCTTTCTTCTTTGGATTCCCCTGAAGCCCAACACTACTGCTTTGACTAGCAGATCCTTGTTTAGGAGGATTTTGACTTGCATGGGATTTGATCAACTTTAATCTCCTTCAATCTACTTCAAACCCCAGCTAAGAAAACAGGCACTAACCAAGATGATTGGACATTATTGGTCAGAGGGTTCCTACATGATCCATGTTTCATTGCCATAGGACTGGAATGGTTCACTAGCGCTTGACGGTGTCGACACCGATGGGAAATCCATGTTTGCGGTATTCTTTCAATTTCTGACGCCTCCTACTCCTCTCCTGCAATTTGTATTGTCATTTTGTGTGATATCCAGATATTTATCCAGCACAACATCAACAGAACAACTGAGGTTTTTTAACTTGAGATGAGCATAAACACACTATGAATCTATGATGAACACCACCCGTATATCTACCTTCACTCCCTACCCACAAATCACAATCTATTTGTTCTTTTTGCGAAAGCGCTACTCATAAGTGAGATGCCATGTGAAGAAACACAGACGCACCCTAGCTTATATATATATCCTCCAACTTATAAGGAGGATTGCCAGGGCTTGCACCAACACCACATACATACTAAATTGCTCGATGTCAATGCTTGCCCACCCGAGTACCAGGCGAGATTAACGAACTACCAATATCCTACATCATACTCCCTCCGTTCAGTAATATAAGACATTTTAGCTTGTAAAATGAACGTATCTAGACACCTTTTCACCTATACACTAAAAGACGTATAGATACATTCGATTCATAAAGCTAAAACGTCTTGTATTTCTGAACGGAGAGAGTATATAGAAATTACAAATTCAAAAGTTAAGCAACTCAACTACTCCATGTTACAACTATCGTCAAATGAAGGAAACGGCTGGCTAGAGAGGGTTAACAAATTCTTAATCAATATCTCTTGCTTGCGTGCAACATCTCATTAGTAGGGATGTTAAATGTATAAACTACACGATTTTGCTTAATTTCATCAAATATGTTGTATTACAATGTTTATGCACACAACCAGCCATGAAGTCCAAAAATGTAGTTCATCCCCAGGCATACCTTGCATACCGTCACCAGCTTTTAAGCACAAAAGTGAGCACCCCTTAATTATTGGCTTCCCTACCAATAAAACAAAACTAGTAAAACCCCTGCAAAGCTCCTCAATTTTCTCGAGAAATGTTGTTGCGTTTCAAATTTTGTTCAATTTGAGCTTTCAAAGATCAAGGCCAAATCAGTCTAAATCCTACACAAATTTATTTCTCTGATGCAGGCCCAGGTTGTAGTCCATAAGTCCATTTCTACCATTACGCATCACTTGTTGCTTCCTTATCCCCGATCCAACATGTAGCCCGAGACCAGACCAGTGTAACTTGTTTCTGTATGTATCCAAACACATAGCAACAGCAGCACGCACATCTAGTGCCACGGCTTGCCGTCATAGTTTTAAAAATTGGACAGGTTCGGTGGTTTAACCAGGAAAAACCTGAACCGATAGACTCACTGTTTTCTTAACAGACAACGGTTCAAACAGCAAAAAACCGAAAAAAAAAAGTTTACTAGAGGAATCAAACTCGTGAACCTTATGCTAGGCATAAATAGCAACACATAAAGCCCAATACCACTTGGACACTTCCATGTTTTTGTGATTACATATTGAAATAAACATTATATATACCTTTTATGGTTATTTTGTTCTAAAATTTGCTTAAATTTTAATGAAAAAGAATGATTTTATCACCATCGAACCGAATGAATCAGTGGTCCGACCAACCAACCAGTGAACCACTCGCCTCACCGGTTCACTGACCTGTTCAGTTTTAAAAACTATGCTTGCCGTCTTGCTTCCCATATGAGGACGCCCATGTACATGACGACAGCCTTTCGCACTGGCACTGTACAAAGCTACTTTCTTTGTTCGGGATTATAGGTCCTACGCGCATACCTAGGTTGTTAATTTGAGCAATAAAATATAAATTATATTATAAAAATTATACCATTAGAAAATATAACCTCTAAAGTTTCTAACGGTATAATTTTTATGTTATAATATTTATATTTTATTATTTAAAATAGCAACCTAGTTATCCGCGTGGGACTTATAATTCCAAACGGAGGGAGTACCTGATAACCTTCATGCACCCATCGCTTGCTCGCCGTGGCCCTCATGTCCCTCGTGCTCGTGCTGTCCTACGCGACAGCCTTGCCAATATTCCATGGCTCGAGATTCGTCATACTCGAGATTCGTCATCTCATCTGTCACGTAAAACCAACGAGGTGTGCTTCGGTCCCCCACCCCTAAACTTAAGCTACATGGGCCTTGTTATTTTTTTGACTGGTCGAAACCTATATCGGGATCACGTCTATCTCTGTATATGTGTACCCAATCAAACTGGGTATAATCCACGTTTCGATCGGCTGATCCCACCTCCTATTATCGCGATCTACGTCTTTATATGTCATATTTTTAATTTTTTTTGTTGTTGTTATATAACTTCTGATTTTCGCCTTCCGCAGGCACATGAGCATACGTATATGGTGAGTATACGTCTAAGAGGACCATATGGAGTTCAGGTGGGTTTGTACGGTCCCCTGAACAATCGGAATCGAGTTTTTGTTTGTCAAAATTTGAAAGAGGGGAAGGGGAAAGGGTGGGGAACCGAAGCAAAAGTGGAAACCAACATGCGGGACACCATCTTCACCATGGTACTAGACCAATATGTGGCCGTCTGCCACAATAACAGAGAACCGATGAAATCTAGAATGAGTTACGCAATCCTCCACTATATGCAACTGAGAGAAAAAAAAAGTATACTGAATTTTTTTGAACGGACATGAACACTGAAAAATTGACAAATTTCCAGCTGAAAACATATTTTGAGGTTTAATAGAGAAAATTCGGTAAATTGACAAGGTCTGTTGGATACATGCTTGCATTAATAGATAAGGTCAGTTTACGCTTGCAATGATAACACTCATGTCTCTTATGATTCCTCAAAGAACTCTGACTTTGTATTTTTTATCCATCTGGTGCTATAGTTCTACAAGCAATGCTGCCACTTAATTTATATTTGGAGTAGTGATCGAAAAGCCGCACTGAAGTTCAGATAACCTTGAAACTGAAGCCATCTTGCTACACTAGCGAGCACATACTGACACATAACACAGAAGTACATGGCTATGATACAGAAAATCAAAACGGAGCTCGGGCTATATATGGATCCTGATATTTTTTTAAATTCTAAAAACATGATTTTGAAGTATTAAAAAATTATGAAAAAAATCCTACACGTAGATATTAGTGTACTCTATCCAACGGACAAATTCTCATCCCGCAATACTTTGTATTCTGGGCTCAACAAAAACTACAAAATCTGAAAGATTTTAATGGTTTGAAATCTGGCACTGTTCACTACTCCATATGTCAGATTTTGATTTTTTGTACAGCCCAGAATACAAAGTATTTCGGGCTGAGACTCTGTGTATTGGATAGAGTACATTAATGTCTATGCCTCTGAAAGCCACCTCGGATATACTATGGAGTTAACGGCCAAGAAACCTGTTTGTAATGTTGCACTTCCCAACTCATCACAATCCTATAATGTCCACTTGGATTGTTGATTGGGTGGATTTAACTGCGCTACCAAAGAAAATGAATCTATTTGCACAGTTGCATTCAGATGAACTGCCCCTTTTCAAACCGAATTTCGGTGTTGTCACCCTTTTATCCAAAAAAGAAAATGCAGTTCAAATTCAGCAATACAGACCTATTTGTCTTCTAAACGTTAGCTTCAAGATTTTTACGAAGGTAGCTACAAACCGTATATCTGTGATTGCTCACAAAATAATTAAACCCACTCAAACAGCTTTTATGCCTGGTCGGCACATACTTGAAGGAGTGGTGGTATTACATGAAACTATCCACGAGATTCATAGGAAAAATATGGACGGGGTTTTATTCAAGATTGATTTCGAAAAAGCCTATGATAAAGGTAAATGGCCTTTTTTACAACAAGTTCTCCATATGAAAGGTTTTGATCCATTATGGTGCAAATAGATTGATAATTTCGTACGGGATGGTAGTGTGGCCGTTCGTGTCGATGATGACATAGGTCACTACTTTCAGACAAAGAAAGGACTTCGTCAAGGGGACCCCTTGTCCCCTATGCTCTTCAACATTTTTTTGGACATGCTTGCTTTACTTATTGCTCGAGCAAAAGAAAGTGGTCAGGTAGCTGGACTAATACCCCATCTGGTAGAAGGGGGGTGTCCATACTACAATATGCAGATGATACAATCTTGTTTATGGCACATGATGTCCAAAAGGAGGTCAATATAAAGCTTATACTTTGTATCTTCGAACAACTTTCCGGTCTAAAAATAAATTTCCACAAGAGTGAGATTTTTTGTTTTGGTCGGGCAGCGGAACAGGAACAAATATATAAGCAGATTTTCGGATGCGAGTCGGGATCTTTGCCGTTTAGGTATCTAGGGATACCTATACATCGCAGGAGACTTCGGAACTCTGAATGGAATCCAGTAGAAAACAGATTCGAGACTAAGTTGGGTTGTTGGCAAGGAAAACTTTTATCCTACGGGGATCGGCTTGTTCTAATTAACTCTGTGTTAACTAGTATGCCTATGTTTATGTTGTCTTTTCTAGAAATACCAAAGGGTGTAAGGAAAAGATTAGACTATACTATCGTTCACGGTTCTTTTGGCAAAGTGATGAACAAAAAAAGAAATATAGGCTATCTAAATGGAACATTCTCTGCCGACCAAAAGACCAGGGGGGCTGGGTATTGAGGTGCTAGAACTCAAGAACAAGTGTCTATTAAGAAAATAGTTATTTAAATTAATGTCCGAGGAAGGGGTATGGCAAGAGTTGTTACACAATAAGTATTTACAAAATAAAACTTTAGCGCAGGTCGTGTCAAAACCGACTGATTCACCTTTTTGGAAAGGACTGATGGAAGTGAAAGATGAGTTTTTCGCCCGGGGTTCTTTCAAAATTGGAGACGGTAAAAGAATTAGATTCTGGGAAGATGTGTGGCTAGGAGAGACGTCTCTCGCCCAACAATATACATCTCTATATAGTATTATTCATAGAAAACATGTCCTTGTGGACTCAGTTTTAACTCGTGTACCTTTAGACATCACTTTTAGACGGGAAATAAATGGGATGCATGGTTGCATATTTGAGAGAGACTTATGGCTATTTCCTTGTCAAACGAGAAGGATAAGTTTATATGGAATCTTACCGAGAAGGGTGTGTTCTCGGTAAAATCCATGTACGAAAATCTTTTAAATGATCACCCACGTTTTCCATCTAGATATCTTTGGAAAATTAAAATACCATTGAAGATTAAAATTTTCATGTGGTTTCTTAATTCAAAGGTTCTTTTAACAAAAGATAATCTTGCTAGGCATAATTGGAATGGTTGTAAAAAATGTTGTTTTTGTGACGAAGACGAATCAATTGAACATTTATTTCTTCTCTGCCCTTTTGCGAGAATTCTTTGGCGAATGATATTTTGCACATATAACCTACCACCCCTAACCAATGTTTCTAATATGTTTGGTAATTGGCTTAACGGTGTGGAAAAGATGGATAAAAGCAGAATCTGTATTTGTATTTCGGCATTATGCTGGTCCATTTGGAAATGTCGCAATAATTGTATCTTTAACAAGGCAAAAGCTCCATCTTTTTTGCAGGTTATCTATATGGTGGCGCATTGGATCCAATTATGGGCTCTTCTACTTCCGGAGCATATGCGGCAACCCATGGTTTCTGGGTGCACCCGTCTTGTGGAGGTTACTACGGTTTTTTTCAGCCAGGCTTCGTGGCGTCATTCTAGCCGACTGACGAATGTATAGCATGGGTTTGAGTTTTTATTCAGACGGTTGGTTTGTGTATCAACTGTAGCTGATACGAGCTTTGTAATGACACTTATCTGGAATCTGAACTTTTAATAAAGATGGCTGTGTGCATCCCTTGGATGCAGAGGCCGGGGTAAATCCCCATTTCGAAAAAAATTATATTACATACATATAGGAAAATGAGATGGTGGGTACCAGACTCCAAGCCATATATCTTTTCATGTTGATGCCATATATCTTTTCATGTTGATGCTTACAAGACGTGCAGTCTGATTCAGCTGTGCCAAGAGCCAAGAGGACCGGCTTGCAGGGCCGGCTCCGACCCATGGCCAACATGGGAACGCCCTAGGGCCCATGCCTCTGTGCGTGCGTGCATGTGTGTGTGTGTGTGTGCGCGCGCGTGCGCATGTGTGTGTGTGGAGAACGATGTAGGCCGCCTCGGCCACTCGTGGAATTCAGTGATTACCACGACGCCCGCTAGTTTCATGAAACGAGCCATACTAAGGCAAACTGCTTTAATTTGCGTAGTGCATATCTGCTTTTGAGCAATAAAAATAGTGAAGACGATGTTACCTAATAATATAGGTGATTAATTCATGAATAACTGCAGACATGGTTACACCCTGCGGGTACACAACCTTAGCATACCTGGTACAGCCCAAGGAAGGCCCACGGTAAATATACGCCGGCCCATGAAGACTTTTGGGTGGCCAGGGCCCATGACGCCTTCGGATCCTTGGAGAGCAAGACTAGAGTAGATAGAAAATTCAAAGGGATAAACCGTAAAACCTGTAACCGACTCGATCTGTGCCTGGGACCTGCCTACCTCTATATAAAGGCCAGGAGGGCACGACGAGGAGGCTCTCTTACAATCTCTCGCACACCACCGCATACACACCTCCACGCCAGATTGCATCTGCGCACCCCTGTAACCTTCGGTTCCACCGTAATCAAGAGCAGACAAGCAGGAGTAGGGTTTTCCCTCCGGGGGCCTGAACCTGGGTAAACCTCGTGTCCCCTTGTTGCTTCTTTGCTAACCGTTCCGCGATCTCCAGCATCCCCATCTTCTCCAAAACCCAAGTCCATAACAATGGGCATTGACGAGATTAAACCTCATCAATTGGCGCCGTCTGTGGGAACTGGGGACGTTGATTGTGCGATCGTGACGGTCCCAACCCAAGCGATCTACAACTCCGCGGCGACGGAGAGTCATATCCTCTTCGGCGCCTTCGACTTCACCGCACACTCACCGGCCACCCTGAAGGACTTCGAGCCCGTTGGCGACAGACTCGAGATCTTGTTCGGGAGCTTCTGCTTCTAGGTGGGGCAGACCGGCACTCTCCGCCTCCTAGAGCGGGTGCCTCTGCCGTCGATCAGGTCTGCTTCATGGGCTCCGCACCCCGTGCTACGCACATCACCATCGACAGATGAGTCCTATGACAGCAGCAGCTGCAACTCAGATCTGTGCGATCCACCATCGGATGAAGGGACCTACGGTTTCGGATCCGAAAGCTGCGGTAGCAGCAATCCGATCTACGAGCGCTACCAGTGCTCCGCGGTCATCCAGAGTGACGTGGATCAGGAACACAATCCGCCACCCAACCCGCAGGATAGAAACGTGTAGGGGTTCGTAGCATGGAAAACAAAAATTTTCTATCGCATACAAACAAACAAGCCAAGATCTATCTACTAGATTGTAGCAACGAGTCGATGGAATAACTCACCCTCGAAGATTCCAAAGTGTTTAACGAGAGCAGATTCTCGTGGGTGATGTAGTCATACTCTTTCCGATCTCAAGATCGCGTAGACGATCCTTCCGGCGCCGCGTTCCCGCAGCGCTCCCGCAGTCGGTCACACGTTCGGTACTCGACGAAGACCTTCCTCTCCCTTGTTCCAGCAGGCAGCGGAGGTTGTAGCACTCTCCTCGCGATTCCGGCAGCACAACGGCGTGGTACCGGAAGTAGAGGGGAGATCCTGCAGGGCTTCGCCTTAAGCCGGTGCGAGTATGGTGGAGCTTATGAGAGAGGCTATTAGTGGTCTAGTAATTAGACACACCAATTAGAGGGCTCTAAACCAATTAGAAGGCTCTAAACCGAATAGCTCTAAACCGGGGTCTAGATCTAGGGTTTAGTTTAGAGGATAGGAAACTTGTGTGTCTAGGAGGGGAGCCCTGCCCCTCCTTATATAGGTGGGAGGGTGTGGGCGCGCCAGGGGAGGGAGGGAGTCCCTCCCCAACTCGGCCTTGGGCTGGGCGCCGGCCTGGAGGAGTCCAACTCCTCCTCCAGGTTGGTTCCAACTCCTCTTGCTTGTTTCCCACAGTTTCTTGTTTTTGGCAGTTTGACTTTCAAACTGGACATTTGACTTTTCTGTTTTAGGATTCAATTTAATCCTATATTTGGGACAGCAAGAACACTTAGTACATGATGCAATCATTCCAATATGTAATGACACATTCATGTACCCCTTCCCCCCCGGAGTGCCGGACAATCCGGAACCTTCTAGAATATCCCCGATGAAAACACCGGAATCATTCCCGAACTCCGAAACGGGACTTTCCTTATATGAATCTTATTCTCCGGACCATTCCGGATCACCTCGTGATATCCCGGATCCCATCCGAGACTCCGAACAACATTCGGTCTCTTTCTCATAATACCATAACTACTCAAACAACGTCGAATCCTTAAGTGTGTCTCCCTACGGTTCGTGAATTATGCAGACATGATCGAGACACTTCTCCGAACAATAACCAATAGAGGAATCTGGAAATTCATATGGCTCCCACATATTTCTACGATTACTTTGCGATCGAATGAACCACTTACATACGATACCAATTTCCCTTTGTCTCACGATATGTTACTTATCCAAGGTTATGATCGTCGGTATCTCTGCATACCTAGTTCAACCTCGTTACTGATAAGTACTCTTTTCTCGTTCCCGTGATATGTGATCCCTTGTGACCAAGTCACATGCTTGCAAGCTAATTGGATGACATTTCACCGAGAGGGCCCAGAGAATATCTATCCGTCATGTGGATGGACAAATCCCACTCTTGATCCATGTGTTTCAACCAATACTTTCCGAATACTCAATGCCACTTTTATAGCCACCCTGTTACGGTGTGGTGTTTGATGACATCAAAGCATCCATCCAGTAAAGGTGATATGCACGATCTCATGGTCGAAGGAATTAGGTTACTATGTATCAGAAAGCATATAGCAATTGAACTATTGAAATGACTTGATCTTTATGCTACGCTTATCTATAGGAGTATGTCCATCACATCATTCTCCTAATGATATGATCCTGTTGTTAATAACATCTCTATGTTCATGATCAGGAAACAATGATCATATATTAACCAACAAGCTAGTTTAACAAGAGGCTTTACTAGGGACTCTTATTTTAGTTTACAAATCACACAAGTATTAATGTTTCCGGTTAATACAATTATAGCATGGTATGTAAACATTTATCATAAGTATGAAGATATGATAATAACCTATTTTATTATTGCCTCTTGGGCATATCTCCAACAGTCTCCCACTTGCACTAGAGTCAATAATCTAGTTTCGAACCTTTGTGTATATAACACCTATGGCTTTCCGGTGTTGTATGTACACGATTGCTAGTGGTCAACTGATCTCCGGATCTGACACTTCCAGGTCCGTGTGTAATTGCATGTCTTTGCGTCTGTACGCATCACTCATTCTCTAATGAGATGGCTTTGTATAAATTTGGTCTTTCGGTGTGACCTTTAGTTCTTTGGGGTTAAAACATGTTGACAATATTGTCGTACAATATATCTTCATAGTATTATCCCGCTGCGAACTACACCTAGTTTGATAACAAACTACTTGACACAAATGCCCTCTTTTGCTGCTATAATAGCAGTCATATACTTAGCCTTTTGTTGTAGTATCTGTCACAATGTCTTAACTTTGGAAATCATCCAAATCCATTATGGAACTCACTTTCCATTATATTGTGCCACCCTTAGTTTAGATTGAGATAAACTTAATTTGTACTTTGTGACAAAGCTAGTATCAATGTAGTACTTTTACAATGAACTAACCATCTATTTGTCACTTCTACAAATATTATACTCTTAGTTCTTTCAGAAAATCATAAGAATATCCTTACTATTGTCCAATGATCATCTTACAAATCATTCTGGTATATGCTCACAACATTTAGAGCATAGGACATATCTGGATTTGTACATATCACAGTATGATTGATATAAATACTCTTTGTGATCTCATACATCAAGTATCAATCTATACTTGATTATTTGTTTCACTTTACCAAATGTCAATACACTTGAATATATCATCAACATTGAACTCATTCAATCCTTTCTGTGCGACAAGAACCTTCTCTTGTAGTTTCTATATTGAACTCATTCAATATCTTGTCTATGTACTTCTGGCACAACCATATTAGCGTCTATTGATGCCAAATATTTGGGTTTTGCCTAAGTCTTTCATCGGGATGAAATTCTTAATATGTGTTAATAAAAGATACATTATTTCCAATCAACAATATGTCTTCCACATAATGTATTAGAAACATGTCTTAGCGCTCCCACTTAATTTCTTGCAAATGCAAGCATCTTCATTGTCTCTGATGAAATTAAACCCTTTTAACAGTTTCATCATAGTGAAGATTCCAACTCCGCTATGCTCACTCTAACCATTGAAGTTTGCATATGCTTTTAGCATCCTTTGAATTAACAAAACCCTATGGACCGTGTTATGCACATGTCCTAGGTAACGATTCTATTAGAAGAACTTGTTTTGTTTATTCAACTTCCATATAACAAATTATATGTAGTGGTTGCTACATTAATCCGTCTAGACTAAATATCACTATGAAAGATCAAATCTTGTCATAGTCAACCTTTGAACATTGTTGTGAACTCTTTCCCAACATGTCGACTATTTCTTTATAGATCCAGACACAACTATAAGGTCTTACACCTTTCTCGAGGGTCCTTCAAGTTCAAAACTTGATTTCTCGTGTATGGAACTATCACGGATTTTATGGCTTCAAGCCATTTGACGGAGTCAGGGCCCATCATCGCTTCTTTGTATGTAGTCGGTTCATTATTCTCAAATTATGATTCAACCCTCAAATCTTGGTATTTGATTGTTCATCCGACCTACTTGTTTCAATAGGAACTTGGATCTCCGTGACCACAACCTTTGAGGTACGTGAACCATGAGCATTGTTGCTGCCTTCGAAACACTTTTCGGCGCTGCGCAACTCTGCACATATAGCTAAGGTTCTTTTAACCTTATCAAAGTTTCTATTGTCCTCCCACTTAACTTTTCACGAAAAATTCCTTCTCAAAGAAACTTGACGTTTTAAGTGACAAACACTTTTGTCTCCGATGTTATGGAGGAGTACTTAACAGTTATTCGAAATAACATACAAAGACAGGTTCATCCGACTTTGGTTGCAAACATCTTTCTTATGCATAGCATACCAATGTTTAAGAAAGGACAACTTGGGTTTTATCCCAAACCATAACCTTATATGGTGTCATTTCAACGGATTATGATGGAGCTCTTTTCAGTGGAAAAACGGTAATCTCTAAAGCTTTTAATCTTTAAAATACAATGGCAGTTTTATGAATTACACCTTTCGATCTTACCATGTCAAACAAGGTTTAATTACATATCTCGAACGCTCCATACTCTTATGGTGTTTCGGGAAATGCAAATCCACGGAACGATTCCTTAAATCTTAGGTATTATGCTAAACTTGTAACTCAAATATCTTCCTTTATGATCTTTATCATAAACTGTTTATATTCTTGTTACAATGATTTTGCACTTCATCTTGAAAGTCTTTGAACTTTTCAAATGTTTCATACTTCATCCTTATTAAGTAAATATTCATATATTCACTCAAATTTTCGGAGAAAGCATATGAAGTTGAAATCCATCGCTCTTGACTACACATAACGGACTTCGTACAACAATATGTACAAGTTCCAATAAGCTAGTCATTCGTTCCCTTTTGGCCTATGAACGAAGTTTTAATTATCTCTAGGAAAGTTTCACAAGCGTCATATGATCAAAAATCAGAAGACTCCAAAATTCCATCCACATGGAGTTTCTTCATGTTATCTTTCCAATATAATTCAAACAGCGATGTCACTTCCTAAGTGATCTTTCAATCAATTTGTCTTTTGACATTTTAGCACTAGTTTTATGGATGTGATTTCTCCAACGAGATTTGCGAATCATCCATCTTTTATGGATTACGGCAATTATTTGAACAATCCTTTTGTTCTCATAATACCTGATAAAACAAATCTTGAAGGCAAGCTTTGATGTTTAACAAGCAACACAATAACCCTTTATTTTGTTCTCGATGAACATCATCACATATTCTTTTGCTAGTTACTTAGGCCATTGTAGTTCATGAATTGTGTTGTTTCGTATGACGATTCACACCAACAAATTCAGTATCAAATACTTAAGAACCACTTTGTTTAACAAGCAAAGAATATAGCCATAACATGTATATCATCTATATACTTAAACTGAACGATTCTAGTCTTTTCTTTTCTGCCATATATTTATGAGATTCTCTTTCAGTATTTCCTTTTCAGTTTGAAAGAATCTATCAACATCAATAGTGGAGTCATACATATGACATCTAATCCAAAGGGTGTATAATTAAATACCAATGTCTTTGGACTTGCACTTTGAAGTAGATCACCATCATCAAATGTTTGGTGTTCTTTCAAATTCCTTTATTTAGTAATCTCTTGGTGTAGTAAGTATTTTACCTACATCAAATATTCACCCTCATCATGGAATCGTCCATGATCAAGCTACTTTTAGCTTATAACGATGAATTATGAGTATAATGTTGCTATCCAAAACCTTTTGGAGGATTAGGACAACAAGTGTCTCCAACCTTTTTGCAAATTCTCATCAAATATGAGAACATGACTTTTGCCATATTATACTCTATCATGTTGCAACCAAAACTTCGTTTCAGACATCACAATATCTTCCACACATCATGGTTTCTGAAACAACTCTTTTAGATCCTAGATAACCTTGATATTAAGGGAATCCTTTGAATATCAAGAATCATGGATACAAACATGATACTTATATACTAACACTTGGAATTGTTACTCTTGATTTAATACTAATTATTAAACTTCATGGAGTAACCGGAACTTACTGAAAGTTTGCAATAGGACTTTTAAACTTTAGATTAACACTTAAAACAATACGATACCAGTCCGTAAAGTATCTAACCAGAATTCTATAGTTCTATCATCTCAATTATAACTAAGCGCAAGGTGGTAAACGGATGCCAATGACTACAACAACTATGCAAATTCACTTTGATTTAGTTTATGATAAATTGAGTTCTAATTAATAATTAAATTAATCTAGGTGAACTCCCACTCAAAACAATATCCCTCACATTGTTTTAGTGATCACACGAACCAAATCCACCACATCAAAACCGATCATCACGTGAGTTGATGTAGCTTCAATGGCGAACAATCAACATGTTCATCATATCTACTATATGACTCATGCTCTGCCTTTCGACAATCCGTGTTCCTGAGGCCATGTCTGTACATGCTAGGCTCGTCAAGATCAAACCTTAGCTACCGCATAAGCAAATCTGGCTTGCTTACGTTGTATTCACCCGCGGAATCAAAGACACCCGATCATCACGTGGTGCTTCGAAGCAGCAAGCTTTGGCAACGGTGCATACTAAGGGTGAACACTTTAGAACTTGAAATTTATGTGCATGAGGGATCATCTTATAATGCTACCGTCGTCTACTAAGCAATACAAGATGCATAAAGGATTAACATCACATGCAATTCATAATATGTGATATGATATGGCCTTTCTTCTTTGTGCTTCTGATCTCCATCTTCAAGCACGAACATGATCTCCATCATCACCGACATTGCATCAAGGTCAATGACGCTTCTCCATGGTTGTCGTCCACCGGCTTCAACCTATTACAACTACTTTGAATAGACACGCGGGTCTTAACAGAAATTTAAAGACAACCATATGGCTCCTGCCGGTTGCTGACTTACAATAAGGAACATTGCATACATCATATATAATCACAATCATGGCCATATCACATCACTGCACACCCCTGCAAAACAAAGTTAGACGCTTCTACTTTCTTTGCATATTTTACGTGGTTTGGGGCTTTCCATAAGAGTCGTTCTAACTTACGAACAAGAACCACAACATTGATACTAGCATTGTTGATTACCCGTTGTAAATTGGATCTTAACTATGCTAGGAGAAACAGGCACCCGCAAAGCCACTTATGCAATACAAGTTGCATGTCAAACGTGGAGCAAGTCTCATGAACGATGTCATGTAAGGTTAGCCCGGGCCGCTTCATCCCAACATACCGCAAGATGCAAAGTACATAAGAAGCAATCGACAATAAAAGCATCAACGCCCACAATGACCATTGTGTTCTACTCGTGCAACAGATCTACATATAGACACGGCTCTGATACCACTGTAGGGGTTCGTAGCATGGAAAACAAAAATTTTCTATCGCATACAAACAAACAAGCCAAGATCTATCTACTAGATTGTAGCAACGAGTCGATGGAATAACTCACCCTCGAAGATTCCAAAGTGTTTAACGAGAGCAGATTCTCGTGGGTGATGTAGTCGTACTCTTTCCGATCTCAAGATCGCGTAGACGATCCTTCCGGCGCCGCGTTCCCGCAGCGCTCCCGCAGTCGGTCACACGTTCGGTACTCGACGAAGACCTTCCTCTCCCTTGTTCCAGCAGGCAGCGGAGGTTGTAGCACTCTCCTCGCGATTCCGGCAGCACAACGGCGTGGTACCGAAAGTAGAGGGGAGATCCTGCAGGGCTTCGCCTTAAGCCGGTGCGAGTATGGTGGAGCTTATGAGAGAGGATATTAGTGGTCTAGTAATTAGACACACCAATTAGAGGGCTCTAAACCAATTAGAAGGCTCTAAACCGAATAGCTCTAAACCGGGGTCTAGATCTAGGGTTTAGTTTAGAGGATAGGAAACTTGTGTGTCTAGGAGGGGAGCCCTGCCCCTCCTTATATAGGTGGGAGGGTGTGGGCGCGCCAGGGGAGGGAGGGAGTCCCTCCCCAACTCGTCCTTGGGCTGGGCGCCGGCCTGGAGGAGTCCAACTCCTCCTCCAGGTTGGTTCCAACTCCTCTTGCTTGTTTCCCACAGTTTCTTGTTTTTGGCAGTTTGACTTTCAAACTGGACATTTGACTTTTCTGTTTTAGGATTCAATTTAATCCTATATTTGGGACAGCAAGAACACTTAGTACATGATGCAATCATTCCAATATGTAATGACACATTCATGTACCCCTTCCCCCCCGGAGTGCCGGACAATCCGGAACCTTCTAGAATATCCCCGATGAAAACACCGGAATCATTCCCGAACTCCGAAACGGGACTTTCCTTATATGAATCTTATTCTCCGGACCATTCCGGATCACCTCGTGATATCCCGGATCCCATCCGAGACTCCGAACAACATTCGGTCTCTTTCTCATAATACCATAACTACTCAAACAACGTCGAATCCTTAAGTGTGTCTCCCTACGGTTCGTGAATTATGCAGACATGATCGAGACACTTCTCCGAACAATAACCAATAGAGGAATCTGGAAATTCATATGGCTCCCACATATTTCTACGATTACTTTGCGATCGAATGAACCACTTACATACGATACCAATTTCCCTTTGTCTCACGATATGTTACTTATCCAAGGTTATGATCGTCGGTATCTCTGCATACCTAGTTCAACCTCGTTACTGATAAGTACTCTTTTCTCGTTCCCGTGATATGTGATCCCTTGTGACCAAGTCACATGCTTGCAAGCTAATTGGATGACATTTCACCGAGAGGGCCCAGAGAATATCTATCCGTCATGTGGATGGACAAATCCCACTCTTGATCCATGTGTTTCAACCAATACTTTCCGAATACTCAATGCCACTTTTGTAGCCACCCTGTTACGGTGTGGTGTTTGATGACATCAAAGCATCCATCCAGTAAAGGTGATATGCACGATCTCATGGTCGAAGGAATTAGGTTACTATGTATCAGAAAGCATATAGCAATTGAACTATTGAAATGACTTGATCTTTATGCTACGCTTATCTATAGGAGTATGTCCATCACATCATTCTCCTAATGATATGATCCTGTTGTTAATAACATCTCTATGTTCATGATCAGGAAACAATGATCATATATTAACCAACAAGCTAGTTTAACAAGAGGCTTTACTAGGGACTCTTATTTTAGTTTACAAATCACACAAGTATTAATGTTTCCGGTTAATACAATTATAGCATGGTATGTAAACATTTATCATAAGTATGAAGATATGATAATAACCTATTTTATTATTGCCTCTTGGGCATATCTCCAACAAAACGGTGGGAACAGAAGAATCCAGTCCCCCACCCAATGGGGACAACACCGATCGGGTCATCCACCTCAGCAAGGAGGGATGGGCTCAAGCACGCGAGGTCGTAGCAGGCAACAAGATCCTTCCCGCCGATGCCTCACGGGACCTGCTGATGGCGTACCACATGCTCCTAATCGAGGAGCACAAGAAGCAGGTGAAGATGCAAGAGGTGCTTGACAAGCACAAGCAAGCAGCCTCGGAGTCCAGCGCGCCGCGAGCTGCGCTCTCCGCCATGGGCATTGGCTCCAGCTCGCACGGCAACCAGGGCAACAAGCACCGTTCTCGGATGGAGAACATGGACCCCAAGGAGCGTCGCAAGGTGACTCGGGCCCTCAACGCGTCCTTCATGGAGATGGACGCCGACGGCAACGTCATCCCAAAGAAACCGCAAGCCGCAATCATGGCGGCCATCGCGTACCTCGCGTACCTCTGGATGGAGAACATGGACCCACCCGAAAAGGGCCATGCATAAGTCCGCGCTTACCGAACTCGGACTCGTCGGAGCTGCGCTCCACGGAGAAGTTCCTGCGGAGCCAAAGAAGAAGGCTACGGTCAAGTTCAACCGTAGCCCCACACCTTCATCCAAAGATGAAGAGCACGACCTTCCTCGAAGGCATAAGAGCTCGCGCCATCGCAGTCGCGATTACGACGCCCGAAGCGAGCTCACCCAGCGCAAAATCGACAAAGCGCGTGCCAAGCGCACATGCTCGTCTAAATCAGAGATGGACAAAGACGAAGGAGAACTCTGCGGAGCATGATGCTTCAGCAGATCTGTCCGGCGGACACGGATGCCGCGGAATTTCAAGCTTCCTTTGGATACTCCGAAGTTTGACGGCACACAAGACCCCAAGGCGTGGCTCAGCGACCACCTGTCGTCCGTCAAGCTACACGGCGGGAACAAGGACACCGCCCTGCAATGCCTCCAGCTGCAGCTGATAGGCGCAGCCCGAATCTGGCTCAGCAGCTTATCATCGGGATCCATCCGAAGTTGGGAGGAACTGGCATACAGTTTCATCCGAAACTTCAAAGGCACCAGCAAGAGGCCAGCATCCATCAAGGAGCTGCGGGCCTGCACCCAATGAACGGGCGAATCCATTCGCTCGTACATACTACGCTGGTCCAACACCAAGAATTCTGCGGTGCACGTCTCCGAGGAGAGAGCTATCGATGCCTTCAAAGACGGTGTCAAACGCCAGGACATCAAGGAAGAACTTGGGCGCGTCAAGCCCAAGACACTTGACCACCTCATGGACATCGCCAACAGGTGGGCCGACGGCGAGGAGTCCGTCCACCGAGTGCACTCGAAGGAGGAAGACGACTACGGCCGGTGACGTGAACGCCGTAGCAAGAGAAGATCGCGCGTCTACGATGATCGCGATGGACCCGACATGGTCGCGGCTGGCTACGCCGACCACCGTAGTGACGGCAACCGCAACAACGGAGGATACCACGGAAGCAACTTCCGCGACGGAGGACGCCCAACGCAGTCGTGGCAGCGCCGTGGCCGCGACGACGGACCCTCAGCATATGAAAAACTGTCGGGTCCATGCACCATCCACTTCTACATCGACAAGCAGGATGGTAAGAAGAAGGCAAGCCACATGCTCAAGGACCGCCGTGAGTTCCAGAAACTCAGCGAGAGCATGACCCAGATGAGGCAGCAATCCCCGAACCCTGGGTACGGGAACGCACCCGCACCAGGCGAGATCGCACATGGATCTCCTCCACCACCACCTGTGGGAGGCCCGAACCACCCAATCGTACCCGCGCAATATAACGGTGGGCACGGGTACCCCGCGCCGAAAGGATCACTGATGATCCAAAAAGGGCGCCCAACGAACAGGGTGCAGAAGAAAATCACCCGTCAGATCAATCTAGCCATGATAGCGCCACCCGCCATCCCTGAGTACCTCAGCGGATCGAAATCCTGCATCACGTTCAGCCGTTCGGATCACCCTTGCCAGGTCTGTCGCCCAGGTCATGCTGCCCTGGTGCTTGAGGCGCAGATCGGAGGGTTCGACATGAGCCGCGTCTTCATGGACGGCGGTAGCGGCATCAACCTGATGTTCGCTAGCACCTTAGCAGCAATGCGGATCCCGCTGTGCATCCTGGAACAGTCCGACACAACATTCCATGGCATCGTGCCAGGAAAGGGAATATTCCCCATGGGAAAGATATGGCTCGACATCATCTTCGGCAAGCCGGATAACTTCCGATGCGAGCGACTCGAGTTCGAAGTGGTGGACTGGCCATCACAATACCATGCCATCCTCAGGCGCGTGGCATTCGCACGATTCCTGGCAGTACCGCACTACGTGTACCTGCTACTCAAGATGCCAGGACCCAGGGGCGTCATCACGGTCCATGGGAGCTTCACCTGATCGGACCACTGCGACAGGGACTTCAACAGAATCTCCCAGTCATTCGGCATGCAGGAGGAGCTCGTAAGGCTCCGCGAGGTGACGGACAACAGGGCAACCCCAGTCGCAAGACAGAACACACCAGACATGTCCTTTGACTCCACCGTCAACACAAAGAAGGTGCAAGTCCACCCGACGGACGCCTCCAAGACAGCGCTGATTGCCAACGATCGCAGCCCCACATAGGAAAGCGCGCTCGTCGAATTCTTCCGTGAGCGCTGGGAAATCTTCGCTTGGTGTCCTGCGGACATGCCAGGAGTTCGCAGGGAATTCGCCGAGCATGCACTCAACGTCTTTCTAGACGCCAAGCCCATCAAACAGTCCATCCGACGACTGTCCGACCTCGGGCCGAAGCCATAGGAGTCGAAGTCAACAGACTACTCGCTGCAAACTTCATCAGGGGGATCAAGGAGAGCGAGTGGCTCGCCAATACCGTGATGGTCCCCAAAAAGGACATGGACATCCTGCGGATGTGCGTGGACTTCACATCGCTGAACAAGCACTACCCGAAGGATCACTCCCCTCTCCCTCGGATCGACCAGATAATCGATTTGACTGCATGATATGAGAAGCTCTCCTTCCTCGACGCCTACTAAAGCTACAACCATATTTGACTGAAGGTCGAAGATCAAGAAAAACGGCGTTCATTACGCCGTTCGAAGTGTTCTGCTACAACACAATGCCTTTCGGGCTGAAGAACGCAGGTGCTACGTACCAGGGGTGCATGCAGGCATGCCTGATGGGCCAGATCAGCCGCAATATCCAAGTCTATGTCGACGACATAGTCATCAAAACAAGGGAGGAGAAGACGCTCATCGATGATCTCCGCGAGACGTTTGATAATCTTGACCGCTACAAGATCAAGCTCAACCCTGAAAAGTGCGCCTTCGGCGTCCCATCTGGCCAGCTGCTCGGCTACTTCATCTCCCAGCGAGGAATCGAGGCGAACCCGAAGAAAATCCGGGCCATAATGGCCATGGAAAAACCAAAGAACCTCAAGGGCGTCCAGCAGCTTGCCGGACGAATCGTGACATTGAGCAGGTTCATCAGCTGCATGGGCGAAAAGGCTCTACCGTTCTACCAGCTGCTACGCAAAGCAGACAAATTCGAGTGGACGCCTGAGGCGGACGACGCATTTGAAGACCTAAAGCGGCTGCTCTCTACCTCGCCGGTCCTGGTCACGCCAAAGGAGCGCGAGCCTTTACTGCTGTACATAGCAGCCACACACCAGGTGGTAAGCACCAAACTGGTGGTCAAGCGACCCGAAGAAGGCAAGACCCACGGGGTCCAACGCCCAATCTACTACCTCAGCGAGGTATTGACACCGACAAAGCAGAGGTACCCTCACTACCAGAAACTCGCCTACGGCGTGTTCATACGGCTCGTCGGCTGAGCCACTACTTCTAGGAGCATCAGGTGATGGTCGACAACGAAGCAACCCTGAACAACATCCTGAACAATCCGTAGGCCACAGGACGCATGGCCCTGTGGGGCATCGAGCTTTCACCTCTAGACATCGTCTATGAGAAGCGCCAGAAGATCAAGTCTCAGGTCCTCCCGGACTTCCTCGTACACTAGATGGAACTGCAGCTGCCAGACACCCTAGACATGACACATTCATGGACAATGCACTTCGACGTCTCCAAGCGCGAGGCCGGAGCAGGAGCCGGGGTCATACTGACCTCCCCGCAGGGCGACAAGATGAAGTATGTCCTCTGGATGAAGTTTCGAGCCTCCAACAACGAAGCCGAATACGAGGCCCTCATCCACGGCATGCGGATGGCCAATATCTGCGGCGCAACACGCCTCGTCATCTACGGTGACTCCAACCTCGTCGTCTAGCATACGATGAACGAGTGTGACGCGCACGCCGCCAACATGATTGCGTACCGCGCACTCTACAACACACTCGAAGGAGACTTTGACGGCTGCGAGCTTCGGCACGTTGGGAGAGAAAGCAACGAATAGGCCGACAGACTCGCCAACATCGGCTCCACCTGCGCACGGGTGCCACCAGGTGTGTTCCTCGAACAGATCTGCGTGCCATCCATCAAACGGAAGTTCCCAAAGGGATCACCCGAAGAAGCAGAACACTCGGGGGCTGCGCTACCCGAAGGACAGGAAGGACCAGAAAAACTCGACACATAGGTCGCAGTGGTCAACCTGATGCAGGTCATGGCAGTCGAAGAAACTTGGACGCGGCCATACCTAAGGTATCTGATAGACGGCGAACTGCCTGATAGCCCGACAGATGCCCTGCGCATATCTCGCCGGTCCAAGGCATTCACCATCATCAATGGCGAGCTGTACAAGCGCAGCATTTCGGGTGTACTCCAAAGGTGCGTCACCATCGGTGACGGCAAAACCATCCTCCAAGACATCCACGAGGGCATCTGCGACCATCATGCGGGCAGCCGCTCCCTTGTCGCCAAAGCTCTACAAGCTGGATTCTACCGGCCAACGGCCATGAACGACGCCAAGGACATCGTCCGAAGATGCAACGAGTGCCATAGGTTCGCAGATAAACCGCACGCACCCGGATCAGAGCTCAGGCCCATACCTTTGGCCTGGTCCTTCGCCCAATGGGGCCTCGACATGATCGGCAAACTGCCAAGGTCCCTGAAAGGAGGTCACGTCTACCTCCTAGTCGCAGTCGACAAATTCACCAAGTGGATTGAGGCCATGCCCGTCACTAACCAAAAGGGAAAAACTACTGTCAAGTTCTTTGAATCCATTGTCTACAGGTTCGGCGTGCCGCATAGCATCATCACTGACAATGGGTCGAACTTCATCTCCAAAGAATTCCAGGAATTCTGCGAAGACCTCGGAATCAACATCACATACGCCTTCGTGGCGCACCCGCAAACAAACGGGCAGGTCGAGAAGGCGAACGGCCTCGTCGGCTCTGGCATCAAGTAGCGCCTAATAAGCCCACTCGAGCGGCTCGTCGGAGCTTGGACACAAGAGCTACCCTCTGTCATGTGGATCCTGCGCACAACGCCAAACAGCTCAACCGGCTACACGCCTTTCTTCATGGTGCACAAAGCCGAAGCCGTGCTGCCAGCAGAGGTACGCCACAAGGCCCCACGGGTCGTTGCTTACAACGAAGCCGAATCGACGGCCGCACTCGAAGACGCCGTCGACACACTCGACGAGGCGCGTGACATAGCAGCAGCTCGATCAGCGGTGTACCAACAGAGTCTCCGCAACTACCACAGCCGACGGCTGCGCCCAAGGTCCTTCGTCGATGGAGACCTAGTATTGCGACTCAAGCAAGAGCGACCGAAGAAATTCGAGTCACCATGGGAAGGACCCTACATCGTCACCAAAGTCATCCCAGGTGGCGCTTATCGCCTCAAGCACGTGGAGTCTGGAGTCGCATACTCCAACCCATGGAACGTCGCACAGCTGCGATGCTTCTACCCCTAGCTACCTTCCTCTTTTAATTTCAATAAGGCTATTCAACCAAGGCTACTCAGCCAAACAATGTACCTCCTCCATTACGATATGAATAAATCTAAGTGTCTCGCCCCAAAATTTTGTTTACTGTTCGCATTTTACTCCATGCTACAACGCACTCGGGGGCTCCCCCCACCTCACGATTTCGTCGACTGAGGATAACGCGTGTACACCTGAGTAGCTGACCATGTCAGGTTAACGAAAAGGACACGTATACAAACAAAGCACTACGTGCTAAACAACAACATAACCATTACAATAAAGGGAACAATACGCCCAGTCAAATATATACAAATTTTACATCTATCTTTTTTACAGGTCCTACCTATTCTGAAGAATAACCTGCGCACGCTGCTCAAACAGATCTACGACTTGTTCGGCATAATGCCTTACAGCCGCATAATGTGGACACATATCCCACTCGCCACCATCCGGCCGAAGAGGCGGCCCAGCCGCCATAACAGATAGATCTACATCAGGATGATGTAACCGCAGAAGGGAGAGCGCGGCCTTCACCCCCGCGACAAGCTGATGTCGCACCAGTTCCCTGACACGATGGACATTTCGAAACTTCGCCAGCAGGCCAGAGAGAGTAGACGGCGGATCGTCCAGCGGAAACATTACATGCAGAACCGACGCTAACGAAGACTTCACCTGACGCAGCACCCGCGATACCTGGTGGACATGATCCTGCACTGTCGCAAGGACCATGGCATGGTCACGATCCATCCAAAAGAACCCGTCGGCCTCCATGTCCTGCTGAGTCAAGCAGTTGATCCGAACAGCAACACACTCCTTTTCCTCCCTCGGAGCAAGGTTAGCACCTACAATACTCGCAAAAAGTAAGATGAAAGGCCAACAAGCGCATCTGAAGCAATGGGCAACAGCTTGAAAAACTCACACTGAAGCTATTCGGACAAACAACGCAACTCCGCCATCAAGTACTCCTCTCTGGCAGCGCCTCGCTCCGCCTTCGATTTCCAAACATAGGCATGGCCACGCACCCCAAGCAACTCTTTCTCAAGGCCACGGATGCGGTTTCGAAGAAACACAAGTTGTGACGCACCATCCAGGGATGGCCGCAGCTGTGGTGCAAACGAAGTGTCAACGGGATCATCAACCGAAGGCCCCTAGAGTAAAAGAAGACAATGATATAAACGAGCAGACGAAGGAGCACATAAATCGGAAATTCATTATGTGCAGCAAAAATCCACTGCGTGGCACAAGGATCGTTCATAGACATAATTACAAGAAAGGAAGCAAAAGCTATCCTACAACTACAAGGCCTAAGAAGCTGCATCCTGAGTAGCCTCGGAGCCGGACTGCCTCCCCCTAGCCTCTCCCTGCTGCCTCAACACGTACTCAGCCAGCAGGTCAATCAACTTCGGCCCATAACGCTTACATCGAGCAGCATAGATGGTGAATGCTACCTCGGATCCGTCAGCAGCCGTCGGCATCCGGGAGGTGACCTGAGGAAGATCCAGCTCCGCTCCAGACGCCAGGGCCATTGCCAGCCCGACGGACGCGCCAATGCCTTTCTGCTTGCGTTTGTACACCGCAGGCGCTTCGAATGACAGCGCATCCGCCAAGGCATCGACATCCTCGAGGGCCACGCCCTTGGGGACGAGCTCCTTGTAGAAGCGCCCGAGAACCTCCTTGGCCTTGGCAAGCGAGCCGACCACGGTACTGCACCGGTCTTCAACCGCCGCAGCGGCATCATCCAGAGCACTTCCGTGCTCCAGAGCACCGTGATCAAACTCGATGCCCGCGGCATCTAAAGAAACAAAGGAAGCAACATAAATAAAAGCGCAGCAAGGAAAGACAAGGAAGCCGAAAAGAGAAGACGAATAAACTCACCCGAAACAGCCTTGGCAGCCGCCATCAGCTTGCCGGCTACCTGTCTCTCGCGCGAAGCCGTGGCGGTGGCGATCTGCTCCTCGCGGTTCGTTGCTTCCTGCTCGAGGCGCCCTTTCGCAGCAACGGCGTCCTCGGCCTTTTTCTCCGCTCACCCGAGGCTATTTTTGAGAGCATCAAGCTCACGGAGGTAGGTATTGTTGTCCTCTGCAATCAGCAGAACACTTATCAGATCGCAGGACAAGAAA
Source organism: Avena sativa (assembly GCA_916181665.1). Taxonomy (NCBI): domain Eukaryota; kingdom Viridiplantae; phylum Streptophyta; class Magnoliopsida; order Poales; family Poaceae; genus Avena; species Avena sativa. The sequence goes on along the minus strand of OV702299.1, from coordinate 496,581,724 downwards.
TGCAAGAGGAAGCAAAAGGATCAACTCATGTACGCACATTAAAACTGTTTGAAGCTGGCTTCCAACGCCAGGTGCTGCTGCACCAACTGGTTGGCGCCGTGCACAAAAGGCTGCAAAGGATACTACCCGTCAAACAAAGGCTCGGGGGCTACGCCCAAAGAACGAGCAAAATAAGTCACACATATGAAAAACGCTCGGGGGCTCCCCCGAGACTCAAAGAACAAACGACCAGCAGATCTTCCTACAGATACTCGGGGGCTCCCCCCGAGACAAGAAGCAAAAAACAACAATCAGCAGATCATCCGAAAAGACTCGGGGGCTCCCCCCTGCGATAGAAAACAAAATTACTTACGTGGTTAGACGGCGACTCCGAAGGTTAGCCCACAGTCTTCTGAGGGACAACCACCCGATCCTCCTACGGAGAAGGGTTCGAAGTAGCGCCCTCAGAGGTGGCCACCGTATGAGAAGGAGGAACAACCTTCGACTCCCCCACCATCTCCCGAGCGCCATCGCTGGAGGAGCTGTCGGAAGAGTGGCTGCAAAAAAAAGTCAGCTACGTACAAAGCAAACAGACAAGAGAAAGCAAAGAGCAACCAAAGTAAACTTACGAGTCGAGATCGCTCAAGTCGAAGACAGGCGGGGTTCTCCTGGCCTTCTTCTCCTCTTTCTTCTCTTCCTTCTTCCGCTTCGCCGGCGGGTGCGGTGCTACAGCCCGCACGGGCACGACAGGAATTAGAGAAGAAGAGCCCCATGACCCCCACTGTGACGCTCAAGGCACAGCGGGTTCCTAGGTGTCGGCGTAGTCGAAGCATCTGACGATTCACTGGAGCTCCGTGTCCTCTTGCGAGTGTGATCCTCGCTCGACTCGATGGCATCTTCGGCCGGCGACCGCGCTAATGGAAGCTCAGACATGGAGTCCACCACCTCATTGTCCGGTGCATCCGAAAATATGTTCAGGAAGTGGCGGCGACATGCCCGGAACCTTGAACTCCTGCGGAAAAGAAGCAAATTTGTCAGCACACAAGTAAATACAAGGAAAACACAGTCGAAAATAGCGCTACGCGCATGTCCTAGATCTACACCTGCAGAACCGGATGAGAAGCGGAGAAGGAGAAGTCAACGACTTCCCCGGGATATCTTCTCCAGCCTTGTATTTCAGCAGCGGACGAAGGACCCCCGTCAAGATCCCCTTGGAGAACTCCTCAGCCGAAACCCTAGTCGGATCACGGCGACCAGAATAAAGGAACATCGGGTGCGCCCTAGCCTGAAGCGGCTGCACCCGACGTTTGAGAAAAGTGCGGATGATATCCACACTGTTCACCTCTTTATCCGAAGTCAATTGAAGATCCTCCACTCGACGATAGAGAGCCTCTATCTCCGCCACCTCGCCATCCAAGATCTGGTTCTTCCAGGACCTTTTCGGCTCGATTCTCTGGGAGGGGTCGAAAGGAGCAAGTCCAAATTCCTTCCCAGCCACCGTGGAGTCGCGGATCTAAAACCATCGCCTCCGCCAGTACTGGACAGATTCGGACATAGAAAAGGAGAAGAAAAGAAGATTGGATTTGAGGGAAATGATGCAACCCCCAATGGGATAAACACCACCGGAGCCGGATTGCCTCTTCATGGAATAGAGTTTCCGGAAGAGGACAAAGTGCGGCTCGATATCGAGCCAGCACTCGCAGAAAGTGACGAAACAAGCGATATGAAGAAGAGAGTTGGGAGAAAGATGATGTAGCTGGATACCATAAAGGAAAAGCAATCCACGAAGAAAATCGTGGACTGGGAAGGAAAAGCCCCGAAGGACAAAGGCGACGAACATAACCCGAAACCCAATGGGTGGACGGGGAATTACCTCGTTGCCGGGAAGCTTGACGGCCTCCCTATCCTGCGGGATCAGGCCCTGTTCACGGAGCTTGCGGAGATCACTCTCACACGCCTCCGATCGCCGCCAGCCACCGTCGGTGACACGGGTCGTGGCGGAACCCTTCTTACCACCAGCGGCAGCACTGGTTCCAACCGCAGAGGAGGACTTCTTGGGCTTCCCCATCGCACTACAGCGGCGGCGCCAGTGAACACGCAGAATCAAGGAAGGAAATGATCGGGGAAATTCCAGCGAGCAGTGAGAAAGCTTAGAAAAGATGGGAGCAGTGAAACAAGAATGGCTGCGGTGAAAACAAATTAACTTTTCCCCAATGATTATAAGGACGAAGACGATGCACGACGACCGTCCATCGGGAAGACCTAGACACAACATCAAGATCTGACCGTCCACGTGTCAGTACAGCAGCGAACCGTCGCTCACACGCCGTCTACTACGCGCGGAAATCGAGGCGACGCCTTAATTATCTCCATGCCGCGCATGACCGGTCAACTCAAAGTCAGAAGGTGGGACCCATGCTCGTCCAGTCACGTCATCTCTGGCGCCGCAGACGCTTGAGGTCACCGATCGTCAGCACTGACGTCATCAAAAGCTATACTAGCAACGATTACAATTCGTCGGATACACAGCTACAAAGTACTCACTCGAATCTACGATTCGACTAACTACTCGGGGGCTACTCCTATCAGGAGCGCTGGCCGCGCACCCGAAAAGTGAACAAAACACTACAACACTGAACTATTTCTTCGAGTCCTACGTCGAGTCTGCGACTCCACTACGGACTCGGGGGCTACTCCCATAGGGAGGATGGATTCAAGCATCCGAAAAATTTGTGTCCTACAGACCTGGAGCCAAACAACGGCTGAATTAAAGTCTTTGCTCGAGTCTACAACTTGAACAGACACTCGGGGGCTACTCCCATAGGGAGTGCTGGTCGCGCACCCTATGAATTCTTCGAGTGCGATCCTTCGGATCAGCATGCAAAACTTTTAGGCAACTTTGCCCCAATTAACGCTAAGTGAGCAACGTCCTCCTTGGCCACCCGAAACACCTCCACGGTGATAAACATTCGGATGTTGTGTTTGCGACACAAAGATAAGACCTATAGATATCATCTGATGGCCTGGTAACGCACACGACCGCGCTCTGTTAGTAAGAATCCGTGCCAACAGGCGTGATGAAAAATTCCGACGGACGCGTTGGGTACATCATTTAAATTCAGTGAAATTCCACTCCTGTAAGTCCTCCGCGGCCCGAGTCGAATTATGCCAACATATGTTCCGGGTTCGAGTCGAGGGACTCGAATCTGAAGAAGGTCGTGTTGTTTTGTCCTAAGACAGTTAACTGACCCTGATCCGTCGGGAGAGTCAGGCACACGCATCAATAATCCCTACACACTTAAAACATTCTCTAGAAATACAGAGATAGCTGCACCCGAAGGATTGAAGAGGCCTCAGCCGAATCTACGATTCGACTGAATACTCGGGGGCTACTGACATGGTTACACCCTGCGGGTACACGACCTCAGCATACCTGGTCCAGCCCAAGGAAGGCCCATGACAAATATACGTCGGCCCATGAAGACTTTTGGGTGGCCAGGGCCCATGACGCCTTCGGATCCTTGGAGACCAAGACTAAAGTAGATAGAAAATTCAAAGGGGGAAACGCTAAAACCTGTAACCGACTCGATCTGTGCCTGAGACCTGCCTACCTCTATATAAAGGCCAGGAGGGAACGACGAGGAGGCTCTCTTACAATCTCTCGCACACCACCGCATACACACCTCCACGCCAGATTGCATCTGCGCACCCCTGTAACCTTCGGTTCCACCGTAATCAAGAGCAGACAAGCAGGAGTAGGGTTTTCCCTCCGGGGGCCTGAACCTGGGTAAACCTCGTGTCCCCGTGTTGCTTGTTTGCTAACCGTTCTACGATCTCCAGCATCCCCATCTTCTCCAAAACCCAAGTCCATAACAATGGGCATTGACGAGATTAAACCTCGTCAACTGCATCATTTGCTTCCTAGAACAAGGACTTCAATTTTCAATTCAAATTAACAGTGTAATGGATCGCTTTTGCAATCAGAATTTGATTTATTATGATATATTGGCAATTATCATTTTTTACTTAGGACAATTTCTACAATATATTTTTTAATTAGTACGAGCCAAAAATTATGGAAAAGGATACTCCTCCCCCAGGGGATCGATCCCCCGGGTAGTTGCTAGCTCTCGCTCGCGGACGCGACGTGCAGGGCCCACCACGCGCTTTTCTCTCCCCTGGCATTCTTCCTCAACTCCTCCCGTTCCCTGTTGCTGTCGCGCCGTCGCCCGCCCGACCCTGCAGCTCCGGCCGCCGCGCCGCCACACGCTCCTGCATCTCCGGCCGCCACACGCCCCTGTACCGGCCGCCACACAAGCACACCCGCGTCACCGCCTCTGAATCACGCCACCGCGATCCCGCGCTCCACCTACACCCCATGCGGCCCGCCCTCCCCTGTAGCTCGCCGGAGACCTGCAGCCCGCGCGCCAGGGTTAAGCTCCGCCGCCGCGCTCCTTATCCCCCTCGCGTCTGACGCCTCCATGAAGCCGGCCATCCATCTCGCTGGTCGCCCCTTACTCTTTCCCCTGGAGCGCCGATTTGCGCCGCCCGAGCCCTGCCTACCCTCTCCTCCTCCCAGTCGCCTCCCCTTCCATGGCCATAGGGGACTGGGGGAGCTCAGGATGTCGGTGGGTACGTGTTGCCGGAGCCGGTGGTGGAGCTGCCCACGACGGGAGGCATTTGCTCTCAGCGATAGTTTGTGTTGCTACCTGCGACCAGTGTTGTTGTTCTCTATGGCGCTTGGCGTTGCTATAATTACACATATTTTTCTATAATGTCTCCGACGAGATCTCTGATAGGGTCTTCGTGTTTGCTATATTAGCAGATTTTTTTTGCTACAACCTTTTTACGGGTTTGCTACAATAGCATATTTTTTTGGTACAAGTTTTGCTACAGCAGGCACAGGTGATATCTCCGGCGAGGTCGTTCATTTTGCTACATTAGCACTTATTTTTGCTAGCATAGTTTTATGGTTTTGCTACAATAGCATAAAGTTTTTGCTACACGGTCTTCGGAGGTCTACCGGCGAAAGTCTCTGGTGAGATCTCCGGCGAGGTCGGGTTTGCTACATTAGCACAACTTTTTTGCTACACGATCGCCGGCGATGTCTCCGGCGAACTCTCCGGCGAGGTTCAGTCTAATTTTCTTTTTTCTGGGTCGAACTGTCTTTTTGCTACGTTGTAGCAAAAGAGGGACTATTCGTAGCAAAAACGAGTATATCCCAAAAAAGAGGATACGTGGTTGGCTGGGAACCAGGGGATAAAAAACACAAATCCCCCAGGGGACGCGTAGTACTACCCAAAATTATTCACTCTCCGCCCCCTGGCGACACATATATTACCCTTAGGAGCCCATGCCACCAAGTTCGCCCTAGGGCCACGCAATCTATAGAGCCGGCCCTGGCGGCTTGGCCCTGCGTGCAAGGACACAACACCTAGGACACCGGTGAAGGAACTGCGAACTCAAAGGAGCACTGGCGTCATGCATGGCGAGGATGCCCGATGAGAGGGAACAGTTATTTTGCATTCCCTCATGCCTCCTACTCCAAACAGATTATATTGTGATAGCCACAATTCGGCTAGCAGTAGCAAATCAACTGAATGTAACTTTGCATGAATGGAGGCGTCACCCACTTGTGTAGAAAGCGTTTTCCTCCGACTTTTATGCAGGGTAGCCCATGACATGGACAGTGTAGTGAGCCCCACCCACTTGTAGTTAATATGAACATAGCGTACATCGATATTGCACGATCTGAGAAGCAGTCCTGTCTAGCCTTGTGGACACTGATATTTATGTCCAACTTCAATAATCCATCCATGACTACCATCAAGTCACGAGCATTAATTATTTAAGATACGTGCAGTGATTAATGCAGAGGTCGGGGCATTATTCCCCATTTCTAAAAAAATGCTCGTCAAGACTGCAAAGCAGTTGATGGTTCGGAGGTCTATATGTTCTTAGGACATTACACTGACTCACTCGACCAGAAGGGACATCGTTTGATACTTGGTGCCCAGCGATTCAGCAATAGCACCTAGACGAGTGCTAATTCTTAGTCGATTCAGAGGAGGCCACGACATGGACAAACAACACTGGAACATCAACTGGGCGATGGAGAAAAGCTCTTTGGCGTATGCTTGCAATTCCTCATGCCTCCCACTCCTAATCTTGCAACTTCTACTACTGCACAATGTAGGACAAATGGATAAACACGCCAATGGTAAGAACCAACAATATATCTACCTTTCCTACTTAGAGCTGAAACTTTTATTTTTGTGAGAGCTACCCAGGAGTGATCTAGTTGTGCTACCAAGGAACACAAAATACGTACCTTAGGTTCTATATATACTCCAACTTTAACAGAGGGTAACATGAATTGCACCAAGCACAAACAAATGTGGGGCCAGGAGTGAAATAAACTAGCTATCTAGTGTCCTCGCATGCATCTATCTCACAAATTAACTAACTCAACTAATCCATGCACTACAGGAATTGGAAGCTACGCCGACGGCCGGTCGCTACGCCGACGGCCAAACGTCGGGGCCGTCCGCGTAGCCATCGTCCAGGCCAGCCCCGCCAAGCAGCCATCGGCGTAGAATTGCCCTCGGCATATCCTATGCTATACCGACGGCTGCCCTCGGCGTAACTATTTTTTTATTTTATCTTATTAAATTTTGAAAAATCATAACTAAATCATTCTAATTCAGAAAATACAAATAATATATCAAAATTTGCAGAAAAACAAGACCTATCTATCTACACTCAAATATTATACATTTGTAAATAAAATTAAGTAAAACATAAAACATTATATATAGTTTAAAACAGGCATAAAAAATTCAAAAACGATTGAAACAATGTGAAACCTTCGCGTGGTGTCATATTATGTGACATAGTTATAAGGAAAAAATATCAAACTTGATATATTGATTATGTCTCAAAAAAACCTTCACAAAATGACCTATCTCATTCGAGGTTTCTTGGCTTTCGGGTCAAATGACCAATGTTATGGCTAGAATCAAGGCATAGTTTGTGATAATATGCCAATATTGTGCATATACATGCATCATGGGATGGCGAACAATGTTACAGGAGGAAGTTTTCCTTTTCTTCGCACCAAAAAACCATTTCCTATTTTCCGAGCACAAAAAATGGACGGTTTTGTGAAGCAGCCACCAAATGGATAATTCAAAATGCTACCACCATATTTTACAAAAATACTATACCACCTTATATGGACAATGTCCCAACAGGAGGATCCGAAACCTTCCCATCCACCTCTGATGAAAATGACAAATTCCTGCCGAATCGGTAGGAAGTGGGTCAGATATGAACTACAGGTACATGATCCGATGCTCATGTTTTTTTACAAAAATTATTTTTAGGTTCACAATATGCTATTTTATCAAAGATCCAATGCAAGTTTAGCGAGGCTCGGCCCCGAGCTAAGAATCTTCATGCCCGCCGTTTGACAAAGTTTGACGATAATTTAAAATTCAAAAACGATCGAAACATTGCGAAACCTTCACGTGGTGTCATATTATGTGACATAGTTATAAGGAAAAATATCAAACTTGATATATTGATTATGTCTCAAAAAAACCTTCATAAAATGACCTATCTCATTCGAGGTTTCTTGGTTTTCGGGTCAAATGACCAATGTTATGGCTAGAATCAAGGCATGGTTTGTGATAATACGTCCATATTGTGCATACACATGCATCATAGGATGGCGAACAATGTTACAGGAGGAAGTTTTCCTTTTCGTCGCACCAGAAAACTATTTCCTATTTTTCGAGCACAAAAAATGGACGGTTTTGTGAAGCAACCACCAAATGGCTAATTCAAAATGCTACCACCACATTTAAAAAAAATACTATACCACCTTATATGGACAATGTCCCAACAGGGGGATCCGAAACCTTTCCATCCACCTCTGGTGAAAAGGAAAAATTCCTGCCGAATCGGTAGGAAGTAGGTCAGATATGAACTACAGGTACATGATCCGATGCTCATGTTTTTTTACAAAAATCATTTTTAGGTTCACAATATGCTATTTTATCAAAGATCCAATTCAAGTTTAGCGAGGCTCGGCCCCGAGCTAAGAATCATCATGCCCGCCGTTTGACAAAGTTTGACGATAGTTTAAAACGGGCATAAAAAAATTCAAAAACGATCGAAACAATACGAAACATTCGCGTGGTGTCATATTATGTGACATAGTTATAAGGAAAAATATCAAACTTGATATATTGATTATGTCTCAAAAAACCTTCACAAAATGACCTATCTCATTCGAGGTTTCTTGGCTTTCGGGTCAAATGACCAATGTTATGGCTAGAATCAAGGCATAGTTTGTGATAATATGCCCATATTGTGCATACACATGCATCATGGGATGGCGAACAATGTTACAGGAGGAAGTTTTCCTTTTCGTCGCACCAAAAAACCATTTCCCATTTTCCGAGCACAAAAAATGGACGGTTTTGTGAAGCAACCACCAAATGGCTAATTCAAAATGCTACCACCACATTTTAAAGAAAATACTATACCACCTTATATGGACAATGTCCCAACAGGGGGATCCGAAACCTTTCCATCCACCTCTGGTAAAGAAGACAAATTCTTACCGAATCGGTAGGAAGTGGGTCAGATATGAACTACAGGTACATGATCCGATGCTCATGTTTTTTACAAAAATCATTTTTAGGTTCAAAATATGCTATTTTATCAAAGATCCAATGCAAGTTTAGCAAGGCTCGGCCCCGAGCTAAGAATCTTCATGTCCGCCGTGTGACAAAGTTTGATGATAGTTTAAAATGGGCATAAAATTTCAAAAACGATCGAAACAATGCGAAACCTTCGCGTGGTGTCATATTATGTGACATAGTTATAAGGAAAAATATCAAACTTGATATATTGATTATGTCTCAAAAAAACCTTCACAAAATGACTTATCTCATTCGAGGTTTCTTGGCTTTCGGGTCAAATAACCACTGTTATGGCTAGAATCAAGACATAGTTTGTGATAATATGCCCATATTGTGCATACACATGCATCATGGGATGTCGAACAATGTTGTAGGAGGAAGTTTTCCTTTTCGTCGCACCAAAAAACCATTTTCCATTTTCCGAGCACAAAAAACGGACGGTTTTGTGAAGCAACCACCAAATGGCTAATTCAAAATGCTACCACCACATTTTACAAAAATACTATACCACCTTATATGGACAATGTCCCAACAGGGGGATCCAAAACCTTTCCATCCATCTCTGGTGAAAAAGACAAATTCCTGCCAAATTGGTAGGAAGTGGGTCAGATATGAACTACAGGTACATGATCCAATGCTCATATTTTTTTATAAAAATCACTTTTAAGTTCACAATATGCTATTGTATCAAAGATCCAATGCAAGTTTAGCGAGGCTCGGCCCCGAGCTAAGAACCTTCATGCTCGCTGTTTGACAAAGTTTGATGATAGTTTAAAACGGGCATAAAAAATTCAAAAACGATCGAAACAATGCGAAACCTTCACGTGGTGTCATATTATTTGACATAGTTATAAGGAAAAATATCAAACTTTATATATTGATTATGTCTGAATAAAACCTTCACAAAATGACCTATCTCATTCGATGTTTCTTGGCTTTCGGGTCAAATGACCAATGTTATGGCTAGAATCAAGGCATAGTTTGTGATAATGTGCCCATATTGTGCATACACATGCATCATGGGATGGCGAACAATGTTGCAGGAGGAAGTTTTCCTTTTCGTCGCACCAAAAATCCATTTTCCATTTTCCGAGCAAAAAAACGGACAGTTTTGTGAAGCAACCACAAAATGGCTAATTCAAAATGCTACCAACACATTTTACAAAAATACTATACCACCTTATATGGACAATGTCACAATAGGGGGATCCGAAACCTTTCCGTCCACCTCTGGTGAAAAAGACAAATTCTTGCCGAATCGGCAGGAAGTGGGTTAGATATGAACTACAGGTACATGATCCAATGCTCATATTTTTTTACAAAAATCAATTTTAGGTTCACAATATGCTATTTTATCAAATATCCAATGCAAGTTTTCCTTTTCATCGCACCAAAAAGCCATTTTTCATTATCCGAGCGCAAAAAGAGGATTTTCTAAAGCAACCACAAAATAGCTAATTCAAAAATGAAGGGTTTGTGACTAATTGATATGCATATCATATTTGGATTCCTCTCATTTTTCTGATCAATTTAGACATATTATTTGTTGAATTCCGATTTACATATTTAAAGATATTAATTATTCCATATTAAATAGAAAAATACAAAAAATTAAAATTATTATATTTTTATTTGAATTCAATAATATTTTTACTTCTTCATTAATGTTACTTAAATAATTGATTGTAATTTCAAAAAATACAAACATGTGACATGATGATATAAGAGTTAATAGGATTGATATCATAGTATTGACAACAATGTATGAATTACTTTGCGGAAACAGATTCTAAAGGAACAAGTTAAGCGTGCTAGAGCCGGAGTAGTATTATAATGGGTGACCTGCTGGGAAGTTTCACTAAGACTGAAATTTAATTAAATATTAAGTGTAATTAGTATTAAAAATATTCAAAGTGGGAGATTAACGAGTCAAACAATTCAAACAATAAAAAAATTGAGAAAAAAAATAATTTTTTTTTATTTTTTTGCAACCGGCCGACAGGCTATGCCGACGGCTGCTACATATGCCGACGGCATTTCGATACTCCGATGACTTGAGCGTGCTCCGCCGAGGGAGATCTTTGCCGAGGAGGCTACGCCGAGGGCAGCCGTCGGTGTACCATACGCCAACGGCTTTTTGCCCTCGGCATCGCGCGCGTCCTGTAGTGATGCCACCACTGTCATCAAATGAGGATATGGTTGGTTACAGGGTTCTAGAATTCTTAATCAAGAACTTTCAGTATTTTTTTTTGAAAATGGGCGCATTTATTAACAAAACTGTTTAATGCTTACATGCGGCCTCTGCATAACCAAGATGCACACATCCACAGGAATGAAAAAACTAATGCATAAAATAGACAAACATTACAAAAAGTCACTATCAAAACAAATGTCTAGAATCTAAGGTAGATCAATCCTCAGATCATGCGGCAATGGGAGAAAATATCCCTTGCTGTGTCCTCCAATCGCGTACATTCCTTCACAAATAAGTCGCGAAACTCCATGTGTTGGAGAATATTCCATGATCGGAGGATAGCCGTGGCTCGATAAATAACCTGTAGAGGAGAAGACACAATTTTATTAAAAATCTTGTCATTTCTATAAAGCCATAGCGACCATATAATGGCAAGTGCTCCCACCCTAAACAAAGTTCTGTACTTATCAATAATTCCATGCAACCAATTACCAAAAATATTGGTTACAGAACGTGGAGGATATAAACCAGAAGCAATTTGGATGAATAACCATATAGAGCGAGAAAATTTGCAATTGAAGAATAAATGACGAATTGTCTCATCTTGATGACAAAAAACACATTGTGTACTTCCATGCCAATTCCTCTTTTCAAGATTATCTTTTGTTAGAATTACCCCTTTCCGTAGATACCATGCAAATATCTTCGTCTTAAGGGGTATTTTCATTTTCTAAATTTTACTATTATCATCGACCGGGATATCAGGTTGGACCAAAGCTTTATATAGTGAGCCAACAGAGAATTTACCACTTTCTAGTAATTTTCATTTGAACATGTCAACACCGTCTGATAATTGTATCATTGATAATCGTAATAATAGATTGTTCCAAGATAACAGTCTAGGTCCGATGAGACTTCTTCTGAAAGACATATTAGGAGGATAGTCTTTCATCACCATGGAAATTGTATCCCCTTTGTGTCCAACAATCGAATATAGAGCTGGATATTATTCGCGAAGAGTAGTTTGGCCAAGCCACTTATGTTCCCAAAACCTAATATGTGATCCACCCTTAATCTCGAAAGCACCAAAACGAAAGAAATGTTTCTTGGTAGCCATAAGACCCGCCCAAAAATGTGAATCTCTGGGTTTCCAAACCACTTGAGACACAGCTTTGGACCCCACATATTTCCTCCATAACATGGTTTTCCAAGCACCATCTTCTGTAAGTAGTTTAAAAAGCCATTTGCCCAGAAGCGCGGTGTTTTTGACTTGCAAATCGTGTATGCCCAGTCCACCAAACTCCTTTGGGCGGCAAACCACATTCCATCTGATCAGTCGATATTTCTTTTTCTCACTATCCCCTTGCCAAAAGAATCTTGAACGGAAATAATCCACTTTGTTCAAGACCCCTTTTGGTAATTGAAAAAACGAGATCATATACAGTACCATATTAGTAAGTACTAAATTTATGAGTACTAGTCTTCCACCAAGGAATAACAATTTACCTTTCCAACTATTAAGACGTTTTTGTAGCCTTTCCTCAACAATTTTCCATTCAACAATTGTGAGACGCCGATAATGAATCGGTATTCCCAAATAATTGATTGGAAACTGACCGTGACCACAGCCGAAAAGTTCAGCATATAGGTGGTCCTCGTTTTAGGCCTCGCCAAAACAATACAAATCACTCTGATGGAAGTTTATTTTAAGCCCAGATAGCTGCTCGAATGCTGATAATATTAATTTCAGATTCTTAGCCTTCTCCAGATCATGTTCCATAAAAAGAATTGTGTCGTCAGCGTATTGAAGAATAGAAAGTCCACCATCAATAAGATGCGGAACTACTCCTTCAATTTGACCATCAGTCTTTGCTCTCTCAATAAGGATAACCAATATATCAGCCACTATATTAAATAGTAAAAGCGATAATGGATCCCCTTGTCTCAGTCCTTTCTTGGTCTGGAAGTATTTGCCAGTATCTTCATTTACTTTAATGGCAACACTATCCCCAGACACAAACGACTGAATAAGAGCGCGCCACTCCTCAGAAAAACCTTTCATGCGGAGTGTTTGCTGGAGGAAAGACCAATTAACTTTGTCGTATGCCTTCTCAAAGTCAATCTTGAACGGTACACTATTTAATTTTTTTGAGTATAGTTCATGGATTGTTTCATGCAGAATGACAAACCATCTAGGATATTTCTTCCTTGCATGAACGCAGTTTGAGACAGGCTAACAACATTGTCAGCAACTGAGTTTAGTCTAATCGTGGCAACTTTAGTAAAAATCTTAAAGCTCACGTTAAGCAAGCAGATTAGACGATACAGTTGTATACGTTCTGCATTGTTAATCTTAGGCAGTAAAATTATATTGCCAAAGTTAAGTCTAAAGAGATCCAATTGAACGACTTGTAAAAACCCAAACAAGAACTTTCGGCATGATTGCAGGATTTCATTAGTAGCAAAGTTCAATGAAGAAACTACAGGTTCAGTGTAAATAAATTCACCTTATTGCAAATGGCAAGTATCGGAGGAAAAAGATCATTCAGTTTGAACAAGAGGAAGGAACGATTATAGGTCAAGAAAATATAAAAAACAACATCTCGAAGTTTTATAAGAAATTATTTGGTGCACATGCACAAAATTATTTCTCTTTGATTGAAATAAATATTTCGGGATATACCACAAATATCACCAAATGAAAATAGTTTTATTTCAACCGATTTCATAGAGAAAGAAGTGTATAAGGACATAATGAAAATCAAGCAGAACAAACCACCGGGACCGGGTAAGTTCCCAGCTGAGTTTTATCAGAAATGTTGGGACATTCTTAAAAAGGATATCATGAATATGTTTGTAAGTTTCCATAAATTAGAGTTGCCTTTATTTCATATAAACTTTGGTATGATAATTTTTCTAACTAAGAAGGAGGATGCAACTCAATCCAGCAATACAGACCAATATGTCTTCTTAATGTCGGTTTAAATTTTTTCAAGAAGGTGGGTACAAAAAATATTACTGAAATAGCACACAACGTAATTAGACAAACAAAATCAGTCTCGTTTATGCCCAGGAGACACAGCCAGGACGGTGTGCTGGTTCTCCATGAAACCATTCATAAGCTTCATAGGAAGAAAATGGATGGTGTCTTATTAGAGATTGATTTTTAAAAGGCATATGATAAAGTTCAATGGCCTTACTTACTACAAGTGTTGCGTATGAAAGGTATTTATTCGAAATGATGTGACTAGATTCAGCAATTTCTTAGTCGTCATTGCTTAGGTGTTAAGTGAATGATTAAATAGGTCATTATTTTTCGACTTAAATACCAAGGTGGTATGGGAATTCAAGTATTAGAACTAAAGTACTGATGTTTGTTGTGTAAATGGCTACACAAATTGCTCAATTAAGAAGGAGTTTGGAAGGACCTAATATAGAATAAATACTTACACTCAAAATCGATATCTCAAGTGAAAACAAACCGAACTAATTCAACTTTGTGGATAGGTCTTATAAAAGTAAAGGACGTCTTCTTTAATAGAGGTTCCTTCAAAATTGGGAATGTGAGAGTACTCGTTTTTGGGAAAATACTCGTTATATCACATAGTTAAAAAAAAGGTTTCAGTGGCTTCTATTATGCAAACACGCCTACAAATGACTTTTAGGAGAGCGTTAACTGGAAACAAATGGCCAAGATGGTTACATTTTGTTCATAGGCTTATGGGGGTCCAATTAACGGGGAAATCTGATGTATTTGTGTGAAAGCTCACATCATCGGGATCTTATTTGGTCAAGTCAATGTATTTGGACTACATGAATGACCATACATTGGTTTTACCTGCAGCCCATGAAGAGATTGCAGACTTTGGATATTGGATGCAACAAACTGGAAATTGTTGCACATGATATAAACAACTAGTGTAGGTGCCGTTCTAAACTATGTATAGCATGTTAATGAAGTGCCATACCATTTTGTCTTGTTATTTTAGGTGGTTAATCCACATTAAGACTTTGTGCATCCCATGACGTAATCTCTTGTACTGAATAATTTTGAATAAATGCAATAAAATATCGTATGTATCAATTGATACAGAAACGAAGAGCATGTCCCATTCAAGAAAAAAGGCTCAGCGTAAATACCTAGCCTGTCTCGGGTACTCGTGAACCAGTGAAGGAAGTATTTCCAAAATAATGTATACATAATTTTCAAAATGGTATGAGATAAATCATGCATGTACATATCGCCTTGACACTTACTTGTGTAAATTTTGAAGAAAAAATGAATTTCACAAAAATGAATAGAACTCACACAGTGAAAATCCGAGTCCTTATACTATTCATTGGTCAATTTGTCATTTTTGCACAAGTTACAGATTTTTTCATTTAAGTTTAAAACCTGGTATGCACATGCTGCCTGCATATATACCCTACATGAAAAATTATATTTCATATCTCTAAATTTTATTTATTATTTTTCAATTTTACTATTCACAGAGGGATCAAGAGATGCAAACTCCCTGGTAGATTTTATTTTTCCCAGCGGTATCAACAAAGCTTATCTATCGCCTTAGCGTTTCCAAGGCAATGTGGCAGCGACTATCTTGGCTGGTCTTTTCTTCTATGAATTCAGCATCTTATTTTAGTAATATGTTGGATTACATTGGCGACCTACGGACAGCCATAAAGCCTGAAGAATAGATCATCCATATACAACAGCACATACCATCACTAGCTTTTCAGCACAAAAATGCGCACCCCTTTGCATAGTACCAATAAAACTAAACTAGTAGAACCACGTAAAACCCCTCTATTTGCTTGAAAATGGCTTCCAACAATCCTGGTTTTATAAATTTTCCTTGAATTTGAGCTTCTTTCAATAACCAAGATTAAATCCGTTCAAATCCAAGCCAGATTCACTCCTTGGATTCAAGTGGAGATCAAGTTGTTGTCCATGTCTACCATCCAGACTCAGTTGTTGATTGAGATCAAAGGTGTACCATGGGATGTATTTACATAGTATACACTCAACCTAACGATCACAATGAATAGAAGAGAACGGTTATGCCCACACTAGGGTTCCTCTCAATTTCACTATTAATTTGATATAATGCTCGCATCGAATCCGGATACTGGAAATAGAAAGGGGAACAGAGATCTATCATGTTAAACTTGGAGAAGAAGACGGTTGCTCCTTAAGTAGCTGCCGACGGCTTGTGCATCCCCGTCACCTTGGTCATGGGCTGCATAGTCTCCCGAACCTTGGTCCTGGTGTCTCCATCGGACTGGGTCGTGAGTCCATGTCCCCGCATTGCAGTATTTCCTGATACCTGACAATACACCTTTAGCAACGTGCGTCGTACACTACGGGAATAACAAAATAGGCCGACGGCCTTTTTATACGCCGACGGTAAAATGTCGAGGCCGTCGGCGTAGCTTGACGGGCCGTCGGCCCAGTTTTGCCGTCGGCGTAGAATAAATAGGCCGACGACCGCCGTCGGCGTAAACACGATCGTCGGCGTAGCCCATTGGGCTAACGGCAGAGCAACGCCGTCAAGTCTACGCCGACGGCTCGGCGTAGGTTTCAGACCTATGCCGACGGCAAAGCCGTCGGCGTAGCTATTTTTCTTTTTTTGCCACATTAATCTTAGAAAAATCATAACTAAATCATTTAAATTCAGAAAAATACATATAATATATCAAAATTTGCAGAAAAATTAGATATATCTATATAAACTCAAATATTATATATTTTTACTCAAAAAATACATAAAAAATACAAATACTTTCGTATAACATATTTTTCATTTTCCAAGTGCAAAAAACGGGGTGTTTTGTGAAGCAACCACTAAAAGAAAGTTTCAAAATGATAATACCATATTTTTCAAAAATACTAGACCATATTGAATGGACAATTTCCCAACCTAGGAATCTCAAACCTTTCCGTTCACCTGTCGTGAAAAAGATAAATACCTGCTGAATCGGCAGGAAATGAGTTAGATTTGAACTACGGGTACATGATATATTGTTCATGATTTTTTGTAAAAATCATTTTTAGGTTCACAATATGCTATTTCATCAGAGATCTAATGCAAGTTTAGTGAGACTCTTCCCCGAGCTAAGAATCATCATGCCCCTCGATTTAGGAAGCTTGATGATAGTTTGAAATGGGCATAACGATCGAAACAATGAAAAACCTTCGCGTGGTGTCATATTATATGACATAGTTCCATGGAAAAATACCAGACTTGGTATATTCATTGAGTCTTAAAAAAACCTTCACAAAATGGCCTATCTCAATCGAGATTTTCCGGATTTCAGGTCAAATGACCAATGTTATTCTTAGAATCGCGGTATAGTTTGCGATAATGTGTCCATATTATGCATGCATGTGTATCATGGGATGGTGAACAATGTTGCAGGACGAAGTTTTCCTTTTCGTCGCACTAAAAAGCCATTTTTCATTTTCCGAGTGCAAAAAACGAGGTGTTTTTGTGAAGCAACTACCAAAAGAAAGTTTCAAAATGATAATACCACATTTTAAAAAAATACTAGACCATATTGAATGGACAATTTCCCAACCTAGGAATCTCAAACCTTTCCGTCCACCTCCCGTGAAAAAGACAAATTCCTGCTGAATCGATAGGAAATGAGTTAGATTAGAACTACACGTACATGATATATTGCTCATGATTTTTTGTAAAAATCATTTTTAGGTTCATAATATGCTATTTCATCAGAGATCTAATGCAAGTTTAGTGAGACTCGTCCCCAAGCTAAGAATCATCATGCCCCTCGATTTAGGAAGTTTGACGATAGTTTGAAATGGGCATAAAAAATTAAAAAACGATCGAAACAATGCAAAACCTTTGCATGGTGTCATATTATATGACATAGTTCCATGGAACAATACCAGACTTGGTATATTCATTGAGTCTTAAAAAAACCTTCACAAAATGACCTATCTCAATCGAGATTTTCTGGATTTCAGGTCAAATGACCAATGTTATAGCTATAATCGCGGTATAGTTTGCGATAATGTGTCCATACTGTGCACACATGTGTATCATGGGATGGTGAACAATGTTGCAGGAGGAAGTTTTCCTTTTTATCGCACCGAAAAGCCATTTTCATTTTTCGAGTGCAAAAACGAGGTGTTTTTGTGAAGCAACCACCAAATGAAAGTTTCAAAATGATAATACCACATTTTTTAAAAATACTAGACCATATTGAATGGACAATATCCCAACCGGGGTATCTCAAACCTTTCCGTTCACCTCTCGTGAAAAATACAAATTCCTGCTGAATCGGTAGGAAATGAGTTAGATTAGAACTACAGGTACATGATATATTGCTCATGATTTTTTGTAAAAATCACTTTTAGGTTCATAATATGCTATTTCATCAAAGATCTAATGCAAGTTTAGTGAGACTCGTCCCCGAGCTAAGAATCATCATGCCCCTCGATTTAGGAAGTTCGACGATAGTTTGAAATGGGCATAAAAAATTAAAAAACGATCGAAACAATGCAAAACCTTTGCGTGGTGTCATATTATATGACATAGTTCCATGGAAAAATACCAGACTTGGTATATTCATTGAGTCTTAAAAAAACCTTCACAAAATGGCCTATCTCAATCGAGGTTTTCTGGATTTCAGGTCAAATGACCAATGTTATTCCTAGAATCGCGGTATAATTTGCGATAATGTGTCCATATTATGCATGCATGTGTATCATGGGACGGTGAACAATATTGCAGGACGAAGTTTTCCTTTTCGTCGCACCAAAAAGCCATTTTTCATTTTCCGAGTGCAAAAAACGAGATGTTTTTGTGAAGCAACTATCAAAAGAAAGTTTCAAAATGATAATACCACATTTTTAAAAAATACTAGACCACATTGAATGGGCAATTTCCCAACCTAGGAATCTCAAACCTTTCCGTCCACCTCTCGTGAAAAAGACAAATTCCTGCTGAATCGGTAGGAAATGAGTTAGATTAGAACTACGGGTACATGATATATTGCTCATGCTTTTTTGTAAAAATCATTTTTAGGTTCATAATATGATATTTCATTAGAGATCTAATGCAAGTTTAGTGAGACTCGTCCCCGAGCTAAGAATCATCATGCCCCTCGATTTAGGAAGTTTGACGATAGTTTGAAATGAGCATAAAAAATTAAAAAACGATCGAAACAATGCAAAACCTTTGTGTGGTGTCATATTATATGACATAGTTCCATGGAAAAAATACCAGACTTGGTATATTCATTGAGTCTTAAAAAAACCTTCACAAAATGGCCTATCTCAATCGAGATTTTCTGGATTTCAGGTCAAATGACCAATGTTATTGCTATAATCGCGGTATAGTTTGCGATAATGTGTCCATACTGTGCACACATGTGTATCATGGGATGGTGAACAATGTTGCAGGAGGAAGTTTTCCTTTTTGTCGCACCGAAAAGCCATTTTTCATTTTTCGAGTGCAAAAAACGGGGTGTTTTTGTGAAGCAACCACCAAATGAAAGTTTCAAAATGATAATACCACATTTTTTAAAAATACTAGACCATATTGTATGGACAATATCCCAACCGGGGTATCTCAAACCTTTCCGTTCACCTCTCGTGAAAAAGACAAATTCCTGCTGAATCGGTAGGAAATGAGTTATATTTGAACTACAGGTACATGATATATTGTTCATGATTTTTTGTAAAAATCATTTTTAGGTTCACAATATGCTATTTCATCAGAGATCTAATGCAAGTTTAGTGAGACTCTTCCCCGAGCTAAGAATCATCATGCCCCTCGATTTAGAAAGTTTGACGATAGTTTGAAATGAGCATAAAAAATTAAAAAACGATCGAAACAATACAAAACCTTCGCTTGGTGTCATATTATCTGACATAGTTGTATGGAAAAATACCAAACTTGGTATATTGATTGTGTCTCAAAAAAACCTTCACAAAATGACCTATCTCAATCGAGGTTTTCTGGATTTCAGGTCAAATGACCAATGTTATTGCTAGAATCACGGTATAGTTTGCGATAATGTGCCCAGATTATGCACGCATGTGTATCATGGGATGGCGAATAATGCTGCAGGAGGAAGTTTTCCTTTTCGTTGCACCGAAAAGCCATTTTTCATTTTCCCCACCTGCTGCCCGTCTTTGGGGTGTGCTCTCCGGCGAGGTCTCGTGTCCGTCGTGCCCCTTGCTCCTGTGGCTCCTCTTCCGCCGACACCGATTGTTCTCGGTGCTGATGCTTCTCAGGAGGCCAAGGATGCTGCTCAGAGTGCTGATGATAGCGTTGTTGCTGCTTATGATCTGAAGTTCCAGCAGTAGTCTTCTGATCTTGAGGCCTATCGACACGCTCTGACTGCTTACACTCAGTGGGTTGATGAGGATGCTCGTGCTGCTGCTGCTGTTCTCACCTCTAGTGTTTTGCCCCAGTATGCTGCTGAGTTCATGAGTCTCCCTACTGTTGCCGCTCAGTGGGCCCATCTTCGTCAGCGCTATCAGCCGTCTGGGGATGCTCTTTACCTATCTGTGGTTCGCCAGGAGCATGCTCTCCAGCAGGGTGATTCTACTATTGATGAGTTATATACTCAGAGTGCTGCTATCTGGCGTCAGCTTGATTCTCTTCGTACTGCTGTTTATGGCACATGCTCGTGCTGCCAGATTGTGCGCTTGGATTTGGAGTTTCACCGCATCTATGAGTTTTTGTCTCGGCTCCGCCAGGAGTTTGAGCCCCGGTGTGCTCAGCTGAATGCTCGTGGTCATGGTCCGCTCTCTGAGGTGTTGTCTGAGCTTCGGGCTGAGGAGACCCGTCTCCGTGGTGCTGGTATTCTTGCGGTTCCTTCTGTGCTTGCTACTCGTGGTCCTCCTATGCCGTCTGCTCCCTTGACTCAGCCGCGGTCCTCTGTGCCGCCGCTGATACTACCCACTCCTCCAGGTCAGGGTCAGAGTCAGCAGCAACAGTTTCAGGGTTAGAGTCAGCATCAGCAACTTCAGGGCCAGAGTCAACACCAGCAGGCTCGTGGTCAGGGTCGTCGTGGTTCTCTTCGTCACTGCTCTTACTGTACAAGGATAGCCAGACTTGGGCCACTTGTTATACACGGGATCCCAGTTTACGTCAGCAGCACCAGGCTCGTGGGCAGTCGGCTCCTTCTGGATCTTCAGCAGTTGCTCTCTCCGATCAGGACATTATCAGGAGTCTTCGCGGTCTGCTTGCTGCTACAGGCTCTTCTTCGACAGGCACTGTTGGTTCTGTGACTGATTCTTCAGGCCCTGCGTGACCACCACCTTCTACACAGTGAGGTACGTCCCCATGGTATCTGGATTCTGGAGCTTCCTTTCATATGACCTCTCAGTCTTCTTTTCTTTCCGCTCTTCGTTCTCTCCCTTCTCCTGTCCGTGTTTTTACAGCTGATGGTACCTCTCTTCCTGTTTCTAGTCGGGGCATCCTTTCTACTTCTTCTTTTTCTGTTCCTGATATTTCTCATGTCCCTCTTCTTAAGATGAATTTGTTCTCTGCTAGCCAGCTTACTGACTCTGGTTGTCGCGTCATTCTTGATGCTGATTCTTGTGTTGTCCAGGACCGTCGCACCCAGGCCCTGGTTGGAGCTGGCCCTCGCAGCCGTGACTCTTCCGAACTTTGGGAGTTAGACTGGCTTCGTGTTCCTTCCGCCGCCACTTCATCTGCCAGTTCTTCTCCGGTTGTCGCCTCTGCTACCAGCTCCTTTCAGCAGTGGCATCATCGTCTTGGTCACCTTTGTGACTCTCGCATGTCGTCATTAGTTCATCGTGGTCTTCTGGGGTCTGTCTCAGGAGATGGGTCTTTGCATTGTCAGGGTTGTAGGTTGGGTAAACAGATTCAGCTTCCTTATCCTACTAGCGCGTCTGTATCTCAGCGACCTTTTGATTTAGTTCATTTCGATGTTTCGGGTCCGGCTCCTTTCGCTTCGAAAGGGGGCCATCGCTACTATATTTTATTCATTGATGATTTTTCTCGGTACACTTGGTTGTATTTTATGCGCTATCGCAGTGAAGTGCTTTTCATATATCAGCGTTTTGCGGCCATGGTCCGTACTCAGTATTCTACCCCCATCCGTGTTTTTCATGCTGATTCTGCTGGTGAGTATATCTCCCAGATATTGCGAGGTGTTCTTGCTGAGCAGGGCACCCTTGCTTAGTTCTCCTGTCCTGGCGCGCATGCCCAGAATGGCGTTGCTGAGCGTAAGCATCGCCATCTTCTTGAGACTACTCGTGCTATGATGATTGCTTCTTCTCTCCCGCCGCATTTCTGGGCTGAGGCTGTCGCTACGTCGACTTACCTCATTAATATTCAGCCTTCTGCCGCCTTGCAGGGTGGTATCCCTCTTGAGCGCCTATCTGGACAGTCTCCAGACTACTCCATGCTTCGCTTGTTTGGTTGTGTTTGCTATATTCTCCTTGCTTCTCGCGAACGCACCAAACTGACCGCTCAGTCTGTTCAGTGTGTCTTCCTCGAATACTGTGATGAGCATAAGGGCTATCGCTGTTGGGACCCTGTTGGTCGTCGGATGCATATCTTTCGTGATGTCTATTCCTAACAACCGGTAGTGTGCCCCCGCCCGGCGCTACCAGTAGCAAAAGGGGTACGGCACCGGTAGCATTTTTTCCTACTAGTGTGTAGTGAACATATTCGACCGTGTTGCTTCAGTTTTAGTCTGTTCAACTCTTAGGTGCAGCATCTGAACTGAGAAACTAATATAATCCTTACTTGTAAATGCAATACGTGATCTGCGTGTGAAAATCTTTTTTAACGGAGGTGTGACAATCTATTCTACCATACCTCATTTCAGAACACAAGTAAGTATTCTATAAAACCGCGAAACTATAGGTGATTTTCAACATAGTATTTTCCTTCTTTATGTGGGTAAAACCATGAAACTACAATGATAGCTTTTGCAGCTCAGGTGCAAGACTGATCAGCACGTATACTCACGTAGGTCACAGTCAATTCTACTATTAGAGAGGCAGGTGGATTATGTGGAGGCGAGGATATACGGGTTCTTCCTCGAGTTCAAGCATTCACCTAAGCCCATTTAGTACCAATGTTTCTTCTCGATATCGCGGTACTACTGAGGAGGGGAATCACGATTCACCCGCAGTCCTCTCTGGCGATGAAGAGATAACTGGCCTAGGTTCTAGTGATAATGGCTGCTCAATTTCTTATCTTCCCAACACCTCCCAATCCCACCCTTAGAACATGCACATTACAGTGGTTTCTGGTCGCAACGACATCGCTAGAGCAACTAGTTCAGCTTGACTTGTGCAAACAGAATTGTTCAGTGGTATATATGAACTTTTCTTCTGTTGTTGCCTAACCTCAGGTAAGTAGGTTCCAATGAAATCTTGGGACGCGCGCATATCTTATATATGTACATGACCACGTCCCGTAGTGAACGCGTCTTGCTTCATAAGTAGATCGAGAGAGTAGCATAGTTAATTAGATTCGGTGAATCATACCTACCATACCGGTGGTCTGCAATAGAACCAAGCCGCTAGCTGCAGTACTCATATATAGCACCTTCTCTTTTACGAAGTTCCCACCTCATGTCGTGTGGGCTCAGATTCGGGTCAGCGGGTTACTTCGCAAATGATTTTTCTAACAAAATTATATCAAATAACCATCCAAGATGTCTTCACAGAGTTTATCTCCCAAAGAAAAAACTTACCTGCATCATAGACATGAGAATTTAATTTGCATAAGAATCTCAAGAATGACTTGGGAGCGTTAGACATGGTAATAGTATTTGGGTACTAATATTTTTGGGTAAGCTAGCTATACTAAAGAAAAATAATATGGTGTGTGATATAGCAAAATATTATCTCCTTTGCGCAAGTTATTTTTACAAGATCAGGGATCGCTCCCGTTCCATTTTATCAGAATCAAAACTTTACAACGTAGAAGAGTTTAAAACCAAACACTAGAGACAAAAACACTAAGAGTTGGTACAAAAACTAGAAGTCTTTCTGCAAAAAGTAAACAACAGCGGGGACGTCCAGAACAGATCGACAGAGCCGTCGTAGAAACTAAATGATACAGTTATTGAGAACATGTAGACAGCTCAAAAGGCGATAATATCCAGTTACCATCGTCCTCTAGGACGAGATCCAGCCGAAGGATGTGCTTCAAGACTGTCTGATTCAGCTAGTATCGGCTTCGAGGACAATTGCGGTGCCACAAGCTCCGCGTTGAGGGGTCATGAACAATTGAGTGGCCATCTAGAAGCAGCGAACACACCAACATGTTCGCAAAGAATCATCCTGCTCCATCTGATGCATCTGCCTCGACAAAAAGATCGATCCATCAACATTGAGTTCACATAGCCACCATCACGTGGAGGCGTCCAGCGAGAGGACATCACAAGGAACTCCTCCCTGTTGCTTATGCGTTTGGAACTATAGAAGAAATTAAAAGGAAACTGAAGCCTTTACTTTGATAGGATCAGCCTCTGGGTGTTGATTAACTAGCAGAAAGGCAAATTAGAACCAATGTCATCTACCTCTTCTCACGTGACCAACTGGTAAACATGAACACACTAAAAGGCAATTGTGATTCTGCATGTCTATGCTAGGTTGTCCAAAATAGGTATGCGGTTCATACCAATCTACATTGCAAAAACATCAAGGGGAAAACACGCACAACAAAATCATGAGGGAATATGCGCGCAGGATGAATCTAACCTAGCCCTAATAAACTAGACATAGATTGCAGTTTGGAAAATCAAGTGTTGCTAGTTGATTTTGCACAGGACCTTATGTTGTGCACTTTGTAGCCTAGCTCTTCGTCGATCTCCGTCCCAGATCTTCCTACCATTCACGTCGCTCTCCATTGCTGAGCCTCACCTTGGCATGCGAGTTGCTCTCTTCCACAGAGCTCCCTGACCTGGCGTGCGTGTAACTCTCCATCGCTATACTCCCCTCCTTTGGCCATTCTAGGATGCCAAAATACCACAAAGCTGCGCGCTGAATTTGCCTCAGACCAAGATAGTGAGGAATTTTGGAGAGACAGAGAAGAACAAAAGAGGAATGGACTAGGACAGGACAGAGACAAACAAGCAAACAATGAAACGGCCTGTCTCCAACAGCGACCCTTGTCAGAACAACATGACCAAGAGGTTTTTTCACCCCGAATAAGAGAATCCCACTCGTTGGGCGTTTTCAGGGCGAAATCCGGACCAAACTTTGACCGGACGAAACACGTTTTCCGCCTAGGAACGCCGAGTTCCCCACTCGCGTTCCCGGCCGAGTTCCCGGGACGCCCTTTTCCACCCAAATTCGGCTAAATTCGTCAGATTTCAGCATAGTTCGGCGTAATATGAATACAGAACATTGTTCGGCCTAGTTCGGCATACATTCGACCATAGTTCAGCGAAATTTAAACATAGTTCGGCGTAAATTTAAACATTGTTCGACCTACAGTAAAAGTACAACATATTTTGGCCTAGTTCGGCCAGTTCATGCTCGGCATCTACGTGTTGCCCCTGCGTATCCATATGTGATCAACAAGATCATCCTGCAGCCGTTGATGCACCGCTAGATCTCAGATCTCCTGGCGCATGACGACGAAGGCAGCCCAACTTGAAGGCACCTGGTGATCAGGCTCAGCAAGAGGTCCCTGTCTGTAGTATGGCTCGTTCTGCTCGAGCAAATTCACTGGGTCCTTCCTCTCATCTTCAATGATCATATTTGGCAAGACCACACAATAGTTCATCACTTCCCACATATGATCTTTTGACCGGGCGCCGAACAACCACGCTTCGGCTTCGCCATCTGCAGGTACAGCTGGGCGAGGGAGGCGAGGATCTCCATGTGCTCTGCATCGTCGGCGACCTCGGCGTTCTCCTCCTCCAGCAATACGGTGAGTGTCTGCTCGTCGTCGGAGTCCATGGATGAACATGCCAAATGCCGAACACTTGGAGGGCGTGGTGGTCGGAGCTCGCAGCGAAGCCGAGCTATGGCGAAGTTCGGGCGGTGGAAGCGGCGGCTGAATCGGCGGCGTGTTGGGCGCCGACTATGGCGAGAAAATCTAGAGGCAAGGGCATGTCTCGGTGTGGAGGAGCTCCGCCGGCAAAGTCATGGCGGTAGAGGCGCTGGGAGCTCTTCGCTGCAGTCTGGACGAGTGGAGTGAGAGGAGGGGAGGGGGGAATGAGATTGTCTCACCGACAGAGCTGGACACGCCGGTTTTTGCTTCGTCCGGCGTTCCCAGGACGTTCCCGGGATCCTGGGAATGGTCTAGGAAGCCCGGACCAAAGTGCGCCTGAATACGGACGAAAAGAGGTTACTGTGAACGCAATTGGGCCGATCCAGGCCTAAATTCGGCGTCCGGATCGGCATCTTGGGAATGCTAGTGGAGATGCTCTAAGACGGATGGCGACATGAGTGCATGGACATCTGACGACCAGGAAGCGAGGACTCGATGGTGTAAACCAGCACCCGGATAATTTTTAGCACTTGGTTTCTTAATTATGCATATCTCTCACACCGATGAATTTTTGAGTTTGACACAGACCAACCTAACTAAGATTATTAGTGCAACCGTTGATTAATTGTATTGCTCCAAGCCTCCAACTCGAACTCTTCCTTCCATATGCTTGTCGACTCGCATGCATGTAAGAATAAGATGATAATCTTTCCTCACCTAGTGATTATACCTGGCCACGAGCTGGCTCGGCCCAGCTTGGTGCGAGCCTGCAAAAAGCTCGGTCTAAAAATGGCGAGCCCGAGCCAGCTCGACGCCGCCGGCGAGCTGCATAAGTGATCCCGGCCCAAGCTTCCCTCCAACTCGGTCCAGCTCGGTGCAGCATGCGAGCCTGCGTACTCAGTCACTGACGAGTGGACCCTCTTCAATGGGGCGGCACGGCGGCGGCTGTTCAAGTGTGACGCATCGGTGGGGCAGCGCGACGCGGCGGCGGCTGTTCAGGGCGACACGGCGAGGGCGGCAGTGCTGGGCGACGACATGACGGCTATCCAAGGGTGACGGAGAGGCGGGGCGCGCAGCTCTTTATGGCGAAGTGGCGGCAGCTCACGAGGAAGACGAAGCACAAGCCAGTTAGGGCGACCGTGAGTGTTTCTGCCTATGTACGAACTAAACGGCCCAACTCATTACAACCCATGTCTCCAGTTAGTCGTTTTAATACAAGGAAAAAAACGACGAGCCAACGAGCCGGACCAGGCCGAGCTTGGCTCGGCCCGAGGTTGTTGTGGTCCAGGATGGCAGGCTCGGCTCGGTCCAGTGTCATCAGCGGGCCGAGCCCAGCTTGCTCCGAGCCTTTCTAGCCCGAGTTTTGGGTCCAGGTATACTAGTGATACTCTTCTAAGTAAAAATCGATCCATGGTTAAAATTTTAAATCCTTTATTTCCATACATATACTTCGAGATAAATAGAATGTACATATAATGTAATTTTATTATTAAAATTTTAGGAGAAATCTAACTAGCGACCGGTCGGTAGAAATAAAAAACTGGCGGACGTTCGCGTAATGTACTGCTGTCTTTCCATCCGTCCGACAAAACGAATCAAAGCTAGTAAAGAGTCAAATCGAAAATTTAAAATGTTTTATAGAACAAACCGTTCATCCGAATTAGGATCCGTTTTCACCATTAGGCTAGTCGCGACGAGATCTTCGAAACTAGATATTGGTATGTTTCGATGAAAACAAATTCGGACCAAAAAGTTATCCACCCCTAATACGTGAGTTATCCATATCAAAATATATACGTTATCCATCTTATATCATATAAGTTATCCATCGTATAAATGAGTTGGGTCGAGGTGTTCTCATATTCTCATGTGAATAATTTTTATATATTTTTTGTCTTATGAAACCTCGATTAATACATCAGCGAGCGAAGAATGCTCGGTACATAACACCCTTTGAAGATTTATCACTTATATGCCACGGTAGCGACGACGGTCAAAGCCGAATCGCTAGACTACTGATTGCCCACTACGTTTGTTCATTTAAACTTTGGGTGATGGGTGGTGGGACATAAAATCTCATTTATTATATCATGCAAAAAGAAGTTTGGATTTAATTTCTTTTAAAAATACATCTTTGATGTTTGACGTGGTAACCTTTCAAGGTTGAGTCGCTCTTACGCCCTCGTAAAAATAAACGACAAAGCCGAGCCATTAGAATAACTTTTGAATTTTATTTTTAGTTAATTTTTATAGTGATGGATAACTTACATGTTATTGGGTGGGTAACTTAAATACTGAAGTATGGATAACTCTCTTGTTATTAGTGGATAATTATTGTAGAATGTCATGGATAGTTTTTTGTTTATCCCTGTGAATAACTTTGTATAATTTTTAGGATAACTTTAGTTCTCTTTGCGGACACTATAACTTTTAAGTCTTGGTTATCTTCATCGTAGTTAATTACATGTATAATAGACTTACTTGATTTGGACACGTTAGCCTAGGTGTTAGGATACCGTGTCTTTGAGGTCGACGTGATAAAAAAAACTTATATCATTGAAGTTCACATACATACAAAAATTCAAACATAAGATCTGTTCATAGGATGGATAACTTACGTAATACCAGGTGGATAACTTACGTAATTTAGTATGGATAACTTTTGTGGTATAGGTGGATAACTTTTCGGTCCGAAAAAAAAGTTTTTGAAACATATTGATATGGGATCTAGTTTTGAAGATCTCATCGCGACTAGCTCAACGGTGAAAACAGATCCAAAAACGGATATACGATTTGATCTATAAGTCATTTTGAATTTGAAGATTTTCAAAATTAAATTAGACATCAGCTATTTTGTCGTTTTGTGATTAACAACTAAATTGCCAATTATTAGACCTGGACCACCTCATGCATCGTACATATTCACGCATGCATGCTCGGCCTTGAACAAACGCCCGTCAAATTTCGTCATTTGTAGAACGGTTGTTGGGTAGCAGTGTCCAAATTTTAAGGTACGCATCGCCACTATTTTCATGTGTGTAACCGGTGAATCAAGTATTCACCTTATCTGACACGCAGCTGGGTGTTGGATGTGTTCTCGACGGACTCCTCCTCTTCATGTGTTGCATTGGTTACTACTTTTTTTTAAATGGGGTAATGCCCTGGCATCTGTATCTATCCATACATACGGCCTTTATTACATTATTAAGAATTTGTCCTTATAAATTATTACATCATGGGTCATACAAAGTCTAAACATGGATTAGCCATGAAAAAATACTAGATGACATAAAGGGAATCATCATCAACATGTTGATCGGAGATCAAAACGTCAGTTGCACAGGTTATAGCAATTTCGTGCCGCCATTCCAAATTGGCTGCACCCAGTATCCAAAGCCTCTCACCTGTCCATAGTAAGGATGGCAATTTTACCCATGGGTACAGGTACCCGCGGGTATCGTACCCGCATGGGTAGGGTATGGACACACTTTTATACCCATAGGTATTACCCATACCCTACCCGTTAATTCACGGGTACGGGCACTATACCCATGGGTATACCCGTACCCTGACTGTTTAAACTGACATGTCAAACTTATCTATAGAGTTTGAACCTATGCGGCCGACAAGCCTAGGGACGAGTATGAGATTGCCACTTCTAAACTTAAATTTGATACTTTCATGTACTCGTCTACTATTAGTAAGTAGAGATTATTGTCTTTTTTCAAATATGTTGTTGATGAAAGTAAATTTTTGAATAACTTGTATACTATTGAATATACCCGCCGGGTACTCAATGGGTATGGGTACCTACCGGGTATGGGTATGAGTAAAGTTTTATACCCACGGGTACGGGTATGGATAAGTTTTTGTACCCATTGGCTACACGGGTATGGGTATGGTATTGCTCTACCCTGCCCATACCCTACCCATTGCCATCTTTAGTCCATAGATTGAAGGTAGGGCCACATACAGATTCAATATGTTTCTAAAGAAATAACCTACATATAACATGAATATTTTGCATTGTTTAAAATATAATCGTTTCGCACATTCCAAATTTCCCATACTATGGCATAGGTTCCGACCGATATCTGTATTTTATCTTTTTTTGGATGGGCTATTAGCTCTTGTGCGACGTCGTTGAGGTGAACTATCCAGAAAGCGTCGTCGTTCAAGAAAATAGCTCATGTGCGATGATTTTGGTGGCCCAAATAGCCAAAGCCCGACCCAGTTGTCTTTAGGTTTTAAGCACCAAAACATCTTTGTTATCGTTAGGATTATGTGAGGTGGGCCCAAATATATGGCCGTTGTGTCACGAACTGACAAGTGGGCCCAACACGGTCTAAACAACTCCTAGCCCCACCTCAAGTTTACGTGGCCGCTCTCGTTGTGAACAATCGTTATGATCGGTCCGCCGCGTCGAGCTCTCGCCCCTTGCCCTCTTCCCCGTCGCCGGTGGCCAGCCAACAAGCTTGGAGGGCGCCACCGCCGCCGAATAATCACAGCCATCACAGTCGACATGGTCGGAAGGAGCGGCCGGAGCGGATCAAGCGAGGACAGTGTGCCTTTCTTCCTTGAATCCGAGGTCATATTCCAATCCGGTTTATTCATTTTAGTAGTATAATTTAGGGATTGATCTCGCTTAATGCTTGAAATTGCTTCCTTGCGTACTTGCAGTATCCTGATTTGCTATATGATTCGGATTTTTGTGGCAGTGATGAAGATGCAAAGAATGTGTGTTACCATCGGCAACGACTGATTAGAATGGTAGCAATTGAAAGCACGAATACGGGTAGATAGTTCCTAGGATGTGGAGTTCTGAGTACTTTCTAGATATTTCTTGAAATTTGGTGTAACTTGGTGAATTTTGTTTGATGACCAAGTGTTTTGTTTGCCCGTTTTGTTTTTAGGAAGGTGATAACGGTGGTTATTTCCGTTTTGAAGATCGTGAGTCGCCCGCAACATTAAATAAAGATCTCTTGAAGGTTTGGTTCATGTTTGAGCAATGTAAGCTTGAAAAGGAAACATTAAATAAAGATCTCTTGAAGGTTTGGTTCATGTTTGAGCAATGTAAGCTTGAAAAGGAAGCAATTAAAGAACTATTGAGGAATGCATTAGAGGAGAAGGAAAAGGTTGTGGATGTGAGGATGCAAATTGAATTGCAGACAACTGACTTACTTAGTGAGTACAAAGAGAAGGCTAATGCAGCTAAGAACAATCTTAAGAATGTTAGGAAACATAATATGCAGAATGACAATGTTGTGTTGTACGCTATCTGTGCCATTGTGTTTCTTCTAGGTGTTCTGTTAGGTGTGTGGAGGATCAAGTGAGTTGTAGTAAGGATGAACAATGGAATATGTTTAATCTTTCGCAGTTATGTTGCAATGCAGTTGAATTCAGTTTAACATCAAGTTCATGACAATAAGCCAACAAGCCAAGAAAGGCATAATTCATAACAATAAGCCAACAGGACAAAACATTTAGCACAAACACATGGCATTACATTAGAATTCAGTACAGGCGATACATGACAATAAGCCAACAAAGGCATAATTCAATACAATCGATACATGACATTACACCTGAAATACTAGCAGAAACATGAAGTCTGAATTTTTTCGGGCCCTTAAGTCATTCCCCTCCAGCAGATCCACCGTCGTTGTGCGCTCTGAAGCAGTGCCCACCGTCTCTCACCTGGGGAGGGCCACTTCCATCAATGATGTTGCCGAAGAAACTGAACTTGTGCATGCACGTGGTGTCGCCAGTGTCGTCCTGGTACTTGAGCGGCAGGTCCGCGATGACCGGGCCACGATCAACCACTTCGGAGACATGGATGAGGACAATGTGCACCACTGTCCTCTTCGACCTTGGTGAGTGATGGATCAGGTGATGTAGAGCCCATTGGGAACCTCAATAGGAAGGTATGATGAGCACAACAGCAAGTTTTCCTCAGTTATAGAACCAAGGTTATCGAACCAGTAGGAGAAAGAAACCACTTTCGAAGGTGTTGCTAGCATCATGGAACCTGCACACAACGCAACCACAATACTCTGCCCCAACTTATTAATGAGGTTGTCAAGCTCACTGGTTTTGCTAAAAACAAAAGATTAAACGTATAGCATGGAAGGTAGTAATTGCTTGTGGTAGTAATTGCTTGTGGTAATTGCAGAAAGTAAACATTAAACAGTAGATAGAATATCGATGGGAAGAATTGGACCGGGGTCCATAGTTCACTAGTGGTGTTTTCTTCATAAGATAAATAACATGCTGGGTGAACAAATTATAGAGAGGCAATTGACAAATAAATAATGCATAGCAATGCATGTACTTGACATAATGATTCCTATGAGATTCATTTGGGCATTACAACATGATACATAGACCGTAATCCAACTGCATCTATGACTAATAATCCACCTCCGGGATATCATCCGAACAACCCTCAGGTATTAAGTTGCAAGCAACGGATAATTGCATTAAGCAAAGTGTGTAATGTAAACAATACAATTTCCCTTGGGCAAAGGATTGTTGTTTTATCCCTAGTAGCAATAGCACATCTACAATCTTAGAAGTTTCTGTCACTCTCCCAGATTACCAGTGACATGAACCTACTATCAAGCATAAATACTTCCTCTTGGAGTCACAAGCAAATACTTCGTCAGAGTAACTACTAGCAACGGAGAGCATACCATAGACATGTGTAGATGCCTGAACCCAATAAGGTACAAGTCCATGTGTTTACAGTGCTAGTCCCTAGAGATACGCCAGGCTACCCCTGTCAGAGGAACGTCTAGGGGGGTAGACGATCCGAGTGTGCACAGAGATCAGGGTTTCGCCGGAGGAAGACCACGAGAACATCGGAATCAGATGAAAACTTGCATGTGTCCCTAGCATATGTGTGTGAGTGTGGTGAGAGGTTGGTATAGGTGCTTGCATGTGTCCCCCCTCGCATGCATGCGCTCTAACCTAGAGGCGAAGGTTCCAGACCCGTATAAGGGGGAATCTCCCCGTTTAGGTGAAACCGGGTAGGATAGTGCCCGAACTTGTGAACCAACATGGTTTTACATCACCCTATGACCTAAACAAACACAAAACAAGAGAGAGATACGCCGGGCTACCCCTGTCAGAGGAACGTCTAGGGGGTAGACGATCCGAGTGTGCACAGAGATCAGGGTTTCGCCGGAGGAAGACCACGAGAACATCGGAATCAGATGAAAACTTGCATGTGTCCCTAGCATATGTGTGTGAGTTTGGTGAGAGGTTGGTATAGGTGCTTGCATGTGTCCCCCCCTCGCATGCATGCGCTCTAACCTAGAGGCAAAGGTTCCGGACCCGTATAAGGGGGGAATCTCCCTGTTTAGGTGAAACCGGGTAGGATAGTGCCCCAACTTGTGAACCAACATGGTTTTACATCACCCTATGACCTAAAAAAACACAAAACAAGAGAGAGCTATGCCGGTTTACCCCTGTCAGAGGAACGTCTAGGGGGGTAGACGATCCGAGTGTGCACAGAGATCAGGGTTTCGCCAGAGGAAGACCACGAGAACATCGGAATCGGATGAAAACTTGCATGTGTCCCTAGCATATGTGTGTGAGTGTGGAGAGAGGTTGGTATAGGTGCTTGCATGTGTCCCCCCTCGCATGCATGCGCTCTAACCTAGAGGCGAAGGTTCCGGACCCGTATAAGGGGGGAATCTCCCCGTTTAGGTGAAACCGGGTAGGATAGTGCCCCAACTTGTGAACCAACATGGTTTTACATCACCCTATGACCTAAACAAACACAAAACAAGAGAGAGCTACTTCGGGCTACCTCTGTCAGAGGAACGTCTAGGGGGGTAGACGATCCGAGTGTGCACAGAGATTAGGGTTTCGCCGGAGGAAGACCACGAGAACATCAGAATCAGATGAAAACTTGCATGTGTCCCTAGAATATGTGTGTGAGTGTGGTGAGAGGTTGGTATAGGTGCTTGCACGTGTCCCCCCTCGCATGCATGCGCTCTAACCTAGAGGCGAAGGTTCCGGACCCGTATAAGGGGGGAATCTCCCCGTTTAGGTGAAACCGGGTAGGATAGTGCCCCAACTTGTGAACCAACATGGTTTTACATCACCCTATGACCTAAACAGACACGAAACAAGTGAGAGCTACGACGGGCTACCCCTGTCAGAGGAACGTCTAGGGGGTAGACGATCCGAGTGTGCACAGAGATCAGGGTTTTGCCGGAGGAAGACCACGAGAACATCGGAATCAGATGAAAACTTGCATGTGTCCATAGCATATGTGTGTGAGTGTGGTGAGAGGTTGGTATAGGTGATTGCATGTTTCCCCCCTCGCATGCATGCACTCTAACCTAGAGGCGAAGGTTCCGGACCCGTATAAGGGGGGAATCTCCCCGTTTAGGTGAAACCGGGTAGGATAGTGCCCCAACTTGTGAACCAAAATGGTTTTACATCACCCTATGACCTAAACAAACACAAAACAAGAGAGAGCTACGCCGGGCTACCCCTGTCAGAGGAACGTCTAGGGGGGTAGACGATCCGGGTGTGCACAAAGATCAGGGTTTCGCCGGAGGAAGACCACGAGAACATCGGAATCAGATGAAAACTTGCATGTGTCCCTAGCATATGTGTGTGAGTGTGGTGAGAGGTTGGTATAGGTGCTTGCATGTGTCCCCCCTCGCATGCATGCGCTCTAATCTAGAGGCGAAGGTTCCGGACCCATATAAGGGGGGAATCTCCCCATTTAGGTGAAACCGGGTAGGATAGTGCCCCAACTTGTGAACCAATATGGTTTTACATCACCCTATGACCTAAACAAACACAAAACAAGAGAGAGCTACGCCGGGCTACCCCTGTCAGAGGAACGTCTAGTGGGGTAGACGATCCGAGTGTGCACATAGATCAGGGTTTCGCCGGACCCGTATAAGGGGGGAATCTCCCCGTTTAGGTGAAACGGAATCAGATGAAAACTTGCATGTTTCTTCTATAATAGTAGACACCAAATAATATATTTTCATTTGTTATATTAGTAGACACCAAATAATTTTTTTTATTAATAACTAAAAAAAAAACTTGCTACGCCGACGGCTGCCCTCGGCGTACGCCTGGCCGTCGGCGTAGCCTTATCCCTTCCCCTACCCCATGGCCCACCCCGGGCCACTCAAGAACCACCCCTTTCTTCCCCTACCTCGCGCCCTGACCCGACCCCGACCCCGCGCCGCCACCAGCTGCCGCCGCCGCCAACCGCCGCCTCCCTCCCCGAGCCTCCCTTCCTCCTCACTGCCTCCTCCCTGCCGCCAACCGCTGCCTCCCTCCCTCCCTCCTCCCTTCCCGAGCCTCCCTCCCTCCTCCCTACCTCCTCCCTGCCGCCAACCGCCGCCTCCCTCCCTCCCTCCTCCCTCCCCGAGCCTCCCTCCACCAGCCTCCTTCCCGCTGCCGCCAACCGCCGCCTCCCTCCCTCCTCCCCGCCACCAGCCGCCGCCTCCCTCCCTCCTCCCTTCCTCCTCCCCGAGCTCGGACCCCTCCTCCCCGAGCTCGGCCCCCTCCTCCCCAAGCTCTCCCCCTCCTCCCCGACCTTGCACCCTCCTCCCCGACCTCGCCCCCTCCTCCCCGAGCTCGGCCCCCTCCTCCCCAAGCTCTCCCCCTCCTCCCCGAGCTCGGCCCCCTCTGCAGGTACCTCCTCCACTCCCCTCTAGAAGCAAATATTGTTGTTAGAGTTAATTTTGTTAGATTAAATCTTGTTGTTAATCTTGTTAGAATTTATTAGTTGCATCTTTTAGTAGTTTATATCATTTGTTAAGTGATATGCATGCACGAGTTGCTAGGATTAGGCCGTTGGTTAGTGGCAAGCTAGCTTGGTCATATGGACGTTGAAGAGAGAAGCCACACTAGGGCCGTGAGTGCGTTGCATGTTTACTAAAGTGTTCTCTTTATGTCAATGTACAGACTTTGTAGTGTTTCGGGAGTGACCATCCTTGGCGGACTGACTGTCGTTGCGGGAGATGGTGTAGGTGACACCTCGATCCCGTCTCCGAGTTCCGTCACCGACCTCGACACTCGGTTGATCGACTACTTCCTCTACCGCCGAGGGTGAGAATCCGTTCGCCTCTCTTGTACCTAGGTTTATTTTCGTGTCTAGATCACCAAGTATGTCGCGTCACCTAGGCGTCATCCCGACCGTAAGCGTTATGCGACTTAATATGCATTAGTGGTCTCGAATATTTTGAACCGTAACGCTTATGGATTTTATCGGGCAGTCGGCGGATTCGTAGTTGGGTTTCGTTCTCCCTGGCTCTACCTCGATTCGAGACAGGATTTCGGTGGCGCCTCCTCGTTGTTCTCCGGATGCACATCCTCTTGGCTTTTTGTCGAGACGTGTATCGGGAGAGCAGCGGGGAGGTGCTGCCGAAATTCTGCTTGGATCGGGGTAGAACTAGGGAGAGCTTACCCAATCTACGGATCCGGCGGCTGGTTAGGACCCTCTTTTCCTATTGGACATGTAGGTTGATGAATGCGTAAAAATATGAAGCATTTAATCTCATGTTTGATATAAAATGTTATATTTGTTGTTTGTCTCCCAACAAAGCAGAAGAGGATGGCTGATAATGGGTGGATGTACAGTGGCCGTATTAGTGCGACTAATAAAACAGACGATTGGGTACGGAACACTCATTTGTTAGTGAATGAGTTAGCGCGTGGTTCGAAGGCAATGGTTCGGGCACTTTGTCCCTGCGCTCATTGCACTAAGCGTCATCGTCAGGGAAAGGATTACATGTACAAACACCTTCTGCAATATGGGTACATGTCTAACTATGTCACGCAAGTCGACTTTGCTCGGTACGAACGTGACAGAGGTGAGATGATGCGTCAGCGGCTCAATGGCAATGAGCACGATGGGATTAGAAACATGCTAGATGATCTTATCGATGCCGACCAGCCGAATTCGCCACCTCCACGGGAGGAATCACCAGAACCGGAGGAACCGCTAGAACCGGAGGAACCGGAGCCAACCGCGAAGGCCTTCCTTGATATGATGGCCGCGTCTAAGAGGCCTCTTTGCGAGGGTGCAAAGATTTCTTAGCTCGATGCCATCTCTCAGTGTCTAGCCGACAAGTGCCAGTACTCCGCCACCCGTTCTCACTTTGAAGCTAATCTAAGAACATGTGGTAACATGTTGCCCGAAGGGCATTGTCTGCCTAAAACCTTTCACGAAACGAAGAAACTCATGAAGGAGCTCAACATGGATTATGAAAAGATAGATTGTTGTCCAAAAGGCTGCCTTTTGTTTTGGAAACAGTTTGAGGGTGACAAGTACTGCTCCATTTGTAAGGCCTCTAGATATGAAGAGATAAAGGGGAAGGATGGTCAGGTGAGGCAGTCGAAGGTCGCTAAGAAGATACTTCGGTATCTCCCATTCATAAAAAGAATCCAGCGGCTTTACTTGAGCGAGGAGACTGCCAAACAGATGACGTGGCACAAGAAGGGGAAAAGATACGAGGACGAGCACGGACGGAAGAAGATGGGGCATCCATCTGATGGTAAGGCATGGAAGAACTTTGATGACAAATACCCCCGGTGGGCAGAAGAGGCTCGGATGTTAGAATTGTGATAGCAACAGATGGCTTCAACCCATATGGTATGTCGACGGCCTCGTACAACTGCTGGCCGGTGTATGTTATTCCGCTCAATCTCCCTCCCGGAGTATTAATGCAACGGAAGACCATGTTTTTGTCGCTGATAATTCCAGGACCTGAGTATCCGGGGAAGAACCTGAGTGTCTACATGCAGCCGATTGTGGATGATTTGAACCACTCTTGGATACACGGGACGTTGACATACGACCGAGCATCAAAGAGAAACTTTTTGATGAAAGTTTGGTTACAATATACTATGCATGACATGCCCGGGTACGCCCTAACATGCGGATGGTGTACAGCTGGTAAGTGTCCATGCCCAGTGTGCAGGCACCGACTTGAGTTCCTTTGGCTAAAGTCGGGTCGCAAATATGTTGCGTTTGACACGAATCGACAGTACCTCAAAAGAAATCATTCGTTCAGAGAAGATAGAAAGAACTTCAAGAAGGGCAAAGTTGTGCATGAAGTAAAAGAGGTACCAAAGTTCGAGGGTGCAGCTGTTGATGCCGAGATACGTGCTCTCGTGCCCGTGGCACCGGGAACTGGCCATCAATTTGCGGGATATGGTGTAACGCATAATTGGACTCACGTGGCAGCCTTAACGAATCTCGTGTATTACAAGGACCTCGAACTTCCCCATAACATCGATGTGATGCACACCGAAAAGAATGTCGGGGAGTCCCTTTTTCACACAGTCCTAAACATTCCTGGGAAGTCAAAGGATAATGTCAAGGCTAGAGTCGATGTTGAGAAGCTTTGTGATAGGAAGAGATTACACATGCAGCCTCCTACTGTCCGTCGAAAGAATTGGTTCAAGCCGCATGCCTACTACTGCCTTGATAATGTCCAAAAGAAGGAGTCATTTAGGTGGCTCAAATACGTCGTGATGTTCCCTGACGGTTATTGTTCGAATATAAGTAAGGGAGTCAATCTTTTGACGGGACAAGTCAATAGGCTCAAGAGTCACGACTATCATATATGGATTGAGCGGCTGATGCCGGTGATGGTTCGAGGGTATCTCCCCGAGAAAGTATGGCGAGTGCTTGCGGAGTTGAGCCATTTCTTCCGCACCCTCTGCTAAGCAGATATGTCCTCTGGTGATTGAGAAGCTTCAAGTTCAGGTGCCAGAGTTGCTATGCAATTTGGAGATGATCTTTCCGCCAGGCTTCTTTACTCCGATGGCACATCTCATTGTGCACCTCACGAACTAGGCACTCTTGGGGGGGCCGGTGCAATTTCGTTGGCAATTTTATATTGAGAGAGAGTTTAAGTATATTCGAAAGATAATTGGAAACAAAGCCAAGATTGAATCATGCATAGCTGAAGCAGCATGCCTTCGGGAGATGGCAGACGCCGCGACAACCTACTGGCCCGATGATGTTCCCACTATGCATAACCCGGTCTCTCGTTACAATGTCGACCTGCCCAAGAATGACCCCAATCTCGAACTATTCCAATTTCCCGGTGGCAAGGCCGGTAAAGGACTAAAATATAGGTTGCCGAAGGAAGAGAGGGATTGCATAATGCTCTATGTGCTTATGAACATGAAGGAAGTGGTCGATTTCATTAGGTAAAATGGTGAACACCCTATTTCTCTATGCAGCTAATAACTCGGTCTCCGTCTAATGCTTATTTTCTCCTTCTTATCGATTTCACGGATGAACAGTGGCCAGGACCGACGGATCCCTCTCCCATGGAGTTGGACACTCTACTGAAAGAGGGTTCTCCCGGAAATAAAAAAAAACTTTGTGTCCTGGTTTATGGGAAAAATAATTTCTAACCTGTCCCTCTTACCTTGCAATATGTGACTTGTCGCTCTTATTCCACGTAACTACTGAACGCAACAAATTCCTCTTGTACCTATAGGGAGCTGATCCCAACGTTGAGATGTCAGATGAGCTGAAATGTGTTTCCCAAGGTTGTAACAATGTCGTCATTAAGTATGAGAAGTATGATGTGAATGGGTTACGCTTCCATACAGAGACGCACCAGAAAGGGCGACCGAATGCAAAAACGGTAAATACTGGGGTGTTCACCAAAGGAGCCGATTCCCTTGATTACTACGGAAGGTTAGAGAATGTATACGAGCTGACCTTCAATCGTACGAATGTCAAACTCAATCTTGTTGTGTTCAAGTGCCACTGGTTTGACCCAAGGGATGGACCGAAAAGTACTCCTTCCATTGGGTTAGTTGAAGTTAGGCCTTCAACCACCTATAGCGGAGCCGACGTCTTTGTTGTTGCTCACCAAGCCAACCAAGTTTATTATTTGCCCTACCCATGCCAGAAAGCGGAACTCCAAGGCTGGGAAGTCGTGTTCCAGGTATCGCCACATGGTAACCTACCGATTCCCTCCGAGGACGATTACAACAATATTAACCCTGTAACGTACGAGGGAATTTTCTATCAAGAGCAAGAGGACTTCAGACACTTTGATTTAGAACAGGTTGATCTTGAGGACCTTGGGAACGATGTAGAAACTCGGGGTGAGTCAGTGGTGAATCTACATGACATAAGTATGCTCGAGAAGCTCCATACTGAGAATGACAACGATGATGAGCCTACACCCTTCGATGAGAATCCAGATTTCTACTCAAAAGATAGTGATAGTGAGAATGAGAATGAGAATGAGAATGAAAATGATAGTGAGTATTTATTTTTTAATGCATTTTATTTTGTCTTTGTGCTTAACTGTTTTCTTAATTGCATTATGCCTTTATTCTTTGTGTATACATTTTATTATGTCTTTGTGCTTAACTGTTTTCTCTTACTTAATGTAGGTGATTGAACAATATGAGCAGCGGCAAGGCAACCAGTTCGTCCTTGCTTAATGCGCTGAAGCAGCGCAAGAAAAGAGCTACACGGAGTGGGAGACAACCAAATCCCAATCCGCGTTACCCCGATCTTGCTCCTGCTGGCGGAGGACGGGGTCGAGGCCGAGGTCGAGGAGGACGAGGACGAGGTGCCACGGGAGGAGGCGTGGACTTTGACCCATCACCCTCTTCTTCTGGTGACGTGGCTCCTGAGTTGTTCCTGACAGAGCAGCCTTTTAGGGCCGAGAGGGAGGCAGAGTCCGAGAGGGAGGCGAGGAACGAGAGGGAGGCAGGGACCGATACGGAGGAGGACACTAGCCGTGAGTTGGTGGGGCCGAAGAAATTGCGGAATTGTGGGGAATCGGGAGTCCCTGACGAGAAGTTTGAGCCTAGGACTCAGGAGGCGAAAGCCCTTATTATTCCAGATGGGCTTGAGTAAATGTACTAATTTGGCAATTTAAAATATTTTATTTCATGTTGGTCATAAATAATTATTGTGTACTAATGTTTATTATTGTGCAGCAATTGGACATTTCCTCCGGGGACCAAGGCTCGCCTTCCTAACAGCCTCGTTGGAGCTCTGATTAGGAAGTTCTGGCCGGGCTATCACATTACCCACGAGGGTGACAGGAAGCTAGCTACTACTTGGGCGGACTACCAGACTACCCGTGTCCCGGGCTTTACGACAGCTGCTGATGCTGTCATCACCAAGTTTTGGGTAAGGCATATTTCTCGAGTTATGTTCATACTTGATGACCCCACCGTGCTAACTCATGACTCTTATGCATGATTGAAGTGCTTTTACCGTGTGGCCGAGGAGGACTAGGAGAAGGCGCAGAGGACTTTGCTTGGGGCTTGTGTGAAGTTGACCCCCCAGGTGTGGTACAACCAGAAGATCACGGCCGCTAGCCACTTCTGGGCTGACAGGGGCGTGAGGGTCAGGAAGGAAGACATTGTCGGTAGGAACCCTAATCCTGAGTACTCGATGACGCCAGAAGAGTACATGTCGGTGAGTAAAATGTCAATAAGATTCTACATTGCTGCTAAGTTGCCATTGCATTGTCTGGAGTTGAGTATTGCATTTTCAGGTTATCCCCGATTGGGCCGAGCCGCATCGACTCGCATGGGAGGAGCTGGTTAGGACGAGGTGGCTCAGAGAAGACGAGGAGTTTGCAGCCTTGTCGAGGGGGAACGCGGATAACCGAGGCGATGGTGGAACGCACTGTGCGGAAAACCGCAACTTTGACCGCTTCAAGGGGAAGGTGGTACGTATATACATGGAACGACCTGCGTGTATTTCTCGTCATGTTTGTACTTCATATGCATAATATTTCTTTTCGCGATACAGGTGGCCGAGGCACAACCCGGGGAGGTGATTCATGACGTCGCCGTCTATGAGATGATGCGGCGAAAGAAGCCCAATTACTCGGAGCCTCAACCCTCGTTGCCCGTGTACTTCGGCATTGCCCAGAACGACTTGGGGAACTACAGCACGATGGTGAAGGCTCGTCACCCCCATGTGGATGACCCCATTCACGCGGAGATCGACGAGGAGTCGTTGGTCCTGTCGGGGCACGGATTGCAGCATGGACGCCTCAAGATTCTGAATAAGAAGGTCAAGCCTACCCTCAGCACGAGCTTCAGCCGTCTCAAGGCTACCTACCCCGCCGACGGCCCCCCTATCCCGCCTCGTGGCCAGCCTCGTCGCTCCGCCGAGGATGTAAGTTTTTCTCGTTTTCATCATCTTTATGACTTTTGTTCCTGCATGGCTAACCGCTGACGAGATTCCTTGTATTTGAAATTGTAGCCTGAGTTAGACGCGGCCTACGATGCTGCTCATGAGGA
This sequence comes from Avena sativa, assembly GCA_916181665.1. Taxonomy (NCBI): domain Eukaryota; kingdom Viridiplantae; phylum Streptophyta; class Magnoliopsida; order Poales; family Poaceae; genus Avena; species Avena sativa. The sequence goes on along the minus strand of OV702299.1, from coordinate 496,539,584 downwards.
ATATCAGGTGGCCTTTCGGCAGCATCAGGAGGCGAATGCGATCTACATGCAATACGTAAATGTAAGTCTGAACCTTTATTTTTGCAAAAGATACAAGTCCCACTTCCCCCCGTTTGTTGTACTACGGCCTGACTTCTAAACTATCTTGCAGGACATGATGGTGAATATTCAAACTGGCCAGAATAGAGATTTAGGGCCCGTGCCTCCCATGCCAGGTCCGGCGCCATTTTTGCAATCGAAGGACAGCTTCGCTAGGACCTACTACGCATCGACACCGGTAAGTTCTTTGCTAATCCACTGGTTATCGCTTTACTTTGCCTCGCAAGTTGCTAACATGTAGACAACATGTAGGGAACGGGAGCTTCTGGGAACCGGCACTTTGGCCACGCCTCGCCGGATGGGCGTCAGATCACACCGCTTCATGACAATGGTCCATCTCCTGGCCATTCTGCAGGTGGTTCTCCCGAGCTTCACACTTCTCCTACTCCCTCGCCAGGTGGCTCTTCTGCTGCTTCTACTGGACGCAACCCTCGCCAGAGGTCGCCACTTTTCACCAGGGGAGATCTCGGGTACACCCCCTCTCCTCCAGAGTTGTAGGCATGTGTGATGATGTCGATGATCTTGTATGACTAATATATGGATGATCTTGTATGACTGATATTGATACATGTATGGCATATGTGATCTTGTTTCAATTGGTGTGGAATATATATTGCATGGATGTATGGATGATGTATGGATGTATGCATGGATGTATGGATGATGTATGGATGCTGTGAGTGTTGCTGCTGCTGTGAAAAATTCAAAAAAAAAACTGTGCATGTGATACGCCGACGGCAATGCCCTCGGCGTAGCCCTCTGCCATGTGCCATATGGTCAGGGCTACGCCGAGGGCAGGCCGTCGGCCTAGCGCCAGCCTCGTGCCAGCCTGGGAGGCCCAGGCGGTGGACACGCGTCCACATACGCCGAGGGCGAGGCCGTCGGCGTAGCCCCCTCCTAGGGAGGCCCAGCGGGTGCCATGTGGCCACCGTACGCCGAGGGTAGGGCCGTCGGCGTATACGGTGCCCTGTTAGCGGCCATCTAACGGCAGCGCCGACGGCCGTTACGCCGACGGGCCCGCCTTGGCCATCGGCGTAGCTACGCCGACGGTTGTTTGCTCCGCCGAGGGAGACCTTCGCCGAGGGGGCTACGCCGACGGTATCCCTCGGCGTAGCGTATGCCGACGGCAAAGCTGGCTACGCCGAGGGCTTTTTGCCGTCGGCGTAGCCGTCGCGTGCTGTAGTGAATATACCGATGACACTGTCATTTTCATGGAACTACGCCGACGGTTGTTTGCTACGCTGACGGCCATTTTTTCTCCGCCGAGGGAGACCTTCGCCGAGGGGGCTACGCCGACGGCAGCCCTCGGCGTAGCGTATGCCGACGACAAAGCTGGCTACGCCGAGGGCTTTTTGCCGTCGGCGTAGCCGTCGCGTGCTGTAGTGAATATACCGATGACACTGTCATTTTCATGGAACACAATCTAGAAAAGGCTCTTAATATGAAATTGATTTTGTACATTTTTAAGAAATTATCGGGCTTAAAAATAAACTTTCATAAGAGCGATCTCTTTTGTTTCGGTAAAGCAAAGGAAATGCAGGACCAATATATGAATCTATTTGGATGTGGAATAGGCTCATTTCCATTTAGATACCTAGGGATTCCTATTCATTACAGAAAACTAAAAAACGGTGAATGGAAACTAGTAGAAGATCGTTTTGAGAGAAAACTTGCAAGTTGGGTAGGAAAATTATTGTCCTATGAAGATAGGTTAGTGCTCGAATTTAGTCCTAACGAGCCTCCCAATGTTTATGCCATCTTTGTTTCAAATACCCAAAGGGGTAAGAAAACGATTGGATTTTTTTCGTTCACGTTTTTTCTGGCACAGTGATGGTCATAAGAGAAAGTATAAACTTAATTGTTGTAACATCATCTGCCGACCTAAGGATCAAGGGGGGCTTGGAATAGAGGTTTTAGAGATTGAAAATAAATTTCTGCACTTAGTAAATGGCTTTTCAAACTATTGTCAGAACATGGGGTCTGGCAGGAGTTAATTCAAAAGAAATACCTCCATTCCAAATCTTTGTCTCAAGTGAAGGCAAAACCTAACGATTCCCTTTTTGGAAGAGCCTCATGAAAGTGAAAGGAGGTCTTTTTAAGCGTGGTTCCTTTAACATAGGTAATGGGGAAGCAACACGATTTTGGAAAGATACGTGGTTGGGAGATACTCCTTTAGCTCAACAATATCCATCACTCTATAACACAACGAAAACAAGTTTCGATTGATAATGTTATGTATCAAGTGCCACGGAATATTGGTTTTAGACAGGCACTAACGTGTAATAGAGATCATAGGTTACTGCATCTTGTTAACCACCTAATGGATATTAATTTAACCATGACTCCTGATTTATTCAAATGAAATTTGACCAACTTTGGTTCTTTCATAGTTAAGTCTTTGTATTTATATTACATGAATGACAATACGAGGTTCTTCCATAAGTATATTTGGAAAATAAAAGTACCATTGAAGATTAGAATCTTCATGTAATTCTTGTGTAAAATAGTACTCTTGACAAAATATAATCTCTTAAAAAGAAACTGGCAGGAGAGTAAAAAATATTGCTTTTGTGACCAAGATGAAACAGTACAACATTTGTTTATAGCATGCCCTTTAGAAAAAGTTGTCTATCGCATTATTCATATGGCTTTCAATATATCCCCTCCAAATAATATTATTAATCTTTTTGGGAACTTGTTGTCTGGAGTTACAGAAAAAGCAAAAGTACAAATCCGAGTGGGTGCATGTGCTTTGATTTGGGACATCTAGCATGTTAGAAATTACTATATTTTAAACAATGCAAAAACAACCTATTTTATGCAGGTTATACCGCTAGCGACGCACAGTTTGTAGTCCTACCTACAACCAATGGAGCAGTGATAAGATCTGGTTACTGTGTGCAACCATTTGGAGACGGTCGCCAGGGACCTATTCATTTGGTGTAACTGGCATTTTGACCATAGAATAACATGTTGATGCAGAGTCATTTCATGTGTTCTTTTGCTTTTAGATGATTGAATCGTATGTCGACCATGTGTGACCCATGATGTATCTTTTGTAAAACCTGAATTTCAATAAGTTAATAAAGGCCGCATGCATGCTATCGATGCATGGGCCGGGGCATTTTGTCCGCATTTCGAAAAAGATAAGGTGTAGTATACTTATGCATCAAGGACATTTTCAGAAGTATAATATTATTAAAATACCGTGGTTAGGATCTCTCAAAACGAAAAAGTGCAGGGTTGGAATTTTATATTATCCATCTTCCCCCACCTTGTGCACAGTCACCGCGGAGCTAGGGCATCGGCCACCGTCGACCGTCGACTACCCTCAATGCCCCATCACTTCTTCCCTTCCCTGGCATGTCTCTTTCTGCACCACAACATTTTCCATACCCATTGCCATACATGTAGAGGACTAGAGGGAGGTCGCGGGAGCCGTGTCCGCGGGATCCTCCGGCTCTTGGAGGTCCTCGCCAGCGTCCTCAGGACCAGGTGGAGGATGCAGATTAATAAATTGCACTTTTAATTGCAATCTAATGTGAACACCACCCTTGTACCAAATTACAAAGTATTCCTCGGGAACTTTGCCCAATCAATTCAGCCATATACTACACGCTTAATGAGTACTCCCTCCGTCCCGGTTTAAAGGACTCAATTTAAAAAACATGCAATCTCAAAATATTTAGACATAAAAAAAATTAATATCTGTAATTACTCTTATGTGAAAAGAACAAAATGCTTGCATGCACATGTGTAAACAAATGTGAACGCTTTGATGACTCCTTTTATCCTCATGCATGTTCTTCTCTACACTATAAAATAGACCAATTATAAAACACCTAGGGCCCAGAGAATTGCAAATTGTGTCCTTTAAACCGGGACGGAGGGAGTAGTACAATGATAGTAATAAATTGAGGCGGAAGATGAGGATTTCTAGATTGTGCCAAATCTGCTACACTGAACATGAAGATATATTGCATGCGATATATAAATGTCCCCATGCAAAGCAACTGTGGAAAGAGATGAGACGTCTGTGGTTATTACCTCCTGACGATACAGTGATGAAGCCCTTGCCGTTGGGCTTTAGGTCGATCATGATGGATATACCAGATGAGGTGATAGACAATTTTCTTCTTGTGTCCTGGCGTGCATGGTATGCAAGGAACGAGATTACTCATGCAAAACCGCTACCATCAATAGAGGGCTCTAAACGTTTTCTCATCGGATATTCGAAGTTGCTAAAGGACGTACATGATAATCCTACTGAACAAATTTTGAAAGGGAAACAACCAATGTTATTTGTTGGTTCTTCGGGGCGAGCTGTTAAACAAATGTTCAAACCTCCTGGTATACCGTGGGTTAAACCTTCGGCTTGTAGGATAAAACTCACGATCGATGGCTCCTTTAAGCAAGAGGATGGTACGGCTGGTACTGGGATGATTCTGAGAGACAATGAAGGTGCAATTATCTTCTCCGCATGTAGATCTCTCGATGTTTGTGATGGTGCTTTGGAAGCTGAGCTACGGGCGTGCCGCGAGGGTTTGGAATTTGCTATCCAGCAAAGTCAGCTACTGATTGTCATCGATTCAGACTACTCTCAATTGATTTCGGCAATCAATGACTGTTCGCATGACCGCTCTCTCTACACATACATTGTCTCAGAGATTAAAGTTTTAGCGAGTTTTAGAGTTTGCAAGTTTGTTGAAGTAGATCGTCGGCAGGCTAGGGTAAGCCACTATTTTGCCAATTGAGCAAGAACAGAACACTGTACTATGTTTTGGTTTGGTTCAGCTCCTGATGTTGTCTTGCAGGAGATCGAACTTGAATCAAATGTAATCCCCTGCTTAATAAAGATCTATTTTACCCCCAAAAAAATGAGTACTATAATGCACAGTAAAATCTCTCTTATATTATGGACAGAGGTAATAGTTTACCGGTGCAGCATCGCCGAGAAGACGTTGATGACACTCCTAGCTTGTCCACACCGCAGGTGGTGGGGCTAAACTGGAATGAGTTCTTTGAGGCAGGCCCACTTGTTTTACGTAATATATGGGTCCAGCCCAATAGCACATCATGTTAAAGTTTTTACTAATATACCATAATATTTGTATGCTAATATTTTAATTATGGCTATTCTCAATATAAATAAAATGAGTTAAAGTTTTTTCTCTGTTCAGTCCTATATCATGTTCGAACTAAAAGTACTCCATGCCACGACTATAAAAAAGTGATTAACTTGGTTGGTCAGCGGGTTGCAAAATTCTTAGCGGTTAATCCCCACACCAAAGGGATTGGAGAGGATTTTTACTTGCATTGGATTTAATCGACTTTAATCTCCACCAATCAACTTCAAAGCCCACCTAACCGAACAAGCCCTAACCAAGATGATTGGACATGATTGGTCAGAGGGTTCCTACATACTAAATGTTCCAATGCCATAGGGTTGAAAACGATCACTAGAGCTTGACCGCAACCACACCGATGGCAAATCCAAGTTTGCTGTATTCTTGCAATTTCTGATGCCTCCTACTACTATCCTGCAATTTGCACTGCCGTGTTGTGTGATATCCAGATGTTTAGCCAGCACATCATCAATAGAGCAACTGAGGTTTTTTGACTTGAGACGAGCATAAACACACTATGATGAACACCACCCATATATCTACCTTCACCCCTACCCACAAATCACAATCTATTTGTTCTTTACGTGAAAGCGCTACTCATCAGTGAGATGCCTTGTGAAGAAACACAGACGCACCCTAGCTTGTATATATCCTCCAACTTATAAAGGAGGCTTGCACCAACACTACAGACCCACTAAATTGCCCGACGTCAATGCTTGCTCCCCAGAGTACCAGGCGAGATTAACGAGCCACCAGTATCTATCCTAAGTCGTATATAGCAACTACAAATTCAAAAGTTAAGAAACTCAACTACTCCATGTTACTGACTACCGTATGAAGAAAACGGCTTGCTAGAGAGGGTTAACAATTGGTTAATCGGCTCTATTGATCTCACCCGCATTAACAGAGCCTTCCTTGTTCTGCTTCCCAAAACGGAGTCCGCAACTCATTCGTCTATGTTCCGCCCATCTCGCTCCAGAACTGCATTATAAAGGCGATCAGTCGGGTGCTCACCACCAGTCTCCAGCACACCATCCACTCGCTCGTCGATGCCGACCAGACTGGGTTCCTCTCGGGCCGCCGCATTTCTGAGAATATTGTCTATGCTGCTGACCTCCAGCACTGCTGCCACTCCCACAAAGCGCCCACTTTGGTCTTCAAGATCGATTTTCGACAAGCTTTCGACTCAGTCAACCGGAGCAGCCCCATTTGCCTTCCCAGAGTTACCATCAGACTGTTAGATTTAATACGAGCACTATGATATAGTACACCACCTGTTCGTATCTCTGTGTAAATGCCACCATAAGGCTTTTCCTATGTCTATTTAACGCGTATCCCGAGCCCCCAAAAGGGCATCGGTTTCTCTCAATCAACATGGTATCGAACTAGCCTCTTCCTCTCCTGGCGCTGCCGATTCCGATCCAAAATCAAATCCCCGATCTCCAGCGATCGGCCTCTACCAAAATTCACCAAGCCAATAACCAATTACCTCCCTCCCTCCCCACTCCCCCATGGCGAGCTCGTCGTCCCCCTCGGTGGCGTAACTTGTGGCCGCCCTTGGCGCCCCGCCGACGGAGAAACTGACGGGAGAAAATCATCTGTTCTGGCAGGCGCAGGTTCTTCCTGCCCTCCGCGGCGCGATGGTCATGGAACTGCTAGACGGTTCCGACGCGTGCCCACCAAAAATTCTGGAGGTTTTAGGAGAAAACAATGTTAGGCAAACTATCCCCAATCCAGCCTATGCGTCGTGGATTTCTCGGAATCAGTTTGTTCTTGGGTGGTTACTGAAATCTCTGTCCCAGGAGGTTCTTGCGCATGTTCTTAGGATTGAACATGCCGCTGATGTGTGGGCTGCTGTAGAGGATATGTTTTCTGCGCGATCCAAGTCCAGGGTATCTATGCTCCGTGGAGCCCTCGCAAACACAAAGAAGCATGATCTTACTGCTGCTACATACATCTCTAAGATGAAAGGTATTGCATCAGAACTTGTTACTGCAGGCCACATGATCGATGATGAGGAACTAAAGGAATATATTCTTAATGGTCTCGATGGCGAATACAATGCCCTTGTTGCTTCGGTGAATGCTAATCCAAGCACTACTCTCAGCGACTTGAGTTCGCAGCTCACAGCCTATGACTACCGTCAAAAAATTCTCTCTGAAACTGGTCAAGGAGTTGGTTCATTTTCTTCCTCAGCCAATGCAGCAACTCGCCGTCAAGGCAGGAACTATCGCCGTCAAGGCTCTGGTGGTGGCTATAGTAATCAGCGTGGGCGTGCAAATCAGCGTTCTAATGGTCGTAATCAAGGGCGTCGACATTCTTCCAACACTAATCGTGGTCGTGGTCGTGGTCAGACGTCATCTCCCTATCAAGATGTTACATGTCAAATTTGCAAGAAGCATGGTCACTCGGCGAGCAAGTGTTGGCGGCGTTATTTTGACAACAACGATGATGATGATGATTCCTTCAATGATCACAAAAGTGCAAATGCCATGTATTATGGTGTTGACACTAATTGGTATATGGATAGTGGTTCTACTAACCATGTCGCCAGCGAATTAAGCAATCTCTCCACTCATGATACCTACAAAGGGCGTGATCAAGTTTATACCGCAAGTGGTAAAGGTATGGCAATTCAGCATATTGGTCATTCAACATTGCACACCCCTCATAGTTCCATCGAACTTCGAAATATCTTACATGTTCCTAGTGCGTCCAAAAATTTATTGTCCGCACTTAAAATTGCTCTTGACAATAATGTTTTTGTTGAAATTCACCCATCTTTCTTTTTTGATTAAGGATCAAGCCACGAAGAAAATCATGTTTAAAGGTCCTTGTCATGGCGGTCTCTATCCTCTTGTGCCCATGTCAACGGAGCCTCATAAGCATGCCTTCATCACCATCAAGCCGTCTTCATCCACATGGCATCGCCGTCTTGGGCACCCCTCGTCTTGTATTGTTCAACAAGTGCTTATGAAAAATAATCTTCCCTATTCATCTGAAATAAATCCTTATGTTTGTGATCCTTGCCAACAAGCCAAAAGTCATCAATGACCATATCATACTTCTACAAGTGTATCCACTGGTCCTTTGGATCAAATATTTTCTGATGTATGGGGTCCTGCTCCTCTTTCGATTGGAAAACATTCATATTATGTGAGTTTTATTGATGATTATAGCAAATTTACTTGGATATATTTGCTTAAACGACGTTCTGATGTTTATCAAGCTTTTCTTAACTTTCAACAACTTATTGAACGAAAATTTAGTCGCAAGATAATCACCATGCAAACCGATTGGGGTGTCGAGTATGAAAAACTTAATTCCTTTGTTCAAAAAGTGGGTATTACACATCATGTTTCTTGTCCACATGCTCACCAACAAAATGGTTCCACCGAGCGTAAACATCAACATATTGTTGAAGCCGGACTTGCCTTGCTTGCTAATGCATCCATGCCATTAAAATTTTGGGATGAAGCTTTTTTTATCGCAACATTTCTTATCAATTTGTTACCCACTAAAGTTCTCAATTTTGAAACTCCTACATCAAAACTCCTGAATGTCACTCCCAACTATGACTCTCTTCAGGTTTTTGGTTGTACATGTTGGCCGAACCTTCGCCCCTACAACACACGAACACTTTCTTTTCGTTCAAAACGGTGTGTCTTTTTGGACTATAGTCCACTTCATAAAGGAGTGAAATGTCTAGATGTATCCACTGGGCGTGTCTATATCTCTCGCGACGTTGTGTTTGATGAGAATATTTTTCCCTTCAATTCCCTTCATCCTAATGCAGGTGCTCAACTTCAAAACGAAATTCTTTTGTTACCACCAAATTTATCTCATACATCTTCACATAATGAGGGGTTGCATGCTAATGACCATATGCATATTGTTCATATTGTACCTGTTGCTGAACGTGTGCAGGTCCCTGAAGGAAATGCTCCAATGAGTAGTACAAATCTTAGTCCTAATACACATGAAATGTCAAGAACAGAAGAATCAGACAGAAATCATCAGGGCACTAATTCTGATGATGATTCTCTCCAGAATCCCGTGCATGCAGGCTCAGAAATAGCCTCGAACAGCTTACCTCAGTCCCGCATGCGCACGTCTACCCATTTAGGCCCAGTTCTTTTTGGCTCAGGCTTGTGAATAAGCCACTCTGGCTTGAGCTGTCTGGAGAAACTGTAGTGAAATTAAGCTCACGAGAAACTACAGTCCAATTCTTTTTGGCTTCCACCGTCTCAGCTTGTTATCTCAGTTGTCTGATAAAAGTTCTATAATACCCCCTGAACATTAACAACCGTCTTTCTGAATTTAAGTGTCAGCAACAAAATCTGTACAACCTAACCTAAGCTGACTTTATTCAATTTCTTAATTACAGCCTAAGCTCGCAAGTTGCTTGACCCTGCCTTGATCCGTGGTGTCAGCGTTCTTGCTAATCACCTTCCTTGATCCTAGTGCAAGAGAACAATTGCAACGCTGATTTTTCTTCTCGATCTGTGCTCACAAAAGGTCAATTGCTGACCGCTAGACCACGCGCAGACTTGAGGAGTCAGAACAGCAAGCATGCGCGCCTACAGGGAGATTGAGCTCGCCTCAAATCCATGTCGACAAGGTGGGGGTGGCAGCGGGCTACCCCTTTTCCGTGGAATGGGACCGGGGTGGGCAGGGAAAGCTTCTTGCGGCGGGGTGCGGTGGCCGGAGTTGTCCGGGATGGCGGCGGCGGCAGGCTTGCGTGCAATGGAGCTCTGAAACCTGAGTGAAGAGGAGGGAGATATCGCTGGATCATTGGCTCGCTCGGAGAGAAAAATGTTTCGCTCGATTGACTAAGGCTGCGCAGTGACATTTCTATGTAAATAATGCAAAACGTAGGGGTATCAGCTTGTACCGTTTCGGTCAATCCCGGGAAGCTGGGGTACCCGGCTTCTTCCCACTGTGAGCGAATCGTGAAAATCAGCAATGTCAGAAACGGCTTAAATTGAGTTCTTTTCGGCTTAGGCTTTTTTCCATAGGTGAATGCATAGATGATAACAATAAATCACGTGCCCTTTCGAGAGAAAAACATGAATATACTAGTGTTTTTTCGATAAAGGAAATAATACTAATATCGAAAGTATTCATAACAAGGCTTTAAGCGCTAGTACATATGCACGTGTAGGTACATATACAACTAGGAGGAACATTACAAAGCTAATATGTAAATGTCTAAATTGTATGAACATACAAAACCGTGCTTTTGTATGGACAAATAATTTGCAGTGCTCACCCATTAAATGTTTGGCGAGGATCCCAAATTACAATCTAGGAACTCCCCGGCTTTTAGAGTGATAGTCCAGGATAAAGCAAGAACTCGGAAACCCAACAATAATGCAAATTAACTCAAGATGCTTACAAGGTGGGCTTGGGACTTACCGATTGCTCAGAATTTATGCCTCGTGTGAATGGACATAATCATGATACCGTCCATACTCCATAGGATTATAGGAAGGTAGATCGTCAGAAAGTATATTTTTTTTTGCAGGTTATTTGTGTGGATTCATACTAGATCGGGCTTTGGTCTTTCCTACTATCGGAGGATCAGCGGAAACCTATGGTTACTTGATGCAACTATCTGCCAACGTTCGCACGTGATATTTAGACCTAGGTTGGCTGGTGGCTTACTAGTAGACTTGTAGTTGTCTAGCTACTGTTTGTTTGAAATCTTTAGATGATTGATATTTGTGTATCAACAATTTGTGATAACTTGAATGATATACCTCATAAAAATATCGGCTGTGTGCAGTGATTAATGCAGAGGTCGGGGCATTATTCCCCATTTCTAAAAAATGCTCGTCAAGACTGCAAAGCAGTTGATGGTTCGGAGGTCTATATGTTCTTAGGACATTACACTGACTCGCTCGACCAGAAGGGACATCGTTTGATACTTGGTGCCCAGCGATTCAGCAATAGCACCTAGACGAGTGCTAATTCTTAGTCGATTCATAGGAGGCCGTGACATGGACAAACAACACTGGCACATCAACTGGACGATGGAGAAAAGCTCTTTGGCGTATGCTTGCAATCCCTCATGCCTCCTACTCCTAATCTTGCAACTTACTACTGCACTATGTGGGTCAAATGGATAAACACGCCAATTGTAAGCACCAACAATATATCTGCCTTTCATACTTACAGCTGAAACTTTTATTTTTGCGAGAGCTACTCACAAGTGATCTAGTTGTGCTACCAAGGAACACAAAATACGTACCTTAGGTTCTATATATACTCTAATTTTAACAGAGGGTAACATGAATTGCACCGAGCAACCAAACCACCCCGATGTGAATGCAGGGCCAGGAATGAAATAAACCAGCTATCTAGTGTCCTCATATGCATCTATCTCACAAATTAACTAACTCAACTACTCCATGCCACCACTATCATCAAATGAGGATATGGTTGGTTACAGGGTTCTAAAATTCTTAATTAAGAACTTTTGGCATGCTTGCAGCATTTCATTAGTAGTAACGTTCAATGAAGAAACTACATGTTCAGCATAAATAATTTCACCTTGTTGCAAATGGCAAGCATCGAAGGAAAAATATTTTTCAGTTTGAACAAGAGAAAGGAACGATTATAGGACAAGAAAATATCAAAAACAACGTCTTGGAGTTTTATAAGAAATTATTAGGTGCACATGAACAAAACTATTTCTCTTTGATTGAAATAAATATTTCGGATATACCACAAATATCACCAAATGAAAATAGTTTTCTTTCAACTGATTTCACAAGGAAAGAAGTGTATAAGGCCATAATGCAAATCAAGAAGAACAAACAACCGGGACCGGACAAGTTCCCAGCTGAGTTTCATCAGAAATGTTGGGACATTCTTAAAAAGGATATCATGAATATGTTTGTAAGTTTCCAAAAATCAGAGTTGCCTTTGTTTCATCTAAACTTTGGTACGACAATTCTTCTACCTAAGAAGGAAGATGCAACTCAATTCAGCAATACAGACCAATATGTCTTCTCAATGTCAGTTTAAATTTTTTCAATACAAAACTTATTACTGAAATAGCACATAAGGTAATTAGACAAACAAAATCAGCATTTATGCTTGGGAGACACAACCAGGAAGGTGTGCTGGTTCTCCATGAAACCATTCATGAGCTTCATAGGAAGAAAATGGATGGTGTCTTATTAGAAATCAATTTTAAAAGGCATATGATAAAGTTCTATGGCATTTCTTACTACAAGTGTTGCATATGAAAGGTCTTGATCCGAAATGGTGTGACTGGATTCAGCAATTTCTTAGTCATGGTAGCTTAGGTGTTAGAGTGAATGATTAAATAGGTCATTATTTTCAAACAAAAAAGGGCCAAGGCAAGGTGATCCACTATCACCTATATTTTTCAATATTTTAGCTAATATGCTAGCCATCCTCATTGCAAGATCAAAGGAAGATGGTCATGGAGGGACTCATTCCTCATTACAATATGTTGATGACACGATTATTTTTATGAGTCGTGACCTACAAAAGGCTTTCAAGATGAAGTTAATCTTATGCATTTTTTAGGAGTTATTAGGGCTCAAAATAAAATTCTGTAAGAGAAAAGTGTTCGGTTTTTGTGTTGCAAAACACTGTGCGGAACAATATAGAACTCTATTCGGTTGTGAGTCAGGTGCCTTCCCACTTACATACTTGAGAATACCTATTCGCTTCTATAAATTAAAGAATGGTGAGTAGAAACCAATGGAGGATCATTTTGAAAAAAAAGTTGGCAAGATGTCTAGGTAAACTAGTCTCCAATGGGGATCGCCTCATTATAATCAAGTATGTGCCCATAGGGGTAAGGAAAAGACTGGATTTTTTAGATCTAGATTTTTCTAGCAAAGTGATGGTCATAAAAGAAAGTATAAACTTTCTAAATGGAACATAATTTGTAGACTTAAATACCAAGGTGGTATGGGAATTGAAGTATTAGAACTAAAGTACCCATGTTTGTTGTCTAAATGGCTACACAAATTGCTCGGTGAAGGAGTTCGGAAGGAGCTAATATAGAATAAATACTTACACTCAAAATCGATATCTCAAGTGAAAACAAACCGAACTGATTCACCTTTGTGTAAAGGTCTTATAAAAGTAAAGGACGACTTTTTTAATAGAGGTTCCTTCAAAATTGGGAATGTGAGAGTATTCAATTTTTGGAAGATACTCGTTATATCACATAGTTCAAAGAAAACAAGTTTCAGTGGCTTCTATTATGAAAACACGCCTACAAATGACTTTTAGGAGAGCGTTAACCGGAAACAAATGGCCAAGATTATTACATTTGGTTTATAGGCTTATGGGGGTCCAATTAACGGGGTAACCTGATGTATTTGTGTGGAAGCTCACATCATCGGGATCTTATTTGGTCAAGTCAATGTATTTGGACTACATGAATGACTATACATTGGTCTTACCTGCAGCCCATGAATAGACTGCAGACTTTGGATATTGGGTGCAACAAACTGAAAATTGTTGCACATGATTTGTACAACTAGTGCAGTTGCCGTTCTAAACTATGTATAGCATGTTAATGAAGTGCCATACAATTTTGTCTTGTTATTTTAGGTGGTTATAATCCACATTGAGACTTTGTGCAGCCCATGATGTAATCTCTTGTACTGAATAATTTTGAATAAATGCAATAAAAAGTCGTATGTATCAATTGATACAAAGACGAAGACCATGTTGCCATTCAAGAAAAAAGGTTCAGCGTAAATACCTAGCCGGTCTCCGGTACTCGTGAACCATTGAAGGAAGTATTTCCAAAATAACGTATATATAAGTTTTAAAATGGTATGAGATAAATCATGCATATACATATCGCCTTGACACTTACTTGTGTAAGTTTTTAAGAAAAAAATTAATTACACAAAAATGAATAGAACTCGCACAGTGAAAATCTTAGTCCTTATACTATTCATTGGTCAATTTGTCATTTTTGCACAAGTTACAGAATTCTTCATTTAAGTTTCAAACTTGGTATGCACATGCCTCCATATATACCCTACATGAAAATTATATTAAATTTAGTTATCAATTTTCAATTTTACTATTCACAGAGGGAATTATTTATTAAATGTTATTTATTATTTTTCAGTTTTACTATCCCCTGGTAGATTTTATTGTTTCCAGCAGTATCAACAAAGCTTATCAATCGCATTAGCGTTTCCAAGGCAAAATTTGTTGCAGATATGGCAGCGACTATATTGGCTGGTCTTTTCTTCTGTGAATTCAGCATCTTTTTTTTTGCGGGTAATTCGGCATCTTATTTTAGTAATACGTTGAATTATATTGGCGACCTACATGCCGCCATAAAGCCTGAAGTATAGATCATCCACATAAAACAACGCATACCATCACTAGCTTTTCAGCACAAAAATGTGCACCCCCTTTGCATATAGTACCCACTTCTGCTTCGGTCCCCCACCCCCACGTTGGCATCGATGCCTTATCTGCCTATTTATCACCTAGCAATTGGCCCTTAAGCCCACTTCCTTTCCCGCGTGGCCCCAGATCCACCCCGTATTACTCGTTTGTCCATCTGCAAATACATACGCTTGTACTCCGTCTGTACATGGAGACGTGAGCGGTGCGATCCCAGACCGATGCCTTCACCCGCATCGAGCTCGCCTACCACGCCGTCAATCTCGCGAGGGACACCACGTCTCGCGCTGCGTCGAGTTCCTCGTCGGCGAACGGCCGCCCTCCGGCACCAGCAAGCCCGACGACCACATGGTCGGCTACTCGGGCGACACGGTCACCGCCGCCAACGACCACATCTTCAGGTCTGATTGGTTGGTACTAGGTTCGAGTCAGCTCCCTGTTTCCAATTCGGGCCCCGTATATACACATAGCAGCTGATCGATCTGCCTTTTAGTTCATGTCCCGTACGTACACAATATCAGCTGATCGATCTGCCTTTTACTTCATGTCCCGTACGTACACATATCAGCTGATCGATCTGCCTTTTTTTTCCACTAGAGTCCGCGTATAATATACAACTATATAAGTGGACAATATGAGACTCTTCGGCTCGTCCACAACCCGTCCGCCAACTAACCCACCAAAACTTCCCTTTAGGAAACCCCTCAGTTTGCCTGAAAATGGCTTCCAACAACCCTGGTTTTATAAATTTTCCTTCAATTTGAGATTCTTTCAATAACCAAGATTAAATCCGTCCAACAACACTCGGATTCAAGCAGAGATCAAGTTGTTCTCCATGTCTACCATCCAGCCTCACTTGTTGATTGAGATCAAAGGTGTACCATGGGATGTATTTACATAGTATACACTCGACATAACGATCACAATGAATAGAAGAGAACTGTTATGTCCATATGCTAGGGTTCCTCTCAATTTCACTCTTACTTTGATGCAATACTCGGATCGAATCTGGATACAGGATATAGAACGGGGAACAAAGATCTATCATTGTCAAATATGATTGTATTTGTATGGACATATTTAAAAGATACTTCATCGGGATCATAATTCGGACGGAGGCAGTACTATATTAACAAGAAAATCTGGTTTACAACGATTAAAGGAAACAATCTACCACTATGAAAGAGTAAGTAGGAGCGATAAAGCCAGTCCTTCTACTAGTAGATTAGACAACCGCATGTCTGCGTATATCTCAACATCCAATCGAAATTCAGAACACCATTAGATACTAGACCATCCACACATGCACACCACTATGACCTTGTGATACCAGGGCTCCGATAGGTATCTTGAGAAGTTCAGCTAGCAAACTTGAAGATGAGCTCCTTCAGAACGGAGGGGCTGCAGGTTCTGATGATCTGGTCTAACCTATCAACCGTCAAAGCAGTGTACAGAGTTGAATGAGTTTTGATGAATTTCACACACGAAAACTTCAACGAGTGACACTGTCTCTGCTCAGCCACGACTATAATGTCTGCCACCCTGTCCACCATGTCTGTGTAATGTACCAACTCCTCCGCACAGATCGACTTGAGCCTTTGGAGATCATACCTATCCGCAGCTTCAAGCAACTGCAGAAGCCACATTACATATTCATCATCCACATTATTATCATCTTCCTCTTCTCCTGATTCGTCTCCTTCATATGCATCCTCAAAACAGTCCCAATCAGGAAACGAGTCGGTGTAGATGAAAATAAGCAATGCATAAAAGATTTTCGCTTCCATGTCATCTATCTCTACAATCTTTGTCTTTGTCACAGTAGTGTCGCCAAAGAGTTGATCCTTGAAAATGCTAGATCGGGCTGCAAGCACACACCGATGTGCGAGAAACGTCTCGCCACCAACAACAAAGGTAATGTCAGAGCCCTCGTCGGACAGCAGAAGGTCACTGAGATGGCTTTGCATGTCGGACGGCGGCATGCCCCCCTTGTCGGTAGTGGTGTCCCCCGGCTCCTCCTTGACGACCTCGATGTCGCACCGGATGATGAAGCTATCGCCCTTAAGATGTCTTGATGCTTCCAAGATTTCTCTTTTAATGGATAGTACTTCTCCAGTGTAACGATCACATATTTGTATTTTACGGACGAGGCGTGTTGACATACGAAACTCAGGCTCGTCAATGAAACTGAAAACAGCCATAGCCTTCACATCTTCCAGTTCATCCACATAGCCATCGAGGACAAGAAAAAACTTGGTAAACTCTTCATCATCCCCCTTACAGCCATTAGGGTAATACTTGATAATCCAGCGATGGCCTCCAACCAGGAAAGGCCGAGACTGGATCAGGCCCGGCTCTGGCCCATCGCGACCTTGGCGACGGCCAAGGGCCCATGCCAGCGGGGGCCCAAAAACACATACTACTCTATACTATGTATCTTCTGAAGAAAATTTGCAATAAAAGTCCCAACACAACAGTTCCAAGAAGTCCACTGGGAGAAGAAACTGCACGACACCAACACGATCGATAGGCAGGACACCAGCGATCGGATCTCCTGATCTCCATGTACTTCTTCTTTGACAGCCAGCCGTCGCTGGTGTGTGCGTGATGGATCTTCCCAATCGATCACCTTTAAGGCCTTTGTTCGGTTTCATTTAGATTGAACGGGGTTGGCATGATTTGATGGGGATTAAATCCATATAAGTCAAAATCCCCTCTAATCCCTTCCATTCCACTCCAATCGACTTGAGAAGGGATTAACCAAGCAGGGCCTAAGGCAGACCGACCCGATCCCGTGAGTCCCTAAACGAGTGTTGCTTGGAAATTGAATCAACCGACGAATTGAGTTTGGCCTTGTTCCCTTGTGCCCATCGCTACCCCTGGTATGTTCATTCTCTCTGATTTGATGGCAACCAATGGTTGTTTCATACGATTGTGTTCATGGCTCTGATATTGCATCCATTTCACTAATTTCATATGTTGTGAACGATGAGATAATTGTAGAGAGTATTAGGGTTCTATTGATCTTGACATTATACTCAATGATTTTGCATCTACAAATGGCTGAAGAAGCTTTGTTTAAAAAAGTTGAAACATTTTTTTAAAAACACAAAATTGAAACATCATTATCTATGGACTAACTGGAATTATTTCTTATTTGAGACAACCAAACTAGCAGGAAATACTACATTTTATATTTTGAGACAAAATATGCGGATGGATGTCAACTCTTAATATTTTGCAAATGGAAGTGGATACATATATGAAGTGGATACGTATATACATCTATGGTTTTAGATATGGCTACATATACATCAGCCTTAGGACCCATGTCGTCGACTTCGTCTATAGCCCCGTAAAACATAGAGCCGGTCCTGGACTGGATGCACCCCCCGCTTGGTGGGGTGTGCCTTTGCTACGGGAGTAGCCTTCGACGGCGAGCAAGTGGTACCCTGATCCGTCCGTGCGGGCATCGATGGGCGACGCGGTTGAGGCGCACCCAAACATTAACGACTTTGTCGAGATGCTGGCACCTCGATATTAACGACGGTTGAGCAAGTGACACCCCGGCGAAAGCCATCTCCGAGACAAAATATTAACGACTTTGTCGAGATGCTGGCGCCTCGATATTATTTCTCAGAACTTGCTTACACCGGCCCAACTTCTTGCGTCCTACTTGGGCTTATGTACACACACAACGTGGACAAACCCAGACCTACACGGTATGCACCTCCAAAATACCCGGCCATGGCTTTCCTTCTGAAGCTGACTCGATCTAACTACTTAAAGGTTACTAGTACTGTTAGACTCCTACTAGGACACGACTAGTCTAACCATACCGTAACCTAGTAGGTAGACATGGCTGCCTCGAATCGTGTTCGTGTATGACCCGGCCAGGCACATGTATATGCAAGTATTAGTAGCCCACGGTTTCAACAAATATACAATGGACACTTTTTTTGTAAGAGACAATAATCCGGATCTATTATACTCCCTCCGATTCATATTAATTGCCGCTGAATCGGATATATCTAGCACTTATGGATCAGAGGGAGTATAAGTCTACCACAATTACAGAACACCCAAAATATAATAAAAATTATATATACTAGCTGAATACCCGTGCGTTGCTACGGTCTATTAAATGACGGTCACATAATGACTACTGATATTACACATGCCCCGGGAGAGAAAATCTTGCTGATGCTAGCAGCTGCCCTGGCAATGCCCCTATCCACTCGGCTGCGTTTACCTCTTGCAAGGTTGCAACGGTTATATTATTATCCATCAGATATTAAGCTGTGTTAAGTAGTTTTCGGTGAAGATATATGTATAAGGTCAAATTTAGGAATCTTCTTATGTAACAAAAGGACCTGCCCCTATGGAACATTATAGAGCCATACAATGATAACGATCGTGTTCTTCATGGTTGAAAGCATCAAATAAAATAAACAATATGAACTTTTAACAAAAAAGAAAACACAAAATACAACACTTGCTATTCTGGTCTTATTTGTTTGTGTCCTCTTAACCAAAAAATATAAAATTGGAATGCAAGAACTTATGAGTTTATAATATATCATGTAGGTATAATACTCGCTCTATCCTCAAAAGGATGTCGCAGATTTGTAAGAATTCATATGTATCTATACACTTAAACGTGTCTTAATAATACATAAAAATCTTTACTATTAAATTTCTTGCGATATGTTCGTCCTACCAAATATTTGAGATCAGAATTATAGTTTATAACATTACTGCTCCATGAATAACCACAAGGTAGCAAGCTAGAAACCGGACGAGACTAACCAATCGGAGACACCCAATGAAGACTATTGAGTTGTCACCTGCCGTCTTCTTTCTATCCTTGGGCTTAATCGGTTTCTTAATAGAAAACAAACCGCCTAGTTATGCTCTAGTCCTTAATCTAGGCTGATTTGTAGCAGAGCCGTCTCCAGAAATTCGGGGCCCCTGTGCAAAATGCTAAGTAGGGCCCTAAACTTTTAAAAATTTAGATAACAATATGAACTAAAATAAACTTTCACTTCAATTTATAACTTTAGTTATATTGTCATAATTAATATTCTATAGGATATTATTTTATGTAGTATATGGATTTTGTTTAGTTCATTTTAATTGGCAGATGATTTAGGTAATATATTTAGTAGATGATTTTAGATGTATTAAGTTTTATTTTTAGTTTGCAAGAGGATTTTAGGTGGATTTAGTTTTTGCTTTAGTTTGTTAGATGATTTTGTGTACTATATGGATTTTGTTGAGTTGATTTTAGTTGGTAGATGATTTAGGTAATTTTTATAGTAGATGATTTTAAGTGCATTATTTTATTTTTAGTTTGTTCAATTATTTTGTGTGGTATATGTATTTTGTTTAGTCAATTTTTGATGGTATGTCATTTTAGGAGATTATGAAAAATCTAACAATTAGTTTGTATTTCCTATTTGTTAGCTCTATCGTGTGTGACATGGCACATTAGAGGTGTTTCCATGGCATTTAGAAGAAGCAAACGAAGGTGCCCATGTGGGCAGCGGCCACACCACTACTAGGGAAATGCCTATAGCAAAAAAACATATCGTCGGCACGCTAAAATACAAGCCCGTCAGCGCTATCTACTGCCGGCGCGTCAAGATAATTGTTCGCATGTGCTAACTACTTACCCCGGCGGGTCCTTATAGCCCACCGCGCCGGTGCTACGTCTACCTGCCCCCAGAGCGTCGACGTTATCACAATTTACCCCAGGCGCCGACGGTAGCCAAGTCTAGCGTGTCGGCGGTAGGCATTTTTCTAGTAGTGCACCATTGACTGCATCAAGTGCCATCTTGGCACGTGAAGGGACAAGAAGACGACGACACGCACCTACGACTAGATGATGATCTAGCAATGTGGAGAAAGGGGGAGGCTCAACTTCCCTAAGTATCGAACTTACGTACATCAACAAGCACTAGATGACATAAGGTACGTGACAATGGCCCAGGAGAGGGAGCGCCGCGAGGCCGAGCAGCGGGTGGCAAAGAAGCACTACTAGGATAAGGAGGAGGGTCGGTTGTTGGAGACTCTCTGCTAGCATATGTAGTTCATATGGTGGGTGAATCCTCATTATTCGTAGGTGGTGGCACAAGCTATTTTGGCATAGAACAACATGATGGTTCAGGAGGCTGGTCCCTCCGACATAGCTCTTTCGGCGTGTGCCAGCAGCATGACCAGGAGGCCGCCACCTCCGGTTCGAGCCAGCAACACGACCAGATAAATGACTAGCTTAGTGATATCGACGACTCCAGAGACAAGGACTTCTATGGGGGTGTTGACTGAAAATCTTTTGCTACAGAGCCAGATGATTGAGCGATTTAGTTTATGATTCTTAATAAGGATATGATACTTATCATGTTACTCTATTATGGTTTATGTTGAATTAATGTGCTACTTATCATTCTTTAGCTAGCTAGACTTTGTAATGTTTAATGTGCAACTGATGTGTCAAGTTCGAATTTATGCAACTATAGCAAGGTTTATTCCAAGCACATGATCATATATATGTAGAATGGATCTAGCATGTGGTAATTGCGTCGTGCATGAACAAGAAGTTTGTCAGAGTGCTCCCTAAGAACTGTGAAATTAGAACGGTATGTTTAATGAACTATATATATGTTGAATCTAACTTTTTTAAACTATGTGTGCAATGGAAATGAAAATTTATTGTTGTTTTCTTAATATTTACTCAGACCATCCCCTGTAGGACAGGATATTACTTCATGAACCATGTCAATAGAGCCATTCATCAACAACGATAGTTTGAGGTCACTATATACCCACTAAAACAACCAAGCGAATGTTACACGGTTCAAGTCACCAATAAGGAGAATGAGACCTATAGTGGATCTAGGTCGACTGAGCTTATTAATGACTGCATGATGTACGTCGCGAAGAGGTGCATCTTTGTTCTTGATGGCACCACCTACATAAACTACAAGTCTCCCCACAACTTAGACGACTCTAGCGGAGACTCTTCAAACCACGCCCCCCGAGAGGATGACATCCCTGCAAACCGTTGCTACGTTTTTCCAGGGAGACGATGATGAATAGTAGCTAGTACCATTTAGAAATTCTATAAGCTAGCTACTACCTAGTTTATTGAACTTCAATAAAGCTACTCTTATGATTCTATTGCTTGTGGACAATGAATATGATATTTTAGGTTAGACATATAATATTGCTGCTAATTAAATATCAGCAGCAATATTTTTAAAAAAATCGTAATAATATTGGTGGCCTAGAGTTCGCGCGGAACACTATCAGTAATAATAATACATGTGTAGTTCAGGGGCACGCCACCACTAGATGACTTACCGGTAGCGTGGCCCCTACCCACAATACCAGTAAAGTTAACCAGTGGCGTGTTACGGGTAGTGTGCCCCCATTCGGCGCTACCAATAGCAAAAGGGGCACGTCACCGGTAGCCTTTTTTCCTACTAGTGTGTAGTGAATATATTCGACGGTGTTGCTTCAGTTTTAGTCTATTCAACTCTTAGGTGCATCATCTGAACTGAGAAACTAATATAATCCTTACTTGTAAATGCAAAACTGATCTGCGTGTGAAAATCTTTTTTAACGGAGGTGTGACAATCTATTCTACCGTACCTCATTTCAGAACACAAGTAAGTATTCGATAAAACCGCGAAACTATAGGTGATTTTCAACATAGTATTTTCCTTCTTTATGTCGGTAAAACCATGAAACTACAAGGATAGATTTTGCAGCTCAGGTGCAAGACTGATCAACACGTATACTCACGTAGGTCACAGTCAATTCTACCATCAGCGAGGCAGGTGGATTATGTGGAGGCGAGGATATACGGGTTCTTCCTCGAGTTCAAGCATTCACCTATGCCCATTTAGTACCAATGTTTCTTCTCGATATCGCGGTACTACTGAGGAGGGGAATGACGATTCACCTGCAGTCCTCTCTGGCGATGAAGTGATAACTGGCCTAGGTGCTAGTGATAATGGCTGCTCCATTGCTTATCTTCCCAACACCTCCCAATCCCACCCTTAGAACATGCACATTACAGTGGTTTCTGGTCGCAGCGACATCGCGAGAGAAACTAGTTCAGCTAGACATGTGCAAACAGGATTGTTGAGTAGTATATGAATTTTCCTTCTGTTGTTGCCTAACCTCAGGTAATTAGGTTCCAATGAAATCTTGGGACGCGCATCTCGTATATATGTACATGACCACCTCCTGCAGTGAACGCGTCTTGCTTCATAACAAGATCGAGAGAGTAGCATAGTTAATTAGATTCGGTGAATCATACCGACCGTACCGGTGGTCTGCAATAGAACCAAGCCGCTAGGTGCAGTACTCATATATAGCACCTTCTCTTTTACGAAGTTTCCACCTCATGTCGTGTGGGCTCAGATTCGAGTCAGCGGGTTACTTC
The DNA here is from genome assembly GCA_916181665.1 of Avena sativa. NCBI lineage: Eukaryota > Viridiplantae > Streptophyta > Magnoliopsida > Poales > Poaceae > Avena > Avena sativa. The sequence continues at coordinate 496,516,484 of OV702299.1, read as the reverse complement.
GCAAATGATTTTTCTAGTAACAAAATTATACTATCAAATAACCATCCAAGATGTCTTCACAGAGTTTATCACACAAAGAAAAAACTTACCTGCATCATAGACATGACTCATGAGAGTTTAATTTGCATAAGAATCTCAAGAATGACGGGAGATGTGGTAATAGTATTTGGGTACTAATATTTTTGGGTAAATAATATGGTGTGTGATATAGCAAAATATTATCTCCTTTGCGCAAGTTATTTTTACAAGATCAGGGATCGCTCCCGTTCCATTTTATCAGAATCAAAACTTTACAACGTAGAAGAGTTTAAAACCAAACACTAGAGACAAAAACACTAAGAGTTGGTACAAAAACTAGAAGTCTTTCTGCAAAAAGTAAACAACAGCGGGGACGTCCAGAACAGATCGACAGAGCCGTCGTAGAAACTAAATGATACAGTTATTGAGAACATGTAGACAGCTCAAAAGGCGATAATATCCAGTTACCATCGTCCTCTAGGACGAGATCCAGCCGAAGGATGTGCTTCAAGACTGTCTGATTCAGCTAGTATCGGCTTCGAGGACAATTGCGGTGCCACAAGCTCCGCGTTGAGGGGTCATGAACAATTGAGTGGCCATCTAGAAGCAGCGAACACACCAACATGTTCGCAAAGAATCATCCTGCTCCACCTGATATTTTTTTTTTAGAAATGAGCGCTTTATTACTTAACAGTAAGTTTACATCTGGCCTCTGCATAGCTAGCATGTACACAGCCGATCAACCACACAGTCTCGAACCAAAGCAATAAAAAAGGAATTACAAAATAATGTAAATCAAAACACAGTTTTCCAAACTAGCTATCCCGCCCCGTATCCTCCAACCGCCTACAGCCTTCCGCATACAAGTCGCGGAACTCCATACACTGTAGAGAAGTCCATGATCGGAGGACAGCTGTGACACGATAGATAACCTGCAAGAGAGAAGATACAACGTTATTAAAAATCTTGTAATTTCTACATAGTCAAAGCGACCAATAATGGCAAGCGCTCCTACCCTAAATAAAGTCCTATATTTATCCTCAATCCTATTCATCCAGTTGCCAAATACATTGACTACCGATCAAGGAGAAGATAAACCAGAGGCTATTTGGATGATTGACCATATAACATGGACAAATTTACAATTGAAGAATAAACGGAGTATTGTCTCATTATGGTGACAAAATACGCATTAAGTGCTACCATGCCAATTCCTCCTAACAAGATTATATTTTGTGAGAATTACCCCTTTATGGAGATACCAAGCGAATATCTTCGTTTTAAGGGGTATCCTCATCTTCAAAATTTTATTATTGCCATCGACTGGAATATTAGGTTGGATCAAAGCTCTATAAAATGAATCAACAGAAAATTTACCACTATGTAGTAATTTCCATTTGAATTCGTCCATGCCCTCAGATAGTTGTATCCTGGATAATCTTACTAAAATATTATTCCAAGACACCAGTCTAGGACCTAAGAGACTTCTTTTGAAAGACACATTTGGAGGATTGGTTTCCATTACCTCAGCAATAGTATCCCTTTGTGCCTAACGATCGAATATAGAGCTGGATATTGTTCATGAAGAGAAGTTTGGCCAAGCCATTTATCTTCCCAAAACCTAATTTGTGAACCATCTTTAATATTAAATTGCCAAACCGGAAAAATATGCTTTTTGAAAGCCATTAGCCCAGCCCAAAAGTGTGAATCACCTAGTTTCCAAACCAGTTTAGACACCGCTTTTGAGCCCACATATTTCCTCCATAGAATGGTTTGCCAGTCCCCTTCTTCGGTAAAAAGTTCGAATAACCATTTATCCAGTAATGCGGTGTTTTTACTTTTAAATCATGTATGCCTAATCCACCATATTCTTTGGGTCGGCAAACGACATTCTATTTGGCCAGTCGATATTTTTTTCTCACTATCCCCCTGCCAAAAGAATTTTGAGCGGAAATAGTCCACTTTTGACAAGACACCTTTTGGTAACCGGAAGAATGAGATCATATACAGTACCATGTTGGGCTGCTCCATCTGATGCATCTGCCTCGACAAAAAGATGAATCAACATTGAGTTCACATTCTGTCAGAAAAAACATTAAGTTCACATAGCCATCACGTGGACGCGTCCAGCGAGAGGACATCACAAGGAACACCTCCTTGTTGCTTATGCATTTGGAACTAGAAGAAAAGGAAACTGAAGCCTTTACTTTGATAGGATCAACCTCTGGGTGTTGATTAATCATCCTCCTCTAGAACTAGCAGAAACGCAATCTAGAACCTATGTCATCTACTCCCTCCGTTCCGATATATAAGACGTTAAAGGAAATCACGGCCAACTTCCGTCACGTTCACGAATTTTCCGGGTTTCCGAAAATGCCCCCACGTCACCGACAGGTCTCACGTGACCAACGGGCAAAAATGGATGAACACATTTTTTTTCAAAATGGGGGATTCCACGGCCTCTGCATCCTAGGATGCACACAGCCATTTATTGAAGAAAGTCGCAATATGTAGCCAATAGTATTATAACTGAAAGAGCATACGAGGTTGATACAAACACCAACCCTTGGAAATAATAAAAATTCTCAGAGGAGACCGGACTCTAAGGGAGTAGCTAGATATGAGTCACTCTACTAGAATGACGCCACGAAGCTAGGTTGAAAAAATCCGTAGTAACCGCCACAAGACGGATACACCCAGAAACCATGGGTTGCCGCAGGTGTTCGGGCGACATAAGTGCCCAGAGCTGAATCCAGTAAGCCGCCATAAGAATAACCTGCAAAAAAGATGGAACTCCAGTATTGTTAAAAATACAGTTGTTTCTGCATTTCCAAATTGACTAACACATGGCCGAAATGCCTATACGTATTCTTGCTTTACTTTATTTGTCTACCCCGTTTAGCCAATTTCCAAACATATTGGTGATATTGGTTGGAGGCGGTAGGTTAAAAGTGAAGAACACCATACGCCACAAAATCTTAGCAAAAGGGCATGATAAAAATAAATGTTATATTGTTTCGTCAGCGTCACAAAAGCAACATTTTTTACATCCGTTTCAATTTCTCTTTGCAAGATTATCTTTTGATAACAACACTTTCTTATTAAGAAACCACATAAATTTTTTTATTTCCGTCGGTATCTTTAGTTTCCATAGATATCTAGTGGGGAAACTTGGATGACCATTCATAAGATTCTCATACATCGATTTAACAGTGAAGATTCTATCCTTGGTTAACCTTCATAGAAATTTATCAGGATCATTTGTCAAAGTTATTTTCATTAATCTCTCACATAGATGCATCCATGCATCCCATTTGGTGCCTATTAAATTACGTCTAAAAGTAATATTAATCGGATTGTGGGATAGAACATGGGACACGAGTACATTCTTCTTATGTGCAATATTGTAAAGAGAAGGATATTGTTGTGCAAGCGATGTCGCTCCTAGCCAAGTATCTTCCCAGATCCTAATGCTTGTCCCATTACCAATTTTAAAAGTACCGCGGGCAAAGAACTCATCTTTTACTCCTATTAGTCCCTTCCAAAATGGTGAATCCGTCGGTTTAGCTTCCACTTGTGCTAACGTTTTCGTTTTCAAGTATTTATTATGTAGTAATTCTTTCCACACCCCTTGCTCTGACAGCAGCTTATGCAACCACTTGCTAAGCAAACATAAGTTTTTCAGTTCTAGCACCTCTATGCCTAAGCCCCCCTGATCTTTGGGCCTGCAAATAATGTTCCACTTAGTTAACCTATATTTCTTCTTATGTTCATCACTTTGCCAAAAGAATCGTGAACGAAAGAAGTCTAGCATTTTCCTCATCCCCTTTGATATTTGAAAAAAAATAACATAAACATAGGCATACTAGATAAGACAGAATTAATCAGAACCAATATGTCCCCGTATGATAATAGTTTCCCTTGCCAACAACCTAATTTACATTCAAATCTGTTTTCAACTGGATTCCATTCTGAATTCCTTAACTTCCTATGATGTATAGGTATCCCAAGATATCTAAACAGTAAGGAATCCTGTTTCGCAACAAAAACTTCCTTATAACTTTGCTCGTGACTAGCAATATAGGAAAATTTTGATTATGCATGTCTATGCTAGGTTGTCCAAAATAGGTATGCGGTTCATACCCATCTTCATTGCAAAAACATCAAGGGGGAAACATGCACAACAAAATCTTGAGGGAATATGCGCGCATGATGAATCTAACTTAGTCCTCATAAACTAGACATAGATTGCAGCTTGGAAAAACAAGTGTTGCTAGTTGATTTTGCACAGGATCTTACGTTGTGCACTCTGTACCCTAGCTCTTCGTCGATCTCCGTCCCAGATCTTCCTACCATTCACGCAAAGGTCGCTCTCCATTGTTGAGCCTCACCTTGGCACGCGAGTTGCTCTCTTCCACAGAGGTCCCTGCTCTGGCGTGCGTGTAACTCTCCATCGCTATGATCCCCTCCTTCGGCCATTCTAGGATGCCAAAATACCACAAGGCTGCGTGCCGAATTTGCCTCAGACCAGAACCCAAGATAGTGAGGAATTTTGGAGAGGTAGAGAAGAACAAAAGAGGAATGGACTCGGATGGTACAAAGACAAACAAGCAAACAACGAAGCGGCCTGTCTCCGACAGCAACCCTTGTCGGAACAACATGACCAAGAGGTATTTTCACCCGAACCACATGGATGGCGGCATGAGTGCACAGACATCTGACAGCCAGGAAGCGAGGACTCGATGGAGTAAACCAGCACCCGGATCCAAGCCTCCAACACGAACCCTTCACAAATGATTAGGGTCGGCCAGTGGTGTGGCCCATGAGGGCCTCCTACTCGTCAGCTTCTTTCTGTATGCTAGGTTTTACATCCCGTCAACTCGCATGCATGTCAGATGATGATGCTCTTCCAAATGAAAATCGGCATTTATTCTTAATTTCTAACACCTCAACTCCGAGGGCCCCCCTGATCTTTTGTTCTTCAAATGATATTCCATTTGGTGAGTCTATATTTTTTCTTATGACCATCACTTTGCCCAAAAGAACCGTGATATAAGAAAGTCAAGTCTTTTTCTTAGCCATTTGGGTATTTCAAAAAAGGACATACTTCTAGAAGCAGCTCAGGAGTCACTATCAAAACGATGCTGAGGACCCTGGCTGACCTGATCGTGACAAGTGCCATGGACCCATTGGCCATATGGGCCCTTCCAGCCAAGAAAAAAGACCTCCCGCATTCCTTGTCCTTGTCGTCTTCTGACTATTCATGAAAAAAATAGTTCAATGCGATGATCATATCCTAGGAGAGTCCTAAATATACAAATAGGTGTGGAAAATTCCCTACATGTTGGGGGAGGGGGGGGGAAGGCCCCCCCTACCGTTCCTTGATCTATAGCTAAATAACATCCATTAGTAGTTAAAGATCTAACCGCCAGTATTATGATGATGACCACGTTCATTCAAATATGTGATGAAAACATGTTTCGTATGTCTTTCACGTTACCACATCTTCGATCAAAATTTAATCTTGACCATTATAATTAGGACAGACTATCAAATCAATGTTATAACCACAAAAATAATGATGATAACGATGACCCGTCAGTTCCAAAATCCGATGCTAACATGCTTTATATATATTCAACATTAACATGTGCTCGGATGAAATTAGGACCCGCTATCAGATCAAGAAATAAGAAACCCTTTGGACAATCACTGGGGTGAAACATCTAGAAAACATCATGCTGCGAGAGTAGTCTCTAGCCTTTGCCATTTCCCTTTGGGCACAGGTTTATAATATGCCTAAACTCTCGCTTTATGAATTAAAATGGGAAAAGCTTTTCCCTTGTTTAGAAAAATGTTTGATGTAAGATCATCAGTCAAAAGCTTAGTTATTCTTCCCCATAAAAAAGTTCGATTTGTGTTTCCCTTATGCTACACCAGTACCTACTTATACATATATATGATGAAAATTGTGTTTGTATACAGATATGGGTATTCGCTTGGAAAGCAGCGATAGATACTCTTGTAGTTCGAGCAAATCTCCATAGACGAATTGATAAACCTGCGACGCAGTTCAGCTATTTTGGACTCTGATTATCTATGTACCCTCCAGACTATGAGAAGATAAGACATGGACATATCATCCACCTAGAGTTTTTATGCGGAAGGCAAGGAGATCCTAAATGTTTACCAGTTTATCTGTATTAGCAAAGTGAAACGCGTGAATAATAGTGTTGCGCATGCTGTGGCACAGTTAGGCAAAGGGGGTGATAGCGGTGTGCTACATGACTCAACTCCGACCTATGTGTTGTTTTTAGTCGCAAATGATTGTAATATTTTTTCCTAATCAATAAAGCTTGCGGTTCCTTAAAAAAGAGATAAATGCATGAATGAATGGACTACCTAAAATTCATAGAATACATTCTTGTTCTGATTTCCACGAGCATAAAACTGTTGGATGGCCACACACAGCAGGTCGAGTACTGACAAACCGAGCAGGTAGAAGAGAGGAGCTCGCTCATGCTCATCGGCATGATGGCCTCTCCTTCACCTTCCAAATATATCCTGATTTTAAGTGTCTCCTTCACCTTCCAAATATATTTGTTCACAAATTTTTTGTGATCATGTATCAAGCCAAGATAAAGGGATTTGTCATTGAATGTACCAGAGGCTCTTATTGACTTCCAAACAAACACATTCGGTTGGTCACTAAGATGAATGTCCATTAGGCAGCTTACCAAACGTATTCATCTATTACATTTGTTCCCAGTTAATGTGCTTTTAAATTGTATATTCAGTGGTGTGTGTGAAAATACATCCACAACGGATAATTGCTTTCATTGCACAGTGTGGTATAAAGAAGGATATTGTTTTGCCTCCAAAAATCAGATATCTCTACCATCTCCAACTTTAAACACTCCTCTCTCAAATAATTCTTCTTTAACTTTTATGAGGCCTCTCCAGAAAGGAGAGTCAGTTTGTTTACACTTAAATTTTGATAGAGATTTCGAGTGCAGGTACTTATTTTGCACTAACTCATGCCACACACCTTGCGCATTTAAAGTCTTAAAAAGCCACTTACTTAATAAGCATTTATTCTTAATTTCTAACACCTCAACTCCGAGGGCCCCCCCCCTGATCTTTTGTTCTGCAAATGATATTCCATTTGGTGAGTCTATATTTTTTCTTATGACCATCACTTTGCCCAAAAGAACCGTGATATAAGAAAGTCAAGTCTTTTTCTTAGCCATTTGGGTATTTCAAAAAAGGACATACTTCTAGAAGCAGCTCAGGAGTCACTATCAAAACGATGCTAAGGACCCTGGCTGACCTGATCGTGACAAGTGCCATGGACCCATTGGCCATATGGGCCCTTCCAGCCAAGAAAAAAGACCTCCCGCATTCCTTGTCCTTGTCGTCTTCTGACTATTCATGAAAAAATAGTTCAATGAGATGATCATATCCTAGGAGAGTCCTAAATATATAAATAGGTGTGGAAAATTCCCTACATGTTGGGGGAGGGGGGGGCAAGGGCCCCCCTACCGTCCCTTGATCTATAGCTAAATAACATCCATTAGTAGTTAACGATCTAACCGCCAGTATTATGATGATGACCACGTTCATTCAAATATGTGATGAAAACATGTTTCGTATGTCTTTCACGTTACCACATCTTCGATCGAAATTTAATCTTGACCATTATAATTAGGACAGACTATCAAATCAATGTTATAACCACAAAAATAATGATGATAACGATGACCCGTCAGTTCCAAAATCCGATGCTAACATGCTTTGTATATCTTCAACATTAACATGTGCTCGGATGAAATTAGGACCCGCTATCAGATCAAGAAATAAGAAACCCTTTGGACAATCACTGGGGTGAAACATCTAGAAAACATCATGCTGCGAGAGTAGTCTCTAGCCTTTGCCATTTCCCTTTGGGCACAGGTTTATAATATGCCTAAACTCTCGCTTTATGAATTAAAATGGGAAAAGCTTTTCCCTTGTTTAGAAAAATGTTTGATGTAAGATCATCAGTCAAAAGCTTAGTTATTCTTCCCCATAAAAAAGTTCGATTTGTGTTTCCCTTATGCTACACCAGTACCTACTTATACATATATATGATGAAAATTGTGTTTGTATACAGATATGGGTATTCGCTTGGAAAGCAGCGATAGATACTCTTGTAGTTCGAGCAAATCTCCATAGACGAATTGATAAACCTGCGACGCAGTTCAGCTATTTTGGACTCTGATTATCTATGTACCCTCCAGACTATGAGAAGATAAGACATGGACATATCATCCACCTAGAGTTTTTATGCGGAAGGCAAGGAGATCCTAAATGTTTACCAGTTTATCTGTATTAGCAAAGTGAAACGCGTGAATAATAGTGTTGCGCATGCTGTGGCACAGTTAGGCAAAGGGGGTGATAGCGGTGTGCTACATGACTCAACTCCGACCTATGTGTTGTTTTTAGTCGCAAATGATTGTAATATTTTTTCCTAATCAATAAAGCTTGCGGTTCCTTAAAAAAGAGATAAATGCATGAATGAATGGACTACCTAAAATTCATAGAATACATTCTTGTTCTGATTTCCACGAGCATAAAACTGTTGGATGGCCACACACAGCAGGTCGAGTACTGACAAACCGAGCAGGTAGAAGAGAGGAGCTCGCTCATGCTCATCGGCATGATGGCCTCTCCTTCACCTTCCAAATATATCCTGATTTTAAGTGTCTCCTTCACCTTCCAAATATATTTGTTCACAAATTTTTTGTGATCATGTATCAAGCCAAGATAAAGGGATTTGTCATTGAATGTACCAGAGGCTCTTATTGACTTCCAAACAAACACATTCGGTTGGTCACTAAGATGAATGTCCATTAGGCAGCTTACCAAACGTATTCATCTATTACATTTGTTCCCAGTTAATGTGCTTTTAAATTGTATATTCAGTGGTGTGTGTGAAAATACATCCACAACGGATAATTGCTTTCATTGCACAGTGTGGTATAAAGAAGGATATTGTTTTGCCTCCAAAAATCAGATATCTCTACCATCTCCAACTTTAAACACTCCTCTCTCAAATAATTCTTCTTTAACTTTTATGAGGCCTCTCCAGAAAGGAGAGTCAGTTTGTTTACACTTAAATTTTGATAGAGATTTCGAGTGCAGGTACTTATTTTGCACTAACTCATGCCACACACCTTGCGCATTTAAAGTCTTAAAAAGCCACTTACTTAATAAGCATTTATTCTTAATTTCTAACACCTCAACTCCGAGGGCCCCCCCTGATCTTTTGTTCTGCAAATGATATTCCATTTGGTGAGTCTATATTTTTTCTTATGACCATCACTTTGCCCAAAAGAACCGTGATATAAGAAAGTCAAGTCTTTTTCTTAGCCATTTGGGTATTTCAAAAAAGGACATACTTCTAGAAGCAGCTCAGGAGTCACTATCAAAACGATGCTAAGGACCCTGGCTGACCTGATCGTGACAAGTGCCATGGACCCATTGGCCATATGGGCCCTTCCAGCCAAGAAAAAAGACCTCCCGCATTCCTTGTCCTTGTCGTCTTCTGACTATTCATGAAAAAATAGTTCAATGAGATGATCATATCCTAGGAGAGTCCTAAATATATAAATAGGTGTGGAAAATTCCCTACATGTTGGGGGAGGGGGGGGGGCAAGCGCCCCCCTACCGTCCCTTGATCTATAGCTAAATAACATCCATTAGTAGTTAACGATCTAACCGCCAGTATTATGATGATGACCACGTTCATTCAAATATGTGATGAAAACATGTTTCGTATGTCTTTCACGTTACCACATCTTCGATCGAAATTTAATCTTGACCATTATAATTAGGACAGACTATCAAATCAATGTTATAACCACAAAAATAATGATGATAACGATGACCCGTCAGTTCCAAAATCCGATGCTAACATGCTTTGTATATCTTCAACATTAACATGTGCTTGGATGAAATTAGGACCCGCTATCAGATCAAGAAATAAGAAACCCTTTGGACAATCACTGGGGTAAAACATCTAGAAAACATCATGCTGCGAGAGTAGTCTCTAGCCTTTGCCATTTCCCTTTGGGCACAGGTTTATAATATGCCTAAACTCTCGCTTTATGAATTAAAATGGGAAAAGCTTTTCCCTTGTTTAGAAAAATGTTTGATGTAAGATCATCAGTCAAAAGCTTAGTTATTCTTCCCCATAAAAAAGTTCGATTTGTGTTTCCCTTATGCTACACCAGTACCTACTTATACATATATATGATGAAAATTGTGTTTGTATACAGATATGGGTATTCGCTTGGAAAGCAGCGATAGATACTCTTGTAGTTCGAGCAAATCTCCATAGACGAATTGATAAACCTGCGACGCAGTTCAGCTATTTTGGACTCTGATTATCTATGTACCCTCCAGACTATGAGAAGATAAGACATGGACATATCATCCACCTAGAGTTTATATGCGGAAGGCAAGGAGATCCTAAATGTTTACCAGTTTATCTGTATTAGCAAAGTGAAACTCGTGAATAATAGTGTTGCGCATGCTGTGGCACAGTTAGGCAAAGGGGGTGATAGCGGTGTGCTACATGACTCAACTCCGACCTATGTGTTGTTTTTAGTCGCAAATGATTGTAATATTTTTTCCTAATCAATAAAGCTTGCGGTTCCTTAAAAAAGAGATAAATGCATGAATGAATGGACTACCTAAAATTCATAGAATACATTCTTGTTCTGATTTCCACGAGCATAAAACTGTTGGATGGCCACACACAGCAGGTCGAGTACTGACAAACCGAGCAGGTAGAAGAGAGGAGCTCGCTCATGCTCATCGGCACGATGGCCTAGGAGCAGGAGCAGCCACCACCGCCGGCACGGCCTTACTCTGTGTTTCTAGGGTAGGTGTAGATGGAACCTGAAGTTCTGCCACCAACAATGTATGCGTGCGTATTTAATTTTCATTTTTAGCACTTGTATTGTATCTGCCATCACAGTGCAGATGGTTGTGCCAGAAGAAGTTGCTTCGAGGAACGATAGTCAATGCAACAGAGATGCGAACGAAGAAAGAATGAGGTCATGAGCACTTTACACCGCCTACACTATTGTTGTATTCCCCAACACCTATGTTACATGATACGGGGATACATATACAGTGATATGGGGAAACGGCCTTTCCTCAATGTAGCCTTATGGGGATACGGCAAGTATATATATAATTGTATAAAATTAACACCAATAAACAATATTATGGAAGACGAGACACTTGACCGTCAATAAAGTTATGCTAGCATCATCTTTTTGAAGTCCTGGTGATGACTAATCGGTGAGAGGAGTCTACACTAGAGGAAAAAGGGTCATCCGTTCGCGACCCTTCAGAGCATTAGTCCCGGTTGCGCCACCAACCGGGACTAATGCTGGCACGCGTCCCGGTTGGAGCGGGCACGGGGCCAGGGGGCATGCGTCCCGGTTGGTAAGGGGGAATACGTCCCGGTTGGAGCCACCATCCGGGACTAAAGATTTGGCCACAGCCATGTGGCGTGGCACGCACCTTTAGTCCCGGTTGCTGGCTCCAACCGGGACGTATTCTCCTGTCCTCTATAAATGCAACGCCACAGCCCCCTCTGCCTCCACTCTGTTTTTTCGAATGGTGGAAGGTGTGAGGGGTGTGCTAGTTTTTTCTCTTCTATGCATGCATTGAAGGTGTTTGATGAAATGTTTGAGTGAATAATCCCGTTGAATTTCTCATAGAACAAAAATATAGAAGGTGTCCGAGACGCACTTGAGCTTTCTCCTCTTTATTTCCCTCGATCGAGGTTAGCAATCTTATCTTTTCTAGGTCATTGATACGATTCATGTGTCGGTGTGAATTGGTTATTTCACTATTTATGATGTCCTGTTTTTTGATAAATTTACTTATATGATGCAGATGAACGGTCGGGAATGGATGTACGGTGACCGGCGCGTAGCCGGGTATATCAAAGGCATGGATAAATTTATCGATGTGGCTATGGCAAACAAAGAGAATGGATTTATACGTTGTCCATGTGTTCAATGTCAGAACAACAAGGAGTACTCTTCCTCGAAAATCATTCGCTGCCACCTGATTATGAAAGGTTTCATGCCCAACTATAATTGCTGGACCAAGCACGGGGAAAGAGGGGTTATGATGGAAGATGGTGAAGAAGAAGATGATGATAACAACTATCGTCATATGTTTCCTGAATACAGTGATACTGCAATGGAAGACAATGAAGAGGAAAGAGGTGAAGAACGGGTATCAGATGAGCCGGCTGATGAACTTGGTAGGGTCATTTCTGATGCAAAGCGAGACTGTGAAACAGAAAATGAGAAGTTGAAGTTAGAGGGCATGTTAGAAGATCACAAGAAATTGTTGTACCCAAATTGTGAAGATGGCAGCACAAAGCTCGGTACCACACTGGAATTGTTGCGATGGAAGGCAGAGTGTGGTCTAACTGACTCCTCATTTGAAAAGATGCTGAAAATAATGAAGCCGAAGTTTCCAAAACATAACGAACTTCCCGAGAGTACCTACGAAGCAAAGAAGACTCTCTGTCCTCTGGGATTAGATGTGCAAAAGATACATGCATGCATTAATGACTGCATCCTCTACCGCGGTAAGGAGTATGAGAATTTAGATAAATGCCCGATATGCAATGCGTTGCGGTATAAGATCAGACGAGATGACCCTGGTGATGTTGAGGGAGAGCCCCTCCGGAAGAGGGTTCCTGCTAAGGTTATGTGGTATGCTCCTATAATACCAAGGTTGAAACGCATGTTCAGAAACAAAGAGCATGCCAGGTTGTTGCGATGGCACAAAGAAGACCGTAAGAAAGACGGGAAGTTGAGATACCCTGCTGATGGGTCACAGTGGAGAAAAATCTAGAGAGACTTCCCAGACTTTGCAGGTGACGCAAGGAACTTATGGTTTGGTCTAAGTATGGATGGCATGAATCCTTTTGGGGAGCAGAGCTGCATCTGACCCGTGACTCTATGTATCTACAACCTGCCTCCTTGGTTGTGCATGAAGCGTAAGTTCATTATGATGCCAGTGCTCATCCAAGGCCCGAAGCAACCGGGCAACGACATTGATGTGTACCTTAGGCCATTAGTTGAAGAACTCTTACAGTTGTGGGGTAAACCAGGTGTACGTGCGTGGGATGAGAACAAACAGGATCCATTTGATCTACGAGGGTTGTTATTCGTAACCATCAATGATTGGCCTGCTCTTAGTAACCTTTCAGGACAGACAAACAAGGGATATAAGGCATGCACCCACTGTTTAGATAAGACCGAAAGTACATATTTACATAAATGCAAGAAGGTTGTGTACCTGGTGAATCGACGATTTCTTCCGACCAATCATCCCGTAAGAAAGAAAGGCAAGCATTTCAAAGGTGAGGCAGATCACCGGAAGAAGCCTGAACTCCCTGCTGGTGATGATGTATTTGGTATGGTCAAGGACATAGAAGTAATCTTTGGAAATGGTCCCGGCGGTCAATCAGTTCCGAACGACGTCGCTACAGGACACGCACCCATGTGGAAGAAGAAATCTATATTTTGGGAGATGCCATATTGGAAAGTCCTGCGTGTCCGCTCTTCAATCGACGTGATGCACGTGACGAAGAATCTCTGCGTGAACCTGCTAGGATTCCTAGGCGTGTATGGGAAGACAAAAGATACACCTAAAGCACGGGAGGACCAACAAATTATGAAAGACCCAAAGAACATGCATACACATAACAAGACGGATAAAGGGCGTCACTTAAGTCGTGCCAGCTATGCTCTTACCAAAGCAGAGAAGGAAATCTTTTTTGAAGTCCTTTACAGTATCAAGGTGCCGTCGGGCTTCTCATCTAATATAAAGGGGATAATAAATATGGCAGAGAAAAAGTTCCAAAACCTGAAGTCTCATGACTGTCACGTGATTATGACGCAGTTGCTTCCGATTGCATTGAGGGGGCTTCTACCGGAAAATGTTCGAGTACCCATTGTGAAGCTGTGTTCATTCCTCAATGCAATATCTCAGAAGGTAATCAATCCAGATATTCTGCCAAGGTTACAGAAGGATGTGGTACAATGTCTTGCTAGTTTTGAATTGGTGTTCCCACCATCCTTCTTCAATATTATGACTCATCTCCTGGTTCATCTAGTGGAAGAGATTGCCATTCTCGGTCCGGTATTTCTGCATAATATGTTCCCCTTTGAGAGGTTCATGGGAGTCTTAAAGAAATATGTTCATAACCGTGCTAGACCAGAAGGAAGCATCTCCAAGGGATATGGAACAGAGGTGGTCATTGAGTTTTGTGTTGACTTTATTCCTGACCTTAAGCCGATTGGTGTTTCTGACTCGCGGCATGAGGGAAGACTAAGTGGAAAAGGCACGCTGGGAAAGAAAGCAATGATATGTAGGGACGGGGATTCTTTCACTAAAGCACACTACACAATTCTATATAATTCCACCTTGGCAGCTCCGTATATCGAGGAACACAAGAATACTGTACGCTCCAAAAACCCGGGGAAGCCTGAATCATGGATTACAGATGAACACCTGAAGTCTTTTGGTGGTTGGATGCAGACACATCTCTTGAATGACACCACTGTTGGATATCAGCTATACTTGTTGGCCGCGTCACCATCTTCTACTATATTGAATTTCCAAGGGTACGAAATAAATGGGAATACATTCTACACGATCGCCCAAGATAAAAAGAGCACCAACCAAAATAGTGGTGTCCGCTTTGATGCAATAGACGAGAATGGACAAAAGGACACATATTATGGTTACATAGAGGAGATATGGGAACTAGACTATGGAGTCTCTTTTAAGGTCCCTTTGTTTCGCTGCAAATGGGTCAACCTAAATGGGGAAGGGGTAAAGATAGACCAGTTGTACGGAATGACAACAGTGGATCTCAACAATCTTGGTTATAGAGATGAACCATTCGTCCTAGCCAATGATGTGTCTCAGGTTTTCTATGTGAAGGACATGTCCTCCAGACCGAAAAAAGAAAAAATATGCAAACGAATACATCATATGATGAGCCAAAGCGTCACATAGTTCTTTCAGGGAAAAGAAACATCGTGGGAATCGAGGACAAGACAGACATGTCAGAAGATTATAATAAGTTTGATGAAATTCCGCCCTTCACAGTGAAAACTGACCCAAGCATTCCGTTAAGTAAAGAAGATGCTCCATGGTTACATCTGAAGCGATCATAAGGAATGACATATGCCAAGAAGTTCATGCTCATATTATGTAACTCTAGTTCATGTTTTTCGCGGTTTGTGGCTTGACCGAAGGATATCTTTCGCGGTTTGTGGCCTTTAGTCCCGGTTTTGTAGTCTCGGTTTTTAATATTAATAAATGTCTTGAGTGTTAGTCCCGTTTTGTGGCTGGACCGGGAGTGCCTCTATGACCAGTTTCTTGGAGATGCCGGAGGACTGGGATCCGGCGGCATCTCCCTGAAACTGGTCGTACTGGTGTCCCTGCTCTCGAAAACGATCTTGCAGCTTGTAACTTCTCTAACTAGATCAATACGCCTCGGAGCTAACTAATTTCACATATTAGGGAGTGCCTCTATGACCAGTTTCTCGGAGATGCCGGAGGACTGGGCTCCGTCGGCATCTCCCTGAAACTGGCCGCAGTGGTGTCCCTGCTCTCGAAAACCATCTTGCAGCCTGTAACTTCTCTAACTAGATCAATACACCTCGGAGCTAACTAATTTCACATATTAGGGAGTGCCTCTATGACCAGTTTCTTGGAGATACCGGAGGACTGGGCTCCGTCGGCATCTCCCTGAAACTGGCCGCAGTGGTGTCCCTGCTCTCGAAAATTGGCTGGAGGACTGGACTCGCAAGGATGCCTATTTATAGTACAAGCAGCTCGGCATAGTGTCGACACTTACGAAATAATATCGACACTCACCCCTATCATTAGTGCTGACTCGTGTTTTGTCCCGGTTGGTGTCTCCAACCGGGACTACAGGTTGATCTTTAGTCCCGGTTGGTGACACCATCCGGGACAAGGTACACACCGCACGACATAATGTCGACACTCACCCCTATCATTAGTGCTGCCTGGCCTAGCCTGCCGAAATCGTCCATCCCGGGTAAAAAGGACAAATGTCTGCCGAATCGGCAGGAAGTTATGTGCTGAATCACGGCATAGTTTGTGATGTTGTGCCCATATTATGCATGTGTGTGGACATTGGTATGGAGAACAATGTTGCAGGAGGAAGTTTTCCTTTTTGTCGCACGGAAAAGCCCTTTTCCATTTTCCGAGCGCAAAAAACGGGTCGTTTTGTGAAGTAACCACCAAAATGCCGTTTCAGAATGCTACCGTCCCATTTTCCTAAAATACTAGACCACCTTACATGGACTATCTCCCAACCGGTACATCTCAAACCTTTTCGTCCATCCCGGGTAAAAAGGACAAATGTCTGCCGAATCGGTAGGAAGTGGGTTCGGTTTGTAATACAAGTATATGATCTATCGCCCGTGATTTTTTGAAAAAATCATTTTTAGACTCGCAATATGTGGTTTCTTCAGAGATCCAATGCAAGTTCTCACGATGCTCGTCCCCTATCTTCATGCACACCGGTTCGACCATAGTTAGAAATTCAGATAATTCAAAACGGGCATAATAAATTCAAAAAAAATCCGAACAATGAAAATCCTTCGCGTGGTGTCATATTATGTTACATAGTTGAAAGGAAAAATACCAGACTTGGTATATTGACCATGTTTCGAAAAAACCTTCACAAAATGACCTATCATGTTCGAGGTTTCATGGCTTTCGGTCATTTTGACCGATGTTATGTGCTGAATCACGGCAAGTTTGTGATGTTGTGCCCATATTATGCATGTGTGTGGACATTGGTATGGAGAACAATGTTGCAGGAGGAAGTTTTCCTTTTTGTCGCACAGAAAAGCCCTTTTCCATTTTCCGAGCGCAAAAAACGGGTCGTTTTGTGAAGTAACCACCAAAATGCCATTTCAAAATGCTACCATCCCATTTTCCTAAAATACTATACCACCTTACATGGACTATCTCCCAACTGGTACATCTCAAACCTTTTCATCCATCCTGGGTAAAAAGGACAAATGCCTGCCGAATCGGTAGGAAGTGGGTCCGGTTTGTACTACAGGTACATGATCTATCGCCCGTGATTTTTTGAAAAAATCATTTTTAGACTCGCAATATGTGTTTTCTTCAGAGATCCAATGCAAGTTCTAACGATGCTCGTCCCCTATCTTCATGCACACCGGTTCGACCATAGTTAGAAATTCAGATAATTCAAAACGGGCATAATAAATTCAAAAAAATCCGAACAATGAAAATTCTTCGCGTGGTGTCATATTATGTTACATAGTTGAAAGGAAAAATACCAGACTTGATATATTGACCATGTTTCGAAAAAACCTTCACAAAATGACCTATCATGTTCGAGGTTTCATGGCTTTCGGTCCAAATGACCGATGTTATGTGCTGAATCACGGCATAGTTTGTGATGTTGTGCCCATATTATGCATGTGTGTGAACATTGGTATGGAGAACAATGTTGCAGGAGGAAGTTTTTCTTTTTGTCGCACGGAAAAGCCCTTTTCCATTTTCCGAGCGCAAAAAACGGGTCGTTTTGTGAAGTAACCACCAAAATGCCGTTTCAGAATGCTACCGTCCCATTTTCCTAAAATACTAGACCACCTTATATGGACTATCTCCCAACCGGTACATCTCAAACCTTTTCGTCTATCCCGGGTAAAAAGGACAAATGTCTGCCGAATCGGCAAGAAGTGGGTCCGGTTTGTACTACAGGTACATGATCTATCGCCCGTGATTTTTTGAAAAAATCATTTTTAGACTCGCGATATGTGGTTTCTTTAGAGATCCAATGCAAGTTCTAACGATGCTCGTCCCCTATTTTTCATCTTTAGTCCCGGTTGGTGACACCATCCGGGACAAGGTACACTCCGCACGACATAATGTCGACACGCCATTTTTCCCGCCATTTTTCTTCCCGCCATTTTTTCCCGCCAGTTCTTCCTGCCAGTTCTTCACTATATATATATGTAGGGTTGGCCTCCATTGTCATTGCACATCTCTAGACTCATATCTGCAACCTCATCACTCTTTCCCATGGCTTCCACCGTAGCACTAACTTCCAGGGAGGCGGAGGCGCTTTGCGCCTCGAACTACCCCTGCCCACCGGGCTACTGTGTCCCCGTCGGCTGGATGTTGAGCGCCGGAGGCATGCCGGTTCCTCCTGTCCCTCTAGGTGTGGCGCGTCGGATGGCCATCACGAACCACTACTACTTCGAGCTCACGCCGAAGCAGCGGAGGAATCCCAGATGGCATCCCGACTATTTCCCGACTTGGAAAGACTTCTTCGTGGATCGGCGTGAGAGGGCACTCGCCAGGCACGAGGAGGAGGGCCCACCTCCTCCGAACTTCAACGAGGCCGGCCGTCGGCTGTGGTGGCGCGACCGGACTCTCTAGAACGTCATGGCCTACGACACGGCCGCCGACTCTAGCCCCCGCCTGCGCTACCCTCAAGTCCAGCCCGCTCGTACTCAACCTTCAAGGTTCAACTATGGCGACCCCGACGATGGCCTCGGTGAGTACGACGACTACAGTGGCGAGTATTTCAGGTGTAGGCAGGAGCATGACTGAATTATTCCAACATTGCAAAACAAGTTCGGCCGATTGTGGCTTAATCTGGCCATGTATCTTAATTTTCAGTTCTTCTATGTAACTTTGTGTTAGTTGTGTTATGTACTTTAATTCCAGTTCTATCCTAATCAAGTTTTCTTTCCGCCCATTATTTTCTGTCCTCTTTTTTCCGCCCATTAAAAACAGAAAATGGTTTTGAATTACTTATAAGTTAACTCATTTTTAATTGTAAATGGTTACATTAATTATTTTTTAAAACAGAAAATGGTTTTGAATTATTTATTCAAATCCAAACACTTTTTATGTTTAAAGTTTTTCTAAATTCCAAATTAATATTTAAAAAATATAAGTTAATTCATTTTTAATTTTAAATGGTTACATTAATTATTTTTTAAAAATAGAAAATGGTTTTGGATTATTTATTCAAATCCATACACTTTTTATGTTTAAAGTTTTTCTAAATTCCAAATTAATATTTAAAAAATATAAGTTAATTCTTTTTTAATTTTAAATGGTTACATTAATTATTTTTTAAAAATAGAAAATGGTTTTGGATTATTTATTCAAATCCATACACTTTTTATGTTTAAAGTTTTTCTAAATTCCAAATTTATATTTAAAAATTATAAGTTAATTCATTATTAATTTTAAATGGTTACATTAATTATTTTTTAAAAATAGAAAATGGTTTTGGATTATTTATTCAAATCCATACACTTTTTATGTTTAAAGTTTTTCTAAATTCCAAATTAATATTTAAAAAATATAAGTTATTTCATTATTAATTTTAAATGGTTCATAGTTTAAATGGTTACATTAATTATTTTTCAAAACAGAAAATGGTTTCGAATTAGTTATTCAAATTCAAACACTTTTTATGTTTAAAGTTTTTCTAAATTACAAAGTAATTATCATTTAAAAAATATTACAAATTTAAACCCCAAAATAAAAAATAAGGCGGGAACAGAGAGAAAATACCTGAAAATTTTTGAAAACAGGGAAATACGTGCCGGTTGGAGCCACCAACCGGGACTAAAGACCCCCATGCGCGCGCGCCCCTTCAGCTGCTGAAAATTGGAGTATACGTCCCGGTTGGTGGCTCCAACCGGGACGTATGCCCTTTTAGTCCCGGTTGGAGCCACCAACCGGGACGTATACTCCCTCCCCTTTATATAACTTCACTTCTTCTTCTCTGCTTCTCTTCTCTGCTTCTCTGTTTCATCGACGACGCCGTCAGGCTCCCCGCGCACTGCCTCCGTCGTCGTCAACGCATCCGCCTCCGGCCGCCACCGACGCGCGCTCCCCGACGACCGCCGCCCGCGCGCTCCCCGACGACCGCCGCCCGCGTCTCTTCCCGCCGACGACCGCGCCGCCCGCGCCTTTCCCCCACCGCCGCGCGTCAGGTACACCCCTCCCTGCCTCTGTCTTCCCCCTCCCTCTGCTGCTGCTGGTGGGCGGCGGCGGCTGCTGCTAGTAGGTGTTGCTGCATGGTGGGCTTCGGGTGGTGGGCGACGGCTGCTGCTGGTGGGCTTCGATCGGGTGTTGGGCGGCGACTTCGGGTGATGTGTGTTGTCTGCGTGCATGGCCCGCGTGGACGTGTGGTTAGTCATCATATGATTATTAGGGATAGGATTAAGGCTTAGGTCACGTACAACGCGGTCGCTAACGAGGAACGCTAGTATTAGATTCCAGACAGTTTGGCCATATTCCCAGCAGATTCTGTGAAAAAGTGTAGCCTCGACAAAAAAAAAACGCCAGACGCTACGTATCTATCTCTTGCAGCAAACGGTTTTAATGAACAGCAAACACTACGAATGCGGAAAAAAATCATATTTAGCGCCTTGGTTAGCGGTTTCCGTTGGAGGATGGGGCGTTTGGGTACGTTTTCTTTTTCGTACGTATTAATTTCCATCGCTTAAGCGGCTACCTAAACGCTTGGCGTAATACATGTCCTTAGAGCGGGTCTGCGGGTCTGCGGGTATGGGTTTGCCAACCCCATACCCGCCCCATTAAACTTGGAGGGTCTAACTTTTTACCAAACCCTCCCCATTTAAGGCGGGCATCCATCGGGTTTGTGGGTTTCGGGGCCCCATTGCCATCCCTAATCGCATCCTTATCATCGGACTATCCTCGTTTGCTATAGGAGTATCACATTTACTCAATGATAGATTTATACTCCCTCATGTCAGGTTTGTAAGGCTCAGGAAAAGGGGATGTCGGTGGCCGGTTCCGCAGGACATGGGAGGCGTGCAGGGACGCGTGGGGCGGGTGTATTGTGGCAAGAGAGAGGCAGAAGCTCTGTTTGCTCGGGGAAGGTGAGGAGTGTTGAAGATATGCCCTAGAAGCAATAATAAATATAGTTATTATTATATCTTTGTGTTTATGATAAATGTTTACATTCATGCTATAATAGTATTAACAAGGAAACATTAATACTTGTATGATTTGTGAACTTAATTTGAAGTCCCTAGTAAAGCTCTATATAATACTAGCTTGTTGGTTAATGGATGATTGTGGTTTCCCTATCATGAACATTGAGATGTTATTAACAACAAGATCATATCGTTAGGAGAATGATATGATGGACATACTCCTATAGATAAGCGTAGCATAAAGATCAAGTCATTTTAATAGTTCAATTGCTATATGCTTTCTGATACATAGTAATCTAATTCCTTCGACCCTGAGATCATGCATATCACCTTTACCGGATGGATGCTTTGATGACATCAAACACCACACCATAACTGGGTGGCTATAAAGGTGGCATTGAGTGTTCGGAAAGTATTGGTTGAAACACATGGATCAAGAATGGGATTTGTCCATCCATATGACGGATAGATATACTCTGGGCCCTCTCGGTGAAATGTCATCCAATTATCTTGCAAGCATGTGACTGGCTCACAAGGGATCACATATCACGGGAACGAGAAAAGAGTACTTATCGGTAATGAGGTTGAACTAGGTATGCAGAGATACCGACGATCATAACCTCGGATAAGTAAACTATCGTGAGACAAAGGGAAATTGATATCGTATGTAAGTGTTTCATTCGATCGCAAAGTAATCGTAGAAATATGTGGGAGCCATATGAATTTCTAGATTCCTCTATTGGTTATTGTTCAGAGAAGTGTTTCGATCATGTCTGCATAATTCACGAACCGTAGGGAGACACACTTAAGGATTCGACGTTGTTTTGAGTAGTTATGGAATGATGAGAAAGAGACCAAATGTTGTTCAGAGTCCCGGATGGGATTCGGGATATCACGAGGAGATCCGGAATGGTCTGGAGAATAAGATTCATATAAGGAAAGTCCCGTTTCGGAGTTGGGGAATGGTTCCGGTGTTTTCATCGAGAATGTTCTAGAATGTTCCGGAATGTCCGGCACTCCGGAGGGGAAGGGTACATGAATGTGTTGTATCAAGTTGGTATGATTGCATCATGTACTAAGTGTCGTCGCTGAACCAAATAAAGGATTAATTCAAATCCTAGTTTGAAGAGTCAAATAGCTAGTTTGAAAAGTCAAACGGCTAAATTTGGAAAGAGGAAAAGAGGAGGAAGGGGGAAACCGAGTTGGGGAGGAGTTCCCTCCTCCAACCGGCGGTGCCCACCCAAGCCGAGTTGGGGAGGGACTCCTCTCCCTTCCCTTGGCCGGCCGGCCCCTCCACCTATATAAGGAGGGGCAGGGCTCCCTCCTAGAGACACACAAGATCCTCTCCTCCAAACCCTAGTACCAAGCCGCCGCCGCCTCCAAGCCGCCGCCGGCTCTAGGGCACTCGTCGCCGCCTAGGTGTAACCCTAGCCGCCGGCACTAGCCCCTCCTTGGCGTGTCTAAACCCTAGATCGTCGAGGGACTCTCTCATACTCCACCATACTCGCTCCGGCTTAAGGCAAAGCCCTGCGAGATCTCCCCTCTACTTCCGGTACCACGCCGTTGTGCTGCCAGAATCGCGAGGAGAGTGCTACAACCTCCGCTGCCTGCTGGAACAAGGGAGAGGAAGGTCTTCGTCGAGTACCGAACGTGTGACCGACTGCGGGAGCGCTGCCGGAACGCAGCGCCGGAAGGATCGTCTACGCGATCTTGAGATCAGGAAGAGTACGACTACATCACCCACGAGAATCCGCTCTCGTTAAACACTTTGGAATCTTCGAGGGTGAGTTATTCCATCGACTCGTTGCTACAATCCAGTAGATAGATCTTGGCTTGTTTGTTTGTATGCGGTAGAAATTTTTTGTTTTCCATGCTACGAAACCCTACAGTGGTATCAGAGCCGTGTCTATATGTAGATCTGTTGCACGAGTAGAACACAATGGTCATTGTGGGCGTTGATGCTTTTATTGTTGATTGCTTCTTGTGTACTTTGCATCTTGCGGGATGTTGGGATGAAGCGGCCCGGACTAACCTTACATGACATCGTTCATGAGACTTGCTCCACGCTTGACATGCAACTTGTATTGCATAAGTGGCTTTGCGGGTGCCTGTTTCTCCTAGCATAGTTAAGATCCAATTTACAACGGGTGATTAACAATACTAGTATCAATGTTGTGGTTCATGTTCGTAAGTTAGAACGACACTTATTGAAAGCCCCAAACCACGTAAAACATGCAAAGAAAGTAGAGGCGTCTAACTTTGTTTTGCAGGGGTGTGCTGTGATGTGATATGGCCATGATTGTGATTATATTTGATGTATGCAATGTTCCTTATTGTAAGTTGGCAACCGGCAGGAGCCATATGGTTGTCTTTAATTTATGTTAAGACCCGCGTGTCTATTCAAGGTAGTTGTAATAGTTGAAGCCGGTGGACGACAACCATGGAGAAGCGTCATTGACCTTGATGCAATGCCGGTGATGATGGAGATCATGTTCGTGCTAGAAGATGGAGATCGGAAGCACAAAGAAGAAAGGCCATATCATATCACATATTATGAATTGCATGTGATGTTAATCCTTTATGCATCTTGTATTGCTTAGTAGACAACGGTAGCATTATAAGATGATCCCTCATGCACATGAATTTCAAGTCATAAAGTGTTCACCCTTAGTTAGCACCGTTGCTAAAGCTTGTTGTTTCGAAGCACCACGTGATGATCGGGTGTGTTAGATTCCGCAAGTGTATACAACGTGAGCAAGCCAGATTTGCTCATGCGGAAACTAAGGTTTGATCTTGACGAGCCTAGCATGTACAGACATGGTCTCGGAACACGGATCACCGAAAGGTAAAGCATGAATCATATAGTAGATATGATGAACATGTCGATTGTTCGCCATTGAAACTATATCAACTCTCGTGATGATCGGTGTTGATGTGGTGGATTTGGTTCGTGTGATCACTAAAACAATGTGAGGGATATTGTTTTGAGTGGGAGTTCACCTAGATTAAATTTATTAATTTGAACTCAATTTGTCATAAACTTAGTCTAAACTATTGCAAATATGTTGTAGATCAATGGCAGCCCCTACCATCAATTTTAATGCGTTCCTAGAGAAAGAAAAGTTGAAAAACAATGGAAGCAACTTCGCGGATTGGTTCCCCAATTTGAGGATTGTCCTCACAGCTGGTAATTTGACCTATGTGCTGGATGCACCGCTGGGTGACCCACCTGCAGCTACTACTTCCGATGAAGTAAAGAATGTTTACCTCACTCGGAAGACTCAGTACTCCACAGTTCAGTGTGCTATCTTGTATGGTTTAGAATCGGAGCTTCAGAAAAGGTTTGAGAATTCAGACCCATATGATATTGTCGAGGATCTCAAATTGATCTTTGAGACTCATGCGGCAATTGAAAGCTATGAGGCTTCTAAAAAGTTCTTTAACTGCAAGATGGAAGAGAGCAGCTCCGTCAGCGAGCATGTGCTTATGATGTCTGGGCACGCAAACAAACTTCAAAGCTTGGGTATTGTGATTCCTAATTCTTTGGGGATTTACCGTGTCCTCCAATCACTACCACCAAGTTACAAGAACTTTGTGATGAACTACAACATGCAAAACATGAACAAGACGTTGCCAGAACTCTTTGCCATGTTGAAGTCTGCAGAAGTGGAGATCAAGAAAGAGCACCAAGTGTTGTTGGTCAATAAGACCACCAAATTCAAGAAAGGCAAGTCTAAGCAGAAGGGACACTTCAAGAAGGGTGGTAAGAAAGTTACCACGCCGACGAAGAAGACCAAGGCTGGACCTAAGCCTGATACTGAGTGCTTTTACTGCAAGGGAGAAGGTCACTGGAAGCGGAATTGCCCAAAGTACTTGGCGGATTTGAAGAACGGCAACATCAAGAAGAAAGGTATATCTGATATACATGTTATTGATGTGTATCTCACTAGTACTCGTAGTAGTGCCTGGGTATTTGATACTGGTTCGGTTGCTCATATTTGTAACTCGAAACAGGTGCTGCAGAATAAACGGAAGCTAGCGAAGAACGAGGTGACGATGCGCGTTGGAAACGGATCAAAGGTTGATGTGATCGCGGTCGGCACGCTACCCCTTCATCTACCATCGGGATTAGTTTTATACTTAAATAATTGTTATTTGGTGCCTGCGTTAAGCATGAACATTATATCGGGATCTTGTTTATTGCGAGACGGTTACTTGTTTAAATCCGAGAATAATGGTTGTTCGATTTATATGAGTAATATGTTTTATGCACATGCACCTTTGATAGATGGTCTATTCTTATTGAATCTCGATAGTGGAAATACACATATTAATAACATTGAAGCTAAACGTTTGAAATCGAGCGATAACTCGACCTATATGTGGCACTGTCGTCTTGGTCACATTGGAGTGAAGCGTATGAAGAAACTCCATTCCGATGGACTTCTTGAATCACTTGATTTCGAATCACTTGATAGATGCGAAGCATGTCTGATGGGTAAAATGACTAAGACTCCATTTTCTGGTATGATGGAGCGAGCTACGAACTTATTGGAAATCATACATACCGATGTGTGTGGTCCAATGAGTGTAGCATCGCGCGGTGGTTATCGTTATGTTCTTACCTTCACGGATGACTTGAGTAGATATGGGTATATCTATTTCATGAAACATAAGTCCGAAACTTTCGAGAAGTTTAAGGAATTTCAAAGTGAGGTAGAGAATCAACGTAACAAGAAGATTAAATTTCTACGTTCTGATCGTGGAGGTGAATATCTAAGTTACGAGTTTGGCGAGCATTTGAAGAAATGCGGAATACTTTCGCAGTTGACACCGCCGGGAACACCACAGCGTAATGGTGTGTCTGAACGTCGTAATCGAACTCTCTTAGATATGGTTCGTTCTATGATGTCACTTACAGATTTACCGCTATCATTTTGGGGTTATGCATTAGAAACAACCGCATTCACTTTAAATAGGGCACCATCTAAATCCGTTGAAACGACACCGTATGAATTATGGTTTGGGAAGAAACCTAGATTGTCGTTCCTTAAAGTTTGGGGATGCGAAGCCTATGTAAAAAAGTTACATCCGGACAAGCTTGAACCCAAAGCGGAAAAATGCGTCTTCATAGGATATCCGAAGGAAACTATTGGGTATACCTTCTATCATGGATCCGAAGGCAAAATCTTCGTTGCCAAGAATGGATCCTTTCTAGAGAAGGAATTTCTCTCGAAAGAAGTGACTGGAAGGAAAGTAGAACTTGACGAGGTTGTTGAACCTTCTCTCGAAATTGCGAGTAGCGCAGCACCGGAAGAAGTTCCTGTGGTGCCTGCACCAATAAGAGAGGAAGCTAATGATGATGATCATGAAACTTCGGTTAAAGTTGCTACAGAGCCTCGCAGGTCAACGAGAACTCGTACCACTCCAGATTGGTATGATCCCGTTATGAGTGTCATGTTGGTGGACAACACCGATGACCCTGAGACATATGAGGAAGCGATGATGAGCCCAGATTCCAATAAATGGCAAGAAGCCATGAAATCCGAGATTGGATCCATGTACGAAAACCAAGTATGGACTTTGGTGGACTTACCGGATGGCCGGAAGGCTGTCGAGAACAAATGGATCTTCAAGAAGAAAACATATGTTGATGGTAATGTTACTGTCTATAAAGCTCGACTTGTCGCAAAAGGGTTTCGACAAATTCAAGGAGTTGACTACGATGAGACTTTCTCACCAGTAGCGAAGCTAAAGTCTGTGAGGATTATGTTAGCAATCGCTCCATATTACGATTATGAGATATGGCAGATGGATGTCAAAACAGCATTTCTCAATGGAGACATTGGTGAAGAGTTGTATATGATGCAACCCAAAGGTTTTGTTGATCCTAAAGATGCTAACAAGGTATGCAAACTTCAACGGTCCATCTATGGATTGAAGCAAGCATCCTGAAGTTGGAATCAACGTTTTGATAAGGTGATCAAAAGTTTTGGTTTTATACAAACTTATGGAGAAGCTTGTATTTACAAGAAAGTGAGTGGGAGCTCTGTAGCATTCTTAATACTATATGTGGATGACATATTATTGATTGGGAATGATGTAGACCTTCTTAATAGTGTCAAGGAATATTTGAATAATAGTTTTTCAATGAAGGATCTTGGCGAAGCACCTTACATATTAGGCATAAAGATTTATAGAGATAGATCGAAACGCCAAATATCATTGTCACAAAGTACATATTTGGACAAAGTTCTAAAGAGGTTTGGAATGGAAGATAGCAAGAAAGGGTTCTTGCCCATGTTGCCCAATACGACCTTGAGTAAAACTCAAAGTCCGACATCAGCAGAAGATAGAGAAAGGATGAGTAAGACTCCCTATGCCTCAGCCATAGGATCTCTAATGTATGCCATGCTATGTACTAGACCCGACATTGCATATGCTGTTAGTTTAACTAGCAGATATCAAAGTGATCCAGGAGTGGATCATTGGACAGCGGTCAAAAACATCCTTAAGTACTTGAGAAGAACTAAGGATATGGTTCTTTCTTATGGAGGTGATGAACAACTCGTTGTTAATGGTTACACCGATTCTAGTTGGAACACCGATCCGGATGATTCTAAATCACAATCTGGATACGTATTTATTTTGAATGGTGCAGCAGTTAGCTGAAGGAGTGCAAAGCAAAGCGTTGTGGCGAGATCTTCAACTGAATCGGAATACATGGCTGCTTCGGAGGCTTCGCAAGAAGCGATATGGATGAAAGAGTTCATTACAGAGCTAGGTGTGGTTCCTAGTGCGCTGGACCCAATGTCTATCTACTGTGATAACATGGGCGCCATAGCCAATGTGCAAGAACCAAGGTCACACAAGAAGCTGAAGCATATCAAGCTACGTTTTCACGCTATTCGAGAACATATCCAAGATGGGGATATAAAGATTTGCAAAGTACACACAGATCTGAATGTGGCGGATCCGTTGACTAAACCTCTCCCGAGGGCAAAACATGACCAGCACCAAACTGCCATGGGTGTTCGGTATATTACCATGTAATCTAGATTAGATGACTCTAGTGCAAGTGGGAGACTGTTGGAGATATGCCCTAGAGGCAATAATAAATATAGTTATTATTATATCTTTGTGTTTATGATAAATGTTTACATTCATGCTATAATAGTATTAACAAGGAAACATTAATACTTGTATGATTTGTGAACTTAATTTGAAGTCCCTAGTAAAGCCTCTATATAATACTAGCTTGTTGGTTAATGGATGATTGTGGTTTCCCTATCATGAACATTGAGATGTTATTAACAACAAGATCATATCGTTAGGAGAATGATATGATGAACATACTCCTATAGATAAGCGTAGCAAAAAGATCAAGTCATTTTAATAGTTCAATTGCTATATGCTTTCTGATACATAGTAATCTAATTCCTTCGACCATGAGATCATGCATATCACCTTTACCGGATGGATGCTTTGATGACATCAAACACCACACCGTAACTAGGTGGCTATAAAGGTGGCATTGAGTGTTCGGAAAGTATTGGTTGAAACACATGGATCAAGAATGGGATTTGTCCATCCATATGACGGATAGATATACTCTGGGCCCTCTCGGTGAAATGTCATCCAATTATCTTGCAAGCATGTGACTGGCTCACAAGGGATCACATATCACGGGAACGAGAAAAGAGTACTTATCGGTAACGAGGTTGAACTAGGTATGCAGAGATATCGACGATCATAACCTTGGATAAGTAAACTATCGTGAGACAAAGGGAAATTGATATCGTATGTAAGTGGTTCATTCGATCGCAAAGTAATCGTAGAAATATGTGGGAGCCATATGAATTTCTAGATTCCTCTATTGGTTATTGTTCAGAGAAGTGTCTCGATCATGTCTGCATAATTCACGAACCGTAGGGAGACACACTTAAGGATTCGACGTTGTTTTGAGTAGTTATGGAATGGTGAGAAAGAGACCGAATGTTGTTCGGAGTCCCGGATGGGATTCGGGATATCACGAGGAGATCCGGAATGGTCCGGAGAATAAGATTCATATAAGGAAAGTCCCGTTTCGGAGTTGGGGAATGGTTCCGGTGTTTTCATCGGGAATGTTCTAGAATGTTCCGGAATGTCCGGCACTCCGGAGGGGAAGGGTACATGAATGTGTTGTATCAAGTTGGCATGATTGCATCATGTACTAAGTGTCGTCGCTGAACCAAATAAAGGATTAATTCAAATCCTAGTTTGAAGAGTCAAATAGCTAGTTTGAAAAGTCAAACGGCTAAATTTGGAAAGAGGAAAAGAGGAGGAAGGGGGAAACCGAGTTGGGGAGGAGTTCCCTCCTCCAACCGGCGGCGCCCACCCAAGCCGAGTTGGGGAGGGACTCCTCTCCCTCCCCTTGGTCGGCCAGCCCCTCCACCTGTATAAGGAGGGGCAGGGCTCCCTCCTAGAGACACACAAGATCCTCTCCTCCAAACCCTAGTACCAAGCCGCCGCCGGCTCTAAGGCACTCGCCGCCGCCGCCTAGGTGTAACCCTAGCCGCTGGCACTAGCCCCTCCTTGGCGTGTCTAAACCCTAGATCGTCGAGGGACTCTCTCATACTCCACCATACTCGCTCCGGCTTAAGGCGAAGCCCTGCGAGATCTCCCCTCTACTTCCGGTACCACGCCGTTGTGCTGCCGGAATCGCGAGGAGAGTGCTACAACCTCCGCTGCCTGCTGGAACAAGGGAGAGGAAGGTCTTCGTCGAGTACCGAACGTGTGATCGACTGCGGGAGCGCTGCCGGAACGCAGCGCCGGAAGGATCGTCTACGCGATCTTGAGATCGGGAAGAGTACGACTACATCACCCACGAGAATCCGCTCTCGTTAAACACTTTGGAATCTTCGAGGGTGAGTTATTCCATCGACTCGTTGCTACAATCCAGTAGATAGATCGTGGCTTGTTTGTTTGTATGCGGTAGAAAATTTTTGTTTTCCATGCTACGAAACCCTACAAGGAGAGGGGGGAGGAGGCGGCGCCGATGGGAGTTCCCCTGTTCTCTCACGCGTGGGCGAGACATGGGCGAAGGGCTCGTGCGGTCAAAACCGTTGTGTTCGATGTAGGAAAGCTCGGTCTGGCTCGGTCGTGCGTAAATCTTCCCATGAAATTGCATGCCCCTTAGGTGCATGTGGGTTCGATGATGTGCCTTCGCCAGGGCATTCCGAACCCTCTTAAATCAATTACAATATGGTATTTTGTTAGTATCTAGTGTTACCTATCTGCTGGATAGTTTCCCTTTTGTAGCCTTATACTCATGTTCCCCTCTCATATGCATCCGAGGTTTCTCTGAACTAGGTTTTAGACCCCTCGGAACTCCGGAATATTGATTTTAGTTGATTTTAGCTAGAGTTACCTATCTACTACACGGTTTCCTTTTTATAGCTAGGTTTAGGGTTTAGGGTTTCTCTTCATTTTTATTATTGTGTATGTATATATTAGGGTTTCTCTGAATTAGGGTTTATATCTCTCAACACCGTACCTAACTTTCTCCTTTAGCCGCTTTGACTTATTCGTTTTTCCACCTATGCAAAAAATATGGACCCACACGTCAGAGACGAAGAAAAGGAAGAGTTGATCCAAGGTGTGATCCGTGGGGAAGATAATTTAGACATATCAACGTTTCTGAACAACTCCGGTGAGGGTGATCCTCTTTTTAACGGAATAGACGACTTGTTTGAGATTGAAGGTGTTGCCTTCCGCGAGGGAGAAGGCGATGCCTTGTGTAATCAAGAAGATGACCGCTCCGGCGAGGTGCATGTAATATAATTAATTCATTAATTAATCATCTGCTATCTATATAGAAATAGTAACGACGATATTTCTTCTTTTAGCCCTCTGGATCGAAGGAATCTACTGAAAAGGCCAGACGAGGCCCAACCAAAAAGTTGCAAGACCATGAGAGGTTCAGGATCGAAGATGTCGCTGAAGACGGCAAACCGACGGCTCACGAAGTTGTCGCAACCAAATTTGTGGCACAATGCGGAGTAATCGTTAGGGACTTAATCCCGATCACCATTAGAAATTGGAATAGGCCTACTAATGCGGATGAAGAGGGAACATGTTTATTTGTCCCTAACCACGCCAAAGATTTATTGTGGAAGAGGCTCATGGTTAATTTCAAACTACCGAAGATAGAGCTAGATCCAAATGCGGAGGATCTAGTTGAGGACGCCTTACAACATGGGAGAGCCATGGAGTCTAAGGTCAGGGAGTGGGCTTTGAAGAAGATGGCCCAGTGTTTCACCAACTGGAAGAAAAGATTGCACCTTGACTATGTCGTGAAAGAGAAGACTCCCGATTTCAAGAATATTCAGTTTGAGAAGATAAAACCATTCTGGGCTGAGTTTGTGGAATACAAGAAATCATAAAAAGCTAAGAAAATGTCTGAAACGAATAAGCTGAATGCTGCTAACAAGAAGTATCACCATACTATGGGGCAAGGTGGCTACAGGGCTGGCATTCCTAAGTGGGAGAAATTTGAGAATGAACTGCGTGCTAAAAAGATCACCCCAGAGACAGACGATTGGGTATAACGTGCAAGGAATTGGTTTTACGGGCATGGGGGCACGTTGGACTCGGAAGGGAGGTGTATATATAACATACGACATAAAGAAGACCCCTTGCCAATCGAGAGGATGAGAAAAGCAGTAAAGGCTGTTAAAGATGGGGACTTCATTCCCGATAGAGAGAATGATGAGCTCACACTCGCCCTTGGAAATAAGGAACATGATGGACAAACACGAGGCACAAGAGGCTCCCAACCATGGAGGACTGGGTTTCCCGAAGAGAGGAAGAAATATCCTGATAGAAGCCGTCAGAGGAGAAAGGATAGGGTGGAAGTTGAAGCAAATAGTCAGAAAGATCGAATGCGTTTAATTGAAGAACGATTAAAGCAACAACAAGATGAAATTAACGCACTTAAAGAGCAAAGTACTATTGGCCCATCTCAGCAGCACACTGCATTCGATGCTACCGACCTATCGAATAATCGAAAAAGCAGTGTGGCTTCCACCGAGGTCCCGGGTGATGACAATGGCGATGACGATGATGCA
The DNA here is from genome assembly GCA_916181665.1 of Avena sativa. Classification (NCBI taxonomy): domain Eukaryota; kingdom Viridiplantae; phylum Streptophyta; class Magnoliopsida; order Poales; family Poaceae; genus Avena; species Avena sativa. The sequence continues at coordinate 496,484,266 of OV702299.1, read as the reverse complement.
CCGACGATGGCTCCTGTTGGCTACCCAGTGGATGATATCACAGAGATGACACAGTGCGAGCTACATGTCAAAGTTGTGAACATATCAATGAAGGTGGCGGTCGGCTATGCCTTACCAATTGGACCCACACCAACTTACCACTGTCGTCCGGTTCCAGAGGGCTACGCTGTTGTCGGCGTGGATGAAATCATGCCCACCTTTGAGGTTTTGGATCTTCACTACCCTGCAGGTGAAGGGGATGTGACTGTACTGGGAGACGCAAAAAATTCACCATTCTATGGCCGAAGGAATGTATCGTGCTTCGAAATCACACGCCAAGGCCATCTTCGCCGCCGCCTCACCCGTCTCCAGCGAGGTCGTCGCTGCCGCGGCAGCCGTCTTCGTCGCCTCACCCAGCTACGTCGCCTCACCAATCTCCGGCGCAGCCATCGCCGTGGGAGCCATCGCCGGCGCCTCAGGATAAAAAGCGTAAGCGTACCGCTACTGTGCGTCGTGGTAAGCGATCGCCAAAACATAAACAAGAGCCTATTCCAAATGTACCAAAGGTTCCTCTTAAGAGAGCTTATGACTGTACTGAAGAGGAGACTGCGGCGATCGTTGATGCAAAAACGACAGCGTTTTTCGCTAAGCTGAGGCGGCCGAAAGAGCCAGAGTTCCCCAGCACCAAAGAAGAAAAAGCCAAAGTGTTGAAAATGCTAAAGACTCTTCATCAACCCGAGCCAAAGCTGTCATCAGACTATGAGCGTTCTATTCTCAAGTCACATGCGGCACAAAAAGCCTCGAAGAGCAGTACTGATGCAAGCGAGAAATCTGTTGCCCAGCTCGGAGAACAAGCAAAACAGACTTGCGCCCCTCTCAAGATGATTTCCCAAACCAATGTGGGGTCGAGCAAATATGGGGTCGAAGAGCAGTATGATCCAGAGGTAGTTGCACAATACGGAGAAGCTGCCGCTGCTCAAGGTATGAGTATTGCCCAGTACTTATCCCAGTTAGAGTTCTTCCCCGTGAGTGAAGTAGCATACAAATACCAGTACGGCAAACCTCTCATCAAACCTGAGGAGGTAAACAATCTTCCAACAAAAATGCGAAGATTGCATAACTGGTACATGCATGCCACAAGGGCCGGGGCTAACTGGATAGTGCTGAGGGTTACAAAAAAGCATCATGGGAAAGAAAAGGATGACATGATATCCATTGAATTTGATGAACTATTTCAATTATTCAATCAAGACGCCTTGGACAAATCGATCATCAGTGCCTATTGCCTGTAAGTACTAATTCTGTAATTAATTTAGTCTCCAGCTATATTATTTTGTTTATTGCATGTATATAATCATACTGTAATATGCAGAATGAAGATTCTCGAATGCAGCAAAGGACAAATCTATGACATTGGCTTCATTGACCCATATTGGGTTCATGAAGCTAATCTCAAAATAAGCCCCCAGGATACGGAGGATAATATAGTACACGCGTTAAGGTTTCAAGAAACCAAAAAAGGAAATACTATTTCCTTACAACTTCGAGTGAGTGTTATTGTCTTGTATACACTTTCTATTTCGCTTACTCGATATTAAGTATATAATTGATTAGTTATGCATTTGCAGCTTCCACTATATTCTGTTAATCATTCAACTTGACAAAGGGCGTGTACTAGTCATGGACTCGAAACATAAACCCCTTAAGACGTGGAAGGACATGCAGATACTTCTCCAGCGGTAATTCTAATCATTACGACACTATATCGGCAACGTTCATGAATTTTATGATATCAAGTACTTAATAACTTATTTTATTCGTTTTCTACGCCGAGCAGCGCTTGGAAACGGTTCACCAACAAGGCTAGGGGTGTTTGGAAAGAGGAGCTTACATTTCAACCACTAAATGTAAGCACCACTAGCTATATCCGCACATCTCTTTGATTCTAGTTTTGATACAGTTATTATCATGCTTGATTATTATTTTGATTGAACTCTGTTCTCATAAAGTGCCTGACGCAGGGACCAGGTAACAATCTATGTGGATACTATGTTTGCGAGTTCATCCGGCAAACGTGCGATGAGAAGGGCAAAAATTTAGAGCAACTCCACGTACGTAAACAATTTCTATAGTTTTTAATTACAATCAAATTGTGTTTAGTTTCATTCATATAGGCTGACTCCTTTTTTAAATCAGATCGAACGTCTACGGAACGGTCTTCTGCCAAAGGATCGCGTACGAGCAATTCAGGAGGAATTGGCGGGATTCTTGGATGCAGAAGTCCTAAACCCAAAAGGGGAATACTACTCGGCTGTGTATAGACAATAGGGATTGTAAAAATAGCAACTTTGAAGGAATTGGCCGGTAGTATCGAATAGCAACTTTTGTATGTAGTGCATGAACTCGATCCGTGTATTCAATGTAATATTGTCATGATATTCATGATGTAATATAAGGTTCCTTCATTGATAAGTGCAAATCACTAAATAAACAATAAAACAACCTAAATGAATTCTCTGCCCCGACACAAAAAGTGGCGAAAATGCTGCCGCGGCAACAAAGTGTGCCAAAATGAATTCTCTGCCGCGGCAGAAGGTTATTAGTCCCGGTTCGTGTTACGAACCGGGACTAATGCCCCACCCCCCTCACCCTCTGCCGCTGCCACGTGTGCACCCTTTTGTCCCGGTTGGTGGGGCAATCGGGACTAAAGGTTAGGGCTTTAGTCCCGATTGCTCCGTCCCGGTTAGGCAACCGGGACTAAAGCCCCGTACCAACCGGGACCTATAGCCCCTTCCACCAGTGCTAGGACATTATATGTTTTAGACATCGACTAGGCCTTATGGGCCGCCGCCCGAGTTGTAACACGTTTGTACCTTAGATATCCCTTGCTTGTGTATCCTAGCGGTTCCGATCTGTTTTTTATTTTTATTATTTGAAAAAAGGATCGGTGGGAATGCATGGTTTCTGAATGCAACCGGCTCCTAATGATTGTTCAGGATATCTTCTATCAGGCTCCTTGGTGGCCAAATAATCAGATTTAAGGTGTTTAGACTATACTGAGCATTTTTCTTATTTTTCTTTGGTTGATCTTTGTATCGATCCTTTCTGATCCATGAGTTGTATACTTTAATACCTGTCTAAACCAAGTAATAAAGTGTTGTGTGTATCTATTTGATGCAGAGGCCGTCATACCCATTTCGAAAAAAAATCTTGGAGTTAGGTCGCCCATCCTTATCCTTGTGTATCCCTGTCCTCCCATACACATATCTTTTTTAGCACATCTATGACGTATCCCTGCATCATAGCCCAACGCCTCTCATTCTTATGTAGCATCTCCATATGCACCGGGACACTAGTGTATGATGGTGGCGAGGTTCTGGCATTGTCGAAGAAGTTCTAAAATGGCAATACACAAAATGCCTGGCACTACTAACATAGTCCAGAAGTCTGGAGTTTACAAAGGCAAACTCCAATCGACATAGTATATCTATAGCCATCTGGAGGAAGTAATGTTGCAATTATTTAATAGGGTTCTTACTAAGGCTATACATACACATCCATTTTTGTTTTTTGAAATGGGCGCTTTATTACTTAACAGTAAGTTTACACCCGGCCTCTGCATAGCTAGGATGCACACGGCCGATCAATCACACAGTCTCGGACCAAAGCAATAAAAACGGAATTATAAAATAATGTAAATCAAAACACAGTTATCCAAACTAGAACATCAATTGATGTTATTGGCGACATACACATCCATTGATGTTATTGGCGATATACACAAGAACATCGAGAGTTCCAATCAATGGAGGAAATATGTTCGGATGCTATTAACACAATACAAAATGGACACCTGCAATTTGAGCTACATCTGGCAAAATTATCAGTTCAGTGCAAAAAAGCCTATCAAGTTGTTTGGACCACAGCCAAACCCACCTCATTTTTCATCGACCCGGGAAAGTTCTTGTCAACCAAAACATGATATGTTTGCGCGCTTCTTCTACATGATAGACTAAATACAAGAAATCTTCTTGCCAGTAAGAACTTTCACTTACATAATTATAATTATGAGGAAAGTGTATTTGGCTCCCGAGCTTCAGTGTCTCTTCATTAAAAAACATATTATACTGGTTTTAAAAAAATCTGAAAATAATTCTGGACGTAATAAATGTTGTATCCCACCCCACAAAAATGAAAAATGGCGACGTGAAATTCTTTATATTTTGGGCGCCTAAATAAAAATGACAAATCTTATAAAATTTGGAGATTTGAAAACATACTTGCACGGATCTACACTTTTGTTATTTTCGCTGCACAAGTTTTTTCCCTTGTTCAAGAAAAATCGTGATGTAGGATTAGTAGTAAAAAGCTTAATTATACTTCCCGGCAAAAGAAAAAGCTTTGTGTTTCCCATTCGCTGCACAAGTGCCCCCATACATGTATGTGGAAGAATGTGTTCTTATACAGAAAGGAGAAGTGCATGAATGAACAGACTACATAAAATTGTTAAAGTATATTCCTTTTTCTGTTCGAGGCTTGCTTCGGTATCACCCCTAGGAAAACTTTGATGGGAAAACCGGCTTTTGTTTTTTTAGAGTGGGTTCCGGTTAGATTAGGAACCGGTATAGTCCTGTTATTTTTTTTACTGGTGTGCGTATCAGAGGTGTTATGTCGTGGGTAGGAAAAAAGGATTTGTCGGCCCCGCATGCGGTTCTGAAGCAAATGTTAGTTGGGTGATGAGTTCGGCTGCTAGGGTTTGGGTCCTCTGTGACAGGTTAGACTCAATTCCGGTGTTATTTAGCGTCGGATGAATGTAACATTTGACCTGAAGACGTCCAGTTTTTCATTCACGTTCCCAGGCCGAGTTCCCAATTTTGGCTAAATTTCGAACAAATCCGGTAAAATTTAGACGATTTTGTTTAAACATAAACGAGTTCGTGTATATTATGTCAAATTTGGATATATACTCTATTGGATTAGGCTAAAGAAAAGTAAAAAAACATAATAATAACTATTGGGCGATGCTAATACCGATGTTGATGCCGATGCAGACGCTGACGCCACCGGGCGCACCGCTCACATGCCGAAGTGGCGGTAGAAGCATGTGTAGTCGGTGTCTGGGTCCCGTCGTCGTCGCTCGGCGGCTGCGCGTGACCTCGTCCTCGGCGGCGAGCGCACCGACAACTCCACCTCCAGCTTCACCGGCCGGAGCAAAGGCGTGGCGACTGTGCCGACGCCGAGCCGGACGAGCGTGACGCCGAGGACGAGGAGCTGAGGCCTGCCATCCTCCTCAGAAGCCAGTTCACCACCAAACGGTGTCAGGCGGCCGACAGTGGCGACCGAGGAGGGTAGCCTAGCTTGGGGCGGTCTCCGGGAGTGATGTGCTAGAGGACGGCCGCAAGCGTCCGTTCTGGAGCGCTCCACCGCCGACAGCGCGCTGTAGCGTTGTGCTGCTTTGGCGGCATGCCGACGCCGTCGTGCGTGGCTAGCTGCTGGTTCCGACGCTCGGCGAAGAAAGTCTCCTAGTACGGCAAGTTGCCCTGGTCTTCGACGAGCGTCAGGTCCTCCATGGCCGCAATGGTGGCCTGGATCTCCTCCACCATGTTGGTGCCCTCAGACATAGACGGCACCGGCACGCCGATGGCGCTGAGCTCCAGGTCGGCAGGCACCGGAAATCCGGCGACGCCATGTAGCCAACGTTGTGCACCATCTGCGCCTCCCACGGCTGCAGAAACCGCCGACCGAATCCGTTCACCGCCGCAGGGTCGCCCGGATACCTTTTCGCCATGGCTGCCACCGAGCTCTTCTTAGAAACGCGACTGGACAAATTTTGACTTCCAGACAAAAAAATGGGCCACCGAGCTTTGCCCTGTCTTTACCATCTTAATCTCAGATCCGGCAAACTTGGGTGATGTTGCGGTGGAGGGCAATGTTCTTGTCCTCCGGCAATGAGTTGCTTCTTGAGGTGGTAGTCCATGTATGCAGCTTTGCTGCTCATCTCTATCTCGCCAGGGGGGCGATTAGTGGCCCGGGTGAAAACCCTGCTCGGTGCTTCCGATGCTAACCACGATGGCGCATGAAAATATCATTTCCCTCCTTGGTGGCGTGATCTTGGTCCTGGCCGTTCCTTCCCTCAACGCTAGGGTAAACCCTAGGTCTGCTTGTCGGACCGAGCAACAGCGACGCTTCCATGTCGTTATTCGTTTCTGAAGGTGTTATTTAGGCTACGAGGGGTGTCCCCAACGTGGCATTTGAAGACGATGGCCTCGCCGGTGTTGTCTACTAGTACTAAAGGTGTGAGTCTCCGGGCGCAATGTATGTCATCGTTAACTTCCTCTATTCGTCTCATCCCCATGTTTGGCCAGACCCGCCACTCGCTCGCTACATCTTCTAGGTGCCTTAGTGGTACGTTGGTCTAGGCAACTTTGGTGTTTGGTCGTGCTTTGGTGGCATTTGGTGTTGGCTGTGACGTGGTTTGAAGCTCGGTGCCCTGCCTCCTTTCCATTCTTGGCTAGAGTTGGGCAAGGCGAGCTTGTTGTCGTTGTGTAAGAGTGTGTTGTAACCCGAAAGGCAGGTCTTGTGTTGTAGTCATTCTATGACGTTCTTGTGAGGTTAATACAAAGATGCACACATCCGTTGCAGGTTTTCAAAAAACTGAATTGAATTATCCATCAACAATGTACTTGTGCATACTAAATTTACTTTTCGAGCACTTATAGGTCATATTGCACTGCGAAATGTTTTGCGTGGAGAAAATGGTTTGAGGAGGTGCGCCAACCAGTGTAACCAAAAAGCGCCACAAGGGTGGGATCATGATCCCTTGACACCCATATATCACCCTGTAGGTGGGCACGTTAGCGGCAGCCCACCAGCTGCCCACCTGTGTCTATGTAAACTAAATGGGATGTCGCTATCAGTCTATGAAATATAGTTAAGATAAACAGGTGTCTGTTTGCCCGATTAAACCCACCAACATCCTACATGCAAAAAACAGCCAGCATCCAGAGCTCACGTCAGCGGTTGAAACAACTAGTAGCCAGCTCTCCAGAATAACACAATATAAGCAGTACAGATATCCATCTGCCAGCTCTCCATCCAAAGTCAGAATAACATGTACGAATATGAATAGAACAGCTAGACCATTCACTTCAATACAGAGAAAATACCTCTTATTACAAATTTAAAAACACATAAATAAATTACAAAGTTAGAGATACAATTGCTTGGTTTCTTCAACGAGTCTACTAGAAAGCTTTGCTCAAAGGTGATCCATGCACCAAAGGTACTGTAAAGTACTTCTTTGGGATTTCTACAGTTCTAGACCGCCTTGGCTCCCCACGGGCATCGCCGGATTCCTGCATCTCACCACATAGTTTTAAACAAAGTAAGATTAAATGTTTAGTATCTAGACCTATGAAGCTATGAACGATAACCATATTTATATATTATATTAAGATACAGATGCAAAGCTATTAAATTTGAGCTACATGTGCTACATTTCCCATCAAATTCCTACCATGAATATTATCATTCCCTAAAAGTTCAGAAAGTAAATTTATTCCTAAAAGTTTGAGCATCAAATTGGTTCACTGGGATGTTAAAACCGAGCATGATATTGATTACGGAAGAAAGTTCAGAAGTTCAAAATAAGTAAAGTTCAGAGTTATGAGGAACTAAACTAGATAAAAACATTGCAATCGGTACCTGAAGATAGCATGACATGTTCAGCCCAATCTGAAAACACACTATCCGGCAAAACTTAATCCACTGCGAACTGACACACTGAAGACAAGGCCAGCTCCACAATAAAAAGAGGAGTATTACATATCCACCTGCGAACCGGCCTCAACCATCAACCCAGATGAATCTGAAAAATCAAAATCAAGTAGTATGAAAAATCAGGTATACAACCAATATTAGTACATGTAAAATCTGCTACTAACAAGTAACAAGGCATCCTTTAGCCTTAACACAACTGAAGAAATGAACATGATTCTAGTCCAGGCAACAATAGGAGACATTTTTCTTGCAATCATATTCATTAGAGCAGACCTATAAACAATAGGAGACATTTTTCTTCTTGCACTTTTGAAGTTCTGCAACTATGTCATCTCAACCTGCATTTGGAACAAGATGACTACATTATTACCATCTCATGGTCACTCTCTAATATAGTATCTCATGGGCCATATATGGTTATGTTTCCTAACGTCTCTGATTCATACGTAGCAACTCAATATGCATGCTATTACACGATGGTGCTGATGGCATTGTCGAAGAAGGTGCTGAATGTCGACATACCCAAATGCTTTGGCGCTAATAACATATGTATATACATATATAGCTATCTTCTTTGGCCAACCCTTCTCTGGAAAACTAATGTTGCCATTTATTTGATAGGTTTCTTCAAGTATACGAAGGCTGGATAATTTGTTGGTGGCAACCTAAGTTAGACTAATAAATTACAAATTGGCTGGTGTTAACACAAATCAAGACCCGAATCGCATGCCGTTGCATAACTACATGTCTCGGTCTGGATCACTTCACCAACTTTCTAAAAGTAGTTGCGTGTATGAAAATATATTTTTTCTAGAGACAAAGTATATATTCACGCACATTGTTATCGTTGGAGACACAAAATCAGTCTTACATAGACAAGCAATCAGAATACATGCACCGAGATTTGCTAACACGGATCAGTGATCAACGTCAACATCCATCGGCATGTATAATGTGTGCCCCTCCCTTACTAATCAACAAAGTATCACCGACAAAAATTCCGCCGAGATCAATAGACACATCAGATCTACTAAGAGCATCTCTAATAGATACTGCATCCCGCGGTACTATAAAACACGGATGCGGTATAGTGCAAAACATTTGTTTGTCTGAAAAACGTCAGTGCAGACCAGATACAGCATATGCATACCACAAAACAGAATATACCCATGAATATTCTATCATCTTCTTCCTGGACACATGGATCTAGATGAGGCACGCCCCGCTGCTCCAAGTAGACGCCACGATTCACACCGTCGCATATGAGCACTATTGTATCTGGGAACGATTACCCTTTCTCTCGGGCTCGGCTTCGTGTTAAATAGGCCACACACGGCAGAATTACAGGAGGTTGTTTTACAACGTGCGGTACAAGAGGTGCGGGGATCACGGTAACAATCCTGATCTTTATCAATCAGATCAGTTTGTTTTACACAAATATCTAACCTACCAAAACAGCCTCTGGTTCTATCTTCTAGATACACTACTATTGTTAACATGTCAACTATATTGTTCCGCTAACACTCCTCCTCGATCACAACCTTCTTTTAGGTTGAGATTGTACTTGAACTCCTGAAGCTGCCGGGTTGGTAACGCCTTAGTGAACCCATCTGCCACCTGATCTTTTGAAGAAATGAATGATCTCTAGCTGTTTATTTGCTACTCTTTCTCTGACAAAGTGAAAGTCAATTTCAATATGTTTAGTTCTTGCATGAAATATAGGATTAGCTGAAAGATAAGTTGCTCCCATATTGTCACACCACAGACATGGAACTTCATCTCTTTGGATTCCAAGTTCTCCCAACAGTGATTCAATCCATATAATTTCAGCAGTAGCATTTGCTAGAGACTTATATTCTGCTTCAGTACTTGACCTTGACACTGTTGCTTGTTTCCTAGCACTCCAAGAAATCAGGTTAGACCCAAAATATATGGCAAAACCTCCTGTTGATCTTCTGTCATCCACACAACCTGCCCAATCTGCATCTGAAAAGGCACTTACTAATGTAGAGGATGATCTTTTGAAGGTTAATCCAAGACTTACTGTTCCACTTACATATCTCAAGATTCTTTTTACTGTTGTCCAATGTACAGTAGTGGGTGCATGAAGAAACTGGCATACCTTGTTTACTGAAAAAGCAATATCCGGTCTAGTGAGTGTCAGGTATTGGAGAGCTCCAACTATACTTCTGTACCTTGTGCTATCTTCTGTCCCCAAGGGTTCTCCTTCTGTGACTGAGAGTTTCTCTGATGCTGACAATGGTGTTGGCAAGGATTTGCATCCTTTGATGCCAACTCTGTTAAGTAAATCTGAAGCATATTTCTCTTGAGTTAGCACAATACCTTGATTAAATTTCTTTACCTCAATTCCCAAGAAGAAACTCAAGTCACCAAGATCTTTTAAAGCAAATGATGAGCTAAGATCTTGAAGAAGTGCAGTTATTGCTTTGTTGGAGGAACTGGTAACAATGATATCATCAATGTACACCAGCAAATAAATAATTATACCTGTATATATGAAAAGGGATGTGTCTGCTTTGGATGCCAGAAAACCAAACTCTTGCAACTTTGAGCTTAGCTTGGAAAACCATGCTCTTGGCACCTGCTTGAGCTCATACAGTGACTTGTCAAGTTTGCACACATGAAGTGGTTCTTTAGGATCCTCATATCCAGGTGGCTGCTTCATGTAGACCTCTTCTTCCATAACACCATGAAGAAACGCGTTCTTCACATCTAGTTGCCTCAAGCTCCAACCTTTTAAAACTGAAATAGCTAGAACAAGTCTGATAGTAGTGGCTTTAACAACTGGACTAAAAGTATCTTCATAATCTATGCCATATCTTTGTTTAAAGCCTTTTGCTACTAGTCTAGCTTTATATCTATCAATAGTGCCACCAGTTTTTAATTTAATTCTATAGACCCATTTGCAATCTATAATGTTTCTACCTTGCTTATGTGGTACTAAATGCCATGTTTTTTTTCCACTAATGCCTTATACTCATCATCCATAGCCATTTTCCATTTTTTGTCCTTCAAGGCTAGGTGCAGATTTTCAGGTTCACTAGTTGAACAAGATAAACCATAACGAACCGTGCCATCCTTATAGATTTTGGGTTTAGAGTTACCGGATTTTGCCCTTGTTCTGTACGTCGGTGGTGTAGGTTCAGCTACAGGAGAGGAGGTTGCAGAGGATCCGATCGAATCATCTGCCCTCGTTTCCCTTGTCTCCTCGTCATGTACGGGAGGTGCGCCGGGCGAATCAGGGGGCGACACACCAGGCGAGATGGCACCGGTCGCTGTTCCTCGTGAGGAGCTCGAAGTCGAGGAGGCGCGCGAGGACGAATTTTCGCTCCTGCTTGCTGACGTTTCGCGTGCGTGGTCCTGCTCCGTATGAGACCGGGTCGCCATCGCGGGCCCGGGCTACGAGACGTGTCGCCGCAGGTGAGTGCGCGCTCGAGATGCATGTCCCTGCTCCGTACGGGACCAGGATCCCATCGCAGGCCCGCTGCGCGACGTGGCATGCTGCTGCTGGTGCGCATGTTCTCCTGGGAATCCCGACGCTGATCCGCTGCCAGCTTTTGGAGATCCCGATGCTGATCCGGCCAGATCCTCGTCCACATGCGATAATGCATTGTTTGCACTCGTTTCTTCATTGTTTTGTACAGAATTTTCCACTGCTTCTTGCTGTACCTGAGAGGCATCAATGGTAGCAGGATTTACAGAAGCATTAGGTGTTAGATCAGCACAGTTGCTTTCCCCCTCTTGAGATGACACCGATTTATTTTGGAGATGTTCAGGTAAAAGAAGGATTTCTCGCTGAAGGAGGGAGCCGGCGTTGGGATGAAGTTCAGCAAAAGGAAACACTGTTTCACCAGTGTTAATATCAAGGCATTTTACTCCCTTATGCATATGGCTATAGCCGAGAAAAGCACAACGCTTAGAACGAAAGGCAAGTTTGTGCTTTTTGTATGGTCGAAGGTTGGGCCAACAAGCGCAACCAAAGACACGGAGAGAAGCATAGTCTGGAGTTTTATGAAAAAGCCGTTCTATGGGAGTTTCATTATCAATGACTTTGGAAGGTAACAAGTTGATAAGATATGTGATAGTAAGTAAGGCTTCATCCCAAAATTTTAATAGCATGGATGCATTAGCAAGAAGTGCAAGCCCAACTTCTACAATGTGGCGATGCTTGAGTTCAGCTGGTCCATTTTGTTGATGTGCATGAGGACAAGAAACATGATGTTCTATGCCTATTTTCTGAAAGAAGGAGTTTAGTTTCATATTCTCCTCCCCAATCGGATTGAAGGGCAAGGATCTTTTTAATCAAACTGGCGTTCGACAAGATTTTGGAAATTATGAAAGACTTGAAAAACATTAGACTTTTTCTTGAGAAGGTAAATCCACACAAATTTGCTAAAATCATCAATGAAACTTACATAGTAGGTTTTTCTCCCTACGGATGATGGAGCAGGACCCCAAACATCAGAGAATACAAGTTGCAAAGGAGCAGTAGAGATACTATTGGATCTTACATAAGGCAATTGATGACTTTTAGCTTTTTGACAAGAGTCACAAACAGACTCACTACTAGATTTATTGAGGCAAGGAAGTTGATGTTTGCTAATAACTTGTTGAACAATGCGAGACGAAGGGTGTCCTAGTCGTCTATGCCATTCCAAAGCTGAAGGCTTGATGGCGCTGAGAGCTTGTTTATTCTTGGAGGATGATGAAGAGATCATGGGGTAGAGGCTTTTGGAGCATCTACCTTTGAGAAGTACCTTCGTCGTGGCTTGATCCTTGACATAAAAACACCATGGGTGAAATTCAATAAAAACATCGTTATCTTTGGTAAAACGATGAACAAAAACAAGATTTTTGGTGGCTTGTAGAATGTGGAGAACATTTTTGAGATGTAAATTTTTAGAGGGAGTACTAACAATGGCATGAACAACATGACTAATGCTCATACCTTGGCCATTGGCCGTCTGCACTTGCTCGCGGCCATGGTACTTCTCCTTCATGGTGAGCTTGTTGAGCTCGCCGGTGATATGGTCGGTGGCACCGGTGTCATAGCACCAGTTGGTGTCCACTCCATGGGACGCGACATGGGCGCCCTTCTCTTCTTCTTCATCTTCTTCATCGTCGGAGTAGCAGTGCCAGCACTTCCAAGCTTCATGGCCTGGTTTGCCACATATCTGGCAGCTGATGGTGTCGCGGTCTCTGCCGCCACCGCGTCCTCCTCCACGGCGGCCACCGATGCCGTTACGATGCTGTTGCCGCGTCCTCCGCGGCTGTTGCCACGACCATTGCCGCGGCCGCCTCCACCACGTCTTCCTCCACTGTGACCACGTCCACGTACTCCTCCTCGTCCACGAAAGGCTCCATTGACGGAGGAGCCACCTCCATAGTCCTGAAGGAGCTCCATGCGATTGTCATAAGCAACAACATGCGCATAGAGGTCACTCACCGTGAGGTCTTTGCCACTGCCGTTGACGCCGATGGTAGCGACGAGTGAGTTGTAGCTGTCGTCGAGGCCTGCCAGGAGGTATTCCACGAGCTCCTCCTCCTCGATCTCACGGCCTGCTGCCGCGAGCTCGTCAGCGAGGCTCTTCATCTTGGTGAAGAATTGCGGCGTCGTCATGTTTTCCTTCCTCGTCTTGGCGACGGCGACGCGCAGATTTGATATCCTCGTTTTGGACTGGGAGGCAAACATTGTTTTAATTGCCCCCCATACCTCGGCCGAAGTCTCCATGCCGATGGTGTTGACGAGGATCTCCCTTGAGAGGGAGTTGAGGAGGAACGTCAGGACCTGCTGGTCCTTCTCCAGCCACGTATCGTACGCGGGGTTCAGCTTCTCCTCCTTCTTGTCGTCCTTCACTTCCTCGATGGTTTCGGGCGGCACCACCATGTCGCTGTCGAGGAAGCCCATGAGCCGAGCTCCCCTGATAGGCGGGAGAACCTGGGATTGCCACAGGAGATAGTTCTCCCGGGTCAGCTTCTCGGAGACACTTTGGCCGGCTAGTGGATTGGTCATGGTGGATGGAGGGGAGAGGCACATGTAAATGTGTTTTTAGGAAGAAGATGGCTCTGATACCATATGAGCGCTATTGTATCTGGGAACGATTACACTTTCTCTCGGGCTCGGCTTCGTGTTAAATAGGCCACACACGGCAGAATTACGGGAGGTTGTTTTACAACGTGCGGTACAAGAAGAGGTGCGGGGATCACGGTAACAATCCTGATCTTTATCAATCAAATCAGTTTGTTTTACACAAATATCTAACCTACCAAAACAGCCTCTGGTTCTATCTTCTAGATACACTACTATTGTTAACGTGTCAACTATATTGTTCCGCTAACACCGCCAGCCAGAATCGCTTCTCCTCTGCCCGGAATTGCACCGCCTCCGCCTGGATTCTTCCGTTCCCGCCACCCGGAGTCGCCTTCTCTGCCGCTTGAGTCGCATGCACCCTTTCTTTTCTTGCGTGTGTGCTTGTTGCGCGTGCTTTGCTGCTTGCTTGCTGCGCGAGTGCTCCGCTTGCTTGCTATGCGTGTGTTCTTTGCTTCACTTCTTGCTTGTTGCTTGCACGTGCTCCCAACTCCGATGGACGACTTCCTACAGCCGACTTCCGGTGGTGGCAACGACGACGGGATGGCCGAAATCGACCTATGGCGGCCAACTTTCGGTGGCGGCGATGAGACACTGTAGCTGAACATTCCTTCCCGCCAACCGTCTTTCGTTTGCGGTAAACCACATCGTGATCCCTCCATACGGAAAATATGCAGCACGGAAGCGTCTATTTACGGTGAACCTCAACTTTTTTCGATCCGGTATAGTTTATGGCATCCAAAAAAAGATACTTTTTGCATCGTACTGCAAACTGGCGGTTATTTTGCGGATGGCGCTGGATACGGTATCTGCTATAGATGCTCTAAGGGTCTCGCTAGCTCGGCAGCCCTTACCAAAGGAGTCAGACCGGCCTCAAACTTAATCTTGTGTCTAACCTATTGTGTCTAGTCTATTTCAATGCCTTTATATATTACACGAGGATACAAGTGTTTGACTCCAACACATAACCTTCTGCTAATTACAACTCCAACTATACACAAATACGTACACATATTCAAAAAGTCCATCTTGATGAATATGTCCTTGTCCATCTTGAAGTTGTCATGCAAGAAGCTTTGTGTACCTGGACTTGAACCATTAATCATGGGCTCCACTACTACTTTTTAAAATTCACATGACTTCACATGTAACCATGTAGTCCCTTCCTTAATTCATCACAGTCAATGCTGCCACGAAAATAAAGTTCATCTACACACTCGTTTCGTTCTCCCAACTCTCCGGAGTATCCATCCAACATCATCACACATCGATCATAAAGTTACATATCCGACAACACTGTTGTATTGCCATGGTAGCTTCTTCTTGTCAATGTTAAAAATGGATAACTCACATATTAGGCGTCACATATAAGAGTTGCCTGAACTCATCACCTCCTTGTTGTGGACTGCAGTCTAAATAATTGAAGGAACTTCATCGTTGCCTTTAGTCATCTCGAGTCAAATTCAATGTTTTCTCATCACTCTCATAGATTCTTCTTGGTGAACCCTTATCCATCTCCCACGTTTTGATAGATGGTCACCAACATGAACTTGTTACTCGCCACAACACTACTCACATTCACACTTGGTTGACCACATGTATAACCACCATTGTCTTAATCCCTCGCCTTTTCATTTGTCGTCCTATCGATCCTCATTTGTAATGAACCAACACCATGTTATCCCCACCGTAGAACAACAATGGTCATATAGCCTGAACGATGACAAGTTCATGTATCCCTGTAACCCCTGAGCCCTAGTCTAAAAAATCGTGTCGCTCGATTTTTGGCTGATAAAGGCTTCGACTCTCTGCATGATTACGGTTTAGCCCTCCATCAGCTGAGTGGCATCTTTCAACAAAAACCAGCTCCACCTTAAAAATTATTCCATGTAGCGAGCTATGCTACCTCGTGCCCGTCGACTTCAAGCTCTTAGACCGTCTTGAATTGACCACCTTGTGCCAACATTTTGAAGCACATAGATCAATGCGCTGCATGTCCAGGAGAAATAATTCGGACACCACCGGAATCATGCTCATACATCATCATCTCTGATCTCACCATCTTGTTCTGTCCGGACGACCTCATGTCGATCGTTCAAACTGTATAGGCTGCTCGCTTTATGTCTGGCAGCAACAACCATACTCCACCTCATGCCGTATCAGCCGAGTATATCTCCGAACATTTCTCAATGCCATGTAGATACATGATCCCTGCAATGCGCACTCAAGGACGTGAACCGCACACACTCCAAGCCTTCTGAACAAACTTGATCCACCAAAAAATCTCCGTGCAAATCTCCATGTAAAATTGACACGGACGAGCAGCCAGTGGCTCCGCTGCCTCCTCACACCTAAACCATCAGGTATGCGCAACAGCCCATTGAGATGGACACCATCACCCGCTGGCTGTCCTTTTTCATCATGGAAGCCGAGTGTGGGATGCATGTTCTCGTTGTCGACGTCTCTTGTCTCCTCAGAGTAGCCCAACAATAAAACCTAGGAAGACATGTTGAGTACACAACACTAGAACAACGGGCCATGAGCTTGCTAATGCTCATGGTTATGGTACCCAAGGAGCATCCACCACCGCCACGGCCTTATTCCTATCTCTACCGGTAGCTATATACGACAATTGAACTGAGTTTTCCATCAACAATGTACCCGTGCATATTTGATCTGAACTTTTAGCACTGATTGATCGCATCCCACTGCAACATGTTGTGCCCCAAGAAAATGTTTTGAGGAGGTGCGCCAATAAGTGCAACCAAAAAGCGCCACAAGAATATGATCATGAACACTTGACACATTGTACACTATCTATGTTGCCTAATGCCTCTAACTCAGGTAGCCTCCCAATGTGGGCGCCCTTCCAGGTTCTGGCATTGTCAAAAAAATGTGTTGAATGTTGATATACCCAAGTGCTATGGCAGTACTAACATATAAACATCTATTGTTGTCTTCTTTCATAAGCCCTTCTCGCGGAGACTAATGTGGCCATTTATTTGAACCGTTTCTCCAACCATACAAAGTCTATACACTTTGTTAGCGACATACCTAGGTTGCGGAGACTAGTAAATTGCAAACTTGCCGGTGTTAATGAGACCTTAATCGGAAGTCGTTGCATAACTCCAAGTCTTCATATTGATAACTCTCCCATCGAACTACCAAAATTAGTTGCATGCATGAGAATAACACGTGGGTTGGAGGCGAGGTGGTTGGCTGGTGAGTGCCAGGCTCCAACATGGCCAGAGCCGACAATGACAGCGTCCTCGAGCGTCGATACCTTGTTAATGGGTCGTCGATGTAAATCTCCCACCTCATGCCTAGATGTTCTAGGGAAAACTCCAGATCTGGGTGTCGTTCTCCCTCTTGTGTTTTGGAACACCTGACACCTTCTGGTGCAGCAGTGTTTAATCTATTGTGTCAACAATGGCGAGTGTCTGCGGCATGGTTCAGCAGGGTCTCGGCGATGGGCACGTCTTGTTGGATGCGCGCAGCATGGCGGAGCTATCTAGCATCATGCTGGAATTGACGGCATGCCTCACAAGAGAATGTGTTGTCGATGATCTAATAAAAAAGGTTGTGCGCATCTCCTGGATGCAGAGACCGGAATGATCTTCCCCTATTTCGAAAAAAGCTAATTACGGAGAGAATGTGTTCTTTGGAGAAAATATGCATGAATGGAACAATTCCTGTTTGTTAGGAATATGTTCCTAATTGTGCAACATGCCGTAAGTAATAAACCCACATTCCATAGTCCGCAGGGAGGAGCTTCTTCTAGCACACAATACACCTACTGAAAATTGGTTAATTTATGGACACTACTACGTGTCTCCCGGGGATAAAAGTTTTGGATCACCCGGTGGACAGCCTGACACGTGTCCTCAGAAAAAGACCCCAATCCCGCTTTTGCTATAAAACTACCCATTTTTTCTGTAAAAAGTCCCGCATTTGCTATACGTAGAACGATTCACTTCAAAAAATATAACAAAAAAGACTGTCTCGCCAGAGATCTCGCTAGAGACTCTGTAGCAAAAATGTTATGCTAATGTAGCAAATCCGATCTTGCTGGAAACTTTTGCTGGGAGACCTCGCCAAAAACCGTGTAGCAAAAGCTTTACGCTATTGTAGTAAAACCGTAAAATAGTTGTAGAAAAAAATTATATTGTAGCAAACCCCGGAGACATAGCCCGGGACCCGTAGCAAAAACTATACGCTATTGTAGCAAAACCAGTAAAAGGTTGTAGCAAAAAAAATGCTAATTTAGCAAATCCAATTTCACGAGAGTCCTCGCTGGAGAACTTGACCGCAGGTAGATATGTGCTCGCCGAAGGTAGAAAACCCTCTCGCCGCATGTAGCAACAGCACCCGCCGTATGTAGCAAAAGTAGCACCTTGCAGTAGCGGCGGGAGGTTCATGGCATCACCCACCTTGCGCGTAGGTAGCAGCAACAACAGAATCATGGCCTGCACGATTTGTGGCCGTGGCGGCGCTCGAGGACGCGAGCTCTAGAGGCCTGGTCCGGCAGGCGGAGCACCTGTGAGGAATAGGCCACGGCCGCCAGAATCTCGTCGGTGCCCAACCCGGTGCTAGCGGAGGAGGACGGTCGGCCAGCTGGACGTTTGTGCAGCACTCCGGTGGGGAAGCATAGCTTCTGGCGAGCCGCGCGGAGATGGTTGGGCATGTGGAGGATGGCAGCACCAGTGGTCTCGCTCTGCACCAAACACCACACTAGTGGTGAAGTTGAACGGCGGAGGCGCCGATTCCAGAAGTAGGAAGCACGTGCGCTCCAAGGAAGAGGAAGCTCCTCGGGAAGAGAGGTCTTCCGGCCAGCGGCGAGGTAGGCAAGTGCTGGGGCGTGGTGGGGCAGGCCGCATGCGAGTACTGGGCGGCGGCGGAAGCTATCCTTGGATTCGTCAAGAGCAGCGTCGGAAGCTATCGTTGGATTCGTCGAGAGCAGCGACGGAAGCTATCATTGGATTCGTCGGGAACCATAAGTAGTACTTGGCGCTAGATGATAAGGGCACGTCTAGAACAGGTCCCTCCCGCGCCGCCCCCGCGAGGCGACGGGGAGGCAACCCTAGCTCGCTGCCGCCGGGCCCTCCTCCACCTCGCTCCCCCTCCCTCGCCGCCGCCAGGGGCACAGCCGAGCAAATCTCGGTAGGTGCCGGAGGCGGCGGGGCCCCTGCGTCCTCTTGCTCGGTGGGGCGGTCACGGGTCGGCGCTGCCGGGCCAGGGCGGGGTCCTTTCGTCGGGGGCCGCGGCGAGGCAGAGCGCTAGCATGCTTCCTCGCGACGGGCGGCAGGTAGGCGGTGTCGCGCCGAACTCTGGGCGACGGGGGCCATGGGTGGCGCGGGATGCTGTCGTCCTCCCTTGCAGCGTTGGTAGGGGAGGTGGCGCGGTGTGTGGTGGCGTGGGCTCGACCGGGGGTGGCTGGTCAGAGGCGGCGGGGTGCTGGACGGGCGCAGGTGGGCAGGGCCCGGCGTGGGAGGGTGGCGGCGGACGCAGATCTGCACGGTGGCAGCTAGGCTTCGCAGGCTAGATCTGGGCCAGTGTGGGCCTAATCTGGGCCTAGCGGGCCTAGCTGCAGTCACCGTGTGTTGATCCCCTGGCTGGCTGGAGCACTAGGTCTGCCCAGGCGGGCCTGGATCTGGTGGCAGGCTGGCATACTATCGCTAGGGTTGCGGGGCACAATGCGCGGGCAACACGGAGATGTCGTTCCTGCCTTGCACGTTGACCTTCTGTCACCGTTCCTTGTGTCTGGCCGACCTCCCGCGCCTATGCTAGTGGCCCCGCCATGCGGATGACTGCCACCTTGCGGATTCGAGTGTGGAAGCCGGGGCGGCGGCCCTAGAAGGTGGTCTACGCAGGCGTCCCTCTGTCGGAGGCGGCTCCGGGAGCGACACGCTGCTCCTCGGACCGATGGTGGTCCGGATGTCCCGGGTGAGCGCGGTGGTGACGGTGCTACCATTTGGCGGCAGGGTTCAATGGTGGCAGTTGTTTCCCTGGTGGACGGGTCAGTAGGGGCTAGTGTGGGGTTGGCGTGGACGACGATCCCCTTGCTAAAGTGCGGCGGTGGGGCTTCACGGGCCCTCGGGGGCTCGGCCAGGCCAGGTGGGCCTGGTTTGCCCTGCGGCTATATCCGATCGGCTACCACCTTCTGGTGGTGGAGGTAGTTCCCTCCCGTGTATTGTTGTTCCGGTAACCCTGCCGAAGCCTGCTCTTTTCTATCCTACCGGCCTTACTTCACGGGTCTCGGTGCGACGGCGGTGGCAGCTGCAAGACCGTGGTGGCGTGCACTGGTGGGCGACGAGCTTGGTGGAGCACTACGTTTGCGTCTGGGAGTGTGTTTTTTTTTAGGGGTCGGGAGAAATCCTTGTCTTCTTGACACCGATGCGGTGATGCCTACGGGCGCCACCGTCCATCCTGAAGGGCGGCGGGTGTACCTCTTCTCCACCTCCCGATGTGCACCGGGGGAAACCCTAGGACCTGTCCGGCCGGCAGTAGCGTCGTCATCGTCGCTTTCCTTCTTGGAGGTGTTGCTTGATGCGTGGCGCTTCGTAGTGCTAGGCTTGCGGTGGAACTTAGTTGGAGGGTGCAACGGTTGCGGGTCGTCCTCGTTTTCGTCAAGCCGCTGTTATCGGCTTTGCTTTCTTTTCTTTTTCTTTGGTGTTTTCTTTTTGTTTTCTTTTGGACGATGTGCTGTCTGGCCCAGCAGCGGTCTCAACTGGTTGCTATATTTATATAGCTGGATGTATGACTGTTTCGAGGAGAGGCCCATCCACATACGACCAGGATGATGGAGTGCCTCACGACGCGAGCGACAAAGTTCGATCCCCTGGGATATCGGTATCATTTTCCTTCATTTATCTGAATAAATGGTCCAGTTGACTTTCCCGTGGTGATCCTCTGTTAGTTTTGACACTTGGGAAGCATGTTTCAAGAACACATGAAGTCATGAACTTGCAACCGAGCCACACACACGTTTCAGGACCACATCAAGCTCTTCATGTCCTTCCGCATTGGATCCAACACCGAGGGAAGACGGACCTGCGTCTAGGCAAGCCAGAGGACTCGATCTCACAAAACCCGCTTCCGAAGACTAAGAGTCAGATCACTATTGAGTAGCTTCCGAACACCATCAAGCATCGGCAGACCTCTCTAGCCATGCCTCAAGACGAATTCCCGATGTTCCTGCCGAGTTCCTCCTTGCAAGTTTCTTCTCGATGCCTAAGGATCTGAAGGAGGCATATCCGCAGATTATGTTTCAATCCATATCGGGTAAACAAATCCCATGCCGTATCCTTCAGACACATGGACACCTCCGTAAAAAGGTCGTGAAAATCGCACGATGCAGCACCGACCAAGACCGCAGGGTATTGGTACATATGTAGATGACCTACAAGAGAGAACAATTTTTATCATTAATTTTTTTATCATTTTTACACAGCGATAGTGACCATATAATGACAATCGCTCCAACCCGAAGAAATAACTTATACTTTTTATCTATACCATGTAACCAATTCTCAAAAATATTGGCTAAACTACGTGGTGGATACAAGCCAGAAGCTGATGGGTAACTGACCATATAGACTTGGCAAAATTATATTGGAAAAACAGGTGTTTGATTATCTCGTTATGATGACAAAACACGCACAAAGGATTTCCATGCAAATTCCGTCTAAGAATATTATCTTTAGTTAGGATAACTCTTTGAGGAAGATACCAAACAAAGATTTTGTTTTTAGAGGTATCTTCATCTTCCAAATCATCCTATTATCTAAAACTGCTATAACTGGCTAGACTAAAGCATTGTATAAGAAACTAACGGAGAAAGAACCATTCTCATTTAAGTTCCAACGAAATTCATCCGGCTCGAGTGACAAATGAACATTTTCTATCTGATATAGCAATGTGATCCAAGAGTCAAGCCTGCTATCAGTCAAATCTCTCCTAAAAGTCACATTACGGGGGAATGATTCCAATACAGTGGCAATCGTTTCCTCCTTATAATGGACAATGGAATACAACATAGGATATTGTTCGTGGAGTGTAGTGGAACCAAGCCACTTATCCTCACAAAATCATATCTGAGAATTGTCTTTAATAGAAAAAGTATCGAAGTGGAAAAAATGTTTCTTCGTTGCCATCAGGCCAGCCCTCCGAGTTCCCTCCGAGTTCCTACATGCATGTTTCTTCTTGATGCTTCCCCGTCCTATCTTTTGTGCTTGCAGAGTTAGCGGTCTACTCTCCATGCTTGACATTAGCAAACTAGTTTCAGCTATTTGTTCATTTGCGAAAGATTGTGGATACGTATATCTCACTCTCACATGTTATGTTTAGTAATCTCAAGCAAGTAGGTATCTATAAAATCTCCTAGAGCGATACATATATTACCACGTCCCCCTTATTGTCCCCTGCTTGTGCTTAATTAATTATATTTGGTGCAACAACCATACTTGATGGTAGCCAAACGAACCAAGCTGCCGGTCCAGTCTTCGCTATATTCATGAGACCATCTTTCTCCAAAGTTATCACCTACCTGCCTAAGAGACAGGCTAAATGGCTCCCAAGAGGATATATGCGAAGGGCGGAATTTCATGAAACTTATCATAATCTTCTGACATGTCTGTCTTGTCCTCCACTTCCACGATGTTTCTTTTTTCTGAAAGAACTATATGGCGCTTTGGCTCATCGTCTGATGTATTCTTTTTCTTATTTTTTATTTTTCTAGGTTTGGTAGACATGTCCTTCACATAGAAAACCTGATCCACATCATTGGCTAGGACGAATGGTTCGTTTAAGTACCCAAGATTGTTGAGATCCAACGATGTTATTCCGTATTTCTTCTCTACCTCAACCCCTCCTCCTGTCAGCTTGAACCATTTGCACCGAAACAAGGGGACCTTAAAAGTAGGTCCATAGTCAAGTTCCCATATCTCCTCTATGTAACCATAATATGTGGTCTTTGACCCATTGTTGTCTGTTGCATCAAAGCGGACACCACTGTTTTGGTTGGTGCTCTTTTTATCTTGGGCGATCGTATAAAATGTATACCCATTTATCTCGTACCCTTGGAAAGTCGATATAGTCGAAGATGGTGACCTAGACAACAAGTATAGCTGATCTCCAAGAGTGTTGTTTTTGATGAGATGTTGCAACCAACCGCCGAAACTCTTCATGTGTTCATCTCTAATCCAAGAGTCATGCTTTCCAGGGTTGTTGGAGCGTAAGATTTTCTTGTGTTCCTCGATATATGGGGTTGCCAAGATAGGATTCTATAGAACGGTGTAATGTGCTTCGGTGTAAGAATGTCCGTCCCTACATATTATTGATTTCCTTCCTAGAGTACCCTTTCCACTCAGTCTCCCCTCATACCGCGATTGAGGAAGACTAATCGGCCTAAGGTTAGGAACGAAGTTAACACAAAATTCAATGGCCTCCTCTGTTCCATAGCCCTTGGAGATGCTTCCTTCTGGTCTAGCACGGTTACGAACATATTTCTTTAAGATTCCCATGAACCTCTCAAAGGGAAACATATTGTGTAGAAATACAGGACCGAGAATGGAAATCTCTTTGACTAGGTGAACCAGCAGGTGCGTCATAATATTGAAGAAGGATGGTGGGAATAACAACTCAAAACTGATAAGACATTGGACCACATCATTCTGTAACCGTGGTAGATCTTCAGGATTGATTATCTTCTGAGAGGTTGCATTGAGAAATGCACATAGCTTCACAATGGGTACTCGAACATTATCTGGTAGAAGCCCCCTCAATGCAATCGGAAGCATTTTCGTCATAATCACGTGGCAGTCATGAGACTTTAGGTTTTGGATCGAAATATTTTCCGCCGGGACCCTTTCCAAAGGTTACTATTTGATCGAAATATTTGACCATATCAAATATATCAGCACCAGTACGCTCCTTATGCTTCGTCTGGTTATATGCCAGACCGTTGAAATGCTTGCCTTTCTTTCTTAAGGGATGCTTGGCCAAAAGAAATCGACGATGCTTATTGTACACATTCTTCTTACAATGTTCCAAATATATACTTTCAGTCTTATCTAAACAGTGTGTGTATGCCTTGTATCCCTTGTTGGACTGTCCTGAAAGGTTACTAAGAGCAGGCCAATCATTGATTGTTAGAAAAGCAATGCTCGGAGGTTAAATTCTTCCTGCTTATGCTCATCTCACACGCGTATGCCAGGTTCGTGCCACAACTGTAAAAGTTCTTCAACTAATGGCCTTAGGTACACATCAATGTCGTTTTCGGGTTGCTTCGGACCTTGGATCAACACTGGCATCATAATGAACTTTCGCTTCATGCACAACCAAGGAGAAAGGTTATAGATGCATAGAGTCACAGGCCAGGTGCTGTGACTGGAGCTCTGCTCCCCAAAGGGATTCATGCCATCTGTACTTAGACCAAACCTTAAACTCCTTGCGTCATATGCAAAGTCCGGGTACTTTCTATCGATTTTTCTCCATTGCGACCCATCAGCGGGGTGTCTCAACATCCCGTCTGACTTACGTTCCTCTTTATGCCATCGCAACAACTTGTCATGCTCTTTGTTTCTGAATAAGCGTTTCAACCGTGGTATTATAGGAGCATACCACATCACCTTGGCTGGAACCCTCTTCCGGGGGGGCTCGCCTTCAACGTCACCAGGGTCATCTCGTCTAATCTTATACCAAAGTGAAGTGCATACCAGGCATGCATCCAAATTCTCGTACTCCTCACCACGGTAGAGGATGCAGTCATTAGGGCATGCATGTATCTTCTGAACATCTAAACCTAGAGGGCATACAACCTTCTTTGCTTCGTAGGTACTGGCGAGCAATACGTTATCTTTTGGAAGCATATTCTTCATCATTTTCAGCAACTTTTCAAATGAGGAGTTAGGTATAGCACACTCAGACTTCCATCGCAGCAATTCCAGTGTGCTGCCCAGCTTTTTCAGACCATTTTCACAATTTGGGTACAACAACTTTTTGTGATCCTCTAACATGTGATTGAACTTCTCCCTCTCATTTTTAGTTTCACAGTCTCTTCGTGCATCGGCAATGGTCCGACCAAGATCATCAGTGGGTTCATCATGTGTCTCTTCTTCATCCTCCCCTTCAGCATCCCCCATGAAAGTATCTCCGTACTCAGGGAAACCATGATAGTTTTCATCCTCCTCCTCTTCTTTATTGTCTTCCATTATAACCCCTCTCTCTCCGTGCTTGGTTCAACAATTATAACTAGGCATGAAGCCGGACTTCAACAGGTGGCTGTGAAGGGTTTTTGAGTCAGAGTAATCCTTCTGATTCCTATATCCACTACATGGACAGAATACAAAACCATTGCGCGTGTTTGCATCAGCAACACGGATGAATTTATGCACGCCATTAATGAACTCGCCAGAGCGTCGGTCGGTACCGTACATCCATTCCCGGACCATCTGCATTATAGTAAAATTATATCAAAAACCATTACACAACATGATAAAATTATTACAAGTTATATTGAGAGCTTCTAGAGCATTAATTTTGAATTTTGAAAAATTTACATGAACCAATTTGTGAATTGGAGAAAACAATCAACATGATAAATGTGGAGTTTTTTATTATTGTTCTATCAGTGAAAACCTCATTCCATTCTAAGCTATGAAACTCTAAAATTACACATTTCAATTTTCAGTAACTATGTGCCTAATCAAAATTTGTTACACATATATATCAAAATCCTTCTACTTCTAGAGCATGCATGCATTGATCCATATCTCTATATATACTTCTAGAGCATTATAGAGCTAAAGTAGCAATAAGAGATGAAAGAATGAAGTTCTAACCTTTTAAAGCTTTGGATTTAGGGGTTGCAAACTAAATCTTCACAAATCTTGAGAAAAAAATGGCATGAACTCGCTTGGTTCTTTGAGAAAAATGCCCACCATATGCTTTACGACAGCAGGACAGGAAGCAGAATATATAGTGGTGGACAACTAGTCCCGGGCCGTGATACGACCCGGGACTAAAGTCCACGAAAAGACCAGCTGACCTGCTTCAGGTTGTTAGTCCCGGGCCGTATTACGGACCGGGACTAGAGATCTGGTCCGGCCCGGGACTAGTGTCTACTGTCGTTTCTAGCCGTTAGAGGCCTCACAGCCCAGGAATAGTGCTAGCACTAGTCACGGGCTGTGATAGGCCGGGACTGCTGGCGTTGCTCACATCGAATCGAAGACCCTTTTTCCAGTAGTGTACTAGGCGTCCCCGAGGATAATTCTCAAATATTCCCGAGTCCTCCTGCTGACACGTGTCCCCAAAAAGGCCCAAAATTCTCGCTTTTGCTACAAACATTTCCGCGTTTGCTACAAATAGTCCTGTTTTTGCTACATGTAGCAAAAAATGGTTTGGTCCCAAAAATAGAAAAACAGACTGGACCTCGCCAGAGATTTTGCAGGAGACCTCGCCGCCGACCGGGTAGGAAAAAATTGTGCTAATGTAGCATATCCAACCTCGCCGGAGACTTGCCGGAGGCTTTCGCCGGAAACTATGTAGCAAAATAATTGTGCTAATGTAGCAAAACCTGAGAACAATTGTAGCAAAAAAGTTCAGCATATGTAGCAAAAAAATGACTTCGCTGAAGACATCGTCCGAGATCCGTAGCAAAAAGGCTCCATAGCAAAAACTATACGCTATTATAGCAAAACCTGTAAAAGATTGTAGCAAAAAATCTACGAATTTAGTAAATTCGATTTTGCGAGAGGCCTCGCTGAAGAACTTGACCGCAGATAGCAGCGCTGCTCGCCGTAGATAGCGACATCTCTCGCCACATATAGCAACAACACTCGCAAATGTAGCAAAGTAGAACCTTGCAGCAGCCGCGGCGGGAGGTTCATGGCAGCACATACCTTGCGCGTAGGTAGCAGCAACTGACGGAACTAACAGAAAGCGGTGTGGTGCCATACGTAGGTAGCAGCAGCGAAATAAGCAGGAGGCAAGGTGTGGTGCCATGGCCGCCTGACTTGTTGTAAGAGATGGGAGAGAGGAGAAAGATAAGTGGAGTAAAATGAGTGGAGGAGAAGCACCGTGAGAAGAGATAAGGCTGAACGTGAGCCAGTACATCACCCACGCTTCTGCTTTGGTTTAACATGGACCGGAATTAGTACGCACACTGAGTCCGGAGAAAGCTAGTGAATACGCGCGCGACAGCGACCCGGGGATCGAATCTTTTGATCCCCAGAAGAACTATATCATTTTCCTATAAAAAATCAAAAATAATAAAAATTATAAATAGAACACCGAACCATTCAGCGACGACTACAACCACTAGCACCTGTCAGCACTGTCGTTATGTGGTCCGGCAGCACAGTCACTTCCTAGACGGCTCCCTGGGCGCTTCGTAGACGGCGAACTTGCCGCCTAGCAGCACGGTCGCCTTCATGGACGATGCTCTCGCCACCCTACATCGCGCCGTTAATTGAGCGAGACCGTTCATCCGTCACCACATCGCTGCGAATAGGCCGTCGGCTCCTAGTACCGCCTTCGCCATCCAGTGAAAACGGTGGCCAATTAAGTATGCCTACGGTCAATCTTTCACTAGATCGAATTTTATTGGATTCAAGTTGCTTCATTGCTTGCAGGATACAACAAGAATACTACGGACAAAACTGTCTGAATTTTGAAGTATTAGACATCCCTCATCAGACCGGTACGCTGTATTGCAATGGAAGCAAAAGAAACATTTAAACTTCCCTTGAATATCCTCAATGCAACTTCAATCATTACATGACATGACAAGGAGTAATATAATTTATATAATCAAATGTATGAGGAAGAACACAAGTCATATGATTGCCTTTTTAGGAGAAACAATTGCGCAGATTGGAAGATGAGTAATCATTTCCTTTTCGTGAAAACGCAAAAGCCTTGCGTCTCGATTCATTGATAGAAAAAGAGTATTGTACAATATATACAAAGGCTCATTAAGAGCCAACACCCCATACAACTCTACCCACTAGATCTACGGGACTGCGGGGATCAAGACACGTAGGCCAATCGCTCTAGCTCTAGCACCAGCCCAAGCCCTAGCCTCAGACCGAATTGTATCCAGAAGACCACCCAGGGTAGGTTCCGCATCGTCGAACACCGCCGCATTCCTCAGCTTCTAAATCCACCACCCATCCGCATGATGAGCGAGGTAGTACCCTTGTGAAGAGCTCGAGGGGTAGATCTTGACGCCTGCAACCACCAGTCCACGCAGTCGTCTTCTCCATCCGGGGGTTGTGCTGTGGATCAGGTCCATGAGAGCACCTCATGCCAGGTCGCCTTGGAGAAGGGACATCCAACGAGGAGGTGAGTCATGGTCTCAGCCGATTGGTCGCACAAGGACAGCGCGGAGGGTGGACGAGGCAGATCTTGCTTTTGATTTTGCTTCTCCTCAGTAGACATTTTGTGTGCCTGCAAAAAAGAGTAGGAAAAAGTAAGTTTGCAAACTATCATCCACAAAAAGTATATCATCCCACAGAATCTGGTTTGGACTCCACCGAAGCCATTTCTTGGTGAATAACATCCTGAATTTCGGCATGAGCATTTGGCTAAATGGTGCCATCTTCCTTCCGTACAAACATTCAATGAACTTGAGCATGAAGTAGCCGCAGTCAAAACTTTTGAGTGTAGAATAAGAGAGAAAAGCATATTAATTTTGATGTTTGAAAGCTTGTAGTTTGTGGACCAGATAGTCTTTATGGAATTGATGATTTTGGAAGAATCTGCCATCGATGCCTTATTGCCTTGCTTCCTCATGGAGTCCATAATTTCAAACCTCTCTGCCTTGAGGTTGAGATTGATGAGATAATAGTGTCCGGCCAAGAGGTTTTTAGACAGAGCTTAAAAACTGAATTACCAACGAACCAAAGAAATCATGTATTATACACCTATATGCAGAAGATGACACCTGTACACACTTGAAAACACAGCCCGTAATATGCAGATGTATACTCACTAGATGTATATTCATGAACTAAATAATTGTAGAGAAGTAAACTCACTGGGATGGTTAATCAAGACCTTAAAAATTACACAGATGAACATGCAGGAAAAAAGCTAATGTACATCGAAGAAAGAAAAGTACGATCTACTTATAAAGTAACATCTACGCAATGACTAATATACAGCCAATATTGTTCTAGTGTAGATCCGCATATAACAAATACTATTATACATCCAACGAATCTTTCCTAAACAGTTCTTAAAAAGTATAAGATGACACAAAGGGGAAAATCTTTGTTCTTAAAAAAGTTTGGATGTGGTTAGAAGAATACATCATGCTGGGTGAATTTATTTTAATCTGACTCTGATCCAAACATGAAAGTAACTTCTTTTAGACACTTGAATACTACAGATGAACACGCAGGAAAAAAAAAGGTAATGTACATCGAGAGAAAGAAAAGCACCATCTGCTTATAAAGTAACATCTACGCAATGACTAATATACATCCAATATTGTTCTACTGTACATCCGCATATAACAAATACTAATATACATCAAGTGAATCTTTCATAATTATTTCTTAAAAAGTATAAGATGGCACAAAGGGGAAAATCTTCTTAAAATAGTTTGGATGTGGTTAGAGAATTGAATACTATTAGACCCAAAAAATAGCAGCTGCATATGAAAAAATTAAGAGTACTATCTGTATAGAGAGTAACATCAATGCAGGGGCTGATATGAAGAAAACATAAGATGGTACAAGAATAACACGTACATTCCTAGAAAAAATTTGCATGTGATTAACTGCTCCTTGTTGTCAAGATGGTTTGTTGCCTAAAATGCCAAAACCTTCTTGACATCCTTTGTGTTAAATGTACCTTCCCTCAGTTTTTTTCTCTGCCCAACAACATACAGTAAGCCATTAAAACATATCATATATTGATGGAATCAGAAAAAAACATCTTGATATCCTTTGTGTTAAATGGCCATTTTTCTTGTACTGCAATCTTTTTCTGATTTTCTTGAACTTATGATGTCTGGACTTTGGCATCGTCACGATCTTCTGTTATCATCAGAGAAAACTGGATTAGTGACACAAAAGAAAATGGTAGATAAACAGATAGCCCATGTGAGGTAAAAGTAAGAAGAGAGAAAAATCAATAAGAACTTACAGGGGGTGTCATGCTGACAAATACTTCCTCATCAGTAATATATCCATGCAAAAGAGTTTGTGTCCTGCGAAAAAAGAAAGATACGATAAGACCTATTATACACCTAGGATTTAACAACTATTTGACTAGTATACACCCTGGATTGATCTATTGTACATCAACAAAGAGATACAGATACCCAGGATCATGGTTTTTAAGGCGTTAAGGCGTCTTAAGACGATCTAGGGGCGCTCTGACGCCTAGGCGGGAGCTTTGGACGCCTAGGCGCCTAAAACGGCCATTATTTCAAGGCGGAGGAGGGGTGCCTGGACGCCTAAGCGTCAACTAGGCGACACCTTAAAAACCATGCCCGGGATTTAACTACTCATACACTAGCATAAAACCAGGATTGAACTATGGTACATCGACAAAAGATACAGATATACACCCAGGAATTAACAACTACTAGACTAGTGTACACCCTAGATTGATCTATTGTACATCAACAAAGAGATACAAATATACACCCAGGATTTAACTACTCATAGACTAGTATAAAACCAGGATTGAACTATTGTACATCGACAAAAGATACAGATATACACCCAGGATTTAACAACTATTAGACTAGTATACACCCTGGATTGATCTATTGTACATCAACAAAGAGATACAAATATACACCCAGCATTTAACTACTCATAGACTAGTATAAACCCAGGATTGAACTATTGTACATCGACAAAAGATACAGGAATCTACTAGTATAAACCCAGGTTTGAACTATTTGTACTACCATTAGACTAGTATACATCATGGATTGATCTATTGTACATCGGCATGTGATAGGTTGCATCAAGTATGAAAATCTAACATGCTTGATTTAGCTACTCATAGACTATTATACACCCAGGACCGAACTATTGTACATCAACAAAAGTACAATACAGTAATAGACATCAGAATAGAAGTTAAATATACAGCCAGATGTACAGAAAAATAAGTTAATATACAACTCGATTTTAACTAATATACATCTATTCTTAGATTTAAAAAATATATAGACATCTATATAAGCTAATGTATATCCAGCTAAAGAACATGATCAAGAGTGTCACACGGGGTGCCGAGCCTGGTCCACAGCCGCTTGGGATGATACCACTTGAGCCAAAACCCCTAGATGTAGGATGCCGAGACCACCAAATTCATGGGGGAGCAGGCAATCTGCCACAAGACTTTACATTTGCCGTCGGCAACTTGATCTTCATCGACGTCCCAGGTTAAGCGCCGCCGCACTTTATCGAAGGACGAGATAAATTTTTGGGGCAGCCGCATCACGGTGAGCCCGTAGATGGACAGGGAATCAAGGGATGATCTGGTTAGCGTGCGACGCCCACCAGCATTCATGAGCTTCCCTTTCCAAGTTGTTAGCTTGGCACGGGCTCGGTCCAGGATAGGCTGCAGATGTGCAAGGCGCAACCTCCCTATAGCCAAGGGCAATCCAAGGTAGGTTATTGGAAACCCAACACCCTGCCCTTCGAAGCCATGCAGGACGCCATCTAGGTCGATCTCAGAGTTACTTTCAGCTCGCAGTTAGATAGAGTGCAAAAATTATAGCAAACGGATTGTATGATTCTACATGAATGACTTGTTCTATTGCATACATCCAAGTGAAGATCCAAGATGCCTTAAGCAAGAGGAAGCATATATGTAGCTCAATGTACGCATTAATTAAAGAACATGATGCTGGTGCTGATATTCAACTTGATGAACCCGGCAGGTGACAGCAACGTGTATTAAATTATCTAATTGCAGCTAATTCTTGGGTGCTTCGGTTGGGTTCATTGTTGCTGTGTTCATGATAGGTTTCTCTTCCATGATTAATTAGTTACTTTCGTGGATGTATGCTAGTTCAATTCTCTGGGTGTATATTACTAGTTGAATAGATGGTAGTTTCTGGTTTGGATGTATATTAGTGTACATCTAAATGTATATTAGCTTTCTATCTAGATGTACATTACTTCTCTATCTAGATGTCCAGTTTTTAGTTTGTCATCTAGATGTACATTAATTTATATATAGATTTATATTAACTTATATCTAGATGTGCATTAATTTATATATAGATGTATATTAACTTATATCAAGATGTAAATTAGTTTTCTAGCTAAAAACTAATGTCGCTTCCCTCGCCACTTCGATCTCGCTTCCCTCTGTTGTACAAGCGCTCAGCCCGCAAGCAGCCTTCTGTCGCCGACGCGCTTCAGAACCATCGATGGGTCCTTGAACTTCGGCATGCCCCCTCCCAAGTCATCCTAGAAGATTTTATGCTGCTTTGGCGTGAGCTTAGCAGACGCGGGACAGCTCTGTCAGCCAACCAAGAAGATTCCATCCGCTGGCTGCTCACAACCGACGGAGTCTACTCCGCAAAATCGGCCTACAAAATTCAGATGGAAGGGCGGCAGCTCAGTGCCATGCCCAACCTTGTTTGGGATGCCTGGGCTCCGGCCAAGTGCAAGATGTTTGCATGGCTTTTACTGTAGAACCGGCTGCAGTGCGCTGACCGTCTTATGATGAGGGAGTGACCCAACTGCTATTTCTGCCCGCTATGCATCCGTCACCTCGAAACGGCAAAAACACCTGTTCCTCGACTGCCCCTTCGCTCGCATCCTCTGGGCTGCCATTGCGGCGTGGCCGCATTGCGCAGGTCTGGCCCTGCGCTCCTGGAGCATGCACTCATCGTTCCTGGACACTTGGGAAGCAACGATCAACGCCACTGACTACACCCACAAGGAAGGTTTCCGCTCCCTGATAATCTTGGTGGCATGGGAGCTCTGGAAAGAGCGCAACCATCGTGTCTTCAAGGACAAGCCATCATCTCTTCACCGCCTCGTCCAGCTCGTTCGAGATGAAGCCCAAAGCTGGGCTTTCGTGGGAGCAAAGAAGCTCAAAAAGGCTGATTTGGGAGCCGCCTTGATTTTTTGTCTTACGTAGTTTTTTCTTACAATTCTTATTTTTTCATTTTTGTTTACCCCTTGGCAGAATGTCAGCATGTAAATATTCTTCTATCTTCTATTAAAATCGAAAGCCAGCATTTGCTGGATCTTTCAAAAAAAAAAAGGTAACTCTCAGACTCTTAATGGAGCTGAACGTGATGCTTTGCATTTGGCGCCAAATTAAGGGGTAGATAATAAAGAAGCATTAACATACACCTAGATACTAGGACGTGTTCATGAATCAAGTGCACACTGCAGACATGTAAACCAAACATAATATCCAGGGTATCTAACCTTAGTAGATAGATGCAACCGCTGTAGACGAACGGCGAAATCCACCGGCAATAAGAAATCAGAACACAACGCACCGGCAGAACCACGCTGCGGATCCCATGTTGTTACCTCAGAGAAACCGGCTGAAGATGAGCTAGCGGTGCGCGCCGCCCAGATCCCACAATCTCTCAGAACCCTGCCTCATGAATGAAGACGGGGTTGGAGCGCAACCCCTAATCACTCGTCAATGGCGTCGGGGAGGTGGCGGCGAGGGAGGCAGAGGAGAGGATTTGGGGAGAACGAGAAATGGGGCCGCTGCACTCCCTCTCCTAGCAAACGCCGATTCGAAGCAGCAACGCGGGCAGGCGGCGAGCAGCGAAGACGCCGGCGTCAACCAGATCTCACGGCGCGAGGCGTGACCACGCGTTGGCCGGTCAGCCATAAGTTAGATTTTGGGAAAATCCGATGCGACCTGGTCGTCGTACCGTCTCGAGCGAGCGGCGTCCACTTAGCAAAACGAATCTCAAAGCTTCTTCTGTCCGTCCGCTTATTCCCAATTTCTGAGCGGACGACCTCCACCGCGCAGCTCCTTCACGACGCCGTCCTGCACCGCGCCCGGCGGCGCAGCTCGTTCATGGCGCCGTCGCTCCCTGCGCCTGCGCGCGCGGCACCGCCGGCCGGCGCTAAAAAGCACACGGTGGATGACATGTTTGCGCTAAAAAGCGAACGTCGTCACGGTCATGACTACGAAAGCAACTGTTTGTGCGCGTGAAGAAATGCTTGCGTCATGTGAACGTACGTCACAGCCATGACGGAAGCACATATTTTCAGTTGATCCGTTTTGAAGACAAGAGTCAATCTATAGCTCAAGTGCTGCTGGACACAAACACAGTCAACCGGCCGCCCGGTCGACCAAAATTTGATAGCAAATCTTAGTAGATATACAGTACAAAAATGACCAACCCGCGGTCGATCGACCAAAATTTTACCACAACATGTCGGCAACCACACACACAAAAGAAAAGCAGCTCAAAATCACTCTCCAAAACAAAATTACTACAACATGTCGGCAACCATGTTCTTAATTCTGTCTAGATTCGTGTATCTAGTTAAAACATTTAGACTAGATACATTTCTATCTATAGACAGAGTTAAGAACACTAGCTAATGTGGACACAACAAAAATACAGCTCAAATCACGTACTCTCCGAAACAAAATTGGAAAAGAAAAAAACTCACCACTCCAAGCCGGCCGGGCGTGCAAATTAACATGCTCAAGCGAGTCCAGCCACTCTGGCGAAGCAACAGAGAATCTGCCTGGCCGTGGTCTCCACCGGAGTAGTTATAACTTGTTGCCCGGGGTCTTCATGAGGTTGACCGGCCTGCTGCGACGTCGCCGCCGCGTTGGTGCAGCGTGCGAGCAGGAAAACGAAGACCGTTGAAGCAAGAAAACCGGCGAGGAAACAAGCGAGCCCCACCAGCACATGGGTCTTGCTGACGTGGATATGGTAGGAAGATTGCGCGGGCAGCAGCTGCGTTGTCGTTGGCGGGTCGGGCACCTGCACCGTCACCGGCGGGGGCGGCGTTGAGGCAGCTGGCAGGGCGGGTGGAAGTAGGCCGACGGCTGCTGCCGGTACCTGTATTACTGTGGCAGCGGCCTGCATGGTGGTAGCTGGCGTGCGGCGGAGCTGTGTGGCAGCAGCCTCCGACGATGAAGATGCTGCGGCCAGCGGCGGTGCCGGCGCGAGGCGAGTGGTACGCGCCGCGACGGAGATGGCGATAGCGAGGAGGATGACGATGGAGGACAAGGCTGGACGCTGCAGGCTGCCGCTGGACATCATGTCGGCTGAGGGAGCGCCGGAGGAGGAGGAGGAGGAGGAGGAGGAGGAGGGGGGTTTAGGTTTCCTCAAAAGATGAGGGGTCTGGGGCTATATATACTGGGCACTGCCCGTTCCGTGCAGCTTTGACAAATGAAACCAATCGAACGGGAAACAATCCGGTCCTGCTTTTTTCTCTCTATAAAAAAACAGGAATACAACTGATATACGATTCCCTTCCGTAAGAGACCAAACAATACTCCCTCGGTTTAGGAGTACTGCTGCACGCTCGGGCAAGCACCGCATTAAACCGCGTCGCCGCCCGAAACCATGAGAGCTCAGGCAAGACTGGTGGAACCGGCATACGCTGACCATCGGCCTCGCTGGCAGACCACGAGTACATCGTCACTCCTCCTCCTCCTCGTCACTCCTTGACACGCGTCCGTCCGTCACGTAGCGATCCCGCACGTCCCCGAATTTTATTGGCAAAACAAAAGAAAAAACGATCTGAAAATACTCGTACCCGACACGGTCAGTCTCCGTTGTAGGGGCGTGACAAAAAACTCTAATTTAATGTGTTTAGTCATTTAACTAACTTCCTGACAGGTGGGGGCCGCTGTCAGTACCGACTTGGCACGAGGTTGACGTTTAATTGGTTTTCTGACAGCCCGGGTCTACCTGATAGGTATAACGTGGCTCATAAAATAACTAAAATAATTTTTTTTCTTTTTTTTTATTTATTTTTGTTGACCCAGCTTAGCAAATCCACCTCCTGCTACCGGCGGGAGGTTGCACACACGGAAGCAAGAAGCTGGCCACCAAGGAGCCCGTGCGACGGAGGGAGTGCGTTGGCGCGGGTAGCAGCAGTGAGCAGCTCCGGCGCGAGCTGCGGGGCGCGCGCGGCCGCCGGTGGCGCCGGCAAGGCCAGTTCTAGCACGATCTGTCGGGTGCATGCGGCGGCGGGAGTGCGCCGTAGACAGGAGCGGCTCGGCCAGCTCCGGCGCGAGCTGCAGGGCACGCGCAGCGGCAGGAGTGCGCTAGCGCGAGTAGCAGCAGCGAGGCCAACTCCGGCGCGAGATGCTGGGTGCATGCGACGGCGGGAGTGCGCATGCGTAGGCAGGAGCGGCTCGGCCAGCTCCGACGCAAGCTGCGGGGCACGCGCAGCGGCAGGAGTGCGCTGGCGCGAGCAGTAGCGGCGCGGCCAGCTCCAGCGCGACCCGTCGACCGGCGGAAGAGACGGCAGGAACTCCCATTCCCGCGCTCTCCCGCGCCCGATGACGTCCGTGACGGTGGTCGCCCGTGCCGCACCTGGCAGAGCTCGCCGCGCTTGGCCGGAGCTCGCCCGTATGCTAGCTAGCGCTTGGCTGCAACCTGGATTGGGAGGCCGTGCGTGCTAGCTCAGCTGTGCATGCCTGCGCTGCTTCTTAGGAACCATGTACTCCATGCCGGCGAACAATGGAAGCACACGGAGAAGGCCATAGGGGTGGCCGAGCTCCGACCGCCGGCGGCACGGGCGAGCTCCGGCAAGCACGAGAGAGGGCGGGGGTTAGCTCCGGAAGGCACGGGAGAGGGTGCGGGCAAAGCTTTGGCCAGGGCGGCGCCGGCAAGCTTCGACACGCGTGGCCGAGCGTGTATTTATACGCGGGCACGGCAAGAGCTGGGTCAAAAAAAAAAAAAGAGAAAGAAAAAAATATTTTAGTTATTTTATGAGCCAACTAGACCTGTCGGGTAGACCCGAGCTGTCAGAAAACAATTAAAACGTCAACCTTGTGCCACGTCGGTACTAACAGCGGCCCCCACCTGTCAGAAATGTTGTTAAATGTTGTTAAATTACAAATATAATCCTCTGCAATTCGTCATCGCCAAAAATACCCTCCTCGCGCCGCAAAAGTCAAAAATGCCCTGGCGGGAGGCTGAAAAGGCGACACGTGTCACCTCCCGCCACGGGGGATGGCGGGATGTTCCTTCCGCCATGGGGAATGGCGGGATGGGATGGGCCCCACGGCCAGGCCAACGGGGAGGTTCGACTTGGCGCTGGCGGGAGGTTCGACTTCGTGCTCGCACTGGTGGGCCCCACGACGTCATTCCGCCACCGCCAAAGGCGGAAGGAACATCCCGCCACCCCCTGTGGCGGGAGGAACATCCCACCACCCCCCGTGGCGGGAGGTGACACGTGTCGCCTTTTCAGCATCCCGTCAGGGTATTTTTGGCTTTTGCGGTGCGAGGAGGGTATTTTTGACGATGGCGAATTGCAGAGGGTCATATTTATAAGAAATCCAGTTTAGTCCTAGGTTTAAAAAAAAATTGCCAGAAAAAGCTGACCCGGAAGAGCTGGTGTTTGCAGTTTACCGGAAGAACTTTTGATCCCCGGAAAAGGACTGTGACATTAACTCTGCGGGCCCAAGCAGGTGCGGAGATAGCAATGCGATGATGCCATGCCTGCCGACTGTGACATTATCTCTGTTTTATTTAAAATATAAGATGTTTTAGCTTTGTGAAAAAAAATATCTAGACTTCTTTTAGCATGTAGTTTCATTCCGATTTCGAGTGAATCTAGACACCAAAAGAAGACTAGATACATTTTCTTCACAAACATAAAACATCTTATATTTTAAAACGGAGGAAGTAACTGGTAAGTACACATTCGGATTCAGGCGTTTACATACTTCTGTCTATTTATATTAAACCTCTAGGTTCTAGATTATATATAATATTAGTCATTTGATGTTTGCTCCAATTTAGCAACAAAAAGCGTCAAACTCTCTTAATTTTTTCAAGTTCCTCGAATAACACACCAAAATTTGAAAACATACGGAAAAATAATGCTCCCTCTGTTCAGAAATAAGTGACTTGAGTTTGTCTAGATTCAAATATATCTACACGTATATATTATTGTATAGATATACATTCGAATCTAGACAAAACCAAGTCAGTTATTACTGGATGGAGGGAGTACAAAAGTTCATCCACCCATAGCTCTTCGGGTCGAGCGACATGTTCCAAATTTAGGGCCCCATTATTTGTCCGTAGCCATGCGTAGCTTCTGGCGGCGCCCACGGGGGTAGATGGCGGCTGCTGGAGCTGTGTGGCAGCAGCCTCCGATGAAGATGTTGCGGCACGGGTGGCGGTGCCGGCGCGAGGCGAGTGGTACGCGCCGCGACGGAGATGGGGACAATGAGGAGGATGGCTACGGACAAGGCTGGACGCTGGCTGGACATCTCGGATGAGGAGGAGGAGGGCGAGGAGGATTAGAAGTTTAGAACGGAAAAGGCGCTACAGGCTGGCTGGACATCTCGGTTGAGGAGGAGGAGGGCGAGGAGGATTAAAAGTTTAGAATGGAAAAGGCGCTACAGGCTGGCTGCTGAGGGGAAGTTTATTTATAGGGGGGAGGGTGAGGGTGTGCCCGTAGTGTCGGTCTGGGGAGGGACAGGGTGTGCCCGCAGTGTCGGTCCTGGGGTGGTGCAGGGTGTGCGGCCCGGGTGAAAGAGCATTTTTCTATCCCTCTGATTTTGATGTTTGATAACAATACACTTATCGATTTAACTGTGTACTAAGTTTATCACAGGATTGATAAACGGAGGAACAAGTTACAAGTTATGGCATAACAATTCTCCTTGCAAAAATTTCTGTGTCAACCGGTAGTACCGGACCTACAACCGGTACTACCGCTTGACACCGGTACTACTGGTTCCAGTACCGGTTGGCACTAATCAAAAGAGATAAGGGTGCGTGCTAGTCAGTACCCACCGGTACCACGAAGCGGCACTACTGACATGGTTATACCCTACGGGTACGTGACTTCAGCATACCTGGTCCAGCCCAAGGAAGGCCTACAGCAGATATACGCTGGCCCATGAAGATTTTCGGGTGACCAAGGCCCATGACGTCTTCGGATCCTTGGAGAGCAAGACTAGCGGAGATAGGAAATTCAAAGGGGTAAAACCCCAGAACTTGTAACCGACTAGGACTATGCCCGAGACCTGCCTAAGTCTATATAAAGGCCAGGAGGGCACGTCCTAGATCTCTCGACTCATACTTTCGCACACGCATCCACGCCAGATCGAATCTGCGCACCCTGTAATCTTCGGTTCCGTCATAATCAAGAGCAGACAAGCAGGAGTAGGTTTTTCCCTCCGGGGGCCTGAACCTGGGTAAATCTCGTGTCCCCTGGTTGCTTGTCTGTTAACCGTGCCACGATCTCCAGCATCTCCATCTTCTCCAAAACCCAAGTCCATAACAATGGGCATTGACGAGATTAAACCTCGTCAATTGGCGCCGTCTGTGGGAATTGGGGCTGCTGATTGTGCGGTCGTGACGGTTCCGACCCGATCGATCTACAACTCCGCGGCGACGGAGAATCACCTCCTCTTCGGCGCTTTCGACTTCATCGCCCACTCGCCGGCCACCATGAAGGATTTCGAGCCCGTAGGCGACGGACTCGAAATTTTGTTCGGGAGCTTCTGCTTCCAGGTGGGTCAAACTGGCACCCTCCGCCTCCCCGAGCGGGTGCCCATGCCATCAATCAGGCCATGTTCGTGGGCTCCACACCCCGTGCTACGCACGTCACCATCGACAGATGAGTTCTACAGCAGCAGCTGCTGCAACTCCGATCTGTGCGATCCACCTTCGGATGAAGGGACCTACGGTTCCGGATCCGAAAGCTGCGGCAGCAGTCAACCAATCTGCAGGCGCTACCTATGCGCCGCAGTCATCCAAACCGACGAGGAAATGCCCAACCTGCCGTCCAACCGAAACGGCGAAAACGGCGAAAACAGAAGAAGCCAGTCCCCCCACCCAACAGGGAAAGCAACGGCCATGTCATCCAACTTAGCAAAGACGGATGGGTGCAGGCGCGCCGTGCTGTCGCAGGCGACGCCGTCTTACCTGCAGACACCTCACGTGACCTACTGATGGCATACCACTACCTCCTCATCGAGGAGCACAAGAAACAAGTCAAGATGTAGGAGACGCTCGACAAACGCAAGCAAGCAGCCTCCGAGTCCAGCGCGCGACGAGCTGCGCTCTCCGCCATGGCACCCGGCTCTAGAACAAACGGAAACCAGGGAAACAAGCACCGCTCTCGGGTGGAGAACATGGATCCCAAGGAGCGGCGTGATGTGACCCGAACTCTCCACACATCGTTCATGGATATGGATGCCGACGGCAACATCATCCCGAAGACGCCACAAGCTGCGATCATGGCAGCCACTGCGTATCTCGCGGCTCACCCACCTCCGGAGGGGGACCCAAAAAGGGCCATGCATAGGTCCGCACTCACCGGACTAGGCCTAATCGGAGCTGCGCTCCACGAAGACGCTCCTGCGGAGCCGAAGAAGAAAGCTCCGGCCAGGCACGACCGGAGCCCTACCCCTCATCCGAAGAGGAAGAGGAACACGATCTTCCTCGAAGGAAGAAGAGCTCGCACCGCCATAAACGCGACTACGACGCCAGAGACAAGCTTACACAGCACAAGATCGACAAAGTACGCGCCAAACGCGCATGCTCGTACGAATCTGAGATGGATGAAGACGAAGGAGAACTCTGCGGAGCTCGATGCTTCAGCAGATCCGTTCGGCGAACACAGATGCCACGCAACTTCAAGCTTCCTTCGGATACTCCGAAGTTCAACGGCACGCA
This sequence comes from Avena sativa, assembly GCA_916181665.1. Taxonomy (NCBI): domain Eukaryota; kingdom Viridiplantae; phylum Streptophyta; class Magnoliopsida; order Poales; family Poaceae; genus Avena; species Avena sativa. The sequence continues at coordinate 496,443,545 of OV702299.1, read as the reverse complement.
AGACCCGAAGTCCTAGCTCAGCGACCATCTGTCATCCGTCAAGCTTCACGAAGGCAACAAAGAAACCGCCATGCAATGCCTTCAGCTGCAGCTGACAGGCGCGGTGCGGGTCTGGCTCAGCAGCAGCGCAAAACAACACCGGGGTCCCATACCCCCCACCAAAGGGAGCACTTAATATGATCCAGAAGGGACGCCCTACCAACAGGGTGCAGAAGAAAATCACCCGACAAATCAACTTGGCCGTGGCAACTCCGCCTGCAATCCCTGAGTACCTCAGCGGATCGGAGTCCTGTATCACATTCACTCGCGCGGATCACCCTTGCCAGATCCCTCGCCCAGGTCATGCTGCCCTGGTGCTGGAGGCGCAGATCGGAGGTTTCGAGATGAGTCGCGTCTTCATGGACGGCGGTAGCGGCATCAACCTAATGTTCGCAAGTACTCTAGCAGCTATGCGGATCCCGCAATGCAGCCTGGAACAATCAGACACAAACGTTCCACGGCATTGTCCCAGGAAAGGGCATATTCCCTCTGGGCAAAATAGGACTCGACGTCATCTTCGGGAAGCCGGACAACTTTCGGCAGGAGCGCCTAGAATTCGATGTGGTGGACTGGTCGTCGCAGTACCACGCCATCTTGGGGCGTGTAGTATTCGCAAGATTCCTGGCCGTCCCACATTACGCATACCTACTACTCAAGATGCCAGGACCAAGGGGGGTCATCACAGTCCACGGGAGATTCACCCGATCGGACCAATGCGACAGGGATTTCAACAAAATCTCCCAGTCTTTCGGCATGCAAGACGAGCTTGTAAGGCTCCGCGAGGTGACGGACAATGGGCTACCCCCAGTCACAAGGCAGAACGCACCTGACATGTCCTTCGACTCCACCGTCAACACCAAGAAAGTACAGGTCCATCCGACGGACGCCTCCAAGATGGCGCTGATCGCCAACGACCTCAGCACCGCATAGGAAGGCGTGCTCGTCGAATTCCTCCGTGAGCGCTGGGAAATCTTCGCCTGGTGTCCTGCGGACATGCCAGGAGTTCCCAGGGAATTCGCCGAGCACGCACTCAAAGTCTTCCCAGACACCAAGCCAGTCAAGCAGTCCATCCGAAGACTGTCGGAGCCACGAGCCGAAGCTATCGGCAAGGAAATCAACAGATTACTCACAGCAGACTTCATCCGGGAAATCAAGGAAAGCGAGTGGCTGGCAAACACGGTGATGGTTCCAAAGAAGGACACGGACATCCTGCGGATGTGCGTAGACTTCACATCACTAAACAAGCACTGCCCAAAGGACCACTTTCCTCTTCCTCGGATCGATCAGATCATCGATTCGACTGCAGGTTGTGAGAAACTCTCCTTCCTTGACGCCTACTCAGGCTATAACCAGATTCGACTCAAGGTCGAAGATCAAGAGAAAACGGCGTTCATCACACCGTTCGGAGTATACTGCTAGAACATAATGCCCTTCGGGCTAAAGAACGCGGGTGCCACGTACCACTGATGCATGCAGGCCTGCCTCAAGGACCAGATCGGTCGCAACGTCCAAGTCTATGTCGACGACATAGTAATAAAAACGAAGGAGGCAAGGACACTTATCGACGATCTCCGCGAGACGTTCGATAATCTTGATCGCTACAGGATCAAGCTCAATCCAGAAAAGTGCGCCTTCAGCGTCCCCTCGGGCCAGCTGCTCGGATACTTCATCTCTCAACGAGGGATTGAGGCGAACCCGAAGAAAATCAGAGCCATCATGGCAATGGAGAAGCCGAAAAACCTCAAGGGCGTCCAGCAGCTCGCAGGTCGAGTAGCGGCATTAAGCAGATTCATCAGCCGTATGGGCGAGAAGGCCCTACCATTCTACCAGCTGCTGCGCAAGGCAGACAAGTTCGAGTGGACACCAGAAGCCAACGACGCATTCGAAAGCCTCAAGCGGCTCCTCTCCACCTCGCCCGTTTTGGTTACGCCAAAGGAGCGTGAGCCACTGCTGTTGTACATAGCAGCCACACACCAGGTGGTCAGCACCGTACTCGTGGTCAAACGACCCGAAGAAGGCAAGACCCATGGGGTCCAGCGCCCAATTTACTACCTCAGCGAGGTACTGACACCAACAAAACAGCGGTACCCGCACTACCAGAAGCTAGCCTACGGCGTATTCATGACGGCTCGACGGCTGAGCCACTACTTCCAGGAACATCAGGTGATGGTCATCAACGAGGCACCCCTGAAAAGCATCCTGAATAACCCAGAGGCCATAGGACGCGTGGCCCTGTGGGGCATCGAACTATCGCCTTTAGACATCGTCTACGAGAAGCGACACGCAATCAAATCCCAGGTCCTTCCGCACTTCCTGGTACACTGGATGGAGCTGCAGCTGCCAGACACCCCAGATATGTCGCAGTCCTGGACAATGCATTTCGACGGCTCCAAGCGTGAAGCCGGAGCAGGAGCAGGAGTCATACTGACCTCCCCGCAAGGTGACAAGATGAAGTACGTTCTTCGGATGAAGTTCAGAGCCTCCAACAACGAAGCCGAATACGAAGCCCTCATCCATGGCATGAGGATGGCAAAGATATGCAGCGCAACGCGCCTGGTCATCTACGGTGACTCCAACCTCGTCGTCCAGCAGACGATGAATGAGTGTGACGCACACGCCGAAAACATGATCGCGTACCGCGCGCTCTACAACTCACTCGAAAGAGAATTCGACGGCTGCGAGCTTCGACACGTTGGAAGAGAAAGCAACGAGGAAGCCGATAGACTCGCCAACATCGGCTCCACTTGCGCAAAAGTGCCACCAGGTGTGTTCCTCGAACAGATCTGCGTGCCATCCATCAAGCGGAAATTCCCCAAGGGATCACCCAAAGAAGCAGAACACTCGGGGGCTACGCTACCCGAAGGTCACGAAGGACCCGAAAAGCTGGATACCGAAGTTGCCATGATCAACCTAATGCAGGTCATGGCAGTCGAAGAAACTTGGACACGACCATACCTCCAGTTCCTGATAAACGGAGAACTACCTGACAGCCCGACAGATGCCCGACGCATATCTCGTCGGTCAAAAGCCTTCACCATCATCAACGGCGAACTGTACAAACGCAGCATTACGGGTGTACTACAACGGTACGTCACCATCGACGACGGCAAGGCCATACTCCAAGACATCCATGAGGGCATCTGCGGCCACCACGCAGGCAGCCGCTCCCTTGTCGCCAAAGCTCTACGAGCAGGATTCTACTGGCCAACGGCCATGAGCGACGCAAAGGACATCGTCCGAAGATGCAACAGGTGTCAACGGTTCGCCGACAAACCGCACGCACCTGGGTACGAGCTCAGACCCATACCCATAGCTTGTCCTTTCGCTCAATGGGGCCTCGACATGATAGGAAAACTGCCAAAGTCCTCGAAAGGGGGACACGTCTTCCTCCTGGTCGCAGTCGACAAATTCACCAAGTGGATCGAGGCCATGCCAGTCACCAACCAGAAGGGCAAAACCGCCGTCAAATTCTTCGAATCCATTGTCTACAGGTTCGGCGTGCCGCACAGCATCATCACCGACAATGGATCGAACTTCATCTCCGAAGAATTCCAGGACTTCTGCGAAGGCCTCGGGATCAACATCACGTATGCCTCAGTGGCACACCCGCAAACAAACGGGCAAGTGGAAAAGGCTAACGGTCTAATTGGCGCCGGCATCAAGAAGCGCCTCATGAGCTCACTCGAGCACAAAGCTGGAAACTGAATGAAAGAGCTACCGTCTGTCCTGTGGAGCTTACGGACTACGCCAAACAGCTCCACCGGCTACACACCGTTCTTCATGGTGCACGGAGCTGAAGCCGTACTACCAGCCGAAGTACGCCACCAGGCTCCACGAGTCGTCGCTTACAACGAAGCCGAATCCACGGCTGCACTCGAAGATGCCGTCGACACACTCGACGAAGCACGGGATATAGCAGCAGCTAGATCAGCGGTGTACCAGCAAAGTCTCCGCAACTACCACAGCCGTCGGCTGCGCCCAAGGTCCTTCGTCGAAGGAGACCTCGTCTTACGACTCAAGCAAAAGCGACCGAACAAACTCGAGTCACCATGGGAAGGACCCTATGTCATCACCGAAGTCATCCCAGGTGGCGCCTACCGCCTCAAGCACGTGGAGTTTGGAGTCGCATACTCCAACCCATGGAACATCTCGCACCTGCGACGATTCTACCCATAGCAAAATACCCATATTTACTTTCAATAAGGCTTACAGCCAAGGCTACTCAGCCGAACCATGTACCTCCTCCATTACAATATAAATAAAGCTAAGTGTCTCGCCCCAACCTTCGGTTGACTACTTTTCTGCACCTTTATTACATGCTACAAACGCACTCGGGGGCTCCCCCCACCTCACGATTTCATCGACTGAGGACCAAACGTGTACACCTGAGTAGCTGACCACGTCAGGCAAATGAAAAGGACACGTACTCAATCAAAGCACTGCGTGCTCACAATAAGCAAACCTTTACAACAAAGGGCACAAAACGCCCAGCCGAAATATACAAATTTTACATCTCTCTGTCTATTTTCAGGTCCTACCTACTCTGAAGAATAACCTGAGCACGCTGCTCAAACAAATCTACAATCTGTTCGGCATACTGCCTTACAGCCTCGTAATGCGGACGCATGTTCTACTCGCCACCATCCGGTCGAAGAGGTGGCCCAGCTGCCACAGCAGCCAAATCTATGTCGGGACGGTGCACCCTCACAAGGGACAAGGCAGCCTTTACTCCTGCGACGAGCTGCTGCCGCACCAGCTCCTTGACATTGCTGGCACTCCGAAACCTCGACAGAAGACCTGCAAGGGTCGTCGGCACGGCATCCAAAGGAAACATGACGTGCAGCACTGAGGAAAGTGACGTCTGCACCTGGCGGAGCACCCGCAAAACTTGATGAACACGATCCTGCACCGTCGCCAAGGCTATGGCGCGATCACGATCCATCTAGAAGAAGCCGCCGGCCTCCATGTCCTGTTGAGTCAAGCAATTGACCCGAACAGCGACACGCTCTTTTTCTTCCCTCGGAGCAAGATTCGCACCTGCGACAACAACACAAAACAAGAATAAGGCCAGCAGGCTCACTCGAAGAACTGAGCTACAACCCGAAACAAGGACCCACTTACATTGCAGCTGCCCGGCCAGCCGACCCAACTCCGCCATCAAGTACTCCTCTCTGGCTGCACCACGCTCCGCCTTGGATTTCCAAACGTCGGTGCGACCACGTAGCCCGAGCAATTCCCTCTCCACGCTGCGCACGCGATCTCGAAGGAAGGAAAGCTGCGAGGCATCATCCAACGATGGTCGCAAAGGCTTTGCGGATGAAATGTCAGCTGGGTCAGCACCCGAAGGAACCTATAGCAGCAGAAAAATGAAGGCACACAGACATTCAGCCAAGGATAGAGCACAACTCGGAGAAATTCATTAAATATATAAAAGCCACAGCGTGGCACAAGGATGGTACTACAAAAGATATGTACAACAAAAGTAAACTACACACTACCCTACATCTACTATGCCTGTGCAGGACACTGAGTCGCCTCAGAGCCAGACTGCCTAGCTTTGGCCTCGCCCTGCTGCCGCAGTGCGTACTCAAACAGCAAGTCAATGAGCTTGGGCCCATATCGTCTGCAGCGAGCGGAGTAGGCAGCGAAGGCTACCTCTGATCCATCCGCAGCCGTCGGCATCCGAGAGGTGATCTGGGGCAAGTCCAGCTCCGCCCCAGCCGCCATGGCGATCGCCAGCCCGACGGACGCGCCGATGCCCTTCTGCTTGCGCTTGTACGCTGCAGGCGCTTCGGCTGACAGAGCCTCTGCCAGGGCATCCACATCTTCAAGGGTCGCGCCCTTCGGGAAGAGCTCCTGGTAGAAGCGACCAAGGACCTCTTTCGCCTTGGCCAGGGAGTTGACGACGGTGCTGCAGCGGTCTTCGACCGCCACAGTAGCATCATCCAGAGCACTCCCGTGCTCTAGAGCACCGCGGTCGAACTCGATGCCTGCGGCATCTGAGACAAAAATGAAGAAGAGCATGAAGAAAGGCAGCATAGAAGAAGACCCATCGAAAAAGAGACAAGTACAAAAATCCAGCACTCACCCGAAATAGCCTTGGCAGCAGCCATGAGCTTCTCCGCCACCCCTCTTTCACGAGCAGCCGCAACGGTGGCCAGCTGCTCCTCACGATCTGCGGCCTCCTGCTGCAGACGCTCCTTCGCTTCGGCTGCCTTCGTCAGCTCTAGCTCAAGGCGCTCTTTCGCGCCAACGGCGGCTTCGGCCTTCTGCTCCGATTGGCCAAGGCTCTTTTTAAGAGCGTCGACCTGACGGAGAGAGTCGTTATGCTCCTCTGCATTTAAAACAAGCAAGTGTCAAAGAACAGGACAATATACACATGAGAAGTACTAAAAGGCAGACGAATACCTTGAAGCTGCCGCAGTTTCGCCTCCAGCGTCAGGCGTTCTTCCACCAGTCGCTTGGCCTCTTGGACAAAAGGCTGCAGAAAAAGGCAATAGCAGTAAGAACAGGACTTGGGGGCTATGCCCAAAACAAAGAAGCAAAAACAACATCAGCACACGAAGACACTCGGGGGCTACCCCCGTGACAGGAAGCAGAAAACTTACGTGCTCCGAAGGCGAGCCCTAAGGCCCGCCTGTGAAATTCTGAGGCGCAACCACCAGCCCCTCCGGTACAGGAGGATCTGGAGCAGCGCCACCCGAAGTCGCCACTGTTTGAGGAGGAGGCGACGCAATGTTCGACTCCCCCATCATCTCCCCCGCACCATCACTGGAGCCGTCGGAGGATTGCCTGCATACAAATCAATCAGCACAAATGCAAAAAAATCATGAAGGGAAAAGGACAACAGTACTACAAGAAAACTTACGAGCCCAATGCGCTCAGGTCGAAGATAGGAGAAGCCCTTCGGGCCCTCTTCTCCTCTTTCTTCTCTTCCTTCTTCCCCTCCTTCTTTTCTTCCTTCTTCCGCTTTGCTAGCGGGTGCGGAGCAACAGCTCGCACAGGAATAGCAGGAAGGGGAGAGGAAGAACCTCCATGACCATCACTATGGCGCTCAAGGCCCAGAGGATTTCTGGGAGTCGGAGGAGTTGAGGCATCCGAAGACTCGCTCGAGCTCCGCGATCGCTTGCGCGTATGGTCCTCACTCGACTCGTCGGCATCCTCCGCCGGAGATCGCGCCGAAGGAAGCTCGGACACGGAATCAACCACTTCATTGTCCGGGGCATTCAGATACCTTTCGGGCAATGGTGGTACCATGCCCGGCACTTTGAAGCTCTGCAAGATGAGAAGAAACTTTGTTAGCAAACAAAGGAAACAAAAGCACATCCAACAATAAAAAGAGGAGCACTACGTGCACAAATCTACACCTTCGGCACAGCCAACATCGAAGAAAAGGGAGGAGTCAGCGACTTCCTTGGGATTTCTTCTCCGGCCTTGAACTTCAGCAGCACGCGAAGATCCTTGTCAAGATTCCCCTCGGAGATTTTCTCACTCGAAACCCTCGTCGGATCACGGCGCCCAGAATAAAGAAACATCGGGTGCGCCCTCGCTTGGAGAGGCTGCACCCGACGCTCAAGAAACGTCCGGATGATGTCCACGCCGTTCACCTCCTTCTCCGGAATCAATTGGAGATCCTGCACCCGACGATAAAGGGCCTCTATCTCCACCACTTCACCGTCTAGGATTTGGTTTTTCCAGGATCTTTTCTTCTCAATCAATTGGGAGGGGTCAAAGGGAACGAGACCAAAATCTTGCCCAGGCAAAACGGAGTCACGGATATAAAACCATCGCCTCCGCCAGTACTGGACAGATTCGGACATGGAAAAGGAAAAGAATTGAAAATTGGGATTGAGGGAGATGATGAAACCCCCAATGGGATATACACCATCCGAACCAGACTGCCTCTTCACGGAATAAAGCTTCCGGAAGAGGCCAAAGTGCGGCTCAATGCCAAGCCAACACTCGCAAAGTGTGATAAAACACGCAATGTGGAGAAGGGAGTTGGGAGACAGATGATGGAGTTGAACCCCATAGAAGAAGAGCAGTCCACGAAGGAAGTCGTGGACCGGATAAGAAAACCCGCGCAACACAAAGGCAACAAACATAACCCGATACCCAGATGGGGGACGGGGGATTACCTCATTGCCGGGGAGTCTCACGGCCGTCGTATCTTGCGGGATCAGGCCCCGCTCACGCAGTTTGCGGAGATCGCTCTCCCGCATCTCCGATCGCCGCCAGCCACCATCGGTGACACGAGCAGCGGTGGTGCCTTTCTTGCCCCCGGCGGCGCTGGTCCCAACCGCAGATGAAGACTTCTCCGCTTTCCCCATGGCGCTACGGCGGTGGCGGCGTTGCCAACGAGGAAAGAACGAAGGAAATGTGGAGGAAACTCTCAATGCGCAGCAAGAATCGCTCAAGGACAAGGAAGCAGTGAACAGATGAACTGGTGCGGTGAAAAACAAACCACGATTTCACCATGGATTATAACAGCGAAGACGACGCACGCTGGCCGTCCATCGAGAAGACCTAAATCCAACGGTATATCTGGCCGTACACGTGTCAACATCACAACGAACCGTCGTTACCACGCCGTCCACTACGTGCGGAAATCGAGGAGACGCTGTAATCATCTCCACGCCGCGCGTGACCAGTCAATTTAAAGTCAGGAAGTGGGACCCACGCTTCGTCCAGTCAAGTCACCTCTGGCGTAGCAGACGCTTGAGGTCATCGATCGTCAGCACTGACGTCATCAAAAGCTATACTAGCACCAACTTCGGCTGCACAGGTAAGAGTACTCACTCGAATCTACGATTCGACTAAATACTCGGGGGCTACTCCTATCAGGAGCGCTGGCCGCGCACCCGATAGACACATGAGGATAAAATTACTTCTCTCAGTCCTACGTCGAGTCTACGACTCCACTGCGGACTCGGGGGCTACTCCCATAGGGAGGATGGATTTAAGCATCCGAAATTTTTTGAGTCCTGCGGACTTAACAACTGAAACAGTGCTTGAAACAAAGTCTCCGTTCGAGTCTACGACTCGAACAGACACTTGGGGGCTACTCCCATAGGGAGCGCTGGCCGCGCACCCTATGAAATCTTCGACTGCGATCTTGCGGATCAGCATGCAAAAACTTTTTGGCAACTCTGCCCCAACAAAACGCTAAGTGAGCGACAATCTCCTTGGCCACCCGAAGCACCTCCGCGGTGACAAACATTCGGATGCTGTGTCTTCGACACAAAGATAAGACCTACAGATATCATCTGATGGCCTGGCAACGCACCTGACTGCGCTCTGCTAGTATGAAGCCGTATCAGCAGGTACGATGAAAAATCCCGATGGACGCGTTGGGTACACCAATTAAAATCACTGGAATTCCACTCCTGTAAGTCCTCCGCGGCCTGAGTCGAATTACGCCAGCATATGTTCCAGGTCCGGGTTGAGGGACCCAAACCTGAAGAAGATCGTGTCGTTTTGTCCTAAGACAGTTAACTGACCCTGATCCGTCGGGTGAGTCAGGCACACGCATCAACAATCCCTACGCTCATATACTATTAAAACATAGTTGCACCCGAAGAATGGAAGAGTTCTCAGCCGAATCTACGATTCGACTAATCACTCGGGGGCTACTGACATGGTTATACCCTACGGGTACGTGACTTCAGCATACCTGGTCCAGCCTAAGGAAGGCCCACAGCAGATATACGCTGGCCCATGAAGATTTTCGGGTGGCCAAGGCCCATGACGCCTTCGGATCCTTGGAGAGCAAGACTAGCGGAGATAGGAAATTCAAAGGGGTAAAACCCCAAAACTTCTAACCGACTAGGACTATGCCCGGGACCTGCCTAAGTCTAGATAAAGGCCAGGAGGGCACGTCCTAGATCTCTCGACTCATACTTTCGCACACGCATCCACGCCAGATCGAATCTGCGCACCCTGTAATCTTCGGTTCCGCCGTAATCAAGAGCAGACAAGCAGGAGTAGGGTTTTCCCTCCGGGAGCCTGAACCTGGGTAAATCTCGTGTCCCCTGGTTGCTTGTCTGTTAACCGTGCCACGATCTCCAGCATCTCCATCTTCTCCAAAACCCAAGTCCATAACAATGGGCATTGACGAGATTAAACCTCGTCAAATACCGGCCCAACCGGTAGTACCGCTTGGTACAAGCGGTACTACCGCTTGAGGCGGTCGTACCGCTCGTCAGTACCATGGCATACTGACTAGCACCCACCCCTCTCCATTTTGGTCAGTACCAAGCGGTACTTGGGACCGGTACTACCGCCCGAACCGGTAGTACCGCTTCCTACCTCCGGTACTACCGCTTGGGGGTAGTACCGCAAGGGCGATACTGCCCAAAGACTGAAGAACTGAGACACCTCCGGTACCTGGTCCGGTACTGGACCGGTAGTACCGCATGCAAGCGGTACTACCGCTTGAGTACCGGTACTACCGGTCATTAAATGCTCCAACGGCCATATATTTCGTGGAGGGGTATAAATACCCCTCCACCTACCTTGAGACAAATGCTCAGCACATTAAAGTCATTGCCCACCATTGGAGTCCATTGGAGCCACTCAAATCTTCAAGATCTCCTCATCCAACCACCCAAAGTCCTTGATCTTTGGGGAATCGAAGGAGGAGGCCACGATCTACTACTTCACCAAAAGGGATCTTCATTTCCCCCTCATTTCATTGAGGGCCCCTTTGCTCTAGTGTTTTGTTGGAAACCCTAGTTCTTGTTTTTGTTCTTACAAGCTTGTATTTGATTGCTTTGACAGCTTGCTTGTATTTGGGAGCCTCTGATTAAGTTGTGGATGTGTGCCCCAAACTTGTAACGGTGCCGGCTTCCACCTTGAAGGTTGCCGATATAGTGGAAGGTGAATCGATCCCGTTGGGGTGAGATTCATCGGAGAACAAGGGAGGCCTCTCGTGGCGTTGGTGGTTTGAAACCACCCCCTCTCCAAACGTAGACATACTTCCCCTCAAAAGGAAGGAACTACGGGAAACAATTCCTTATGTCTCCGCGTCCACTTTTCGGTTACTTCTATCCTTTACCGCACCTTACTTACTTGTTACTACTTTGTGTTGTGTTAGCTCTTGCATATTTGTCATATAGGTAAATTCACCATAGTTGCATTATCTAGAGAATTTACCTTATTGTCAAACCTTAATTTGAAAAAAAAGAAAATTTGAAGTAGCACATATTCACCCTCCCCTCTAGGTGCCCATACGATCCTTTCACCGGGGCCACAAAAATCCAGGGGCTTCGTCCCAGGTGCGTTCTACTACTTGTATGTATACGTTATCTCAAAAAAAAAACTTATATGCATTTTTTTTGAGGGTTACTTATATGCATACGTAATACGTATTGAAGGCTAGAGGTAGGGGGAAAAGCTTAATGGGCCATGTAGCGATCGTCTCTGAGTAAAAAGGCTCGTACAGCCGAACATAGCAGGAAAATATCCGATCAATCTCGTCTCCACAGTCTACTCGACTGCCTCGCACGCCCACCGGCCCAGGTCGCCACCGACGGAGACTGACAATTCGCATGCTGCATGCGGGCAAGGAAGGTCTGTGCGTTCTTCAGTTTTTTATTGACACGGCGATCGGCTGTCCGTTGATCTTCTAGTTGCATGGTGACAGACTAACAATTCACTGCGATTTAGGGTCCTCGTCGATTTCAATATCTAGGCCCTCGATCACGATAATACGTCACACCCGCACATCGTGATTTGACCAATATGGGGTATATTCATATTACAATTCTCTCTACCTACATTCACATACATGATGCATAGTTGGTATATCATCTTATTTCTAAATTAAAGATGACAAGATTCACCTTGCCAAATTTCTGTCATGAAGATTTTCGAGCATGTCGGAGAAGTTGATTGTTATCTATCTCTATTGTTTATCGCATCTTATTTATTGTGTGTGTGATTATCACATTGTCCGAAAGAAACTTTTCGATGTTAAAATTATTGAAGAACTATTTGAGGTCAACAATGACTTAGCAACATAAAATGGTTTGGCAACATTATGCATCGAGAAGAAATTATTCGATAACATCGACATCGACACCATCATAAGTGACTTTCAGCGAGAAATGGTAGAATTTTTTGAAGGTAATATGCATAAATTGTTTGATATGTGTACTGCTTTTGAATGCATTTAAATGTTATTGATAACATATAATTCACGTGATTCGTTATTATTACAGTATTATTATTATGATGTTCGTATTAAGGGGCCCAAGTTTTAGTCTCGCCCAGGCGACCGGCCCTGACTCCATCTTGTGCCACGTCATCCAAAAATACGCCGGTGGAATTCTTTTATTCCAGTTAGTAAGAGGGATCTTGAACTAAGAAATAAACCTAGCAGCTAAAAGAGGGTATCTTGAGCAATTGCAAGAATAAGGTTCATTGATATTCATGGTATAGTAAATGCTATCACACATACAGTCATATTCAATTCAATGGAATTGTTTGATCATCTATAATTTCGCACACAGGGGGTTATTTCTTGGTTTTGTGACCGTACTTGCACCTATAGAGCAAGATTGGGGACTATTTTAATGCATTTTCCAAGTTGAGGACTAATTTACACATAGCAATCAAGTTTAAGAACATGCGCACGGAAGGCAGCAGGGTTGTTGTTCCGCGTGCGACTCTACCACGTGTCCCAGGAGGACACGAGGCCAGCCTTGCCGGTAGGGCCAACCCCACGACTTTTCCTTCTTCTCCAACTTATCTTTCTCTCATCAACGGTGGGCGCGCTACAATGGAATTTTTTTTTCTTTCCAAATTAGGATTTGACATACAATCTGACTATACACAGAAGTAGATTTTAGTGATTATTTATTTGTAGATATAATATACTCAGTCCGATTCCTTTATTAGTGAGTCGGTGAATATATAGAGTGGACAGTAAAATTGGTGTCGAAAGACAACAAATGAGGAGTTTCTAGTCTTATCTTGCAGGATGAAAAATCTAAGGTCTGGCCTTAACTGGTTATATCTGACAATAACTTTGTTGAAGGCATTGCTTAGTGAGCGAGGACTTTCTCCAGGGTAAAAACATATGATCTTTGATCGGACAACGATGACGTTTGAACATTGTTTCCTTCTTGAAGGCGTTGTTATTGGAGTGGAGTACTACCGGTACTGTTCTGATGGGGTCAGTGTTGTTGCTTTGAGAATTAGTTCTCTGTAGCGGGACTGTTTTTTTTGTAATTCTATTTTTTCTGGGTTGTGTGCATTCGTAGGACCGCTAGGGCATGTGTTATTACAGAGAAGGGTATAATTGGTATCCCTCTGATATTAATATATACTCTTTTCAAAACAAAAAAAAGTCGGTGAAGTAAGATCGATCTTCAATCAGCCAGACCAAAGGTTGAATTGTTAGAGGATTTTGCACCTGGTCAGTGTCGCCGTATAGTCATAATTATCTGTGTGTGCAAGGGCCATGATTATTTCAATGGAAGCATACATACTGAACCTACTCTTGACGATCTTTTCAAGGGAATTCATCCTGTGGTGGTATAAGGGGATTGTTTGTCGACAACGTGACATGTCGTTTTCTGCAATTCAGTCACAAGGTGAGCGTTTTGTTTTTCTTTCCGGATTATTGCAGATACTGCACCCTCATAGTAAGGCCTCAGTTTTAGCTTGTGATTCTAGAGAAGCTAGCTTTTGGAGGATTATGGGTAGAAACTGTGATGGAGAGAATCTTACAAAATCTTGTTCTTTCTATTCTTTTTAGCTTATAGATATTTGACTTGTTTAATGTGTTGAGTTCTGAAATATCTGTAATGCCTTTTACCAATTAACATCCTAGAGGATTTCACAAAACCATTATCGCTTAGCTTTTGACTTTTCAGAAATATATTAGCGGATGAATTAGTCGTTGTTGTTCTTGTTTCTTTAGTCTCCTTAGTAGTCCCTATACCTGACTTGTTTCTTGGATTGTTTACAAGCGGTATTCAAACTTTTATTTTTGCAACATTAGCCGCAGCCTATATAGGTGAATCCATGGAGGGCCATCATTGAATTGACTAGTTTTGGAAATACCTTAAGATTCATGTGTTATCCAAATAAGTGAATAATAGACTTAATTTTGTCTAAATACGAATACATTTAGTATAAAACTAGGTATATATAAATGTAGATAAAATTAAGCGGCAGAAATTGAACATAATTAGTTATTAATAGTAACTGTAGCGGATCCGCGTCAGTCATATGGTCTGCATAGTACGATTTGTTCCACGGAATTAGCGCACGTGCTGCATACATCGATCACAAAGCTACCATGATGTCATCGTGTGCGTATGAACTGAAGGACAAGGAGGGACATACCTGGCCTCGCGGGTGACACAGGTACGTGCGGCTGGGTGCGCGAATGCTGGCGGCTGGACTAGACGGTGGCATATTTCTGTAAATATTGCCAAGTACAGGGTAACTCGCCTTACCGGTTCGTTTCATTGCGGAGAATCTCGAGAAGCTTGGTAGAAGCAGGTCCCCGGACGATTCTAGGTTTGTACGTGATTCGGGATTAGCGGTGAGAAAAAGCGGCCTAAAAACTAGATCCTTCTTTTAGGTTTTATCGATTTTGGACCGCAAATCTATTCTAGAAGCTGAAAAGCACGGGGCCTAATGTATTTTAGGTGCCGAGGTTGCACATGTAGGTTGTTTTACGATGCATTTATCTTCTCAGTGTTCCTTTTCTTCCTTGCCCATAATCATTTGCATGTGGTGATGCCTTGGGTGCGTCTCTCTCCTCGAAACAGGCTTTCACACAGTCTTATAAATAAAGCACACAGGTGAGATCGCTGCTGGGCCAGACATCACAATGCCTAAAGACAGAGACGTACACAACACGATACACGATGTTGGGGCAGCATCACGCACACGCCCAAACTAAAACAAGGAAAAACAAAAAGGAATGGAGACAGAGACGGATCGACTAGACGAGGAAGACCGCAACTGCTGCGCCCTCCGAAGAATGCCCACCATGCTCCTAGCCCTGACTCGTCAAGCACCAAGCAGCACCCTCAAGAGGAAAAGTGACCGCTGCTGCCCGGACCAGCGACTGGCCCTAGGGTTTCCCCCGACACACAGAGGGAAATGGATGAAGGGAAGCCACGCCGCCCTCCGGGAAGGAAAAAGCCAATCGTGGGTGGCACCGCGTCGGTGTCGGTCGAGCCGACAAGGATTTCTCCCCGAGGGCCCTATCCACCACCCTCGGACAAGCCGTAGCACAGGAGACCCACAAGGACGAGGCCTCGCCACCACCAAAACTTGTCGTCCACGAGCATGCGCCACACCAGTTTCGACTTCGTCATCATCGTCTCACCGAGCAAGCCACCACGAGGTCTGCAACATTGTGGCACAGGTAGAAATGAAGCGGGGCGACAGTATCGCGGCCGCGCGGGAGGGACCTTCCTCCACTGCCGGAGGCGGTAGGCAACCGGACACGGCCGCAGACGAACCAGTCCTCCATAGGTCTGGCCAAGGCCAGTGATACGTCGGAAACATATCTATAATTTTTGATGTTCCATGCTTGTTTAGTATCTAATTTGCTTTGCTTTGTCTACACTTTGAGGTGTTTTTATATGTTTTCTGATACTAAACTATTAGCAAGATGTCACAGTGCCAGTTGCCTGTTTTCTTCTGTTTTTGGTTCCAGAAAAGGCAGAAAATCAATATTCTCGGAATTGGACGGGACAAAAGCCAAAGTCAATATTTTATCATGGGGAACACGAAGCCAGAGTACGAGACGGAGAAGAGCCACCAGGGGCCACACCCCCTGCCGTGCGGCCTGGGGGGGCCACGCCTGGGGGGTGCGGCCGCCCTAGGTGCCCTCCTGTCTCGCCTCTTCGCCTATAAAAATCCCCCGATACCGAAACCCTAAGTACCCGATCAATCTTCCACAAAATAGTCCGTAGCCGCCGCCACCATCGTCCCTAGATCAGGGGATCTGGAGCTCTTCCCGGCACCCTGCCAGAGGGGAGAGTATCCCGGAGGCCTTCTTCTTCATCATGCCAGCCTCTGGTATGAAGCATGAGTAGTTCCACCTTGGACTATGGGCCATGTAGTAGCTAGATGGTTGTATTCCTCCTTTGTGCTACCATGTTTAGATCTTATGAGCTCTGTTTATGATCAAGATCATCTATTTGTAATCATGCATGTTGTGTTTGCGGGGATCCGATGGATATTGAGATTACTATGTCAGATTGATTAATGGTTTTGTCTTATTGATTCTATCATGTCTATGTTGTTTGTGATCTTGCATGCTCTCCATTTCTAGTAGCTATCTTGGCCAACTAGATGCTAGTGACTCCAAGAGGGGGTATTTATGCTCGATAGTGGGTTCATGCCTCTATTTAATCTAAGGAAAGTGACAAAAATCTCTAAGGTTGTAGATGTGTTGTTTCTACTAGGGAGAAACAACGGTCTCTTGTTCATGGAACAAGTGGATTATTTACCTTACACACTTTGCTTAAAGCAGTTATCTGTTGCTTGCAACTTAATATTGTAGGGGGTTCGGATGATAACCTGAAGGTGAATTACTAGTCATAGATGCAGTTGGATGGCGGTCTATGTATCTTGTTGTATTTCCCAATCGAATCTCATAGGATCATAAATGTCTAGTACTGCATTGTTATGCCTTGCTCAGTCATGTCAATTGCCTTGCTGTAATTTGTTTACCCAGCATGTCATGTTTGTTTATCTTAAGGAGAACACCTCTAATGAACTAAGGATTCCGGTCCAATCTTTACATTGATACATCTTCCACTTCTACTGTTTACCTTTCTGCAAACCACCATTACCTTCCACACCATATAGTTAATCATTTGTTTTCAGCAAACCGGTGAGATTGACAACCTCACTGTTCGTTGGGGCAAAGTCTTGAGTTTCTGTTATGCAGGTTTCCAGTTGCTTGCAACACCTTTGAGTCGTTTTCTTCCTCCTACTGGTTCGATAACCTTCGTTTCTTACTGATGGAAGAACTTGCTGCTGTACTCATCATACTTTACTCTTGGGGTCTCCCAACGAAACTCTATAGTGATATGAGCCGCATCAAGCTTTTTTTGGCGCCGTTGCCGGGGAGTTTAAGGACGGCTTCACAAGGGGAGCCTTCACAACCTTTCTGTTTACTTTGTTTTTGTTTTGCTTAGTTTCTCTTGCCTTGTTTTGTTTGCCTCTTTTTATCAAAAACTCCAAAAAAATAGTTTAATTTGGTTTGCTTTCTCTTATCAAAAACACAAAAAAATTAGTTCCTACTCTAGTTGCTGGTCTGTTATTGCCTTGCTTGGTCATGCTTTCTATCAATGGATTGTTACTTTGAAACTAGTTCTTATTGGCAAGGTGGGTTCACGAAAGAACAAAAGTACTGTCATAAGAAACACCGTTTGTCATAAAAAGGGAAACACTTATGGGCACAAATTGATAAATTGAATACTATTGCTAGAGAGGTGTGCTCTATTTATAATATTACTTATTGCTTTGATAAAGTTTGCTGCTTTAGGAGGTATAAACACCTCCCTTTTCAATGTGAGTATAATAATAATGTTACCATATCCTCTGATGTTAAAGGAAATTATGACCTTTATGATATGGAATAAATTGAAGAATTTATTGCTTTCAAGGATGCATTTGAACTTGCCAGTTTGCTTGAAAATACTGATGATGCACCTTATGAATATGAGGTTTATGAGATACTTAAATTTTTCTTTGATAATTACAAGGAAGAAAGTGGATATATTCTTGAATATTTTAATAGGTGTTTTCCACAAATGGAAGAGACAAATGCCTTGCAGGAGCCTATGGAACAAGAAATTGCTGAAACAGGAAGCTCATTAGATGAAAAAGATAAGGATGAATGTTATGATCCTGTGGATTCTTTTGAAATATCTACTATGGGTAAAACTTGTGATGATGTTCCTATGCCTTCTACCTATAGTAGTGATCATGATTGGGAAAAGAACACTACTTTTGATATTGAAAATCTAATGAGAGGGAAGTAGATTTGGGGAGTTGCTGTCCCGAAACAGAATTTTGTGCTCCATAGTAAAAATTCGTGTAAAATCTCTGTAAGTCGGATTGAGATAATATTTTCTAAATAAATACCCCAGTATGTTAGATAACTTTAGTTTGTTCAACACTTTTTTATTTGAGCAACAGAAGGTCTTCGAAAAAATTGGTTTCTACCAGCTGGTCTGTTTTGATAGATTTTACCATTATTTGCATTTGCTTCTTATTGATTCCTTTTGGGGTTCTTTTAGGAAATTGAGCTTTTTAAGGGAATTGATATAGTAGCTTGTGTTTTTAGTGAAAGTTTTGCTGTCCTAAAACTAAAACCCAAGGTTCTATTATCTTTTGAATACACTAATGTTGCTAATGAAGATTGTGTGAAGTTTTGTATGAAGGAAAATTTTCAGGTGTACGAAAAGAATGATGTAATGATATGAAGAATGGACAAAAGCTCAAGCTTGGGGATATCACCCCGTGTCACCCCAAGAAATATTCAAGAGGTACAAGCGTCAAAGCTTGGGGATACCCAAGGCATCCCCTTCTTCATCAATAAAAAGCTCAGGTCTCTCTAGACACTTCATTTTTATCGTTTCATGCACAAGTCGTGTTGTTCTTGGAGTGCCTTAGTTTTTGTTTTTGTTTGCTTAGTTTGCTTGATTAAAGTAGTTTGGACCCCCGTTCTCGATGTGTTGTTGCAAATAAGTTGATTGGTGTTGGAGAGGAGTAGAAAGTCCTTGCTTGAATAGTGCAAGAGGAGCTTGTTTTAACTATGACTTAGACTATAGCATGTCATGCTAGATGTTGTTTTGACTTTATGCTTAGTTATTATTGCTGTAGTATGACTTGTTCCAAACAATTGGGATTGCTTAATGTTCCTTGAAGGAATCATGTGTTGTTTTAGCATACAAAAGCATAGTATCATGGTATTATCCTTTGATGCTTTGTTTGGGTTGACTTGGCACATGCTCATACCATGTTATGACTATGAACAAGTCACCATAGCCTCTATGATCATTTAGTCCTTGACTTGTAGTACCACTTTATGCTTTTATTAGTAATGTTTTGTCGCTCTGCATGATTATAGCCATTATTGCTCTCTTAGTTGGTCGCTCCCAGTCTTTTGCTAGCCTCCACTTGTATGAGTAAGCTCTAATCATGCATCCAACTCCCAAGAAACCAAGTTATTCCAAAGTGTCCACTATAAATTCATATGCATGGTGTATTACACCATCCCAAGTATATTCTTGTTCTCATCTACCTTCCAATTAAAAAGTTTTTTTGTTATGTGAAAACTTAGTGATTAAAGCTCGCACAAACTTGATGGCACACTTTATTTTTCTTGCCTCTAATAAACTTGAACCAGTCATCTATGTTTTATATGCTTGCACTTATACGTTGGAATTAGCAGAACCATGATGTAACAGGGAACGCTTTCAACATTGCACTTCTATATTGTACACAGTTGATATCATGCTCTTTTGTCTATGGATGTCGTCAGTGTGAAATAAAAGGGGAGCTTGTAAGTCCATGGAGTTATGTATCTGTGTTAGAGAAACGCCTAGGCCGCTAGCCTAAGCCATGCCTAATAATCATGGTGAAAACTTGCAGCATCACCATAGTGAGCAATCTATGAAGCTTTCTTCTTATAAAAATAAGACACGCATATTGTAAAGAGGAAAGAGAGAAAAAAGCACCATTTTCCCATGGTAAATAAGAAGATTGCTGAGATGCTCATTATATGCTTGCCTTGTCATTTTGATTATGGGATAGCTCCTGTATCATGTGCAAGGGGTACCCCATTGACGATTCTTTATGATACACATGTACTTACTATGACAAGAACTTACAGGTGACTAGAGTTGAGTAGCATGAGGAGCGACCCTCGTATTCAAGGGACACGCGATTGCCAACTTATACTTTGTCAAGCATATACTTCATAGTTTGTTCACTTTAACCTTAATCACTTCAAGATCCTTATGATATGGGCAATGCGGGCTGAAAGTTAACAAGTACCATAATTTTTGGAAGCTCTTTTTGAGACTTGAAATCCCTGCTTCCCTTTTGTAAAGGGCATTTATTCCACCATTATATTGAGTCTCCACCTTCTATCCTTAGGCACCAGTTAAGAGAGCATGGTTGTCATTTTTAGTTCTATGTGCATTGTCCCAAAACTTATTGATTGATGCATATTGTTGATATTGCCTGTTCTTGAACTATTTGTATCTAGTCACTCTTATGAACTTTGAAGGTGTCCTATGCATCTATTTGCTACTCCATGAGGGACAAGTTGAATGCCACTATGCTATATTTTCTATATGTGAAACAAACAAACGTCTTTCAATGCATTGTTATTCATGATCTTTGTTTGTAACCTTTCATGTTACATGCATAGTTACTTTGTCTTATTGTTAGAACTTCATCTTTCATGCTCATGTTTAGAGTTCTTTGATCCCAGATTTCAATGTTTGCAAATGGTTTGATCTTGATTTTGATGGTGCGTGTCACCTAAAAAATTATTCTTTTTTATCACTTATCTACTCGAGGATGAGCAGGAGTTAAGCTTGGGGATACTTGATACGTCATAAACGTATCTAAATAGACCTTTGAGTTTAGTTTTCAAAACAGCAAAACTTTCACTAAAGACACAAACTACTGTACAATTCCCTCAAAAGCTCAATTTACCAAAAAGAACCCAAAAAGCAATCAATAAGAAGCAAATGCAAATAGAAATCTGTCAAAACAGACCAGCTGGTAGAAACTGATTTTTTTTTAAGACCTTATGTTGCTCAAATCAAAAAGTGTTGAACTAATGAAAATTAGATAACATACTGGGGGATCTATTCAGAAAATATCAGCTCAATCCTACTTACAGATATTTTATACTAATTTTTACGGTGAAGCACAAAAATATATTTCGGGATAGCAATTCCCCAAATCTTACTTCCCTCTCATTAGAAGTTATTATTGGCAAAAAAATCAAATAAAAAGAATAAGAAGAGGTTATTACAGAAGTAATAACTTCCAACACTCAAGAAAACTATTGGGTTATCTCTCAAGAAATATTTTTCTTTAACGCCTTTAAGTTAGGCATAAGAAGCAAGATTCAAGTATTTTCAAATAAATAAGCATTAAGAGCAACTTTTGTTTTAATAAGAGAGGAAAAAGGTATTCTATACATTTATTGAATGTGAATTTATAGTTAATGGTGCCTTCCTTCAGTTGAAAAGCTTTTTGAAAACAAGTGTTTAAGGTCGACCCCCACTTAACCATTACTCACCTTTCCAATCACTTTCCTTTTTGAAAACGTTTTTAGGTAACAAGTACAACTATTTTTTTTGTAATTCGCAATCCCTATCTATCTAAAGAATATATTTATACCCCCCAATGGAGAATATAGAGGCCATGTGTCCTGTGAGCCGTCGGATTGAGCTTCCAAACAACCTCTAGTCGTCTGATTGACAATAGGTGGTCCGAACCGTTGGATCCGATGAATCCTGGCCATCCATCTCCATTGCCTTGTGAGGGGTCGCGTTTGTATCGCACTCAGCCAGTGCTAGCTACCATCCATGATGGTGGGAGTCTGCGTTTTCCAGGACCCGCTGGTCAGCGACGCGTGCACATGGGGGCGCTGCGTGAGAGGCGACAGTGACAAAGTGGCACGGTGGTAGAACCCGTGGTTAAGCTAGTGCACTAGGGGTAAAATCGGATTTTTGGGTTAGTTACCCCTGAAACCCTCTCTTCTCCTGTTCCACTCCTCTCTTTCTCTCTTCTCCCTCTTCTCTCCCATGGCGGCGCGCTAAAAAAGGTAGGTGGCAGGGTGGTGACCATGGAAGAGGGGGGCTGATGTGCTACAGAGAGGACCGGCGCTAGAAGCGAAGGCGGGGAGGAGAAGCACCTGCCGGAAGTGGAGGCGAGAGAGAGAGAGAGGCGGGGATTTCAGCAGAGAAACCCTAGCCGCCTCCCCCTGGAAAAGGAGGCAGGAGGGGTTCACGCCGCTCTCCTGACCACGAGCCCGAACACGGGAGCATGGGGAGCGTCCAGGAGGGCCTCGCGGCAGCGGGAAATTTTGCCTCGTGGTCAGCGGCCTGGACCATGCGAGGCCACGCGAAGGGGAGATCGCAACGGGGAGGAGCTGATCCGTAGGAGCTCGAGCACCGTGACCTCCATCTGTACGTCCCTGACGCTATGGTGATCGGCAGCGGCCGCGCTCGCCCGTAGGTACGTACCTTGGTCTCTCCCTCCCCCGTAGTTGCTCTTTATCTCTCTCCCGTCCCACCCCCTCTCTCTCTAAGCAGTAAGTAGCCGAGCCGCTCACCTCCGGCTCAACCTTGCTTCCTCACCTTGCCGGGTCAGCCATGCCGAGCTGCTGCTGCTGGTTGATTTTTTTATATGTGCTAATAAGGCCAGCGCTAGGTGAGACCTCCACTGTCTCATTCATGTTATAACTACAGGTCCATTGCGTATTCTTCTCCACTAGACAGCACCAGTTTCTAAGCAAGTTTTGTTGCCTTTTGATGGTTGTTTCTTGAAAAATGTCCATGTGGGCTAATGATTTTTTTGGTGTGGTCGTGGTGCAGGTCTCAGGGGATTGAAATGGTGCATGTAAGATTCATGGCTCCAAGAACTCTGATCTGACAAATATATCAATTATTTCCATAGAATTGCATGTTAATATTCATACAGACATAGGGCAAGGTTTGTGAACTACCTAACTATATGCCTTAGCAGATGCATGTGTGATTAATCTTAGTTCCAAGTAGCATTTATTCATAAGCATTCATCTAACTGCAATTTCTATCGAACATCATTGAAATTTTCATATGGCGGATGTTGGGGGAGAGGTTCAGGTTGTACTCTGTGGTGAATTATGGGATCATCAACCTTGCGAATGTTGAATTGTTGTTGTGATCTTCAATTTCTTTATTGTTGCATAATCGATGGATCGAGTATTGGGACATTTAGGTTAAAATAAATTGAAAATTATCTGTACTTGTGCAGTTCTTTGACAATGACAAACTTTATGGCATTACAGCTTGATACATCTAAAGAACAGTAGATAATCTGGTACTCATAGTGTAGGGGTTCGTAGCATGGAAAACAAAAAAATTCTACCGCATGCACACAAACAAGCCAAGAACTATCTACTAGATTGTAGCAAGGAGTCGATAAAAGCACTCACCCTCGAAGATTCCAAAGCGGTTAACGAGAGCAGATTCTCGTGGTGATGTAGTCGTACACTTGCCGATCTCAAGATCGCGTAGACGATCCTTCCGGTGCTGCGTTTCGGCAGCGCTTCCGTAGTCGGTCACACGTTCGGTACTCGATGAAGACCTTCCTCTCCCTTGTTCCAGCAGGCAGCGAAGGTTGTAGTTCTCCCCTTGTGATTCCGGCAGCACAACGGCGTGGTGTCGGAAGTAGAGGGAAGATCCCACAGGGCTTCGCCTAAGTCGGATGCGAGTTATGGTGGATTAGGGTTTCTCGGAGATCTAGGGTTTAGATGACCGGGAGGAGGAGGTGTCGGCGGCGACTAGGGCGGCAGCGACGAACTGGCAGCGGCGCGGCGGCGGCAGGCGGCGGCGGCGGGCGGCACGGCGGCGGCGCGGGTGTGTGGGGAGGGCTTGGCTCTTGTGGTGTTGGGTCAGCCCTCCCCTTCTATATATGAGAGGGAGGGGCAGCCTTGGGAGGGGTGGGTTTGAATCCAAACCCAAACCCAAGTTGGATTGAGAGAAGGACTTGTTTCTTCTCCCACTAGGAAATCATTGTTCTAGTTTGACTTTTCAAACTTCCCGTTTGACTTTCAATTTAGAGATGTATTTCTCTCTTGCAAATGTCAACACCAAGTGTCCTAGGATATGATCCAATCATTCCACATATCCATGACACATTCATGGACCATTACCCTTCCGGACCGGTGAACCTTCTAGACCCTTCTAGAACCTCTCCGATGAAAACATCGGAAACTTCCCCGAACTCCGGAATCGGACTTTCCTTATATGAATCTTATTCTCCGGACCATTCCGGATCTCCTCGTGATATCCCGGATCTCATCCGAGACTCCGAACAACATTCGGTATCCCTATTACATTCCATATCTACTAAACAACATCGAATCCTTAAGTTGGTCTCCCTACGGTTCGTGAATTATGCGGACATGACCGAGACACTTCTCCGATCAATAACCAATAGAGGAATCTGTAAATTCATATGGCTCCCACATATTTCTACGATTATTTTGCGATCGAATGAACCACATACATACAATACCAATTTCCATTTGTCTCACGATAGTTTACTTATCCGAGGTTTTGATCGTCGGTATCTCTGCATACCTAGTTCAACCTCGTTACCGATAAGTACTCTTTTTTTGTTCCCGTGATATGTGATCCCTTGTGAGCCAGTCACATGCTTGCAAGCCAATTGGATGACATTCCACCGAGAGGGCCCAGAGTATATCTATCCGTCATATGGATGGACAAATCCCACTCTTGATCCATGTGCCTCAACCCATACTTTCTGAACACTCAATGCCACCTTTATAGCCACCCAGTTACGGTGTGGTGTTTGATGTCATCAAAGCATCCTTCCGGTGATGGTGATTAACATGATCTCATGGTCGAAGGAATTAGGTTACTATGTATCAGAAAGCTTATAGAAAACGAACTATTGAAATGACTTGATATTTATGCTACGCTTATCTATAGGAGTATGTCCATCATACCATTCTCCTAATGATATGATCTTGTTATTAATAACATCTCAATGTTCATGATCAAGAAACCACGATCATCTATTAATCAACAAGCTAGTATTATATAGAGGCTTTACCAGGGACTCTAATTTAGTTTACAAATCACACAAGTATTAATGTTTCCGTTTAATTCTATTATAGCATGAATGTAAACGTTTATCATAAACACAAAGATATAATAATAACCACTTTTATTATTGCCTCTAGGGCATATCTCCAACAGTCTCCCACTTGCACTAGAGTCAACTAATCTAGATTACATGGTAATATACCAAACACCCATGGCGGATTGGTGTTGGTCATGTTTTGCCCTCGGAAGAGGTTTAGTCAATGGATCTGCCACATTCAGATCTATGTGTACTTTGCAAATCTTTATGTCACCATCTTGGACATGCTCTCGAATAGCATGAAAATGTAGCTTGATGTGCTTTAGCTTCTTGTGTGACCTTGGTTCTTGCGCATTGGCTATGGCGCCCATGTTATCACAGTAGATAGACATTGGGTCCAGCGCACTTGGAACCACACCGAGCTCTGTAATGAACTCCTTCATCCATATCGCCTCTTGTGAAGCCTCCGAAGCAGCTATGTATTCCAATTTAGTTGAAAATCTCGCCACAACGCTTTGCTTTGCACTCCTCCAGCTAACTGCTGCACCATTCAAAGTAAATACGTATCCAGATTGAGATTTAGAATCATCCGGATCAGTGTTCCAACTAGCATCGGTGTAACCATTAACAACGAGTTGTTCATCACCTCCATAAGAAAGAACCATATCCTTAGTTCTTCTCAAGTACTTAAGGATGTTTTTGACCGCTGTCCAATGATCCACTCCTGGATCACTTTGATATCTGCTAGTCAAACTAACATCATATGCAATGTCGGGTCTAGTATATAGCATGGCATACATTAGAGATCCTATGGCTGAGGCATAGGGAGTCTTACTCATCCTTTCTCTATCTTCTGCCGTTGCAGGACTTTGAGTTTTACTCAAGGTCGTATTGGGCAACATGGGCAAGAACCCTTTCTTGATATCTTCCATTCCAAACCTTTTTAGAACTTTGTCCAAATATGTACTTTGTGACAATGATATTAGGCGTCTCGATCTATCTCTATAAATCTTTATGCCTAATATGTAAGCTGCTTCGCCAAGATCTTTCATTGAAAAACTTATTATTCAAATAATCCTTGACACTATTAAGAAGGTCTACATCATTCCCAGTCAACAATATGTCATCTACATATAGTATTAAGAATGCTACAGAGCTCCCACTCACTTTCTTGTAAATACAAACTTCTCCATAAGTTTGTATAAAACCAAAAAAAATTGATTACCTTATCAAAATGTTGATTCCAACTTCAGGATGCTTGCTTCAATCCATATATGGACCTTTGAAGCTTGCATACCTTGTTAACATCTTTAGGATCGACAAAACCTTTGGGTTGCATCATATACAACTCTTCATCAATGTCTCCATTGAGGAACGCCGTTTTGACATCCATCTGCCATATCTCATAATCATAATATGCAGCGATTGCTAACACAATCCTCACAGACTTTAGCTTCGCTACTGGTGAGAAAGTCTCATCGTAGTCAAATCCTTGAATTTGTCGCAACCCTTTTGCGACAAGTCGAGCTTTATAGACAGTAACATTACCATCAGAATTTGTTTTCTTCTTGAAAATCCATTTGTTCTCGACAGCCTTCCGGCCATCCGGTAAGTCCACCAAAGTCCATACTTGGTTTTCGTACATGGATCCAATCTCGGATTTTATGGCTTCTTGCCATTTATTGGAATCTGGGCTCATCATTGCTTCCTCATATGTCGCAGGGTCATCGGTGTTATCCACCAACATGACACTCATAACGGGATCATACCAATCAGGAGTGGTACGAGTTCTCGTTGACTTGCGAGGTTCAGTAGTAACTTCAACCGAAGTTTCATGATCAACATCATTAGCTTCCTCTCTTATTGGTGCAGGCGCCACAGGAACTACTTCCGGTGCTGCACTACTCGCAAGTTCGAGAGAAGGTTCAACAACCTCGTCGAGTTCTACTTTCCTTTCAGGCACTTCTTTCGAGAGAAACTCCTTCTCTAGAAAGGATCCATTCTTGGCAACGAAGATCTTGCCCTCGGATCTATGATAGAAGGTATACCCAATAGTTTCCTTCGGGTATCCTATGAAGATGCATTTTTTCGCTTTGGGTTCAAGCTTGTCTGGCTGTAACTTCTTTACATAATCTTCGCAACCCCAAACTTTAAGGAATGACAATTTGGGTTTTTCTCAAACCACAATTCATACGGTGTCATTTCAACGGATTTAGATGGTGCCCTATTTAAAGTGAATGCAGTTGTTTCTAATGCATAACCCCAAAATGATAGCGGTAAATCTGTAAGTGACATCATAGAATGAACCATATCTAAGAGAGTTCGATTACGACGTTTGGACACACCATTACGCTGTGGTGTTCCGGCGATGTCAATTGTGAAAGTATTCCGCATTTCTTCAAATGCTCGCCAAACTCGTAACTTAGATATTCACCTCCACGATCAGATCGTAGAAATTTAATCTTCTCGTTATGTTGATTCTCTACCTCACTTTGAAATTCCTTAAACTTCTCGAATGTTTCGGACTTATGTTTCATGAAATATATATACCCATATCTACTCAAGTCATCTGTGAAGGTAAGAACATAACGATAACCACCACGCGATGCTACACTCATTGAGCCACACACATCGGTATGTATGATTTCCAATAAGTCCGTAGCTCGCTCCATCATACCAGAAAATGGAGTCTTAGTCATTTTACCCATCAGACATGCTTCACATCTTTCAAGTGATTCAAAATCAAGTGATTCAAGAAGTCCATCGGAATGGAGTTTCTTCATACGCTTCACTCCAATGTGACCAAGACGACAGTGCCATATATAGGTCGAGTTATCGCTCAATTTCAAACGTTTAGCTTGAATGTTATTAATGTGTGTATTTCCACAATCGAGATTCAATAAGAATAGACCATCTATCAAAGGTGCATCTGCATAAAACATATTACTCATATAAATCGAACAACCATTATTCTCAGACTTAAACAAGTAACCGTCTCGCAATAAACATGATCCGGATATAATGTTCATGCTCAACGCAGGCACCAAATAACAATTATTTAAGTATAAAACTAATCCCGATGGTAGATAAAGAGGTAGTGTGCCGACCGCGATCACATCAACCTTTGATCCATTTTCAACGCGCATCGTCACCTCATTCTTCGCTAGCTTCCGTTTATTCTGCAGTACCTGTTTCGAGTTACAAATATGAGCAACCGAACCAGTATCAAATACCCAGGCACTACTACGAGTACTAGTGTGATACACATCAATAACATGTATATCGGATATACCTTTCTTCTTGATGTTTCCGTTCTTCAAATACGACAAGTACTTTGGGCAATTCCGCTTCCAGTGACCTTCTCCCTTGCAGTAAAAGCACTCAGTATCAGGCTTAGGCCTAGCCTTGGTCTTCTTCGTCGGCACGGTAACTTTCTTACCGCCCTTCTTGAAGTTTCCCTTTTTCTTAGACTTGCCTTGCTTCTTGAATTTGGTGGTCTTATTGACCAACAACACTTGGTGCTCTTTCTTGATCTCCACTTCTTCAGACTTTAACATGGAGAAGAGTTCTGGCAACGAATTGTCCATGTTTTGTATATTGTAGTTCATCACAAAGTTCTTGTAACTTGGTGGTAGTGATTGGAGGACACGGTGAATCCCCAAAGCATTAGGAATCAGTATACCCAAGCTTTGGAGTTTACTTGCGTGCCCAGACATCTTAAGCACGTGCTCACTGACGGAGCTGCCCTCTTCCATCTTGCAGTTAAAGAACTTTTCAGAAGCCCCATAACTCTCAACTGCCGCGTGAGCCTCAAATATCATTTTGAGTTGACGGACAATATCATGTGGGTCATGGTTCTCAAACCTTTTCTGAAGTTCCGATTCCAAACCATACAAGATAGCACACTGAACTGTGGAGTACTGATTCTTCCGAGCGAGGAAAACATTCTTTACCTCATCGGTAGCAGTAGCTGCAGGCGGGTCACCCAGCGGTGCATCCAGCACATAGGTCAAATTACCAGCATTGAGGACAATCCTCAAATTGCGGAACCAATCCGCGAAGTTGCTTCCATTGTTTTTCAACTTTTCTTTCTCTAGGAACGCATTAAAATTGATGGTAGGGGCCGCCATTGATCTACAACATATTTGCAATAGTTTAGACTAAGTTTATGACAAATTGAGTTCTAATTAATAGTTAAATTAATCTAGGTGAACTCCCACTCAAAACAATATCCCTCAAATTGTTTTAGTGATCACACGAACCAAATCCACCACATCAAAATTGATCATCATGAGAGTTGATGTATCTTCAATGGCGAACAATCAACATGTTCATCATATCTACTATATGACTCATGCTTTACCTTTCGGTGATCCGTGTTCCGAGACCATTTCTGTACATGCTAGGCTCGTCAAGATCAAACCTTAGCTTCTGCATGAGCAAATCTGGCTTGATCACATTGTATACACTCGTAGAATCTAACACACCCGATCATCACATGGTGCTTCGAAACAACAAGCTTTAGCAACGGTGCTTACTAAGGATGAACACTTTAAAACTTGAAATTGTGTGCATGAGGGATCATCTTATAATGCTACCATCGCAAACTAAGCAATACAGGATGCATAAAGGATTAACATCACATGCAATTCATAATATGTGATATGATATGGCCTTTCTTCTTGTGCTTCCGATCTCCATCTTCAAGCACGAACATGATCTCCATCATCACCGATATGGCGTCAAGGTCAGTGGCGCCATTTCATGGTTGTCGTCCACCAGCTTCAACTATTACAACTACTTTGAATAGACACGCAGGTCTTAACGGAATTTAAAAGACAACCATATGGCTCCTGCCGGTTGCCAATTTACAATAAGGAACATTGCATACATCATATATAATCACAATCATGGCCATATCACATCACATCACACCCCTGCAAAACAAAGTTAGACGCCTCTAATTTTCTTTGCATATTTTACGTGGTTTGGGGCTTTCAATAAGTGTCGTTCTAACTTATGAACAAGAACCACAACGTTGATGTTTGAACTATCAAGTGCCCGTTGTAAATTGAATCTATACTATAATGGGAGAGACAGACACCCGCAAAGCCACTTCTGCAATACAAGTTGCATGTTGAGCGTGGAGCAAGTCTCATGAACGATGTCATGTAAGGTTAGCCCGGGCCGCTTCATCCCATCATACCGCAAGATGCAAAGTACACAAAAAGCAATTGATAATAAAAGCACCACCGCCCATAATGACCATTGTGTTCTACTCGTGCAACAGATCTACTTATAGACACGGCTCTGATACCACTATAGGGGTTCGTAGAATGGAAAACAAAAAATTTCTACCGTGTGCACACAAACAAGCCAAGATCTATCTACTAGATTGTAGCAACGAGTCGATAGAAGCACTCACCCTCGAAGATTCCAAAGTGGTTAACGAGAGCAGATTCTCGTGGGTGATGTAGTCGTACACTTGCTGATCTCAAGATCGCGTAGACGATCCTTCCGACTCTGCGTTCCGGCAACGCTTCCATAGTCGGTCACATGTTCGGTACTCGATGAAGAACTTCCTCTCCCTTGTTCTAGCAGGCAGCGGAGGTTGTAGTTCTCCCCATGTGATTCCAGTGGCACGACGGCGTGGTGTCGGAAGTAGAGGGAAGATCCCGCAGGGCTTCGCCTAATCCGGATGCGAGTTATGGTGGATTAGGGTTTCCCGGAGATCTAGGGTTTAGATGACCGGGAGGAGGAGGTGTCGGCGGCGACTAGGGCGGCGGCGACGAACCTGCAGCGGCGCGAGGCGGCGGCGGCACGGGTGTATGGGGAGGTCTTGGCTCTTGTGGTCTTGGGGCAGCCCTCCCCCTCTATTTATGAGAGGGAGGGGCAGCCTTGGGAGGGGTGGGTTTGAATCCAAACCCAAACCCAAGTTGGATTGAGAGAAGGACTTGTTTCTTCTCCCACTAGGAAACCATTGTTTGAGTTTGACTTTTCAGACTTCCCATTTGACTTTCAATTTAGAGCTTTATTTCTCTCTTGCAAATGTCAAACCAAGTGATCTAGGATATGACACATTCATGGACCATTCCCCTTCCGGACCGGTGAACCTTCT
Source organism: Avena sativa (assembly GCA_916181665.1). Lineage (NCBI taxonomy): Eukaryota > Viridiplantae > Streptophyta > Magnoliopsida > Poales > Poaceae > Avena > Avena sativa. The sequence continues at coordinate 496,412,500 of OV702299.1, read as the reverse complement.
AGACCCTTCTAGAACCTCTCCGATGAAAACATCGGAAACTTTCCCGAACTCCGGAATCGGACTTTCCTTATATAAATCTTATTCTCCAGACCATTCCGGATCTCCTCGTGATATCCCGGATTCCATATGAGACTCCGAACAACATTCGGTATCCCTATTAACATTCCATATCTACTAAACAACATCGAATCCTTAAGTGTGTCTCCCTACAGTTCGTGAATTATGCGGACATGACCGAGACACTTCTCTGATCAATAACCAATAGAGGAATCTGGAAATTCATATGGCTCCCACATATTTCTACGATTACTTTGCGATCGAATGAACCACATACATACGATACCAATTTCCCTTTGTCTCACGATAGTTTACTTATCCGAGGTTTTGATCGTCGGTATCTCTGCATACCTAGTTCAACCTCGTTACTGATAAGTACTCTTTTCTCGTTCCCGTGATATGTGATCCCTTGTGAGCCAATCACATGATTGCAAGCCAATTGGATGACATTCCACCGAGAGGGCCCAGAGTATATCTATCTGTCATATGGATGGACAAATCCCACTCTTGATCCATGTGCCTCAACCAATACTTTCTGAACACTCAATGCCACCTTTATACCCACCCAGTTACGGTGTGGTGTTTGATGTCATCAAAGCATCCTTCCGGTGATGGTGATTAACATGATCTCATGGTCGAATGAATTAGGTTACTATGTATCAGAAAGCTTATAGCAAACGAACTATTGAAATGACTTGATCTTAATGCTACGCTTATCTATAGGGGTATGTCCATCATACCATTCTCCTAATGATATGATCTTGTTATTAATAACATCTCAATGTTCATGATCGAGAAACCACGATCATCTATTAATAAACAAGCTAGTATTATAAAGAGGCTTTACCAGGCTCTAATTTAGTTTACAAATCACACAAGTATTAATGTTTCCGTTTAATACTATTATAGCATGAATATAAACATTTATCATAAACACAAAGATATAACAATAACCACTTTTATTATTGCCTCTAGGGCATATCTCCAATACATAGATTATGGTGTGCATTTTTGCTGATATTTTTTAATGGGATTATTTTTTAAGGAAACTAAAGCTAATGATCATCTGTATATTAGTTGAAGAACCTTTCTTAATTCTATGAGTGTCTTGCCAAATTTCTTTCTTGCTTCTAATTATAAGATGTACATGGTTACTAAGCTTTTTATTCTTGTTTAGCACATAGAATTAGGTATTTGTGCACTGAAAAAATAGTAAGCTCCTTGCTGCATATACTGGGTGATTTCCAGGTATAACCATGGATCTCTTCGTCCATATAGTAGTGAGACATTTGTATGTACGGTTTGTTGTACTTCTAAACCGAAAAGAACCATCTGGCTATAGATGCTTCTTCTTATAGTTTTTAGTACAGATTTTTGCATCACATAAACATTTAGTTTGTGCTCTGAGTGTTTGTCTCCAACTTATGCTTGTATTTAAGTTGTAGGCTGGGAAAATCTTCTTCCTATCCTGTAAAGTGTATCGATTGTCTTAGGAGAACACTATAATCCAGATGAATGCATCTATTGGAAACAAGAGTGGCAAATAATCTTTTAATATGGTCTTAGTTGGCAACAAGGTAGATATATGTACATTCTAAATCAAGTTACTTATGTTTGACTAAACCGTTAAATTATTTACTTGGTCCTTCTAATGCTGCAACTGAATTAGTGAATCCTTCTGCTGTTTCTTTGTTCATGGCTCTATGATCTCTTAACTGAAGTGGAAAAGTTTCCAGCTTTCCACAAGGTCATTTCAGCTCCTATAGGAAATGAAGTGACCTCCTCCTTTGTTGTGCTCGGCACGGGCATGACCTCACTGTGTTGCAACGTCGGGCTAAGTTGCTGATGTACAGTCACCAGTCCTTCCACGATGGTAAGCCTTCGACTGGTTATTCATCAATGTCTATGCCGGTTGATTTGGTCATCTCCTTTATCTTTTCAATTTGTCTTTATGATAGTTTTGAAGTCGAGAAAGGACATGCCTTTGGCAACTATTTGATGTGTGTGTGTTGGGTATTTTTTTCCTCCAGGTCATGTTTCTGTCCATCCTGTTAAATAAATTTAGCGCATTATTTTACTTCAGCTAGATATTTTGTGTATGCAGGGATTGTGCATGGATGTGATTTTTTTATTATGCTCATGTTTTTCCTCAGTTTAAAGCTACTCCCTTCGACCCATATTACTTGACTCAAATTTGTCTAGATTTAGATGTATCTAACACTAAAACATGTCTAGATACATCCGAATCTAGACAAATCCAAATCCACTAATATGGATGGGAGGGAGTACTATTTTATGTTTCTAGACCATTCTATTCTAGCCAAATTGATTGAGAGATTTGAGTATAATTTTTTCCTCTTATTATGGTGGAAGACTGTTACTGCTTGATTTTTCTTTCCTTTTAGCGTTATTTTTCATGTTTCTAATTCCTGGTCGGTGGCTGCTAATTTACCATGTAACGATTGTTTACATGTAGATAGATGAGATCATATCATATAAATAGAAGTATATCTGCATATAGTTTTATGGTTATATTGTTATATATTTTAATTTTGTAGGAAAATGGATATACTATAGATACGAGCTACATATATATCTTTTCAGCTTGGTAGTAATATATTTAGTTACTTGTTCCACTACAGGCTTAAGAAAAGAGCATTCAGATTAAGTGCCTGATTTTTATAGCAGAGGTGTTCATGAGGCTAGAAGGCATAATATGTACTTATCTTGCCTGTTTTTTCCTTTCTTTGTGTTCATGTGATCGGCCATGAGCTAACATGTTGAGTAATAAACTGATGAATATGGATTTCGTTGTTTTCATATGCTGATATCAAATTACTGATGCAAATTATATCCATCTCTACTTACCATGTTGTTAAAAGCGTACATTCATCGAGTGATTGCATGTGAGATAAATTCTCTTAAGGCTTACTATCACAACATGACCCATTTTTTTGTATTGTTTGGCATACATGTTCATTCAGTCATTGTCTCTTGGCCTTAGAACTGTATATGTATACATATTTTATCTTCTCGTTCATTTGTTTAGCTTCCTGTTTCATAATCCGCTAAGATATTTTTTATATAGATCTTGGAATAACATTTATTTTTACAATTAATAGAGGTTGAATCTATTGCCAATTAGTTGAGGGAAGATAAACTATTGAAAGATCCAATATTCTTTATCTCAGCTTAAGGTTAGGGCATGTACAACCCATACGCTACTAGGATCTAATTCTCTGTAGTTCCTGATTCCTAGCCAAGCTCGGGTTCCAGGCTTGCGTCGACGCTTAGTTAGTCACCGCCGCTAAGGATTTTTTTCCCCTGCAGGAGGCACATTTATCACCGCGAGCTCTAGCATGGACGCTACATTAGCAACCACAATAAGCTTCATGCGTTGTAGGCCATGACGTTGCCGGATAATTTTGGTTTATTTATTTATTTTTGAATCGCTTCATCGTCTGGATAAACTCCTAACGTTGTACATGCTCTTATAGGACACTGTCTCACCTGCCTTGTGTGTGTCCCCACGGTGATTGCTGCTACTGTTACACAACAAATTTTGGGCATATTAAGTTTTATTGCAGGCTTCTTGCAACGATGGGCATGCACTTAGAGACCCACCATATGTTTGTTCAAATTCTAATTTATGTTTCAGCTTATTTCAATTCAATGATGGCTAATAGGAGTCAACTGCTCAACTTCACTCAGAGAGCACAACAGGTAATATGCCATCCTACACTGTGTCACTCAAGATGTCAAATATAGGTTTGAAATTTTTGATAGTGAATCAAGTAGACAAATCTATATGTAGCCAAATCTACATTAATTATTTGTTCTACCAAGTTTGAAATTTTCGACCGTGATATCAAGAATTTTTTTTTTACATGAACAACTAATTGTAAACTCCTAAAGTAAAATAATCTTGACTATAATAGAATTTTCTATGTGCATATTATAAGAGTACAAAGATAACATCTAAATTTCACTTGCCAACCTTAGAGTAATTTTAGTTGTATGCTTTTATTGGTTATTTAAATCTTCTTTCCCGCCATATAGGTGATTTTACTTCATGCTAGCGACTCAATGGTGACCATCTAGATCCCAGCTAATATCACTCTAGATGCCATGTGAGACTACAATTTCAGTACCATACATATTGCATTTACCTCTGTGCTTCTCCTTGCTCATCTATATAAAGTGTGATCTCCTATATTATTAGATATAACATGTGTACTTCTTAATTTTTTTCAAAATGTTTGTTCAGATATTGCTTGCCCGCCGCACTTCCTTATCAACTTCCCCAAGGCGACAAAGGAAGAATTCACGTCAATTTTTTTTGGCATAAAATGAATTGAGTTAAACAAAAAGACCGATGGCCTAGCCTATACCATTGCTGATCTAAATTTTGATTGTTAGGTCTTCAAATTCAAAGAATTACAAAACCATTTTAGATTCTGTTAACATGGTCGTGGGCATAAGGTAAAAAGGACTTGTATGCAAATTACAGGTATATGAAATTAACACACGAATTTCATAGGCTATGTTTATGTTATATCAAACTGTGTATTTTTATCGGGTTTTTTACATCTGCTTTGCCCATGTAGGAGGACAAACAAGTCTTACCTTCATTGTTTTTCAAAACGATTGTTTATACCGTGTTGCCCGCGAAGCGGGCTAGCGAGCGGCAAGCCGCGTTTCCTACCTAGTACTAAGATAGAGACCAACTTAAAACTGAAAGTAAAAACTATTTAGAGATAAAGGAAACAAGTGCACACAAGAATATTTACCCACACGCTGTTGCTCTCCGGCAACGGCCCCCGAAAAGGTATTGATATCCCACAAGTATAGGGGATCGTGTGTGTAGCCTTTTCGATAAGTAAGAGTGTCGAACCCAATGAGAAGCTAAAAGTAGGATAAATATTCTCTCAAGATCTATCAACCACTGATACAACTCTACGCACACTAAACGTTTGCAATATCTAGGAAATAAAACTAGAGCAACAACACAAGTACTAGAGAAAGCTTTGCAAGAAAATAAACAACAAGAAAGTAAGCTAGTTGCTGCAGCAATAAAATACACTAAACTAACAGAACCATGAGTGTGGAATAGTGATGGTAATTGTGGTGGTTTTGTCCAAGTTTAATTGGCGAATAAATCATGTTCAATGTCTTCGATGCAGTTTTCTATATGGGAGAGGCTAAATATACATGTTCTTCACTACTTGGAATTACATGTACTATATGATTGGATTGTTAGCAAACATCCGTAACTACTAACAATGCATTAAGGTTTCCCCAACCATAGCCTTAAGTTAATGGTCCTCTTACTCCAATACGTGCAACGTTCCAGTTCGCGTCCTTAGATTTTTGTCACTCCGGCAGAACTTTCCCTTTCTCTTACACATACTACAAACCCTACGATGTTTAATCCATACATGCACAAATATAATGGACACCAAATGACTGTACCATATCAACATACAACTCTAATGAACCAAAGACGTTCAACCAATCAATCTAAGAACAAAGAAACTACACAAACATGGCATAGATCATAGAATTATAACTTATAGCATCAAACACCATGTTTGCATAGGACGGTACAGAGGTGTGTGGGAGGTTGAACCACTGTATACTAGGAGAATTATGTGATGGATATGGCGGTGAAGATGGTGAAGAGGGCGGCGGCGACGCGAGGGACTCCTTCTCTACTGCTGGTATCGTGGGGGAGCACCGCCCTTTAGCCCCCTTCCTTCATGGCTTCTTGTGATCCCTCTCCCATAGAGATGGGATCCATGGGGGAGGCAAAAACGTGGCTTTGGTGGCTGCAAATTCGTGGGTGGAGATGTCTCCCACGAAATAGGTTTTCTCTCGGATTCCCGTCACCCCATCTTGGGCTGTAGTAAATCGGGCCTAGCGGGACCGTCCAGACTCGGAATCAGCTAAATTTTATGTCTAGAACGTTTATCGCGAAATTTCCTACAACTTTGTAGTAGAAGAGTTTTCCGTTGGACGCCGTCTTCAACCCGAAACATGATCATTTTCAAAAGAGTTCTGAGACAGATTTCTGGAAAATCCCAATTTAACTCCAACAAGGGTTCCACTTGTATTCTTGATAATTCCTATACATCAAAGTATAAAACAAGAACATTATGCACTTTTGCAACTATTAGTAGGTTGGTCCAAATGACTCATGAACTTTATATAAAAAGAAGTGTCAAAAGCATAATAATAGCATAAAACCATAAAAAAATTATAGATACGTTATGTACGTATCAACGATCTCGCTTGTCATGCTAGTCGCTTAGGGGATTGTAACCAGTTATCGAAGTCGCTCTGTTTGATGTTATAAACTCTCTGCCTAAGTGATATTAGATGGATATGCCGTGGCAGAGAATTTATTTTGTATTTTTTCATTTATTGTTTTCCTTTTTATTTTGTGTTTTGCACTCAACAATGAAGAAACCATTATATTACACAACATCATCGTGAATATAGAGATCAAAGTGTCAAACATATTATATTCGGTACACGAGTTTCATGCATATATATACAATATAATCTCTTTTATGGTCCCTATTGCCTTATATAGAATCCTGATAATATTGTCCTTTTGGGTTTAGGACCTCTGCATCTAAGAAACCCACCAATTCCTCTTGAATTGCTCGTAGCGATCCTTTGGTAGAAGACCGTCTCGCAGACGTTCGATCTGATTGAAATAAAGAGTCTGAAACTAAATACAATTGATGGTAATAAAAAACTATGAATATTGTTTACGTACGTGAAGTTGCTCTAAATTTCTGTCATTCTCACAGCACGTTTGACAAATGAACTCGCAAATATAGTATCCACATAAATTATTTTTGGGTCCTTGCGTCAGACACTTTATGAGAACAGAGTTCAATCAAAATAATAATCAAGTATGATAATGATATCAAAACTAGAATCAAAGATATGCGCGGATCTAGCTAGTAGTACTTACATGTAGTGGTTGAAATGTAAGCTCCTATTTCCATTCACTCTTAGCCTTGTTGGTGAACCGTTTCCAAGCGTTGCCCGACAAAGTAAACAAATAAACTCGCAATTGATGGTAATAAAAAACTGTGAATATTGTTTACGTACGTGAAGTTGCTCTAAATTTCTGCCCTTCTCATAGCACGTCTGACAAATGAACTTGCAAACATAGTATCCACATAAATTATTTCCGGGTCCTTGCATCAGACACTTTATGAGAACATAGTTCAATCAAAATAATAATCAAGTATGATAATGATATCAAAACTAGAATCAAAGAGATGCGCGGATCTAGCTAGCACTCCCTCCGTTTCAAAATATAAGACGTTTTAGGTTTATGAAGAAAATGAATCTAGACTTCTTTTAGTGTGTAGATTCATCCTAAAGTTGAGTGAACCTACATACTAAAACAAGTCTAGATTCATTATCTTCACAAACCTAAAACATCATATATTTTGGAACGGATGGAGTAGTACTTACATGTAGTGGTTGAAATGTAAGATCCTATTTCCATTCACCCTTAGCCTTGTTGGTGAACCGTTTCCAAGCGTTGTCCGGCAAATTAAATGAATAAAAGGAGTTATTAATTACTTGATATCAGGAAATTTAATAAAGTTCTCGGATCTGTGAAATTAGTTAGCTCCCCGACACAAGAATAGAACAACATCTTCATAGTTCAGGAAAGTTGTAGTAGGAAACGGTCCATTAGTCCCGGTTCATGAATGATTTTCGAGAAAGAGTACTCCTTATCATTCCGACATTGAACACATGGACAACGCATAAAATTATTCTCTTTGTTTGCCTTAGCCACATCGATAAAGTTATCCATGCCCTTAATATACTCGGATTCACGTCGGTCACCATACATCCATTCCCGCTTGTTCATTTATATCATATAATTAAGTTTATCAAAAAGCATTACAAAATATCATAAATACTAAAATGACCACTTTACATCGACACATGTATTGTATCAATGACAGATGAAAGGATAAGGTTGCTAACCTCGATTGAGGAAGAAAGAAAGAGGAGAAAGCTCAAGTGTGGCTCGGGCACCTCATATCATTTTTGTTTTGTGTGAAATCAAGCGGCATCATTCACTCAAACATTTCATCGAACACCTTGCGTGTATAGGAAAAAAACTAGCACACACATCACACATCTTTCACCAAGAAAAACAAAGGAGGGAGGGAGAGGGCTGAATGCGCATTTATATGCAGGGACTCTTTGTCCCGGTTCGTGACACAAATCGGGACTAAAGGTATGCGGCATATCTTTAGTCCAGGTTTGTGACACATTTATATGCAGGGACTCTTTGTCCCGGTTCGTGACACAAACCGGGACTAAAGGTGTGCGGCATATCTTTAGTCCCGGTTTGTGTCATAAACAGTTACGAATGGTCCCTTACGAACCGGGATCAATGCACCCGCTCCCGAGCTATGCTCCGACCGCTCGAATCGTGACGAATACGAGCATTAGTCCTGGTCGGGCCCGAATGGACGATAGGCCGGTTTTCTACTAGTGGTTTAACTGACAGATTAAAACCATTCTGTAGCTAGTAATTAACCAAACCCAAATTACAATTCAGAACAACCCACGTCGAGGTATAGACACATGCACAAATTCAGATAAAAACAACCAAACTGTACGGGAAAAAACGCGTACGACCTGGAGATGGTCGGCAGTCGTGACCAGAGAGCTCCGGCCAGCGGCAACAACACCAAGCTAGTCTTTGATGGTTATTCTGCCCAGCAGTCAAGGAGTGGCAGAGACACATGATCCCGAATGTCCCCCAGCAGTGAGAGGCAAAAGGGAAAGTGCTGGTATCATGGCGGCGAAGGCTGACTGACTGGATATATTCAATCAATAGTTGAAACCATTATTTGATACCGATTTGCTTGAGTCCAAACCAAACCAGACTAGACCAAATTCACTAAGAACAAAATTCCAAATTAAACCAAATTAGATCAACCCATTAAAACCAGTCGTCCAAAGCAGCCTCTTAGTAAAACCAAACTGAAACCTAGCTAGCCTCTTAGTAGTATCTAATTACCGAGATCTACAGCAGGACATCGAGTCTTACGAAGGTCAGCCTCCATGCATGAAGAAGCGCATAGAGGACGACACCAGGCCAGTAGTAGCGAGGAGGGCGTCCGACGCTCAAAGGAGAGAGAAATCATGGGGCGAGGGACCGAGGTGGAGGTGCAAGGGGCGCCATCGCTGGGCACATCGGGGGTGGGAGAGGCACCGCAGGACCAATATATACCTAGGAAGGTGAGGAGCGTAGCCGAAGGGGAACAGGGACGTCGACGACGGCGGCAGCCGGAGGGAGCACGACATCCGGCATGGGGAAGTGGCCACCATCGTCTGGAGCAGCAACAGCGAGGGAGGCAACATGAATCGAGAGGGAAGGAAAGAGCAGATGCTAGGGTAAGGTAGAAGAGTGGGAAGGAAATACTTTTTTTTACATCAGGCCCAAGCCTTGCCCTCTCTCAATTGTGGGCCTCTTGCTAGGTGGGACTAATTGAATCAATGTATGAACACGTACGGTAACTAACTAAAATCTTACAGACCAGTTCTCGGTCGAATGGTCGTGGGCCAGTTTCAGGAAGGACGATCCAATGGCTAGAAAAGAGTCTTGCCTAGAGGCCTCAACGTGCGGGTCAATCACCAGCCTTAAGCTATAGAAAGAATATGAGTCTCTCTCCTGAAAAAAGAAATATTATATAGGTGTGACAATTTTATTAGTGGGATTTTCGGTTTTCTACTTGAACAATAATGATACTATTAAATTGTTTCATGATTTTGTGATACGTATATTGCACGTGTATATGTTGGTACGGCCGTTTGTGAACGCATGGAAGGCAACTTAGACCCCGCTCAAGGGGCCCCGCCGGAAAAGGACTAGTATGACATTAAACTCTGCGGGCCAAAGGATGCGATGTTTCATCAGCAGGGGCAAAGTTGGCTTTCGGGTGGTGGTGGAAGTAGCTGGCCGGCTTGATATTGTTCCGTTGTCATAGTAGAACTAGAGTTGTTCTGCTGTAAACATGTCAGTTGGTGTACATGTGATTCACTAGTAGAAAACAGGCCTTTCGTTCAGGCCATTAGTCCCGGCTGTGGCTGGAAACGGGACTAATGACACTGGTCGGACGGTCCAAGCCATCCAGAACCATATGTTCCGGCCCGTTAGACCCCATTAGTTCGGTGTAGCAGATGTTGGCAGTGAGCAGTGCTTGTAGGATTTGTCCATTGGCATCGCTTGGAGCATGTGTTGTCTTCAAGGTCGATGAAATAAGAAGAAGATGTGATGTGCAAGCTCAAAATGCGTCATCTATAGAAGATCTCATGTTTGAGGCTTGCCATCCTCGATGATCATGGATCGATGATGAAGAATCAAGAAAGATGTTCCATCTTGAGAAGGGCAAGATCGTCTACATCGAGCTCAAATGGAATGCTCAAGGCAAAGGTATAATCTTGATAGGTTTTTCCTTTTGCCGGTCTCACGTTGTGTGTGTGAGACCGGGTTTAGGATAGATAACCGTAATATCAAGAGGGGCTCTTGTATGAGTAATTCGGTCACATCGTTCAGAGAGAGCTCAAAACTTTGCATACTTGCATTATCGTATTTGGTTGTTATTTGGTCTTGTTCATGTGAGAATATAGAGCTTGTGGTAATCTCCATAACAATCTCTTGTTCATCAAAATCAGATCTTCCATATATATCTTGTTGCGATTTTGATTTATGCGGTTTTTCGGTTTCTCACCAAGTGAGATATCTTATATTATTCTACTTGATACTTTCTCACTTAGTGATAATTAATATTTCCATGGAGATTCGGGAAGACTGCTATGCCTCTGGTGGTGCTAGACTGCCGATTCTACGGAGATTCAGCTTCTCCAAGGATTCAGCTTCGCAACTTGTTAAGCCGCGTCACAGCTCGTCGCTTTTGTTTTGTTTTGTTTGTTGATTGCCCCTGCAAAGCTGCACTTGGTTAAGCTGACTACTCAATCTGTTGAAAACTAAAAACTACTAAGCGCCTAAATGCACCCGTAATCCCGATATCCCTATACTATGTAAAAAAAGAATCCGCTATCCATACCGTACTATCTGCATGCTTACATGTGGCTACTACCTGTGTACAGTGTGCTTTTTTTTTTGAGATTTCACACACCTTCATTTAAACAATATCAAGATTTACAGGTATGCTCAGATTTACAGGTGTGCAGTGTGCTGTGTTATTGCCAGATACAGGTCAGTTAGTGGGCTGTTGTGAGCGCCTCTGCTCCAACCAAGCCCACAGCGCCAGGCCGCAAGGCGGGCCTGTCAGCTCGGTGTTGAGCTGCTGCTGAATGCTACCAGCGGCCCAGCCAACGCTCCCAACCGGGCAGCTTTTTTTTTCAGTAATCTGGTCGATGCACAAAAACATGACAGAACTTCTGTACTAGCCTTAGCCTATACCTGCCTGCATCTTCCCATGGGAAGATTAAGAGCGTTTTCAGAAATAAAGAAGGAAAACTACAAGCAATCAGCATAAGGCATGCCAGCTGAACCGAGGAGGGTTAATAAATTTGGGGAATCAAGTCTCCTAAACAAATACATGATGATGAGGGGTTAAAATGTCTCCGTGACAACTTCTGGGGTTACAACATACTTAGACTTTAAAAGCGTGTATAAAGGACACAAAAAAACATGTTTTATGCTGCCGATTGGGCCCGCGCGGAAACAAGACTTGCAACTGACATACCCGCAAAACCGAATAGCAAAGAGGACGCCTTGTCGAAGCTAGGGATCTAGATAGGTACATGTCGGTTATGGGTGGAGGATTTAGTCTTATACTATATGGGCCTAATCCAAGATTTCTTCCCACGGATACCTCCACGTACAAGACTCAAAGGCTTGCGACTAGAATCTCTTGACCAACCTCGTCTGTGGGGCTACAAGACGGCTCGAAGACTGATGTATGTCCAACGTAGATTGAAGATCAACTAACGTGCAACACAAGATGAAGACCTATCGTAACTAGGGGAGACTTTTACACCACCTATGGCTATATATAGTGAAATACATTCATATGAAGACGACACACCAGAATCGTCCAAGTTGTACCCATTAGCCTTAGTCATAAACCCTAGATCCATCTACTCTCATCGGGTCCTGATATAAACTCATCGAGATCATCTTGTAACCACATTGTACGATCTCTCGAGCATCTTATGGACAAAGTGTTGAAGAAGTTCAATATGGAATCGTCTAAGAAGGGGTTCTTACCGATGTCCCATGGTGTACTTCATTACCTTCACTGATGATTTGAGTAGGTATGGATATATCTACTTGATAAAACATAAGTCGGAAGCCTTTAAAAAGTTCAAATAATTCCAGAATGAAGCACATAATCAACTTGGCAAGAAAATAAAGTTTCTTCGGTCAGACCGAGGAGGCGAGTACATGAGCCATGAGTTTGATGACCATCTGAAAAGTTGTGGAATAGTTCCTCAACTTACTCCGTCAGGAACGCCACAAAGGAATGGTGTTTCGGAAAGGCTGAATCGGACCTTGTTGGACATGGTACGATCAATGATGAGTCGGGTAGATCTGCCTTTATCATTTTGGGGCTATTGTCTAGAAACAGCGGCGTTCACACTAAACAGAGTACCATCAAAATCGGTAGAGAAGACACCGCATGAGATGTGGACAGGCAAAAAGCCGAGTTTGTCTTTTCTTAAGATTTGGGGTTGTGAAGCATTTGTCAAGCGACTTCAGTCGGACAAGCTTACAGCCAAGTCGGATAAGTGTATTTTCGTGGGGTATCCGAGGGAAACCTTGGGTTACTACTTCTACAACCAAGAAGAGGGCAAAGTGTTTGTCGCTCGGAACGGTGTCTTCCTTGATACTTTCTCACTTGGTTATAATCAATATTTCCACTTTTTATTGGGAAGCCCTTGTCGTCCTCTATCCAACGCAATTTGAATCGGGTCAATCGGAGTTTCCAGTCAAAAGTTATTGTCATTTGAATATTTGTCTGTCAATCTGTTTTCTGGGCCGAGCGGTAGTACCGCCCGGACGGGCCGGTACTACCGCCCGGACCTAAAACGGCCCGTTTTCTTTCTGCCTCGCTAGGTACCTAAATCCGGTACTACCGGCCGGCCCGATAGTACCGGCCGACCCATTTTTTTTCCAGATTTGCACAGATCCAGATCTAGTTTTCCTGGCCCGCGCGCTGCTCGCTCGCTGCGCCTACCTCGCGCGCTGCCCACCACGCTGGCGCGTTGACCCGCGCTCGCCCGCTTGCGCGATGCGCTGCCGCTGCTGGGCCCGCGCTGTTGCACGCGCGCGCTCGCCCGCCTGGCCCCAGCGCTGCGTTGCGCTGCTGCTGCTGCTGCTGCCACCCTGCCCCACACGCGTGCGCGCTAGCTGCCGCTGCGCTGCGCTGTGCTGCTGCGGACTCGCTGCTGCTGCGCTGGCTTGCTGCGCGCCTGCTGCCGCATGCCCCGCGCTGCTGCGCGCATACTGTGCCTGCCCCACGCGGGCCCCGCTGCTGCTTGGTGACCCACGTTGACCACCTGCCGCTGTTGCTTTTTTCTCTCCCTGGCTCGCTCTCTGCTACTGGTTCCGGTACTACCGGACCGTTCAGGAAAATCATCCCAACGGCCATATTTTGCCTATCCCTATTTATAGACTTTGTCCATTATTGTTTAGAGTTGCTTCTTCCTCCTCCTTTTGTCTAAGCTTTGCCCCCATTTGCCTTACTCTTTGAGCTTGATTTCTACTCACCCCTCCATTGATTCTTGCATATATTTGAGGGGTAGTTGGAGGAGATCTAGATCTACATTTTGACCAAACCAAAACATTTCTTTGTGAGTGTATCTTTGTGGATCTAGATTTTGGGGGATTTTGTGTCTCTCTTTGATTCCTCCTCTCTTGTTCCCCCAATAGCTTTAGTAGCTTTGTTGGAACTTGAGAGTGAGGGATTTGAGCATCTTTGTGGTGTTCTTGCCATTTGCATTTGGTGCATCGGTTTGAGTTCTCCTCAGAGGATTTGGTTTGAGTGCTCATTGGAGCTTGTCCCTCTTGGGTTCTTGGAACCCTAGACGGTTTTTTGGCCTTAGTGGCATTTGTTGAGGCCTTTTGTGGCGTTTGTTGGGAGCCTCCAATTAGGTTGTGGAGAAGTGCCCCAACCTTGTGAGAGGTTCCGGTTGCCACCGACAAGTGCACCGATAATGGAAGCGTGGATCAATCCCGTTGGGGTGAGATTCACCGGAGAATAAGGGAGGCCTTTTGTGGCGTTGGTGGTTTGATACCACCCCCTCTCCAAACGAGACGTACTCCATGTTGGGAGGAACTCGGTAAAATATCGGTGTCTCCGCGTGCCTCGGTTATCTCTATACCCGAGCTCGTTACTTATGCACTTTACATTGTGATAGCCTTCGTGCTTGAAGTAATATATACCTTGCTATCACTTTGTTGCTTGTATTGCTTAGCATAAGTTGTTGGTGCACATAGGTAAACCTCAGTTGTTCTAGGTTGTTCTTAACAAAGTAAACACTAGTTTTATTCTGCCTTTGTTGAGCCACTCTAGGAAAAGTTTTAATCGCCTATTCACCCCCCCCCCTAGGCGACATTCGTATCCTTTCATTTACCTAAAGGAACTACATATGACGAGGTTTGGAACAAGTTCAAGGAAACCAATCTTGCCTTTGTGGGATGCGTTCTGAGTGTTCTTGACAATAAGTTGTTTGATGTGTATATGCACATCAAAGATGGAAAAGAGCTCTAGGAGGCACTGAACGCTAAGTTCGGTGTAGCAGATGCTGGCAGTGAGCTATACATCATGGAGAACTTTCATGATTACAGGATGGTTAACAACCGTTCTGTAGTTGAGCAAGATCATGAGATACAGTGCTTTGCCAAGGAGCTTGAAATCCTCAAGTGTATCTTACCCGACAAGTTTGTGGCTGGGTGCATTATTGCAAAGTTGCCTTTTTTATGGAGGAACTTCACCACAACTCTCAAACATAAGAGACAGGAGATATCGGTTGAAAACCTGATAGCGTCTCTTGATGTTGAGGAGAAGGCTCGGGCTAAGGACACTGCTGAGAGAGGAGGCGAGGGTCAGTCTAGCACTTACATGGCGCAGAAGAAGACCTTCGGCAAGAACAAAGGGAACTATAAGCCCTCATTTAACAAGCCTAGAAAGACTACAACCTTCAAGAAGAAGAAGAAGCCGAACAAGGCCGAGCTATGTTGTTATTCATGTGGAGAGCTCGGCCACTTTTCCAAGGACTGCCCACAGCGGGCAGATCGCAGAGGGAAAGGTGGGAAGATTGTCAATGTCGTGACCGCTAGCAACACTGATGGGTATGGTAATTTATTTACTGTTCTTTCAGTATTTCAATCACCATGTTGGTAGATTGATACGGGTGCTAATGTTCATGTGTGTGCTGACATCTCTATGTTCACTTCTTATCAGGTCTCTCGGGATTCATACGTCCTAATGGGGAATGGATCACATGCTTCTGTTCGTGGTGTTGGCACGGTGGATCTGAAGTTTATTTCCGGAAAGATCGTGCAGCTGAGGAACGTGCGGCATGTCCCTACTATGAACAAGAATCTCGTTAGTGGCTCCCTTCTATGCAGATATGGGTTTAAGGTTGTGTTAGAGTCCAATAAAGTCGTTGTTTCGAAACATGGACAAATTATTGGTAAAGGTTATGAGTTCGGAGGCTTGTTCCGATTTTCACTTTTAGAGTTTTGTAATAAATCCGTGAATCATATTTGTGGTGATGTTAATGATGATACCAGTGTTTGGCATTCTCGTTTATGTCACATTAATTTTGGTTTGATGTCTCGGATGTCCAGTATGAGTTTAATTCCAAAATTCACTATTGCCAAAGGTTCTAAGTGCCATAGTTGTGTGCAATCAAAGCAACCTCGAAAGCCTCACAAGGATGCCGAGGAGAGAAACTTGGCACCTCTAGAACTCATACATTCTGATCTATGCGAGATGAATGGTGTGTTGACAAAAGGTGAAAAGAGATATTTCATGGCATTGATAGATGATGCTACTAAATTCTTCTATGTTTACTTGTTGCAAACTAAAGATGAGGCTTTAGACTACTTTAAAATCTATAAGGCCGAAGTTGAAAATCAACTAGAGAGAAAGATCAAGCGTCTTAGGTCAGATCGTGGTGGTGAGTATTTTCCCAAAATATTTGATGAATTCTGTCAGGAACACGGAATTATTCATGAGAGGACACCTCCCTACTCGTCCCAATCTAACGGGGTTGCCGAGAGGAAAAACCACACGCTGACTGACTTGGTGAATTCCATGTTAGCCACTGCTGGTTTATCAAAGGCATGGTGGGGGGAGGCTTTATTGACTTCATGTCATGTCCTGAATAGAGTTCCTAACAAGAATAAATAAAAGACCCCTTATGAGGAGTGGGCTGGGAGAAAACCATCACTTTTGTATCTGTGCACTTGGGGTGTTTGGCAAAGGTCAACATACCAATTCCCAAGAAACGCAAGCTCGGACCCAAGATAGTGGATAGTGTCTTTCTAGGATATGCTCCACGGAGTGTAAGCTATAGATTTCTAGTGGTTAAATCTAAGGTACCTGATATGCATGTTGATACTATAATGGAATCTCGTGATGCCACATTCTTTGAGAATATTTTTCCTATGAAAGATATGCATAACATTGGTAGAATTTCTTCTGAAATACTTCCTGAATCTAGTGCATCTATTGAGAATTCTGAACAACCACATGAGGAAGTCCTTGAGAAGGATGACGATGAACCTCTCACGAGGAGTAAGAGACAGAGGATTGAAAAATCCTTTGGTAATGATTTCATCGTGTATTTTGTGGACGATACTCCTAGATCCATTACAGAGGCATATGCATCTCCTGATACAGATGATTGGAAAGAAGCTGTCCAAAATGAGATGGACTCGATTCTTTCTGATGTAACTTGGGAATTATCAGAACGACCCTATGGTTGTAAACCAGTGGGCTATAAATGGGTGTTCAAGAAGAAGCTAAGGCCTGATGGTACTATTGAGAAGTACAAGGCGCAGCTTGTAGCTAAGGGCTACACATAGAAAGAAGGCGAAGATTACTTTGACACATATTCACCTGTCTCTAGACTGACCACCATTTGAGTACTACTGTCCCTGGCCGCCTCTTATGGTCTTCTCGTTCATCAAATGGACGTGAAGATAGCTTTCCTTAATGGAGAGTTGGAAGAGGAGATCTATATGGATCAGCCGGATGGGTTTGTGGTAAAAGGTGAAGAAAAAATGTGTGTAAGTTACTAAAATCTTTTTATGGCCTGAAACAAGCACCTAAGGAATGGCATGAGAAGTTTGACAGAACTCTACTTTCTGCTGGCTTTGTCATTAATGAGGCTGATAGGTGTGTTTACTATCGCCATGGTGGGGGCGATAGCATTATATTATGTTTGTACGTGGATGACATTTTGATATTTGGTACAAACATGAAAGTGATAAATAAAGTCAAGTCTTTCCTGTCAAAGAGTTTTGATATGAAAGATCTGGGAGAGGCTGATGTGATTCTGAACATCAAGCTTATTAAGAACGAGAATGGGATTACTTTAACGCAATCTCATTATGTTGAGAAGGTCTTGAGCCGATTTGGCTTTATTGTTGGCAGGACTTCTCCAACATCTTATGATCCCAGTTTGACATTACGAAAGAATAAGAAGGAACCAACAGATCAGCTGAAATATTCACAAGTTGTTGGTTCTCTTATGTACTTAGCAAGCGCTACAAGACCTGTTATCTCTTTTGTTGTGAGCAAGTTGAGTAGGTTCATGTCTAACCCGGGTATTGATCATTGGCATGCACTTGAGAGGGTCATGCGCTATCTATGTGGTACAATGAGCTATGAGATTCACTATTCAGGGCACCCCTGTTGTGCTTGAAGGATATAAGTGATTCGAACTGGATCTCTGACGTTGATGAACTCTACGCCACGAGAGGGTATGTGTTTAACCTTGGAGGTGGCGCGGTGTCATGGAGGTCTTGTAGACAAACAATATTGACGAGGTCAACTATGGAAGCAGAACTTACTGCTTTAGACACAGCCACTATTGAGTCAGAATGGCTGCGTGAGCTCTTGATAGACTTGCCTATGGTTGAGAAACCTGTGCCGGCAATCCTTTTGAATCGTGACAACCAAACTGTTATTGTCAAAGTGAACAATTCTAAGGATAACGTGAAGTCATCAAGACACGTGAAGAGACGTTTGAAATCTGTCAGGAAATTGAGAAACTCCAGAGTAATAACTGTTACGTATATTCAAACAGACAAAAACCTGTCAGATCCCTTTACAAAGGGACTATCACGAAATGTGATAGAAAGTGCATCGAGGGAGATGGGGTTGAGACCCATGGATGTCACACCTAGTGGTAACCCAACCTATGTGATTGGAGATCCCGTGAATTAGGACCTGGGAAGAACAAGCTAGTGGGTGGACTAAGGAGAGTATTTTGTAACCCTCTCTATGTGAAGATGCATAACTCTCATAATCTGTAAGGCAGGTTGGCAACATGCCTTAATGTGTTTATGTTGGCTTTAACTAGCAAAGATGCCGTCCTATAGGGCATTCTTGAAAGAACACACCTATATGAGCTCGACTGTAAACGTCGCGGTCTATGAGACTTGGATGATTTCTAGTAAACTCATGAAGAGACCATGGAGTATGACGCATATGCTCCAACCCGCAGGGTAGGCTACTGGCAGCCAGGTACTAGTTATGATTTTCAGTGAAATCTATTGGCACCAAACTTGCAATTCAAGGTTCGTCCATTGTTCAAGTTGTTGATAGACGTAGTTCAAGATTTTAGGCGAAAGTTCAACTTAACAGTCTCTGCTGAAACACTGGTATATAAACAAGTAGCGAGGATTGGAAATCTTCAAATGGGCATTTGAGATCTGGTGGGGGGTTGTTAGAAATAATGGGATAAATCATTAGACCCATGTGTGATTTCAGATTTTCCCTAAATCTCAAAGCCCATGTATGTGGAAGCCCATATGTGATTTGGCCCAAGTTGGTGGCAGCTCACATGTGTGTGGCAAGAGCAGTGGGAGCTAAAGTTTAATCCCACATGGGAAATTGAAGGAGAGTTGCACCACCTTATAAGGTGGAGTGTTGCACCACTTTGTAAGTGAGTGACAATAAGAGATCTACACACGCGCTCCTCCTCCGACGATGCCGCTGCTCGCATGCACGCTCGCCTCGTCTCGTCACGACGCGTGCACGCCGCGGGTTGCGGGAATCTCGCCGAGCCGAGCTTTATTTTGCTGCTCAGGAAAATGTGTGCGGTTAGACAGACGTGTCAACAGTTAGTGAATTCTCTTCACTCCAGGATCGTGGGCTATCTGTAACCGACCCGAACGTGCTCGACGTGGGCTTGGTCCACTTCGTGTCCTGTACGGGATTTCCGAGCCACTCTATATAAATGCATGTGCGGCTTCCACAACGCACGACACCAAACCAATCTATGGTTTTGCCCTCCACTCTTCTTGCGCCGCCACCGTAGTCTACTCCATCCCGCTTGCCGGCATGCACCGGCGGTCGGGAGAGCAGGTACCACTCGCCTTTGTGATCATGTATGGGAGAGGACGAATAAGGTTTTTGGGAAGCGCTCCGCGCGACTGCTCAAGTTCATCATCACGACGCGTCTTTCCGGTCGTCAAGCCGGACCTCGTGCACGTCGTCTTCAGCGTCGACTTCTTCGACAGGCTACTGCACCAATAACAACTACATTGACAACTGATCAGTACGTATACTGTCATCAGATCTGTTGTTTTACTATGGCTGTTAGTGCGTATATTCTGCTACTGTTCATGTTGATCAATACATCTAGTATGTTAGAGGTTCACGTGATTGTAGCTGCTATTGTCATGATTTATATTCTGAAATTAATCGTGGAAATTATGCCTAATAATCCAACACTACGATGATCTCTTCCATCCTCGTGGCCTACTCTGCCCTCTTGGCGTCGTGCGTGATGACCCACAAGTATAGGGGATTGCAACAGTCTTCGAGGGTAGTATTACCCAATTTATTGATTCAACACAAGGGGAGCCAAAGAATACTTGTAAGCCTTAACAACTGAGTTATCAATTCAGCTGCACCTGGAAATAGTTCTTGCTCACAAAAGTTTATCAGTAGCAATAGTTTGTAGTAGCAAACAGCAAAGCAACAACAGCAGTAAAACAAGAGCAATAGTAACAATAGCAGCAAACAGTAGAATATGAGTGCAGTAGGCATAGGGATGGATGGGCGGGCGTTGCATGAACGAGTCTAAACATGTAACTTCACGATCTAGAAAAGTGCAGATAAATAAGAATAAGCATCCAAGTACTAAACAATCATAGGCATGTGCTCCATATATAGTCATGCGTGCTCGCAATGAGAACTTGCACAACATCTTTTGTCCTGCCAGCCCGTGGCAGTGGGGCCTCTAGGGAACTACTGGCAATTAAGGTGTTCCTTTTAATAGAGCACGGAGCAAAGCATTAACACTCCGTGAACACCACAGCCACCCCCTCCGGTTGTCCCAATTTCTGTCACTTCGGGGCCTTTGGATCCGGACAATGATATGTGTACACAATTTGTAGATAAGATCACAAACAATACTATCATAATGATTCAATAATAAGTTCAGATCTGAGACATGGCACTCGGGCCCTAGTGACAAGCATTAAGCACAACAAGTTGCAACAAAGTCAAATAGCACTAATAGAGATACTACTTATAACAGACGGTGAATCAAGAGCAATAGAGGTGTTTAGGACTGTACCTCTTCTTGTTGTGGATGGTAAAATAGGAAACTTTCCATCACGAGACTTACCCATGATGAAAAGAGTGGCAGTGAACAGTAGTAGATCCAAGTGAACTTACAAATAAAGCTATGCTCCCCGGCAACGGCGCCAGAAAATAGTCTTGATGACCCACAAGTATAGGGGATCACAACAGTCTTCGAGGGTAGTATTACCCAATTTATTGATTTGACACAAGGGGAGCGAAAGAATACTTGCAAGCCTTAACAACTGAGTTGTCAATTCAGCTGCACCTGGAAATAGTTCTTGCTCACAGAAGTTTATCAGTAGCAACAATTTGTAGTAGCAAACAACACAGCAACAACAGTAGTAACACAAGAGCAATAGTAACAGTAGTAGCAAACAGTAGGATATGAGTCTGGTAGGCATAGGGATGGATAGACATGCGTTGCATGGATGAGTCTAAACATGTAACTTCAAGATCTAGGGCATTGCAGATAAATAAGAATAAGCATCCAAGTACTAAACAATCATAGGCATGTGCTCCATATATAGTCATGTGTGCTCGCAATGAGAACTTGCACAACATCTTTTGTCCTGCCAACCCATGGTAGCGGGGCCTCTAGGGAACTACTGGCAATTAAGGTGCTCCTTTTAATAGAGCATCGGGGCAAAGCATTAACACTCCATGAACACATGTGATCCTCACACCACAGCCATCCCCTCCGGTTGTCCAAATTTCCGTCACTTCGGGGCCTTTGGATCCGGACAATGATATGTGTACACAATTTGCAAATAAGATAACAAACAATACTATCATAATAATTCAATAATAAGTTCAGATCTGAGATCATGGCACTCGGGTCCTAGTGACAAGCATTAAGCACAACAAGTTGCAACAAAGTCAAATATCACTAATAGAGATACTAGGCACTATGCCCTAACAATCTTATTCGATTACATGATAGAACTCATCCAATCCCTACCTCCCCATAGCCTACAATGGGGTATTACTCACTCATGGACGAGGGAAACATGGATGGTTGATGGAGAAGCGTTGGTGATGACGATGGCGATGATCCTCTCCAAATTCCCTGTCCCGGCAGGGTGCCAGAACGGAGTTTCTGGATCCGAATCACGGCTTCTGGTGGTGACGAAGCGGCGGAACTCTTTCTGGAAAAAACGACGACCCCTCCCCCCGGTTTTTAGGTCAAGGGGTAACTTATAGGCAAAGAGGGAGCCCGAGGGGGTGCCTGGGGTGGCCGCACCCCCTAGGCGCGGGCTGGGCCCACCCGCGCCTGGTAAGGGTGTGGGCCCCCCAGACCTCCACTCCGTCTCGTCTTCTGGCTCCGTGGGTCTTCTGGTGAAATAGGATTTTTGGCATATTTTCCGGAATTTTTCCTAATAGTTGATTTTTTGCACGAAAACTAGACACCAAGGTAATTCTGCTGAAAACAACGTCAGTCCGTGTTAGTTGTATCCAAATCACACAAGTTTAGAGGACAGACAATAGCAAAAGTGTTCAGGAAAGTAGATACGTTTTGGACGTATCAGTGCGCGTCGGGTCGGCCATGTAGGCCATGATGGACGAGTGTAGGTTCTCGATGGCCGGCGCCGCATTCCTTATAGCCTTGGCCTTCTTGTGGCCAACGGGTCGACCGTCAGAGGCCACCGATGGCGCTGCTCCAGGGTCGTAGGCGGCTGCGGTCTTGGCCTTGGTGAGAGCGGTCCATGTCTCTGCCCACTTGTCACACCCCTCGAACCATGCAAAGACGTGGATGAACTTGAACTTGTTGTCATCGTTGTCCTCTCAGTAGGCGGCGATTATAACGCGCATCTACAATTATCAATAGCAACAATGTGATACAATTTCAAATGGAGGCTTTATTACTCATAGCAATGTTTACAACCGGCCTCTACATAACTATGATGCACAAGGCCGAACACTTACACAGTTTGTAACCAAAAACAGTATTGAAAATAGAAAATTTGAAGATAGCATAATGGCCTCCAACTATGACATGTCTATTCTATTCGTAGATCACGCTGCCATCCATGTCAGAAGAAAATATCCCTCGCCGTGGCCTCCAATCACGTACACCCCTCCACAAACAAGTCGCAGAACTCCATACGTTGGAGAGTAGTCCATGATCGGAGGATAGTCGTAGCTCGGAAGATAACCTTTAGAGGATAAGACACCATGTTATTAAAAATCGTGTCATTCCTACATAGCCAAAGCGACCATATAATGGCAAGCGCTCCCACCCTAAACGCAGTCCCATATTTATCCTTAATCCCATGCAACCATTTGCCAAAAACATTGGCAACCAAGGAAGGGGGAGATAAACCAGAGGCTACTTGGATGATTGACCATATAGAACGAGCAAATTTACACTGAAAGAATAAATTTCTAATTGTCTCATTATGATGACACCAAACACATTGTGAACTTCCCTGCCAATTCCTCTTAACAAAATTATCTTTAGTTAGAATTACCCCTTTACGAAGGTACCAGGAAAAGACCTTCATTTTCAGGTGTATTTTCATTTTCCAAATTTTACTATTATCATTAACTAGAATTTCTGGTTGGACCAGAGTTCTGTACAAAGAATCAACGAAAAATTTACCACTCTATAGTAATTCTCATTTGAATTCGTCCACACCCTCCGACAGCTGTACAGTGGATAGTCTCAATATTGTTCCAGGATAGTAGTCTAGGACCTATGAGACTTTGTCTGAAAGAGACATTAGGAGGGTTGGAATCCATTACCATGGAAAGCGTGTCCCCTCTATGCCTAACAATCGAATATAGGGCAGGATATTGTTCTCTAAGGGAGGTTTGGCCGAGCCATTTATCTTCCCAGAATCTAATCTAAGATCCATCCTTGATATTGAAAACACCAAAACGGAAGAAATGTTTTTTGGATTCCATAAGCCCAGCCGGGTTTTCAGACCACTTGAGATACAACTTTGGATCCAATATACTTTCTCCATAAAATGGTTTGCCAGACACCTTCTTCTATAAGAAGTTTGAACAACCATTTACCTAGGAGTGTAGTGTTTTTCACTTGCAAGTCATGTATGCCAAGTCCACCGTATTCCTTTGGTCGGCAAACCATGTTCCATTTGGCCAATATTTATTTTTCTCATTATCTCCTTGCCAAAAGAATTTTGAGCGGAAATAATCCACTTTCTTCAAGACCCCTTTCGGTATTTGAAAGGACGAGATCATATACAGTACCATGTTTGTAAGTACCGAGTTAATAAGTAAAAGTCTTCCATCAAGGGATACTAATTTGCATTTCCAACTATTAGGACGTTTTTGAAGTCTTTCCTTAACAAGTTTCCATTCAGCTCTCGTGAGACGTCGATAATGTATCGGTATTCCAAAATATTTAATAGGAAATTGCCCTTGACCACAGCCGAATAACTCAGCATATAGATGGGCATCATTGTTGGCCTCGCCAAAACAATACAAATCATTCTTATGGAATTTAATTTTCAATCCCAAGAGTTGCTCAAATGCTGATAATATTGATTTCAGATTCTTAGCTTTCTCAAGACCATGTTCCATAAATAGGATTGTATCGTCCGCATATTGAAGGATTGAGAGACCACCATCTACTAGATGGGGAACTAATCCTTCAATTTGGTCATCAGCCTTAGCCCTCTCAATAAGGATTGCCAACATTATCAGCCACTATATTAAATAGTACATGCGACAGTGGATCCCCTTGTCTTAGTCTTTTATTTGTCTGGAAGTACTTGCCTATGTCATCATTGACTTTTATAACAACACTACCACCGGATACAAAAGACTGTATGAGAGCACGCCACTCCTTCAAAAATCTTTCATACGGAGTGTTTGCTGAAGGAAAGACCAGTTAACTTTATCATATGTCTTCTCAAAGTCAATCTTGAATAGTACACCATTCAATTTCTTTCATACGGAGTGTTTGCTAAAGGAAAGACCAATTAAATTTATCATATGCCTTCTCAAAGTCAATCTTGAATAGTACACCATTCGATCTTGAATAGTATTTTGTAATGTAAGATTTTAGTTGCTCATATCCCTCAATCATACCTTCATCCTGAATTAGAGAGTGAATAAGTTTCTTCTTATACTTGACATTGGCCACAGCATGGAAGTATCGTGTATTCACATCTCCTTCAAGTATGAATTTCGCCTTAGAGCGTTGGTACCATTTGAGTTCTTTCTCGCAAATAATTCTAGCAATTTCCGCATTTGATTGCTTCTTAAGCTCAATCTTAGATGCAGTTAAAAGCCTTATTTTCGTGGAAGCCTCTAAATCATCAATAATAGACATATTTTTTCTTTTCGAAGAATATCGACTCTATGTCTGGCCTAACCACGAAAGAATTTGCGTAATACCCGCATTTTTTATTCCATTGTTGTATAGGCGTCTGACCATCCACCGGTTTTTCCCAAATATCTTTCACCAACTGATGAAAACCATCTCATTCGATCCATCCAAGTTCAAATTCTAAATTATGTTTGATTTACATGGTGGTGTTCCAACAAATAAAAGTAGTGGAGCATAATTCGACAAAGCCTCAATACGCTCTAAAGCCTAAACAGTTACCATAGGAAATTTATCTTTCCATTGGGTATCCATAAGCACTCTATCCATTTTTTCATATGTCGGTTCCGGAAGACTATTAGCCCAAGTGAACTGTCTCCCTACCATAGTAACCTCTCTTAAGTCCAAGCTGTCAATGATAGCATTGAACATGAAAGCCCAATATTCGTCAAAACGGTCCCGACTTTTTTTATGAGGGAATCTTAGCAAGTTAAAATCCCCACCTATAAGAATAGGGTATGGATTATCCTTAGCGCGATTAACCAACTCACGCAAAAAGTCATCTTTATAAACATCCTGGGCAGCCCCGTAGACAACAACTAGAGACCATGTGAAGTCATCAACCTTGTTGCGGATACGGAGTTTAATAAAAAAATATCCAACCAAACTAGCTAAGACTTTCATAGTCTCATCTCTGACGCCTAACAGGATCCCCCAGATCTACCACGAGACGGACGTGACAACCACGTAAAGTAAACTCCACCAGAAAGGCAATTGAGCTGAGCTTGTGAGAAATCACGTCTACCATCTCAGAAATGCCCCAAAAATCTATCTCTCACACAATCGGCAAAGAACAAATGTTTAGCCAAGTCCCGAAGACCTCTGATATTTGAAAACATGCCATTTATTAAGAAATAATAGTAGTTTTGGATACACGGGGCCTCTTTCGAGACCTTTGGCTCTTTGATTTCCGACCGGAGGATTTAAGCTAAAATAGTGAACTTAGCCCAATCTCATCAAAGCCCACTTCTGACACTTATCAGCTAAGTGAGAGAGCAGTTAACCATCTACCGTGTCATGCAACTCCTCCTCCTCAACTGGAAAAGATTAGGCATAATCGAGACCTTAGCAGTAACCGTTAAACGGTCAATCTCCATATGTCTAAGTACAGAACTAGAAAGATTAATTTGCGTGACAGAATTACCCATGCTAACACCCACATGTGCAAGCTTATGCATAATAACGGGGGTAGAGAACGTTGAAGCACACTTAATACCACCCACATGTGCAAGCTTATGCATAATCACATGTGCAATTCGAAGCACTCGTGTTCTTTCTTCTTCTCAGTTCCAGTTCACAACGATATTTTGTTTTGTGAATAATGTGATCTTCTCGGTGGTGTGAGCCATGCGCTCACCCAGCTAGGAAGAGTACAGGGTAGAACGTAGAACAACCGTTTGACTGCGAGGTTACCCATTAGAAGTTGCTTCAGCGATGAAGTCTGATTGTATTCAACCTGCTATTTGAATGAGGTTTTTTTCTTGGCAAAAAAAAAAAGTCATAAAACTTATGAATCCATGCACTCGTGGACACAAAATTGGTCAACTAGGTGATTTTTGACCAAAACCGGTCATAGATAAACTAATTATTTACAAGTAAAATCTTAAGCTTATATTTTTTATGCTTGCAAGTGTATAGGATGCTCACCAGGAATTTCCTGGCACCGGCTTCCGAGCTCATTGGAGCTCGTTTTTTGAACAATATAAAAATATATTTTTAAGACTCCAAAAAACTGAAAAAATCAGGCACAAACATTTTTAAGACCGACGGCGCCGGCGTCCGGTACATGAGGCACCGGTAGGAGCGGTGTTGCAGCAGGCACGGTAGGTGGAAGTAGCCCGGCGGAGGGCGGCACGAGCGGTGCAGTACCATGGCCTGCTTGTGGCGACGGAAGGAGTGTGGCAGCAAGCCCGGCCCTGAGCCTGTGCAGGTTGTGCGGCCGCACAGGCCCCCAATTGTTTTGGGCCCCATCCAAGTACATAAGCCTAGTAGGAAGCAGGCCAGAAGCTTAGAGAAGTTCTAACGCAGCTTTTTTTTTTTGCTAAAAAAGAAGTCCGATTCGATCGAACGTGGATAGAAACGCCTCCCTTAACCCACCTCTTCTCGCCCTCCTCGTTCTCTTTGTGGGTCGTTGCCGCTCTGGCCCCAATTCTAAATCAAATTGACGACAGGGTGTTGCTCTGACGTTGCGATGTGGAAGGAATTAATGGAGAGATCCCCATTTGCTGGCTTCCAACAACTTCCTTCTCAATCTGCAACAGTTAGTAGAATCCCTCTCCTTTACAACCTCGTTAGATTTTACCTGTTCTTGTAAATACAGTCTGCTCCGGCATGATTCCGTTCGGTCCTATTACTCATAAGTATGGTGCAAGGAGAGAGGGGATTGGCGGCGGAGTTTTCCCAGGACATGCCGGCGGTCAGAGCTCGGCGACAAGGGGATTCATGGCTAGCGATGGGCAGCCAGGACGAAATATGTATAAAAAATACCTCTATAGTTAATTATGTACGAGGGCCCTTTTTTTTGTCATGCACCGGGGCCCAAAATTGTCAGGGCCGGCCCTGTGTGGCAGCTGGCCCGCCGGTAGCTGGCGGCGGGAGTAGTGTTGCAGCTGGCACGACGGTAGCTGCTGGCGACGAGCGGAGTAGTGTTGCAGCAGGCGCCAACGGCAAGGAAGATGACGCAGCCAGCAGGGTGGGCGGCGGCGCGAGGAGAGTGGTGCGTCCTGCGGCGATGGAAATGGCGGCGGCGCGAGGAGAGTGGTCCGCAACTTGTTAAGCCGCGTGTCACGGCTTGTACGTCGTTTTTGTTTTGTTTTGTTTTGTTTTGTTTTGTTTGTTGATTGCCCCTGCAAAGCTGCACTTGGTTAAGCTGGCTACTCAATCTTCTGTTGAAAACTAAAAACTACTGCGCGCCTAAATGCACTCGTAATCCGATATCCCTATCCCTATGTTAAAAAAAGATCCGCTTTCCGTACCACCGTACTATCTGCATGCTTCCATGTGGCAGTGTGCTGTGTTATTGCCAGATAGAGGTCAGTTAGTGGGCTGTTGTGAGCGCCTCTGCGCCAAGCCCACAGCGCCAGGCCGCAAGGCGGGCCTGTCAGCTCGGCGTTGAGCTGCTGCTGATGGGAGACGGCGTATCCTCCGCCTGGTGGCACCAGCGGCCCAGCCCAACCCTCCCAACAGGGCAGCATTCGGATGGGCTTCAGTTTTCAGTAATCTGGTCGATGCACAAAAACATGACAAGAACTTCTGTGCTAGCCTAAAACCTGCCCCGCATCTTCCCATGGGAAGATTAAGAGCTTTTTCAGAAATAAATAAAGAAGGAAAACTACAGGCAATCAGCATAAGGCATTGCCAGCTGAACCGACGAGGGTTAATAAATTTGGGGAATCAAGTCTCCTAAACAAATACATGATGATGATGATGATGAGGGGTTAAAATGTCTCCGTGACAACTTCTCGGGTTACAACATACTTAGGCTGGTCATAGTGGTAGTATCATAATATATATGATACTAGTGTATGATACTATAGTGCATGGTATTATTTGGTAGTATCATATTAGTACTATATTTAATGATTTGTAGAATTTTAATACAAAATTGTGTACAAGATATATTTATATGAGGATTTTCTAGTTTTACGTGCTATGATATGGTGTCTACCTATGATACTCTAATCATCTCTTTCTTCATTAATTGTTGTGCCATATCAGATTTTTGCCAACATGGCATGCATGATACTAGCTATGATACTCCCACTAGAACCAGCCTTAGAGTAACGCAAGTATATTCTTAAAAACACAAACTTTAAAAGCGTGTATAAAGGACACGAAAAACATGTTTTATGCTGCCGATTGGGCCCGCGCGGAACAGAACTTGCAATCCATACCTGCAAAACCAAATAGCAAAGAGGACGCCTTGTCGAAGCTAGGGATCTAGATAGGTACATGTCGGTGATGGGTGGATTTAGTCCTAAATGATATGGGCCTAATCCAAGATTTCTGCCCACGGAGACCTCCACGTACAAGACTCAAAGGCTTGCGACCAAAATCTCTCGACCAACCTGACCTATGGGGCTAGAAGATGGCTCTCTAGATATTCTCGAAGACCGATGTATGTCCAACGTAGATTGAAGATCAACTAGCGTGCAACGCAAGATGAAGACCGATCATAACTAATGGCTATATATACTGAAATACATTCACCTGAAGAGGACACACCAGAATCGTCCAAGTTGTACCCATTAGCCTTAGTCATAAACCCTAGATTCATCTACTCTCATCGGGTTCAATTATAAACTCATCGAGATCATCTTGTAACCACATTATACAATCTCTCGAGCATCTTATGAATAAAGTCTGAGAAAAATCTACCTATTATACACACGTCTCAGGAATCCGGTTCTTCCTCGTCTTTCTCTCATAAAACTGGAGATATCGGTTTTACGAGTACATATTGCAGGATCTGTTCCGCGCGAGCTCCAAAGGCACCAGAAGATAGATTTTCACATTTTAGCGTTTTGCACAAATAAAGTGTATATGATAGCAAACATAACTAAATACTATGAATGTTTTAAAAATCACACAACACAACAATAATCCAAATTACAATAATTGTTCAACTCAAATTAAATCAATACTTCAAATCAAATAATTAAACAAATAATGAATGGTTTCTGAGGGAAAATAATTATCCAACTCACACATAAATTAATATGAAATGTAAAAGGGTGGAAATTAATGTCCATTTAACGTTTCGTTCTTTTTATTTCTTTTCTTTCATCCTTTTATTTCTTGTTTTAAAGTTTTTCATTTCAAATTTCGCGTGAATATTTTACGATAAAAGATATTCATGAACAAAAAATATGTTGATGGATTAAAAATATACATGAATTGAAAAATGCTCGTGAATTTTAAAAAATCTTCTCGAATTTTAAATATTCATGGAATTTGTTTAATGATTTTTTTTGGAATGCTGGTAATTTTGTAAAATGTTCCTAAATTTGAAAGCATGTTCGCCAGTATAAAATGTTCATAAATTTGAAAAGTGTTTGTGAAATAAAAACATTTCCATGAATTTTAAAACTATTCATGAATTTGAAATACGTGCATGAACTTTAAAATTGTTCATGGATTTGGAAATATTCACGAGTTTCAGAACTATTCATGACTTAGAAAATGTTCACACAATTGAAAAAAATTCTTATGAATTTAAAGAAAGGAGAAGAAAATCATAAAAATCATAGAATAAAACCGACTTAACCAGAAAAAACTGAAAAAAATGATCTAGAAGATTCCTAAAACCAGTGAACGAAAGCTTATATGCACCGACCCAGGAAGTGCGCCGAATAGGAATTGCCCATATTTTCTATAAAATTAGTAAATGCAAGGTAACCTAGGTTTCTAAAATCTGCTGGCCATCCCAAATAGTAAGTAGTTTAGTGAAATATTTGTACAAAAGTAGGTTAATTTGCAAGGAATAAGCCCATCAAACCTAGCACAGATTCACATTAGAGGCATCAACTATGGCCTAGCCTGATAAAAACTCAAGACAAACTCCTCTTTTGCAATCAAGTGAATCAACAAGCACGGTATTTTGTTGTTCATTTCTGGATGTATTATTGCTCATGTGTTGTCTTTTTCGAAATTTCCTTCTACACAAAGATGACCATATTAGTATAACCATCTTTATCATTGTCATCACTGTCCTATGTAGTAATTCAGGCTAATAATCCTTTGCTCTATCTCTAAGGTGTATTGAGTTTGATGCGCCATCCAGTTGTCTCTGCCCTGGTAAGCCCAAGTTATGCAGATCCGAGTCTGACAACGTCACGCGGGCCCATGTGCCCGTGGGGCTCCAGGTGGCACTCGCCGGGTATGGAGGTGGGTTTGCGACCTTCATACCCGCCTCCATACCAGTCGGCGGGTCCTAAACTCCACCATACCCGCCAACGAGAGCACAAAAATTTGATAGCAAATCAGATATTATGTATAAAATTCTGGCAGCACCTTGTTGCATTTAACAAGTTCATCATAATTCACATTAACAAATACGAATATTACAATAACAAGTACATGTCCAACAAGTTTATCATAATTAAAAGGTTTAACAAGCACATGACATATGGGCTCTACCTATCTATGATGAGTCTACGGGTTAACGAGTATGGGTTTCATACCTCCATACCCGCCTCTGTCAGACCCATTGGGTCATAGATTTTATCATTAAGAGACCCGTGAGTTTTTTCCAACCAGACCCTTCTTCATTTGATGCGGGTAGCCGGTGGGTTAACGGGTTGACAGGTACCATTGGCATCCGGACGTGTGGCCATCTTCTATACATTACATATGTATTTTTTGAAGGGATTACATACATAGTATTTGGTTACATATGTGTATGTATACCTTGTATTGTACCCGATCATATAATTATCGATTCTTGTGAATTTTGAAACGGCTCCCAGGATTAATCGATCGACTGGTTAATTAGTACTTAGTACTATTCTGCTTCTAGAAGTTGAGGACGCTGGCGTAGAAGGGAGACAAGCAGAGGCCCTCCATCCACGGACTCCGCAGCTGCGTCAGGAACGGGTCCTGCATCCACTCCAGCCCGCCGCCAGCCTGCTGCCCCCTCGCCGTCTCCAGCTGCGGCAGCCTCATCGCCGCCGGCCTCGCCACCGCCGCCACAGACACCTCCTCTTTCTTCACCCCAACAGAGCCGGCGGGGGCCTCGTGGAAGACCTCCGACGCCGAGGACGACGAGACGTCCGGCGAGCCGGCGCTGCAGTGGGACTGAGACGGCGTGGCAGAGGAAGAGCGGGCGCGTGCGAGCTCCTCCATGGCCACCCGCTGCTCCAGCTCCTTGAGCGACACCGCCTTCCGGTACACCTTGCACAGCACCACCTCCTGCTGCTCGCCCTTGCCGGCGCCGCCGTCGACGACGGCGTCGGGGAGGCGGTACTCGTTCATGACCCAGTCCGTCTTGCTCCCCCTGGGCGCGCGGCCCTGGTAGTACACCAGCGTCTTCTTGAGCCCCACGAGCCGCTTCGGGTCGGCGGCGCACCGCACGGCGCGGTCCGACCCCGTCGCCTTCCAGAACCCGCGCTCCGTCGTGCGGCTCGGCCTCCCTCCCGCGCCTTGCAGCTTCCCTCGGCCGCCGCCGTCGCGGGGCACGAAGAAGTACCACTCCCGCTCGCTGGCGATCGCGGCGAGCGCCGGCAGGTCCCAGGGGTCGTGCCGGTACAGGTGCACGGTGGGGATGATGTCGAACGGCGCCTTGACCTGCTGCTTCTTCTTGGTGACCTGCTGCTTCAGGTAGAACTCCAGCAGCTCCTCCTCCGTCGGGTGGAACCGGAACCCCGGCAGATCCAGCGACGCCGCTGCCGCCGCTCCTCCTCGCCGCTCCATTGATCGATCGGCTAACTGTATGCTCAAGTAGATTGCAGTGCTGGTTCTTGGCTGAATAATGGTGTTGGCCTGTTGGGAGGGATGAGAGGTGGCTCGGTTTGCATATATAGGCCGGCGGCGCTGAGGAAGGAGAAGGAGGGGAATGTGGTCGCTTTCTGTCCAAATAAATCAATTCCAAGTCTTGGCATGACTTTTACTGACCCAACAAATAGTGAGTGAGTGAGTGTGTGTGGACTTGGAATTCTTAATTGGTAATTTGCGTTGATTAATTGACTGCGGGTCAAGTTCGGATAACTAATTAGCGAGACAACTAGCCAGTGTGAGTGTGATAACATCCTTGTGTCGTTAACTATATTTTATTTGGAAAATGATCCACATTCCCCGGACGATTCATCGGTCGGATCGTCGCTAGCTTACGTGGGGGCCCTACCCACGAAGTTTCCTTCCCTTTCCCAACTCATCTGTACGCGTCGTCACCGCCGCCTGCCCTGCTGCTGGCCGCTGCTCCTCTCCGACGACGAGCCTTCCGTCGCCGCCGCCTGCCCTACTGCTGGCCGGAGCAACCCCCTCCCCCCCCCCCCCCGCGCGCGCCTCTACTCCTCTCGGGCGACGAGCCTTCTGCCACCGCCTACCCTGCTGCTGGCCGGAGCAACCACTCTCCCCTTCCCCCGTGCGCGCCTCTGCTTCTCTCCGGCGACGAGCTCCTTCCTCCCGCAACACGGTGGAAGAGGGAAGTTGCGCCCGTGCCCCAGCCCTCTTGGTTCTTCTCCGGCAAGTCTACTATTCCTCCTTCGCATCTAGACTACCGGCGTCGAGGACGTGAGGCCCGCTCCTCTACCTCCATGGCCTAGGGTTCCTCCATAGGCAGTCGAGCTTGCTTCCATGGGCATCTGACCTTGCTGCCACGGGCGGCCATGGTTGTTGCCAGCGGCGACCAAACTTGCTTCCAGCGGTGGCCGAGCTTGCTTCCATGGGCAGCCTTGGTCGCTGCCATAGGAGGTTGTGGTTGCTACCAGCGGCGGCCGTCCTGGCTTTTGCTACAAGTTCTCTGACAAGGTCTCCCGGCTAATTTCTTCGGCGATGTCTTTGGCAAAGTAGGTTTTTTGCTACATTAGAAGAACTCTGATGCTACAACCGTTTTGTGGTTTTGCTACAACCGTGTCAACTATTTGCTACAAGATCTTCGGCGAGAGTCACAAGCGAGTTTTTTCGACGATGTCTCGGGCGAAATTGATTTTGCTATATTAGCACAATATTTTTATTGCATGGTCTTCGGTGAGACGTTCTATTTTTTGAAACGAACTTTTTTTTTTGCTTCGAAAGCAAAAGCGGGAACATATGTAGCAAAAAGAGTTGTTTTGCAGCAAATGCGGGATTTTGGACGATTTTTGGACATGTGGCAGCAGCGGAAGCAGGACGATGTGAGCCTTCCCATCGTCCAGGGGAGCTTAGCACGGGCCATTTTAATTTGTGTAATGGCGATTAGTTTAGTGCTGAAAATATCGGGATTAATGGCAGCCTACTGCCGTGGATGTATCTTCTATACATTTTCTTCTCTCATGTTGATCAAAGAAAGTAAATTAGTACTGGTTGTAATTGTGTTTATCTGTAGTGGTTCCATGTTAAGATCCACTAAGCTTTGCTGAATGGAGTTCCCCTTTCGACAGCGTAGTGGGAGAATCATAATTGGTCAACCACCGTGGAGTTAATCCACACAGTAAATTCGACAATATCAAACATTTACTGTCGAATCAGGCATTTTTTGGAATTGTGGCAGTCCAAATAAGTTTTTTTTGGACGCTTTGAATAAGATTTAGTTTCATGTATTTCATGTCGACCTGGAATTTTAGAGGT
Organism: Avena sativa; assembly: GCA_916181665.1. Classification (NCBI taxonomy): domain Eukaryota; kingdom Viridiplantae; phylum Streptophyta; class Magnoliopsida; order Poales; family Poaceae; genus Avena; species Avena sativa. Next base: position 496,377,970 of record OV702299.1, on the reverse strand, counting down.
GGCTTGATTTTACAAACACGAGGCCAACGTAGCAATGCTACCAAGACAGTCCGCACACGTCCAATATTTGTCGCGGGGATCAGATGCCTTGGTGGCATTTCCACGTCAGCTTGATGAGTGAGCCCTTATTGTCATAATCAAGCCGGCTCTTAAATTTCGCTCAATGTAAAGAATTTATTTATAGTTTGCCCAAAGTCTGGTCCAAGTTTGTCCAAAATCTTGGTCAAAGTGGAACAACGTCCACAAATATCCCGTTCAGTTAAATTACTCTTGAATTTGCAGTAGAGTCGATATTACATAGTAAATCGCATGCGAGCTTGCGATTCGACGATCAGGATATTCTTACAAGTAATCAGATTTGGTCGACGTAGCTTTCAAGCGGGTGAGGAGAATCTTCTCTAGCCTAGCCTGCAAAGTATAAACAACGTTAGCCATTGTTGACCCGCGCTGTCAGTCAACTCCTACGCAGCCATAAAAATGGGTTCGAGGCAGCTTAGGAAAACATAAAATAGAACGGAATGCTGAGCACAAATCTTTGACCTTGTAAGTACGTATTTTCTAAAACTTGAACTAGGTCCTTAATTAAGTAGTCATCCTGCTGCTAATGACATGAAAACTATTTCGGACGCATATGCAGAATCCCAGCAATATTTCTTCGCTGCCGCCAGCAAAATTTCTACTAGTAGGTTTTAAAATACAGAATCCAGAAGGTATATGGTGTGATTAGCGAAGCCTGTTACCTCGGTCGCAGGACTCTAGCTTTGAAACGGTAAGAGGCAGCAGGTCACTGTCTGAAGAACCATCTCAAGGAAATCCACCCCAAGATTTTCAACAAATTCGTTCGTGCGTGTCCACTAGCGGCGCGAGGCCATGGATTTCCACAGGAAATTCCAAGGAGATGACACCATGACTCCATGTCACCATGGTAGTGCTCTCTTCCTCTCCTCCTCACAGATATCTCCAAAAAGGTTTATTCGTTTTCCTTCTACTACTCCATGATGATCCATACATCGGTCGCTCTGAATGCAGAAAACCGCGTTGAACTCTTCAAAGTCTTTGAAGTTATTTTTGACAAGGTTATTTTCAGAGTGGAAAATCATTGCGGGTGGTTTTGGCTGCTGCTACCGCTGGGCTGCGCCGAAAGGATGATGATAAAAATGGACTGATAAAAGTGTTGGTTCCACTTTTTAGGTACATTGCATTTGGCAACCCTGGCCGAACAGGTTTGCCCGAACTAGTAGTACATTTTGACATTATTAGAGAGAGAGAGAGAGAAAGGTGAAGAAGCTGTGCCTTCATAGGAAGCAACGCTGGAACTATCCAAGAAAACAGCTAAAAAAGAATTTTACTTAGAAAAGGTGAATTGACAACAAGGCATGGAAACTGATCTGTTTTATACGTAGAGGAACAAGTATACTTTTTTTTTTGTTATGCTATAAAATAAAATATAGGGAGTCGTGTGTATTCCAGTGTCACAAGCCACATCCATGGACCGACTTGAATTGTCTGCTGCTAGAAAACCAAGAAAAGAAGACCATAGATCCACATCACCTAGAATCTAGACCGCTTCTTCCACCTTTTCCTCAGGTCGTTGTCGACCTCTTGTCTTGAGTCAAGTCCATGGTTGCACCACCACTTCTGTTGATGCAGAAAAATGCAATGCAGCCACTCACCTGGCACCACAAATACAATAGAAGAGGGGGGAGGAAGATGGCCATGGCAGCTGCAGCATACTTTGAAACGGTCCAAGTCTTCCCGCTTACCTGTCGCCCTCATGCGTTGGCTGTGGCCTAAGTGGCCATTGGTGCTGATGATGATGATGACGACGATAATGGCTGCCTTGTTGTGGAGGAACAAGACCTGGAAAAAAGAGGTCATTAGCGACGACGCGACGACATTCTTCCAACCAGAGAAAATTTGGGACATGATAATTAAGATGCTGTGGCTTTACCTGTGCGAGTGCCAGTGTGACAACATGGCACCTGGTCTGAAGATAGGAAACAGGGACCGAAGCTTCCTCAGCTCTGCAGTTATTATCAGAGGATACATGCAATGCAGGCTCTCTATAACAATATACATCGATACTATGAAGGAGGCAAAGAAGAAATACAGTATTAGTAAATAAAACAGCTGTTTTTATTCTGGGCTGAGAGGCCGAAACTTATTCATGATCGAAAACCTAGGCCCTCGCGCATATTGAGCGCATATAGTCAGATCTCGACCCACACCGCCACTGCTTATTTATCTTTCTAGAGAGCTATACATGCAGTTCATATAGCAGGTAACCTCGGCTCAGTCGAAGCCAGAATCTCAGGTTTTTGCACAGCTAGATACTATTGCTACTACTAGCGACAGAAGACAAGGGCGCCAGTAGCCTGTCCTGATCAAGCTGAGATACGGTGCTTATTTCTTATCATCTTCATAAGACCGAAACACAAAGTTCATTCCCTTGTTGCCAGAGACATCCTCTGCTGGCACCTTTCTGGAACCAGAAGCTGCCTTCCCATCTGTCGTCCCTTTGACGGGAGTAGCTTGGACATCGATGTACCCCACAGCCATGCTCTCCTCCGAAGAAAAAGCTTCTTCCTTCTGACGCCTTTCAGCTTTTTCGTCAACGCAGTAGTAAACCTGGTAAGAGACCATTTTGTGAGATCAACTGCATTTTTTCTTGTTGGTTAGGCGCTGAATCCTCGTAGAACTAGCATTACCACACAAGTGCGGGGTGGAGACAGGATTCTGAATGAGTTAGGGCGGTTGTGAAAGTTCGTCTCCGGCACTCCTGGTACTCCTTCAGGTGTCGTGAAGTGATCCACGTCATGGCCAACCTGTTCAACACAACAGATCAACACCACAAATAAGATTGTCTGATCCAACCTTGACTGCCCCTGTTATAGGACAAATGGATTGCAAAACAGATCTTCAACATCTGCCACTGCTTACTCTTCCATGTCCACCAAACATCAGAGCATCGGAGTCCAGAACTACCCTGTACTTCCCAGGCAAGTCACATCCAACTTTGTAACTGCATGTTTTGCAAGCGGAGATGAGATTAAGCACTTAGCACATTAAGTGGAAGAAATATTGAAAGGCAAAGCTTGAAATGAATCAGTTACCCATCGTAAGTTTTATTGGGATGAAAATTGAAGACAAAAACCAAATCTCCTCTTTCAAATACAATAACCTGAAAAGGAGGTTGGATTAAGTGCATATGCCATTTTGAGACAACAATGATTCACACATTAAACGAATATGATTTTGCCTTGTTCGCTCACATAAAAAAGCACAAGCAAGTCAGAGTTGCTACTCTTAACAGTAAGAGCGGAACAAATGAGGCAACAAATGCCCTCACTAATGATTGTATAGGTAATTACCTTTTCCTTCTCATTCATGTCGCTGACAACCTGCTTTGATGATGATAGGAAGGAAAACTTCTCGTCGAGCGCATTCATTGCTTGATCAAAGGCATTCATGTACTGTTCAAATTTTATACGTTAGCTGAGAAACAAAAAGTGCTTGAATGCAGAAAAGCTGGATAAAATATGAAAACAATCGTGAAAGGGTATATTATTTATCATATGTAGACAAAAATAACTACCTCTAACCGAAAGAAGCACCTTCAAATAAAATTGAGGAAAATGCAATGCCAAGTTATATATGGATAATGTATGTATTGCACATCATTATGTGAAGAATCAAGAAATTAGTAGGTTACGACAAGCACAATTGGTCATGTACCAAGCAACTAGTAGGGGATCAGCAATTTAGGTTAGTAGGAAAGGCTTAATATAGAGTGTTAGAAGAGACAATTTAGCCCAACACATAACTTGGAACCCAGTGTAAATAACTACAACATGAGATAAAGGAAGGTCAAGATCCCAAGAGAGCTACCAGACCAAAAACTCTAAAAATATGCATAGGCATAACCTTGTATCGTAGGTGATCAGTGTCGACGAGGCTCCACTGCCGTCTGCATTTATCATAACTCCAATCGTTGCCTTCTCTTGGAAAGTCAATCCATTCTGGGTGGCCAAACTAAAAGAAAATTGCACCATTACTACGAGTTACAAATAAGGTATAAATGTTGTTGCTTAGCAGTAATTTGATAGATAGTGCTGATTTTGTACAAAAAGCTCGTCTTAATACGTAAAACATGAATAGGATAAGAAAGACTTCATAATATCTCTATCATGTTTGCATCATTTATGGAGAAACATTGGTACAAATAAAATCTTTCAAACAGGGAATATGCATCTGTATATGATGTCGGCATACATAAAAATTGGAGGATCCAACAATAAATAGAAGACTGCCATGCTGAAGAACAACAATTACTTAGAACAAAGATTAACTACCGGCACAACTAAATGATAGCGATAACATGGAAATAGCTGGGGCATACTTGGCTATCTTAGAAAACAGAGTTTAAACTTTTGCACACTGCCAATCTCCACAAAGGAACACATTTTTAAAGAAATCAAGAAAATAGATTAACCAGACACAAGTTCTGACAGATTATTATATTACCTCGTTACCCATAAAATTTAAGTAGCCATCACCTCCAAGGGCCATCGTGATGAAGTGAATCATCTGAAATATTTGTAACACAATAAGCCAAATGTACCAAAAGGGGTTGGAACACATTATCTTTTCAAGGGCTAACCAGAACTCTGAGTAAAACTATGAATATTACAATACTCATCTAGAACTAGAACCATCAAATCCGGGAGTACTTAAAATAATTGAACCTTTTGAAGTGCAATGCCACGATCAACTCCAGGTGAAGCAGGCTGCAAATCCGACATGCCAGTATACATTTCCTTGTCCATCAATAGAAATGCCATAGTCTTGTCACCAACAATAGACTGAAAAATTGTATGAAAAATAACTACTCAGTTGTTGTTTAAATAGAAGAACAGACAGCCAACGATATACAACTGCAGATCTTTGGACATGCATGCACAGTCCATAGTAGCTGGTTAGAGGTTACTATCACTAGTTGTCAGAATAGATCCATGATAGCCTCTGCTAGTGTGACATGTCATCAAGATAAGTGTTTATTTCTTAAACCTGGCTACCAGGCAAACAAAGTGCCTCACCTTAATGCTATCTTCTTAGAACAGCACCCCCACCAGGAAAAAAAGCATGCACTCATGCAAATAGGCAAAGGAAAACATACCTGATCATGGCTCTCAGCATATGCAATGCACTTTTCTGTATATCTCCTGTTAGTCAAAGTCTGCGCTATTCCACTCATTGACCATTCAAGGTCATCTTTGTTCTTCAGGTAGTCAATCCATCTATCTGGAATGGCCATAGCCAGGCGATAGTCAAACCCTACACCACCTTCCTCAACTGACCGACAAAGCACTGGCATGCCTGAAACATCTTCTGCAACAACAGTTGCTTCTGGCAAGAGTTTGTGCATCAAATGGTTCGCGAGCATCATGTAAACAACTGCATCTACATTGGTATCCAAACTGAAATACTCCTTGTAATTTCCAGTGAATGACATATTGACACCATTATGATTGTATAGCATGGATGTAACGCCGTCAAATCGGAAGCCATCAAACATGAATTCGTCCATCCAATATCTCAGATTAGAAAGAAGAAATCTTAATACCTCCCAATTTGCATAGTTGAACAGGCGGCTATCCCACAGTTTATGGTAGCCCCTGTCTCCTGTGTGGAAATAAGACTCCTCTGTGCTTTGTCCAACATCATAGCCATTGAGACCATCTGTCATGTTTTTGCTCGCATGGCTATGGACAACATCCATCAGAACACGCAACCCTAAGCTATGTGCCTTGTCAACAAGATATTTGAGGTCTTCTGGCGTGCCTGATCTGCTGCTGACTGCAAAGAAATTCGTCACATGATACCCAAAAGAAGCATAGTAGGAATGTTCCATGATTGCCATCAGCTGAACTGTGTTGTAGTTATTTGCCCTTATGCGTGGTAACACATTGTCTGCAAATTCTCTGTATGTGCTGACTGCAGGTTTTTCACCACTCATCCCAATATGAGCCTCGTAGATACGTGGAGCATCAGGCTTTCGAGGCCGTCGATGCTTAAATACATACCTGCAAAACAAACAGTATAAAGTTTACGCATTTATTTATTCATTTTTTGTCGATTTCTCTCAGATTTCTTGCTCATCATTACAATATGTCGAGCCACTATAAATATACCTTTCACTAGTTGGCGGGTCCCAGTGAACACCATCATAAGGAGCTCCGAATTTAGAGGCATCAACAGTAGCATAACGAATCCATGCAGGAATCCGGTCAACCCATACTCCATCCCCACACCTAAATCGAAATTTAACCTTGGAATTGTGAGGGATGGCAGGTTTCCCATTGACATGGGAGATATTGATTGACCAAACACCAAAACTATCCTTTGCCATCTTGTGCATAGAACCATCCCAGTTATTGAAGTCACCAACAAGCTGTGCTTCCCTACACCCATAAAGTAAAGCAGACTTGCAAGTAAATACATGAATCTACTAAAGATAGTGGGAAGTGAGTATTACCTTAAATGAAATGATCACTATTCAACTACAACCACAATCAGAAAAGGGAAAACATATTTATCTCTTCAATGCATCATGGTCTACTACAGCTGATCCATAGTTCCTTACCTTAACAGGCCAGGACATCCATAAGTGAAAACTTGAAAGAGTTATCAATTAGAGTATTTACCACTAGCTATGCCTATTACCAGACAACACAAACCATCTCATTGGAAACAAAAATTGTGAACAGTTCTTAGACAGTTTCATCAGTAGTTCATAAATTAACCCAAGACCATTACAATTAGCTGCATGACAACATTAGAACTTACACTGCAGCTGGGGCCCATTCACGGTACACAGATACATCACCTTTGGTATTGATCCCAAACTTCAAGTAGCCTACAACACATCAAAGGCCAGAAACAACAAGTTAGATTATGTCCGTACTCGTACGAACAAGTCCTTTTGTGCTGTGGATGCCACAAATAGTACCATTCGGATGCATGAACAGAAGCTAACCTTTAGCAAATTCTTCAAGGCCTCCCTCATGTTTGTCAATCGATTGTTTCTGGTCCAGATACCTTTTCATCCGATAGTCGAAGTGGTCATTGAACGCGGCCAACTTCGGATCCAGCTCATATATGGGAAGGTCGCTGAGACCATCTCCGCCTGTTGCCATGGTTTCGGTTCCTTGCGTGGTTACAGGGACAGAAAACTTGCTCTTGGCCTTGCATATATGAGCACTAGCTAGTTAGAGCGAGCGCGCGGCAGATTCAGCACAAAACAGGCAGTAGTTACGCAAGGGGTGACGTGGCGTAACTAAATTAATATCTTTTTGTCGTGCGATCTGCTGCTACATTTAATCAGAAATCATACACATTTAGATTGTTTTATAAGCAATATACGGTTAGATGCTTAGAGCAAGTGACAGATTATAACTGACCAAGCAGTAGAGATACAATAAATACTGATGTGCCTATATGAATTAACTATATCTGTCGCAATGTAGCGAATCTCTTGCTACATTTCATTAATCACAGATCACACACATTTGGATTGCATAGAAAGTGATATCCCGCTGGAATACCGCGGGAGAGAAAAAAAATATACTATATGGATCCACTTTATTAAACCTCAAATTAATTGCATAACCACCACCAAATTCCGTTTGGGGAGCGATAACACGGAGCCGTATCAGCGAATCTGGGTAAACAGAGAGGACGGGTACCTTGCGTGGCCAGGACCAGCGGAGAGAGGATGGGAGGGACGGCACGAGGACGCTGCTCAGCCGCACATTGCCGGCGCCGGCGCCACCCTGCACGCCGACCCACCGCATCAAAATGGCCGTCAGGAGATTCATCACGGCCTCACGGGCAGAAGGGAGAACGAAAAAACAAGAAAGAAGATCCGGAGCCACTGACTCACCGAGATCCCGGGGCCCGGCCGGTCAGCGGCGGGAGAAGGGCGCGGCAGGGGAGACGGCGTCGAGGTGAGGCAGAGCATCGTCGCGGCGGAGGGCGGCGGAGGGTAGTACCATTTTCCGCGGGGATCGAGACCCGGCGCGCTTTATAGCGGCCGGAGGAGGGGCGTGACGCCGGAGCCCGAACGGAACGGAAGGGAAGGCGTGATTTTTTCCTTGGCCGGTTCCGAGAGAGCAGTGGAGTGGAAGCAAATGAGGGGAGGCACGAGGACGACGGGACGGGACCGGGCGCGGATCTGTGGGCCCGAGCGGGCCGGGACGCCACGTGGACGGTCAGGTGGAGACCGTGTCGATCTGGGCTACTAGTAGTAGTAAAGGTAGGGCCTTCACGTGTCTCTCCACTTTCAGGCCTCACTTTACAAGAGAGATTCAAATTACCCTAAACAAGAGTGATACTAATTGCTAGAATTATTTAAAAATAATAATTGCTCGGATTGGTCGACATATACTAATTTTCTTAGATGGTTATTGGTCGATCTTCACCAATATTTGCGTTGCCTTTTTTACTTCGTGTCACGGAGGTGTACTCTGTTTTCTGTCGGTCTAGATCATTTTAAACTTTTGTATCCTTCTTGTCTTTGGATTCTGTACCATTGTTCGACGAAAGAAACAACAACGATGTACGGAGAGAAACAACGGCCAGTCTCGCTGTTTTGAAGCTTCTGGACAAATAACGAATGGAGACGAAATGAAAGAGGAAGAAGTTTTTCTTATGCCACGTCATCTGGTGTGGACGATCTTATCTGAACCGTTAGTTGTCAAAAGGTCCTTACAAATTTCAATTGCATTGTTGAGAGGTGCCGTCTCATTGTTGAGAGGTTTTGTCTCTCACATTTCTAAAGGATCCAAAGATTGAAAGGAAACAATCCGTCAAGTGTTGGGGCAGTGAACCCACTTATGTTCATTTTCTTTTATTTTTCATCATGAAACAAGCGATGCGCTCTTCTATGGATCAATGAGTATGAAAACGGTGAGATCTATGCAGTAGCAACAAACCAGACACCTCATCATGGAAAAATCTCTATTGTTTCTTCTGTACTTTGTAATATACAAAAGATGTTCATCTAAAAGGTTTTACTGATGATGTGGGTGCCCTTCTCGACCATGCCCGGTCAAGCCCGGTCAAGAAAACAATCACATCCTTCTAGTGTCCAAAAAATCCTCCCTCCTTTTCTCATCATTTATACCCCCCGCTCCATACGCTACATATATATACATACGGATATGCGGCAACCATGCCAAGCAATTTAGCACTATCATATATTCACTGCTTCAAGATTAATAGTAAGTTTTGTTTGGCTCGATTCGTTTTGTTTGGTTAGTCATCATTTCTCATTAAAAATGAAAAGATGCCTTGATCGTATTTGAATTGAACCGACTCAAAAGAGAAAAATTGTTCACACAAAAAACAAACTAACAAACAATGCCAACAATTTTTTGTTATGTTTAGTTTGCTTTGTACTTCTCGTAAGCATTCACAAGAGATTCGGGTCCTTTTCGCAAATAAAATTTAGAGTAGGGACTCAAAGGGCATTTCACTTGCTAATGTTAGAAGTAATGGGCTTGGCCCATCTATTTCCTGGTGAGAAGAAATCAAGGGAGTAGGGCATGTGGGAGTTTACTTGGTCGCGCATTTCCCTCAAAAAAAAGTTGGTCTCACATCATCGATGCATAAATATAGAGGCAACTTTATAATGTGACCTCACATTAACGCGGACTGTTGTCTCTCGGGTGCTACACAGCCGGATACTTGGAAAAATAAAAAAATAAAAAGGTTTAAAAAATTGGATTTTTTTTTTGGAAATCAAAGATGACCAGCGTATAAAAATATTTGAAAATAAAATGATTCGCATGGTCTTCAGAAAAAAACAAAAATATGACAAATCAAAGGCGAATAGTACCTGGTCATGGGGCGTTTCGAATTTGTTTTTTTATCCAGGATGCAATGAAAGTAATTTTCTAGGGAAATATTTTTATACAAGTAGCATATCTGGTCATCTTTGATTTCCAAAAAGTTTGATTATTTTAGCATTTTTAATTATTTTTTAATTTTTTAATGTATGGGGGTGTGTAGCACCCAAGAGCCACACTGTAATTCTCGACCTCACATGTACTACTTACATGAGATGGCAAGAGTAATTAAGCAATGTTATTGTACACCACAAGTGTATGCCCGCCCTCTTGCATCTCACATTGAATTGTGTGTGACTTGTGACTTAATTTGCGACCATAGCATAAAATCACAATTACTTTTTGTTGTATAGTATTCAAACCATTTTTTTATCATGCACGAACTGGTGATGTATAAACACCTGCATTCGCAAAGTACCTACATTTATGATTTATGAGGTCTTATGGGGTGGAGACTTCCCAAGAGGCGTTCCGTGGGATATAGGTGGACCTTGTTGTGTGGATGTCGCGCTGAACATATACCAATAGTAAGGTTACGAGGTCATGAGTGGTGGAGATATAACAATAGTAGTCCCTAGATTATATGTCGATCGTGTTGTGTGGGAATTATCGATTTGAGATCAATAAAAAGGGAGACATTCCTCTCTATACAACACACAATGAAACAGATCCGTAAATGATCCTCTCCCTATAATGCAGAACGTATGGAATTAGTATTTGACTTTTCTTGGAGAACAAGAACCTAGCTAGGGGATAAATTTTCTTCAAAGTGCTTCACACATCCAATCTTATTTTTCTCGACTACATCAACCGCCTTCTGCATGAACTCTTCCATGTCTATGGATAAATCCATCACCACCTCTTCCCATGCATCACCATTATAGGAAAACCAACTTTCTGATGGTCATTTTATATGCAATTTTTTTTCCTTAATCGAGATAATGGAACTAGGGTTATCTTAATGGTTAATGTACTACCAGATTACACCTACAAGATTGGCAAGATGGCTTTGCATATGTATCTCCACTATCTAATTTTTTTTGCTTACTATATAATTATATTAGTGCCAAAGCTTGCATATTTTCCAAATCTCAACACCTCATACATTCGAGAATATTGTATTAGTTATGTTGAATTAACTATCAGGATATATAGATAATAACATAGGCACGCAAACACCCACACACACATTTAAACGTCTGGCAAAACTCCAAATGAGTGTGATTTTATTATTTTTAGCATTGTTTAGATATCGACATAGTTGAATTTAGAAAAATGTATCAAACTAATATTTGAGAAGTTAGCATAGTTTCCACAACAAAATAGAGTACTACTTTAGCATTACCTTATATGTAATATATATGATTGAGTTTTGCAACAACAAACACACATTTTCATTTTGATATTACCAATGCATTTATGTGATTAATTTTGTGTGTATAGTTAGAAAAAGGTAGTCGTAAGATTGCGCAATAAAAATTATACCAACTAAAAGAGCTCACTAGGATTCAATGATATTGAGTTGTAAATAAGTAAAAATGTTTAATATAAATATGTGAGATCCATTTAAAAGTTGTAGAACTGTCTCTATCATTATTATCGCCTTTGATTTGTCTCTCTAACTTTTCTATGACTAGCATTACCTACACTAGTTAGCTTAAATTGTAAAAGCATGAGTACCCACCATCTCTATAAGGTTGGGACTGTCCACCATCTCTGAATCAGTTTTGCCGATATGTGCAACTGATATTTGGTTATGTACAAACTTAACAATGTATGATTTTGGTTGAAGGTACAAATATTAGAGGACAACTGATATGTTAGAATTTCATGTCAAGGCATTGTCTTACATCAAAAAGAGACATGTTCTCTAGCTTCGTCTCCCGGAGACAAACAATACTCGCCGCTTCGAGGTTACTATGTTTCAGCACCGCAAGTCGTTGTGCCCTGGAATTAAGGCCGCGGGGTTTCCACGAATAGATCTTCGGTAGGCAATTCATCGAAAGATGCTACGAAGGTCCACACTCCAGTGCGTAGATCTACACGACCGCGGTCATCTCACAACAACTTTAGATTCACGTTAGATTCACAGAAGGCAGAGAACTTTTGGAAAAAGTTCAAAATAAACCTTCAATTTGTAGAGGAAAGCTAAATTGAACGCTCAACTCCTGATCCTCGAAATCAGCACTCTGAATTTTGTAATCCTGGTCTATTTAAACCTTGGGACAGTTTTAGGTGGGATTCATGCTCACGTGGCAAGTTGGACCCTGAGATGGTTGACTGTGCAGTTGGACCCACGTGTCATATATATCTTCTACGTCCAGCCTTTTTCTTCTCAGGTTAATTTCCCTTCTAATACGGTATAGGCTACCAAAAGTGTTGCCTAAATCCTAGCTCTTTGCAAAATCGAACGCCAACCCACCAGATAATTTTCTTCGAATGGTTTGGCCCATCAATTTCCAGGATTCAAAGTTTGAAGTTCTATTTAGTTTGGACTTTTTTCAAAACTTTTTTCATAGCAACAACTTGGGCGTGGCTTTCTTCCAAAATGATACACATACGGGATTAGAAGAATAATCAAATATTTCCACATAGGCTAGCAGTATACTTAGTTCACTGAAGCTCGGAGGAGGATGCTCCAGGGAATAACAAGCAATCTTGGAATACACTTAGTTTCACTGATGTTAAGTGCATGCTCTAGAGATTATAATAATTAATGATCAAGGTGTTGGAATTATGCCCTAGAGGCAATAATAAAGATGTTATTATTATAATTCTTGTTCATGATAATGTTTATATTCCATGCTAGAATTGTATTAAGCGGAAACTTTAATACTTGTGTGGTTTGTGAACAACACCGTGTCCCTAGTACGCCTCTATGGACTAGCTCATTGATTAATGATGGTTAAGGTTTCCTAACCATGGACATGAGTTGTCGATTAATAATGAGATCATATCATTGGGAGAATGATATGATGGACAGACCCAAACTAAGCGAAGCAATTAGATCGTGTCATCGTGTTCATCTTTGCGAAGCTTTTCTTATGTCAAATATTGTATTCCTTAGACCATGAGATAATACAACTCCCTGGTATCGGAAGAAATCTTTGAGGTCATCAAACGTCATCCTATGAGAGGGTGATCATAAAGGTGTCTCTCAGGTGATCGGAAAGTATCTGTTGGGTTGTATGTATCAAGATGGGATTTTTCCCTCCCAAGTCGGAGAGATATACTTCGGGCCCATTTGGTAATCGATATCAACACCGCTTGCAAGCATGTGGTTAAGGAGTTAATCACAAAGTGATATCGGATTACGGAACGAGTAAATTACTTGCTGTGAACGAGATTGAACTAGGTATGACGGTACCGACGATCAAATCTCGGGCAAGTAAAATATCGCGAGACAAAGGGAATATATATATGGGATTGATTGAATCCTGGCATCGTGGTTCATCCGATATGATCATCGATGAATGTGTGGGAGTCAATATGAGTTTCCAGACCCCGCTGTTGATTATTGATAGAAGATCATGTCCGCATGTTCACGAACCCGAAAGGTCACACACTTAACGTGTCTCGACGCTAGGATAGATTGGATAATTGGTTTATGAGTTTTTGTTCGGAGTCTCGGATGGGATCCGGGGCATCACGAGAGGTTCCGGAAGGGTCCGGAGAATAATATTCATATAAGGTAGTGCAGTTTTTGGAGTACGGAATTGTTCTGGGTTAATCGGTATTGTACCGGAAGCTTCTAGAACCTTCCGGAAGGGGGCCAACGTGGTCCCACCTGTCGGGAGGGGGCATGGGCCTATGAGGGAGTACCCTGGCCGCATTGGGCCAGGGTCACAAGGCCCCATAGGGCCCAGCCGGCCAAACAAGGGATAAACCCTAATTGGAGCTTCTAGAAGGGGGGGTTCCTTGCCCCCCACTCCTCCCTCCTTTGGCCGCCGGCCTTGGGCTTGGGGGAGGGGTTAGGGCTGGCGCCCACCCCTCTATATATAGAGGGCTGGGGCGCACCACCCCCCACACCTTCCCCTCAAGCCTAGTCGCCATGCTGCCCTCCTCTCTCTCTCCCTCCCGACTGCGTGTAGGTGAAGCCCTGCTGCAGAAACTCTCCACCACTTGCACCGTGCCGTCGCGTTGTAGATCCAATCCATCTCTCCACCATACTTGTTGGACCGAGGAAGGAGGAGACGTCGAGGTGCTGCACGTGTGCATCTCCCGGAGGCATCGCCACTTGCGGTGCTAGATCGGATCGGATCGCGAGGAGGAGAAGCGAGTACGACTACATCACCCACGTTTCGACGAACGTTCCGCTGTGCGAATCTTCAAGGGTATGCAGATCTAATCCAATCTCTCTCATTGTTTGCATCTCCTAGATTAGATCTTGGCTTCCCTCTGTTCGCATCCGTAGAAAATTTTGATTTACTATGCCGTGAAACCCTTCAGTGGTATCAGAGCTAGATCTATGCGTAGATGTGTTTCACGAGTAGAACGCAACATGGTTGTTGCGGGCGTTGATGTTTTCTGTTGCAAGCCTCTTGTTTGTGTTCTTCTTATGACGCGGGATAGTGAGATTGAAGCGGTCCAGGCCAACCTTACGCGACGTCGTTCGCGAGACCGGCTCCGCACTTGACGTGTGGCTTGTTCCACACATGCGGCTGGTGGATGCCAGTTTCTCTCACTATAGTTGTCATGGGATTTACACCGGAGTTTGGCAACCATAATATCACCGTTGTGGCTTTCCGTAGGTAAGAATCGTTCTTAGCATGCTACTCCTATAAGCCACGTAAAACATGCAACAACAAAGTAGAGGTGTCTAACTTGTTTTTGCAGGGAGTGTTTTCTGTGATATGGTATGGCCCAAGATGTGATGTGTATAATGTATGCGATGATCATGTTTTGTAATGTTTCACGACTTGCATGTCGATGAGTACACAACCGGCAGGAGCCATATGGTTGTCTTTATAATTGTGTATGACCTGTGTGTCAACTTTTTATACGCCATGTAATAGTTTCACTTTATCGCTAAGTAGTTAGCAATAGTTGTAGTTGCTATTCGTGGTGGAGGCAATCATGGTGGAGTGATGGAGATCATGCCGGCACGCACAATATGGAGATCATTGCGCGAAGATTGGCTATACCATGTCACATAAAGTTATATGCATGTGATGTTTATCCTTTTATGTATCTTATTATGCTTAGATCGCGACGGTAGCATTATAAGATGATTTCTCACTTAAAGATCAAGATAAAAACTGTGTTCTCCCTAAGTATGCACCGTTGCGAAAGTTCGTCGTGTCCAAGCATCACGTGATGATCGGGTGCTATAGACTCTACGTTCACATACAACGGGTGCAAGCCAGTTTTGCACACGCAGAATTACTTGGGTCTAACTTGACGAGCCTAGCATGTACAGACATGGCCTCGGAACAGATGAACCGAAAGGTTAAACATGAGTCATATGAATGATATGATCGACACTTTGTTGTCCACCATTAAAACCACATCTCTTCTCGTGAAGATCGGATTAGGTGTGGAGAATTTGGATCGTGTTCACTAAACAACTTGAGGGATGTTGAATTTAGTGGGAGTTCATCTAGTAATTTGATTAAAAGTTGAACTAGTTATCATGAACATAGTCTAATTTGTACTTGCAAATATTGTAGATCAAATGTCTAAGTCCAACTTCAACTTCAACGTTTTTGCTGAGAAGGAAAAGCTTAAAAACAATGGGTCTAACTTCACCAACTGGTTCCGCAATCTGAGAATCATTCTCTCTGGCGGTCAAAAGGACTATGTCCTTGAGAATGCTTTAGGTGACGCCCCTGCTGCTACTGCGCCGGCTGATGAGAAAGCTGTCTATCAGTCGCGCAAAGATGATTATGGTGTGATTAAGAGCACCATGTTGTTTGCTATGGAATCGGACCTTCAAAATCATTTTGAAGACTATCCCGGGCCCTTTGAGATTCTCGAGGAGCTGAAAACCATGTTTCAGACTCAGGCCCATTCTGAGAGATATGAGATCTCTGAGAAGGTCTTTAACTGCAAGATGGAGGAAGGGAGTTCCGTTAGTGAGCACGCCATTAAGATGTCGGGCTACACTCAACGCCTTGAGCAACTGGACTGCAAGATTCCAGAGGAGCTCAAGATTGACAGGGTTCTGCAATCACTCCCTCCCAGCTACAAAAGTTTTGTAGTGACTCACAATCAGATTGGTTCCACTGATACGATCACCGAGCTCTTCGCAAAGCTGAAGGCTGCGGAGGTGGACATCAAAAAGGATAATCATGTGTTGATGGTCAACAAGTCCCCCACTTTCAAGAAAGGTAAGGGTGCAAAGAAGCCCTTCAAGAAAGGCGGCGGCAAGCGCGTTGCCCCTGCTGAGAAGAAGCTCAGGTCTGGTCCTAAGCCGGACACTGAGTGCTTCTATTGCAAGGACAAGGGTCACTAGAAGCGCAACTGTCCGAAGTACTTAGCGGACAAGAAGGCTGGCACCATCAAAGGTATATTTGATATACATGTTATTGATGTTTTCCTTACTAGCCCTCGTTGTAGTGCTTGGGTATTTGATACTGGTTCAGTTGCTAATATTTGTAACTCGAAACAGGAGCTACGGAATATACGGCGGCTTGCGAGGGATGAGGTGACGATGCGCGTAGGCAACGGATCAAGAGTTGATGTGATGGCCGTCGGCACCCTCTCCTTAGTTTTACCTTCGGGATTAGTTTTAAACCTCAATAAATGTTATTATGTGCCTGCGTTGAGCATGAACATTATTTCTAGATCTTGTTTATTGCAAGACGGTTATTCATTTAAATCGGAGAATAATGGTTGTTCTATTTATATGAGTAACATCTTTTATGGTCATGCACCTATTGTGAATGGTTTATTTCTTCTAAATCTCGAAAGGGATGAAACACACATCCATAACATTGAGGATAAGAGATGCAAAGTAGATAGTGATAATACTACTTATTTGTGGCACTGTCGTCTAGGTCATATTGGTGTAAAACGCATGAAGAAACTCCATTCTGATGGACTTTTGGAGTCTCTTGATTTTGAATCATTTGACACATGTGAACCATGCCTCATGGGCAAGATGATCAAAACCCCGTTCTCTGGTATGATGGAGCGAGCAACGGACTTGTTGGAAATCATACATACCGATGTATGCGGACCGATGAGTGTTTTGACGCGCGGTGGATATCGCTATTTTGTCACTTTTACCGATGACTTAAGTAGATATGGGTATATCTATTTAATGAAACATAAATCTGAAACAATTGAAAAGTTCAAGGAATTTCAGAATGAAGTGGAGAACCATCGTAACAGAAAGATTAAGTTTCTACGATCCGATCGTGGAGGTGAATATTTGAGTTATGATTTTCTCACGCATCTTAAAGCAAGCGGAATCGTTTCGCAACTCACGCCACCCGGAACACCACAGCGCAATGGTGTGTCTGAACGCCAGAACCGAACCCTATTAGATATGGTCCGGTCGATGATGTCTCTTACTGATTTGCCGTTATCATTTTGGGGTTATGCATTAGAAACCGCTGCATTCACTTTAAATAGGGCTCCATCTAAATCCGTTGAGACGACACCGTATGAACTGTGGTTTGGTGCTAAACCTAAGTTGTCGTTTCTTAAAGTTTGGGGATGCAAAGCTTACGTCAAGAAGTTGATGCCGGACAAGCTCGAACCCAAAGCGGAGAAATGCGTCTTTATAGGATACCCTAAGGAAACTATTGGGTATACCTTCTATCACAGAACCGAAGGCAAAGTGTTTGTCGCAAAGAACGGTTCCTTTCTTGAGAAGGAGTTTCTCTCGAAAGAAGTGAGTGGGAGGAAAGTAGAGCTAGACGAGGTTATTGAACCTTCTCTTGAGTTGGAGAGTAGCGCAGCACCTGAAATTGTTCCAGTGCCGCCTGCACCAACAATAGAGGAAGCTAATGACAAGGATCATGAAGCTTCAGACGATGCTGCTACTGAACGTCGCAGGTCGACAAGGTCGTGTGCCCCTCCTAAGTGGTACGGCAACCCTGTCTTGACTGTCTTGTTAGTAGAAGACAGTGAACCTATGAACTATGAGGAAGCGATGATGAGCCCAGACTCTGAGAAATGGCTAGAAGCCATGAAATCCGAATTGGGATCCATGAGCGAAAACCAAGTATGGACTTTGGTGGACCCTCCTAGCGACCGAAAGGCCGTTGAGTGCAAATGGATCTTCAAGAAGAAAACGGACGCGGATGGTAATGTTACCGTCTATAAACCACGGCTTGTCGCGAAAGGTTTTCGACAAGTTCAAGGTGTTGACTACGATGAGACTTTCTCTCCCGTAGCGATGTTTAAGTCCATTCGGATTTTATTAGCAATTGTTGTGTTTCATGATTATGAGATATGGCAGATGGATGTCAAGACTGCGTTCCTCAATGGCAACATTGATGAAGAGTTGTATATGATGCAACCCGAAGGTTTTGTCGATCCTAAGGATGCTGATAAAGTATGCAAACTTCAGCGTTCTATTTATGGACTGAAGCAAGCATCTCGGAGTTGGAACTTTCGTTTTGATCAAGTGATCAAGAGCTTTGGATTTGTTCCAAATTGCTACGAAGCTTGTATCTACAAGAAAGTGAGTGGGAGCTCGGTGACATTTCTGGTACAATATGTGGATGACATATTGATTATTGGAAATGACATTAACATGCTTAACGATGTGAAGAGTTATTTGAACAAGTGTTTTTCAATGAAAGACCTAGGTGAAGCTGCTTATATATTGGGCATCAAAATCTATAGAGATAGACAAAGACGCCTGATAGCTTTAAGCCAGAGTACATACCTAGACAAAGTTCTGAAAAGGTTCAGAATGGATAAGGCAAAGAAAGGTTCAGTGCCTATGTTGTTAGGTAAGATATTGAGCAAGGCTCAGTGTCCAGCTACGGTAAATGATAGGGAAGCTATGAGCAAAGTGCCTTATGCCTCGGCCATAGGTTCTATCATGTATGACATGCTGTGTACTAGACCGGATGTGTCCAATGCTCTTAGTTTGACGAGCAGATATCAAAGTGATCCAGGAGTGGAACACTGGACAGCCGTGAAGAACATCCTAAAGTACCTAAATAGGACTAAAGAAATGTTCTTAGTCTATGGGGGTGATGAACGGCTCGTTGTAAAAGGTTACATCGACGCTAGTTTCGACACCGACAAGGATGATTCTAAATCTCAGACAGGATACGTGTATATTTTGAATGGAGGAGCTGTGAGCTGGAGAAGCTTCAAGCAAAGCGTGGTCGCGGGATCTACAGTAGAAGCGGAATACATGGCTGCTGCAGAAGCGTCAAGTGAAGGAGTTTGGATCAGGAACTTCATCACTGAGCTTGGCGTGGTTCCAAGTGCATTGGACTCACTGGAGATATTGTGTGACAACACTGGAGCCATAGCACTTGCTAAGGAACCAAGATATCATCCAAAGACCAAGCATGTCAACCGCAAGTTTCATATAATCCGAGATTATATAGCAGATGAAGATCTGAAGATTAGCAAAGTACATACAGATCTGAATGTCGCAGATCCATTGACTAAACCTCTTCCACGTGTAAAACATGATCAGCACCTCAATGCCATGGGTGTGAGATTGTTGCCAAATGTAAACTAGATTATTGACTCTAGTGCAAGTGGGAGACTGTTGGAATTATTCCCTAGAGGCAATAATAAAGATGTTATTATTATAATTCTTATTCATGATAATGTTTATATTCCATGCTAGAATTGTATTAAGCGGAAACTTTAATACTTGTGTGGTTTGTGAACAACACCGTGTCCCTAGTACGCCTATATGGACTAGCTCATTGATTAATGATGGTTAAGGTTTCCTAACCATGGACATGAGTTATCGATTAATAATGAGATCATATCATTGGGAGAATGATATGATGGACAGACCCAAACTAAGCGAAGCAATTAGATCGTGTCATCGTGTTCATCTTTGCGAAGCTTTTCTTATGTCAAATATTGTATTCCTTAGACCATGAGATAATACAACTCCCTGGTATCGGAAGAAAGCTTTGAGGTCATCAAACGTCATCCTATGAGAGGGTGATCATAAAGGTGTCTCTCAGGTGATCGGAAAGTATCTGTTGGGTTGTATGTATCAAGATGGGATTTGTCCCTCCCAAGTCGGAGAGATATACTTCGGGCCCACTCGGTAATCGATATCAACACCGCTTGCAAGCATGTGGTTAAGGAGTTAATCACAAAGTGATATCGGATTACGGAACGAGTAAAGTACTTGTCGTGAACGAGATTGAACTAGGTATGACGGTACCGACGATCAAATCTTGGGCAAGTAAAATATCGCGAGACAAAGGGAATATATATATGGGATTGATTGAATCCTGGCATCGTGGTTCATCCGATATGATCATCGATGAATGTGTGGGAGTCAATATGGGTTTCTAGACCCCGTTGTTGATTATTGATAGAAGATCATGTCCGTATGTTCTCGAACCCGAAGGGTCACACACTTAACGTGTCTCGACGCTAGGATAGATTGGATAATTGGTTTATGAGTTTTTGTTTGGAGTCTCGGATGGGATCCGGGGCATCACGAGAGGTTCCGGAATGGTCCGGAGAATAAGATTCATATAAGGCAGTGCAGTTTTTGGAGTACGGAATTGTTCCGGGTTAATCGGTATTGTACCAAAAGCTTCTAGAACCTTCCGGAAGGGGGCCAACGTGGTCCCACCTGTCGGGAGGGGGCATGGGCCTATGAGGGAGTACCCTGGCCGCATTGGGTCAGGGGCACAAGGCCCCATAGGGCCCAGCCGGCCAAACAAGGGATAAACCCTAATTGGAGCTTCTAGAAGGGGGGGTTCCTTGCCCCCCACTCCTCCCTCCTTTGGCCGCCGGCCTTGGGCTTGGGGGAGGGGCTAGGGCTGGCGCCCACCCCTCTATATATAGAGGGCTGGGGCGCACCCCCCCCCCACACCTTCCCCTCAAGCCTAGTCGCCCTGCTGCCCTCCTCTCTCTCTTCCTCCCGACTGCGTGTAGGCGAAGCCCTGCTGCAGAAACTCTCGACCACTTGCACCGCGCCGTCGCGTTGTATCCAATCCGTCTCTCCACCATACTTGCTCGACCGAGGAAGGAGGAGACGTCGAGGTGCTGCACGTGTGCATCTCCCGGAGGCATCGCCACTTGCGGTGCTAGATCGGATCGGATCGCGAGGAGGAGAAGCGAGTACGACTACATCACCCACGTTCCGACGAACGTTCCGCTGTGCGAATCTTCAAGGGTACGAAGATCTAATCCAATCTCTCTCGTTGTTTGCATCTCCTAGATTAGATCTTGGCTTCCCTCTGTTCGCATCCGTAAAAAATTTTGATTTACTATGCCGCAAACCCTTCACGAGGCCCTGCATCTGTCAACAGGCACAACCTGGGGACCATGCTCGATCTGTATCCATCGCCAGCAAGAAAACAATCTGGGGACAAAAGAGCAACGACCACGACTTATTTTTTTGGACCATGTCGGAGATTGGGAGCAAGGGTCAAACAAAAAAATTCTAGCAACTTTTTTATTTAGATTGATGGATGCGTGCACCTCTCTACGTCATCAGTGTATGTGTATCGACGTTTAAAACACACAGGTTTAGAATTAGAAATCTTAAAGCACTACCTGGAGGACCGTTCTGTGGCGCAGCATCTTCTGCAGCACCTCGGCCGGTCGGCGCAGCCGCAGCACGTCGACCGGCGGATGCGGTGTCCTGATCAGCACGTCGGTCGGCCGACGGCACTACCATCTCTAACCCTATTGTCGTCGTCCTGACGCTGACTGCTAGAAGCAATGGCACCATCGTGGTGCTTTTCTTTTCCCTTCCTAGAAATCTTGTTGCTCTTGTCCCGCCGTTGCTACATTCACTTCCGCCGCCGGCCAGGGTCACACAACGAGCCGCCAAATGGCTCCAAGAGACAGGGAAAAGTGGAAAACCTAAGAGCAGCTCTACCGGAGCCCGTAAAACCGCAGAAATTGTAAATAAACCGCTAGTTTACGGTTTTTGGAAAACATTCGTTCTAGCGGAACCTGTAAAAGCCTAAAAACTGTAAAATAAAATTACAGTTCGCGGAGAAACCCGTCTCCCGAATCCTGAATTCCCAGTGCGAGAGGCCGACCTGAACCAGCTCTGTATCGTACTCCAACTTTGGGCGCGAGGGACATTTCACTTTTCCTTCTCCCGCATGCGCCGCAGTCGCGGCCCCCGGCCTCCGTCCCCCTCCACCCCTACCCCCACCCAGTTTTCCGCCGCCGATGCTGAAAGCCATGGCCCCCAGCGTAGTGACTTTTACATACACCAATACAGGATATCCTACGATTTGGACTACTCAAATTCTAGTTTGTCCTTTCAAAACAGGAAAGAAAAAAGGGTGTAACTGTTGTAAATAGAAAGATAATTTCATAAGAGATCCCACGTCTTTGTGCATTGCACACAACATAAATAATACAGACAGGAAGATGCTGCGATATATGAACACGTAAAAAAGAAAGAACAGAGAAGAGAGAGGAGATCTCGCAGCGGTGGCACAAATCCATCTAGGTTTTCATTCCCCTTGCCGGTGATGCCTTCGTTCCACTCTGCCTACGATGGAATTGGGGCCTTGGAAGCATGGTGGACCACGGCGTCTCGCCGGTAGGAGGATTTTCATTCTTTGTTTAGCCTGTTTTTGTATCTTTTTCAAGATAATAAGGCGACGGCTATATCCTGAAGTCACAATAAGGTCCTCCCTGCTCTATCCTTGCTCTGGTGCTGCGTCTAGCATTGTCGGAGGGCGAGTGGAGTCATGTGTCTGGCGGATCTCCTGAGATCCGGTCGGTTTTCATATTCATTGGTGTGCGTTCAGGTCAGTCTGTTCTGATCTACAGTTTTCATCATTGGTGATGGTTGCTGCTCTAACCCGCTGGTTTTTTTGGGTCTTAGCACGATGACTTTCCATCTATCTAGTACATCAAGCTCTACTATGACAAGTTTTGCCCGGCTCCAGTGAAGGAGGGGCGAGGACGACGCCATGCCTTCGGTTCATGTTGGTGTTTGTAATTGTCATTGGGTGGTCCATGCATCTATATATAATTTATATTACTTTTACACCTCTTTATAATGTTGTTGATGATTATTAATTGATTAGTGGATTTTTCGCAAAAAGGGGATATATTGCTTCAATTCTTACCCTTTTTTTATCAAGTGACAAGTGTATCATCTCATATAAATTGTAGGCATTGATGCCTCTATAGCGCAATAACAATCTCCGATGGGCATAAACAACAATCAAAGTTCCTCTTTTAAATAACAACAACAGTGACATGATTGTTATTGCGTCTCTCTCAAATATTGGTGCCTGGAACTGAGGAAGGTCTAAGTCACCAGTCAACTGATGATTGGTTTGGCTCACCTTCATTTTGTTCTTAGTACAAACTCGCCAAAGAAACTAAGAGTTTCAAAGCAGAACTGGCTCCTAATCTTTGTATTGTGCCTCTTCGTACTCCATCACCGTCGTCGACGGAACTGTGTCTCCTCCGTGCCTCTGCTCCTGAGCCTGCATCACCGCGCTTCTCCTGGGCTACCCCCTTCCCATGGAGTCCGCCTAGGAATCGCTCATCCCGGCAGCCGCGCGAGTCCACAGCCGTCTCGAGACCGACACAATCTTGTGCCCCGTCAGATGCATGTTGTAGGAGCATGGCCGCATCACCTCATCAAGCGCACATGAGATTATTTACTTACATAATTTTATACTAACCACTTGAGATGTCTTGCTGATAATTTAAGTACTTGTGTTCATCTGCAAACAACAAACACCTTTTGCAGCGTAGAAAATCAAGTTACATTTGTGATCGCATTGCATCTTTGCGAGATAATATAAGCATGTAGATGCAAAAGAAGAAGAACAACAGGTCTATGATCAATAGATAATGATATGGAAGCTCTACTCAAAGAACTCCAGAAAATGAAAACTTGCGTAGTCTCAAAACTTCATTATTATGCACCTATTATCTACAAGAGTCACTTGAATTTAATTTCCGTTACCTAATTTACCTTTAAGGATCACGAATGTTTAAACTACACATGATTTTTTTTAAACTGCACATTAATTAGCATCAAATAATTAAGTGTCTCACATCACATCTGCTCTTAGTTTACTGTACCACATGCTTTGTTGTACAGGGTGTATACCTTGTCACGTAGGCACATATGCTAATAAGCGCCAACATTGTTCCCTCTGAGAATACATCCCAAATCACGTAAATCTCAATGCGAGGGCATACGATTTCAGAAATCATGCATATATGTCAGCTCCAAATTTTAGAAACCGAGCAACAAGTCAAGTGATAAAAATCATTTGGATGGAGGTGTTCACCGCCTTGCGAAGTAAAACTAAGTAATCTAGCTACCAATGAAACAAATTATTTGCACATGATTCCACAATACCCTATGGAAGAAAACTGACTGGGCAGTAGTGCAGTACTGCACATATCCTACCTTGGAGAAACATACGAGAAAGACGTACGGAGGCGATACCGAGCCTAGGCATTACCAGCACGCTGTACTTCCAACTTCTGGCGACCTCAGAGAAAATAGTACTATCGAGAGCTTCAGGTCGATAGAGTACTCGGCAGCATATGGAGTTGTTGGAGCGACACCCGGATTTGGTCAGCGCAGCCAATGATTTTGCCATGCTCATTGACACATCCGAACCAAAATGATAGCGCAGCCAATGATTTGGTCACGCCATATAGTAATAATAACAGTGATGTCGACTCTAACATGTAGTAGAAACCCAATTCTTTTATATCTTGGTCTGTACTTTACAAAAGATGTTCATCTAAAAGGTTAAGATATGCAGGGCAGGTATAGATAAGCTGTATGAGCCTGTTCATGCTCATTCCTTCTTCCCTCGCTGTAATCCTGCTATATGCACTGTTAAATATATATATCATCTTCGCGTTATCGGTTGAAACTGCCAGCCAGAAAACAGTCGACAACGATTGGGAGCTCAATTTGCCGCGTCGAATGGCCATGGCAGAGCAGAGATCATCTTACTTCTGCACTGACTCCAGATTCGGTGATTACTGCCTTTTTAGCTAGCAGTCTGGAAAGATCCAAAGCATCCAGCACTTCTCAGATAGGAATTTCAAAACTGGGCTCTTCTACCCTCACTACTCCTTTGTGATCCACCGGTGCCCTCGGATCTCGTACCCGCCCAGCCCCTGGTCGCTGCTCTCCCCGCCGCTCTCCGCGCCCGATCGCCTGCGCTGCTGCCTCCGCGATTTCTTGGGTCCGCTGTTGTCGCTGAGGCTCCCGTTCAGGAGCGGGTCGTCGATCCCGCTGATCACCCTGTGCAGGGAGGACCGCGGCGAGTCGATGCAGCTGTCGTCGTTCGTCTTCTTCTTCTCCTTGTCGTGCTTCTTCATGTTCTGCGATATCCGGTGGATCTTCTCGTTGATCGGCTCCACCGCATGGTCAAAAGTGAACTTCAGGTCATTAACAATCTGCCAGGTTCAGTTGTTGTTTCGGTTTAGCTACAGTTGGTCCAAATAGAAGTCGAACCATACACTGTTGATGGGTATGAAATAGCATATTTTACTTACATATTCACCTCCTCCAAGTACAACGTCGCGGACCCTTTCTTTTATGGCAGTGGAGCATCTGACATGATCACTTGGCTGGGGAAGCCTAAACTTGGTTGGCCGTTCACTATCTTTAACTTCGTCTGGATCTAGAGGGCAGTCAACTGAAGCATAGTCTCCGAGAACTGAAACCCCTCCCATGAAACGATCGCCCATTAGCTCATATGGCTTCGCAGGGAAGACGTACAGGTGAACAAGGGAAGCAATACCCATCTGTATTGGATGAAATACTAAGTTTGTCAGGATTACTGCAAATTTGAGAATTCAAGCAATGATTAAACAACAATTTGTCAGTGTCACAGAAGGAACTGAAAATGGTATAAACAAGAACTTTATTTCACCTCTATGCAGATGATGAAATCCTGAATACTCGACTTGAACTGCAACTCCTGAGCTATAGGGCCTCTCAATAAGCCCCAGCTGGAGAGCAATGCAATTGCCACGCCTTGCCACCATGTTAAGAACACAATAGACTTGAATGTCAGAAACTTTGCAAGGGGCTTTATATGAGCTAGCTCATCCTTTATGACGGCATAAAATTGAACAAGACAGTATAACGCCCATGACTGACTGAAATTGAGAGCCATGGCTGTGTAAGAGTACCTGGTAAACAAGACAATAACTCATAAGTAGAAAGCAAATACATTTAAGTTTTAAACTAATGCATCAGATGCACGAACAGGTATCAAGGCATTGTCCTTTAACCAACATTGGATTCATGAGCAGGTTCAACGATGTCAGCACATTACTACACAGAGAAAGAGAGAGAGGAAGAAAGAACAAGATGAAGCATATAGTTAATTTTGTTCATATATCAAAGATATACATATACATACGCATAAAATGTATTCCAAAATTCTCATACATGCAGCTTCTTAGATTCATTTATAAGAGTCAACATGCCATTACCATGTTCTCATAATAAGTACTGAAACATTGCCATAAATGCCACTAGAAAAGATCTATCAACAAAACAGTACTACCTCTGTTCTCCTTTCCCTATCATTTTCTGAAAAAAATATTCAGTAAACACTTTTGATGACGGCTACTTCGTGTAATTATTATGTAATGTTATCCTTATTGCAATGAGATTAAGATACATTTTAATGTAAATTCAAGTAGTAACATATTTTACACATGGCATATCCAACTACTTGTGCGCACATTAACACTGACTGCACGCAATCCAAACAAGTATGTGAAAAGAGTGGGTACAATAGCAGAATGAGACGAGTTCATGCAAGGATTATTGAGTGAAAGATATATAGGTTGGCTTCTTGGGTATGTATCTTACCCGCAGTTCCACTTAAACTCCCCTTCGCAGTAGACTCTAAAGGATTCAAGAATCACCGCAAGAAGAGCACATATTGTCTTTATTATCATCTATAATATATCCAATGAAAAGAAGAATGAATCGGTTCATTATCCTTCAGAAGTAAAATGCTGCAGTATCAAACGGAATGGGGGTCTGAAGAGCGACGTACATATTGGACAAGCCCAGACTTGACAACAATGTAGAACCATTCGCCTACGGGCCATGGGTTCAACAAGTATTTCATCGGGAACGGGTGGTTCACATATCGGTCTTCGGATGCATGGCCTAAAAGTGGTGCACCGGAACCTGAACCGCCCTCCTTCTTCAGAAACTCAATCGTCCTATCCTCCCCACCTAGCATGTATAAGATTGTAAGGACGAGCAAAAGACATGGACAATGATAGCACTGGGATGCAAGACAAATGATGAGGATTACCTAAGCACGCCACTAGGTACCGCCCGAAACAGTACATGGCAAACGCCTCGTAGCCATCTCGCAGGATCTCAATTTCTACACCGATCGACGGGTTCACCAATGATATATACTGCATCGGTAGAATACCACACGGAAGTTAAAAAAAGGATGAACTGATCTGAGCCGACATGCGTTGGCTGCACGCTTTGACAAGACAGGCCGTAGCACCTTACCGACTCAACCGCGTAGATCGGAACCATCAGCACGACACCGACGAGGAACTTCTGCTCCTGTGAAAAGCGCAACGGAAATGAGCCAAAAACACCACGGCAAACACATGCCAAGACAATTTACCATGCTGTCTGAAAAACAGAGGTTCAGAAACAGCGATCATCATATAGTAACAACCTCGGGGTTCTTGTATGCGGAGAGATGGTTGAAGAGCAGGAAGAGGGACAGCGAGAGCGAGACGGCGACGAAGAGCCCCGAGATGATTGTCGCCCAGACAGGCAGCGCGTAGCTCCTGAGCGCCAGGAGCAGCTGCTCGGCCAGCTCCATCATGGGCCCTTACCCCCCCACTTGCTCAGCGCTGCTTAAACCGCGCGCTCTCTCGAGCAGCCGCCGGCGCATCCGTGGGTCTCGGCTCTCCGGGATCGCGGTTCGTAGAGCATCATAATTCAGTGATTCGCCGCCTGAAGTCCTCTGTTAAGCAGAATGCAGAGTGCTCCTCTGTTCCTTCCACCTGATAATACGCGGTGGGGGGATTCACCTGCAGGCAGCAACGGCGTTTTGTTGAGAAATTCTGCATTGGAAGGCGAGGTCGGACTGAAGGGACCGCGGACGCGCACAATTTAGGTCGGAGAGGGGGGGAAATCTATGCTTGTGATCATCATCGAAGCGAAGCGAAGCAAAGGCCTAGGGCACCTGGCTTGATTAATTTCCGCCCAATTCACCTAGAGACGTGGCAAGGCGATGAAGGAAGAAATCACGCAAGCCCACCCGCGAATCTGAGACGCAAGAGGGCGGCTTTCCGCCGAAATTCATGGCGAAGATGGGTTCCGCTACGGAAACAGGGGGTGGAGCGCGTACCTCTCGAGGATCCACGCCGCGCCGCAGGAACTGAATGGTGGATCCACCGTCGCGGCCGCGCCGGAGAGGCAATGCTGGAGGGGATCGGGAGGGGAGGGTTAGGTTAGGATGGATTAGAGACGACAGAAGATTAGGTTAGGTTAGGTTAGGATGGATTCGAGACGGGAAGAGGGTTGGGTGTCAGGATCGTATCGTGGGTTCAGATAGAGACACGGCGGGACAGACACGGGGGCGAGGGGCGAGGGGCGCGGCGACCTGGCTGCGGTGCGGTGCGGTGTTCCCTCCCTCACACGTCACATCGCACGGTCCCAGCGTGTTGGAGCCCTCTTCCCCGTGCGCACGGCGATTCACTCCGGCGGCCGACCGGCTCAGCTCCGCCGCTTTCCACGGTTGTTGCCGCGAACGTTCAGCAGATAGCTGTCACGACTCACGCGCGCTTTTTTTTTTGTTCTGCTGAAGCGGCTCTCATCGTTTTTAACCGCCTGAAATTTTGCTGCAATGTTCAGACGCCGGCTCTCTTTTTTTTTCCAGCCATGCTCTCACAGATTTTTCAAATACATGGTTTTAAGCAAATTTAAATTATAAAGCAAATAGTCTCGGTCATAGTTCAAAATCTCAGCCACCAAAACACGCCAAGTCAAGCTACATACTGCATTATAATACCGAAATGCATAGTGCAGCTACTACTCGACGGCGGCTCTTTTGTCGCCAACGAGGCTGTTTGTGTCATCGTCTCGTCCGATGGTGGTGTGGCGGGCCGCACTTATGCCCATTTCCAGTAGGATGTCGTTGCGGATCTCCTCATGCGCCGCCCTCACCTCCCCAACTATGATACAACCGCTTCAATGGGACGTCTATGCCTTCTCGTTACCGATGGGGCGTCCGGCCGAGGCCGCCATGGGCGTTTCTGCATCAATGATGTCACCATTGAGACCCTTCTTGAGTTGATGTCGCACGCGCTTCAAATTTGCCATGGTCCACGAGCTTTGGGTACCAATGCATGAACTTGAAATCCTTCTCCTTGTTATGCTTTTCGAACAACCCTAGCGCCTTTACCAACTGATTGGCCATGTTTGAGCCGTTGTCGGGTCTGGCGTGGATGCTCTCAAGGAATCCACTAAAGGCGTTGACATCTTGCTGAATAAAACTCCACTGGTACGATATTGCATTTTTGGCTCCTCTTCATGTACTAGGGGTTGAGTGCATTTCAAACTCATCATTGATTCTCTTCCAAGGATCAAGATGGACGAAAGCCCATGCATCACACAAACACACCACAAGGGTCCTCGGTTTGCCTTGTTCCTCCTACTCACCACCATCATCATCCTCTTCCTCATCTTCATCCTCATTTTGCTCTTCCTCATCTTCTTGTACCGGCTCTTCTTCAAATGCATCTTGTGTGGCGCCGACTGTCTTGAGTAATAGATATGTTGGAATTATGCCCTAGAGGCAATAATAAAGATGTTATTATTATAATTCTTATTCATGATAATGTTTATATTCCATGCTAGAATTGTATTAAGCGGAAACTTTAATACTTGTGTGGTTTGTGAACAACACCGTGTCCCTAGTACGCCTCTATGGACTAGCTCATTGATTAATGATGGTTAAGGTTTCCTAACCATGGACATGAGTTATCGATTAATAATGAGATCATATCATTGGGAGAATGATATGATGGACAGACCCAAACTAAGCGAAGCAATTAGATCGTGTCATCGTGTTCATCTTTGCGAAGCTTTTCTTATGTCAAATATTGTATTCCTTAGACCATGAGATAATACAACTCCCTGGTATCGGAAGAAAGCTTTGAGGTCATCAAACGTCATCCTATGAGAGGGTGATCATAAAGGTGTCTCTCAGGTGATCGGAAAGTATCTGTTGGGTTGTATGTATCAAGATGGGATTTGTCCCTCCCAAGTCGGAGAGATATACTTCGGGCCCACTCGGTAATCGATATCAACACCGCTTGCAAGCATGTGGTTAAGGAGTTAATCACAAAGTGATATCGTATTACGGAACGAGTAAAGTACTTGTCGTGAACGAGATTGAACTAGGTATGACGGTACCGACGATCAAATCTTGGGCAAGTAAAATATCGCGAGACAAAGGGAATATATATATGGGATTGATTGAATCCTGGCATCGTGGTTCATCCGATATGATCATCGATGAATGTGTGGGAGTCAATATGGGTTTATAGACCCCGCTGTTGATTATTGATAGAAGATCATGTCCGCATGTTCTCGAACCCGAAGGGTCACACACTTAACGTGTCTAGACGCTAGGATAGATTGGATAATTGGTTTATGAGTTTTTGTTTGGAGTCTCGGATGGGATCCGGGGAATCACGAGAGGTTCCGGAATGGTCCGGAGAATAAGATTCATATAAGGCAGTGCAGTTTTTGGAGTACGGAATTGTTCCGGGTTAATCGGTATTGTACCGGAAGCTTCTAGAACCTTCCGGAAGGGGGCCAACGTGGTCCCAACTTCCGGGAGGGGGGCATGGGCCTATGAGGGAGTGTCCTGGCCGCATTGGGCCAGGGGCACAAGGCCCCATAGGGCCCAGCCGATCCTATAGGGTTTAAACTCGTTTAAACTAGAGATAGGGTTTCTAGAAGGGGGAGAGTCCTTGCCCCCCACTTCTCCCTCCCTTGGCCGCCGGCCCAAGGCTTGGATGAGGGGCAAGGGCTGGCCGCCCCCCCTCTATATATAGAGGGCTGGTGCGCCCCCTCCCCCCTACACCTTGCCTCCAAACCCTAGTTGCCCTGCTGCCCTTCCTCTCTCCCTCCCGACTGTTTGTAGGCGAAGCCCTGCTGCAGAAATTCTCCACCATATACACCACGCCGTCGTGTTGTAGATCCAATCTATCTCTCCACCATACTTGCTGGTCCGAGGAAGGAGGAGACGTCGAGGTGCTGCACGTGTGCATCTCACGGAGGCACCGCCACTTGTGGTGCTAGATCGGAACGGATCACGAGGAGGAGAAGCGAGTACGACTACATCACCCATGTTCCGACGAACGTTCCGCTGTGCGAATCTTCAAGGGTATGAAGATCTAATCCAATCTCTCTCGTTGATTGCATCTCCTAGATTAGATCTTGGCTTTCCCTCTGTTCGCATCCGTAGAAAATTTTGATTTACTATGCCGCGAAACCCTTCAGTGGTATCAGAGCTAGATCTATGCATAGATGTGTTTCACGAGTAGAATGCAACATGGTTGTTGCGGGCATTGATGTTTTCTGTTGCAAGCCTCTTGTTTGTGTTCTTCTTATGACGCGGGATAGTGAGATTGAAGCGGTCCAGGCCAACCTTACGCGACGTCGTTCGTGAGACCGGCTCCGCACTTGACGTGTGGCTTGTACCACACATGCGGCTGGTGGATGTCAGTTTCTCTCACTATAGTTGTCATGGGATTAACACCGGAGTTTGGCAACCATAATATCACCGTTGTGGCTTTCGTAGGAAAGAATCGTTCTTAGCATCTACTCCCATAAGCCACGTAAAACATGCAACAACAAAGTAGAGGCGTCTAACTTGTTTTTGCAGGGAGTGTTTTCTGTGATATGGTATGGCCCAAGATGTGATGTGTATATTGTATGCGATGATCATGTTTTGTAATGTTTCACGACTTGCATGTCGATGAGTACACAACCGGCAGGAGCCATATGGTTGTCTTTATAATTGTGTATGACCTGTGTGTCAACTTCTTATACGCCATGTAATAGCTTTACTTTATCGCTAAGTAGTTAGCAATAGTTGTAGTTGCTATTCGTGGTGGAGGCAATCATGATGGAGATCATGCCGGAACGCACAAGATGGAGATCATTGCGCGAAGATTGGCTATACCATGTCACATAAAGTTATATGCATGTGATGTTTATCCTTTTATGTATCTTATTATGCTTAGATCGCGACGGTAGCATTATAAGATGATTCCTCACTTAAAGATCAAGATAAAAACTGTGTTCTCCCCAAGTATGCACCGTTGCGAAAGTTTGTCGTGTCCAAGCATCACATGATGATCGGGTGCTATAGACTCTACGCTCACATAAAACGGGTGCAAGCCAGTTTTGCACATGCGGAAATACTTGGGTCTAGCTTGACGAGCCTAGCATGTACAGACATGGCCTCGGAACACAAGAACCAAAAGGTTAAGCATGAGTCATATGAATGATATGATCGACACTTTGTTGTCCACCATTGAAACCACATCTCTCCTCGTGATGATCAGATTAGGTGTGGTGAATTTGGATCGTGTTCACTAAACAACTTGAGGGATGTTGAATTTAGTGGGAGTTTATCTAGTAATTTGATTAAGTTGAACTATTTATCATGAACATAGTCTAAATTGTACTTGCAAATACTGTAGATCACATGGCCAAGTCCAACTTTAACTTCAACGTTTTTTGCTGAGAAGGAAAAGCTTAGAAACAATGGGTCTAACTTCACCAATTGGTTCCGCAATCTAAGAATCATTCTGTCTGGCGGACAAAAGGACTATGTCCTTGGGAAAGCGTTAGGTGACCCCCCTGCTGCAACTGCGCCGGCTGATGAGAAAGCTGTCTATCAGTCGCGCAAAGATGATTATGGTGTGATTAAGAGCACCATGTTGTTTGCTATGGAACCGGAACTTCAAAATCGTTTTGAAGAGTATCCCGGGCCCTTTGAGATTCTCGAGGATCTGAAAACCATGTTTCAGACTCAGGCCCGTTCTAAGAGATATGAGATCTCCGAGAAGTTCTTTAACTGCAAGATGGAGGAAGGGAGTTCCGTTAGTGAGCACGCCATTAAGATGACGGGCTACACTCAACGCCTTGAGCAACTGGAATGCACGATTCCAGAGGAGCTCAAGATTGACAGGGTTCTGCAATCACTCCCTCCCAGCTACAAAAGTTTTGTAGTGACTCATAATCAGATTGGTTCCACTGATACGATCACCGAGCTCTTCGCAAAGCTGGAGGCTGCGGAGGTGGACATCAAGAAGGATAATCATGTGTTGATGGTCAACAAGCCCTCCTTTAAGAAAGGTAAGGGAGCAAAGAAGCCCTTCAAGAAGGGCGGCGGCAAGCGCAATGCTCCTGCTGAGAAGAAGCTCAAGTCTGGTCCTAAGCCGGACACTGAGTGCTTCTATTGCAAGGACAAGGGTCACTATAAGCGCAACTGTCCGAAGTACTTAGCGGACAAGAAGGCTGGCACCATCAAAGGTATATTTGATATACATGTTATTGATGTTTTCCTTACTAGCCCTCGTTGTAGTGCCTGGGTATTTGATACCGGTTCAGTTGCTAATATTTGTAACTCGAAATAGGAGCTACGGAATAGACGGCGGCTTGCGGGGGATGAGGTGACGATGCGCGTTGGCAACGGATCAAGAGTTGATGTGATGGCCGTCGGCACGCTCTCCTTAGTTTTACCTTCGGGATTAGTTTTAAACCTTAATAAATGTTATTATGTGCCTGCGTTGAGCATGAACATTATTTTTGGATCGTGTTTATTGCAAGACGGTTATTCATTTAAATCGGAGAATAATGGTTGTTCTATTTATATGAGTAACATCTTTTATGGTCATGCACCTCTTGTGAATGGTTTATTTCTTCTAAATCTCGAAAGGGATGAAACACACATCCATAACATTGAGGCTAAGAGATGCAAAGTAGATAGTGATAATACTACTTATTTGTGGCACTGTCGTCTAGGTCATATTGGTGTAAAGCGCATGAAGAAACTCCATTCTGATGGACTTTTGGAGTCTCTTGATTTTGAATCATTTGACACATGCGAACCATGCCTCATGGGCAAGATGATCAAAACCCCGTTCTCCGGTGTGATGGAGCGAGCAACGGACTTGTTGGAAATCATACATACCGATGTATGCGGACCGATGAGTGTTTCGACGCGCGGTGGATATCGCTATTTCCTCACTTTTACCGATGACTTAAGTAGATATGGGTATATCTATTTAATGAAACATAAATCTGAAACATTTGAAAAGTTCAAGGAATTTCAGAATGAAGTGTAGAACCATCGTAACAGAAAGATTAAGTTTCTACGATCCGATCGTGGAGGTGAATATTTGAGTTATGATTTTCTCACGCATCTTAAAGCAAGTGGAATTGTTTCACAACTCACGCCACCCGGAACACCACAGCGCAATGGTGTGTCTGAACGCCGGAATCGAACCCTATTAGATATGGTCCGATCAATGATGTCTCTTACTGATTTGCCGTTATCATTTTGGGGTTATGCATTAGAAACCGCTGCATTCACTTTAAATAGGGCTCCATCTAAATCCGTTGAGACGACACCGTATGAACTGTGGTTTGGTGCTAAACCTAAGTTGTCGTTTCTTAAAGTTTGGGGATGCGAAGCTTACGTCAAGAAGTTGATGCCGGACAAGCTCAAACCCAAAGCGGAGAAATGCGTCTTCATAGGATACCCTAAGGAAACTATTAGGTATAACTTCTATCACAGAACCAAAGGCAAAGTGTTTGTCGCAAAGAACGGTTCCTTTCTTGAGAAGGAGTTTCTCTCGAAAGAAGTGAGTGGGAGGAAAGTAGAGCTTGACGAGGTTATTGAACCTTCTCTTGAATTGGAGAGTAGCGCAGCACCTGAAATTGTTCCAGTGCCGCCTGCACCAACAATAGAGGAAGCTAATGACAAGGATCATGAAGATTCGGACGATGCTGCTACTGAACGTCGCAGGTCGACAAGGTCGCGTGCCCCTCCTGAGTGGTACGGCAACCCTGTATTGACTGTCTTGTTAGTAGAAGACAGTGAACCTACGAACTATGAGGAAGCGATGATGAGCCCAGACTCTGAGAAATGGCTAGAAGCCATGAAATCCGAATTGGGATCCATGAGCAAAAACCAAGTATGGACTTTGGTGGACCCTCCTAGCGACCGAAAGGCCGTTGAGTGCAAATGGATATTCAAGAAGAAAACGGACGCGGATGGTAATGTTACCATCTATAAAGCACGGCTTGTCGCAAAAGGTTTTCGACAAGTTCAAGGTGTTGACTACGATGAGACTTTCTCTCCCGTAGCGATGTTTAAGTCCATTCGGATTTTATTAGCAATTGCTGCGTTTCATGATTATGAAATATGGCAGATGGATGTCAAGACTGCGTTCCTCAATGGCAACATTGATGAAGAGTTGTATATGATGCAACCCGAAGGTTTTGTCGATCCTAAGGATGCTGATAAAGTATGCAATAATGCAAACTACAGCGTTCCATTTATGGACTGAAGCAAGCATCTCGGAGTTGGAACCTTCGTTTTTATCAAGTGATCAAGAGCTTTGGATTTGTTCCAAATTGCTACGAAGCTTGCATCTACAAGAAAGTGAGTGGGAACTCGGTGACGTTTCTGGTACTATATGTGGATGACATATTGATTATTGGAAATGACATCAACATGCTTAACGATGTGAAGAGTTATTTGAACAAGTGTTTTTCAATGAAAGACCTAGGTGAAGCTGCTTATATATTGGGCATCAAAATCTATAGAGATAGACAAAGACGCCTGATAGCTTTAAGCCAGAGTACATACCTAGACAAAGTTCTGAAAAGGTTCAGAATGGATAAGGCAAAGAAAGGTTCAGTGCCTATGTTGTCAGGTAAGATATTGAGCAAGGCTCAGTGTCCAGCTACGGTAAATGATAGGGAAGCTATGAGCAAAGTGCCTTATGCCTCGGCCATAGGTTCCATCATGTATGCCATGCTGTGTACTAGACCGGATGTGTCCAATGCTCTTAGTTTGACGAGCAGATATCAAAGTGATCCAGGAGTGGAACAATGGACAGCCGTGAAGAACATCCTAAAGTACCTGAATAGGACTAAAGAAATGTTCTTAGTCTATGGGGGTGATGAACAGCTTGTCGTAAAAGGTTACGTCGACGCTAGTTTTGACACCGACAAGGATGATTCCAAATCTCAGACAGGATACGTTTATATTTTGAATGGAGGAGCTGTGAGCTGGAGAAGCTGCAAGCAAAGCGTGATCGCGAGATCTACAGTGGAAGCGGAATACATGGCTGCTGCAAAAGCGTCAAGTGAAGGAGTTTGGATCAAAAACTTCATCACTGAGCTTGGCGTGGTTCCAAGTGCATTGGACCCACTGGAGATATTGTGTGACAACACTGGCGCCATAGCACTTGCTAAGGAACCAAGATATCATCCAAAGACCAAGCATATCAACCGCAAGTTTCATATAATCCGAGATTATATTGCAGATGGAGATATGGAGATTAGCAAAGTACATACAGATCTGAATATCGCAGATCCATTGACTAAACCTCTTCCACGTGTAAAACATGATCAGCACCTCAGTGCCATGGGTGTGAGATTGTTGCCAAATGTAAACTAGATTATTGACTCTAGTGCAAGTGGGAGACTGTTGGAATTATGCCCTAGAGGCAATAATAAAGATGTTATTATTATAATTCTTGTTCATGATAAAGTTTATATTCCATGCTAGAATTGTATTAAGCGGAAACTTTAATACTTGTGTGGTTTGTGAACAACACCGTGTCCCTAGTACGCCTCTATGGACTAGCTCATTGATCAATGATGGTTAAGGTTTCCTAACCATAGACATGAGTTGTCAATTGATAATGAGATCATATCATTGGAGAATGATATGATGGACATACCCAAACTAAGCGAAGCAATTAGATCGTATCATCGTGTTCATCTTTGCGAAGCTTTTCCTATGTCAAATATTGTATTCCTTAGACCATGAGATAATACAACTCCCTGGTATCGGAAGAAAGCTTTGAGGTCATCAAACGTCATCCTATGAGAGGGTGATCATAAAGGTGTCTCTCAGGTGATCGGAAAGTATCTGTTGGGTTGTATGTATCGAGATGGAATTTGTCCCTCCCAAGTCGGAGAGATATACTTCGGGCCCACTCGGTAATCGATATCAACACCGCTTGCAAGCATGTGGTTAAGGAGTTAATCACAAAGTGATATCGGATTACGGAACGAGTAAAGTACTTGCTGTGAACGAGATTGAACTAGGTATGACGGTACCGACGATCGAATCTTGGGCAAGTAAAATACCGCGAGACGAAGGGAATATATATATGAGATTGATTGAATCCTGGCATCGTGGTTCATCCGATATGATCATCGATGAATGTGTGGGAGTCAATATGGGTGCCCAGACCCCGCTGTTGATTATTGATAGAAGATCATGTCTGCATATTCTCGAACCCGCAGGGTCACACACTTAACGTGTCTCAACGCTAGGATAGATTGGATAATTGGTTTATGAGTTTTTGTTCGGAGTCTCGGATGGGATCTGGGATGTCACGAGAGGTTCCGGAGTGGTCCAGAGAATAAGATTCATATAAGGCAGTGCAGTTTTTGGAGTTCGGAATTGTTCCGGGTTAATCGGTATTGTACCGGAAGCTTCTAGAACCTTCCAGAAGGGGGCCAACGTGGTCCCACCTTCCGGGAGGGGGGCATGGGCCTATGAGGGAGTGTCCTGGCCGCATTGGGCCAGGGGCACAAGGCCCCATAGGGCCCAGCCGATCCTATAGGGTTTAAACTCGTTTAAACTAGAGATAGGGTTTCTAGAAGGGGGAGAGTCCTTGCCCCCCACTTCTCCCTCCCTTGGCCGCCGGCCCAAGGCTTGGAGGAGGGGCAAGGGCTGGCCGCCCCCCTCTATATATAGAGGGCTGGTGCGCCCCCTCCCCCCTACACATTGCCTCCAAACCCTAGTTGCCCTGCTGCCCTTCCTCTCTCCCTCCCGACTGTTTGTAGGCGAAGCCCTGCTGCAGAAATTCTCCACCATATACACCACGCCGTCGTGTTGTAGATACAATCTATCTCTCCACCATACTTGCTGGTCCGAGGAAGGAGGAGACGTCGAGGTGCTGCACGTGTGCATCTCACGGAGGCACCGCCCCTTGTGGTGCTAGATCGGATCGGATCGCGAGGAGGAGAAGCGAGTACGACTACATCACCCACGTTCCGACGAACGTTTCGCTGTGCGAATCTTCAAGGGTATGAAGATCTAATCCAATCTCTCTCGTTGATTGCATCTCCTAGATTAGATCTTGGCTTTCCCTCTGTTCGCATCCGTAGAAAATTTTGATTTACTATGCCGCGAAACCCTTCAAGATAAACTTTTAAATGAAATGTAACTTAACTCATGATTAGTTGGTCATATTTCGTGAATATTCTACATGCTAGTCAGCTTTTGTTTTGTCGAAAAGGGGAACAGAGCCCGGCCTCTACATCGAGCGATGCACATAACCTGGAAAACAACACTGAACATGACGATAATAGTTCATCGGCAAAAAAACAACGCCGAGCATGACAATAGTAGTTCATCGCCAGCTCCACGACAAAATCTGGAAAAGACCCAACAACCCATGCAAGCCAGGAGCCTAGATCCACCCACCATATCCATGAAACTTTCACGGCACCAGCGCACTCGCTCCGGATGTCACGGCCTCCTCGATCATCCATCGTCAACCCATCTTCAATGTGTAGATCGATGCACAGAGTCGCTCCACACCAGCCACCGACATCATCACGGTGCCAAGTAGCACCACCTCCCTACGTGCTAAATCGGAAGCACGTCGTGATCGCTGCCGGTACATCATGCATGGCACCATGCCACCAAGTAGCACCAGCCGACACAGATTGAAGTCTCTTGAGGATCTATCGTGTGTAGCACCTGCCGACCAGACATGACTTATCATAGCACCTGTTGGTCATTCATGACTTGACATCGTCGCCAAAGCTCCATGCAAGCCAAAGCCGCTCCACTTCATGCCTCTTACATTCGACGCTTCTCCACAAACGATGCTCCCAAAAGAGAACACGATACCGCAGGGTCGTTGCCCGATTCGGAAGCCAGATCCTAGGGTTTCCCTCAGAGCAACACGAGTAGGTCGATAGTAGTTGCATGACGATGCATTCATCAAGGTATAGGACGCCACCATCGCCCGCCAAGATCAAAGTCATCTCGGTTTTCATCGGCAACTATGTCTCCTAGACTTGCAATCGGGATTAGATGACGGAACAAGATCCGCCAATCCAGCAGTGAACCTGGCCGGCCACTTCCGGAGAAGGAAGAAGACCACACCGCTAAGCCCTAGTTTTCCACCCCAAGTGTCCTGGTGAGGCGGAGCCAAATCCAGGACCTCCTCCTCAGAGCACCTCTGCCGACCAAGACAAGTAGCAACAGGCGCCTCTGGGCCAGTAGGCCTCGCAGCACCACCGCCTCATGTCGGCCACGCCTACGACTAGGCGATGAAGACCCACTGGTCTGTCCACATCCACCGCCGACAAATACTAGATCAGGTCGTCGCTGCCTCGGACCTCCCCGTCAATTGAGAAAAACCATTGCCGCCTCAGCTTTCCTCTGGCGTTGTCGCCAACGACGGAGGGGATAGAGGTAGGCGGGGTGTGGGCAGCCGTGTACGCGAGTGTGTGTGTGTGTGTGGGGGGGGGGTTGGTGCGGGCATGGCGGCGCGGCATGGGGACAGGATGGGGTTAAGGCCCACGTACGTACACACAACTTTCTACTCCCTCCGTTTCAAAATATAAGATGTTTTAGGTTTGTGAAGAAAACGAATCTAGACTTCTTTTAGTGTGTAGATTCATCCCAAAATTAAATGAACCTACATACTAAAACAAGTCTAGATTCATTTTCTTCACAAACCTAAAACGTCTTGTATTTTGAAACGGAGGGAGTAGAAAGCATTTGGTCAGATATTTCTTATTTAGACCGATCCTCAAGGAAAAGTTCAAATTCTGGAGGGACCACTAGGACCGCGAATCTGAACTACTACTGTCTAGCTAGCTATTTCGAATTTGAATTTAAACACAAGTAGCCAGGATGAATTCTGCATGACTTCCCGATTGAAAATGTGCTGCCCTCCAGCCAATTATCTGAATTATCTGTCCAGCCAATTTGTGATGTCATTCCAGATCTTGTGCCGATGTCGTTCCGATCCATGGCGCCGTTAGCACTACGTAGTAAGCTTGATGGCAAGTGAAGCCATGATCCTTGCAAGGAGATGCATATTCCGAGATCAGATTCATTCCTGCAGTGTGACTGACAGCACCAAGTCATGGTCAAGATCAGCGCTAAGTCAAACACGTTTTTTCAGGGAATAATGCCTGTTCAAAACAGCCAACCAGTACCTCTTAACTATGTAATTTTTCTGGTACAGAACCCAATCATCAACGGATACAAAGCAGCAAGACACGCTGCAAACATGCCACATGTTTCAGGTTTCTAGTACAGAATACAATAATATCCAAAGAGTGACTTCCAGGTCCTAGTAATATGCTAGTACTACTATACTACCCCAGGTCGCTGCAAGTCAAAGCTAGCGCACAGATAGGATTGGATAGATCCAACAACACTAGGGAAACCGTTGAAATTCTGCAAGGACCACTCACTAGCACTGCCAACCACCATGAACTCTATTTCAAATTTGAATTCAACCACAAGGCATAGAACCAAAAATAAAATGGAGATACATGACAGTACTAGCCTGAACATTGACACTGATAAGCAGCACATCATATACTGAACAGGAAAAAATCAATCATGTTTATTTGCAACATGAGGCAGGTGGTGTGTCACACACATGAAACAATCAAGAATTGCCGGCCTAAATAC
Organism: Avena sativa; assembly: GCA_916181665.1. Taxonomy (NCBI): domain Eukaryota; kingdom Viridiplantae; phylum Streptophyta; class Magnoliopsida; order Poales; family Poaceae; genus Avena; species Avena sativa. Next base: position 496,336,917 of record OV702299.1, on the reverse strand, counting down.
AACACACACACACACACATTCCAACAGATTTAATTGGAAGCAATGGACTCGGATAACCGTGCCAAGTTATCGAGAGAGTAAAGGAATAAATGCACACGAATAATACAGCAAACCGACCAACCACCATGTTGGTCGGCGTCAGTCTTTTCCCGGTGTAATTGTAAAGTTGTAATGCCTCATCTCATCAGAGAAGTGTAGTTTCATCAGAGCAGCCTCCATGTACACAAACACGCCTCTTCCATGGGAAATTTTTAGCAGGCAGCAGTTACGGTGTTGTTGAATTGGTTGTTTTGTTTGTCAGGCTCCTGTTGTTGCCAGCAAGAAGACGGCGGGATCCGACTTGGCGGCGCACCCGTACTTGAACGTGCTGTACTTGCGGTGCACGCCCGTCAGCTTCCCGTGTGCCGCGCCTTGGTGGAGCTCAACCATCATCCTGGAGCACTCCCTGCAGACACAAGAACAAATGTGAGCACACAAGGCATTTTTTTTACCAAAGTTGATGTGATGCTGGAATGTAAGGAGTGCTTTCTTACATTAGCTGTTCTTCTGAATACTTGGTGTGGAGCTCGCAGCACCGGTTCCAGGACTTGAACCCATTGATGGTGCATTGGGCAGTGTACACGGCTGCTGCCGCCAGCATCGACGGCTGGTACTTTAGCATCCCGTAGTCGACGAGGCTCAGCTCGATGATGAAGAAAGCCAGGAGTTCCAACTGATTCAGAAAATGGCATATATCAGAATCATATAGCTATGCTACCGTGCAAGATATCCATGTAAATTCATGGTGTGAGCTATATATAAACTTACCTTCTTGTCAGACTTGGCTGCCTTCAGGAACCTCCTCATGAAGCAGTATGGGGTTGGAACCGACATGTCAAATTCTAGCCTGTCTGCAATTGTTCTTTCCTGTACATTCCTAGTGTTAGTTCTCTGAGGATACAAGACTTCTTCATATGGACTGAATCAGGAAAGATGCAGTAGGATTATCGTTACCATTTCCAGGATATCTGCTCTGGTGTAGGCGCGGTCGCAGATGAGGATCAGATCCTCCACGACAGGGACACTCACTTCCTCGTACTTGCATGCCAGCAGCATGGCTGTCACACCGACCAGCTGGAGCTTCTTCCTCACAACATTCTCACGAGCCAGGTATCTGTCTATGATGTTCACTGTCAGGAACAGGGTCTCACCCAGTAGCTCAAGTTTATAATGAACCTGCATTGGACAAAGGTTTCTAAGAACTTTGCAGAGAGCATACTCAACCGAATCCATCAAGGGCCAAATAAAATCCTTACCTCTATCAGCCAATCGATAAGAATGCCACGCATCTTTTCGTTGATATCAGTCTGTTGCGTCATGTAACTAGGAGAGACACAGCTCAAATCCTACAACACCGAGAATTTCGTAATGAGATTTTATCATAACCATACAAGGTCAGGCTACACAACTCTATAAAATAGCTTCACCGGGGGGTTCCAAAATAGCTAGTACCTCATTTCTTCTGTAGAAGCTGTAAATTTCATCCACATACTCGACCACCGCAAGGGAGTTGCCGGCATCGCAGCTGTCGATATCGGGCGCCACCTCCTCACTGTCCTCCATATCAATTTCTTTCAGCTCGTTTGTCATCTGGAATCACAAGTACATCAGATGAGCGATGACCACCAAATGGTAAACAGCTTCAAATGATTATTTATACAATGGCAGCGTGCTACGACTTACCATCTCATCCATGTCAGAGAGGTCCTGCACTGAGATATTATCACCCACCTTGGTGCATTCCATATCTGAAGGAGCATTGAATGCTGTTGCTGCATTTCTTTTTTGTCGCTCACTTCCAATAGGTGCCTGCCAAAGAATTTCAGATTCAGATAATTACCAAAAATTGCAATAGGCGTTGCAAAATTTGGTGTACAATGATATGCAGAAAAGTAAGGGAACACAGACAGGGATGCAAAAGAGGAAAAAATCACATCATAGTTCACAATCTACAGCCATCCAGTGCACTTAAATTAATAATTACCATGTATAAAATTGGCAGTGCTATATTCAAGCTACATTAACAATATACCATATTTGGGCACTCAATTAAATAAGAAGATACAGCGAATATATCAGAATCTGAGACGCTCTAATCTGAAGATTATATTTGTGAAGCTTAAGATTCAGGTGTAATAGATCGAACTACACACAGAATTTGCAGTAAGAGCAACACAACAACTTTTAGTTGCACATCGTTTCAGAGAATTGACAGCAAACAGAGTTCATTCAGCAAACAGAAGGTGTATTCAGAAAACACAGAGTGCATTCAGATCTATGACATTTCTACTTGCGAGTATTTTCAGAACAGCAAACGCAGGTTCAGAGCAGTAATTTGCATGGGGAACAGCAGCACATTTTATCTAAATAAATCCAGCACTGAACAATTACAAAGTACAGATAATAAGAACAGCTATGCATAGTTAATACAGTAACAGATCAGCAGGGATTTCAATCGCGTTTACCAGTGGGGCATTAACAGGCTGTGTCGCCAGTATAGCCGCGAATTTCCTGCCAAATAAGGTAACAACCAGATTAAACTCCATTAAGCCTAAATCTAGACCTGAACAATGGCAAGTACTATTGCATCGATCAAAGAACAGCTCGCGAACCTGGTAACCGGGCGGTGGCCAGTGAAGCCGGCAGGCTGGTTCTTGGCATCGGCAGCAGCAGAAGGTTTCCTGAAAGAAACACGGAGCGATTAGGGGATCCAGCCCTACCACCAGACGCGGAATTGGAATTCAAAATTGGTCAGCGGATGAGTTACTTACTTGCTGACGGCCAGGTTCTGGTTGGAGGCTCCGATGATGTTCTTGATGTCCCTCAGCGCCCTGCGGTTGGTGTTGGCCGCCGCCGCCGCCGCCGCCGGCTCCGACCCAAACTTGACGCCCTCCATCTTGCGGTTCTCGGATCTCAGGGCGTGCGCGCGGTTCTCCATCGCCCTGCAAGCAGCAAGAAGGCCGGAATTCTCCGTCAGAGACGGTGGGATTCAGACGAATCTGCAACAGAAAAAAAACAGGATCTTTCGGTTCGAATCGTGGCCGCAATCCCATCTGAGGTGCGGGACGAGCCAAGAACCTGGAATTCGCAAGCTGGTGGACTAGCTACGCCTGCGCCCTAATGGACAGGGCTATGCGCTTCAGGCCTCGCTGGTGTCGGGCCGGGGAGATCCAAGAAAGCGGAAACGGGAAGCTTTGAACGGCACGGCGGACTACCACCAGCTCCCAATCCCAAGAACGGAATTCCTCCCGTTCTGCTGTTCGAATCCCTCGGGCATGGGATGGAAGGCCCAGGCCGAGGAACCGATCGGGAAGATCCGCGATCGGAAGACCAGACGACGGACGCAACGCAGGAAGCTCCGAGCAAAAGAAAATTCCCCGGAATTCATCCATCCATCTGAGCGGAGATCCGAGGGAAACCATCGCTCACGAAACCAAACCATCTAGAGAAAACCAGACCCTCGAATCGAATCCCCGGCTCCTACCAAGAACAAGAAACGAGCCCCCAACCCCCGTCCAAGAAACGCATCCATCCAAGAATTGAGAGGTCGGCACGGACCTGGGTTGCTCTAGCTCGTCGGCGCGAGGCGAGGAGGAGGTAATGGCTAGCTACCGCCGCCGCCGGCGCTCTCCCACGGTACCGTTGGTAGCTGCTGGTTGAGAGGAGCGGAGCGTAGGAGAGAGGAGATGGGGAGGGGAGGGGGGCAAGGGCGAGATAAAATAGGGGCCTGTTCTGCTCTGCTGGGTAGGGGAGAAAAGGGAAAGGTTTGAAGCCCCCCCCAACGGTCCTTGGATGCCAGCCGTCCAGATGGGATCGGACGGTCCCGAGAGCGTGGGGCTTGCCTTAACGGCTATGGGATTCCACATGTGCTTTCAAAACAGACTAGTAGCTGCATGCGGCCAGCTCGGGAGACTTTATGGCCGATGTGGCGTCAACTTTAAGATACATGGGATTGACATGTTTCCTTCTTCTTTCCTTCTTCTTTTAATATTGTCGAATTAATAGGATTTGTAGATGTAGATCGGTTTACATACAGAAAACACGAGACGAGACGTGACGCGGCGCGACGAGTGGGACGGAGTAGGGGAGAACTTGCCCGGTCGCGGAGACATGATTTTTACCATCAGGGGTCGCCACGCTTCGAGCATGTACATTTCTTATTGTGTATAGACGCTTGTATTCCGTGAATAAGTTTGAATTCGTGTCACAAATTGAACTAGAATAGTTTAATGTGGTCTCATGGCATAATACTTTGAATAATTAAGTTCCAAAGTATACTAGAGGAAAATTTTAAAAAGGGCTAAATAATCTTACATTGCGGAATATTGAGACACCTTGCGTTGTGTGGCTTGGCGGAAATGCGTCCGTGAGCGTCGAGGAGATAGAATTTTACCGGTTCATGCTCGAAAAGTAGGTTCTGAGATACACTAGAAATAAATTAAAACGTGCTGGTCCTCTTTTGAGTAGAATCTTACGTGTTTGATGTCCAAAAAAGAGAAAATTTGCTGACCAATTTGGTAACGTCATTCTAAAGAGATGAGGATCTGTAGGTGCACTCCGTCCTTGTCGTGATAGCTAAGTTGATTGATCATAGCCTCAAGTTTTTTTCTGGGTAAAAGATGACTAAATTAAGTAGAAGGGGTTACAAGGTCTATTTTTGCAAGGTAGTGGTTAATCCTATATTCCACGAACAACACACTTCCACAAACGAGGCAAATCTACCCAATCTCCGAAATCAAGTGCAATATGTCTTGATGATAATCTTGAGTTCAATGATACATGGTTCTTTGTCTACTAAAATAATAGCGTTGCATCATTATCATCCGCGCTTAACGGTTAAGTTCGAATGAGTTTGCTCCCAGCCAACATGCAGCATACATGGTGCTTAATTTACCATGGAGTAGGAACTAACAAATGACATGATCCATGATTAAATAACTATTCAATTGTGCCTAGATTGATTGTGGTTAAGGGAAATGTTGTTTCTACATTACAACAGTGAGAGTAAAATTGGTTGTAAACTAGGGTTGATAAGAGACTAATACAACAAAAAATATGGGAGGTATAGCTAATGCAATGTGTCATGACATAAAACTCTATGTTAAAGAGAAAATATACAAAATCATGAAACATGTACAAAATAGATGTAGGAAAACTCTGAAGTCCCTCGTGATTTTCCAAGCTTACATTCACATAACCACTATAGCCAAAGCCATCACTGATTTATCTCCTCGGAGTAAAGAACTTTATACACGATATTTCAAAGTTTTGCTTGTTACACTTTCACCCGCCTTCCTGATTTTATACCATTTAAAAATAGTATCACCTTCTTATTTTTTGAACTAATGTATGCATACATTTTCAAAAATCATAAAATGAGAAAACACTTTCAAAAATCAGAGGACAAAACACCTATATACACCTCATAAAAACTAGGATTAAATAATTATACCTAAAATAGAAGATAGTATGTTCTAGAAACTTATTTAGATATATTTTCTAGACAACCACCTTAGATCTATGTGCCAAGAGATTTAATTCTAAATGGACACAAATATACATATATATTTTCACTAAGGTTCATCTAAAATGCAATTTTTGAAGGGAATATGCCCTGAGAGGCAATAATAAAGTGTTTATTATGTATATTCCAAGTATATGATAGATGTTTATTTTGCATGCTATAATTGTATTGATACGGAAACATTAATACATGTGTGTTTAATAAACAAACAAAAAGTTCCTAGTTATGCCTTTCTCATAAACTAGCTCGTTGATTAACAATATGATCAAGGTTTCTTGATCATGGACATTGGATGTTGTTAATAACGGGGTCACAACATTAGTGTAATGGTGTGATGAACATTCATCCGAAGTATAGCATTACGATCAAAGTCATTGAGTTTATATTGCTATAACAACTTACGAAGTGATCCTAATCCTTAGACCATGAGATCATGTCAATCACTAACACCGGAAGAGTTTCTTGATAACATCAAACGTCACACCGTAACAGGGTAATTATAAAGATGGATTCAGAACTAATAAAGTGTTATGTTGAGGCTCATGGATCGAGAGTGGAATTTGTTCATCCCGATGACGGATAGATATACTCTGGGCCCTCTCGGTGATATCACATTGATTAGCTTGCAAGCAAGTGATTTGATCACTAGAATGTTATATCACAGGAACGAGAAAAGAGTGCATGTCGGTAACGAGATCAAACTAGGTATGGAGATACCGATGATCGAATCTCGGACATGTAATATATCGTGAAACAAAGGGATTAATATACTAGCATAAAAGGTTCCGACGATCACAAGAAAGTCATCGTTGAATGTGTGGGAGTCAGTATGGGTCTCCAGATCCCGCTTCTGATTATTGATCCGAGAGGGGTCTCGATCATGTCCGCATTATTCACGAACCGTAGGGTGACACACTTAAGAGACACCGACATCCAATTGGAGCAAATGTTTCATGCCGAAAGAATGAACAAGCGCAGGAATTTATTTCACTAGATACCGAAACAGATTTTCGGGTGAAATTGCATAAAGTGGTTATGCATGTGAAATAGAATTCTAGCAAGGGGTTATTTGTGAATGTTTGTCATTAAAGTAATTGACAAAATTCTGAATAAAATAAAAGAGTTTTATTTAATGAGAGTTTGCATTAAATTTGGTGGAAATTTAATGGGAATTTGAGTGGACTTTTGAGTGGAGGGAATTTAAAGGAGATTTGTGAGTGGAGTGTCCACCCACATGAAGAGGGGAGGGCAAGGGGGCAGCCCCCATGCGCCGGCCACCCCCTTGGGGTTTCCCCCTCCTCCTATAAAAGGAGCCCCCCTCCTCACTTGTCTCTCACACCTCCTCGTGAAGGATCTCTCTCCCCCTCTAGAATTTATCCCCCATGGTCTCGGACTAGCGAGATACATGTTCCCGGTGGCTATTCGGCAAGAAAGAGTTGTTGTTCCGCTGCATCGCTGGAGCGAGGAGGCGGAGGTTGCTCGGTGCTTCGAACGTGTGTGCGAGCACGGATGCGCTGCTGATTTGCGGCGCTAGGACTTCGTCTCGATCTTGAGATTGGCAAGAGATCGTCTACATCAACCACGAGTTGAACTCGTTAAGCTTTGTCGGTCTTCAAGGGTATGTTCTCTACAGATATACATCCGCCCGTTGTTTGTATCTAGTAGATAGATCTTGGTATATAGTTCACATCGTAGGAAATTTTTTGTTTTCTATGCTGCGAACCCTACAGTGGTATCAGATCCGGATTTATGCGTAGATACTTTACACGGGTAGTACACATATGAGTATGTGGGCGATGATGATCATGTTGTTGCTCCTTTGTTGTAATTTTGGATATTGGTGGCATAGTGGGATGAAGCGGCCCGGGCAAACTTTACATGTCCTCGCACATGAGACCTGTTCCACGCTTGACATGCAACTAGTTTGCATAAGTGGCTAGCGGGTGTCTGTCTCTCCTACTATAGTCAATATCTATTTTGCAAGCGAGTTGTCAACAATTTGATTATCCTCGTTGTGGTTCATGTTCGTAGGTAAGAACGGTTCTATCTCGAAAGCCCTAAGCCACGTAAAACTTGCAATGGATAAATTAGAGGCGTCTAGTTTAGATTGTTGTTGGGCTAGTGTTTGTTGGAATTATGCCCTAGAGGCAATAATAAAGATATTATTATTATAATTCTTGTTCATGATAAAGTTTATATTCCATGCTAGAATTGTATTAAGCGGAAACTTTAATACTTGTGTGGTTTGTAAACAACACCGTGTCCCTAGTACGCCTCTATGGACTAGCTCATTGATCAATGATGGTTAAGGTTTCCTAACCATAGACATGAGTTGTCAATTGATAATGAGATCATATCATTGGGAGAATGATATGGTGGATAGACCCAAACAAAGCAGAGCAATTAGATCGTGTCATCGTGTTCGTCTTTGCGAAGCTTTTCCTATGTCAAATATTGTATTCCTTAGACCATGAGATAATGCAACTCCCTGGTACCGGAAGAAAGCTTTGAGGTCATCAAACGTCATCCTATGAGAGGGTGATCATAAAGGTGTCTCTCATGTGATCGGAAAGTATCTGTTGGGTTGTATGTATCGAGATGGGATTTGTCCCTCCCAAGTCGGAGAGATATACTTCGGGCCCACTCGGTAATCGATATCAACACCGCTTGCAAGCATGTGGTTAAGGAGTTAATCACAAAGTGATATCGGATTACGGAACGAGTAAAGTACTTGCTGTGAACGAGATTGAACTAGGTATGACGGTACCGACGATCGAATCTCGGGCAAGTAAAATATCGCGAGACGAAGGGAATATATATATGGGATTGATTGAATCCTGGCATCGTGGTTCATCCGATATGACCATCGATGAATGTGTGGGAGTCAATATGGGTGCCCAGACCCCGCTGTTGATTATTGATAGAAGATCATGTCTGCATATTCTCGAACCCGCAGGGTCACACACTTAACGTGTCTCGACGCTAGGATAGATTGGATAATTGGTTTATGAATTTTTGTTCGGAGTCTCGGATGGGATCCGGGATATCACGAGAGGTTCCGGAATGGTCCGGAGAATAAGATTCATATAAGGCAGTGCAGTTTTTGGAGTTCGGAATTGTTCCGGGTTAATCGGTATTGTACCGGAAGCTTCTAGAACCTTCCGGAAGGGGACCAACGTGGCCCCACCTTCCGGGAGGGGGCATGGGCCTATGAGGGAGTGTCCTGGCCGCATTGGGCCAGGGGCACAAGGCCTCATAGGGCCCAGCCGATCCTAGATAAGTTTAAACTCGTTTAAACTAGAGATAGGATTTCTAGATAAGGGAGAGAGGAAGGTAGCAAGGCAGCTAGGGCTTGGAGGAAGGTGTTGGGGGGAGGGGGCGCACCACCCCTCTATACACCACGACTGTTTGTAGGCGAAGCCCTGCAGCAGAAATTCTCCACCATATACACCACGCCGTCGTGTTGTAGATCCAATCTATCTCTCCACCATACTCGCTGGTCCGAGGAAGGAGGAGACGTCGAGGTGCTGCACGTGTGCATCTCACGGAGGCACCGCCACTTGTGGTGCTAGATCGGATCGGATCGCGAGGAGGAGAAGCGAGTACGACTACATCACCCACGTTCCGACGAATGTTTCGCTGTGCGAATCTTCAAGGGTATGAAGATCTAATCCAATCTCTCTCGTTGATTGCATCTCCTAGATTAGATCTTGGCTTTCCCTCTGTTCGCATCCGTAGAAAATTTTGATTTACTATGCCGCGAAACCCTTCAGTGGTATCAGAGCTAGATCTATGCGTAGATGTGTTTCACGAGTAGAACGCAACATGGTTGTTGCGGGCGTTGATGTTTTTTGTTGCAAGCCTCTTGTTTGTGTTCTTCTTATGACGCGGGATAGTGAGATTGAAGCGGTCCAGGCCAACCTTACGCGACGTCGTTCGCGAGACCGGCTCCGCACTTGACGTGTGGCTTGTACCACACATGCGGCTGGTGGATGTCAGTTTCTCTCACTATAGTTGTCATGGGATTAACACCGGAGTTTGGCAACCATAATATCACCGTTGTGGCTTTCCGTAGGTAAGAATCGTTCTTAGCATCTACTCCCATAAGCCACGTAAAACATGCAACAACAAAGTAGAGGCGTCTAACTTGTTTTTGCAGGGAGTGTTTTCTGTGATATGGTATGGCCCAAGATGTGATGTGTATATTGTATGCGATGATCATGTTTTGTAATGTTTCACGACTTGCATGTCGATGAGTACACAACCGGCAGGAGCCATATGGTTGTCTTTATAATTGTGTATGACCTGCGAGTCAACTTCTTATACGCCATGTAATAGCTTTACTTTATCGCTAAGTAGTTAGCAATAGTTGTAGTTGCTATTCGTGGTGGAGGCAATCATGGTGGAGTGATGGAGATCATGCCGGAACGCACAAGATGGAGATCATTGCGCGAGGATTGGCTATACCATGTCACATAAAGTTATATGCATGTGATGTTTATCCCTTTATGTATCTTATTATGCTTAGATCGCGACGGTAGCATTATAAGATGATTCCTCACTTAAAGATCAAGATAAAAACTGTGTTCTCCCCAAGTATGCACCGTTGCGAAAGTTCGTCGTGTCCAAGCATCACGTGATGATCGGGTGCTATAGACTCTACGCTCATATACAACGGGTGCAAGCCAGTTTTTGCACACGCGGAAATACTTGGGTCTAGCTTGACGAGCCTAGCATGTACAGACATGGCCTCGGAACACAAGAACCGAAAGGTTAAGCATGAGTCATATGAATGATATGATCGACACTTTGTTGTCCACCATTGAAACCACATCTCTTCTCGTGATGATTGGATTAGGTGTGGTGAATTTGGATCGTGTTCACTAAACAACTTGAGGGATGTTGAATTTAGTGGGAGTTCATCTAGTAATTTGATTAAGTTGAACTATTTATCATGAACATAGTCTAAATTGTACTTGCAAATACTGTAGATCACATGGCCAAATCCAACTTCAACTTCAACGTTTTTGCTGAGAAGGAAAAGCTTAGAAACAATGGGTCTAACTTCACCAATTGGTTCCGCAATCTAAGAATCATTCTGTCTGGCGGACAAAAGGACTATGTCCTTGGTAAAGCGTTAGGTGACCCCCCTGCTGCAATTGCGCCGGCTGATGAGAAAGCTGTCTATCAGTCGCGCAAAGATGATTATGGTGTGATTAAGAGCACCATGTTGTTTGCTATGGAACCGGAGCTTCAAAATCGTTTTGAAACCTATCCCGGGCCCCTTTGAGATTCTCGAGGAGCTGAAAACCATGTTTCAGACTCAAGCCCGTTCTGAGAGATATGAGATCTCTGAGAAGTTCTTTAACTGCAAGATGGAGGAAGGGAGTTCCGTTAGTGAGCACGCCATAAAGATTTCGGGCTACACTCAACGCCTTGATCAACTGGAATGCACGATTCTAGAGGAGCTCAAGATTGACAGGGTTCTGCAATCACTCCCTCCCAGCTACAAAAGTTTTGTAGTGACTCATAATCAGATTGGTTCCACTGATACGATCACCGAGCTCTTCGCAAAGCTGAAGGCTGCGGAAGTGGACATCAAGAAGGATAATCATGTGTTGATGGTCAACAAGCCCTCCTTTAAGAAAGGTAAGGGAGCAAAGAAGCCCTTCAAGAAGGGCGGCGGCAAGCGCAATGCCCCTGCTGAGAAGAAGCTCAGGTCTGGTCCTAAGCCGGACACTGAGTGCTTCTATTGCAAGGACAGGGGTCACTGGAAGCGCAACTGTCCGAAGTACTTAGCGGACAAGAAGGCTGGCACCATCAAAGGTATATTTGATATACATGTTATTGATGTTTTCCTTACTAGCCCTCGTTGTAGTGCCTGGGTATTTGATACCGGTTCAGTTGCTAATATTTGTAACTCGAAACAGGAGCTACGGAATAGACGGCGGCTTGCGAGGGATGAGGTGACGATGCTCGTTGGCAACGGATCAAGAGTTGATGTGATGGCTGTCGGCACGCTCTCCTTAGTTTTACCTTCGGGATTAGTTTTAAACCTTAATAAGTGTTATTATGTGCCTGCGTTGAGCATGAACATTATTTCTGGATCGTGTTTATTGCAAGACGGTTATTCATTTAAATCGGAGAATAATGGTTGTTCTATTTATATGAGTAACATCTTTTATGGTCATGCACCTCTTGTGAATGGTTTATTTCTTCTAAATCTCGAAAGGGATGAAACACACATCCATAACATTGAGGCTAAGAGATGCAAAGTAGATAGTGATAATACTACTTATTTGTGGCACTGTCGTCTAGGTCATATTGGTGTAAAGCGCATGAAGAAACTCCATTCTGATGGACTTTTGGAGTCTCTTGATTTTGAATCATTTGACACATGCGAACCATGCCTCATGGGCAAGATGATCAAAACCCCATTCTCCGGTATGATGGAGCGAGCAACGGACTTGTTGGAAATCATACATACCGATGTATGCGGACCGATGAGTGTTTCGACGCGAGGTGGATATCGCTATTTCCTCACTTTTACCGATGACTTAAGTAGATATGGGTATATCTATTTAATGAAACATAAATTTGAAACATTTGAAAAGTTCAAGGAATTTCAGAATGAAGTGGAGAACCATCGTAACAGAAAGATTAAGTTTCTACGATCCGATCGTGGAGGTGAATATTTGAGTTATGATTTTCTCACGCATCTTAAAGCAAGTGGAATCGTTTCACAACTCACGCCACCCGGAACACCACAGCGCAATGGTGTGTCTGAACGCCGGAATCGAACCCTATTAGATATGGTCCGATCAATGATGTCTCTTACTGATTTGCCGTTATCATTTTGGGGTTATGCATTAGAAACCGCTGCATTCATTTTAAATAGGGCTCCATCTAAATCCGTTGAGACGACACCGTATGAACTGTGGTTTGGTGCTAAACCTAAGTTGTCGTTTCTTAAAGTTTGGGGATGCGAAGCTTACGTCAAGAAGTTGATGCCGGACAAGCTCGAACCCAAAGCGGAGAAATGCGTCTTCATAGGATACCCTAAGGAAACTATTGGGTATACCTTCTATCACAGAACCGAAGGCAAAGTGTTTGTCGCAAAGAACGGTTCCTTTCTTGAGAAGGAGTTTCTCTCGAAAGAAGTGAGTGGGAGGAAGGTAGAGCTAGACGAGGTTATTGAACCTTCTCTTGAATTGGAGAGTAGCGCAGCACCTGAAATTGTTCCAGTGCCGCCTGCACCAACAATAGAGGAAGCTAATGACAAGGATCATGAAGCTTCGGACGATGCTCCTACTGAACGTCGCAGGTCGACAAGGCCGCATGCCCCTCCTGAGTGGTACGGCAACCCTGTCTTGATTGTCTTGTTGGTAGAAGACAGTGAACCTACAAACTATGAGGAAGCGATGATGAGCCCAGACTCTGAGAAATGGCTGGAAGCCATGAAATCCGAATTGGGATCCATGAGCGAAAACCAAGTATGGACTTTGGTGGACCCTCCTAGCAACCGAAAGGCCGTTGAGTGCAAATGGATTTTCAAGAAGAAAACGGACGCGGATGGTAATGTTACCGTCTATAAAGCACGGCTTGTCGCAAAAGGTTTTCGACAAGTTCAAGGTGTTGACTACGATGAGACTTTCTCTCCCGTAGCGATGTTTAAGTCCATTCGGATTTTATTAGCAATTACTGCGTTTCATGATTATGAAATATGGCAGATGGATGTCAAGACTGCTTTCCTCAATGGCAACATTGATGAAGAGTTGTATATGATGCAACCCGAAGGTTTTGTCGATCCTAAGGATGCTAGTAAAGTATGCAAACTTCAGCGTTCCATTTATGGACTGAAGCAAGCATCTCGGAGTTGGAACCTTCGTTTTGATCAAGTGATCAAGAGCTTTGGATTTGTTCCAAATTGCTACGAAGCTTGTATCTACAAGAAAGTGAGTGGGAGCTCGGTGACGTTTCTAGTACTGTATGTGGATGACATATTGATTATCGAAAATGACATCAACATGCTTAACGATGTGAAGAGTTATTTGAACAAGTGTTTTTCAATGAAAGACCTAGGTGAAGCTGCTTATATATTGGGCATCAAAATCTATAGAGATAGACAAAGACGCCTGATAGCTTTAAGCCAGAGTACATACCTAGACAAAGTTCTGAAAAGGTTCAGAATGGATAAGGCAAAGAAAGGTTCAGTGCCTATGTTGTCAGGTAAGATATTGAGCAAGGCTCAGTGTCCAGCTACGGTAAATGATAGGGAAGCTATGAGCAAAGTGCCTTATGCCTCGGCCATAGGTTCCATCATGTATGCCATGCTGTGTACTAGACCGGATGTGTCCAATGCTCTTAGTTTGACGAGCAGATATCAAAGTGATCCAGGAGTGGAACACTGGACAGCCGTGAAGAACATCCTAAAGTACCTAAATAGAACTAAAGAAATGTTCTTAGTCTATGGGGGTGATGAACAGCTTGTCGTAAAAGGTTACGTCGATGCTAGTTTCTACACCGACAAGGATGATTCCAAATCTCAGACAGGATACGTTTATATTTTGAATGGAGGAGCTGTGAGCTGGAGAAGCTGCAAGCAAAGCGTGATCGCGGGATCTACAGTGGAAGCGGGATACATGGCTGCTGCAGAAGCGTCAAGTGAAGGAGTTTGGATCAGAAACTTCATCACTGAGCTTGGCGTGGTTCCAAGTGCATTGGACCCACTGGAGATATTGTGTGACAACACTGGCGCCATAGCACTCGCTAAGGAACCAAGATATCATCCAAAGACCAAGCATATCAACCGCAAGTTTCATATAATCCGAGATTATATAGCAGATGGAGATCTGAAGATTAGCAAAGTACATACGGATCTGAATGTCGCAGATCCATTGACTAAACCTCTTCTACGTGTAAAACATGATCAACACCTCAGTGCCATGGGTGTGAGATTGTTGCCAGATGTAAACTAGATTATTGACTCTAGTGCAAGTGGGAGACTGTTGGAATTATGCCCTAGAGGCAATAATAAAGATGTTATTATTATAATTCTTGTTCATGATAAAGTTTATATTCCATGCTAGAATTGTATTAAGCGGAAACTTTAATACTTGTGTGGTTTGTAAACAACACCGTGTCTCTAGTACGCCTCTATGGACTAGCTCATTGATCAATGATGGTTAAGGTTTCCTAACCATAGACATGAGTTGTCAATTGATAATGAGATCATATCATTGGGAGAATGATATGGTGGATAGACCCAAACAAAGCAGAGCAATTAGATCGTGTCATCGTGTTCGTCTTTGCGAAGCTTTTCCTATGTCAAATATTGTATTCCTTAGACCATGAGATAATGCAACTCCCTGGTACCGGAAGAAAGCTTTGAGGTCATCAAACGTCATCCTATGAGAGGGTGATCATAAAGGTGTCTCTCAGGTGATCGGAAAGTATCTGTTGGGTTGTATGTATCGAGATGGGATTTGTCCCTCCCAAGTCAGAGAGATATACTTCGGGCCCACTCGGTAATCGATATCAACACCGCTTGCAAGCATGTGGTTAAGGAGTTAATCACAAAGTGATATCGGATTACGGAACGAGTAAAGTACTTGCTGTGAACGAGATTGAACTAGGTATGACGGTACCGACGATCGAATCTCGGGCAAGTAAAATATCGCGAGACGAAGGGAATATATATATGGGATTGATTGAATCCTGGCATCGTGGTTCATCCGATATGACCATCGATGAATGTGTGGGAGTCAATATGGGTGCCCAGACCCCGCTGATTATTGATAGAAGATCATGTCTGCATATTCTCGAACCCGCAGGGTCACACAGTTAACGTGTCTCGACGCTAGGATAGATTGGATAATTGGTTTATGAATTTTTGTTCGGAGTCTCGGATGGGATCCGGGATATCACGAGAGGTTCCGGAATGGTCCGGAGAATAAGATTCATATAAGGCAGTGCAGTTTTTGGAGTTCGGAATTGTTCCGGGTTAATCGGTATTGTACCGGAAGCTTCTAGAACCTTCCGGAAGGGGACCAACGTGGCCCCACCTTCCGGGAGGGGGCATGGGCCTATGAGGGAGTGTCCTGGCCGCATTGGGCCAGGGGCACAAGGCCCCATAGGGCCCAGCCGATCCTAGATAAGTTTAAACTCGTTTAAACTAGAGATAGGATTTCTAGATAAGGGAGAGAGGAAGGTAGCAAGGCAGCTAGGGCTTGGAGGAAGGTGTTGGGGGGAGGGGGCGCACCACCCCTCTATACACCACGACTGTTTGTAGGCGAAGCCCTGCAGCAGAAATTCTCCACCATATACACCACGCCGTCGTGTTGTAGATCCAATCTATCTCTCCACCATACTCGCTGGTCCGAGGAAGGAGGAGACGTCGAGGTGCTGCACGTGTGCATCTCACGGAGGCACCGCCACTTGTGGTGCTAGATCGGATCGGATCGCGAGGAGGAGAAGCGAGTACGACTACATCACCCACGTTCCGACGAACGTTCCGCTGTGCGAATCTTCAAGGGTATGAAGATCTAATCCAATCTCTCTCGTTGATTGCATCTCCTAGATTAGATCTTGGCTTTCCCTCTGTTCGCATCCGTAGAAAATTTTGATTTACTATGCCGCGAAACCCTTCAGTGGTATCAGAGCTAGATCTATGCGTAGATGTGTTTCACGAGTAGAACACAACATGGTTGTTGCGGGCGTTGATGTTTTCTGTTGCAAGCCTCTTGTTTGTGTTCTTCTTATGACGCGGGATAGTGAGATTGAAGCGGTCCAGGCCAACCTTACGCGACGTCGTTCGCGAGACTGGCTCCGCACTTGACGTGTGGCTTGTACCACACATGCGGCTGGTGGATGTCAGTTTCTCTCACTATAGTTGTCATGGGATTAACACCGGAGTTTGGCAACCATAATATCACCGTTGTGGCTTTCCGTAGGTAAGAATCATTCTTAGCATCTACTCCCATAAGCCACGTAAAACATGCAACAACAAAGTAGAGGCGTCTAACTTGTTTTTGCAGGGAGTGTTTTCTGTGATATGGTATGGCCCAAGATGTGATGTGTATATTGTATGCGATGATCATGTTTTGTAATGTTTCACGACTTGCATGTCGATGAGTACACAACCGGCAGGAGCCATATGGTTGTCTTTATAATTGTGTATGACCTGCGAGTCAACTTCTTATACGCCATGTAATAGCTTTACTTTATCGCTAAGTAGTTAGCAATAGTTGTAGTTGCTATTCGTGGTGGAGGCAATCATGGTGGAGTGATGGAGATCATGCCGGAACGCACAAGATGGAGATCATTGCGCGAGGATTGGCTATACCATGTCACATAAAGTTATATGCATGTGATGTTTATCCCTTTATGTATCTTATTATGCTTAGATCGCGACGGTAGCATTATAAGATGATTCCTCACTTAAAGATCAAGATAAAAACTGTGTTCTCCCCAAGTATGCACCGTTGCGAAAGTTCGTCGTGTCCAAGCATCACGTGATGATCGGGTGCTATAGACTCTACGCTCACATACAACGGGTGCAAGCCAGTTTTTGCACACACGGAAATACTTGGGTCTAGCTTGACGAGCCTAGCATGTACAGACATGGCCTCGGAACACAAGAACCGAAAGGTTAAGCATGAGTCATATGAATGATATGATCGACACTTTGTTGTCCACCATTGAAACCACATCTCTTCTCGTGATGATCGGATTAGGTGTGGTGAATTTGGATCGTGTTCACTAAACAACTTGAGGGATGTTGAATTTAGTGGGAGTTCATCTAGTAATTTGATTAAAAGTTGAACTAGTTATCATGAACATAGTCTAATTTGTACTTGCAAATATTGTAGATCAAATGGCTAAGTCCAACTTCAACTTCAACGTTTTTGCTGAGAAGGAAAAGCTTAAAAACAATGGGTCTAACTTCACCAACTGGTTCCGCAATCTGAGAATCATTCTCTCTGGCGGTCAAAAGGACTATGTCCTTGAGAATACTTTAGGTGACGCCCCTGCTGCTACTGCGCCGGCTGATGAGAAAGCTGTCTATCAGTCGCGCAAAGATGATTATGGTGTGATTAAGAGCACCATGTTGTTTGCTATGGAACCGGAGCTTCAAAATCGTTTTGAAACCTATCCCGGGCCCCTTTGAGATTCTCGAGGAGCTGAAAACCATGTTTCAGACTCAAGCCTGTTCTGAGAGATATGAGATCTCTGAGAAGTTCTTTAACTGCAAGATGGAGGAAGGGAGTTCCGTTAGTGAGCACGCCATAAAGATTTCGGGCTACACTCAACGCCTTTAGCAACTGGAATGCACGATTCTAGAGGAGCTCAAGATTGACAGGGTTCTGCAATCACTCCCTCCCAGCTACAAAAGTTTTGTAGTGACTCATAATCAGATTGGTTCCACTGATACGATCACCGAGGTCTTCGCAAAGCTGAAGGCTGCGGAAGTGGACATCAAGAAGGATAATCATGTGTTGATGGTCAACAAGCCCTCCTTTAAGAAAGGTAAGGGAGCAAAGAAGCCCTTCAAGAAGGGCGGCGGCAAGCGCAATGCCCCTGCTGAGAAGAAGCTCAGGTCTGGTCCTAAGCCGGACACTGAGTGCTTCTATTGCAAGGACAGGGGTCACTGGAAGCGCAACTGTCCGAAGTACTTAGCGGACAAGAAGGCTGGCACCATCAAAGGTATATTTGATATACATGTTATTGATGTTTTCCTTACTAGCCCTCGTTGTAGTGCCTGGGTATTTGATACCGGTTCAGTTGCTAATATTTGTAACTCGAAACAGGAGCTACGGAATAGACGGCGGCTTGCGAGGGATGAGGTGACGATGCTCGTTGGCAACGGATCAAGAGTTGATGTGATGGCTGTCGGCACGCTCTCCTTAGTTTTACCTTCGGGATTAGTTTTAAACCTTAATAAGTGTTATTATGTGCCTGCGTTGAGCATGAACATTATTTCTGGATCGTGTTTATTGCAAGACGGTTATTCATTTAAATCGGAGAATAATGGTTGTTCTATTTATATGAGTAACATCTTTTATGGTCATGCACCTCTTGTGAATGGTTTATTTCTTCTAAATCTCGAAAGGGATGAAACACACATCCATAACATTGAGGCTAAGAGATGCAAAGTAGATAGTGATAATACTACTTATTTGTGGCACTGTCGTCTAGGTCATATTGGTGTAAAGCGCATGAAGAAACTCCATTCTGATGGACTTTTGGAGTCTCTTGATTTTGAATCATTTGACACATGCGAACCATGCCTCATGGGCAAGATGATCAAAACCCCGTTCTCCGGTATGATGGAGCGAGCAACGGACTTGTTGGAAATCATACATACCGATGTATGCGGACCGATGAGTGTTTCGACGCGAGGTGGATATCGCTATTTCCTCACTTTTACCGATGACTTAAGTAGATATGGGTATATCTATTTAATGAAACATAAATCTGAAACATTTGAAAAGTTCAAGGAATTTCAGAATGAAGTGGAGAACCATCGTAACAGAAAGATTAAGTTTCTACGATCCGATCGTGGAGGTGAATATTTGAGTTATGATTTTCTCACGCATCTTAAAGCAAGTGGAATCGTTTCACAACTCACGCCACCCGGAACACCACAGCGCAATGGTGTGTCTGAACGCCAGAATCGAACCCTATTAGATATGGTCCGATCAATGATGTCTCTTACTGATTTGCCGTTATCATTTTGGGGTTATGCATTAGAAACCGCTGCATTCACTTTAAATAGGGCTCCATCTAAATCCGTTGAGACGACACCGTATGAACTGTGGTTTGGTGCTAAACCTAAGTTGTCGTTTCTTAAAGTTTGGGGATGCGAAGCTTACGTCAAGAAGTTGATGCCGGACAAGCTCGAACCCAAAGCGGAGAAATGCGTCTTCATAGGATACCCTAAGGAAACTATTGGGTATACCTTCTATCACAGAACCGAAGGCAAAGTGTTTGTCGCAAAGAACGGTTCCTTTCTTGAGAAGGAGTTTCTCTCGAAAGAAGTGAGTGGGATGAAGGTAGAGCTAGACGAGGTTATTGAACCTTCTCTTGAATTGGAGAGTAGCGCAGCACCTGAAATTGTTCCAGTGCCGCCTGCACCAACAATAGAGGAAGCTAATGACAAGGATCATGAAGCTTCGGACGATGCTGCTACTGAACGTCGCAGGTCGACAAGGCCGCGTGCCCCTCATGAGTGGTATGGCAACCCTGTCTTGATTGTCTTGTTGGTAGAAGACAGTGAACCTACGAACTATGAGGAAGCGATGATGAGCCCAGACTCTGAGAAATGGCTGGAAGCCATGAAATCCGAATTGGGATCCATGAGCGAAAACCAAGTATGGACTTTGGTGGACCCTCCTAGCAACCGAAAGGCCGTTGAGTGCAAATGGATTTTCAAGAAGAAAACGGACGCGGATGGTAATGTTACCGTCTATAAAGCACGGCTTGTCGCAAAAGGTTTTCGACAAGTTCAAGGTGTTGACTACGATGAGACTTTCTCTCCCGTAGCGATGTTTAAGTCCATTCGGATTTTATTAGCAATTACTGCGTTTCATGATTATGAAATATGGCAGATGGATGTCAAGACTGCTTTCCTCAATGGCAACATTGATGAAGAGTTGTATATGATGCAACCCGAAGGTTTTGTCGATCCTAAGGATGCTAGTAAAGTATGCAAACTTCAGCGTTCCATTTATGGACTGAAGCAAGCATCTCGGAGTTGGAACCTTCGTTTTGATCAAGTGATCAAGAGCTTTGGATTTGTTCCAAATTGCTACGAAGCTTGTATCTACAAGAAAGTGAGTGGGAGCTCGGTGACGTTTCTAGTACTGTATGTGGATGACATATTGATTATCGAAAATGACATCAACATGCTTAACGATGTGAAGAGTTATTTGAACAAGTGTTTTTCAATGAAAGACCTAGGTGAAGCTGCTTATATATTGGGCATCAAAATCTATAGAGATAGACAAAGACGCCTGATAGCTTTAAGCCAGAGTACATACCTAGACAAAGTTCTGAAAAGGTTCAGAATGGATAAGGCAAAGAAAGGTTCAGTGCCTATGTTGTCAGGTAAGATATTGAGCAAGGCTCAGTGTCCAGCTACGGTAAATGATAGGGAAGCTATGAGCAAAGTGCCTTATGCCTCGGCCATAGGTTCCATCATGTATGCCATGCTGTGTACTAGACCGGATGTGTCCAATGCTCTTAGTTTGACGAGCAGATATCAAAGTGATCCAGGAGTGGAACACTGGACAGCCGTGAAGAACATCCTAAAGTACCTAAATAGAACTAAAGAAATGTTCTTAGTCTATGGGGGTGATGAACAGCTTATCGTAAAAGGTTACGTCGATGCTAGTTTCGACACCGACAAGGATGATTCCAAATCTCAGACAGGATACGTTTATATTTTGAATGGAGGAGCTGTGAGCTGGAGAAGCTGCAAGCAAAGCGTGATCGCGGGATCTACAGTGGAAGCGGAATACATGGCTGCTGCAGAAGCGTCAAGTGAAGGAGTTTGGATCAGAAACTTCATCACTGAGCTTGGCGTGGTTCCAAGTGCATTGGACCCACTGGAGATATTGTGTGACAACACTGGCGCCATAGCACTCGCTAAGGAACCAAGATATCATCCAAAGACCAAGCATATCAACCGCAAGTTTCATATAATCCGAGATTATATAGCAGATGGAGATCTGAAGATTAGCAAAGTACATACGGATCTGAATGTCGCAGATCCATTGACTAAACCTCTTCTACGTGTAAAACATGATTAACACCTCAGTGCCATGGGTGTGAGATTGTTGCCAGATGTAAACTAGATTATTGACTCTAGTGCAAGTGGGAGACTGTTGGAATTATGCCCTAGAGGCAATAATAAAGATGTTATTATTATAATTCTTGTTCATGATAAAGTTTATATTCCATGCTAGAATTGTATTAAGCGGAAACTTTAATACTTGTGTGGTTTGTAAACAACACTGTGTCCCTAGTACGCCTCTATGGACTAGCTCATTGATCAATGATGGTTAAGGTTTCCTAACCATAGACATGAGTTGTCAATTGATAATGAGATCATATCATTGGGAGAATGATATGGTGGATAGACCCAAACAAAGCAGAGCAATTAGATCGTGTCATCGTGTTCGTCTTTGCGAAGCTTTTCCTATGTCAAATATTGTATTCCTTAGACCATGAGATAATGCAACTCCCTGGTACCGGAAGAAAGCTTTGAGGTCATCAAACGTCATCCTATAAGAGGGTGATCATAAAGGTGTCTCTCAGGTGATCGGAAAGTATCTGTTGGGTTGTATGTATCGAGATGGGATTTGTCCCTCCCAAGTCAGAGAGATATACTTCGGGCCCACTCGGTAATCGATATCAACACCGCTTGCAAGCATGTGGTTAAGGAGTTAATCACAAAGTGATATCGGATTACGGAACGAGTAAAGTACTTGCTGTGAACGAGATTGAACTAGGTATGACGGTACCGACGATCGAATCTCGGGCAAGTAAAATATCGCGAGACGAAGGGAATATATATATGGGATTGATTGAATCCTGGCATCGTGGTTCATCCGATATGACCATCGATGAATGTGTGGGAGTCAATATGGGTGCCCAGACCCCGCTGTTGATTATTGATAGAAGATCATGTCTGCATATTCTCGAACCCGCAGGGTCACACACTTAACGTGTCTCGACGCTAGGATAGATTGGATAATTGGTTTATGAATTTTTGTTCGGAGTCTCGGATGGGATCCGGGATATCACGAGAGGTTCCGGAATGGTCCGGAGAATAAGATTCATATAAGGCAGTGCAGTTTTTGGAGTTCGGAATTGTTCCGGGTTAATCGGTATTGTACCGGAAGCTTCTAGAACCTTCCGGAAGGGGACCAACGTGGCCCCACCTTCCGGGAGGGGGCATGGGCCTATGAGGGAGTGTCCTGGCCGCATTGGGACAGGGGCACAAGGCCCCATAGGGCCCAACCGATCCTAGATAAGTTTAAACTCGTTTAAACTAGAGATAGGATTTCTAGATAAGGGAGAGAGGAAGGTAGCAAGGCAGCTAGGGCTTGGAGGAAGGTGTTGGGGGGAGGGGGCGCACCACCCCCCCTCCCGTTGCCCTAGCTGCCTTGCTACCTTCCTCTCTCCCTCCCGACTGTTTGTAGGCGAAGCCCTGCAGCAGAAATTCTCCACCATATACACCACGCCGTCGTGTTGTAGATCCAATCTATCTCTCCACCATACTCGCTGGTCCGAGGAAGGAGGAGACGTCGAGGTGCTGCACGTGTGCATCTCACGGAGGCACCGCCACTTGTGGTGCTAGATCGGATCAGATCACGAGGAGGAGAAGCGAGTACGACTACATCACCCACGTTCCGACGAACGTTCCGCTGTGCGAATCTTCAAGGGTATGAAGATCTAATCCAATCTCTCTCGTTGATTGCATCTCCTAGATTAGATCTTGGCTTTCCCTCTGTTCGCATCCGTAGAAAATTTTGATTTACTATGCCGCGAAACCCTTCAGTGTTATGATATGGTAGTGTTGTAAGTAGAAGTATGAGATGATACTCTTACAACACACATAGCGTGTAAAATCCATAGACCTTGGATTTACACATATAGGTATGATAGTGATCATACCACGATGCACATGATAGAGATCATCTGCGGGAACCATATCATTTCACTAATAAACATATGATGTTTGATAGCATCTTATATTGCTTGTTTAGCGCTTTGTTAGCATAATAAGATGATCCCTCATTTAAATATCAAGATAAGAATGTGTTCTTCCTTTAGTATGCACCGATTATGTTTTCGTCGCTCCAAGACATCACGTGATGATCGGGTGTTCTTGGATCCACGACCATATTTCGGGTGTAAAACAGTTACACACGCGAATACTAAGGTTCTAACTTGGCGAGCCTAGCATGTACAGACATGGCCTCGGAACACGGACCGAAAGGTTAAGCATGAGTCATATAGTTGATATGATGCCCATTTGATGCTCGCCTTTGAAGTTATACCGACTCACGTGATGATCGGACTTGGTGTAGTGGATTTGGTTCATGTAATCACCAAAAAGGCACGAGGGATGTCGTTTTTGAGTGGGAGTTCATTCATAATATAGATTAGTTGAACTCAATCTATCATACAGTTAGTCTAAACTTTACAAATTCTGTTGTAGATGGCACCACCTGCTTTTAATTTCAATGTGTTCATGGAGAAAGAGAAACTAGCAACGAACGGTAGCAACTTTACCGAATGGGCCATGAATTTGAGGATTCTCCTCTCTGCTGCACAAAAGCAATATGTGCTAGAAGCGCCGTTAGGCCCCCCACCTTTTGATGATGCCCCTGACGAGGAGAATAATGTCTATCAGACTCGTCAGGAGGACCACAACTTAGTTCATTGCGGCATATTGTATGGGCTAGAGCCGGAACTTCGAAAGCGTTTCAAAAACGACAATGCATTTGATACAATGGGTGAGTTGAAAATGATTTTCGACACACATGCTGCTGTAGAGAGCTACAACGCTTCAGAAAAGTTCTTTAGCTGCATGATGGAAGAGCACAGCTCCGTAGCGAGCATGTACTCAAGATGTCGGGTTACGCCGATAAGCTTGTGTCCTTGGGAATATCGATTCCCATTGACTTAGGCATCCATCGTGTTCTGCAGTCTCTGCCACCTAGCTATAAGAGCTTCGTGATGAACTATAATATGCAAGGCATGAAGAAGTCTCTCCCCGAGCTTCTGTCAATGCTTAAAACTGCAGAAGTGGAGATCAAAAAGGAACATCAAGTGTTGATGATCAATAGGAACACTGGTTTCAAGAAAGACAAGAAGGGAAAACGAAAGGGAAGTAAGGGCGGCAAGCCTGTTGCCGCGCCTGAAAAGAAACCCCGAGTTGGACCTAAGTCTGATTCCGAGTGCTACTATTGTAAGGGGACTGGCCACTGGAAGCGCAACTGCCCCAAGTATCTGGCAGACAAGAAGGCCGGCAAGGCAAACAAAGGTACATATGATATACATGTTATTGATGTGTACTTGAATAGTGCTCGCAGTAGCACCTGGGTATTTGATACCGGTTCAGTTGCTAATATTTGTAACTCGAATCAGGGGCTGCGGAACAAGCTACAGCTAGCAAGGGGTGAGGTCAAGATGCGTGTCGGCAATGGATCAAGCGTTGATGTGATCGCCGTCGGAACGCTGCCTCTCCACTTGCCGTCGGGATTAGTTATAAACTTGAATAAATGTTATCTGGTGCCTGCACTGAGCATGAACATTGTATCTGGATCGTGTTTGATGCGAAGTGGTTATTCATTTAAATCCGAGAACAATGGTTGTTCCATTTATATGAATGAAATCTTTTATGGTCATGCACCGATGATGAATGGTTTATTTCTATTAGATCTCGATGATAATGTTACACATATTCATAATGTTGATGCTAAACGGATTAAACTTAATGATGATATATCCGCATATATGTGGCACTGCCGTCTAGGTCATATTAGCGTTAAACGCATGAAGAAGCTCCATTCGGATGGACTTTTGTAATCACTTGATTATGAATCATTTGATACATGTGAGCCATGCCTTATGGGCAAGATGACTAGAACGCCGTTTTCCGGTTCAATGGAACGGGCGACAGATTTATTGGAAATCATACATTCTGATGTATGTGGTCCAATGAGTGTGTCGGCGCGAGGTGGATATCGTTATTTTGTTACTTTCATGGATGATTTGAGTAGATACGGTTATATCTACTTGATGAAACACAAGTCTGAAACCTTTGAAAAGTTCAAGGAATTTCAGAATGAAGTGGAAAATCATCGTAATAGAAAGATCAAATTTCTACGGTCCGACCGTGGAGGTGAGTATCTAAGTTACGAGTTTAGCACTCACATGAAAGAGTGTGGAATTGTTTCACAACTCACACCTGCCGGAACACCACAGCGAAATGGTGTGTCGGAACGTCGTAATCGTACTTTATTAGATATGGTTCGATCTATGATGTCTCTGACGGACTTGCCGTTGTCATTTTGGGGTTATGCACTAGAAACTGCTGCATTCACTTTAAATCGGGCACCATCTAAATCCGTTGAAAAGACACCGTATGAATTGTGGTTTGGAAACAAACCTAAGCTGTCATTTCTTAAAGTTTGGGGATGCGATGTTTATGTGAAGAAACTTCAACCGGATAAACTTGAACCCAAAGCAGAAAAATGCGTCTTCATAGGATACCCTAAAGAAACTATTGGGTATTCCTTCTATCACAGATCCAAGGGCAAGGTTTTTGTTGCCAAGAATGGATCCTTTCTAGAGAAAGAGTTTCTCACGAAAGGTGTGAGTAGTCGGAAGGTAGAACTCGAAGAGGTTGTGGAACCTTCTCTTCAAAGTATGGCGGGTAGCGCAGCGCCGGAAGTTGTTCCGGAGTTGGCTCCACCTGTTGAAGAGGGAACTAATGATAATGATCATGAAACTCCGAAAGATAGTACTACCGAACCTCGCAGGTCAAACAGGACGCGTGCAGCTCCCGAGCTGTACAGAAATCCTGTCATGAATTTCATGGTTGATGAAAATGATGACCTTGCGACGTATGAAGAAACGATGATGAGCCCGGATTCCAACAAATGGTTAGAAGCCATGAAATCCGAGATGGAATCCATGTATGAAAATCAAGTTTGGAACTTGGTGGAATTACCTCACGACCGAAAGGCCGTGGAGAACAAATGGATTTTCAAAAGGAAAACTGATGTTGATGGTAATGTGACCGTCTATAAAGCTCGACTTGTCGCAAAGGGGTTTCGACAAATTCAAGGAGTTGACTACGATGAGACTTTCTCTCCCGTAGCGATGCTAAAGTCAGTTAGGATTATGTTAGCAATTGCTGCATATTTCGATTATGAGATATGGCAGATGGATGTCAAAACCGCGTTTCTCAATGGTAATATTGAAGAAGAGTTGTATATGATACAACCAAAGGGTTTTGTCGATCCTAAGGATGCTAACAAGGTGTGCAAGCTTCAGCGATCCATCTATGGATTGAAGCAAGCATCACGAAGTTGGAATCTCCGCTTTAATGAGGTGATCAAAGAGTTTGGATTTGTCCAAACTTATGGAGAAGCTTGTATTTACAAGAAAGTGAGTGGGAGCAATGTGGCATTTCTGATATTATATGTGGATGACATATTATTGATCAGAAATGATATAGATCTTTTAAACAGTGTTAAAAGTTATCTAAACAGCAAATTTTCAATGAAGGACCTAGGTGAAGCGTCATACATATTAGGCATAAAGATCTATAGAGATAGATCTAGGCGCCTAATAGGGCTATCACAAAGTACATACCTTGATAAGATTTTAAAGAAGTTTAAAATGGACGGAAGTAAGAAGGGGTTCTTACCTATGTTGCAAGGCAAGACATTGAGTAAGACTCAAAGTCCGGCTTCGGCGGAAGAAAGAGAGATAATGGACAAAGTCCCCTATGCTTCAGCCATAGGCTCTATAATGTACGCCATGCTATGTACAAGACCGGATGTGGCACATGCTATTAGTTTGACTAGTAGGTACCAATCGGATACAGGTTCAGAACACTGGATAGCGGTCAAGAATATCCTTAAGTACTTACGAAGAACTAAGGATATGTTTCTTGTATATGGAGGTGAAGAAGAGCTCGTCGCTAAGTGTTATGTCGACTCTAGCTTTGACACTGATCCGGATGACTCTAAGTCTCAATCCGGATACGTATTTCTCATGAATGGCGGAGCGGTTAGTTGGAGGAGCTCCAAACAACCTGTGGTAGCGGGATCAACAATGGAGGCCGAATATGTTGCTGCTTCAGAAGCGGCTCAGGAAGCAGTTTGGATGAAGGAGTTCATATCCGAACTAGGAGTGGTGGCAAACGCGTTGGACCCAATGGTGATCTATTGTGACAACAATGGTGCCATTGCCAATGCCAAAGAGCCAAGGTCTCACAAGCATTCCAAGCATATTAAGCGCCGGTTTCACTCCATCCGCGAGCATGTCAAGGATGGAGATATAAAGATTTGTAAAGTACATACGGATCTCAATGTAGCAGATCCGTTGACTAAAACTCTCCCTAGAGCAAAACATGATCAACACCAGAACTCAATGGGTGTTAGATTTATCACTATGTAACTAGATTATTGTCTCTAGTGCAAGTGGGAGACTGAAGGGAATATGCCCTGAGAGGCAATAATAAAGTGTTTATTATGTGTATTCCAAGTATATGATAGATGTTTATTTTGCATGCTATATTTGTATTGATACGGAAACGTTTATACATGTGTGTTTAATAAACAAACAGAAAGTTTCTAGTTATGCCTCTCTCATAAACTAGCTCGTTGATTAACAAGATGATCAAGGTTTCCTGATCATGGACATTGGATGTTGTTAATAACGGGATCACAATATTAGTGTAATGGTGTGATGAACATTCATCCGAAGTATAGCATTACGATCAAAGTCATTGAGTTTATATTGCTATAACAACTTACGAAGTGATCCTAATCCTTAGACCATGAGATCATGTCAATCACTAACACCGGAAGAGTTTCTTGATAACATCAAACGTCACACCGTAACAGGGTGATTATAAAGATGGATTCAGAACTAATAAAGTGTTATGTTGAGGCTCATGGATCGAGAGTGGAATTTGTTCATCCCGATGACGGATAGATATACTCTGGGCCCTCTCGGTGATATCACATTGATTAGCTTGCAAGCAAGTGATTTGATCACTAGAATGTTATATCACAGGAACGAGAAAAGAGTGCATGTCGGTAACGAGATCAAACTAGGTATGGAGATACCGATGATCGAATCTCGGACATGTAATATATCGTGAAACAAAGGGATTAAGATACTAGCGTAAAAGGTTCCGACGATCACAAGAAAGTCATCGTTGAATATGTGGGAGTCAGTATGGGTTTCCAGATCCCGCTTCTGATTATTGATCCGAGAGGGGTCTCGATCATGTCCGCATTATTCACGAACCATAGGGTGACACACTTAAGATACACCGACATCCAATTGGAGCAAATGTTTCATGCCGAAAGAATGAACAAGCGCAGGAATTTATTTCACTAGATACCGAAACAGGTTTTCGGGTGAAATTGCATAAAGTGGTTATGCATGTGAAATAGAATTCTAGCAAGGGGCTATTTGTGAATGTTTGTCATTAAAGTAATTGACAAAATTCTGAATAAAATAAAAGAGTTTTATTTAATGAGAGTTTGCATTAAATTTGGTGGAAATTTAATGGGAATTTGAGTGGACTTTTGAGTGGAGGGAATTTAAAGGAGATTTGTGAGTGGAGTGTCCACCCACATGAAGAGGGGAGGGCAAGGGGGCAGCCCCCATGCGCCGGCCACCCCCTTGGGGTTCCCCCTCCTCCTATAAAAGGAGCCCCCCTCCTCACTTGTCTCTCACACCTCCTCGTGAAGGATCTCTCTCCCCCTCTAGAATTTATCCCCCATGGTCTCGGATACATGTTCCCGGTGGCTATTCGGCAAGAAAGAGTTGTTGTTCCGCTGCATCGCTAGAGCGAGGAGGCGGAGGTTGCTCGGTGCCTCGAACGTGTGTGCGAGCACGGATGCGCTGCTGATTTGCGGCGCTAGGACTTCCTCTCGATCTTGAGATCGGCAAGAGATCGTCTACATCAACCACGAGTTGAACTCGTTAAGCTTTGTCGGTCTTCAAGGGTATGTTCTCTACGGATATACATCCGCCCGTTGTTTGTATCTAGTAGATAGATCTTGGTATATAGTTCACATCGTAGGAAATTTTTTGTTTTCTATGCTGCGAACCCTACAATTTTTCCTATTTATCTTGTTTGTTGAGTGATTTAAATTAGTGGAAGGTTTTTTAGGGGCCATTTGTCTTAAGAAGGTAAATAAGAGAAGTAAGTAGCAAAATTTCAATGTAAATATTCCTTAAATTTTAGGGTATGTGTATTTAAAATGTAGATATTAATGTACCTATGCACAAACATAGGAACATTAAACAATGAATTTAGTATTTACGAAAGAATGTTATTTTCTACTTTTGCCAAATACAAGTAAATATGATAGAATCGTGAATTATAAAATTTTAGTATAAGTAATTAATAACCCAAAGATCCATAAATTGGGACGACGTGGATCTAGGACATATATAGTTGGTCAAGTTTCAAGTATGTGTTCTCTATAGTACACATCATGTGACGTCGTGACACATCACCAACCAGTAGCACTGAAAGTCAAGCAGGCATCAGGTGAGAGGTGGCAGAAGAATATATCGGCTAAGACGAGGTAGCAGAGTGATCCATATTTCCAGCGAGGCGGCGACGTGAGACCCTCTCAAATATTCTCGCTATCCATAGCCATCTGTTAACTTGCATCGCAAGATTTACGCGGACGCACTAGTTTGGATGTGGTCGGTCAGGTTGTTATAAGAGAAAATATTCTATACTTATTACTAATGTTATACCTTTTTGTTAAGTCTTTTTGTGGACGGGCTAGTCTCGTCCCATGAGACCCACATAATTGTCCTTCTGAGCAAGCACTCCTTAAATGAACCCTTAAGTTTACATAAAGGACCTCTAAAATAAATAAAATTACTTGCACCGAAGACCCTAAAACAAGAATAAAAAAAGTGACCAAGTCATGGTTTTTCTTATAGCTCCTTCTCCATGGTCCTAGGATACCAGTGCCGTCGAGGTGGGATCGGACAACCCTGAGAGAGTGGGGCTTGCCTTAACGGTTATGGGATTCCACATGTGCTTTCAAAACAAACTACTAGCTGCATTCCCTACATGAGCCATCTCTATGAGACATTATTGCCGATGTGGCGTCAGATTTAAGATACATGGGATTGACATGTTTCCTTCTTTTATTGTGCAACTAGGACGTGCACACGTAGATCGTGCTCACACAAGGAAACACGATGAGACAGGTGCGACGCAGTGGGTGGGACAGAGTTCGGGAGAACTTGCACGGTTGCTCGCGGAGATAGGGTTTTACCGTTATGGGGTCACCGCCCTTTGAGAGTTTACAACACTCCATGTACGCATGTCGTGTGTTTAGCAAAGAAGTGTCAATTTTGTGTCTAAATAATGACCTATGATTACTTCAAAATGGTCTCGTGACACAATAATTTGAACAAATAGGTTTCGAGAATACTAAAAGTATATTACAAACTGGGTATTAAATCTTACATTGTCATAATAGGATTTGCATGTTTCCCTTTTCTTTTATTGTGTATATATTTAATTGTGCAAGTAGGATTTGTAGATGTAGACCATGTTCTCACGCGCAACACACGAGATGGGATGCGACGTGGCGTGGCGGGTCAGACGAAACTAGGGAGAGAACTTCCATGGTCACAAAGATATTATTTTACCATTGTACGGATGTTGGTCTGTTTAGCAGATCAGTTTAAATTTTACATCAAAATTGAACTAGAGATAGTCTGATGTGGTCTTGTGGCATAATAATTTGAACAATATGTTCCATAGTATACTTTAAGTACATTACAAAATGGGTAGCAAATCTCACATCGGCATAATATCGAATATAGTCGAGCTAACATGGCACATGGAAACACAAGACGGGAATAAGCGTGATGCGTTAACAAACTTGGAGAGACCATGCCCGGTCGGGGAGATAGGATTTACCATTGGGGTTGCTTGGATCATGTCGGTGGAGATGATCTAAGAAGCCGGAGCATGCCGTGACGCTTGTGTCGGCGCGGTGACACGTGTGGTTCGGGGGGTGGGAGGGGGGGGGGCACTCACACGGGAGCTCATGTTGTGCCAACCCATTTAGCGCAATTCAGTTTGATTTTCAACAATTTTTTCTGATTTCCTTCATGAATTTTGGTTTTCTGATTTTTCTTGTTTTGGCTTTCTAGTTTTTATTTTTTTCCTTCGTTTTTCTTTTATACGATTTTTTAATTTGACATTTTAGATCTAAATAATTTTAAATTTTGAATAGTTTTAAAATTTGGATAAATTCATATTCAAATATTTTAAAATTTTGAAAATTCATTATATTTAAACACCCTATAAAGTGGAATATTTATTGAATTTAAACTTTCTAAAAAAATTGAGTTTTTTCTATTACTATAAAAATAGAAAATTAAAATGGAAAGAAAAAAAGACCGTATTGGGCTGAATTCAGGCAGCCCAAGAAGGAACCATTTTAGGTGAGATCCCTGCTTGTTGCGGGCGTGAACGGGGAATAGGGAAATTCTTATACACCGATCAGTTTCTTCCTTTTTCCTATTTATTACTTTTACTGTTTACAGTTACTTTTATGATTTTTTTACTTTTTTTAATTTTATTTGTTAAATTAATATTTTTTAAAATAAACATATTCTAATTTGTTTATAAAATATGTTTGATTTTAAAAGTTGTTCGTAACTTAAAATTGTTCAAAACTAAAGCAATTTTTTTTGAAATGTTCTGAACTTAAAATTGTTTATTTCCAAAAATATTCAAATATTTCAAATTATTCAAATTTAAAAATATTCCAAAATTGGAAAATGTTCAAAATTTGAAACATACTAAAATACTATTTAGAATTCAAATAATATTATGATTTTGAAAAAATTCGGAAATGGAAACATAAAATAAATGATGGAAAAAGGAAAAATAAAAATAAAAATAAAAAGGAGAATACAAAAGCTTGATGGGCCGCGACCCAAAAGATAATGCATGGGGACGCGCAGGTTGTACGTCACCTTGTATCGTGACTTCTTTTTAGCTGTGTACAGTAGCGGCGGACTAGCTCCTATATTAAATCAAATTTAATATACTTTGATTCGGCTAAGTAGGCAGTGGTTCCTAGCCTAGTCGCCTCGTATCACTGAGCGGTATTGGGCTTGGTCCATCTTTTTCGCTTCCGAATCGTGACTGTTTCCGCTTTGCGTTCGCTGGTTGTTTCGATCGAATCATTCTTTTTTGGAAGTGCTGGGCGTCGGGATCAAACCCCCCATCCCCGGGTATAGAGAGCCACACGTGTCCAGTTAGCCTTTTTCAATTCCGTTTTTGTTTTCATAAAGCACAATGAAACAAAAAAAAAATATTGTTTGTATCCTTTGGAGCAAAATCCGGTTTCTACATAAATCTCGCTTTTATACTTACATAAAATACAAATGAAGAAAAAAAGTTTCGTTTGTAGCAAAAAAAGGGTTTCCATGTAAATCACACATTTGCTTCTATAGAACGCGAACGTAGCAGAACTAACGATGATTAAAGCAAAAAACTAAGGGTGATTGAAGCACAAAGGGTCCACGCACGAAGCAAAAAGGCCTAGTCACAGTAGAGCCGCCCACCGTCGTAATAACCTGTATACCCATTGTAGTAACGTTGCCCATCGCCGGTAGCAATTTCAGGCATCGTCGGTAGCAACGCTGCCTCCCGAAGGTAGCGACGCCGGGCGCCATCTGGAGCAACGTCTCCTGCTGCTAGGAGCAACTCCAGACACAATCAAGAGCAACACTGCTAGTCGAATGGAGCATCGCCAACCGCCTCTAGGAGCAACTCCAGACACCGTCGGCAGCATCATCACCTGCCGCAGGGAGCAACTGCGGGCACTTTCGGAGCAACACCGCCCACCGAAGGTAGCAACACCATCATGCTTTGGTAGCAATTACGGTTGTCTCCAGCAGCAAACCCGTGGTGCCTTCATAGCAGTAGGGCTACAAGTGGCAACAACCACGCGCCATTCTTGGTAGGAACGTCACCATGTTGGGGACCAGAGGCATGCAGCAATGCGGTGAACCGGCATCAAGCGTCAGTGGCGGCGGAGGATCTGGTGGATACCTTCATGAGTGAAAGTTGAAGGGGAAGGGAAAAATGAGGGGAGTCGTGTGATGGGGCAGCGGGATGATGACGTCACGGATACGCGTCGAGCAAGAGAGAATCGGTGGTGGCACAACGGTAGGAGAAGGAGGTCTGTGGGAGAAATACATGGCCGTCTCCACGAAAAAGAGAAAATAGAGAAGAATGAGAGCTACTTCTTTTTAGCTTTTGGGCTGGCTTCTAAGCCGTGGGCAGCTCAAGCCCAAAAAAAAGTGTTCGGCTCCAGCCCTGCTTATTTTCACCATGAAGCCAATCCCCAGTGCAATTCGAGAAACTACCTTGGAGTCATTTTCTGAGCTTCTGTTTCACATAACCGAAGTGGCAAACTGATTTGCCTCCGTTTTTAGCTCTATTTACAACAGGATGCCACTCCACCAGATTCCCACGGCTTCATACCGACGACGTGCACGAGGAGGACCAGCGGTGGGTTGGCTGCTAGAACGTGATGCATGAGAACGACACGCTGAGTGGTGTTTCTCTCCATGTCCCATTAGTGCATGCGATGGATCAGCCAACGCCTTTGGTGCTCTGATTACTATCTATCTTCTGTTAATATTTAATGATTATTGTTTGTGTACAAGTTCTAGCTCGAGCCACATAGATAACATATACTCACCCGAAAAAAAATACATATACTCTCTCGTTTTAAAATAAGTGATTTGGTTTGTCTAAATTCACATGTATCTTTATCTTAAAACACGTCTAGATATATGTGAATCTAGACAAACTCAAGTCACTTATTTAAAAATAAAAAGAGTATTTGCTTCCCAAATTTCTCGATGCTTCACAACATAGCAAATTTAGGGGTACTATAGACAGTACGCAATTCACATAACAAATAAGCCTAAATTTCAGAAGCTCAAAAGAAGGAAAAGAATAGCTTCTAGGAGCTTCTCCTCACTAGAGTTTCTCGCTACCAAAATCTATAAGCATGCTTCTCTATAAGCATAAGCCCAAAAGAAGTGCCCCTGAGTGGATCTTGGGAAAGGCGAAGCGATAAGGTAGGAACGGCCAGTCTGTCACCACGTCAGGGACACGCGTCATCTCCTAAAACCGTTGGCTTCTGCTGGGTCTTTATGGGTTAATTGACAAGAAAATTTTGAAAAAAGTTCACGTAAAAAAGTTCAAAAACAGATGTTTAGATATAAAAATTGTTTAAAATAAAAAAGTTCAAAATAAAAAATGTACAAATGTGAAAACAAGCAATTTTGGAAAATATTAGATTTAAATATAGTTCAAATTCCAAAAAAAATCAAATAAAAAATGGACAAACTTGAAAAGTTCAAATTTGAAGAATGTCCAAAGAGAAAAATTGTTCAAATCCGCAAAAAGCTCAAATCTCAGAAAAATCAAACTTGAAAATAAACTAAAAAAAAATTAAAATAAAAAATCAATCGACTAAAACAGAAAAAATGGAGAGAGAAAAACCAACAAAACCATAGAAAACCAAAAGAAAAATGAAACCTAGAGAAAAGAAAAATCAGAGAAACACCCTGTGACGGGGCCGATCCAGATATACCCACCCTTGTGCGGAGTGTTAGATAGCTTATTAGATAGCTCCCGCTAAGAGTGACGAATAGGATTAGGAGCATGTAATCTTCTATCCATAGTCAATTAATGATGTAGCCTAGTTGTGGGGCCTAGGCTCCTCGACCTTGAGTCGACAATTCCTTGTTGCCGCTTTAAGCGGATTCGCTCCCGCTTGAAGGATTTCCTTGTGGGCCTCACCAAATGGGGCCCAAAAAATGGTACCATGTTAATTTTCACAATGGTCTGGTTTTTTAAAAATTTAAGTTGAAAATCGTTCAAAAATACGAACGTGAAATATTTCAATTTAAAGTTCGTTCAAGTTCGAAAAATGTTCGGTCGTTCGATATATGTTCAAATTCAAAATATGTTTGAACTCGAAAAATATTCAAATATGACAAATATTTGAATTTGAGAAATATTCATATTCCAAAAACTCCAAATTTAAAAATCTTTCAAATTCAAAAAAAAGTAACAGAAAAGGAAAAAGAAGAAAAAACAGAGGAAAAAAAACGAGAACAGAACAAAACGTAAAAGAAACCGGTTAGACCGGTATTGGGCTGCGTCAGTTCGCGCAGGAGGGGTGCGCGGAGCGGTATCCCTCCCGCAATGAGTGGAAAATAAGGATTTCCCTCGAGTCACTTGCCGCATGGCTGATACGCTGGTTCGATGGGCTGCGCCCACGTACTGTTGCTAATTGGGCTGCATGGCCGGGCCTCTTCGCATGTTCAATCGAAAAAGAATTAGGGGTAGTATGGACTGTACGTATAAGGTTGAACTCAAATTTGCCTAGCCTCCAGTGACTGTAGTTTTTTTTTTTTTTTTTGAGAGACTGTAGTTGGGCTAGCGTCGGGAATACAATCTGTGCGAGAAAAGTTTAAAACAAACCTTAAAATTATAGATGAAAGCTAAATCGATCCCCAAACTTATAATCCCTGAAATTGGCACTCTGAACTCTATAATCCCGGTCTATTTTAAACCTTGGACCGTTTCAGCTGAGATTTGCTGACGTGGCAATTCAAACTATTATCTGTTTTCCTTTTTTTATTTACTTTTCTTTTCTCACGTGGAAGTGGACCGCATCGCCGCCCAGCACCGGCTCTACCGCGCACGGGCTCTCCTGCCTCTACTCTGCGACCAAGGCGCCGCCAGGTGCCCCCAATCTCCGTCACGCCGACGCTCGACTGATGTGCACGCTCCAGTGCCGCTGCGTGCTAGTCTGCTGTTGTTCGCTCGTCGTGCCGGTGGCCACCGTTCTCTTCCACATCGCTCTCCAGGCATTCAATTCTTTTTCAGCGAGCCTCTACAGCAGCAATTTTAGTAGAGCATCTATATGCGGAAAACAAAGTCTACATATAGGAGGGCGTCACGGGCTTATCTTGGGCATCCACTTTAG
Source organism: Avena sativa (assembly GCA_916181665.1). Lineage (NCBI taxonomy): Eukaryota > Viridiplantae > Streptophyta > Magnoliopsida > Poales > Poaceae > Avena > Avena sativa. The sequence goes on along the minus strand of OV702299.1, from coordinate 496,300,518 downwards.
CTGTAAGATCCGTTGCTATCCATTTTAGACATTGCCAAAAGCACCCCTTGTTACTTTGTATTCTAATCATCCAGTCTCTTCCACGCTTGTTTATCTCGTTGCCAACCACAACCTCTCTCTCCATAACATATTGCCAAAATTCTAGTTCTACAATCTTGCGGCAATTCTTTTGGCAACGTGGAGTAAACAAATCTGCAATATTCCCTGCCAAATCTTCAATGAAGCATCCCAAGAACACACGGTGAAGAAATCTCAAAAAACAAAATCCAGATCTCATGGAGTAAAAAATCTGCAATATTCCCTGCCAAATCTTCAATGAAGCATCCCAAGAACACACGGTGAAGAAATCTCAAAAAACAAAATCCAGATCTCATGGAGTAAAAAATCTGCAATATTCCATGCCAAATCTTCAATGAAGCATCCCAAGAACACACAGTGGAGAAATCTCAAAAAACAAAATCCAGATCGTGTAGGATTAGTTTCATCCCTTGGCCAGTGTGGGGATTCAATGTCCAGATTTTGTAGGATTAGCCGACAGCACACACCGCCTCCCAACCAGACAACCTCCATCTGCTCCACCGCGAGGTCATGGCCACCTGCTAGGGAGCACGGGCGCAGGACGAAGATTGGGGAAGGAGCACGAATCTAGGACAAGGAGGACGAGGTGGCGGCGGAGCATGTGCTGGTCTCTATGGAGGCGGTGGCGCCACGCCGTTGACCTCGGCGGCCGGGAATGAGGTAGAGGATAGCAATGGGAGAGGCGATTTCTTCCTCCGGAGCGGCGCAGCCATGGTGTCAACTAGAAAGCCGGCCTGTGAACAAAGTGGACATGTGCATGTTGGGTCCTATAGGGGTTATAAAGTGACAATGTGCAGGTTGATAGTGCAAAGTAACCTGACACGAATCTTAGAACGATAGTGACCGTTGGATAAGGCAGGAACGCCCACGCCATGGTAGAAAAACTGCGTTCATCTATATGCGAGACTAGAAAATTTTCAGCAAGTAGCAGTGAGCACTAGTACCTCAATATGCGAGACTAGAGCAACAATTTCAGCAAGTAGCAGTGTAGAACTAGGAAAAGTACCTCAGTAGGCGAGAATAGAGCGACAATTTTGGCAGAGCATCCATCCATGGCACTAGCTGCGCGTGCACGCGTGCAACAATTGAGTGGGCGATGTCACAAGGACGAGCTCTAGCAGCGGCGCGCGCCGGCCGTAGCCCGCTTCGTCAGTGATGCTGCTTGGGCGCCCTGCTGTCGCACCGGCCGATGCAGCTGCTTCCACTTTGGACGCTGCCCTTGACCAGGATAGGACCTCCGATCTATGCGCCTCTGGGATTTTGCGGCGACGCCGGAATCGCGCGATACTGGGGAGGAGGGGATGACGGTGTGGCAGAGCATGAGCGGCGGAGGCTGACGGTCAGGAGGGAGACCACATGTTCACGAGGAAATGATGAAGCCGAGATTTGGGGAAGAAGGTTCTTATAGGTGGGGTCCAGGTGTCAGTGAGATAGACTGCAATCCCGGCCAGGATCTAAACTATCCTGGCGAGACAAACAGGTCCAAGGTTCAAAATTACCGGGATCGTAGAGTTCAGAGTGCCAGGGATTATAAATTTAGGGTTTGATTTAGCTTTCGTCTACGAGTTGAAGGTTTGTTTTAGACTTTTTCCCAATCTGTGCAGAATGTGACTTACCATGTTGTTTCAAACAAAAAAAAAGTGACTTACCATGTGCTCATAAAGCTACGCAAACATAAAGAGTGCATAACTCGTATCTCCACACGCTTTCATTTCGAATCATGCACATGTTGCACCACCACTAGTTACCAGCCATAGAGGAGGAAGATGAGCACCACCTAAATTCCCCCGCCACCTCCACTAGTCTCCTTGGTCGCGGCTTGCGCGACACAGCGCCTAGCTGCCCTGAAAATCTCCCGATCCTGATCGCCCGAAATATCCTTGTAAGCTCCATCGCCACCACTTTTGTCTCTAGTGTTGGCACACATGCACCCCAACCCGAACTATATGATCGTAGTTGATTCCCTCTAGGCTCGATGTCACCTCTGCCCCTGCGTTCACCAGCTCCGGCAATGGTGTGGCGGCAGTATGCATGGCGATTGAGGGGAGAGGGCCATTGTATGGGTCGTCGGGTGGGAGAAAAGAACATTTGAGAGGACAAACATGAGGGAGAGCAGGACGAAAGGGTTAAGGAACCCATCGTGACATATTCACACCTAAAATAGTCGCGCTTCACTTACAATGGCACCACTCACGACATGGTTTTTGTGATAGATCCAAAAACCACCCAATCGTTGTATAATAATGGGAGAATCGATCATAACCCCTCCAGTTCATTTCCCTTTGTGAAGAGACCCATTTTTCTTCGTCTGTTTCACTCATGAGCCTGTTGCTCTTATTGTCAACGGTACCTCCGTTTTCATGTTTAGTTGTGTCATTAAGCAACTAACATATTTATTCTCTTCTCGCCCTCTGTGCGCGCTGCTGCCATTCAATGAGCTTAACGAGAGATGCAAATTGACATGGGGGCTCATAAGTGAGGCAGGCAAAGAAAGGGGTGTATGTATGAGCAAAGGCAGATGAACCAATGGGTTATAATCGATTTCCCCTATAATATCATAGTCGGACCCTCTGACTTGGCATATCTTGACTTTTCCTTACTTTGTGTCGATGACAGGTGGGAGAAGAGAACATGAGAGAGGAGATACATGGGCCCATGCATGTGTCATGAAAGTCAAGATAGGGTCACTCGGAGGATCGCCTTCCCATAAAATCAATCTTTCGTTCGGCCAACAGGTGATCCCTCAGACTCAAAGTTCATCAAATGAATAGATGCTTCGAACAATATGCGCTACGTCCGATTTTGTGATGATGTGCGTTGGTGTGTGGTCGGAATGCTGGTTCCGACGTGGCCACCATGTTCATCAAGTTGTAGTTGTGGGAGTAGCGACTTTGTCGCGCGAGAGGTGGCTTCGAATTGATCTTTATATTATTTTTATAAGGTATGTTGAATAATAACAATAAGTAAAGAAAACCGTTGCATCGTTTTGATGCAGAATCCCGCCGGGATATCATCTCCATTTCGGAAAAAATATAAAAGAGCAAACATTATCTTCTCTACACGCATCCGAGGAAACAACACAGACCAATTGCCACCGTTTGATTAGACCCACTAAATTAAATCTAAGAGCTAGCATTAGTCTAATGGTTGCATGTGTGCACTTAGCAATATAACATTGACTGACCCGTACTTCACCGGACAGATCGAGGAAAATCCCATCCCACGTCCTCAACTCCTGAAATCACGGGCTCCCGCAGCCAAAGGCGGACGCCGGCGTAACCCTTTCGCCCCGCAGCCCTACCGCACGGGAGGCCCAAGCTCTGCTCGCGGGGGAGACCAGCCGGCCGACGCCGCCGAATCTGCCGGAGCCAGCGGGATATCCAAGGTCCTCGTCGTCATAGGTACGTACCCTCACCCTCCCCCGGATCTGCAAGCCGGAGCACCAACGCCCGCGTCGCCCTTCACGTCCTCGGCACGCCGGGAAGCGACGTCGAACTGCACGGTGGGACGCCGATACCCGTCCCGCTCTCCACGTCTCCTACGCTGGCCCGGACGCACGCTTTATTCAGGTTCGTTATCTTCAATTTAAACGAATGCGGGAGCACCACACATCTGTTCTAATAATTGTTTGTGAAATCTGAAATTGTTCAGACTTTAGAAAATTTCTGATGGACTAAACTTCATAGATGTTCAGACTGGAGTTAACAGTACATGTTGATTCAATTAGCTACAGTCTGTAGTAAAGCAATAGATGAATCTGAACCCTGTAATAATTTGAACCCTGTAGCAAAAGCAACGGATGAATGAAATAACAGAAACTATATTGTGTGTTGCATGTAAATTTAGGACAACTCATGTTTCAAGGCAACAGATTAAATAAATGCAACAAAGAAACCGTGTGCAAATTTATGTTTCAAAGCTTAATTTATTTGTATAGGCTACGTTTACCATGCTTTCGGTATTGAAAAACAATTCTTGGATATATTAATTCATACTACAACATTTTGCAGGGACGTGGTATTCCCTAATTCTGCTAAATTTTTTTGGATAAAGAAATCACAAATCCCTATATCGTCTTCCAACCACACTCCATTTCAAGATATAACCAACAGGCAAATCCAAGTTAGTTTAAAAAAGCCAAGTTAGTTATCAACAAATGCAACGTGGATCATGATAATTATTATATGAGATACTAAGGGCTTGTTTGATTCATAGGAATTACATAGGAATTGTGTAGGATTTGAATCCTATGGGATTTTTTCCTATGTTAGTGTTTGATTCATAGGAACACATCCCATAGGAATTAATCCTATAGGAATCTTGTAGTGCAATTTCTATAGGAAAACATTAGATCACACCTCATGAAAAAATTCCTTTGCCACATCAAACAAAATCCCTCTTCCTATAGGATTCACATTGGCATGACATCTCAATCCTATGTTTTTCCTATTCCTATACTTTTCCTATCCTATGAATCAAACAAGCCCTAAGTGTGATGTGTATGATGATCCTAAAGATGTCAAGATGCAAAGGGAAAGGGAGCAGTATGCAAAAAATAAAGATTGGATTTCGAAGAGCCGACACCGATTGTGGGAGCTTAAAATGATATTCAACGGCCCATGTGAATGATGAAAACACATTACGTGATGCACATGCTATCGGGCAATCTGGAGTCTGCCATATACAATACAGAGATAGTGAAGAAGGTCATGTGTTCTATACTATCAGCATATAGTTTCCATGTTTTTGTATTGCTAATAAGTATACACATGAAAGTTTGATTTTTTTACATGCAATGTATTTTGGTATGGATCAGGAAGTTCAACACTATGCGTCTCAAATTCCTCTTGGCAGAAACTCTTTGGTGGGCGGTGAGGATGAGTCTGAATGGTTGCACAGATGTGGTGCATATCAAATGCAGGCAAAACCAGGAGGAATGAGATATGATCTTATAGCCCAAAAGAATTTAGAACCAGCAAATGCACTCGGTAATATAATACGGTACATCATGTTTCTTTTAGTCCACAATATATATGCTCTATGATCTCTACCAATATTGGATGGTGTTCAGGTGTTGATGATATTGTGGGCTGCAATAATGTTTCACTCGAACAAAAGGTGTGGAGGCGTCCTTCTGTGTGCTCAACAAGATAAGATGAATTGCCAAGTTTTTGTCAAGTCGCAAGGTTCGACCTCACCTCACTTATGATCTATTTTTCAACACAGAGATTCACTAGCTTAATTTCTCACTTGCCCGTAGCCTGTACTATTAGGTGCCCACTATACCTAAGAACACTTTAGTGATTGGTATTCAGTTTGAACCATCCAAATTTGTTTGGACCAGATGATTGAGGACCTTATAACTATTTCTTGCTCGGGGTATTCAACCATGCTTGCTCCGCTGCTTTACTTTTGATGTTACTCTAAAACTCTAAACTGGGTTTGCACGTAATGTTTTTATTTCAATGAACCTTTGTGTTGTACATATGTTCCTAAATCTCATTTTGTTCAGAAATTTACTCATTTTGTTCCGACTACTATATTTTTCTGTCATATTGATTTAGATGACTTGTTGGTATTTGTTTTTGTCATAATAAATAACGTGATGTAAACCTGTTTTGATAACTACTAACGGGATTGATATTTTCCAGGAAAGTCTAGGAGCAACAACGGCTGGGCAGGCATATTATCCTCTGTTTGGGTTGACTAGATACTTGCAGCACATTTTGTGACTATCTCGAGAGTATTTCTATATGTTATACGCACCTAAGAGTATTTATTGTGCATCTCATGCAAGAGAATAGAAGGTCGTGTGCAGCCAAGTGAGTGGCTGATGAGGACCAAGCCATTACACTAACAAAAAGAATTCTCTATTTGATTGACCTGAAAATATGGCCTGGAGTTACGAGAAGGGATTCAGCTTGGAGTAATATAATATTATGCGATGGATTCAGCTTCGAATTACTATTCTCTCCGACCCATATTAGTTGAATCCAATTTGGATGTATCTATCATAAAAACATGTCTAGATACATTCAAATTTGAAGTCAACTAATATGGGCCGGAGGAAGTAGTAGACTGGTGCTCTACAAGTTACGAGAAGGGATGGTTCGAATCATCATCGACATGTACGGTACCGAAGAGCCGAGATTGCTGTATTGTCAAGAGCTAGCTAGCTAGGAAAAATATTGATCGACCGCCCGAAGAGGCGATATCTCGAGACCAAGCTCTAGGCAGTAAAGGAATGCCTTACGGAATAAACGTCACCATGGCTCCATCTTTCTTCTTAGCATGGCCACCATGGCTATTAGTCTTTTTTTTGGAACAAGGATCGGGACCCAAGGACCAAGAAGATGCTACTTATGTTATAGCGGTAGGAACAGATTACAATATGCTACAAGAAGAAGAAATTACAAACAGGACCTCCACTTCTAGACGAAGAACCCTTGAGTCCTTTTCCACCGCATTCTCCACGGCAAGCTCAATTAGACCGAGCAGCGATACCGTTGCCAGGGGCGAACCACTTGTGCCCTCTGTTGGACCTTCAACCGAAGTTGAAGAGCCTACGAGGTGGCATGCGACCTTGAGGTTGAAAAGCCAATGGATTGGGGACGAGGGGGTCTGCCTCGCTCCTGACCATAGGAAGCTGATGCAAGATTGACATCGACGTCCCACGTCCGCAGATGAGTAACTCCACAAGAAAGCAGCCTGAGAACCCTTCCATGCTAATCAACAAAGGACTTCGTCGACCTCTCCCTTCCTCCATCACCTCGATGGCTGAAGAAGAGAGAAGAAGCCACCGATCCAGAGCCATATGCATAGCCCCAAAGCTTATAGAAACATATCTTAGTGGTAAAGCCCTTCTCCGGTAACAGGACCACCACTAGAAGTTGCCAGACACGACCTCTAAGCACCGGCATTTCCTACTACTTGCATAGCGCCAACTATAGGCATGGAGCTCAACTCTCCTAGATGTAACACTAGACTAGTCCTACTATGTACATGAGAGATCCCGGCTCCTCTCCCTCATCGTCATCTGCCTGGAGGGGCACCCGAGGTCGACTCTCAAAGTTTCTAGAGAAGAGGAGAAGGATCAAGTTGGGGAGGCTCGGTGATTTCTCAGGAAGTTGATATAACTTGCTTTAGTTTTCCTCGTCGGCGGTGAAACATGCACCCTTTTTACATTTATTATTAGTGCCAAGTAATTTGTATTTTGCATTTAACTGACTATCTCCGTTGTCAGGGCTAGATATGAGCGATGCTTCATCGTACAACCAAAAAATTCTGATCACTACACGACGCAAATCATGCATGCATCGTTGATACAACACCTACAAAGCATCCTCGCGGCCCATCTTCTCGTTGTACCAAAGTTGTGGGACTTTTTCTAATGTCAAGTAATCTCAGCCACACGTAACCCCGACGTTTTTCCCAGTTTGTTCATCTTGGCATGGTTGTCATGGTTGACATTGGGAATCCAATGATGGAATTTTTTCTTGGAAGGATTGTGGCAGAACCCATGAACTTTTCTATCCTTTCAAACTATATGTTTTGAAGAAAAGTGAAAATTCCAGGCTTCATTGAAGCTAGGAGCGAAAGCACCGCACCTGTGATATAAGAGAATTATCATATAGGGCACCAAGATCTAGTCATTATGTATATAGCCGTGTGGGAGATATAACAAGCTAAAATACTAATTACACCTGTTTTGTATCTCTTTAATATGAATTATAAAATTCACACACATTAAATGAAATTCATAAATTTGTTAAATTTCCATTTGCATATTTTATTTTATCTAATGCATATGTTGAATAAGTTAATATTTATTTTTTGTATGCAAAATATTTTTAATATCTTATATTCTAAAAAGATGAGTATGCAATAATTAAGTACTCCTTCTATCCGAATTAATTGGTGCAGATTTAGGCTGTCTGACCCAAACCTACGACAATTACATCTGATTAGAGGGAGTAGTAGTATATTTTGTGAAAACTTGGCTAATTTAAAATGGACCTACAAATTATGCTTGGTTAATTGTTATATGCGTTTGCTTGATATATGAAATTGTAGTATACACTTTTGGTTAATATTTGAAACGGGGATACATCTAGTGTAATTGAAATGGATGATTTACTACAGTGGTGCTAGCACGCGCGCAATGAATATAGGCCCAGTTCTTTTGGCGGCTTCTCCCAGAAGCTGACCTACCCCAGCTTCCTGGGGAAACTGGTTTCAAAAAAATTCCGAGGCTTCCAAATTTGTTTAGACTGGAAGCCTTGCAAATTTTTTAGACTGGCTTCTCTACGAAGCTGGGGGAAGGGCGGCTTCTCAGAGAAGCTAAAAAAAAAAACTGGGCCATAGTAACGTACTACAAAGACAGCATTCAGCGGGCCATGCATGCAAGTGCAACTAACTATCAGTAGGACACATCATTCAGTTGGCCATGCATGCAAGTGCTACTGTTACAAAAGAAGGCATGCATGCACATGCATACACGTACAGTCCAGTGCAATTTATCCATGCGCACGTGCGGATCCACTATCCAAGGGACTGTTTCAAGATTGGGAACTACTAGGCGTCCCTGGGTGATGAGAACTCCCGGTGTCACGGGCCAGACTGCCACTTGTCATTTTAGCCCAAAATCCAGTTTTGCTACACACGTCCCACTTTTGCTACGCAAAAGTCCCAAATTTGATACAATGTTGCGAGAAAAGTCCTCCATGGAATAAAATAAAATAAAAGGATAGACCTCGTCGGAAGGACTCGGCGGAGACTTTTCAGGAAAAAAAATTGTGTTGATGTAGCAACCCAGCTTCAACGGAGATTCACTAGGGACATTGTAGCAAAAATGTTGCACAATTATAGCAAAAAGAAGAACAGTTGCAGGAAATAAAATTACTACTATAGAAAAATTGACTTCCCTGAGGATCTCGTAGTAGATACTTTGAGCTATTGTAGCAAAAACATAGAATAGTTGCAGCAAATAATTTGTACTATGGTAGCATCGCCACAACATTTTTTCCTGTATAGGGTTAATCATGCATAGAAAAACATGATGTTAGTAAAACTTACAAAGCATTGTTTCTTTGTAGTTTGTATGTATAATTGCTAAACTGATAAAGCATTGAGTAAAATTTTGCGTCATATTTTTTGGGATAGAGGAAGTATCTGAGGTACTGTAATACATTTTGGAGCAATTGTACTGCATCTTTGGATGTATTGTGCTGCATTTTAAATTATTTTAGTGCACAATTTGGTAGTTATTCTAGGTGACAAAACTACCGAAAAGTAGGAAATACATTTTTTTTGAAAAAATAGTTGTATGAAAAGACAAAGTAAGGAACATGAAACTATTAATAGTGAGCACCCTCGTGCTTGCTCAAACATGTAGATCATTACCTACTGAACATGCCCCAGGCAAGGATCTCCTATGCTACTAATGTTGATTTTTTGTTGGTTATCTAAAACATGCACAATATTTAGTAGCATAACCATGTACTTTTGGTTGGTCATGTTCCAGAGATAGGATGACCATTAAAATTTCTCTAGTGTGAAATCATAACTTGGGAGTGTGGATATACTATGGATGATCTAACAAAACCGGAGGGCTACTGCACAATGATTAGTTTATAGAATTATTCTTCTCTATGAAACAAAGATCAGGAAATCCCAAAGCAAAAAAAAAAATACCGCAGGATAAAGGTGACTCCAATGGGTCAACCCAAATGGACACGAGATGTTTCCATTTTGGTAAGTGTGTGTGGCGCTATGGAGAGCTAAACACCTTGCGGGTGGCGCAGCTAGCGAGCATGGAAGAGCCTACGGCGGGCAAAGGCGAATTATTGTGGCCATAGTAGAGAGTAGGGGCCCGAGAGTAGAGTGCAAGGGGAGAGAGAGAGAGAGAGAGAGAGAGAGAGAGAGAGAGAGAGAGAGAGAGAGAGAGAGAGAGAGAGAGAGAGGGTGGAGTGGCGGTAGAATTGCGGGGAACGGGAGGGCAAAAGGTGGACATTCAATCTTATGCATCGTGGACGCAAAATGACGAAGAAAAACAGGCTGAAAATTGATTTAGACGGTCACCAAACCAGACACCGGTTTGAACACAAAAGGACGCCATGCATCCCCGGCCGTTGGGTCTCTTGTCCACATGATGAACACAAAAGTAAGGACGCGTGCAGGTTACAGCATGGAGTTGCCCTAACGTACGTACGTCTGGGCTAATTAATACGTACGTAGTGCACAGTACTAGTGGTAGTGTAGTGGAATTGCACTAATTTGGAAACTGCTAGGCGTCCCCCGGACGATGGGAGAGCTCCCATCGTCCTGCTTCCCGTGCTGACACGTGTCCATTTGCTGCAAAATATCCCGCGTTTGCTGCATGTGTCCCTGTTTTTGCTTCCGAAGCAAAAAAACGGTTCGTTTTAGAAATAGAACGTCTCGCCGGAGACCTCGCCGGAGACCTCGCCGGAGACCATGCAGCAAAAAAATTATACTAATGCAGCAAAACCGTCTTCGCCGGAGACATCGTCGGAAACAACTCGTTGATGACCCTCGCCGGAGACCATGCAGCGACGAAGTCGGTTTTGCTGCATTAGCACAATTTTTTTGCTGCATGATCTCCGGCGAGACGTTTTATTTCTAAAACAAACCTTGTTTTGCTTCGGAAGCAAAAGCGGGGACATATGTAGCAAAAGCGGGTCGTTTTGCAGCAAACATGAAATTTAGGGCGATTTTGGGGAGAGGAGGACGATGGAAACCCCCCATCGTCCAGGGATCCATATCATTTTCCAATTTGGAATGCATGCATGTGTGGATGTGATTAATTAATTAAATAAATAAGCAACCACCTGGCTGGACATGCCTGCACGTGAGCCAATTAAATACTAGTAGTAAGTTAGAGTTGTTAATTAAAGACTAGTACTCCTAGGTAGTACGTATCGGGCTAGTCCTCGTCCATAATATGGACTGGGAACGGAATGACGGCGCGCACTAGAAGTAGGAGTAGTAAAATATCGGAGCATCATCGATCGTACCAGGGCAAATTTATTTAGTGTGCTGTGCTGGAGTAGTAGTCCGGCCGCCGTGTGGGATGAAACGGCCGGCCGGGACACAATTAATATGCAAGAAGATTCGATCGGTAGGAGCATGGCAGCCCCTGCCCTGACACACTCTCTGACACCGGTCGGCTAACGTACATAGTACATACATAACCACCTGCCTGAGGAGGGCTGAGGCTGAACATATATATCCAATTATCCAGGCGCGCGCGTGCTTTGCAGCAGGCTGGCTAGCTAATCTCCCAATACGTACGTATATACGTACGATGATCGCGGGCGTACAATTAATGTACACGTGACGAAATAATACTGGCTGCTGCTGGCCAATTAACAAGGGAATGAAGTAGCTAGAGCAACAACAACAAGTTCCAAATCAACAAGTACGTAATTAAGTAGGGCGCCACAAAATCAACAACAAGTTCCATGATCTCCCTCGATCTCAACAAGTTCCAAATTAAGGTCGTCGTTCCAAGCAGGAAAGTGAGTATGTAGAAACATCAGAAGCAGCAACGCACAACATCTGTGACACTAGGCACGAGATCGATATCTCAAGTTCAGCTGGCTAATCTACTGGTCTAAGGACTTGAGCTGTCGACGAATTGCTGGCGGTAGTAGGATCGAGTTGCCATGGACAAAAAGCATCGCCCCGGCCGCGGCACATATGTACGGGGATCAGACTGCCGTGTCGGCATCCTCCGGCCCTTGCTGGCCGGGAGGCGGCGGCTGGGCTGCGACCTCCTCATCGGACGACGACGAGCCCACGTGCACCACGTACTCGGCCTCGGCGTCTCCAGGCTCGCCGCGGTGCTCGCTCGCATCGCTGTCGTCCGGCCCGTATCCATCCGGGAGATCTAGCTTCATCGATCAGAGGAAGGAAGGAAGGAAGGAAGGAAGGAAGGGAGCCGGAGGTTGACGAACTAACCTCCTCCTGCTGCTGCTGCAAGGGGCCGGCCGGCGCGCTCGCGGGGGCTGGGGCTGGGCTGGCGGTGGTGGGAGGCGGCGGCGGAAAAGTATGGGCTAGCTAGCTAGGGGCAGCGGATCGGAACATGAGGGCGGAGCGGAATGGATGAGCCTCGCTCGCTCCTCTATTATATAGGAGTAGGACGGAACCCCGCAAACCCGGGCGCCTGCCTGCGCTGCGCTGCGCGTGGAAGGATCGAGATCGACAGGCGCGCCCTCAGCCGGCTAGCAAAAAGTGAGTGGGACCCACTTACAGCCCTCTACTTCTTTTTCTTGCGAAGCAAGATGTACGCTAGCTTGGGTGTTACGGCCGCTAGCTCGGGAGGAGTACACTAGTATACTTACTACTACCACTCTCTCAACTAATTAACTCTAACTGAGTAGTATTACGTATTATTATTGCAATAATAACTAGGAGTCGCAGTAATTAACGTTGAGCCCCGCTCAACCCCCCTACACACACCACGCGCTCCGGAGATAGATGGACTACTACATCTAAATAGATTACAATGTCAAATAAGAAAGAAAAAAAAAACATAAGCATCCAACCGTCGACCCGGCGTAGAATATCAATCGATAGACCCGAAAAGAGGGCCCAAATCATGCATACAATGTTTGCTCCATGACTTTCTTCTCGTCCTTGATGTTCCCCCTATATCTCTTTAGGCCCATCCATGAGTGTATTCGTTCGCACCACGACCTATTCTCCAATCTCCATCCAGCAGGCAACAATGACGCTTTGATGTCTACTACCAAAAGGACCGACATGAGCGACTAGAGGGGGTGAGTAGGCTACAAAAATTTATTTCTTTTTTTCAAGTTAAGGCTCAACGCAAAGGTAAACTTATTTCTTTTTTCTAAGTTTACTCATGACCTACTGATACCTTCGATTCAGATTTACGGATGCAGTATAGTAGCTTTTTACCTAATAAACCTATTAGATTTAATCGAACCTTGAGAAACAATTGTTGTACGGAAAATATGAGGTATGTCTACAAGACTTGTTTAATCGTTTTACCTTACGTTCACCGAACCTTTCTAGTTTTCTTTGAATCGTTGGCTATTCTAGTAATAGATGGAAATAGGCCAGGGTTAAAGATTCACCTGCATCTACACATACATATGGGATAAATATAATGATAAGCAAATTCATGTGTCAAATGATCTAATATAGATAGGGTTGTGAGCAGCACATCAAAATACACTAAAGCCCCTATGAGCCACATGCATAGCAATAGTCTTTTGATCCAACTGTTGTACCACGAAGCACCGGGCTATAATAATTATTAAGTAAAATATAGATCAAATCCTTTAGAATGATGATGTTGTTGTTACTCCGAGTGGATCCCTAAACGAAGACCGTACTCCCCTTGATTTCATTAGGTTTCGCATGAAGTCGCCATTCGCCACTCATCTCACCTTGACCCTTTATCAATACCTGGGATCTTGGGTACCTACAAGTCTATGAATCGAGACAAGAGACAAAGATACAAAGATACATATCTCTATTCAATCACCACACAATATTCCCATGTATAAGATGTAGATAATCGCTGTGAGGTTTCACGCCAACCCGTAGTCCGCGAGGACTACTCACTCATAATAATAAGATCAAGGATATAAAACATTGTGCAAAATACTTAGATTGAAATCAAATGTTCTTACAATGGTCGCTAATTCACAAGGAGATCTCAAGTACAAGATGATGGCTATGGCTATGGAGTGGATGGAGGGCGGAGAGGATAAACTATGGTGGTGGATCTCCTTCGGTGGTGTTGTGATGCAAGCTGAGAATGGCGACTCTCTGCATGGCGCCTGGAGTCTCAAAATATATAGGCGCATTCACAAAAGTTGTAGAGTTTGACATAACAGAGCCACTACCACCTGGTACGGGCGGGCCTTGCTCGTATAACAGGTCGTTAAACCTTCTGGAGGTTCCTTTTCGACCCTGGTTTGCTTGGCTGAGTAGGCAACATCATAATCTTCAATAAATGTTCCTGGTTTTGCCTTAAAAGTGTGATTTCTGGCACAACACAATTTAAAACAAAGGATTGCATATCTTTGCAATAATTAGTCATTAGTAGCAAGGCTAGAGATTCTTGGTCAATTGTTGACCTAAAATACGATTTAAATGCGAAGAAATATAACTATTTTCACAACTAGCAACTTTCCCAAAGCTCAAACCTTGATCGTCCTCGAGCAAGAAACAAACAAAACCATAAGGAACTTAGCGTTTAAACTGAAAATAATGAGAAGATGAATTCACTTACGGTTGGTATTTATATGCATCCATCACCTCTTCCATTTGAAAGACTCATCAAAATTAGAGAAGTGCCAAGAATACTATACAAGCTTTGTTAACTCAAAATAATTAAAGTAAAGTTTGATTATAAGTATAAACAAATAGAAGTGTAACAAGTATTCATAATTAAGTATGAGAGATCGTGTCCTAAGTAGCATAACAGTGAAGTGTCTTATTGACGCCCACATCAATAAATTAAGACTATCAAAACACTATTGTTTCATTCATTGTCTTTCAAGAAAATTCATAAAGTAGTAACGAGACCAGTACAATGACCCTTTGTGTGAATCTCTATTAATTTCAAAAATAGTCTCCAATCAGTTTCATTGAATGATCTTTCAGCAACATTTTGCACATCCCTCAAGAGTACCAATACTTTTGCCAATTACAGAAAATTTCCATTCTCGATAGAGAACAAACCATTAGGTAAAGGAGATGAAAAACTATTAAGTGATTTTCTCCAGGTATATCAAATAAGTATCTACCATTTTACTTAGAAATCATGCCACAAGCTTTGATAGTAGCGAAACCAAGACGGCGAACACTTGCCAACGGTTGGATATTACCTAGGTTGACATGGAGTGCTCGAGCGAGAGAGGTGACAACTCCTCCTCCGCATATGGGACCACTGTAGGGGTTCGTAGCATGGAAAACAAAAATTTTCTACCGCATACAAACAAACAAGCCAAGATCTATCTACTAGATTGTAGCAACGAGTCGATAGAATAACTCACCCTCGAAGATTCCAAAGTGTTTAACGAGAGCGTATTATCGTGGGTGATGTAGTCGTACTCTTCCCGATCTCAAGATCGTGTAGACGATCCTTCCGGCGCTGCGTTCCGGCAGCGCTTCCGCAGTAGGTCACACGTTCGGTACTCGATGAAGACCTTCCTCTCTCTTGTTCCAGCAGGCAGCGGAGGTTGTAGCACTCTCCTCGCAATTTCGGCAGCACGCCGGCGTGGTACCGGAAGTAGAGGGGAGATCTCGCAGGGCTTCGCCTTAAGCCGGAGCGAGTATGGTGGACTATGAGAGAGGCCTCGGTGATTTAGGGTTTAGACACACCAAGGAGAGAGGGCTAGGCCGACGGCTAGGGCTTAGGGAAGCCCAAGTCGGCGGCTAGGGTTTGCCCTAGGCGGCGGCAGCAGCAGGAGGTGGTGGCGCCGGCGGCTTGGGGCTAGGGTTTGGAGGGTGCAAGGTGTAGGTCTAGAGGGGCAGCCCTGCCCCTCCTTTTATAGGTGGGAGGGCGCGACCAAGGGGAGGGGAGTCCCTCCCCAACTCGGCTTCCAAGGCCGGCGGTGGAGGGAGAGGGACTTCCTCCCCAAGTAGGTTTCCTACTCTCCCTCCACCAAGCAAACTTGCCGTTTGACTTTTTCAAATTGGCGTTTGACTTTTCAAACTAGGATTTGATTTATCCCTTTATTTTGCTCAGCGATGACACCTAGTACATGATGCAACCATTCCAACTTGTTATGACACATTCATGTACCCTTCCCCTCCGGAGTGCCGGACCTTCTGGAACCTTCTAGAACATTCCCGATGAAAACACCGGAACCATTCTCCAACCCCGAAACAGGACTTTCCTTATATGAATCTTATTATCCGGACCATTCCGGATCTCCTCGTGATATCCCGGATCCCATCCGAGACTCCGAACAACATTCGGTCTCTTACTCATCATTCCATAACTACTCAACAACATCGAATCCTTAAGTGTGTCTCCCTACGGTTCGTGAATTATGCGGACATGATCGAGACACTTCTCCGATCAATAACCAATAGAGGAATCTGGAAATTCATATGGTTCCCACATATTTCTACGATTACTTTGCGATCGAATGAACCACTTACATACGATACCAATTTCCCTTTGTCTCACAATAATTTACTTATCCGAGGTTTTGATCGTCGGTATCTCTGCATACCTAGTTCAACCTTGTTACTGATAAGTACTCTTTTCTCGTTCCCGTGATATGTGATCCCTTGTGAGCCAGTCACATGCTTGCAAGCCAATTGGATGACATTCCACCGAGAGGGCCCAGAGTATATCTATCTGTCATGTGGATGGACAAATCCCACTCTTGATCCATGTGTCTCAACCAATACTTTCCGAACACTCAATGCCACCTTTATAGCCACCCAGTTATGTTGTGGTGTTTGATGTCATCAAAGCATCCTTCCGGTGATGGTGATAAGCATGATCTCATGGTCGAAGGAATTAGGTTACTATGTATCAGAAAGCATATAGCAATTGAACTATTAAAATGACTTGATCTTTATGCTACGCTTATCTATAGGAGTATGTCCATCATATCATTCTCCTAACGATATGATCTTGTTGTTAATAACATCTCAATGTTCATGATAGGGAAACCACAATCACTTATTAACCAACAAGCTAGTATTATAAAGAGGCTTTACTAGGGACTCTAATTTAGTTTACAAATCACACAAGTATTAATGTTTCCTTGTTAATACTATTATAGCATGAATGTAAACATTTATCATAAACACAAAGATATAATAATAACTATATTTATTATTGCCTCTAGGGCATATCTCCAACAACCACGGGTTTGAAGATCTTGATGCTTAAGATAAAACACGAGAAGGGTGATTATTTCCCTGGTAACATCTACAAGAAGCATTTCCAAAATATTCCAGATCATTTCCCCTCCAAATGGATATGGAAAAGCATATGCATTTCTAAGCATAAGTTCTTCACCTGGTTAACTATTCATGATCGAATCAACACCAAAGATATGTTAATTAGAAGACACTGGCATGTCTCGGATGATCATAATTGTGTACTTTGCCCCTGTCAAGATTTAGAAGATTGGTCCCATCTATTTTTTGAATGCAATTTTAGTGTCAGAATTAGGACTTATCTTCAAGTACAGTGGGGACAAGGGTCAGGTCCACAGATGTTAAAACATGCAAAAATATATTTTAAAAGGTCCCTACATGGTGGAGATTGTTATTTTGGCCTACTATAATATTTGCAAATAGAGAAATGATACAATTTTTAAAGGAATACCACCAAATTTTAGAAGATGGAAGGCTGAGTTTGTTGCTAATGTCTCTCTGCTGAAACATAGGGTTAAGGAAAAGGTGTTACCCTCTTTGTCAAGATGGATTTTCAATTTGATGTAATTAGTAGCTCTAGTTTTTGTTCCCTCTGTTTCTTTTCTTGTAAATAAGACCTTGTTTTGGCTTCAGCTTTAATAAAAGGTTGTGGGGGGTTTCCCCTGCAGTAGTTAAGTTTTCAAAAAAAAATGAGAAGGGCGCCCAAATTTGGCGTCAAGTTATAGTTCAAGATAGCATCTCTTGGGAGGATCATCATGTCCTCTTTATTGACTAGTAAACTCAGCATGTGCCCTGCAAGGTGTTAGTAATAACATAGAACAAATAACGAATAGCAGGACAACCAATTTGATTACCCTTGGGTGTGGTTGCACAGATTCTCATAGATTTAAAATACTCCAAGGGTGTAGGATGACGGGTGCAAATATATGCATATTTAAGTATACAAATTATTCATATTTTCACTCATTACATGCTATATCTGGCTACAACTATGCCTATTATGTATGATTACTAGTTCTCGTTCATTTTCATATGGACTTTGCAAAACTAGTAGTTTTATTAGGATTTTCTTACTTTTCCTTGTATTTGACTTGTGTATAGGTGCTATGAACAATCATGGATAAAAGGAGCCAAGCGGATTCAATATGGAGGAGTTGCAGGCACCAGACTTAGCCATTTGAGGGGAGAAAAATTGAATTTTCTCATCAAATTAAAATGAATATCCAAGGCCATGGTATTGTATCCCCCGTCCATACGAGTCCAATGAGCCAAAGAACACCTCAATCGGAGTCCGCATAAAGAAATGGCAGCCAAAACACTATAGAGTCTAGAGGGTGTAACGACCACTGGTACGGGCGGAGCCGGCCCATACCGTACGGTCGTACTGCCCTCCTACGGCTTCATTTCGTCAACCAGAACAACATTTGTGAATTCCCAATAGGCATATTCAGCCCGAAGCTCTATCGGTTCGCGAAACCGACCTCTAGAATGCCTAATTAAAGAGGGGAACCCTAGAGGAAGAGGAGAGAGTCCACACACGCCATAGGGGCGTATCCGTGCCTCTCCGCCGCCTCCATATCCGCTGTCCAAAAGATCTACACCACCATACCACTCAAGAGGAAGAGGAGTCTTGCATCTCAAAGGGCTACACATCGATCTTCATCATCATCTTCATCAACAACGTCTTCAACATAGATCCCCTTTGTTTACTTTGTTGTGATCCTAATTCTATTGTGGATTTGCACTTGTATTCAATTGTACCTTCATATTTCATACATACTATTGCCATGATGTTGACCCCCTTCATGTATGAGTAGTTTCCTTGTTCTTGGGGGAGATGGTGAAACCCTAGTATATTATGTGTTGAAATAAAGATGATCTATTACTTGTGTCCATGATCTATTGATTTATGATATTGTGTTTAATCTCTCTCTCTCTAAATGGCATGTGAAGTCGGCCACATGCCATTTTCATACGGGACTAAATAGATGGTGAAATCCTTAGGACATGTATGGGAGTATGTTCAGTGTTATTCGTGACTACAAGCATTGGCTTATAACCTATGCATTCATAGGGAGACCCTTAATTGTGATGGTCTGTATGGGTGACTACTCTCAGACATTGTAGTGGTTATTTAGAGATGACCTCATTCCTGGCTCAAGAAAGAGTGACTGCCTATGAGCCTTGCGATGAACATCTTATTATGGAACTCTCTCCACACATGTCATGACACAAGAAATAGGTTATCCTAATCATTCATAATTATCCCATGCTAGTGGTGATCCACTATCCCCATATTTGTTTTTCTTGGTGGCTGATAACCTTTGTAGGCTAATCCAGAAGGAGGTTGAGGATGGAAGGTTGCATGAGCTCAAGATCTGCAATCGTGCATCGGGTATGTTTCACCTCCTTTTTGCAGATGATAGTCTTTTGTACTTTCAAGGCTTAGCATAGCAAGTGGGTATGGTAAAGAGCATCCTTGACAGATATGAGCATGTCACTAGCTAGCTCGTGGGCCTCGGTAAATGTTCGATCATGTATGGTAGAAGAGTAGATGATGATGCTCAGGCTACGATAAAGAACATTCTTCGTTATGATACTGAAAGATTTGAAGAGAAATACCTAGGTTTGCCAGTGCTCGAAGGTCGAATGGAGAAGGGAAAGTTTCAAACATTAAAGGAGAGGTTCACGAAGCTCCTAATTGATTGAATGGATAAGTACTTGTCTAGTGGTGGGAAGGAAGTGCTTATTGAAGAAGTGTTGCAAGCACTGTCAACTTATGCAATGAGTGTTTTCCAATTCCCTGCTAGCTTGATTGAGGAGATAAACAAGATAATTCGAGATTTCCCTTGGGGAGATGAGCATGATCGCACGCGCATATGCATTGTCTCTCATAGGACAAAGTGACGCAACCAAAAATGTGTGGTGATATGGGTTTCTGAGATTTCAAAATCTTCAACCACTACTAGAGAAAAGCCTATCCGAGGTGCACCAAAAAGCCTATCCGAGGCGCATATCACATGTGCCTCTAGCTTCAAGCCTCGGGTATTTCTTATGCGAGGCGCATCTGATATGCGCCTCCTATACTTCACATATGCGAGGCGCATATTGATATGCGCCTCGCATATGTGAAGTATAGGAGGCGCATATCAGATGCGCCTCGCATATGTTTTAGAATGCGCCTCGGGTATTTATAGTATATGCGCCTCGCATATGTTTCAGAATGCGCCTCGGGTATTTATAGTATATGCGCCTCCAATAGTATCCTATATGCGCCTCCGGTAATATTTTCGAAATTCAAGTTTTACAGACCACTATAAATAATAATATACAGATATTCAAATATACAATATAGTCCACAGAATTTTTCAGAAACTTGCATTTTGCCAAAGCATAATAGAACCAACATGAATACAATACATTACACATCAATCATGACATACAAGTTCATACATCAAGTGTTTGTGCCACAAGTTCACACCTCCGAGTACAAGTTCACAATCACATTACACCTTCGAGTACAAGTTCACAATTCACATTACAACTCCAACGACGTAGCTCTACCTAGATGAAGTAGAAGACAACCTACAATGAAGAGCAACAAGGTGGTGATCACGAGGAAGTTCCTCCACTTCTTCCTTCCATGCCTCCTCCACTTCTCTTCCGCCACCTCTCTACTCTCATAGGCTTGGTAGCTGTTGCCCGAGAAGTTGTTCACTTGCTTCTGGCAGTCTTTCCACTCCTCGTACACACCTGGAACCCGACCGACGTACACGACATAACACCTCGGCATCTCCTACACATAATAAAGATGATATTACTTATGTCAGTGGAAAAATAGCTAGCAGTTCACAAAGATAGAATCATGCATATATATATATATGGGTGCAACAAAATATAAGAAATCACGTTCTAATCATCGGCATTTCGAAGAAAGACCAAAAAAAGCAAACCAAGAATGACTTGGATTAGTGCCTCATACTTAGATTGGGCACGGAAATAACAATGCTCGTTGTTCGATCTCATGCGGCAAGTAGAGTATATGCCCAAATTACTAGTCTACTTGGCACACAAGATCGAACAGCGGCATAGTCATACACGTGACACCACAACACGTTCTAATCATCGGCATTTCGAAGAAAGACCAAAAGAAAGCAAACCAAGAATGACATGGATTAGTGCCTCATACTTAGATTGGGCATGGAAATAACAATGCTCGCTGTTTGATCTTGTGCGGCAAGTAGAGTATATGCCCAAATTCCTAGTCTACTTGGCACACAAGATCAAACAGCGGCATAGTCATACACGTGACACCACAACACGTTCTAATCATCAGCATTTCGAAGAAAGACAAAGAAAGCAAACCACAAGAAAGTAGGGAAGCAATGACAAAACTAGCTAGTGTCTCTCACAATCAAGTTCAACGGTTGACGAAACATATTCTAGAGGTTTTGCTAGGCAAGTTTAACACAGTGATAAGAGGTTACAACACGAGTTCGGAACTAACAGCTAGGTACCCAGGCAATGCAATCATGAAGTCTTCTTCGGCTCTTGAGTCGGCTTTGGGGGGGCATTGATGAAGCCCGACCGAGTTTTCGCCATTTGCATGAACATCCTGCCGTCACCCTGCTGCGCTAAGCGTTCGTCTATCTCCCTGTTGGACGGTGTATAGCCGCCGTGGAAGGTGCCTCCGGCTTTTATGACTCCCTGGTACACGATTGTCGCGATCTCCTCCTGGATGTTGAAGAAGTGTTGCCTGAGGTTGCGAGCCTGTATGCATGCAAGCTTTTCAGCCCACTTCACGAGGTCAGATGGCAGCGTTTTGGTCTCCATGTCATTGAAGAACGCCTTCATGTGGTAAATGGCGTAGAAGGCATCCTTCCCACTGCCAGGCGGCTGCTTGACGCAGGCAAACTTCGTCGTGTGGCGGAACACGTGCGCGCCGAACTTTACATGTGGCCTTGCCGGTTTGACGCCTCCCGCTGCGACGTAGCCGGTGAGAGCGCCATCAAGAATTTTCTTGATATTGGTGTAGTTTTTTTGGATCGCACTGTTTGAGTCGAGGTACAAGGCTGTTGAGTGTTTCAAATTCAAGCTTATGAGCACACAGCCTGTCCGATCATCCTCCGTGATGGGATGGTAGGGAAGGAGAATCACATCCTTGTCCGAGTATGTTTGCAGGAAGTTTGAGAGGTAGTCGGTCGCCAGATCTATGGCCTCAGCATCTTTCAGGACGGCGTCACGCATGAAGTAGGGATCCACTATCTGGATGCCCGTGATCTTGTCTCTGGTGATCTCCATGGCCATATTGAGGGAGAACAGCCGGACCAGGGTATTGTGCAGTCGAAACCCGTTCAACATGTCAAACAGGTCGGTATGCCGCACGTAGAAGATATCCCCGGGGGGTACAGTGACGAAGCACGGCATATGAGAAGGCACCTTAGCCTTGAAAACGAGGTACGACTGATCGTTGTCGCGAATGCGGCACTGCTCAATTGTGAGACATCCATAATGAATACTACGCATATGCGAGCCTGCGACCTCGAGCATCGATTTACACATCATCGGTACACCTGCCACGTGCTGCTGATTCCTGGCTTGCCCCACAGCGCCGTCCCGGAAAAGAGGATTTGGATCCTAGCCCCGATCACCCTTAGGCTTCCTTTTGCGACCCTTCTTGCTCTTTACGACTTCGGCCACTGCGTTCACCTCACCGACCGTCTTATGGAGGGTGCCAGGGCTGATCAAAGGAACTACTGGCCTTGGAGGCTCGATGAAGGGGACAGGTGGCGGCGTCTCCTGACTAGTTGGGAAGAGACGCACCTTGCAAGGGGGTTTCGCTGGTGCTGGTTGGGTCTCGGCAACTTGATGTGTGCCTGATGGTCCCGGCTCATACAAATCAGAAAACCTTGTGTTAACAAACTGGTCACCGTAGTTCGGGTCAATTTCTTCATCATCATCGGGATTCTGTGCCATGTTGTCCAAGTCTCCCATCTCGAAGTCTTCATCATGTGCTGGTTGTGCTGCCTCTAGGGTGATGTTGAGCTGGTCCTCTGTCCCCAAACGGATCTGGCTCTTCGGCCATAGGTACAAGTAGCCGAAGCCGGTATTGAGGACCGCTGCCGTGTCCTCCTCATCCCATCCTTGAGGTTGAGAGGGAGGTTCCACTTGCTCGTAGCCCGGAAGCACCATACTGTATTTGACCCTCATCATGTCAGGTGGCATTGTGACATTGTGCATTTTGCGGTTCTCTGGTTGAACAATAGTACCCTTGGCAACATCCATCAACTGGCCGCCCACCCAATGCATTAGAGTGCAAGGAGTGTCTCCCTGCGAAAGATCGACATGTAGGCCGAGCGTTAGAAAAACATAGATCAAGTCATCGGTGTGGTTGAGCCTCCCAACTCTCGCTTTAATTAGTTAGTTACCTTGAGGGCGTCAAATTCGGCCAATGTCGAGGCACCGACGCCGACAGGCTTGAGCACGCAAGTGGCGGAGTGGCTGCCTGATGGCACGGTGGTGCGGGCCGGCGCCTTCGCCGCAGTGGGCAAGTTAAGCTCCGGAGCTAGAGGAGTCTCCACCACCACCGGCCCTGCTAGAGGAGTCACCAACGCCTCCGGCCGCGCCACATTGTCCGATTGGGTGCTGTTGAGGTTGGGAACCGGTGGCGGCCCCCGTTTACCACCCTTCTGCCACTTGTTGTACTTTTCCATGTAGACGGGAAGGATGGTGTTGAGCTTCTCGTTCACTTGTGAATGGACTTGTGACTGGACTTGTTCTTGGAACTTTGTCTCGGCAGCTGACACAGCCTTGTTCACGGCATCTTGGACTATATTTGGAAAGGCTTCCACCTGTTCCCTTAGGAGTTTTACCTCGGCGCTTTCGGCCTTCTTGCCCTTCCGCTCCGGGGTGCCATAGTACTCGGACCATGATATGCCGCCAAAGCCGACCACACGACCAGCCGACGGGGCCGCCAGGGGATCGACACTCTTGGTCCGGTTCAGCGCCCTATTAAAAGTGGTGTCCCACTTGGCGACAGGCGGTGGCGCTGACCCCTGGGATGAGGAGCTCCTACACTCCTCGTCCTGCGCACAAGGAACGCGAAGCATTTGATCAGAAAACTGGACTTCATTGATTAATCATGAATGCAATTAATCGACTTGCATGCAAACTACTTACATATTTTTGCATGAAGTCCGTCACCCTCGGAGCAAAGGGGCCGGCGGGCTCCGAAGAATAATCAGAACCCCCTTTCTTCGGCGGGGCAAACCGGGCCCTGACGAAATTCTTTGCCTGCTCCTCCTTTATGTCGTCAAAGGGACGTGTCAACCCCTTTGCACGAGCGTCGATGTCCTCCTTATCCCATTTGGGCCTCGCGGCTCTATAACCGCCGGAGCCGAGATGGTGGGTACCAATGTTTCGGGATCTCATATTCTTGCCCTTCTCAGTCCTGGCCTTGCCCAAGGCAGAGTTACATCTGGCCTTGAAAACATAGATGCTCCTTCTTGACGAGCTCTGGATAACTTAGCTTCTCCTCGAAAATCAGATTCTTCACCCGAGCCTTCCAATTTGACAAGGCCTTGGTCATCCTCCCGAGGGCATACTTGTTCACCGGATTCCCTTTGAGATTGCCATTATTATACTTGTTTTCCTCATCACCCGGGAACGCGTATCTTGCGTGCAGCTTCCGGAAAAGCTGGATGAGGAAACCCCTGTTCTCTTCGGCCTTCAGGTTCTCCATGTTGATCGTGACGGTGTTCCGGAGGATTGCCGCGAGCTGGTTAGAGTAACCCCCAACAAATTCTTCTGGCTCCAAAAGCGCACCTTTAGGGCTCACGCTTGTGATGATGGACCTTTTGAGTTCGACCACGATCGGGGTCCGATCCTTCCGAGACTTCTTCGATGCGCTACCACCGTCTGTAGTAGCTTCACCGCCGCCATCAGTGGTAGTGGCGTCGCCATCGGCGTCGCCATCGGCGTCCCCCATCTCCTCATTGCCCGACGAGGTATCCTCGTCCTCCTCCATCTCGTCGTCCCGCGGAACAAATTCCGGGGCCTCTAGGGATTCCATCTCCTCCTGCTGCTCCCAAAAGGGCTTCTGGCTATAAGGGCCCGGATCCGACATTTATAAACACACAAATAAATGAAACTAATAAGCACAAAAATTCACAGAAAATTTTGGCATGAACTTTGCTAATTTTCTATGTCTAGGAGTGCCAGAAATTCGCCGGAACGGAAATGAATCAACATTCCGGCGAAACATTGGCAACTCAAAAAGAAAAACCTGCACAAAAAGGATCAAACACAGCCATCATCACAGCCATTTTCTGCCAGCATACACAAAATCACAGCCATCATCACAGCCATCATCACAGCCATCATCATCAACACAAAGTCACGCCAGTACTACTCATATGTTCAAATATAAGAGTTCACTAGTTGAGGCTTTTCGTCCCAATGCTTAAAGCCAAGTGTGCATTTGTTCTTCTATGACATGCCTGATATTACAGAGGTCATATGTTCCATGTTTTTATTACTATCTAGTCGCTTAGAAAAAAAAAGCCAAACTTACATCCAAGAATTGGACTAGAAATTCTGTTAAAAAAAAAGAATTGGACTAGAAATTGACTAGGTGGCAATAAAAACAAGGAAAAATATCACCCTTGTAATATCAGGTGCAAGAGTACAATAATATGCAACCATTTAGGATTCTGTCGTATTTTAGATTGGAATAAAAGAAATTATCACTTAAAAATCCTAGAATGTCATCTATGCTCAAAGGCCCCAGCAACTGAAGCTCAACAATGATTTTGACAGATTTAAAATGCATTTGGCATACTGAATCTGTATCTGTGCGTAACTTCAATAAACACAGCTCAGAACATGATCAAATCTCGAAACAAAGCAACTAACATATTACACCAAATTCCATGCATTTTCCATTCAGACTACATCAATTTTCATGCACATAAAATAGTATAACTAGTCATCTGAAAGTAAGAAGCATTTGCACAGAAAAAAGTATGTATGAATGATAGGAAAATCATAAAAAATTTAAGAAGCATGCCAAATAGGAAGACAGTAAATTTTTAAGGACACAAACAGACATCAATGAATAAGAAACAGTGTCTGCAAGAATAACTCAATAAGGGTCAAAGTGGAACTAAGCTACAGAACTAATATTGCTAGCTTATACTCTATGTTTTATTATGATGAAAGAAGTTATACTGCGGCAACTAAACTTTGAACGTCAATTCAAATGGTGATTCTGACCTACAGACCTGAGATACTCTGGAACTGAGTTTCAATCTTCTTATATGAAGCTGCGGATTGATAGCACTATCCCTTTATTCGTCACCTTTGCATCACATACTAATGGTGGCATATTTTCGAATGCATGTCAAGACAGTAAGAATGTAACATTGGCGAAAACTAGTCAAAATGGAAAAAATAGTTGTTGTTGCTATACCACGGAATTAAATGTCACATATTTAGGTTCACAGAGAAACTAGGTAGTTCAAATTTTAGTAGGAAGTAACTGCAACTTTTATTTCATATACTTGTACCCATTTGCAGGACAATGGTGAGCAATGATGGAGCAAACAAAACAGAGCAAGGCAACAATGCTCCACTGCTAAATTGTACTAATCGACAGCATACATTGCCCCTGCTCTCTCAATTGAAACAACAGAATAAACAAGATAACTTCAGTCCTACAGTAGATAGTGAATCCATCTCCTCAAATACAGTATTGAAGCCTTGGGACAGAAGCAACCATGTAGAAGATTACACTACCTATGGCTTTTAAGTTATATAGGAGTTCTTTGAAAACATCACCTGCCTGATAATTTCGAACATTTCATTGCATGGGCAGGTGTCAAACTGGTTTATCAATGCAAGGGTTCGTCTCTGGAAGCCGATGGTGGAAGAAATCCACAACCTGGAGATGCGGCAGGGGCACAAGAACTCGTCTGCCGACAAGAGCCAGCTGGGCGTGCAGCAGCACCAAACACAACATTCGCCGAACAGCAGCGGGCGGCCGCCATCTGATCCTTCCAACTCGCAGCAAGGGCAAAGCAGCAGCATGGTGGCACAGAACCGTGGCGGCGCCCACGCCCCTCGGAGAGGATGGGAGGAGAGGGGAAGAGGCGTGGGTGGGTGGGGGCGGGGACTCACCGGAG
This sequence comes from Avena sativa, assembly GCA_916181665.1. NCBI lineage: Eukaryota > Viridiplantae > Streptophyta > Magnoliopsida > Poales > Poaceae > Avena > Avena sativa. The sequence goes on along the minus strand of OV702299.1, from coordinate 496,273,357 downwards.
AGAGGGGAAGAGGCGTGGGTGGCGGCGGCGGCGGCGGGCTCCTCCTCCTTCACGGGGACGGCGGCGTCGGGCTCCTCCTCGTTCACGGGGACAGCGGCGTCGGGCTCCTCCTCCACGGGGCGGCGGCGAGCTCCTCCTCCACGGGGCGGCGGGCTCCTCCTCGGCGGCGACGGCTTCGATCCACGGCGTCGGGCTCCTCCGATCCACGACGTCGGGCTCCTTCGATCGATATGTGAAGTCTCATGTCTGTACTAGCTGCTAGTGTGCGACTTGGTCGATGGGTGCCGGTTATGCGAGGCGCATATCGCAAAGTGCGCCTCGTATAATATTACGCGAGGCGCATCTGGGCTAAATGCGCCTCGCATAATATGCACTCCTAGACAAATAGGGCAGTGCGCATGTTTCTATCAACTATCACACAACAGCCTAGTGGTAGCATGCCTTGTCCTTCACTGCTAGCCACCCAAGTTCGAATCCTAAGGGGGCCAATTTTTTGGAAATTTTTTTTAAAGGCCAATTTTCATGTAAAAGCATACAAATATGAACTATAAAATATACTATAAATATTTTAAATATTCAAATATTGCTAAAACAACAAAAGTGAGTATTCTCAATGAATGTGTCTTGTCGATACATAATATTCTCAATGCAATATTATTATAACACACACATAATGAAAATTAAGAATGTTTTGATACATAATAGTAGGCCACACACACGACGGTTCTTGACAATGGTCGGAGCGCGCTAGCGTTTCTTGACAATGGTCGTCTTCTTGCCCTTCTTTGTCGCGGTTGCATAGGTTAGGTCCGGGACGTCTTCACTACTTCTCTTGAACGGAAGTCCTTTCTTAGGTAGGGTTGTGGTGTACGGTGTTTGGTTGCCATACTCGTCTTCTATCTTCGGGTCGCCGTTCTGGTCAAAGTCTTGCTCGTTGGCGACTCCGCCCATTCCGATAATGTTCCTTTTGCCTCTCCTGACGACAACCCGGCTAGGCTTTGACGGGTCTTTGATGTACCAGCATTGGTCGACTTTGCTAGCCAAAACCCAAGGCTCATTTCTTGCGGGTGCGTTCGCGCTGGTGGTCTTTGACGGTATAACCATCGTGGTGAAATACCGGTCTTCTTTCTCGACGCTCTTGGCCCACCTGACACGGAACATCGGCACCTTCTCCGTAACATAGTCGAGCTCCCAAATCTCCTCGATCCTTCCGTAGTATCTTTCCGGGATGTCGCCGGTGTAGAATATCCCTGTTACCCCTGAGTTCTGGTAATCGCAGTTATTGTCTTTTTCCTCTGTGTAGAACGTGTATCCGTTGATATCGTAAGCCTGATAGGTCATGAGGTTGTGCGAGGCACCCTGTGACAATGAGAATATGAGTTTATCTTCCTCCGAGTACTCGCCCTGCGGTGGATTAGCTATGACCTTCTCCCTAAACCACCGCGTGAAACCGGAGTTGTGCTCCTTGATAACATCTTCCTCCCTCAGGACCTGGCGCCCCTGATCAGCGTAATTCTTCTTGATAAACTCTTTGTGCTGATGTATGTATGGATCAACCACCTGCAGGTGTTGCAGCGCGACCAGGTTTGCTCTTTCAAAGTCCTTGGTTCGGCCCTCCATGTCGACATGCTTTGCACGTCGACCCTCGCGGTGACCCCATCCAGCGAGCCTCCCGAGGTGCTTGTTGAATGGCATACCAAGAGGGGTCTCGGTTTGTAGAAAGTTCGAGCAGAAAGAGATGCACTCTTCGGCCAGGAAGCCGTTTGCTATGCTTCCATCTGGACGGGACTTGTTCTTAACGTATCCCTTGATGTGTCCATTGAGCCTTTCGAATGGCATCATGCTTCGCAGAAACGCAGGACCGAGCTGGACGATATCCTCCACGACATGGAGAAGCAGATGAAGCATGATGTCGAAGAAAGCGGGGGGGAAATAGATCTCGAGCTCGCACATTATCACCACGATCTCGTCCTGTAGCCTCGTGAGCTGCTTAATGCCTATCGACTTCCGAGAGATGACGTCAAAAAAGTTGCAGAGGCCAAACAGTGTTTCACGGATGTGCTTGTCCATTATACCTCGGATCGCGACCGGGAGTACCTGCGTCATTAGCACGGCGACGTCGTGAGACTTCATCCCGCTGAAGCGCTGCTTCGCCTCGTCTAGCCATCTGCTTATCTTCCCCGCGTAGCCGTTCGGAAATTTGACTCCGAGGAGGCACTTCATAAACTATATGGCCTCCTTCTTACTCAGAGTGAAGCATGAGGCCTTGAGCTTGACCTCTCCCTTCTTAACCTTTTTCCCCTTGCGATGACGGCTATTCTGTGTTTCTGTCTCCTCCACCTCGTCCTCCTCCTCATCATCGCTAGGTGGTGGTTGAAGTTCATCCCTGATGCCCATATGCTTCAAGTCGTTCCTTGCCTTCGGCCCATCTTTGGTCTTGTCGGTGTTAAGGAGGGTGGCAAGCAGACTCTCGCCCACGTTCTTCGGGATATGCATGAGATCAAGGCTATGAGGCACGCGGAGGATCTTCCAGTATGGCAAGTCCCAGAAAACAGACCTCGCCTTCCATACCTTCAGCAACGGCTCTGGCTTCTTCTGGGTCTTTCCTGGCGCAGGGCACTCCTTCCAGTTATTCAACAGCTTGTAGATTTCCGTGCCACTCTTCTGGTGTGGGATTCCTCGGAGCTCGATCGTCCCATCGAACAGATGTCCTAGCTTTCTCCAGGCGTGATTCTTGGGAAGCCACCTCCGAGCCCCAAGGAACACGGTTTTCCCGGACCCGGGATCTTTCTGTAGCTGGCGGTATGTTGTATTATCCTTGCACCTAACGCACCCATAGAATCCTTGGACCACCTGCCCCGAGAAGTATCCGTAACCAGGATAGTCTTGCACCGTCGTGATCACCGCCGCTCTCATGTCAAAGTACTCTTGTCTCGAGGCGTCCCATGTACGGGCTCCTTCTTCCCATAACGTGGCCAACTCCTCTTTCAACAACGTGAGATACAGATTGATGTCTGTACGAGGTTGTTTTGGCCCTTGAACGAGCATACTCATGGTTACGTACTTCTTCTTCATGCACAACCAGGGAGGGAGGTTGTAGATCCATACAAACACGGGCCAGGTGCTGTGTGTGCTGCTCTGGCTTCCAAACGGATTGAGTCCGTCAGTGCTCACGCCCAGCCTGAGGTTCCTTGACTCTTTCCCAAAATGTTGATAATATTGTAGGTCCAATGCCTTCCACTGGCAAGCATCCGAAGGGTGCCTCAACATTTCCTCCTTCTCCGGATCATCGTCTTCCGGCCTCTTTCTTTCCGCGTGCCAGCGCATGAGCTGTGCTTCCTTAGGGTCTGCGAAATACCGCTGCAAACGAGGAGTTAGAGGAAAGTACCACACCACCTTCCTAGGAGCTTTCTTGGTCCCTCTCTTGTATCGAGAGGTCTTGCACACCGGACACGTGGTCTTCTCCGCGTCCTCGCCCCGGTAGATGATGCAATCATTTATGCAGACGTGGTATTTCACGTGCGGTAGATTGAGAGGACACACGACTTTCTTCGCCTCAGCGATACTAGTCGGACATGTGTTCCCCTTTTTGGGAAGAATATCGTGCCAGAATACAATGTTGTCGTCGAAACATTCGTCGGTCATTTTGTGTTTCGCCTTCATCTCCAGAGCCCTAAGCGTTACATTTAGACGGGTATCCCCGTCGTTGCATCCGTCAAACAATGGAGTGACCGCGTCTTTCTCCATTTGCTCCAGTTTAGCCTTCTCTCTACCGGCGGCTCTGGCGTTACTCGTCTCCTTGAGAAGCAGATCTTGGACATGAGGGTCTCGCAACCAGCTCGAATCATGGTCGGCACGTTCCGGAATCATGCCTTATCAGATACATCAGCTTGCAGTCCCGACATGGACATCTTATCTCTGTCTTGTTTGCACGTTCCATGTCGGCCCTCGCGCATGTCATCCACCTATCCACGCGGGCTTTGTTGAACAGTGGTCGGACCATGGCCGCCTGCGTGGTACAAAGAGCAAGAGAATAATTAGAGCATATATGGACGTGGATCGCCGGAAAAATTCGGCATGACCTCCCCTAAAAAGAGGACATCCGCGAGTGCTAGAAATTCGCCGGAAAAGAAATAAATCGACATTCCGGCGAAACATTGGCATCTCAAATGAAATCCCTGCAAAAAAAGTAGCACCACAACACAATCATATAGTCGGTGTCTCCGACAACGCGCATACATGCAAGCAACGCCTTCACGCTTCCTCCAACAACGACTTGCGCAAGAGAGCCGGAGGAGAAGTAAATGGACATGTTGTAGATCTAGAGGAGCAAGAGACTTCACTTACATATGGGTGTCAACCAATGGATGTTGAGCAAGATTCGAAGGTGAATCAATGGGGGAAATGAGGTGGGGAGGAGGAGGGGGGCGACCAGATTTGTTTGGTGGAGGAGGAAGAAGTGACACAAGTGAGTGGGGTGCTAGTTGCCTCCATGTGCAAAAAGCTGGAAAAAAAGTGGTGCAGCTTATGCGAGCCTCCTATAATTCAAACTATAGGAGGCGCATATTGTGCAATATGCGCCTCGCATATGCGGCCACCTACCAGCGCCCAGGCCCGCATGAGTTACTTGAGGCGCATATGGCCATATGCGCCTCGCATATTCGTGCACCTACCAATACGCGGGCCCACACAGAATATGCGAGGCGCATTCTGGCCATATGCGTCTCGCATATTGTCCAATATAGGAGGCGCATATAGCCATACGCGCCTCGCATATTCGTGCACCTACCAACACGCGGGCCCACACAGAATATGCGAGGCGCATTCTGGTCATATGCGCCTCGCATATTATCAAATATAGAAGGCGCATATAACCATATGCGCCTCGCATATTCGTGCACCTACCAACACGCGGGCCCACACAAAATATGCGAGGCGCATTCTGTCCATATGCGCCTCGCCTATTTTTATACTAGAGGCGCATATCTTAAAGTGCGCCTCGCCTATTTTTATAGGAGGCGCATATGCTAAATGTGCCTCACATAAGCATGTCTCCTATAGCCTTTTCTCTAGTAGTGAACCAAGCGTTACTCGCGAGGCAGGTGTGGAGGCTCGTACAATTCCCTGATAGTTTGTGTGCCCGCCTCCTCAAGGCTAAATACTATCCTACTTGTCACCTCCTAGACACCGCGTTTATTTAGGATCAATCAACATCTTGGCAAGGTGTGGTACACGGACTGGAGCTCCTGGAGCGTTGTGTAACCTAGCGTGTTGGATCAGGCTCAATGATCAAAATTTGGTGCGACAACTGGGTGCCACGGCAAGATTCGCTAAATCTTTCAGGTATGAAGAAACATGCAGGCTGCGGTGGGTCTCCCAACTCATAAACTCCATTGCACGTCCCTGGGATGAAGATCTTATCCAGAAACATTGCAATAACCATGATGCCGAAGCATTCTTGCAAATCAAGGTGCCGCAAAGGCAGACTGATGACTTTATAGCCTAACATTTTGAGAAGTTGGGAGTCCTCACTATAAGGAGTGCTTATAGTCTTGGACTTGCACCAAAAATTCAAGAGCTTAGTCAAGGACAAAGGAGTGCTAAACCTGATAGCAATCGGAGCATCTGAAACCTCGTTTGGAAGGCACCAGTACCACAGGAATCAGAGTTTTTGCTTGGTGCCTTGCGACAGATTCCCTGGCTGTCATGGCTAGCTAATGGCAATAACTTTGTGTGTACCAACTCATTGGGACTCCAAGTGCAGAGTGTTGTAGCAAGCATCTTTTCCCCATAAGGGTGACTCGAGGGTTTATATTAAACTCTCCGGGAATTGGCAAAGAGTATATTTTTATTCTTCTCTCAAGCAATCTACAAACAAAGTTTTTTTCTTGTATCCCAACTCCACCATGTGGTTGTCAAACACAAGGTTTCAAATTAGTAATATGAAATAATAATAATAACAAGTAAAGTAAAACAGTATTAAAATATGCAAGTATAGTAAATGCAATAATAGAAAGGTCCTTTTGTGTTTTGTTTGTGTTTGCAAGTAAAGAAAGTATTTTGTATTTTCCAAATATTAAATTGCATAAAATGTAAATGATAGTAGTAATGTTGGAAGGTTGTTTCTTAAAATGAAAGTTGGATCGGGATTCATGAGTTCACTTGTCTACTCTCTTTTTAAGTCGAAGTGGACATAAAACAATTCATGATCAATATAATATTGGTGAAATTTCAATATATGTTTGATAAGCATTCATATGGACATCACTGTCTAACATAGAGATGATGCAACATATCTCTCTTATACTCCTCTAGAAAGGGAAAACTCCAACCAATTAAAAATTAAAAATTAACAGAGCATAGCCTTAAGTACTTTGACATGATGTTTGAATAACAAATATGCTACTTTGAATAAACAAGATTATCAAGCTTTCACAAGATAATTATAGCACACGATTTCACTTAATTCCCTAGTGAGGTAACAAAAGAAAGATAAAAAGATCTTAAATTTGTTGTCACTATTCAATCACCATCACCATGTTACTCCATCTAATACACAGTTTCCCACACATGCTCTTGCATACAGGTTGGATTAAAACAAATAATTAAAAATGGGATACATAATATACATCTATCAATACATCTTAAATATACATGTTCATAAGGTTGATCGAAGCTGACCCAATGGGTTTTGTGGGCGAACGAAGCTTTAACGCTATGATTGACCTATATGAACATATCTCCCGCTCAATACAAGCTGCAATGCGCTCTACACAAAGGTGATCACCTTTGTGGGCCGGCCTATTATTCGTTTTTTTGAACGGTACAGGGGTCAAGAAAGACCCCAATGCTGCATTAAACCGTCGGTGGAGTACAAGTTACAGAAAAGACCACAAAGAATAAAGAAAATACATCGAAGCCTGAAGAATTTGCATTGAAGCCCCTAAACAGAAAACTTGAAACGCAATCGGGTCCAGGGCATCTTGTTGCTCCAACTCCACATCGCGGACGAAGGAGCCAAGAACGGCCGACAGCGCCACCGTCGGGGACTACGCCACTTGGGGTGGAGCCACGGGAGCTCGCCGTCTTGGAGCCCAAGAGCCTCCATATCGGCTTTCAAGCCTGGAGGAGAATCACCTTGCGCCAGGAATACGACGACCAGGACGGGAGATGCTGCCCTACATCCATGGATTTGGCAGTTGGACGGAGTCTTGCCGTCGACAAGAAGCTGACGAAGAAAATCTCCCAAAGAAGAGGAGCGGCTTCCCTTCAGCTAGAAAAGCCGCCTGCAAACGGCGTGATGTCGCTCCAAAAGACACAGCATCAGCGTCACATGCCCACCGACCTCTAGATCTGCAAGAAAAGAAGCCTCCCTAATCCTCCCCTCTCCTCCATGGCCGGCCGGAGAAGAAGAAAAAGCTTCGAATCGAGGAAACCAGAGGTCACCACGCCAAGAACTAGGAGCAGAGCTGGGCGCCGCAACCCAACTCCTCCCCTCACCACCTCGGCCGGCCGGAGGATGCCCGGCAGTGCCTTCACTCAGCTCCAGATCCTGGCTCCACACCGCGGATTTATTGAAGGGAGCGTCGCCTCTCCACAGCTCATCCCGCTTCAGCCAAAGAAGCAAGGGGAAAGAGGGAGAAGACCAAGAACGCACCAGATCGGACCGCTTCGATCGAGCTTCTCGCTCCAAAACTACGTACATACAGCCCAATCTACTGCTAAAACTACGCCTAGCAACTACTCCGGCGCCTTCCCTTCGCCATCTCCGGCCGGCAACGTCGTCGGAGAGGGCTCGGGGTCGGCCCGGTTCTATCTGGTCAACGCTCAGCCGAGGAGCTGCCTCTCGATTTGTGCAAGAGGTGGGGGGAAGTGGCTCGTTGTAGGTTATGTGACAAGCTGCTCAAGCGGTTTTTATTTTGTTGGTTTCCCTACAGTTTTTTTCTAAACTCGGTTTGTTTTTACTCGGTTTTCTTATTTATTTATTTTAAAAATACAAACAATTGTGGATTTGAACAATTTTAAGTCTAAATAGCTTCAAGTTTGAACAAATTTCAATTTGATTTTTTTATCCGAACAAATTTCAAATTTAAATAATTTCAAATATAAATATTTTCTAAATTATATTTTTTAATATATGTTTCAATAATTTCAATATATGTTTGATAAGCATTCATATGGACATCACTGCCTAACATAGAGATGATGCAACATATCTCTCTTATACTCCTCTAGAAAGGAAAAACTCCAACCAATTGAAAATTAAAAATTAACAGAGCATAGCCTTAAGTACTTTGACATGATGTTTGAATAACAAATATGCTTCTTTGACTAAACAAGATTATCAAGCTTTCACAAGATAATTATAGCACATGATTTCACTTAATTTCCTAGTGAGGTAACAGAAGAAAGGTAAAAAGATCTTAAATTTGTTGTCACTATTCAATCATCATCACCGTGTTACTCCATCTAATACACAGTTTCCCACACATGCTCTTGCATACAAGTTGGATTAAAACAAATAAATCAAAATGAAATACATAATATACATCTATCAATACATCTTAAATACACATGTTCATAAGGTTGATCAAAGCTGACCCAATGGGTTTTATGGGCGAAGGAAGCTTTAACGCTATGATTGACCTATATGAACATATCTCCCGCTCAATACAAGCTGCAATGCGCTCTACACAAAGGCGATCACCTTTGTGGGCCAGCCTATATATTATTCGTTGTAGGTTATGTGACAAGCAGCTCAAGCTGTTTTTATTTTGTTGGTTTCCCTGCAGTTTTTTTCTAAACTCGATTTGTTTTTACTCGGTTTTCTTATTTATTTATTTTAAAAATACAAACAATTGTGGATTTGAACAATTTTAAGTCTAAATAGCTTCAAATTTGAACAAATTTCAATTTGATTTTTTTATCCGAACAAATTTCAAATTTAAATAATTTTAAATATAAATATTTTCTAAATTATATTTTTAATTTTTTTAATATTTTATATATATACTAGTTGAATGCCTTTTTCTAGTCACTCCACTCTAACGGCACTTTTAATGTTTTCCATAGTCACCCATCATTGCAAATCTTGTTTTCTCCAACCCAGCAAATCGCTATGATATGATCTCCTTATAGGCCATGACTTGAGAGTTGCTACGGATTGACATAAAAAAATATAGCAACATTAATCAAAATATTCATTATGTGTGTACTTCCTGAACCATTGTGATGGTTCACTCCTTCCCACCTACCGATTCTTAAATAGTTATAGACATAGCTAGGCGTTATGAGTTCACAAAACATTTTATTTCCTCTTTGTAAGAGGTAATTCACCTATGGCATTTGTATTTAACACAACGTGACAAACTATTATTACATCCTTGTGGCTCCTTGGACAAGTAATTGCTTATATCAAGCAAGTTGTTACCTGCTAGACTAAAAGAGTAACTGAAGAATTATTTGTCAAGTTAAGCTCTTAACAATTTTAGCATAACAAAGAGGTTCCTAATTTTCTATATGTTGGAAGTTGAAACCGCTGCATATATTGTCCAAGATACCTTTGCTTTTTGCCGCACTGTTGGTAATCACAAATCTCAAAAGGTTCACCTCTGTAGGTACAAATGTCAGTAACAAAAAAAAGTTATTTCTCAAGCAAAGCCCATAAGTAGAAAGAGATATATCAGACCAACTCATGTTTTTAAGTCTCCCTTTGCCTGTGTTTGGCCTCTCGAACTGCCCGTACCGTCGATCTCATCTCGAACCGCTGGGCTGTGTGAGACTGACATAGGGCAGTGAACCACGGCCCTGCGCGGACAATATGTTTACGCGGACATAGGGCCTGACCCTATATGCCCATTTACGCGACAATATGTTTCCGCACCGCACACCGAGTCTGATGTGTAGGGACAACCCATTGGTTTTTGTTTCTTCGGTTTTCTTTTACATACCTGGTTTTTCAGCCCGGCTTTCGGTTTTGTATGTTTTTCTATTGGTTTTTCGGTTTTGAAAAATCCGAAAATTGATTATATTTAAAAGACAAATATTTCTAAATATGATTCTTTGAATCCAAACAATTTTGAAAACTGAACAAATTTTAGAATTGTTCAATTTAAAAAATTTAAATCTGAATTTTTAAAATTTGTATATTTCTTTAATTTGGACTTTTTAATATGGATATTTTTAAATTCCAACTTTCTTGTATAATTTAACATTTTTAAAAATCAAATATTTTTGGAATCTGACCAAAAAATAAATATAAAAATACAACAGAAAAATAAAGAAATAGTAAAATAAAAAAGTAAAACAAAAAATAATAAAGAAATAGAAAAAACTTAAGGCTTAGAGCAACTCTAGCAGCTACCGTAAAACACAAACCGTAAATCGTGCGAGTTCGGTGCGCTGAAAACGAGATTTTCGGGGCCGCGAGAGCCGGCGCAGTGCAGCTACCGTAAACACAAACCGCAAAACAACATATTCGTACCGTAGCTGCACCGTGTCGTTGTACTGCAGGATGAAATCGCATACATAACTGAATTTTTCGACAGTTCATACGACAACACATGCGACAGTTTCAGTTTCAATGTTTGCAAATATGTTCGCATCGAATCGCACCCAAAATAAGATCAACATAGCAAATGCAAGGCATACGCATCCAGCAGCACCGTCACTCGCCGTAGCACCTCCACTTGTCATAGTATCTCCACTCGCCGAAGCTCCTCCACCGAGAGTTGTTTGGGCCTCCGCCATGGCTTGCTTCCTCCTTGCGATGATCTCCATCCTCCTCAACTCCCACCACTCTCAAGTGCATGCATCCATGAAGCTTGGATCCATCATCATTGTTCTATTCTCCTCGGCAAGAAGCTCGGCGGCGGCTTTCTTCTCCTCTAGAGCAATCTTTCTCTCCTCCAACTCGCGTATTCCTTGCCACCTTATTAGCTTCTTCTCATTCTTTTTCTCCTTCATGATCATTTTGGCCTCCAAGGTTTTCATTGTGGTAGCTTCCTTCAACTTTACCATCTCATCAATTTTGGATGCCATGTTGGAGCGCTCTTTCTCCATCTTGATCCATTGTTTAGCCTTCTTGGTTCCTTCCGGTCTCACCCTGTTCCTTCCTCCTTCCTCCTCCTCATCATCCAACTTGAGCAATGCTCCCTTTCTTGGTTTTCCTTCTTCCTCCCTCAACTTCCACTTCTCTGTGTGCTCGAGCACCCTCCAACAATGTTGTAGATTGAATGCTTTCCCTTTAGAGCCGGCCATTTCCTTGTACCTATCCATAGCAATTGAATCAATTTCATATATTGTTCTACCACTTGGCAAAGGTTGTGCCCGGACTTTCTCCAAAGCTCCACTCCAACGGCTACAAGCTGCCTTGATCACGTCCCACCTTCCTTGTAGTGAACGATAGGTGCGGTCTACCGGGTTCTCCACGGGTGGAAAGAGCTTGAAGAACTTATCTTCGATCCTTAACCAATAGCTCTTCCCGGTTTGATCCGTGCCATGGACCGCATCCATGGACACTTGTGTCCATGCCTTGCACAAGACCGTGTCTTCCATTGGGGTGTAGTTGATGGTCCTTCTCTTCTTCTCGACTTTGGCATCATCGTACACCCCTTGATCAACCTCTTCCAAATCATCCCCATCATCTTCCTCCTCCTCACCATCCACGACATCTTCCTCCTCCTCTTCCGCACCATCCAAATCATAGGCAGGGAGAGGAGGTTGCGTGATGCACACCTCGCTCTCGTTCAACAGCTGCACATAGGACGAGGGGGTTTCATCGTACCTCGAAGGCATTTCCTCAAGCACGTTGTTTGCAACAACATGTACACGCTGTGGAGCCGGCGGGGTGCTTTGCAGAGCGGGGGCATGCTGCACGGGCTTCTTCTTCGGAGGTGTCGCCTTGCTGCCGCCTGGCGCCGCCTTCTTCGGGCCGGTGCCGGCCTTCTTTCGCGCCGCGGACGGCTTCGGGAGTTGCGGGGCGACGATGGCCCTGGCGGGAGCAGGGGATGGAGATCCCACGGAAGCAGCAACCGGGAGCTCGGCGGCGACGACGACGTTCGCACGCTTCCTCTTCTTGATGGAGAAAGCGGCGGCGGGCGGCGGGCCTGCGTGGACCGGTAGAGCTACAGGAAACCCGACAGTCGACCGCGGGCTTGCGCGGCATCCGGCGGAAGGTCGGAGGAGTACATGCCTTCGATTGGTGGTGGCGGCCTCGGAGGTTCACCGAGGAGAGAGATCGACGGCGGCGGCTGGGTGGGAGCGGGAGGCGGGAGCTGAAACTTCCATCCCGCCAAAATCGGAACGAGGATACGAGTCGCGCTCGGTTTCCCTCTGGACCCCGTAAAAGTACCGTTCTGCGGAAGGAATTTGGCGCGCTCCGCAAAAAAAATCGGGTTCAGTCCGAGATACAGTAGCTGCACGGCACAGATTTTTTGCAGGATAAGCTAAACTGGCGGTTATTTTACGGTTTTCGGGCTTAGCTGCTAGAGTTGCTCTTACCGAACTGGTCCGGCGCATACCCCGCGCGGGGTGGGTCATATAGGGTTTTCCCGGGGCGACGGCGATGTCGCCATCTCCGGCACGGCCTGGAGCCTGAGGCGTCTGCCCAGGCGCGCGTTCGGCCCGACCTCGAGGCCGCGCGCTGTTCCAAGCGCGAGCGCGTGGATCCACGTGCCGTGAAGCTTCCGGCCTCGATGTGGCCGTAGGAACCATGAGCCAAGGCAAGCCTATGCCCTCCGCAGCGGCAGGGTCTTGGTCGCCGACGAAGAGAAGCCCGGGTCAGCAGTGTACACGAAACGGTGAGCGTGCCCCGCACACTCGCCCCTGCCCTACATTTCTTTAGTTCCCCAATTCGAGAATTTTAGATGCCCTAAAGCCAATCTGTTTTATTTCTCTGTTCGGAATTTTATGTCCTGTTCAATTCGCTGCTTGAGTGTATACTTGTGAACCTAGGTTATTGATGAAAATTTTGTTGCATACCATCTGTTCGTGATAACGCCTGTGCTCATTTCCTCTGTATAATGATCGACGTCTAGTACAATTATTCAGATAGAGCTCTTTGGATGTTCTGTGTGTAATCTCAATTTGTTCATGTTACCCGTTGTATTGCTGGTACCTTGTTTCCACTGGGTGAATCCACATACAGAAATATTAGACAGGTAGATATTGTTTTTTGCACATCCCTGTCTGCTCAACCAAGAGATTAATTAGACGTGTGAGTCAATCAAGAGATTTGGGTTGCTTGTCAGCTAGATTAATCATTTTATGAGCGGAGTGGAATTGACCTTATAGCCTTATACTTGGTTATTTGATATAATTTTGCTTGCAATTGCGCGCTACTCGAATTCAGGTAACTGCAGCTAGGTTAAACACTTGGAATTGAACATTAAATACACTTCCATTTATGTACAGTGGAGGCTGTGCTGACGCTGAAATGACATCTATTTCGAAAAATAAGTATTTTCTGCTTTTGGCAATGAGTATTAGCAGTTAACAGTCAAAACTGCCATCAGTGCAACGCCATTTCTTTAGGGTCCCTGCTACCTTTTGGCCGAAAATAGGTTCCCAGCTGTCAATACTGTTAGTTACAGTTCTCTGTTTTTATTTTGACGTAATTGATATTGGTCCTTCTACACCATACTGATTCTTGACTCTTCCGAATGGCAACATTGTCGAGGTAACATGCTCACTAACTGAGAAGACAACCCTTTCTTGGGGTGTTGAGGTAACACTCCTCAAGTGTGAAAACTTACCTCCACTTTTGGTACTGATGCCTCCTGGGGCTTGACTCTGATATCGTTCCACGGGACTCAAAGATGATCGTGTTTAAACATTTTAATTGGGTGTGCTACTCATATTCTGGTATATCAGATTGTGTTTTTGCAACCATTCTCCTTGCCTATTCTCTTTGGGTCCATAACCTGTTGCTGTGATTTTAGGACAGTATCCCCGAATAATAACCACTGGACTGACAAAATTCTTTGCTCAACACCTATGTTTGGATTCTAAAATATTGTTAGTTGAACATATATGGGTTTTCTCTTTGTTCTAAAACACAGTTTCTACTTTGTGTTTTTTGCAGATCATTTACGACAGGGAAAAAGCCCAGAGCTGTGGATATGGGTATGTAACCATAACTACTGTTCACGAGGATGAGAAGGCTGCGAAGAATTACCTTCTGGGTGTGACTGTTTGATAAATGACAACTTGATGCGGCTAGTCTCCTCTATTTAAAAGGGACCAATTCTCACTTCTTAGCTGCAGCTCGTTTGCACATAGTTGAGCAAGCATATGGAATGTGTGTTCCCCCAGTTTGCACATCAACCATGTTCAGTTAAAGGATATTCTCTCTTTCCCCTTCCATGTTACTCCCTCCTTTTTAAAATATAAGATGTTTTAGCTTTTGTGAAACGAATGTATCTAGACATCTTTTAGTGTGTAGGTTTGGAATAAACTTACGCACTAAAAGGCGTCTAGATACATTCGTTTCACAAAATCTAAAACATCTTATATTATGAAACAGAAGGAGTAGTTACTTATTTTTAGAGAGCATCCATATCAGTTTGACTATGAATAATGCCATCAGTTCTTTGGATCTGGTGGACTTAAACATTTAGCTCCCACCGCCAGTTTGATTTTGGATTGGGAGTAACTAGTAGAGGACCAGTAGCTCAATTTTCACATGTATCTTCCATGGAAATGTATGCATATTGTACTCTGTCTTGTTCTGTTAAATCGTGTTGTGCTGCAGATCTGACAGTTGCCACTAGGTTCATTTCAAAATGTTTTACATGGATTGAGTAGGATACATTTAACCTAATAAATGGGAAGCTAGTAATGGAATAGAGGTGTAAATCCTATGAATTTACAATTTCAGTTTACCAACTATTGTTTTTATGCGTTTCAGGTCATACTGGGAAAAACTTGCATGGCTCAGTAAACATGGATGCTCTTGTTATTCTGGAGAATTGATTAGTGAAATAACTGGTTATGTCCGGTGTGTACTGAAACTCTAGATTTACACAAAAATACAAGACTTCCTGTTTCACCACATCTTTTATCAGTTGCGCAGTAAGGAAAATTACCCTCGTTTTAACACGGAGTCTCTCCTATTTTTTGTTATTGTTAATAATTAGACTTCATTATGGTTGTAGTTCCTGTAGGTAAACAGATTTATGGTTATTCCTCTACATACTTTACTGGTTTAAGGGCTAGCTTCTTACAAATAAAGAAATAATATGGTGATATTTTCCTTAGAGAGTATTAGCTTACAATCAGACTTCCTCGTGGTTGGTGTCCTGTGGGTAAATAAATTTATGGTTATCCATGTACATGCTTACTGCCTTAGGTCTAGCTTGCTAAGGAAGGAAACAAGAATAGTGTTTATCTGTTCTGATGTCAAAGAAATGGCCATTTCCGCCCTTCAGATTGTTGTTTTGGCTATCCAAGGCATGTTCATTTACCATGACACAGGTTGTGTCTTTGATGTGTTAACAAACCTGAAGACGACATCCTGTATGCTAACATCATCAGTGCATGTACTCTTTTATTTCTATCTGATGTTTCAGACGATTTTCATTATATTTTTTTTTTCAAGAAAACGCAAAGGACCTTTGCCTTTCATTTCATTGAAAAGACAGAGTTTTGCTTACATCCTCCTAGGAGGCATACATCAGGGAAGAGGACATAAACGAAATTAATGTACATCCCAGGTGATAGCTGGAATTCTTCCTAAACGGATTTATATTTTTCAAGGTTAGCGAGAGAAGAAACTCCCTTAGCTATCTGCTGAAAATGAGAGGGTTCACACTATTTTACCATGTCCTCACTTCTGTTATATTTGTTGCTATCGCTGCTCCTGATTTATAATTAATACTAAGTTGTTCTGATACATCACTTAAAAGCTTGAAATATCTATGACTCAAATGTTGAACTAAGGAGTAGAGTCTGGGTAGTAATTATGTCAGTCTGATTATTATATAGAAAAATGCGTTATGTAGGTGACCATGACTGCAGCAAACTATTTCTTGCATGAGGATTGTACATACCCAGTTCTGATCAACTCCTAGGTTCCTGGCATTGACTTGCAGGTAACAGAGCCAGAATTGGACAAGACAAATGGTGAAATTGTCGGACATGTGGATAAAGTAGTTGAGGAAACAGCCACAAAGCTAGAAAAAGAACCTGGAAATGTGAAGTCAGGCAAGAAGAGGAGAATGGGTAACTACAAACAGTGTGAAAGTGTGATAGGGAATGGCAGAACATAGTGCTGGTGTTCACAGAGTAAAACAACTTCTTGTCGGAATGTTTGTGCTGTAACTGAACTTGTTGTTTACATAGTCACAGAACTTGCTGTGCTGTGACTGAAGATGTATGAAAATTCCAGAATATGTGCATTGAATACATTTATGGTTAATTGGGAATGTTTTTGAATTATTATTATTTTTTTTATAAATTTGAAAAATAATATTCGAAAATGAGTTTCAGAAATATTACTCAGTCGTCTTGAACCTGAACGATTATTAGACGTAATAAATCGTTTTTGGCTTAGACGATGTGTAGGAGCTAATCGTAGAAGGCAATGACGAAAGGCTGCCTGCCGTCGGCCCACTGGGCCACTGGCCGACCGACAAGGCCTTATCGTATTGGGCATGTTGCGTCGTCTACGGTGCTGATGCTCCCGGGAATTCCGGGCCTGCCGCTCCGCAAGTTTTGTTTATTTCCGGTTTTTGAAAGGTTCTGAACCTTCCGGTCCAGTATTCTCCAGTTCATTTTCTTTTTTTTTCCTTTTCTGTTTTTCCTGTTTTTTTTTTCGTTTTTCTGTTTGTTATTTTTTAAATACTATTTCAACAACTTATAAAATAATCAATTTTCCTCAAATTTGAACCTTTTTGAATTGAACAAAAAATTTATCAGAAGAGATCGAACCAATACGTGAAGCAAAACAGCCAGTGGTGGAGAAAAAATAAGAAAAGCCACAGCAACGATCAGGATGCTACATGGGCCGGCTCCGGGATCCCGTTTCAGGCGTTTTAGCGGTAACCGACGCTGAAGACGTCGTATAAGAACACTCCTATTTCTCAACAACAAAAAAAGGGTATGATCACTCCTCTTTGACCATATTAGGGCATCTATAACGGAGTCCTTAATCATTCAGCCTGTAAATCGTGAGTCCAGGCTGCTGTACTCGCGATTTACAAGTTCGAGTTTATTGGCGCAGATCGGAGCCGGTGAAATCGCAAATTTGAATTTTAAAAACTTTGGCGAGAAATTTAATGCGCGAATGCACTACTTCGTCGGCAGATCGTAAAAAACTTAAATAGGGGGGAGAGCTTGCCAGGGACGCCCCCGCGTCCACTTGTGGCCAAAAATCGAGCTCTCCGTAACCGGAGCTCCGTGACGGCCATCTAGTCGTCGAGGACGACGACCCTCCTTCCCGCATCCGCCATACAACATTGACATGGCGAGGGCGCCGTCGTCGATCCGCACCTGCCGTGGCCTGATTCGCTCGCTGGAGGAGGTTGGTCTGCGGCGGCGGCGTGCGGGTTGGAACCCGTATCCGCCCGCACACATGCTACTTGTAGAGGCTGTCGGGGTCTTTACGGGCTCTGTTAGCTCGGCCTCCTGACCCATAGCCCATATTCTCCCTGAAATTATACGAATTTAGCTTTTAAAGGCTCCATTAGAGATGCTCTTGCTCCTATAGCTGGCCGTGGCCTATCCGGCCTCTCAGGGGCTCCCCGCGCGCCCACCAACACGCGCCATTCCATCGCTCGGTAACAGTAGCTGCCGGCCGTGTTTCTTGTTTGCCGTCGTTGGATGCGCTTTAAATTTGCAGCTTTCTTACTTCCTGTTTCAGTGAGCGAGTCCATGACATCCTGCCGCCATACACATGTGGGACCGAAGGTTGGAGACAGCGAAGACATACAGGTTCTTTGCGTCGCCTTTCTACTCTACCGAGATGTGGTTCTGCTCTCTCCTCGCCTCGTGGTCATGGACAAAGACGACCAGTCCCGCTAGGGTTCCTGGCCTCTTTCCCTTGCATCCCAACCGTCTCTCCCCATCTCATCTCTGCTGTCTTTTCGACGAGCAGCGACCGCCGACCGGACGAGACGACCATGGCGTCTTATAGGAGACCTATAGGAGCACATCCCGGAGGACCACGGCGAGCGAATAGGGACGGCTACGGTGGAGAGCTGCAGGAGGCACTGCAGGAGCGCACATGGAGGAGGGTGACGTCGCGCCAGTGGAGTGCTGGCTCCGGTGTGATGCACCGCCGGTGATCGGTCTGAAGTACAATTTTGTACCTCTCTTATTTCATTGGTTCAACAATTTCTGATTTTGTTAGCTTGTTTTCACTAGATCTGAATTGTTTCACTTTTTTTCCTATTTCAAGCTTATATTGAACGGTTTAGGGACTACTGATTTATTGTCTTATTTGCCTTTTTCAGTGATCGTGGCATTGCAATTCGAGTTTGAGTTTCTTTTCAAACATATATGCTAATTATTATTGTTCTTACAAAGTGGTTGAATTCTGCATGTGATAATTTCGTTAATAATTCTATTCATTTAACCCCCTTGAATTTCTGTTCCATAAAAAAACCGAGCACTTGATTGAGGGTATTATCCGTGGGGAAGAAATTGATGTCTCGAAGTTGCTGAACAACTCCGGTGAGGGTGATCCTCTTCTCACCGAAAGAGATGACTTCGGTGACGGAGAAGGCGACGGCTTCAGTGAGGGAGAAGGCGTCGGCTCTGGTGAAAAATTAAATATTACAAACTCCGGCGAGGTGCATATATATATATTAATTAATTAATCCTATGTTGTCTATATACATATATTAACGCTCTTTCTTCTTTTAGCCCTACTGTTCGAGCAAATCTTCTGCAAAGAGCAAACAAGAAGCACTAAAAAGTTGGAAGACCATGAAAGGTACATGATCGAAGAAGTCGCTGAAGACGGCGAACCGATAGCTCCCGCTCATGTAAAAAAATTGTAGCGCAATACAGAGTTTTTGTTAGGGACTTCCTCCTGATCACCGTTCGAGAATGAAATAAGCCAAATGAGGAATGTGTTACATATGTCAGCGACAATTCAAAGATTTACTTTGGAGGAGGCTCATGCTTAATTTCACCCTACCGACGGTAGAGGTGGATCCAAATGAGGAGGATAGAGAGAATGCCAAGTAATATGCCGATGCCATAAAGCAAAAGGTCAAGGAGTGGAATCTTAAGAAGATGGCCTAGCAATTCACCAACTGGAAGAAAAGATTACAACTTGACTTTATCGTGAAAGAGAAGACTCCGGATTTCAAGGGAGCGTATGAGAAAATTGTTGGAGATATGCCCAAGAGGCAATAATAAAGTGGTTATTATCATATCTTCATACTTATGATAAATGTTTACATACCATGCTATAATTGTATTAACAGAAAACATTAATACTTGTGTGATTTGTAAACATAAAAGAGTCCCTAGTAAAGCCTCTTGTTAAACTAGCTTGTTGGTTAATATATGATCATGGTTTCCTGATCATGAACATAGAGATGTTATTAACAACAGGGTCATATCATTAGGAGAATGATGTGATGGACATACTCCTATAGTTAAAGCGTAGCATAAAGATCAAGTCATTTAATATAGTTCATTTGCTATAAGCTTTCTGATACATAGTAACCTAATTCCTTCGACCATGAGATCATGTTAATCACCATCACCGGAAGGATGCTTTGATGACATCAAACATCACACCGTAACTGGGTGGCTATAAAGGTGGCATTGAGTGTTTGGAAAGTATGGATTGAGGCACATGGATCAAGAGTGGGATTTGTCCATCCATATGACGGATAGATATACTCTGGGCCCTCTCGGTGGAATGTCATCCAATTAGCTTGCAAGCATGTGACTGGCTCACAAGGGATCACATATCACGGGAACGAGAAAAGAGTACTTATCGGTAACGAGGTTGAACTAGGTATGCAGAGATACCGACGATCATAACCTCGGATAAGTAAACTATCGTGAGACAAAGGGAAATTGGTATCGTATGTAAGTGGTTCATTCGATCGCAAAGTAATCGTAGAAATATGTGGGAGCCATATGAATTTTCAGATTCCTCTATTGGTTATTGATCGGAGAAGTGTCTCGATCATGTCCGCATAATTCACGAACCGTAGGGAGACACACTTAAGGATTCGATGTTGTTGAGTAGTTATGGAATGATGAGTAAGATACCGAATGTTGTTCGGAGTCTCGGATGGGATCCGGGATATCACGAGGATATCCGGAATGGTCCGGAGAATAATATTCATATAAGGAAAGTCCTGTTTCGGGGTTGGAGAATGGTTCCGGTGTTTTTCATCGGGAATGTTCTAGAAGGTTCCGGAATGTCCGGCACTCCGGAGGGAAGGGTACATGAATGTGTCATACCAAATTGTAATGATTGCATCATGTACTAGGTGTCATCGCTGAACAAAATAAAGGGTTTAATCAAATCCTAGTTTGAAAAAGTCAAACGCCAATTTGAAAAGTCAAACGGCTATTTTGGAAGGTGGAGGGGAAGTAGGAAACCTACTTGGGGAGGAGTTCCTCCCCTCCACCGCCGGCCCACTTGGGATCCGAGTTGGGGAGGGACTCCCCTCCCCTGGCGCGCCTCCCTCCACCTATATAAGGAGGGGCAGGGCTGCCCCTCCAAGTACACAACACCTCTCTCCTCTAAACCTAAACCCTAGCCGCCGACCTCCACCATTGTCGCCGCCGCCTCCTAGGGTTTGCCAAGTCGCCGAGTTGGGGCAATCCCCTTGCCCTAGCCGCCGGCCTAGCTCCCTCTCCTTGGTGCGTCTAAACCCTAGATCACCGAGGCTCTCTCATAGTCCACCATACTCGCTCCGGCTTAAGGCGAAGCCCTGCGAGATCTCCCCTCTACTTCCGGTACCACGCCGTCGTGCTGCCGGAATCGCGAGGCAGGTGCTACAACCTCCGCTGCCTGCTGGAACAAGGGAGAGGAAGGTCTTCATCGAGTACCAAACGTGTGACCGACTGCGGAAGCGCTGCCGGAACGCAGCGCCGGAAGGATCGTCTACGCGATCTTGAGATCGGAAGTGTACGACTACATCATCCACGAGAATCTGCTCTCGTTAACCGCTTTGGATCTTCGAGGGTTAGTACTCTGTTGAATCGTTGCTACAATCTAGTAGATAGATCTTGGCTTGATCATAGATTAGATCTTGATTGTGTGTTCATGAGGTAGAAATTTTTTGTTTTCCATGCTACGAACCTCTACAGTGGTATCAGAGCCGTGTCTATATGTAGATCTGTTGCACGAGTAGAACACAATGGTCATTGTGGGCGTTGATGCTTTTGTTGTCGATTGCTTCTTGTGTACTTTGCATCTTGCGGGATGGTGGGATGAAGCGGCCCGGGCTAACCTTACATGACATCGTTCATGAGACTTGCTCCACGCTTGACATGCAACTTGTATTGCATAAGTGGCTTTGCGGGTGCCTGTTTCTCCCAACATAGTTAAGATTCAATTTACAACGGGTGATTGACAATACTAGTATCAATGTTGTGGTTCTTGTTCGTAAGTTAGAACGACACTTATTGAAAGCCCCAAACCACGTAAAACATGCAAAGAAAATTAGAGGTGTCTAACTTTGTTTTGCAGGGGTGTGCTGTGATGTGATATGGCCATGATTGTGATTATATTTGATGTATGCAATGTTCCTTATTCTAAGTTGGCAACCGGCAGGAGCCATATGGTTGTCTTT
Organism: Avena sativa; assembly: GCA_916181665.1. Taxonomy (NCBI): domain Eukaryota; kingdom Viridiplantae; phylum Streptophyta; class Magnoliopsida; order Poales; family Poaceae; genus Avena; species Avena sativa. The sequence continues at coordinate 496,251,587 of OV702299.1, read as the reverse complement.
AAATTCTGTTAAGACCCGTGTGTCTATTCAAAGTAGTTGTAATAGTTGAAGCTGGTGGACGACAACCATGGAGCGGCGTCATTGACCTTGATGCAATGCCGGTGATGATGGAGATCATGTTCGTGCTTGAAGATGGAGATCGGAAGCACAAGAAGAAAGGCCATATCATATCACATATTATGAATTGCATGTGATGTTAATCCTTTTATATATCTTGTATTGCTTAGTTCACGACGGTAGCATTATAAGATGATCCCTCAAGCACACAAATTTCAAGTTTTAAAGTGTTCATCCTTAGTAAGCACCGTTGCTAAAGCTCGTTGTTTCGAAGCACCACGTGATGATCGGGTGTGTTAGATTCTGCGAGTGTATACAACGTGAGCAAGCCAGATTTGCTCATGCAGAAGCTAAGGTTTGATCTTGACGAGCCTAGCATGTATAGACATGGTCTCGGAACACGGATCACCGAAAGGTAAATCATGAGTCATATAGTAGATATGATGAACATGTTGATTGTTCGCCATTGAAGCTACATCAACTCTCGTGATGATAGGTTTGGATGTGGTGGATTTGGTTCGTGTGATCACTAAAACAATGTGAGGGATATTGTTTTGAGTGGGAGTTCAACAGCAATATGATTAAAAGTTAAACACTATTTATCATAAATTAAATCAAAGTGAATTTGCATAATTGTTGTAGTTATTGGCATCCGTTTACCACCTTGCGCTTAGTTATAATTGAGATGATAGAACTATAGAATTCTGGTTAGTTACTTTACGAACTGGTATCGTATTGTTTTGAAGTGTTAATCTAAAGTTTAAAAGTCCTATTGCAAACTTTCAGTAAGTTCCGGTTACTCCATGAAGTTTAATAATTGGTATTAAAACAAGAGTGACAATTCCAAGAGTTAGTGTATGAGTATCATGTTTGTCTCCATGATTCTTTATATTCAAAGGATTGTCTTACTATCAAGGTTATCTAGGATCTGAAAGAGTTGTTTCAGAAACCATGATGTGTGGAAGATATTGTGATATCTGAAACGAAGTTTTGGTTGCAACATGATAGAGTATAATATGGCAAAAGTCATGTTCTCATATTTAATGAGAATTTGCAAAGGGTTGGAGACACTAGTTGTCCTAATCCACCAAAAGGTTTTGGAGAGCAACATTATACTCGCGATTCATCTTTATAAGCTAAAAGTAGCTTGATCATGAATAATTCCATGATAAGGGTGAATATTTGATGTTGGTAAAATATTTACCACACCAAGAGATTACTAAAGAATGGAATTTGAAAGAACACCAAACATTTGATGATGGTGATCTACTTCAAAGTGCAAGTCCAAAGACATTGGTATTTAATTATACACGCTTTGGACTATGTGTCATATGTATGACTCCACTGTTGATGTTGGTAGATTCTTTCAAACAGAAAAGGAAATACTGAAAGAGAATCTCATAAATATATGGCAGAAAAGAAAAGACTAGAATTGTTCAGTTTAAGTATATAGATGATATACATGTTATGGCTATATTCTTTACTTATTAAACAATGTGGTTCTTAAGTATTTGATACTGAATTTGTTGGTGTGAATCGTCATACGAAACAACACAATTCATGAACTACAATGACCTAAGTAACTAGCAAAATAATATGTGATGATGTTCATCGAGAACAAATAAAGGGTTATTGTGTTGCTCGTTAAACATCAAAGCTTGCCTTCAAGATATGTTTTATCAGGTATTATGAGAATAAAAGGGTTTTTCAAATAATTGCCGTAATCCATAAAAGAAGGATGATTCACAAATCTCGTTGGAAAAATCACATCCATAAAACTAGTGCTAAAAATGTCGAAAGACAAATTGATTGAAAGATCACTTAAGAAGTGACATCGCCGTTTAAATTATATTGGAAAGAAAACATGAAGAAACTCCATGTGGATGGAATTTTGGAGTCTTTTGATTTTTGATCACATGACACTTGTGAAACTTTCCTAGAGATAATTAAAACTTCGTTCATAGGCCAAAAGGGAACGAATGACTAGCTTATTGGAACTTGTACATATTGTTGTACGAAGTCCATTATGTGTAGTCAAGAGCGATGGATTTCAGCTTCATATGCTTTCTCCGAAAATTTGAGTGAATATATGAATATTTACTTAATTAGGATGAAGTATGAAACATTTGAAAAGTTCAAAGACTTTCAAGATGAAGTGCAAAATCATTATAACAACAATATAAATAGTTTATGATAAGATCATAAAGGAAGATATTTGAGTTACAAGTTTAGCATAATAATAAGATTTAAGGAATCGTTCCGTGAATTTGCATGTCCCGAAACACCATAAGAGTATGGAGCGTTCGAGATATGTAGATAAACCTTGTTTGACATGGTAAGATCAAAGGTGTAATTCATAAAACTGCCATTATATTTTAAAGATTAAAAGCTTTAGAGACTACCGTTTTTCCACTAAAAAGAGCTCCATCATAATCCGTTGAAATGACACCATATAAAGTTATGGTTTGGGATAAAACCCAAGTTGTCCTTTCTTAAACATTAGTATTCTATGCATAAGAAAGATGTTTGCAACCAAAGTCGGATGAACCTGCCTTTGTATGTTATTTCGAATAACTGTTAAGTAATCCTCCATAACATCAGAGACAAAAGTGTTTGTCACTTAGAACGTCAAGTTTCTTTAAGGAATTTTTCGTGAAAAGATAAGTGGGAGGACAATAGAACTTTGATAAGGTTAAAAGAACCTTAGCTATATTTGCAAAGTTGCGCAGCGCCGAAAAGTGTTCCGGAGGCAGCAACAATGCTCATGGCTCACGTGCCTCAAAGGTTATGGTTACAAAGATCAAAGTTTCTATTGAACCAAGTAGGTCGTTGAATCATTATTTGAGAATAATGAACGTACTACATGCAAAGAAGCGATGATGGGCCCTGACTCCGTAAAATGGCTTGAAGCCATAAAATCCGTGATAGTTCCATACACGGGAAATCAAGTTTTGAACTTGAAGGACCCTCGAGAAAGGTGTAAGACCTTACAGTTGTGTTTGGATCTATAAAGAAATAGACATGGATGTTTCGCATCTATGAAATGGTCGACATGTTGGGAAAGAGTTCACAACAATGTTCAAAGGTTGACTATGACAAGATTTGATCTTTCATAGCGATTTAGTCTAGACGGATTAATGTAGCAACCACGACATATAATTTTGTTATGTGTTGGATAAACAAAACAAGTTCTTCTAATAGAAGGGTTACCTAGGACGTGTGCATGACATGGTCCAAAGGGTTTTGTTAATTCAAAGGATGCTAAATGCATATGCAAACTTCAATGGTTGAAGTAAGCATTGCGGAGTTGGAATCTTCACTATGATGAAACTGTTAAAGGAGTTTAAATTCGTCGGAGACGATGAAGATGCTTGCATTTGCAAGAAATTAAGTGGGAGCGCTAAGACATGTTTCTAATACATTATGTGGAAGACATATTGTTGATTGAAAATGATGTATCTTTTATTAACACATATTAAGAATTTCATCCCGATGAAAGACTTAGGCAAAACCCAAATATTTGGCATCAATAGATGCTAATATGGTTGTGCCGAAAGTACATAGATGATGTATTGAATGAGTTCAATATAGAAACTACAAGAAAGGTTCTTGTCGCATAGAAAAGATTGAATGAGTTCAATATTGATGATATATTCAAGTGTATTGACACTGGGTAAGTGAAACAAAGATACAAGTATAGATTGATACTTGATGTATAAAATCAGAAAGAGTATTTTATCAATCATGATGTGGTGTGTACAAATCCAGATATGTCCTATGCTCTAAATGTTATGAGCGTATACCAGAATGATTCATAAGATGATTATTGGACAATAGTAAAGATATTCTTATGATCTTGTAAAAGAAATAAGAATGTATTATTTTGTAAAAGTGACAAATAGATGGTTAGTTCATTGTAAATGAATTAAATTGATACTAGTTTTGTCATAAAGTACAAATTAAGTTTATCTCAATCTAAACTAAGGGTGGCACAATATGATAGAAAGTAAGTTCCATAATGGATTTGGATGAGTTCCAAAGTTAAGACATTGTGACAGATACTACAACAAAAGGCTAAGTATATGACTGCTATAATAGCAGCTAAAGAGGGCATTTGTGTCAAGTAGTTTGTTCGCAAACTAGGTGTAGTTCACAGCGGGATAATACTATGAAGATATATTGTACGACAATATTATCAACATGTTTTAACCCCAAAGAACTAAAGGTCTCACCAAAGGACCAAAATTATACAAAGCCATCTCATTAGAGAATGAGTGATGCGTAGAGATGCAAAGACATGCAATTACACACGGACCTGGAAGTGTTAGATCCGGAGATCAGTTGACCACTAGCAATCGTGTACATACAACACCGGAAAGCCATAGGTGTTGAATACACAAAGGTTTGAAACTAGATTATTGACTCTAGTGCAAGTGGGAGACTGTTGGAGATATGCCCAAGAGGCAATAATAAAGTGGTTATTATCATATCTTCATACTTATGATAAATGTTTACATACCATGCTATAATTGTATTAACAGGAAACATTAATACTTGTGTGATTTGTAAACATAAAAGAGTCCCTAGTAAATCCTCTTGTTAAACTAGCTTGTTGGTTCATATATGATCATGGTTTCCTGATCATGAACATAGAGATGTTATTAACAACAGGGTCATATCATTAGGAGAATGATGTGATGGACATACTCCTATAGTTAAGATACCGAATGTTGTTCGGAGTCTCGGATGGGATCCGGGATATCACGAGGATATCCGGAATGGTCCGGAGAATAAGATTCATATAAGGAAAGTCCTGTTTCGGGGTTGGAGAATGGTTCCGGTGTTTTTCATCGGGAATGTTCTAGAAGGTTCCGGAATGTCCGGCACTCCGGAGGGAAGGGTACATGAATGTGTCATACCAAGTTGTAATGATTGCATCATGTACTAGGTGTCATCGCTGAACAAAATAAAGGGTTTAATAAAATCCTAGTTTGAAAAAGTCAAACGCCAATTTGAAAAGTCAAACGACTATTTTGGAAGGTGGAGGGGAAGTAGGAAACCTACTTGGGGAGGAGTTCCTCCCCTCCACCGCCGGCCCACTTGGGATCCGAGTTGGGGAGGGACTCCCCTCCCCTGGCGCGCCTCCCTCCACCTATATAAGGAGGGGCAGGGCTGCCCCTCCAAGTACACAACACCTCTCTCCTCTAAACCTAAACCCTAGCCGCCAGCCTCCACCATTGTCGCTGCCGCCTCCTAGGGTTTGCCAAGTCACCGAGTTGGGGCAATCCCCTTGCCCTAGCCGCCGGCCTAGCTCCCTCTCCTTGGTGCGTCTAAACCCTAGATCACCGAGGCTCTCTCATAGTCCACCATACTCGCTCCGTCTTAAGGCGAAGCCCTGCGAGATCTCCCCTCTACTTCCGGTACCACGCCGTCGTGCTGCCGGAATCGCGAGGAGAGTGCTACAACCTCCGCTGCCTGCTGGAACAAGGGAGAGGAAGGTCTTCATCGAGTACCGAACGTGTGACCGACTGCGGAAGCGCTGCCGGAACGCAGCGCCGGAAGGATCGTCTACGCGATCTTGATATCGAAAGTGTATGACTACATCATCCACGAGAATCTGCTCTCGTTAACCGCTTTGGATCTTCGAGGGTTAGTACTCTGTTGACTCGTTGCTACAATCTAGTAGATAGATCTTGGCTTGATCATAGATTAGATCTTGATTGTGTGTTCATGCGGTAGAAATTTTTTGTTTTCCATGCTACGAACCCCTACAAAAATAAAAGACCGATGGGATGAGTTTGTGTTGTACAAGAAATCGGAGCTAGCTCAGAAAAGGTCTAAAACAAATAAGAAAAATGCTGCTAACAAGAAGTATCACCATACTATGGGGAAAGGTGGCTACAGGGCTGGCATGCCTAAGTGGAAGAAACTTGAGGATGACCTGCATGCTAAAGGGATCACTCCAGAGACAGTCAATTGGATCGAACGGGTAAATAATTGGTTTTACGTGCATGTGGCATGTTGGACTCAGAAGGGAAGTGCATAGACATAAATAAAATCCTGTTGACGAGGTTTAATCTCGTCAATGCCCATTGTTATGGACTTGGGTTTTGGAGAAGATGGGGATGCTGGAGATCGTGGAACGGTTAACAGACAAGCAACCAGGGGACACGAGATTTACCCAGATTCAGGCCCCCGGAGGGAAAACCCTACTCCTGCTTGTTTGCTCTTGATTACGGCGGAACCGAAGGTTACAGGGTGCGCAGATTCGATCTGGCTTGAGGTACGTATGCGAGAGTATGAGTCGAGAGCTCTAGGACGTGCCCTCCTGGCCTTTATATAGACTTAGGCAGGTCCCGGGCATAGTCCTAGTCGGTTACAAGTTCTAGGGTTTTACCCCTTTAAATTTCCTATCTAGGCTAGTCTTGCTCTCCAAGGATCCGAAGGCGTCATGGGCCTTGGCCACCCGAAAATCTTCATGGGCCAGCGTATGTCTGCTATGGGCTTTTCTTGGGCTGGACCAGGTATGCTGAAGTCATGTACCCGTAGGGTATAACCATGTCAGTAGCCACCGAGTGATCAGTCGAATCGTAGATTCGGCTGAGGACTCTTCAATCCTTCGGGTGCAACTAGGTGTTAACAATATAAGTGTGTAGGGATTGTTGATACATGTGCCTGACTCACCTGACGGATCAGGGCCAGTTAACTGTCTTAGGACGAAACAACATGATCTTCGTCAGGTTCGAGTCCCTTAACTTAAACCCGGAACATATGCTGGCGTAATTCGACTCAGGCCATGGAGGACTTACAGGAGCGGAATTCCAGTGTTTTTAATTGATGTACCCAACGCGTCCGTCGGGATTTTTCATCACGCCTGTTGGCATGGATTCATACTAGCAGAGCGCAATCGTGTACGTTGCCAGGCCATCAGATGATATCTGCAGGTCTTATCTTTGCGTCGCAGACGCAGCATCCGAACATTTGTCACCGCGGAGGTGCTTCGGGTCACCAAGTAGATTGTCGATCACTCAGCATTTTGCTGGGGCAGAGTTGCCAACAAGTTTTTGCGTACTGATCCGAAAGATCGCAGTCGAAGGTTTCATAGGGTGCGCGACCAGTGCTCCCTATGGGAGTAGCCCTCGAGTGTCTGTTCGAGTCGAAGACTCGAGCAGAGGCTTTAGTTCAAGCATTGTTCCGCTGTTATGTCCATAGGACTCAAAAAATTTCGGATGCTTAAATCCATCCTCCCTATGGGAGTAGCCCCCGAGTCCGTAGTGGAGTCGTAGACTCGACGTAGGACTCGAAGAAATATTTTGTCTTTATTCATCTTCCGGGTGCGCGGCCAGCGCTCTTGATATGAGTAGCCCCCGAGTATTTAGTCGAATCGAAGATTCGAGTGAGTACTCTTAGCTGTGGAGCCGAAGAATTGTAGTTGGTGCTAGTATAGCTTTTGATGACATCAGTGCTGACGAGCAAATGACCTCAAGCGTCTGCTACGCCAGAGATGACTTGACTAGACGTACGTGGGTCCCACTTGCTGACTTTGAATTGACCGGTCACGCGCGGCGTGGAGATAATTACGGCGTCTCCTCGATTTCCGTGCGTAGTGGACGGCGTGGT